>CM057450.1:924115526-926515526 GCA_016271365.2 Neoceratodus forsteri | reverse complement strand
TTGTGGTCGGTCTTATATCCAGTCGGTCGGCCTGTCTTTGGTGAAATAAAATATGGAAGCATGGATTTGACCATGTGATGTTGAGATTTTATTGCGTCCCTCTTATGAGTTTGCGTGCACCTGAAACCCTTTTTGTTGCTCCCAGTATGAACCCTGGGGCACCCCACTCATAACGTCCCTTGGTGATAAGAGTCCCCCAACCAGCACCACCCTTTGCTGCCTACCCCTCAGCCAGTTGGTGATCCAGTTGACCATTTTTTTCCCACCCCAATGTATTCCAGTTTCCCCCCAAGTCTCCCATGCAGCACTGAGTCAAAGGCCTTGCTGAAGTCCAAATATAGGACGTCCACTGCATGGCCCTGTCCAGTTCCCTGGTAACCCAGTCATAGTACTCAACTAGGTTTGTCTGGTAGGATCTGCCCGATACAAAACTGTGCTGATGGCCATCTTGGAACCCATTTTCCTCCAGAAAGGTCACCAATCTCTCCTTTAGGACTGACTCCATGAGTTTCCCCATGATTGAAGTGAGACTCACCGGTCTGTTGCTGCCTGGATCATCCTTTGGGCCACTTTTATGAATGGGCACCACATGGACCATCCTCCGGTCCTGTGGCACACATCTTCTGTCCAGTGATGTACTGAACAGGTCTGCCGATGGATCCACCAGGATTTCCGCTAGTTCCCTAAGTACCCTAGGGTGAATGCCATCTGGACCCGGAACCTTGTCCACCCTCAGTGCCCTTAGTCCCTCCAACACCCTGTGCTCCATAATTCTCATACCAGTCACCCCCAACCCTTCTGCCCACTCCCCCCTTCCCATGAGGTATCTGTCCCCTGCTTTCCTTCGTGAACACAGAGCAGAAGTACTCATTCACTGCCTCTGCCTGGTCTTCCCCCTTCTCCACTCACCCTCCATCCTTCTTAATCTCACAATCTGGTCTTTGTTTCTTCTCCTCTTGCCAATGTATCTGAAGAAGTCCTTTTTCCCCATTCTTGATTCCCTGTGCCAGTCTCAGCTTTCTGGAAGCATTGGCCATTCTGACTAGCCTTGTGACCTCCCTGGACTTCTTCGTGTACTCGTCTTTGTCCCCTTGCCCCCCTGATTTCTTAAGCCTCCAGAATGCTTTTCTCTTGGCCCTCACCCCTTCCATTACCTCCCGAGTCAGCCAGCTCAGCTTTTTTGCTCTCCCCTTCTTGCTTCGTGTCCTGGTGCAGGTCTCAGCAGCCTCTGCCAGTGCTTTCTTAATGAAATTCCATTTTTGGCTGGCACTCATGCCTGTCTGAATTCCCACCAGATGCTCAACCAATATTTCCCCCATCCTTTTAAAGTCTGCTCCCTTAAAATTGATCACCCTGGGACCTGTTCCTCCTGTTACCCTTCCTATATTGAGTGTGAACCACACTGTATGATGGTCACTCCCAGCCAGGGGGTGCTCCACTCCCAGATCCCTTAGAACCTCCCCATTTGTTAATACCAGGTCCAGAGTCCTACCCTCCCTAGTAGGCCCGCACACCAATTGCACCAGGAAGCTGTCCTGAAATGCATCTAGTAATCTCTGCTCCTTTGCACACGTGGTGGTAGGGGTATTCCAGCCCACCCCAGGGAGATTAAAGTCCTTCACCACTACGGTGACCCCCTTCCTACAGACTCTTCTAATCTGCTCGGCCAACTCCCTATCCAGGTCATTCCGCTGAGCTGGTGGTCTGTACACTACCTCCACCCTCAGTGTCTTTCTTTTAGAGTCCTGAAACTGCATCCATAGGGCCTCTGTCCAGCCCTCTACCCCCTCCTCTCTCATACACCTTATCCCCTCCCTTACATAGATTGCCATGCCCCCCCTTCCCCCTAGACCTATCCTTTCTGAATATCCTGTAGCCTGGGATCATCGTATCCCAGTCCTGGTTCTGGGTGGCCAATGTCTCTGCGATGGCTGCAATGTCCACCCTCCCTACAGCCAAAAGAGCATGTAGTTCAGCTGATTTGTTACCTAGGCTTCTTGCAATCAGTGAGACCACCCTCCAACCTGTGTCTTTCTCTCCCCACACCAATTTTCCCCTCTCCTAATCTTTCCTTGTGTTCCCACCTCAAATACATCTCTGATAGCTTTGGAGGGTAGGCATGCTTGGCTCCCCCCCCCCGGGATCCCTGCCTACTAGCTGTCCTCCCACCACCCCCACCTAGTTTAAATCTATCCTTGATGCTATGTACCCCCCAACATCTGCTTTAATACCCCCTTCCCCTTCCCGCTCAGGTGCAGCCTATCCCCTGCATATAGATCCTCATTTTCCCAGGTACTGCTCCAGTCCCCCACTACCCCATACCCCTTAGACTGACATCATTCTCCCAGCCATTTGTTGAACTCTCCAATCCTTCCTTTTCTTCCTGTACTCACGTAGGGTACCCTGAGCACCTCTGAAAAGATCACTGATTCCCCCACTTCCTCATATAGCCCTCCTAATTCCTCAAACCTCCTCCTCACTACTTCCACTGTCTCCCCCGCCAGGTCATTAGTGCCCACATGCACCATGACATGCGGTTTCTTCCTGCCCCTCCTTGCACACTTAAGAACCACCTGCCCCACCCTGTCCACCATTAGTCCGGGTATAGCCTCCACCCATATTTTACTATGTTTCTCCCCCCTGCCACCCCATCTGATCCCTTTAAGTGTGGAATCACCAAGCACTAGTACACACCCTTCCTCGTTCCTTGTCTCTGTCCACACCCCTTTCCCATGGTATCCACTTTTACAGCATGCCAGCTCACTAATTCCATCCTTCCTCTCTACTGCTCTCTGCCCCTTTTACCCAATCCTGTCCCCTGCCCCTTCACTGTTTCCTCACTATCCCTCACATTCCTCCCCTCCTCCCTGGCCCCCCCGTCTTCTACTCTGCACCTGTTGTCCACCCCGCCAGCAGGTGCTTCTCTCCCTTTCACCCATGGTGCCCTCCTCTGACTGACTTCTGCCTCTTGTGGGTTTCCCTCTTCCTTCCTCTTCTGCTCTTCCCTGGTGATCACACCTTCCCTCCCCCTCCACCAGTGTCGCCAGCTCAGCAAACCTATTTCCTGCTCATCCTGCTTGGCTGTGCCTCTGCTCCCTCCCCCCGAGTCTAGCCTTCACCCTTGTTTGTTCCACTTCTGCACTCCCTCCCATCACTTCCCTTGAGCCACTGTTCCTCCACAGTGATGTCCTCATGTTATTTCCTGGATGTGACCCTCCTGCCTCCTGACCCCTTTCCCCTCCCCCATCCTCTCCAGCTCTCTACCAAGCCACAGCACTTCCTCCTCCAGCCTCTTCAACTGGATACAGATTGGACACCCTCCTAGCCTCCACAATATGCTAATCCAAACTGCCGCCCCACATCCATTACAGCCCACTATCCTACACATCATTCCAGTACTAACTACAAAAAAACAGTTCTGTCTGTAAGTTACTAACCAGCCCAGTCCCTACTTAACAATACAATACCAACTCCACTAGCAGAGAAGCATAAAACACTACTAATTATGATACCATACCATCCATACATTGCCCAGCAACATACAGCTTGAGGTGCTACACCCAAGTACAAAACACAGTACTGTCTATAAGTTTGTAACTTTTTACCTCTTTAACCACAGCTACATATCACACTATAACATTCCAAAGAACAATCCCCTCTGTTAGGGCATGTTACTGGATGCACCTGGTAGTGTTTTCCATCAATCCCAATGCAACACTGCCCCAATAAGTGTGAACAAGCTGGGGGGAGGGAGGGAGGGATGGAGGAGGGTGGGGTTAGGGCCCACTGCCACTCCCGTGTGAGTCAATCAGCCTCTTACACAACTTCACACCTCAGGCCCTATCCTCAGGCTGGAGGAAACACTTCCTGTCTCTCAAATGGCACAGGACTGAACTCCAGAATACATCCTGTTTACACACCAAAAATACAGCCCTTATACAAACAGAACGTTCTAAACACCTAAATACATATCCCATTCCCAGTACAAGCTATTCAGACTAAAGTAACTGTAGGAAAACACACAAAAAAGCAAAAATACTTCCCTTTAGTTCAGCCTCACACAGACCCTTGGACACTCCTGCAGTTCCTGCTGCTTCAAGTTTCAGCCCCAAACTTGTGTGTTCTGATTTTACACAATGCAACATAATAATATGTAGATGTAGAGCCCCACTGAAAATGAGATGCCATTTCTTCTGTGAACTATCCAGGATAAATATATAGCAATCACCAGGCATATTCCAGGAAAACACATTGTAAAAATGTGTAAAAGGAAGACCACACTGAAACTGCCTCTCAGCAGGTCTGCATTGTGCAAATTCTTTAGAAATAATGAGTACCCCAAAAGCTCTCCACAGCCATTTTGGCTCTGACCAGAGTTTGTTTATATAGTAATAAAAATTTTGTTGTAGTAGAACACATGTGCCTTTTCAACTGTAGTCATTTTCTTTTTACTCTTTATCTTACTTTGTTGTTGCTTCTATAGTTGATTCTGTGTTTTTCTTCATTGTATGCCCTGTGGTTTTATTTTCCATGACTGCACCTTCCCTCTCTCCCCTTCTCCTCTCTGCCGGTTACAACCAAATATCAATCTACTTCTGATCTCTGTATGATAGCTGGTAAAATAAATTTGAAATGATAAGTAAATAACTGAGCCCACAATAATGGGTTTATTTATAACATCACTATCTGTTGATACAGTAAGTACTATGATGTCATAACTGTACAATTAATCAAGAAAAATCCTAAAGAAAGTGTTTTATGCAGGCTGCAAGAAAAAGTAGGTAGATAATACTGCAAACCCTGGAACAGACCAGCAAAATGTTACAGATGTTGTTTTTATTAGTAATTATGACAGTAAATAGAATATGTTAACATCTGAGAAAATATTTTTAAATGCAGTATTGCCAATGCATCATGCCTAGATCATCTTCTTTTGGATACACCGAAAATCCCATTGGATACAGCCCACTGAAATGCCTGTCCCTGTTTGTTAAGGTTTATTTTTTGCCCCCGTTCCATTCCATCCCACCTCATGTGTCACTTTATTTTTGTTAGATTAGTTGTCACCTACACAGCTCAAATAAAAAAAATATTTCTTGTAACCAATTGGGGCAGTGGATACCTAGTGCAATAAATGAGTGCAGACTTTACCAGGATGTACAGGGGACATCATGTTGGCCGTAGTCTTCAGAGTGGCATGTTGTAGCTATATGTTGATTCATGTAATACACACTGTGCCAGCTACACCATTTACAACAAAGATGGCTGCTTGACGTGATTTCTGCCAAGATCTGGCTGACAGAAGAATAACATGCACAGCAGGGAACAGGGATGCAGAAACTTGAAATGCTCTGGTAGTACACAGAGAGAACAGACAGCAGCAGTGGAGTCACAGGCCCTACTACACCCACGTAGATCGTGTGAAGACAGTTTTCTCTGCTGGCCAAAGCAGAGAACTAAAGTTAGAGCATTGTGGGACTAAAGGGAGCAGCCAGGATTGAACCACATCAATAAAGGAAGAAAAAGGTGGCCAAAGTGATACACCCTATCACTTAGAACAAACTCAGGATCCAAAATATATCTATGGACTTCTTTAGAGACTGGCCACACTAGTCAAATTGTTGGACATTTTGTATTCACAGCTCAAAGAGATGTTGTCATGCCATTTCACACCCAAACAAGCATTTGTCAATGCCGAATGTTTGCTTGCTGGTATTAGCATTGGAAATGCAGGAGTTAGACAGATGCAGAGTGGGAATGGCAGAGAAGTACTGAACTTTACGCCAACCCCACTTCCACCCTGCAGAGATGGACAGGCATTGGGACATGCATTTGGGTTGTCGCCAATAACGTTCATGCCATTTCACCTCACCCTATCCTGCAGACACTGACAAGTGTTGAGGTGTGCCTTGGAGTGTTCACCTTTACAGTAACCCCACTCCATAAGGACATATGCTGAAACTGGTGCAATATAGAATGGGGTGAACAGTGGGGCTGAAGTATCCAAGGCACAGCTTGATGCCTGTCAGTGGCTGCAGGGTGGGGTTGGATTGGCATGAGCATTATAGTCAGCAGTCCAAAGGCACACCCCTGATGCCTGTCAGTCTTTACAGGGTGGGATATTATTGTTAGAAACCGTAATGCCCCAGGTATGTGTTGGTATTTGCAGTACGAATTTTCAGCATGGGCATTTTGTGGCTCCCACCTCATGAAAGCATTTGGGACCTCTTCTCATCAACAGTGGCTCTCTAATTTTGTCAATGTGTCCTGAAATTTGAGTTTCCACATCGACCGTGCCAGTGTGTGCCAGATGTATGAAAACAGATGTAACCCCCCCAGAAATGGGGGTTCCTAAAAGCCTCCTAGGAGCTTGCCTAAATGCTCCTCTGCCTGCTGGCATTCAGTGTTTAAGCCATTTGAATGGCACTGTGAGTGCTTATGGAGCCTCCACATACTATCTTTTTAAGAGCTGCCTGCTTGCAGACCTAATTAATGCTTATGGAGGGGGACTGGTGTTTCCTTGCTTGAATCCCACTTGAGCTGCAGTGTAATCACTCCATTTTGCAGTTGCTGAAAGTGCAAAGGGAGACCATCCGAAAGATGTAACTGTTTGTCTGTAATCATTTAAAGCATTAGTGAAATTGCAGTTTATCTAACCTGCCTTTATTGCAGCTGGGACTCTGTGTGTGTTGTCCCTCTGTTTTGGACTTGAACTGCTGTGCTGGGCCAATTGGGTTAAGGGAGCCCTAAAGTGGAGACTACTTGGGCCAACCAGAATTGGGACTCTCACTGGAGCTGGATTACAAGAGGAATGTATGGCTAGTGCTTATGGGAATTGTAGTTTGGACCTTGGTGCCTTTTTGCACCAACAGAGGGAGCTCTGGAG
Organism: Neoceratodus forsteri; assembly: GCA_016271365.2. Classification (NCBI taxonomy): domain Eukaryota; kingdom Metazoa; phylum Chordata; order Ceratodontiformes; family Ceratodontidae; genus Neoceratodus; species Neoceratodus forsteri. The sequence goes on along the minus strand of CM057450.1, from coordinate 926,508,640 downwards.
TGATTGACAGCCAAATCCTCCAGCTGGACCTGTTGGAACCTAAGGGAAATGCCCTGAACTGAAGCTGGAGAGGCAGATCATTAGTGGCAGTGAAAAGAGTAGGAGCTCTGTATTTTCTGCGGTGTACAGTTTCGAGCGGGAAGCGTGTGAGAGGCCTTGAAGTCGGCCTACAGCTGTTGTAAGCAATAGTTGGACTGAATCTGAGTTCCTGAGGAAAAGGAAGGCTGAAGAGTGCAAATCAGGCTCACCCTGTAGAAGACTGGAGATACTGCTGAATCGCGCTCGGTCTGTCAGGAACTGAAGCTGCTGTGCATGCTCCCAGGTATTTTGCAGCAATTGCGATCGGGAGTAGGAGCTCTGTATTTTCTGCGGTGTTCAGTTTCGTGCAGGAAGCTTGAAGTCAGCCTACAGCCGTTGTAAGTGATAGTCGGACTGAATCCGAGTTCCTGAGGAAAAGGAAGGCTGAAGAGTGGAAACCAGGCTCACCGTGTAGAAGACTGGAAATATTGCTGAATCGCGCTTGGTTTGTCAGGAACTGAAGCTGCTGTGCATGCTCCCAGGTATTTTGCAGTAATTGTGATCGGGATCGAGGAGCAGCCTACCTGGTATAGTACTTTCCTTTTACATATGAATGTGCGTAGTGCTTGTGGGGAATCGCTATTCCCTATCCCCTATACTGTGTGCTGTGTGTTGAAGCTGGAAGAAAACCCCAGCTTGTCTCGGACTAAATCCGTTTGCTATCAACCACCTTGGGGTCCAGTCACAAGGACCTTGTCTTCATGCCCTGTTGTTTCTGGCAATCCAGAAGAACATCCACTATCCAGTTCTCTGCTTGGGTATTGTGAGTACAAATCGGGGTATTCCCCTGCAGCTGGTTATCAATTACAAGTGTGTCATCTAATTCTTGTTGTTTCACTTCTTCATGGACTGAGCCATCCAGCTCCGGATTACAATTGAGTGTTGTGCATATATTTTCTTCTACAGGGCCCCATCCATCTGCACCTGCTGGCCAACCCCAGGCAACGGACCTGGCTAGCCCCCCTCTACCCTGAGTACCTAGAGTGTGACTTTCAGACCCTGTATGTGTGCACAGTACTGTGATTTTAATACTGCAAATTAACCTGATTTCCCCCTCCCATGTTCCATTCCCCTAAATAAACCAGATTTGATTTGATGTTATTGAACTTTATACTGTCTGAAGTGTTGGTACCTATAGAACAAGCACTGTATTGGGTTGTGGATGTTGATTAACCTTGTTTTACAGGGGTCCTCAGAGACGTGCTGCAGAATCAGTCTCAAGGGTAAGTGGTAACTTATGAGTGAACAGTGTATATATGTGGGGTATTAGGACTGTAACTCCTATGTACTGTGTGAGCCACTAGAGGGAACAAAAGGGGGTCTCAGTGTCCCAGAGGGCTGTGACCAAGCTAGTCTAACCGCTACAAACCCTGACCTCTGGGTGGAGGCACCCATCATAGAACCTAGGCCTCTCAACCTGTCAGTAGTCAAGCAGACAGGGGTAGTAGCCCTTGGGATAGTGCCACCTGGGGGTTACACAGAGATTGGTCAGGATGTGAAAAATGACAGCTGTACCATTCATAGGGACGTGTGAAGAGATGGCAATGTTGAAAATCTGTAGTGAAAGTATCAAAAATGCTCAAACTTCCGAGCGTAGGTGGAAACTACGCAATGCATGCGTGTAACACAGTCATTTAGTGGAAGGATTTCACCAAATTGTCAACACAGGCATTTTATGAACTCTGCTCATAAGCATTGTCACTACGATTTTCTTAATCTGTCCCAAACAGTGATTTCCCACAGCAAAAGCAGTATTCTGCACCAGATGTAAAAACGCATATTTCGGGCAGAATGTGAAAAGTGACAGCTGTACTGTTCATAAGGAGGTCTTAGAAAATGGCAATGTTGAAAATCTGGAGTGAAAATACTAGAAATTTGCAGAGTTATGAGGGTGCATGGAAACTGTATCATGCACGCTTGTAACAGTCATTTTATGGATATTTGTCACCAAATTTTCAATGTAGGCATTTTAGGACCGCTGCTCATGAACAGAGTCATTGTGATTTTACATACAAACATACAAATCTGCCAGCAGAACACACCAATCGGTCTATGTAGGTATGCCCGAGTGTGCAGCTAGCACCCTAGATTGCAGCTGCCCCAGCCTCCTCCCCCTCAGTTCCTCCCCCGCTTGTCCCAGCCCCTGCTCCCTGACTCTTCCTCTTGCTTTATCCCACTCCTCCTTAAAGCTATTGACTGTACTATGTTACCACACCCGCTGGCAGCGTATTCCAACTAAACACCACACTCTCAGAGAAGTACTGCCTCCTCATCTCCCTCTTGAAACATCCCGCTGTCAACTTTAGTCCATGCCTGCTCATCTCTCTTCCACTCCTCCATTTAAACACCCCCTCGGTGCTAGGTTTAGTTACCCCCTCAGGTATTTAAACACTTCAATCTTATCCCCCTATTCTTCCTCTCCTCCAGTGTGTACATGTTGAGGTCTTTCAGTCTAACTTTATATTTCTTTCCTTCCATCCCCCTTTAACATTTTTGTTGCCTCCTTTGCATCCCCTCCAGTAACTTTATATCTCTCCTCAGGTATAGCCTCCAGTATTGTACATAGTACTTTAGGTGTGGTCTGACCAATGATCTGTAGAGAGATAGGATCACATCACTGTGTCTGGATGAGAACCCCCTTGCAATGAACCCCAGCATCCTGTTTCCCTTCACTGCTGCTCTCGTGCAGTGGGCTGAGTTGTTCATGCTCCCAGTCACCAAGACGCACAGGTCCTTCTCCTCCTCTCTGATCCCCAACCCAGAGTCCCTCTTCTGGTTCTTAGCCCAGAAGTGCATCACCTTACACTTCTTTGCATTGAATCCTAGCTGCCACTCCACTGACCATGTCTCTAGTTTGGTTAGGTCCCCCAGCAGTTTTCTCCATCTGTCCTCTTCGTCCACCACCTCCCCCAAGTTGATATAATTTGCGAACATACTAACCCTGCTCCCCACTCCATGTACTATATTGGAGATAAAGGCCCAAATAGCACCAGGCCCAGCACTGACCCCTGTGGCACACTGCTTGTCACTGCTCTGGGTGCCGAGAGCTCCCCCACCACCACCACCTGCTGCACTCTCCTCTGTAACCAGTTCTCTATCCATTTAGTCAGCTTTTTCCCCACCCCCACTGCCATCAGCTTCCCCTCCAGTATCCCATGAGGCACTGTATCAAAGGCCTTACTGAAGTCCAAGTACAGGACATGTACCGCATGGCCTCTGTCCAACTCCCTTGTCACCCAGTCACAGCACTCTGTTAGGCTGGTTTGACAAGACCTCCCTGAGACAAACCCATGTTGCCATCCGTCTTGGAGGCCATTACTGTCTAGGAATACCACCAGCCTCTCCTTCAGTATCGGTTCCATAAGCTTACCCACTATGGACGTGAGACCTACTGGCCAATAATTTCCTGACTCCTCCCTAGGCCCACTCTTGTGTATGGGCACCACATGGGCCACCCTCCAGTCCTGGGGCACACACCCCATTTCCAGGGAAGTTTTGAACAGATCCTGCCAGTGGCTCAGCCAACAGCTCTGCCTTCTCCCTCAGCACTCTGGGGTGGATGGCATTGGGACTTGGTGCCTTGTCCAGCCTTACTGCCCTCAGCTCCTCTAGCACCCTACTTCCTGTGATCACTTCGTCCGTCACCACCTCCCTCCTTTCCCCACCACCCCAGCCCATTCTGGTAGTGGTCCATCCCTCTCTTTAGTGAAAATGGAGCAGAAGTACTCATTTAGAATTTCCACTTGCTCCTCCCCATTTTCCAGCCAAGCCCCTTCCCGCTTTATCCTTACAATATATTCCTTGCAGTTCCTCTTTTCCCTGACATACCAAAAAAAGTCCTTTTCCCCTCCTTTTATGCCCTGTGCTGAACTTAATTGCCTGGAGGCCTTAGCTTTTTTCACCCTCCTGGCAACCTCCCTTGACCAACTCCCGAAAGCCTCCTTATCCTCTGCCTTCCCTGTTCTCCTGTACTTCCGGTATGTAGCCCTATTTGCCCTCACCCCTTGCAGCGCTTCCTTGTTCAGCCAGCATGGTTTCTTGCCTCTGCTCTTCTTACTCCTGGCCCTGGTGCAGGCTACTGTGGCCTCTGTTAGCCCAGTCTTTATGACGCCCCACTTTTGTTCTGCATCCATCCCCAGCCTTATACCCTGGAGTCTTCCTTGCAGTATTGCTCCCATCCCCCCAAACTCCACCCTAATAAAGTCCACCACCTTAGTGCCCATGCCTCCTGTCTCCCTGCCCAGTGCGACAACAAGCCACACTGTTTGGTAGTCGCTACCTGCTAGTGGGTCCTCCACCCTTACCTCCCTCACCACCTCCCCATTTGCCAGTACTAGGTCCAGAGTGCTACCAAGACTTGTAGGCCCACTTACCAATTGCATGAGAAGGCCGTCCTGGAATGCATCAAGGACCGCCTGCTCCTTGGTACTGCTAGTGATGGGGTGCTGCAATCAACCTGTGGTAAGTTAACATCCCCCACTATCACCACACTCCCCCTTCTACACACCCTCCTTACCTGCTCTGCCAACTCCCCATCCAGTTCCCTTGGATTGGGCTGGTGGTCTATACACCTCTTCCAGCCTCAGCTTTCTGCCCTTGGAGTACAGATGCTGCACCCAAAGTGCCTCTGTCCTCTCCTCTTCTCCCTCATCCGTTATGCATTTAATCCCTTCCCTCACATAGAGTGTATCCACCCCTCTTCCAACTCCCCGGTCCCTCCTGTATGTCCTGTAGTCCGGGATTGCCAAGCCCCAATCATGGTATTCTGTGGCCCAAGTCTCTGTCACTGCAACAGTGTCCACCTTCCCCTCTGAAAGGAGTGCCTGAAGTTCTGCAGTTTTGTTCCCCAGGCTTCTTGCGTTGAAAGAGACCACCTTCCACCTCTACCCCTACTTCTTCTCACTCTTCTCCTCCTTGGCCTGTGTCCCTCCTCCCAGTAGTCTGCACCCTTTCTCCTCCTTATTCTTACCGGGTGGTGGTGCCTTCTGTATTACACTCAGACTACTCTGCCAGCCCCCTCCCCCCAAGGTTAGTACACCTCTGCCTTTACCTATATGTAGGAGGGTGAGCTCATTAGGCTCCCTTGTCTGGACCTTTCTACTAACCTCAGTCTTTTGGCTACCCCCCTCATTAGTTTAAATCCACCTTTGTAGAGATATACCCCTCTTATCCTGCCTTTAATACTCCCCTCCCCTTCCTGCTCAAGTGTACCCTGTTCTCCGCATACAAGTTATTATTCCCCAGACCCTACCCCAGTTAGTCACTAACCCATAACTTTTGGTATGGCACCAATCCCTCTGCCCCTTGTTGAACTCCTCAATCCTACCTTTCCTCCCCATGCTTGCACATCGTATGGGGAGTAACTCCAAGAATGCCACCGACTCCCCCAACCCCTCACACTGCTTGCTCAACTACTCAAACCTCCCCCTCACAACTTCCACAGTCTCCTGCGCCAAGTCGTTTGTACCCACATGCAACAGTAAATGAGGCTTCCTCCCCCTCACTGCACACTTGAGCAGTGCCTGCCCTACCCCTCCTGCAGTCAACCTGGGGATAGCTTCAACCCAAATATGGCTGTGTCTTCCCCCCTTCTGCCCCATCCCACCCCTTTCAATATATAATCCTCTAGGATGAGTATGCCCCCGTCCCTAAGCCCCTTTCCCTTCTAATGCCCCTTCCACCACACCAGTATTCGATCTTCCCTGCCCCTTACCCCCACCAGCTGCACCCTCTGTGACTTCTGTATCTGTACCCCCTACTTCCGCCTCACCCCTTTTCTCTGCCTTATTCCTCCCATCTCCCTTGAACCCCTTCCCAGCCTGACTACTTCCTACTGGGCTTCCCATGTTGACTTCCCCTCCTGCCCTGCTGATTTCCAACCGTCTCCTATCCCTGCTGTTGTTGATTTAGAGACCCTCTTCTCTTCTACTCCAATGGTGATGCCCCTCCCATCCTTACCCCTTCCTGTAGCCTTCTCTCCTCCAGTCACCACCCCCTCCTTCCTTACTTACTAGCTCACCTTCTACCCTTTCACCCTCATTGTCTCCTCCCCAGCTGTTGCCATCCATCTCATGCCCCACTTGTCCTCCCCCTTCAGTATGGTTGTGCTCCCCCTGTCTCCCATAGCAGAGGCTCAAATCTATTCCTAGTCGATACCCCTCCTACATCTCTTCCCCCTATTGGTTCCCCCCTCCTACTTGTTCCCCTCTGTGCCACCCCTGGTCCCATCTCTGCTCCCTCCCTACCCGCAGCCATCTGCTCTCTCCCCTGGTACTCCTCTTGGTCTCTTCCTCCCCCAACAGGAGGCCCCTGCCTTCTACCCTTTCATCCTCGCTATCTCTTCCGCTAGCTGTTGCCATCCCTCTCATGCCCCGCTTGTCTTCCCCCCTTCAGTATGTTCCTGCTCCCTCTCTCTCTCCCACAGCAGAGGCTCAAATCTATTCCTAGTCGATACCCCTCCTACATCTCTTCCCCCTTTTGGTTCCCCCTCCCACTTGTTCCCCTCCATGCCACCCCTGGTCAAATCTCTGCTCCCTCCCTACCCACAGCCATCTGCTCTCTCCCCTGGTACTCCTCGTGGTCTCTTCCTCAACAGGAGGCTCCCCTCACCTCGGGCACCTCCTCCCTTATCCTCTCTTTTCTGCTCATGCCTCTGATATTGGGGTTGGTTTCAGTCCCTAGTTGTTCTTCCTCCGTCCCCCCTTGCCATCCCCTATTCCCCCCCAGCCAGGATGCCTACCATACTCATCTGCCCTGCCACATAGACTCCTCCCTAACCTCCACAGTTCCTCTTTCAAACTAGTCAGTTGTCTACAGACCATATACCCCCCATCCTCCAAGCCCAGTCCAGGATCCTGGCGGATCCACACCCTGTACACCCTACCACCCGTCCAAAGATGCCCACCCTATTGTCATGTGGCACCTGCCACATTTTGGTCCCCATCTTATGCTACGGGCTCTTACTCCCGGGTTCTGTACCCTACTACAACTATTAGGCCCCTCTTTACTCAAATTCCTGTCTGCCCCACCACGCTAGTCCCCCTACTGGCCCCTTGCCAACCGGGGTAATTCAGTCTCAAATCTCATCCGCTAGATACTGTATTACTGTAGCAATTCTAAAGCCTCCTTGTCCGTTTTTCACCTCTCAGCTACCATACTTTTTGTTCTCAGCTCTCATATAGTTTCACTTAGCCCAGTTAGAAATCCTATTGCACTCCAAGTATTACTCAGCTCAGTTAGAGAAATAAACAGAACAACTACAGTAAATCTGTAACATTACAGCACTCCTCAAAGTATCCAATCATCGCTTTGTCTCCATCCCATAGACCCTGCTATAATATAGGATCACAGAGGACCCTGGGCGGAAGGGTGGGCAACTCTAAAGTCCCAGCAGAGCTCCCTTGAGCTTGCTCACTCCCCCTCTCCCCCTCTCTCACTCGCTCATTCTGTTTCTCCCGATGCTGCAGACTGCCCTTTTGTACTGGCTTCTGCCTGTGTTGACACCTTTTTCTGCCCACAAAGAAATCTGCAGCAGTCCCAACAGAGCTCCGCTGAGCTCGCTCATTCCTCCTCTTTCACTTGCTCATTCCGTTTCTCCCGACACTGCAGGCTACCCTTTTGTACTGGGCTCCTGCCTGTGTTGATACCTTTTTCTGCCCACAAAGAAATCTGCAGCAGTCCCAACAGAGCTCCGTTGAGTTTGCTCACTCCCCCTTCCTCACTTGCTCATTCAGTTTCTCCTGGTTCTGCAGGCTGCCCTTTTGTACTCGACTCCTGCCTGCGTTGGTGCCGTTTTCTGCCCACAAAGCAATCCACAGCAGTCCTGACAGAGCTCAGTTGAGCTTGTTCACTCCCCCTCTCTCACTCGCTCGATCTTAATCTGTCTGAAACACTGATTTCCCACAGCGATCGCACTATTCTGCACCAGAAGTGCAAAACATATTTCGACCAGGATGTGAAAAATGACAGCTGTACTGTTCATAAGTTGGTGTGAAAATGCCAGTGTAGAAAATCTGGCGTGAAAATATTACAAATTTGTGAAGTTACAAGGGTGCATGGAAACAGTGCAATGCATGCTTGTAACACAGTCATTTTATGGACTTTCATCACCAAATTGTCAACATAGGCATTTTAGGACCTCTGCTCATGAACAGTGTCACTGTCATTTTCTTAATCTGTTCTGAACACTGATTTCCCACGGCAACTGCGCTATTCTGTGCCAGAAGTGCAAAAACACATTTTGGCCAGGATGTGAAAAATGACAGCTGTACCGTTCATAAGGAGGTGTGAAAAAATCTGACATGAAAATATTGCAAATTTGCGAAGTTGTGAGCATGCATGGAAACTGCGCAATGCATGCTCGTAAAGCAGTCATTTTTAAAAAATTTTTTTACCAAATTTGCAAAATAGGCCTTTTGAGAGCCCACCTCATGAACAGTGGCACTGTCATTTCGTTAATCGGTCCCGAAAGGTGATTCTGTGCAGTGACCGCGAAATCACTTTTCGGGACTGAATAACACAATGACAGTAACTGAATTCATGAGGAGGGGTCCCAAGAACCCCATGTTAAAAATTTGGTGCCAAAATTCCCAGAAATGCCTGAGATATGTACCAAAGTTGAAGAAACCCTATTTATGCCATTATACAGCTTACCGGCATTTCTTCAGTTCACGATCAGCTTTGAAGAGTGCAGACATGTTCCCGGTCCACCGGAGATCATCGCACTGGGCTCTGGAGGTAAGTATGGGGTGAGGGGGGTGTAGGGAGGCGGGGTGCACAGAGGGTGGGTGCGGGTTGGAGGAGGGGCCGCCAAACTGTACAAGGGACCGTCTTTTTTATTTTGCAGGTGCTGGAAAAATCGTGGGACTGTTTTTTTCTCAGGACTTTGGCATGCTGGTGGGCTCCCAGCATGCCACCTGATGTTTTGGGGGCTGTAGCTGACGGGAATGACACCCTGTCGGCACGTGCCAGTTGAGGGGGAGCAAGGGGATTGGGCACCCCTTGGCACACAGCAAACTGGGGGGGGACATCATGCTGATGGGGAGTGGGCTCCCCATCAGCAAATTGAACTGGGGAGGACTGAAGCTGACATGGATTGGGTCCCCCTTTGGCAAAGAAAGACTGTTGAGGGGAGGGCACATGTTGCACAAGAGGACTGGGCACTCCCTCGGCACACAACAAATGGGGGAGGGGGTTTACAGTGTGCCAATGGGAAGTGGGCTCCCCCGTCGGCAAATGTACTGCGTCGGGGCAGCATAGGGATGGCAAGGTACCACCCTGCACTGACGGGTCGCTCCCTCATTGCAGCGAAATGGCTGACGCTGCTATGACAAGGCGGCCCCTGATTGCAGTGGCGAAAATGTTTTAACTTGGTGGCACTTCTGCAGAACCAGTGTCTGCGAATTAATCTACAAATTTAGTGCAATTTGCAGATTAATTTGCAGATACAAAGTGGAAAGTTCCACCTGCGAAGTGCATAATTTCACCCACGAACAGTGGAATTTTGTTGTGAACTGCAGAATTTAAATTCCACCATTCGCAGGCAAAATTCTGCACTTTGTGGCAAAATTCTGCAAAAAATGGCAAAGTCAAATAGGTGAATTTTAAGCCTATTAGCAGAAATTTGTGGATTGCTCTGTGGAGCTGAATTTGCCAACTTTGCCAGAACTTTGATGGCGAATTTAAACTTCGCAACATCTCTATTCATAAGCTGGACAATGTAGTCTGCTTCATAGATATTATCCTGGTGACAGTGCCTACAGTGAAAGAGGCTGTGAAGATCTTGATATTTTATCTATTCATATTTCGGAAGACCTTTGAACCAAAGGCTCTTTTACAGAGGTTCTACGTCAAGAAGAACAACATAAAATACAACTGTAGTGGGGTGCAGAATACAAACATTTACAAATAGGCATAGTTTTCACTACAGAAACATTAGGGACAACAAAAGAAAGCAGAAAACAATAATTTGCCTAAATACAATGGTAATATAAAAAAGACTAAAAGCAAGCAGGAATATGTTATACAATAACAGATTCTTTTGTCAAAGTGCCATAATGTCAGTACGTATACTTATTCGCTAATAGACATATTTTAGCCGATATCAAATGTAGTCAAATAAATACATTAGTTAAAATAATCCAAAGAGGAAAGTGCATAATGGTAGTCATATGCTGAGGAAAGGTAGGGAAGGGGACCTAGTCCTGAGAAAGATAAAGGGGGGCGGTGGTAGAGGTTGGTGGAAGGAGGAGGTCTAGGCAATTAAAAGGAAGATGAAGGGGTAATATGATAGGGTAGGAAGGGTAGAAAGAGGAGAGTAGACCATGGGCTGGGGAGACAAAACTGAGTGGTGGGGGGTGCTGGAAAAGAGGGTGAGGAAGTACTGGGTGACTAAAAGGATGACATATGGATGGTTAGGAGAGGAGAGGAGAGGAGAGGAGAGGAGGGACCTATGAATCGCAGGGAAGGGGGGCAGTGTGGACATTAGAACTAATTGATGGCAGTCAAGACTAAGGAGGGGGGAAGAAGAGTAGATGCTGTAATCATAGTTACTGGAAGATGCTAGTATCACATGCAATTTTGATTTAAATGGCCCCAAATTAAGTTCCTTCTGTGTCTGCTTCTCAAAGAAGTTTAGCTAGGGTGGTTCATGGTACTCATAGGACCATTGGCCTTGAGAGGTCCAGCGGAAAGGGACTTTTAGAAGTTGTTTTTTCAAGCTTCTAGTGCATCTGGATGAGTCAGTTAGGTTGAGGAGGTTAATCACACTCAGAGGAGTGAGCCCTAGTAATGATTTCTTGGCAAGGAGGCAGATTTGGTATTGTATTCCACTGTCCACGTTGAGCCAGCCAGATTGATCATACAGCTCACATGTGTGAGCCAGTTTGTTTGCACCCAAAACAAGCCTACAGGCCTTGTCGAGCGTGGTCTTCACTTATTTGAGGGCCTTGAGAGATATCGCATCTTAAACCACAAGACCATAGTTGATGACTGACAGAACTGAGCTTGAAACCACAATTTTTAGAGCTTCATTAGTTAGACAGTGTTTGTTCCTAAAAAGCAGACCCAACTTAGTGTTGGCTGTCTTGGCTACCAGGTCAATATGTTGAGAATATGACAGTGTACGGTCCAGGGTGACTCCTAAGTATTTGAAGTTATGTACCAACTCAAGGGGTGAGTTAAGATTGTTACGTATTTGAAGGTAGTAGGACCTATGCCTGTTATGGGCAGAGGAAAACATCATGGTCTTTGGTCTTTTTGTAGTTTAAGAGTAATTTAGATTTGAGGAACCATGTTTCTACTGTTGAGAAATTGGCCTGCAACTGTATTTCTAGAACTGTAAGGTCAGAGTGAGATGAGTAGATAACTGCATCATCTGTGTACAATAGTATGTTGTCCTGAACAGCTAAGGGGAGGTGGGTAAGAAACAGGCTAAAGAGTAGAGGTCCGAGAATGGAGCCTTGTGGCACTCCTGTAGTAATAGGTCTATTATCAGAAAGAATATCTTGGAACTTGACTTTTGGCACTCTCCCTGTGAGGTAGCTCCTAAACCAGGCGACCAATTCAGGAGAGAGACCCGTGAAGGTTAATTAGTTCAGAAGTAGTTCATGGTTAATGGTATAGAAGGCCTTGTTGATGTCTATATAAGTAGCCCCCACCAAGAGCCCCCAGTCAAGTGCACTGTGTATATATCCAGTGAATTCAACAAAAGAGGTAGTGGTGCTATGTTGCTTCTGGAAACCATGCTGCTGTTGACATTGTAGTTGGTATTTGTCTGGGTAGTCTTTCAATTGATCGGAAATAATTTGTTCCAGTGCCTTTGAGAGAGGTGGAAGGATTGATATAGGGTGATAATTTGATTGGTTGGTTCTGTCCCCATTTTTGTGGATGGGAATAACTATTGCAGCTTTCCAGAGTCGAGGAAATCTACCTGAAGTTAGTGATAAGTTTAGGATTTTGGTAAGGGGATCGAGAACAATATCAAGGGTGAGCTTAATGAGTTTAAGGTCAAGTATATCACTACTGGCTCTTGATTTACAGAGAGATTTTAGGAGGTATTTTTTGGCTTCTGCAGGGGTGAAGATTCTGAGGTAGAAGGGGGGAGTGGAGCCCGAGAGGGTTGCAGGGTCATGAGTAGAATTGCTATAACTCGAGGGTTGGAGGAAGTCTGGAGGCTGCACACCACTGAGGCCAGTGAGTGCCTTATTAAATGATCAAATCACTCTCTATTTATAAAAAAGTACTTTTCTGAAACCAAAGTGCTTGCACATAAAACCATAAAGATAAAATCTTTTTTAAAAACAAACAATTTCAAATTAGATATAAGTACTGTAAATAATAAACTGAAAAACATGCAGTAAAAGATAAAAATCATGTAACAGAGTCCAGGAATGCCTGGCTAAATAAATAAGTCTTTAGTGCTGTTTCGAAGCTCGGGGCAGTCAGGCACTCTCAAACCCAATGAGGTAGAGAATTCTATAGGGTAGGGGCTATAAAAGCAAAAGAATGAGCCCCAGATGTCTTTAAACACACCCTGGGAATCTAAAGCAATCCCTCGTCAGCAGAGTGAAGTGGGTGGAGGGGGCAGTAAGGACAAAGAAGATCTTGCAGGAAGTGGGGTTCCTGTTCATGTAGGGTTTTATCAGCAACCTGATCTTGAAGGCGATTCACTACTGTACTGGCAGCAAGTACAGTCCGTGCAGCACAGGCGTAATATGACTGGTCCTGGAAGTACCAGTCAAAAGCCTGGCCACTGCATTCTGCACCAGCTGCAGGTGGTGGATATCAACCCCCGGTAGCCCTAGGTAAAGGGCATTGCAGTAGGGTGGGTGGTCACAAAGGTGTGGACCAATGCTGGAAGATCATCGGGAGGATCCAGATGCTTCACCCGGGCAATATTCCTCAGATGGAAAAATGAGGTCTTAATGACAGCTGACACCTGAGATCTAAGGGTCAGGCCACTGTCAAAAATAATGCCCAGGTTCTGCACCTAGTCTGAGGTAGTCAGCTGAACACCCCTGAGCCAAAGTCCAGAAGGCTGCCCTGCTGACAAACCCGCCTCCCAACAACCTGGGTCCAAAACCAAAATCTCAGTCTTAGCTGGGTTCAACCACAGCCAGTTGGCACTCATCCAGTCCTGGATCACAGAAAGTCAGTTGTTTAAAGCCAAGAGAAAGCCGTCTTGCTTGGACATAAAGGACATGTACAGCTGAGTGTCATCTGCATAGCAGTGAAAACTCAGCCTGTACCGCTTAATGATATCGCTTAACAGCAGCATCTACACTGCGAACAACATGGGTGACAAAATGGAGCCCTGTGGTACCCCACAGGATAGGGGGAGAAGGGCTGAGGAATAAATACCAGACACCACTCTCTGAGTCCTGTCCTCGAGAAAAGATCAAAACCATATGAGAACCATAACAGACAGTCCATAGATGAATCGCAGGGCTCCAATAGCACACCATCGTCCACAGCGTCAAATGCTGCAGAGAGATCAAGGAGGACCAAGATGGAATGAGTCCTCTGATCTCTCGTTATCAGGAGATCATTTAGCACCTGGACAAGGGCTGTCTTGGTACTATGTCTCTTCTTAAACCCAGACTTGGGAGAATCATAGACATTGTGGGTAGACAAATGATCATCCAGCTGCAGCGCAACCATCTTCTCAATAACTTTACCCAGAAAGGGCAGGTTAGAGACAGATCTATAGTTATCCAGACAGTCTAGGTCAAGGGAGAATTTCTCAAGGAGTGGTCAAACAACTGCCTCCTTTAGGGGGTCTGGAAAGATCCCCCTCTCCAGTGAACTCCAGACTATTTCGGCTAGGACAGGTTCGATCTCATCAATGCACCCTACAAGAAGGAGCATTGGCCCGGGTTCAAACTATAGAAGGTTGGCCGCAAAGTCTGGATGATCCTCACGATGTCCATGAGTTCCAGCCAGCCGAAGTCAGACCAAGCAAGCTGGGTGTCTGCAGCCCCCAGCCGACCTCCACTATATCCAATAGAGGGGCTGAACAGATCCCAGATCTGATGGTGGCAACCTTATCTGTGAAGAATCGAGCATACCCATCACATCTCTCTTGTGAAAAAGCTCTACTAGGCTGAAGATAGATTGGATTGCACATTCTGTCAATGGTCCAGAAGAGCTGAGCTGGTTGGTTCTGCACAGCAGCAGTTTCCCTGGACAGGAACTCTGCTTTCTTATGAGTAATTGCCAATTGATAGGCAACATAATGGTCCATTAACCTAAGTCTGTAAACCATCCAGGCCAGATGTCCACCAGCACCTCTCTAGCCTCCGTCCCACTCTCCTCATCTCCTTCAAGGTCCCATCAAACCATGGGGACCTCGGCCAAAGAGTGAGGGGACAAACCCAAACAGGAGCTATGGAATCCAGGGTCTCCATCACCACCTTATTATAGGCTAGTACTAGATTTCCTATATCCATGCATTCACTCGATATGCCCAGTAGGTCCAGCACTGCCATTAGACCATCTGGGGTCACACCCCTCAAAGGGTGGTACTGGACCATCTCCATGGGGGCAGGCCCATTGGGGGAGCCATGAAACTGTGATGGTCAGACCAGCCGACTGACTCCACCACCACGTCGGAGATCTCCATCCCCATGAGGAACACCAAGTCCAAAGAGTGATCACAGTTGTGAGTCATGGAGGTAATAACCTGTGTGAGGCCCAATTAAGTCATTAGTTGGAGGATGTCCTGTCCAAATTGAAAGAGTTCATCGTCGACCCAGGCATTAAAATCTCCCAGACATAACCATCTGGGTGATCCCAAAACCTCATCAACGATGAATTCCATGACTTCCTGCAGGAAAACTTTCCCATCTCCAGGTGGACAGTAGATGAGAAGTATCCTGCACCCTACATCCGTGCCCACAATACACTTGAAGGAGATGGTGGTCCCCACCAGTACCTCCACAAGGCCCAGTTCTGATCCAAAACAGATGGCTACAGCCCTGCCCCTCCAATCCATCCTCAGGTGGTGTATCACCAAGTACCCAGCTGGAACTGCTGAAGCCAAAACAGGGCCAACATTTTCATCCAGCCAGGTCTCAGTGATGCAAGCCAGATCTGATGACCCAACAAGATCCGCTATTAAAGCAGTCTTGTTCTTGATTGATCTGGCATTGCTTAACACTGCCGAGTAGGATAAGCAATAGATGTAGACCACATCACCTGCCTGCATAAAGCAGAACCGTTGGGTATGGGAACCAGGCAGGGAGGACCCCTTTCCTGGACCCATTTCACCCCAGGGCATCTTCTTGTCCCCTCTACCCCAATCTACCCACCCAAATGAGTTGGTGATAATGCTGGGATGCTGGGTGAGAGTACCTCCCATATTTAGTAGGGTGGGAGGTGTCTTATTAGAGATACCTGTTAGTATTTTGATGTTGTCCCAGAACTGAAGACTGTCGCTCCATGAGTTGGCAAGTTCAGTTTTTAAATCTTGGACTTTAGCCTTATGAATTGCTTAGGTGCAGTTGTTCCAGGCTGCTTTATATCCCTGAATATCAGCAGGAGACCCTGATCTTTTGGCTTTACCACAGATTGTCTCTGTGTTTCATTAATTCTAGGATTGGGGGGGGGGCTGATCCAAGAATTATTGGCATCCCGAATCTTCCATTTTGTAAAGGGGGTAAAGATATTGCATGCTTCATTAAATTTGTGGATGAAGCCTTCAGTTGCAGACTCTATGTCTGTAGCAGTGTCAAGAAAGCTCCAGTCTTGGCATGTTAAGTGCACCCTAAAGGCAGCTAATTTCCCTTTTTTCAGAAATCTGTGAATGTCTTTGTAGGGACCTCTGGGGACTTATTAGACCAGGTGAAAAGGATTGGTGAATGGTCATTTAGGGAATTTGGGAGGCTTATTATGTGGGTAATTCTCTCTGGATGGTTAGTAATAAGCCAATCAATCAGTGTGCATGTTCCAGCACAAAAAAATTATGTGGGTGGGGGAGTTCACTATTTGTGTCATGTTGAGGGAGGATAAGGCATCCCTATAAAGTGCTGCTTCCGGGGAGGGCCAATTAATGTTAAAGTCACCCATCATTATTAATTCCACGTTCTGGTGAAGGTTGGCAAGGTAGTTGTGGAGAACCTTGAAGCCGCTAGGTTGTTCCTTGGATGGGATGTAGACTGATGCCACTGTTATTGCTTTCCCATTTGTGCCAAGTAGAACTTTTATTGCTAGGAGTTGGGTGCTACAACTGGAGGCAATGGGAGGTAACATTTGACCTTGAATGTGCTCTTTTAAGTAGATCACACAGCCACCACCATGCTTGCCAACCCTGTCCAGTCGAAACAAGGTGTATCCAGGAAGCTGAATGGCAGTGTTGGGAACCTTTGGGTTGAGCTAAGTTTCCACCACTGAGTGAATGTCAAGCTGTTATTGGGTGATCCAGACTTGTAGTGAGTCAGGTTTTGCCAGGAGACTACAAATATTTATGGAGGCTAGTGTAGGTCATCGAGCTTTCTGGGTGGAGCTGTTGAGCATGTCCTGGGGCCAGGGTTTGGGTGGATATTCCTGGAAAGAAGCAACAGTAGCCAGGCCATGCATATTTCCTGTCACTTTAGGTTTGCTAGTAGCTGTGAACTATTATAGGATTTTGATTTATTATGTTTAGTTATGTCACAGGCAATGATCATGTTAATGATTGGTGGAAGAAGGGGGTATACTTGACTCACATTACCTAGGACTAATCTGTGTGTACGTGCTTTTTTGGCGAAGGTTGTTGTCACTAGGGTACAGGTGGATTTGTGGCAGTGTTTGTACGGTATCGTTTCACATTCTATGGATAAGTCATGACTAGTGGGGCTCTTTGTCATGGAGGGGAAAGGTATCAGCCACAATGCAAGCAGGCAGTTTTTAGAGGTACTGTAGCATTGTGTTAGGGGGAAGGCAGAGGATACTGAGAAAGACGGGAGGATCAGTGTTTAGTTTCAGACCAACCTGAAATAGTATTTCCCCTATGTTGCTTTGTGGGGAGATGGAGGGTGAGAGAAAACATTGGCACCAGTTAGGCTATGAGAGGGGTTTGGTCTAGATTACCAGTTTTAAGTAATTAGCCCTGGGGCAGCTTAATTTAGAAACCTGCAACAGTACTGTAGGAGTAATGACTCGACAATATCTGTGTAATTAAGGAGTGTCTATTATACTGGAGTGGGTCCTGGAGATTTGAGCCAGTGGGACAAAGGATAGGAGAAGAGGGGAGGAGCTGAAGAGTATTTAACAGAGGCCCGGGTTGGGATGGGAGGCTGGGGTCAGGTGGGAGGGCGGGAGAACATTTACAGTTACAAATTCCCTTGTCCTCCAGCTGGATTAGCAACATAATATCCTGCAGTTTCCATGGACAAGCAGACAGAGCTCACCGATCTTCAGATCAGGCTGAGCAGAGCTGGCAGGATTCCTGATTGGCCAGCCTGTGTTCAGTACTGCATTATAAGGCCAATTGGAGGGCGAGGCATTGATGCGCCAGAGTTTGAAAGAGAAAAAAAAAGTGATAGAAGCAGCGGCGGTTCACCATACCTCAGAGGTTGTCTGTCTCACATGAGAGGCCAAGGTCTGAATGGCTATGGAATTCGAACTACCCTCTCAGCTATGTGGTAGTCCCTACTTCCTCCATGGGTGGGTTGAGGCACACTGGTGGGGCAGTGTGTGGAAGCTCGCACTGTGATTTTCTTTGCTGTACCTATTATGTGAATAAACAGAAGACTTCAGGTCCCAGTGCTGTCAATCTATCACCTTTCATGAGCGCTAAATTCACACACAGAAAATAATAAGATAAAAAAAGAATAGTGTCTTCTGACATCGTGGTGTACTTGTAGGTACCTTAGCTAGTGGCAAATAGCCAAGTGTGTCAGAAATCAGTTGAGCATTTCCCAGCCTGTATGTACTAATATATTCATATGCAGCCAAGGTGAGTATCCAGAACTGTATCCAAGAAGAGTCCATAGGTGTATGACTTTAGTTTCATTAAACAAACTCAGCAGAGATTTACTGCATGGTCTGAGCAAATGGTAATGCGACAGTCATTTAAAAACTAATGCAACTTTTTTACTTCAAACACCATTGCCTAACAATCATTCTGGGAATATCCCATTTCTGGTGGGGTCAGGGTCCTGGATACAAAGTCATGTGGTTGCTTGTCTCCTGTCTCAGCATGATGTGATAGCAAGTTCCAACCTTGTGAGATGGTGCATCACAAACAGAATTAGGTCTCTTTTGGTATCATAATATTCTAAAAAGCATGACAATTGTATCTTCTTTGCAGAACTGAAGGTAGTTTCCTAAATTTCAGTCCAGGTCTAGCGTACTTTTTCTGTAAAACCCATGCATTGGGCAAGTACTGTGGACAGTCAAGTCAGAGATTTATTGTAATAATGCAACATATCCAAGAACAATATTGATCTCTGACACTGTGGGGGAAGGGGTTGGAGCCTCCTTGATGGCTTGAACATTTTCTGTCACTGACTGTAACTCTAAAAGATTAAGACAGAGTCTCATATAAACCACTTTTGCCTCCTGGAAAATTTACTTTTTGCATTTGGTGAATACTGCTGATTTTGAAACATGCTGCAAAACTTAACTCACGTTTTGTAGGTCCTCACTGTCCAATAACCCTGTGAACTAGATGTCATCAAAATGGCTGTACGATGCCATTTCAACAAGTAACTTGCCGACCGTCGTTACAGTAATGGATTTATGTTGACCACAACTTGTGGTTGCCAAAAATCTGACTGGAGACCCTGGCTGTTTTTTCTTTGGGGGGGGTTCGCACTTCGAACCCTGCATGCGGGGGGCTTTGCCCCCACACACCCCAATCTATAGAATTCTAACTCTGAGTTGGAGTTGGATTGAGGAGGGGGTGCAGGACCGGGAGAGAGAGTACCAGGGTCTCGGGCAGACTATTACAGTGAAAATGTCAATGTTGTCAGCATCTACATTTTTGCTGTAATACTGTAGCCGTACAGGGGGGAATACCCATCAAAATAAGCCACAACATGGCAGGGGAAACCCCAAACCACAGTCTATTGTAGTACATGAAACAATCCTTGATATGTATAAATAGTAACATACTGTGTGGACCAGTCTTCCATGGTCAGCAGCTAACATACATGACTCCTATATTTAACTTTGAAAATATTTGTCCACCAACTAAAAGTGGTGTACAGATCTTTTATTCTTGGAATATGGTAGGGCACAAACTGTACAGCTTTGTTAACCATATGTTTATAGGGTTGGATTCAGGAGTCATTGATTTGCATTGTAATTAAAGACAATACCTGCCATACCATTAGATACAGAGACTTCTTTTTTTCCATATATTTTATTACTGTTCAATATAGAGAATATGCATACTGCAATAAACACAATTAAATTAGCATAATATAAACCCATACATTCAGAGTAAGAGAATTACATAAAATTTAAATAGATGAAAAACATAGAGCTAAATCTCAGTAATGTTATCAGCAGATTAATAATTCATTAACTTAAAAATATATCAATACATTATAATTAATGATTAAAAGAAAGCAAACTCAGAGAGAAGAAAAGGTTAGTAAAAAACTACAAGGGAAGGAAGGAAGGAAGGAAGGAAGGAAGGAAGGAAGGAAGGAAGGAAGGAAGGAAGATAAAAGTTTGTGTCTACTTTAAATTTGTTTTGAATAATTGTACAGTAAGTCAGTAGCAAGCCCCATTTTTTTTCTTAAAGCTATCCAGTTTCCCTAAACATCCATGTGCTATTTTTCAAATTGTAGGGCTTCCATAATTACCTGTTTCCATTCACCCAGAGCAGGACAGCTCCCTTCTATCCAATATTTTATAATAAGATTTTTTGCAGTAATAGATACAAAAGAAATTATACACTTCTCAGTAAAAGAAAGTCTCAGTTGTGGTTGGAATTATCTGATACTACAAGAATAAAAGTTGAAATTAGTGTGTATTCTAGGGAGACCAAGTAGAAATTGCTTTATCGAGTCCCAAAAACAATTGACGTGAGGACAGTGCCACATCATATGTTTAATGTCAGCTTCCCTTTTGCAAATTTCAGACAATTATCTGACTATTGCAAACTCATTTTTGTCTGATAAGAGGGCGTACAGTAGAGATTATTTAAAAGTTTATATTGCAATAGCCTGTGGTTAGTCAATGAAAAGGTGTTATGAGGATGATTCCATATTTCTCCCCAGTCCCAGGAATGAGCCTCATTATTTGTGAATCTCTTCCAGTAAACCAAGGAATCACAAGCCTCAGTTCTATGGATGTTCAAGAAAAATGAATAAAAAACAGAAATGGTGGGTTTGGTGTTACAAAGTAGAAGAAAACTTCTGGTGTTATTATTTGTAAAAAAAAAAAAAAAGATAGTTCTCCAGGATTGCATAATGTGTGTATTTGCAATTGTATGGCATTGATCAGTTCAAATTGTTCTGGTGTCAAGTTAAACTTTATTTTTTAATTGTAGGTCACTACACCATCTATTATTCTCAGTTAGGTCTTTAATATTAAAAGATCCTTCTCCTGGAGTTGCACATTGGTAACTGTTCAGCCATTTACTTTGAGGTTGGTATTACCCCAGAGTGGTTGTTGAGGAGATTTACTTAGCTTAGGTCAAATAATGTAACTGCTTATTTAATTTGTCTATTTATACTGTAGAGTCTAAAACAATTTGGTTCTGAATAGGTTTTTTAATTACTGTAGGGCTAAGGAACAGCATGGATTTCAAATTATTTTGCTTACCTTCTAAGATTTCATTTTCAATGGTAACCCATTCCAGGATGCAAGGGAGAGTACTAATTGACAGCTTGATCCATTTACTGTACTGCTGTTCTCTGCAGGCCAAATAATAAAGGTAAAAAGGAGTTTTAGCTCCCCCATTCCTTAGCTCTAGTTTTTTTTTGTTTGTTTTGTGTTTTGTGTACTTTGAGCTTGATGTGTTTCTGCTAAACTTAGGTTAAGCTGATTTAACCAAAACTGGCCCATCAAACTAGGCCCTCTCCCTTGACTTCCATCAGTTGCAACTTGGCAAATGCAAGGAATTATTCAATAGGAGTCATGAATCTAGGACACAAGGAAAGGAGTGGACGCTGGCAGAGGGACGGAAGGTTAAGGAGGGTGTGAGAATGTTGTATTTCACAGAGACAGTGGGTCCAGAAGCAAATGGTTTGATACCTTTTATTGGACCAACATAGATGTAACAAAAAGAAAACAGTGCCTAAGCTTTTGGACCAACCAAGTCCTTCCTTGGAAGCTTACAGAGATAATGGTTAAGCCATGGAACAGTCTGCCAGCAGAGCTTATGGGCACCAATACCATTAATGGTTTCAAGCATTTTTGGGATCACATTAATAGCGTAATAGTTGCACAGGGGAGTAGTAGTAAGACATGAAGAAAGCAGGTGGTTAGCATAGGCAAAAACCCTGTATTCTCAAAAGGTTTGATGGTATGATAGGGTGTTACAAGCAGACTGGATGGACCATTGGTCTTTTTCTGCCATCATTGTCTGTGTTTCTATGTAACTGTACTGCTATATTGCACTTCCAGATCCAGGGCATCACAGATATCTGTTTACTCCCCTGTGTAAGTGTACCACACTTTTTTACTCTCCTGAAAGACTGAGGTTTGTCTGACCTGCCGTGTTCAGTGGTATACCTTCTTACTTATTATGTATGCTGCTGCTCCTGTATCACTACATCCTGTTTGTTGCCCTGCACTGTGATACTCTGTTTTTTTCTGCTGTTGTTTTGTACAGATTACAAGGAATACTCTTGTCTTCCTCTGCACCAACAACATGAGTGGGCAAAGACCTCTACTTCCATATTGTCCACTTTTGTTACAGGTTTGCACTGAGCATATAAAAATTGAGCACTGTCTCAGCGAGCAATCTACATTTCATTCAGTAAACTGAAAGGTCACAAACCGCTCTGCCCTGCAGCATTTCCTCTTAATCCCCATAGTAACAGTACTGGGCTTAGTAGCTTTAGCTCAGCCACAGACAATGGCTACTGACTGTCCCTGACACATTAACCAACTGTTAAACATGAATCTTTGCATGACTATCAAAGGCTTTGAGGTATAATGTTCTTGTACCAGTAACATAAGTTGGTCAAACAAACTGTCTCCAGGGAACTGAGGAGCCACCAGGCTTTTTATTAGCTTACTAGTCTTATTGCCGCATATACTCAAAAGAATAACGTGTTGTACCCTCTTAACTGGCTGCAGAAAAAAAATGTTCCAAAAACATTAATATACAGTATTGGTTCTATTCCTGCTCTTCTCCATTAGATTAATCAAGCTTCCCATATAAGGCGATAGCTTTCCAGTTTATCCATGTTGCCCAAATGTAATAGCTCAAACATTGGGTGAGGTTAGCAGCAGTTTCTTAACTATGAGCAATAGTGTATATACACACAACACACACACACACACACACACACACACACACACACACACACACACACCTCGTGGTGCAGGGGGTGTAGCTAACACATCACAGACTCCCAGTGTAGAATCAGTAATAAGACAATAAGGTAATAACTTTATCTCAGTTACCACTGGTTCAGCAAGCAAGCTATGTATAATTCAGTCAAGTTTGTTAGCAATAACCCATGACAGAGCATGGGGTTATAGGCATTTAATCCATGTCTGTGGTGTGTTGTAAGCTCGCAGAACCCCAGGCATGGATTAAATGCCTATAACCCCATACCCTGGAGTAGGTTATTCTGCTTATAACATGGGTTATGTTTACAACAACAAAAAATGTAGTCATAAAGGTGTTTTCCTCTGTTTACATAGGGAAACTGCTTATGTATCCTGCCAACTTGAAAAGTAGTTCCCAGCACAGATGCACATACGATTGGCTTTATTAACATAGAAATGTTATAAATACGCTCCTGGCATGATTTCTGACATTTCTATGTTCATAACATTAATTACACATGCATTTGTCACTTTCTGTCTATCTCCCCCCCCCAAAACAGGGCTCCCTTTGACTGTCTCTCACTTTCTCTTGCTGCATCAATAAGGGTTCAAAGCAGTGAAGTCAAAGTGGGACATACCTGAACAAAAGCTGACAGTGTGGGGGGGATCCTCAACAAAAGCTGACAGTGTGGGAGGGGGGACTGTCAGTGGACTGACAGACAGGAGACTGCAGCTATTGTGAATTAGGTGTCCTGCTGTCGCTCTCTCTGTCTCTCTCTCTCTCTCTCTCTCTCTCTCAGTAACAGTCAATCAATCAAAATTGTTTTTATAAGGCACCCCTTCCAGGAGCTTGGAGCACTGTACAATATTACACTTCTCATATAACATATTACACACATATGTAAATTATTCATAAAACATAATTCATAAACTTATTTCAGAGCAAACCTCCCACCCATCAAATAATCAGCTAAAATTCAATATTCCTAATATCAGTAGTGATCATTAGCCTTAAGATATAAGATTATGTCAGGCTAAATGCTTGTTCAAACAGGAGTGTCTTAACCTCCCTGTTAAAGGTTTCCACTGAGGAGGGCCTCTCTAAGGTGAAGTTGGAATAAATTCCACAGGACAGGTGTGGCTACTGAAAAGCCTGGTTACCGTGTCTCTCTCTGTCTCTCTGTCTCTCTGTCTCTCTCTCTCTCTCTCTCTCTCTCTCTCTCTCTCTCTCTCTCTCTCTTTCTCTCTCTCAGTGCAGGTGGGTACGCTGAGACTGGATGGATTCCTCCAGATAGGATAGCTGAATGTTGTGACTGCAGTGCCTCCAGAAGGAAAGAGAGGGACATAGTGGATTCTGCACCCCACCCCACTGGACAGGATCATGGAACTTACTGACAGCAGTGACTCCACACCATTCCCTGTCTCTCTCTAATGAGGCTGCTCTCATCGCTCTGTCATGCCATGAGCTGCTGCTGCTTCTAGTCACACATTCAGGAGGGGATGGTGTCTGTCGTGGGGGGGGGGGGAGTACGGCAGTCTGGGTGTGGGACAATGAGCACAGTTTTGATCTCTCTCTTGCTGTGGTGCCCTGCTTGTAAGTGCTGCTGAGCAAGACCAAACGAGACACTGTTACGCTCTTTCTTGTTTTCTCTGTCAGACTCTTTGTTGCTGTGCTGCTCAAAATGTACTGCCAGACACTGTGCTCACTGACTGCTTGCAAACAGGGGAGAGAGAGACACACACAGAAACAGGTGACGGGGATATACACTGACTTTTCCCAGCTGTGCTGCTATCCTCTCCCCCAGAAGCCAGACTGGGACTGCAGAGGAGGCTGCCCAACCCCAGTAAACACACTGAAGCATCACATCTGATTGATTAGTGGCATTGGGTGTTCTACGATGACGGACACACAAAGACAAACAAGATGTACAAATCTCACTGTCACTCTGTGACTCTCCCTCACTCAGCCACTGTATGGGTGTTTGGGGGGACGTCTGGCAAGACACACATTGTTCATGAGATAACCTGCTCTCACTGTCACGCTATCCAATTGCTGACACGCCATCAGGTGAATGTGGATTGTATACCCACAGTTACTAACAACTCCCCATTATCTCCGATGACTGGGCTGCAGCACTCTCTCACTTCAGTACTACTTTAAATGGCTACCTTTTACTTTTCACTCTCCCACTATATAATGAGTGCTGCATTGCCCCAGGATATTGATTCAGGGAGCATCACAGCAACTGTGAATACACAGGCATTTAATCCATGGTCACCTGATGCTGTTCCACCAACTACATTCCTGTTTTTTTCCTGCCCCATGTTATAAAGGGCCACAAACCAGTTTTCTAAAGAAATTTAGAACATAGAAACATAGAATTTGCCAGCAGATAAGGACTGCTTGACTCATCTAGTCTGCCTAGTTTTCCCTACCTACAGTATCATCGCAGATCCTGCTTGCTCTATGACCCATTTTCCCTCCCTCTTCCTCTCCTTTAAGATTCCCTTATGCCTATTCTATGCATTCTTGAACCCTACCATTGCTTTTGCCCCCACTGCCACCTCTGGAAGGCTGTTCCAGGAATCCACCACTCTTTCTGTAAAGAAGTACTTCCGCACATCTCTCCTGACACAATTCTCCTTCAGCTTCATAGCATGTCCTCTTGTTCTTGAGCACCTTTTCTTCTGAAAAATACTTCCTTCCTTCCTGTACCTTTTTTTAATCACCATGAGGTATTTAAAGGCCTCTATCACACCCCCTTCTCCCTTATCCAGGGTGTACATACTGTATTTAGGTCCTTTATGTCTATTGACTGTCCTCGGTATGTTAACCTACTGTTAAAATGTGAATCTCTTTAAGATTTCCAAAGGCCTCAGGTTATAATGTCCTCAGACCAGTTTGTCAAAGGAAGGTCTCTAGGGATCTGAGGAGCTATATGGTTTTTGTATAGCTTATAAGTCCTACTGTCTGCCATGTATACTCAGAAGAAGAACATGTTTCTTACTCTTATCATCAATTTCATTGGCTGCAGTAAAAATTCTCTAGACATGCATCATTCAATATTTTTTTTTGCCATTCTTACTCTTCTCCAATAAATGCATCCAGCTTACCATATAAAAGACCATAGCTTTCCATTTCTATCAGTGTCACTCAAATGTAATAACTTGAAACTGGGTGACAATAACAATAGTTTGTTAACAATCATCTTCATAGCTCATGCTACAGCGGCATGATTAACCCCCCACAGATCCACAGTACTGAATTCCTAATGGGACAATAAAGTAATTAATGTATCTCATTAACTGCTTGGTGCTAGGTTTTTTTCCTTCTCTTTATACATAACCTTCTCCAGAGGAGAGGTTTTTCTTACGTCCTTATTATTAGTGAAACGGTGGTTGCACATGTCTTGCATCCATACTCATAATCTTTTAAATGAGTTGCAAAGACTACATGGTGGGTAACAGAAATATTCAGAATGTCACACGCTTTGCAAACCTAACTTGTAAAGATTCAAGTAAATCAGTGCTTTCAAGTTACGATTATCTTGCAGTACTTATTTGCTATTTGTAACATAATGTATGTACCTTTATTTACAGGTTACAGCAACAGAAACAGTCTCGGTACATTACAGCAGAATTTTACAGCACAGACTTCGGTCTTGTGCCTCATGTCAACAGAAGTAAGTAAACAAGAACATATTTTAAAATTTAGGGTTTTCCTGCAAATTATAAAATTAGATTGTTTGTTTGTTTGCTTTACAGATAAGCACACTGAAAACAAGTTCCATTTTCAGGTGCGACCCACAGAAAACATAGTACAAAAAATCATAATACAACACAATACAGTACAATAAACATTCCATACATAGTCACAAAAAAATTAGGAATATAAATTCTACATCATTAGGTACAAATATAGTTATTTAAAACATTGGCATTTAGATAATGTCTTAAAGTGCTGGTAAAGAGAAGTAAAAAATGAACTAACTGTGATTAAGTTTCTTATTACTATTGGAACCTCATCCCAAGTCTTAGGAGCTACATATGTGAAAGACCGCTGACCACAAGTAGTTCTCATTAGCGGCAATTTCAGTGACTCATTATCTACCCTAGCCCTGGACAAAAAAAACTGGTCATATCTATGTAAGAGACTAGATAAATTCTTAGGGACTTCATCTCTAATTTCTCTACATGTAAATTTAGCATACAAGTATTTGAAATTTAAATCTACTGGTAACCAACTCATATCATTCAAAACTATGCAATGGTGTGTTCTTCATGGAACAGTTACATAGAAACATAGAATTTGACGGCAGATACAGACCGCTTGGCCCACCCCGTCTGCCCATTTCCCTACCTAATGGATAAGCTGCAGATCCTAGTTAAGCAACAGCCTACTTCTTCCTACCCCCCACTCCCTAGAATTCCCTTATGACTGTCCCATGCATTCTTGAATTCCACCACTGTTTTTGACTCCACAACCTCCTCAGGAAGGCCGTTCCATGCATCCACAACCCTCTCTGTGAAAAAATACTTCCTCACATTACCTCTGAGCTGTCCCCCCTCTTTCTTCAAAATGTGCCCCCTTGTTCTTGCACACCTCTTTTTCTGAAAGATGCTACTCTCTTGGACATTGTTGATTCCCTTGAAGTACTTGGAAGTTTCTATCATGTCCCTTCTCTCCCTCCTTTCCTTGAGGCTATACATATTGAGCTCCTTAAGTCGCTCTTCATATGTCTTCTAGTGCAGACCCTGCACCATTTTAGTTGCCCTTCTCTGAACTGCCTCCATCCTGTCCATGTCTTTGCAGAGACTGGGCCTCCAGAACTGCATGCAGTACTCTAGATGGGGCCTCACTAGCTATCTGTACAGCGGGATAACAACTTCCTGTTTTCTACTGGTGATGCCTCTCCCTATGCATCCCAGTATCCCCCCAGTCCTCCATACTGCCCACTCACATTGCTTGCCCACCTTTAGATCATCTGGTATGACTACCCCCAGGTCCCTTTCCATTTTTGTTGTTGTTAGTATCTCACCCCTCATTGTGTACTCTTCCCCTGGGTTTTTGTTTCCGAGGTGCATGACTTTGCACTTCTTAGCATTGAATCTAAGCTGCCATACATTTGACCATTCTTCCAACCTTGCTAAGTCCTTTCTCATCCTTTCCACACCACCTTGTGTATCAACTCTGTTGCAGATCTTTGTGTCATCTGCAAAGAGACATATTTTTCCTTCCAGTCCCTCTGCAATGTAGGGAGGCAGTATAGCGCAGTGGTTTAAAGCTCTGAGCTGCAAATCTGGAGTCCTGGGTTTGAGTCCCACAGCCCCTACTTGCATACTGTGTGACCCTGAGCAAGTCACTTAACTCCCCTGTACTCCAAGGTTGCACCTGTAAACAAGCTTACAGCTTAGAGTGTCTCTCCTGGTTAAACAAATGGAAATGTACCTCATAAAGACATTGAAGAGGACCAGTCCTAGTACTGAACCCTGTGGTACCCCACTAGTAACCCCTCTTTCTTCAGAGTGGACTCTGTTTACTATTACCCTCAGTGTCCTGTTCTCCAGCCAATTCTTTACCCAGACTTCCATCTTGGGACCCACTCCCAGGCTGGCTAACTTGTATATTAATCTTTTGTGTTGGACTGTGTCAAATGCATTGCAAAAGTCTAGGTAGGTCATGTCCACAGCCGCTCCCTGATCTACTACTTTGGTCACCCAGTCAAATAAATCTATTAGATTCATCTGACATGACCTTCCTGCTGTGAATCCATGCTGTTTTGGGTCCTGTGCCCCTCTGGCCTCTAGATACTCAACAATTCTTTCCTTCAGAAGTGATTCCATCATTTTCCCTATCACTGAGGTTAAACTAACAGGTCTGTAGTTTCTTGCTTCTGCCCTGCTCCCACTTTTGTGAAGTGGAATTACATCTGCCCTCCTCCAGTCCTCAGGTTCCACCTCAGCCTCCCATGATTTGTTAATTAGGGTAGTCAGTGGTGTCACTAGTTTTACCCTTAGTTCTTTTAGAATTCTGGGATGAATCCCATCAGGCCCCATTGCTTTGTCCACCTTCAGTTTTAAGAGTTCTTTCAGAACCCTTTCTTCTGTGAATGGTCTGGTATCAACCTCCGTATCCAGAGTGTTTCTATTGTTTGGTTTAGGTACCTCCCCCTCTTCATTTGTGAATACTGAGCAAAAATATTTGTTTAGTATCTCTGCCTTTTCACAGTCACCCTCTGCCCACCCCATCCCCTTTATTAAGCCTCACTATCCCTTCCTTGGTCTTCCTTCACTCCCTGGTGTATCGATAAAAGGTTGTATCCCCATTCTTAACTGAGTTGGCTATCTTTTCCTCAGTTTGGGCCTCTGCTGTTCTGACTGCCTTCCCAGCTTCCTTTTGCTTTAACTGATACAAATCTCTGTCCTGCTTCTTCTGTGATTTCTTGTACTTCCTGAATGCTTTCTTTTTTTCCCTAACCTTCCCTGCCACCTCCTTTGAGAACCATATTGGTTTCTTACATCATTTTGTTTTATTTATTTGCTTCACACAAAGGCTTGTTGCCTCTGTGATGGCAGTTTTGATTATTCCCCATTGTTCTTCCACCCCTCCTTCCTGCCCATTTGCTAGTGCATTCCTTAGGCACTCACCCATTTTGGCAAAGTCAGCCTTCTTAAAGTCTAGTACCTTTGTTGCTGTGTGGCTTGACTCTACTGCGGTGTTTATCGTGAACCATACTGTTCGATGATCGCTAGTTCCCAGGTGGCTACCCACTTTTAAATCTGTGATCCTCTCACCATCTCCATTTGAGAGTACCGGGTCTAAGATTGCTTCCTCTTGAGTGGGCTCCAATACTAGTTGTTTAAGGCATGCCCCTTGTACGGCATCTAGAATGACCCCACTCTTAGAAGTGTTTGCTGCAAATGCACTCCAGTTAACACCTGGCATATTCAGATCCCCCATCAGCAATACCTCCCCTTTTTCTGCTATTCTAAGGATGCTTTCTATTATTTCCTTGTCCATTTCCTCCCCCTGAGATGGGGGTCTGTATACAACCCCTGTGCGGATTGTGGTGCCATTGCCTGTCTCCAAATTGACCCACAGTGCTTCCTCTCCTCCCTGGTTACCCTTTTGCTCTGTTGCTTTGCTTTCTTCCCTTATGTAGAGAGCTCCTCCTCCTCCTCCTCTTTTACCCTCCCTGTCCCTCCTATAGATAGTGTATCCTGGTATATTTGTGTCCCAGTCATGGTTCTGTGTGTATCATGTTTCTGTGACTGCCACGATATCCAGATGTTCCTCCTCCATCAAGGCCACTAATTCAGGAAGCTTGTTAACCAAGCTACGGGTGTTGGTACTCATTGCTCTCCATTTTTTGATGGCTTTACCTCTTGTAGCACCATCCCTGTCCTCATTGACTTTGCTTTTTAAATTTACCCCTGTCCTGCTCCCTACTGACCTTTCTATTTTGGTCTTTACCTCATATAGTACCCTGTTTTGTAGGGGGAGGCTGGGAATTTCCTGTTGCTTATCAGTGCCCCCCCCTTGACTAATTTAAAAGTTTGCCAATGTAGCATTTAAACCGATCACCCAAAAGACTTGTTCTCTTCCTGGACAGATGCAGACCATCCTGCCAGTATAGGCTGGTATCCCTCCAGGTGGAACCCCAGTCCCCAATGAAGCCAAACCCTTGTGCTCTGCACCATTTTTTCAACCATTCATTGACTCTTATGGTGTGAAGTACCCTCGCCTCGCCCATGCCATAGACAGGCAGCACCTCTAAGAAGGATTGTGTGTGTTTGCTGCTTGCCTTAGGCCCCTCCCAACTCCACAAACTCCTCCTGCACTGCTCTAATCTCATGTTGAGCCAAGTAATTCATCCCTAGGTGGACAATGATGTCAAGATCTGTCTCCTGTACAGCTGTTCTCGTGATCCTGAGGATGCATTTCTGTCCCTCCAAGCCATGGCGCCAGGCAGGCACCTCACTTCAGTTTTCCCTTCTCCCCCTAGTTCTATCCCCCTAATAATTGAGTCCCCCCCCAACCAGGAGCTGCTCCCTTTCCCTGTGGTGTCATCTGCCTCCTTCCTGTGGGCCTCCCTTGTGACAGTTGTCTGCAACCTCCTTATTTCCTCTGCGGGTGCATCCATAGGGGAACTATGCTCCACCAGAATGGTGTATGGATTGTGGAGTGGCACAGCTGACTGGGTGTGCCTCTGTTCTACCACCCTCATCCTCCCTGAGCCCACTGTGGTCCAACTGCTGTGCTTTCTTGGCAATCTCTGAGGCAGTGGTGGTTTAATGCAAGTGTCCCCAAAAGTTGTAACAAAACAGATTTTTTTTATGAATAGAAATAGATGTATTGTGTGCAGTAAGTGAAGCATAATTAACTACCGGAAATAAGCATTGTTTTGTAATAGCCAAGCTAGATTCTGGTGTTAAAAAAGATTTCAATCTGTATAAAGTACCAACTTTTGCATGAATCTTAGAAGTCATTTTTGCTAAATGAGGTTCAAAGCTTAATGCTATATCTAACAGTACACCCAAATATTGAAAAACTACATTTTCATACATTGTATTATCAGGTGCATGGATTCACAAACTCTTACCCCATCCCTTAACTTTGTCACAGTTCCAAAAACCTTTGTTTTAGTTTTAATTTTATTCGAAATTAATTTATTAGTGGTCAGCCACTGCTGCACCCTGCTTATTTCAGCTGTCAATACTCCATTCAGCTCATCTATTGTATCAGCTTGAAAATAAACTACTGCATCATCTGCATAAAGTGTAATGCTAGCATTAACTAAGTCTGAAAATATATTATCAAAAAATAGTGAGAACAAGATTGGACCCAGTACGGAGCTCTGTGGGACTCCATACTTCACATGTGCTTTATCTGATAGACTACCACAGTATTTGACAATTTGTTGTCTGTTTGTGAGATAATCAGTAAACCAACCAAGTGCAGATTGCCCTGCTTCCAATGTACCCAAACTAGGTATAAGCAATGCATGATCAACCAAGTCGAATGCCTTGGTCAAGTCCACGAACGCGGCCCCAGTCAAACACCCCCTATTCATTTCCTCTAGGACCGCACTTGTGAACTTGACCAAGGTCAGTTATTAACCATTTGTAAACTAGCTTTTCCTGTACTTTAGCCAGGGCAGATAGTAAAGAGATCAGTCTGTAGTTTGCAAAATCTTGGGCCACACCTGATTTAACAAGTTCTGACCAGAGCTCATAGGGCTGTGAAGCGCTACCAAGTGACAAAAGTTACACATGTGCATAGAAATTATTCAACACCCAGGTGTAACTTGGCCATATGTTGGAGGTGTTGCACCAGATTTTCAACATAGCCTTTTTTGGACCCCTCCTCATGAACAGTGCCAGTGTCATTTTGTTCAATTGTCCATAAAGGTGATTGCACAGAGCAAATGTGCTGTTCTGTGCCACAGGTGTGAAAACACAGTTTGGGCAGGTTGTAGAAAATGACAGCTGTACTATTGTGAAGGAGGTGTGCAAAAATGACAATGTTAAAAATGTGGAGTGAAAATATTAAAAATTAGTGACATTAGGAGTGTGTGTAGAATCTGCATAATGCATGCTCATAACACAGTCATTTTTTGGAATAGTTTCACCAAATTTGCAACATGGATATTTTGGAACCCCACCTCATAAATAGTGGCACTATTATTTGGTGACTCGGTCTGAAAAGTCATTCCATGCAGTGACCCCAAAATCACCTTTTGGGACCGAGTAACAAAATGACAGTGACAGTTTTCATGAGGTGGGATCCCAAGAACCCCACGTTGAAAATATGGGGCAACAATTTAAAAAAAATGGCTGTGATATCAGCATAAGTTAAAAATCCCATTGAATGGCTGTATAGCATGCTAACCTTTAATTCTTCAGTTCGCAGTTGGGCTTTACAGAGTGCAGACATGTCCCGGTCCAGAGAAGATGACAGTGCTAAGCTCCAGAAATAAGTATGGGGTAAGGGGGTTTGGGGAGGTGGATGCACAGTGGCAGGGTGGGAAGGGGGAGGGAGATGCAGTGATGATGAGGGACCATTTTACCTCACAGTGAAAGAAAACTGACTCGAGGGGCCATTTTCAATTTTATAGCAAATGGACAAAAATATATATATTTCAGCATACTGGGGTGGGCTCCCAGTGTGCTGCAGGAATGCTGACCTGGGGATTGGGCACCCCGATGTTGTGCGCATGACATGGGCAGGGGGCACCGGCAGGAAAACAAAAACTTGGCAAGGGACCATTTTCTAATTTACAGAAACAATTCTGCACACTGGGGTGGGCTCCCAGTGTGCAACATAAGATGGCCATGACTTTGGGGGAGGCACAAAACAGTGAATGTCATAGTGCCATACACAACATGGCGGCACCGCAGCACTGTGCATGCGAGTGACTCCTGTGCATGCACAGTGCATGCAGCGGAATGCAGAAGTAACAGCTTAAATAGTGCAGCTGTTATTCTGTATGCCTATCATGGTGGAGGGCTTTCAGCTCCATTGGGCTTTCTGAAGGATACTTTCAAAAGTCCAGTGGAAGAGGTTGTGAAATCGGCCATTTTCAGAGCTAAAAAGCTCTCACAAAACTGCCGTAGGCTCCGTCCACAGCCCTAAAAATTAGCACTACTAATGAACACTTCCATAATTCAGGAACTTGACCTGTTGTAAACAATAAATTATACAAAATGCTAACAGGATAAGACAACACCTTTATTTTATTTATTTATTTTAGTCTTTGGTAACTGGGTAAGGCCCACTAGGCACAAGTGCCTGTTTTCAGGGGCAACCTGGGATCACTGGGCAGTTAAATGACTTGCTCAGAGTCACACAGTTTGCAAGTGAAGGGTGTAGGAATCAAACCCAAGTCTGCTGGATGATCAGACTTATTCACAGCTCGTTACTCTACCCTCTAGGCTATACTGCCAGCCCTGCTGCCACCTCTGCTGCATCTCTCAGTAAGCTAGATGTAAGCCCATCATACCCGAAAGAGCGGTAATATTTTATCTATTTAAATACATTTTATACCTCTTTAGGTGATGTTACTTTAAGATAAAAGTTTGGTCTACTACCTATGTTCATCTTTCATTATTCAAAAAACAATTATTTTCAGTCCCCAAAAAATCTATCTAAAATTAGGGCTGTGCATGGCATAAATAGTATTTCCCGAATACCACAAATAGTAGGCTTGCCGAATATTCGGATGGACATTTCAAATAGTTCTCTATTCGGCTACTATTCGGGACGTACTATTCGGTGGGTGAGATTTCAAAATCTCACAGAGCTTCGCTGGCCAATCAGAGGCTGTTTTTGGAGCTCAGAGCCAGGAACACCATGTGATCTCCTCACTCTGAGTGTGCAGATGAGAGGAGACAGTTGTTTCTCAGAGAGCTAGCTCTGTTTAGTTTACCGCTTGTAACTTTTATAACTGTTTAAAAAAGTTTTGTGTGTGATCCTGCTTTTACATCCGATAGCCTTGTGACTGCATCTGACTGCAGTTTTGTTTTTCCCAGTTTCAAGGAAAAGGAGAGTCTGTGAGTGAGTGAATCTGTGTGTGTGCTGCTGCATGCTGACTCCCCTTCCCCACTGCTTACAGTTTCACAGCTCAGCTGAAGCAGTGTGGTTTGCGTTTTTAGCTTAAGAACCAATTAGTTCTTATCAGGATTTTTTTTTTTGTCAACAAAGTCCAGTTTGGCTCTTGGATGTAGTGAGTAACTGTTACTGGGCTCAGTAACAGTGAGTGGCTCAAACTTTTGCTGACTGCCCCATCCCCACTGCTGTGCTTGTTTAGCTTTCTGTTCCAAATCCACACACAGCCCCTGTGGAATTTTCTATTTCTTTTGTGAAGCAAATTGGTATTTTGCTGTAATCGGGTTCCGGGCTCGGTTCCCTGCATAAGTGAGGTGTGATTGTCATCTGACTCCCTCTTATCTGCATTGCAGCTTACTGCGGCACATACATCATCCGTGTGCGCGTTGTATTGTTCTTGAAATCTGTGTCCTGCAAGTGAATGCACAGTTGTCTGCACACATTTTTTTTGTGTGGTATATAAAGCAGCGTATTTTTTCTCACTGAGTCAGGCTTGGCCCACTGAATTGTTGCTGGCTGTAGTCTGGTTCTTGGCTCAGTTTCGAATACAACTGAGTAAGGAGGGTGTCGCAGGTGACTCCTCCCTCCACAGCTCACTGCACCTGAGTGGCCTCCTCTGCATGTGAGTTTTTTCTTTTTTGTGTGTCTTCGCCCTCTGTGTGTGCACTACTGTGAGTGTGTACATGTAAATTTTCTGTGAACTGCTTTAGTATTTCTGCGTGTGTCAGGCAAGACTAACTGGGTTCTGTGTGTTGTAAGTTGTGTGGTGCACCTTCAAAGCTTGAATTGCTGTACTGTATGACTGCACAACTGACACCGTACAAGTAAGAAGTTGTTTGCTGACTCCATCTCTCTCTAGTATCAGCTTGACTTTATTAGCTGCTACATACGCGGTGTTGCTGTTGTTGTTTTCTGCAAGAAGCACCAACATAAACAAAGACACTAATCACAAATAATATACACAGTAAGTTACGGACCATGTCTCATCAATCCCTTAAACGTGCATGGTCCAGCCCGAGCAAGTCATCTTCACCACCAGTCATAAGTGGTGAGGGACAGGGTGAGAGAAGGTCTGTTCATATTCACTGCTCTAAAATAGTTTTCTCCCCTGATAAGCCTTCAGGTTCTGTTGTCAGTAAGATTGAGGGTAGTACTAGTACTACTATAACTTCAACTGCTGCCACTGCTATTACTAGTACTGCATTTGCAGCACCACCATTTTGTAAAAG
The DNA here is from genome assembly GCA_016271365.2 of Neoceratodus forsteri. Taxonomy (NCBI): domain Eukaryota; kingdom Metazoa; phylum Chordata; order Ceratodontiformes; family Ceratodontidae; genus Neoceratodus; species Neoceratodus forsteri. The sequence goes on along the minus strand of CM057450.1, from coordinate 926,473,288 downwards.
TACGAGGGCTTTACAGCTGACATCTCCGGTTATACAAGAACAAGAGCCCACCCTCACTACCAGTGGTAGTACTATTCACACAACTGCCCCATAGAGGCAACATCGCCTATCAGTGTGCTCCTCCCCACCACCACCAGTGCCGTGATTTCAGCAACCAGAGCAAATCCTTTTTGTACTGTTGACACCACCACTGCCATAACAGTGTGCACTGTTATTTGTGCTCCTTGAACAGCCACTGTCACCAAAACCTTTGCTTCCATTAGTAGTCTTGAGTGTTCTGCTGTCACCATGACTACTGCTGCCAGTATTACAACTAGCTGTAATATGATGCCAATTTCTTCAACTGTAACTCCTGATTGTAATTTTGGCACCAGGACTACTGTCGACAGTGCTACTACCTTGCCAACTGTGCCCATGACCATAGGTACTGTGACTAGTACTGACCATGAAATTGTTACAACGACTGCACCAATTGTGTTGCCAAAATGTACTGTTGCTCAGCCTCGCAACTTTCCTCTCACCACATTTCTTTTTGCTGATGTGGAGGATTCCAAAGAAGAGCATTCATCTGGTTCTGAATATTTACCAGAGCCTCAAGACTTGCTAAGTACATCATCTGACAGTGATACCCACCTAAACGAATTTGGCAATGAGACCGAATATGCGGCATATCTGTGTGAGAAGTGTGAATGTGCAGCTGCCAAAAAATACAGTGCTTCTTGTCGTGGCAAGCAGACCAGTCAGAGTCACCCTCCTCCTCCTCCTCCTCCTAAAAAAAACAAACAGTCCACCCTGTCCTTTCAAAGAGTTGTGTCAAGTTCAACTCCATCTGATACACAAAGTAGTTTTACAACTACATCTGTTGTGGAGAAAGAAAGGGGTAGAACAACTGCATCCACTGCACCCAGGTCTACTAAGGGGAAAGGGGCAAAACATGCCCATAGTCACCCTATTGGGGCCCGTACTTACACTGTCAATCCAAGGAAAAGTGTGGTGTGGCTGCACTTTAGTGTTGTAAAATATGATCCAACAAAGGCAGTATGCTGTGTGTGTGACTGTACTATAAGTCGTGGTAAAAACCTTTCAAATCTCACAACAACATCAATGATGAACCATCTCCGAATGAAACATCCCAGTGCACTTCAGCGATCCACAGCTGTTCCTCCTCCTCGACAACATGTGCCTGTCAGCCCCTCTTCTGGTACTGGTCCAGTAGATGCACAAAGTATTGTTAGTGATTCTATTACTGAGACAGACAGTGTGCCCTCATCTCCCCCTACACCACTTATAGTGCATCCCTGTACAGAAGCATCACCCATTCTGCCTTCTTCTGCTCAGTCATCTATTATTGTAACACCCTCCACCATGGGTTCAAAGTCAAAATCAATGCGATGTGGTACCGCATTGACTACACCCATCATGCAAGCCTTCCTTGCCCTCACTAAATACCAGGCGTCACACCCAACAGCACAGCAGATCACCAGTTTAATTGGTGAGATGATGGCCTTGGGTTTGCAGCCATTTTCCATTGTGGAAAACACAGGTTTCCATAGGCTGCTGCAGCATTTGCACCCTAGGTATAATATACCACCACGGACCACATTTTCACGTACTGTAGTACCCAACATTTACCATGATTTGAGAAAAGAAGTTGCCAGACTACTAGCACAGGCTATTGGTGGAGTTTTCCACTGCACAACTGACATATGGACCAGCATGAATTCAAATCATGCATATATGTCACTGACAGCACACTGGTGTGTTGCAGATGTGGTAGTCACTGGTGGTGATAGTGGTACTGGTGCTGGTTCTGTCTCTTCCCCCTCTCCCTGCAGGTCTGCTTTGCTAAATGTCAGTGTTATGGAAAAGGATCACCAGGCTATAAACATACTGTCATTCCTGCAAGAGATGTTGAGCCCATGTATTGATGGCAACAATTTGCAGGTAGGGTTTGTGGTCACAGACAATGCCACAAATATGATAAAAGCACTTAGAGATGACAGTTTTGAAGGGATACGCTGCTTTGCTCATACACTAAATTTGGTGGTGACGAAGGCTTTGGCAAACACAGCGGAGGCAGATCACACAGTCAAAGTAGCCAGAAGCATATGCAGCCACTTCCATCACTCTGTGAAAGCCACAAACCATCTGCATCAGCTACAAGAGCATCTTCAAATGCCACAGCTTCATCTCATCCAGGATGCACAGACCCGGTGGAATTCCACCTACTACATGCTGCAAAGGCTTCTGGAGCAAAAGCGGGCCCTTCATAAGATGAGTATGGAAACTGATATGGGGGAGTCCTTGGACATCAGGACTGGGCTGTGATTGAAGGCTTGGTAAAGGTTTTAGCCCATTTGAAAGGAGCACTCGTGACCTTAGCTCTGATTCTGCACTGCTAAGTCAGGTAATTCCTGCTGTACAGATCCTGAAAAAAGCCATGAGGAGATTCAGTGAAAATGCTGAGAAAGATCCAAACCAGACACCAGGAACAGTGATATCCCTTGTGGAAAACCTCACCACAGAACTAGAAGTTAGATTTTCTGATCTCTGTTCCAATAAAAAGCACATATTTGCCACTAAGTTGGATCCACGTTTCAAGTGTGAGGTACTACACCTTATAATGCCCACTCACAAGGTTACAGACATTCAGAAGCAGATGTGCTCAGAACTTAGTTTCTGCATCTTTGGGTCAATGAAACCAGCAGGTAACCCTATTGATGAGCCAGTCTCAGAATCAGAAACTGAAATCAGTATGGAAAACCTTGAGAAGGAGGGTGACTGTTGGGCTGAACTCAGCTCATCACTACAGGCTGAGCAGCAGAAGAGAACAGAACAGCAGCCACAGTCGGCACCCAATCTGGTGAACAGTTATTTCAATGAGCCTCTGGAATCATTCTCCATAAATCCAGTGGAGTACAGGATCAAAAGGATGAAAGCATCTCCGCACTTGGCACAGTTGGCCTTTAAATATATCTGTTGCCCCCCTACCAGCATACCATCTGAACGAATGTTCAGCACTGCTGGGGATGTGGTGGAACCTCACCGATCTTCACTTGACCCACCACATGTGGAACAACTTGTGTTTATAAAAATAAGTCTACGTCACCTTGGGTACACATGTGGCAACTAACAATTGCATTAAATAATTGTCTTGTACTGGATACAACATTTGTGTGTTGTAGCATTGACCCATACACAAGCCATTCTGTGTTAACCATCATTGTTCTGTTAGCAAATAAGCACATGTTAACATTTATATTCAAAGTCATACTAACACAAATCTGTGACCAGCACCCTTTGCCTTTATTACTTCCACTGTCATGGTGCATTCTTTTGAACGAGCATGCCCTGCAGTTCCCAGTGCCTAAAACTGCCACCCACCTATTGATTGCTGTTCCCAATACAAAATCCTCAACTGGTGTTGCTAGATCTCTCATCCCCTGTGTTGCTCGTGCCCATATTCCATCGATCCCTTTAACAGCTTTTCAGGTGCCAGTTACCAGTGTGGCATCACCAGTCTCAAGTATTTCACGTGCATAAAATATGGCAGCTAATAGTGTGTCATCTCCAGTCTCAGTGTTTCCCATGTCTGAAATATGGCAGTTACAAGTGTGGCATCACCAGTCTCAGTGTTTCCCATGCCTGAAATATGGCAGTTACAAGTGTGGCATCTCCAGTCTCAGTGTTTCCCATGCCTGAAATATGGCAGTTACAAGTGTGGCTTCTCCAGTCTCAGTGTTTCCCATGCCTGAAATATGGCAGTTACAAGTGTGGCATCACCAGTCTCAAGTATTTCCATGCCTGAAATATGGCAGTTACAAGTGTGGCATCTCCAGTCTCAGTGTTTCCCATGCCTGAAATATGGCAGTTACAAGTGTGGCATCTCCAGTCTCAGTGTTTCCCATGCCTGAAATATGGCAGTTACAAGTGTGGCATCTCCAGTCTCAGTGTTTCCCATGCCTGAAATATGGCAGTTACAAGTGGCATCTCCAGTCTCAGTGTTTCCCATGCCTGAAATATGGCAGTTACAAGTGTGGCATCTCCAGTCTCAGTATTTCACATGACTAAAATGTTATGGTTACGAGTATGGTATCACTTATCTCAAGTAGTTCACATTACTGAAACATTCCAGTTACCAGTATAGCATTACATGTCTCAAGTATTTCACATGATTGAAATGTTCTGGTTATCTGTATGGCATCACCATTCTCAAGTATTTCACATGCCTGAAATATTCCAGTTACTAGTATGGCATCTCCAGTCTCCAGTATTTCACATGCCTGAAATATTCCAGTTACCAGTATGGCATCTCCAGTCTCCAGTATTTCACATGACTGAAATATTCCAGTTACCAGTATGGCATCTCCAGTCTCCAGTATTTCACATGACTGAAATAGTTACCAGTATGGCATCATCCATCTCAAGTATTTCCCATGCCAGAAGTATTCCGGTTACCAGTGTGGCATCACCAGTCCCAAGTATTTCACATGCCTGAAATATTCCGGTTAGCAGCGTGGCATCACCAGTCTCAATTATTTTCCACGCCTGCAAAATTATTGCAAAGTGCTGAGTATGCTGCAAGGAGCAGTGTAATTCAATGGCAGTTAATCTCTAGTCATCCAATATTTTGTGACAGCATTTACCACAAAGTATTGAATTGCATCTTGTCTTACTTCACTGTATACTACTGATACATAATACAATTCCAGAGAAGGTGGTGAGATAGACTACATGGACGATGACAGACAGATGTCTCTTTATTAGATGGTCTCAAATATTTTTCTCCCCAAGCAAGCCTTTTAGTTCTTGTAGAATTGGGAATAATACTACTACTACTAATACCACCATCAGAACTATTACTACCACTGGTGTCACAACCTGTTACATCTATACATTCACTGTCACATCCTTTTGTGCAGTAGTAGGAGGGCATTAGTGCATACATGCTTTGTGCAGGAATCAGCAGACACCACCAGTGTTCCCACTGCTATCACTATGGCTGCTACATCTACATTCAGTGGACTTCCCACCAACACCAGTGCCATTCATGCAGCAGCCACCCTTTCAGCTGTCACCACTATGGTAGCCACTGTTGCCACTATTCTTATGCCCATGGCCAAAACACCGTGTTCCCTGTGTCTGTGGATTTATGTGATAACCACGAAAGCACAATCATGATTGGTGGCAGGGCAAGTATATATCACCGAAAATCTATTTCAGTGATGTACACCCCCAACACACAGGAAAACAGTGCCAGGGACTTAAATTTTGATTGTTCATGCAGTGAGCTGTGCCCCTTGCATTGCCCCACACCTCCCTACTAAAGAATTCTTAACTCCAGGGGGGTGCATGTCGGGAAGTGCAAAATCTGGAGAAAAAAAATTTGGGGACTGGCACACAAAAATGTAGGCGTGCCCGGACCCGAACCTGGAACCCTTGCACCTTTAGGCTGACAACCACCAACCACGCTATGGGGCCAGCTTGGCAGCCCCACACCAACCACACTAGGCCAACCTCCTCCCTTCCATCATGCTGGACTCCCCGCACACACACACACACACACACACACACATATATAGTGATGTCCTGTCGCTATATGCGCCCACCTTCCCCATCCGTCACCCTTCCTCAGCAGTAGCCCTTCAACATGCACCAGGATTGAGTTGTCATTATTGCAAGCACTAGATTGCTGATTCCCATGTCATGGGCTACCATGTCTATGACCATGAACACCCTCCAGTGCTGACCCAATGCAATGCTTGATATAGTTTTCGGAGTGCTATATGTGTGGTGTAGTGGATCAAGTCTGCTGCATGTAGCTTGTGTTGCATTAATGAGAACTCTGCGTTGGTGGTTGAAGTCTCATTGACGTGCATATGCTACACCAGGTTTAATGGGTGATTAATGGTGTTGTTAAAGTGCTTTTTTAAAGTTTCCTTAGAAAAACACCTTTTCTGGCCAAATACCGAATAACGAATACAGAATACCTGGGACCTGAATACTGAATATTCGGCCAAATATTTGGGAAAAGGCATTCACACAGCCCTATCTAAAATCTGTAAATTTAAGATTAAACATATTTGCCATTCTTTGTGGGCAAGATCTTATTTCATCCCCTAATTTCATAGTTGGCTCAGGTTCACAACTTGGATTTATTAGACTATTTACAGTTTCCCAAAATGTCCTGTTATCTGTCAAACCATTAGTCTGTTTTCTTATAAAAAAATTCCTTTTAGCCAGTTTAATTTAGGTTTTGCATCTATTCCAAAGTCACCTATAATTTTGATAAGTAGTAAATAAACCATCCTTTTTATATTTTTTTGCAGCCCTGTCATGTCCCCTCATTAATTTTAACAAGGATGAAGTAAGTCAGCTACTCTTTTTGCCTGTAGTCCTTCTTTCAACATAAGGAGCAAACTGATCCATTGCAGCAGTAAATTCCGTTATAAAAGAAGTCCAGTGCATAGTTAACATCAGGAAATTAGTTCATAAATGTCCACTCTATATCATTCAACCTGTCACAAAAGCCCTTTAAGTCAAAATCAACATAATTTCTAACTATTTTTATAAAAGGTTTTTGGTTTTTTGGACAAGTATGTTTCCACAAGCAAAAAGTGGGATGATGATCGTTCATTGAATCTGCTATTATTCTACAATTTAAAATGTGATTTAGTTTATTGGTCATTACCCAAACGAGCACTGAATGCTTTTGTGATTAAACATTTAACCTTGTGGATAAAGTAATAAGTTGTTGTAAATCTGAAAGAGCCAAGCTACTAATTAACTTAGCTATCTCTGAACCCACCCAATTTAAATTAGTCTCCCAGACTACGCCGGTGACCTGGGTTTGGGAATGGACTTGGGCACCGGGGGTCAGCAGGGGAAGGGGTAGGATTGAGCATCCGTAGGACTGCTCTCCTCCCCTGGGTTGGGTTGAGGATGCATGGTCGCTCTGTAGCAGCCCCTGGTGGAGACCGGGAGCACAGCAGAGGGATCGCATTAAGGGGGAACACCACAGAAAAGTGGAAACTGCACTGGGATCGGCCGGATGATGGTGGCCGTCTCTGACAATGCCCTTGAGCATTCCCAGCAGAGTAACGTCCACCTCAGCAGCACCCAGGCAAAAAATAAAATAGTGTGCTGGAGTCTCCTGGCCAGTGCCTTCCCTCTCGAAGGAGGGGGACCCTCCCAGCAAAGGGATATGCCGGGCTAACCTGAAGGAAGGCTGCAAATATGAGGTAGGCAGCTCTGGGGGAATTGCAGGAAGGGGTCGCTGGTGGTACTAGGTGGCTTGAAGGAGGCGCTGGTCCCAGTGCACAGTGGAGGGGAAAAAAAAGATTACACAAAAAAAAAGTCTCCCAGAATAAGAAATTCACCAAAGGCTAAAGTATCCAAACTGTCTACAAACTCCATAAGCCCTTCCTTACTCTTTTTGGTGGTAAATAGGTATAGCAAATAGTTTTTTAATTGAGCCCAATATAACGTGAACTGTCAAATGTTCACCATAAGTAGCATTTCCTTTTGCAATACAGATTTCAGTAACCACTATATGTTTGCTAATATAAAACATAATGCCACCACCCTTTCCACTCATTCTGTCCCTTCTTATACTTTTATATCCACTACCAGATACCTCAGCATCTGTTATTCCGGAATGCAACCACGTTTCAGTTATTGCTAAAATATCTGGGCAATATGCTGTTACCCAAGCCTCAATTTCTTAACATTTTTAAGATAAAGTTTGTGCATTAAAATGCATTATCCTTAAGCCAATTTTACTACTTTTAAAGTAATCAATATTAGCCAGATAGTTTCCATTGGAGCCTGGATTTACCTCAATGTCACCAGCAAGAATTAACATTATTAACCCACAAACTGAGGCCCTTTCAAGAGGCTGCATTTTAAAATCCAGACATCCTTGTCTTAAAACTATTCTGCCCAGGCAGAAGCCCACTTGCTTAAACGCTGTACCAAACATACTATCATGATGTATTGTATAATGATATTAAGTATCAGGTGTCTGTTTTTCAATATTATCAGCAGTATATACAGTTTGTGATGTACCAGTTTTACTAAACACCATATCTGAACACAATACAATTATGATATATACAACCCCACCTGTTATACCTCCCCAAGCCATGTTTACTTATACCCCTTAACCTTGTAGTTAAATTATATGTCCACGATATCAAGCAGAGTGTCTTGCTTCAGTCTTACCCAGTCTGACTCCAGTCAAACTCCCAGTGCTAGAATTTCGCCACTGCACTGAGACACTGCTGCTGAGATGCTGCCGCTGTCTTGAAGGGAAACACTTTTAAGCTATAAACTCCCCCTTCCCCGTAGCTGCCACCAGCAAGGAAAATGGGCAAAAACAATTGCTCCCAGCTGAAAACACTTAATTAAGCCACAGCACAGTCCAGAAAGTAAAGAATGGTGATTTGTTGCTAGGAGACAGAGATACTACACAGAGCCCAAGTTCAGTGTAACATGAGGTGGGGGGGCATTGTAACTCACTAGTATAACGGTTAGCAGTGATATGTTTAAAGCACTCATTATAAAGAGAGTGCCATGTAAAAGTGTGTAAGACTTAGGACACTCACTGTCACAGTTCCTCTCTACTGGTTGCACTGTTTTAACTATGCAGCATCTCACCCTTCTATGGCAAAAGCACAAAATGGACTGAAGATGGTAAAATGTCCAGGGAAGGTCTTTGACCATAAAGCCTGCCACACTCCAGTCAGACTCCCAATGCTAGCACTGCCACTGCACTTAGACACTGCTGCTGAGATACCATATACAGTAAGTGTGTGCATCACGTAGCCCTAGATTTTCAGTGTGCTACCCCAGCCTTGTGGGCTTAAATAAGGTTATTGGGCCTGGATTGTAATCCCCTGAGGTGATGAGTTACTAAAAGATGTTATAATTTGAAACAGGATGTGCAGTGCTTCTACCCAGGAAATGAAGTACTAACACTACCCCCTGGGAATAAGTACCAACCCACTATGATGATCCCCAGTGGAATAGCCCACCCAATTCACACACAATACAATAGCAGTTGGTCCCATCAACCATTTAACTATCTACAGAAAATACAAAAACAAATAAGAGTCAGCAGTTCAAACAAGTATGAAAATGATTTATTGGGGGATCAGGAACAAGGTCTTAAGTGACGGAAAAGCAAGAACTAAACAAGCAATATTAAACGTAAGTTGTGTCCCACTAGCTTCTGACTCCTTCTCCATGCAGCTCTCACCCACAGCCAACATGATGATTCTGTCCAAATGATATGTCAGGTACCCTACCCAGTTCTCTACTGGTACCAAACAGGGTCATTTTTAAATATTCAAAGGGTTGTTCAGGAACAAAGTTTTCTGAGGATTAGCTTGCTACTATCAGGGACTACAATATTGTTGTTTAACTGTTATGTTCCACCAACAAAGAGTAGAATGACAGCTAATGAAAACTGGGATAACCTAACAAAATCAATCAAAGTAGTTCAGCTGGATTTCCCCAGTGATTATCTATTATTAGTGGGGGAATTTAATTCCAGAATATGCTCTTTCAATGGATTATGTGATAATTCTGTCATTGGATGTATGTACCCAAACACAGTTAGAACTAAAAGAGTCTCAGCTGATCTAAGATATAATTATAATGGACATAAACTAATAAAAATAATGAGTGACAACTTAATTTGCCCCTTAAATGGCAGAACTCCATGGGATATTTATTGCTCACCAACTTACTTTTCCTCAAAAGGATCTTCGGTCCTGGACTTAATTTTGTGGCAAGGCCCACCCAACTTCTGGGAAGATCGTACAATTGCTAATAGAGTTGAAAGTGATAATTTCCCTGTTATTCTACATAAGATGATTGCAGGGGAGAATTTGAATTTAACAATTGTTAACAGCATTGCAGTTTGATATTCAAAAAAACTAGAGTGGTCAGTGACACTTGAAAAATATATTATGAATCCTATAACTTTCTTTCCAAACTCCTGGGGCCATGCTATTTGTAAGCCCCATTTAATTTATGGGAAACTACAGCTCCTCTTTAGCAAGCTTGAGGTAAAACTATATAAAGCCATAACTATTAAGTCAATGTTCCTACCTACTTTTGGGTGGTATGATAAGGACTGCAAAGCCCAGAAAAAAACAATTGAGGAAACTATCTAGGAAAGCAAAAATAAAAGCAGATAAAGCTAGTGCTATAGAATTAAAGGAAACAAAAAAAATTACAGGACCATTTTAAAACAAAAAAAGAAGCTATTTCATGACTGACAGTGAGGAAAGGTGTTAGATACTATAGATAATAATGATACCAAAACATTTTGGTTTTTGGTAGTCAAAGATTGCAAGGAATGGAGAAATTAATTAATCCACCAAATCGAGTTGAAAACATGGACAGAACACTATAGCAGTATATAGTATGATTCCCGTCTAGACTCAGCATGGAAGAATATGTATATAAAAGATACAAAAATCCAACATAGGCCATTTACCAAACAGGAAATAACAACAACTATACTTAGTTTGAAATGAAACAAGGCACCAGGCCCTTATAAAATTCCAGGGGAATTCTACCTTTGTATAGCTGAAGGCTGGGCAGACCTTCTTGTAGTTTTTTTTTTTTCAATTAATGTCCTTGGAACAGTTACATTCCAGTCTCTTGGGCCGGTTCAATAATTTCACCTATTTACAAAAAGGGTCCAAGGGAGGATCCCTTAATGTACTGACCCATTAGTCTACTAGATATTTTGAGAAATACTTTTGCAAAGTCCTGATGGTAAGACTCAAAGAAGAAATTGAGGCCTTGGGGGCCTTGCTCCAGACCAAGTGGGCTTTCAAGAGCACTTTTCCACCTTGGATAATTGTTTCATACTTTCCCAGATGATAGAAAAGTAGGTTACATTCAAAAAATAAAAATGATATCTTACATTTATAGACTACAACTCTGCATTCGATACAATTAACGGGACAACTCTTTTGGACATAATGTTAAATTGTAGTATTTCTCCAGTTCTTGTCAATAGCATTAGAATTATTTATTCAAATACTTGGGCGCAGATAAGAGCAGGAAACACCTTATCAAGTAGTATAAGAACTAACAAGGGCATAAGGCAAGGATGCATCTTGGCACCCATGCTATTCTGCATCTACTTGGATAATTTGTTAATAGAATTGCAGACACTAAAATCGTATTCACCCAAACTTGGGACAAATATCTGTTCTTCCCTTGCTTATGCTGATGATTTGGTGTTATGCTCCCTTACAGTGTCAGACCTGCAAAAAAAATTGGATTCATTGGCCAAAATTTCAGACTCTTTGTCTCTAAAGATAAAACTGGGAAAATCAAAAATCATGGTTATTGGCACAGGAAAAACAAAGTATTCATGGAAACTTTGTGGTAGTCCCCTGGAGACCATTACTAATTATATGTAACTGGGTATTTATTATATCAACAGTGGTTCATGGAATCAGCACTTTGAACATACTTTCCAAAAAAAAAAAACTGAAGGGGCCTTGGCAAGATTTAACCACGCTTACAAAGGCTGCTCTGTCAGACCCTTGCTTGATGCTTGCCAAGCAAAATTCAATGCTCAAACTCTCTACTGAGCAGAAATTTGGGACATACATCATATTGATCAATTAGAAAAAACAGCTATTAAACTTTTAGGAAATGTTACGGGCTGTCAAAAATCACTCCAGCTTATTTTATAAGAGCTGAACTGGGTCTGACAAAGCTGCAAGCCTGGGCTGATACTAGGACTATTAATTACTGGATCCGAGGACTAAGCTTGCCAAATGAGAGATGGGTAAAACTAGGCCTCTTGGAAAAAGAGGATTGGAAAAGCAGGGGTACTAAATGTTCAGTTTGGTTCCAACGTCTGAACAGACTTTTGGACAAACATATGCTTTCTTTTCTCATGGAATATAGGCAAAAAAACATTTGTATAAGTGAACATTATAGACCATATGACAAAAAGAAAATCTTGCAGTATTACAGGGACATTGATCTGGACTGTATAGATGCTTCTAATTATGCCAAGTGGTACACACACAATATGGTTTCTCACACGTTAGGTACTATCTTGATGTGTTTTAGAGGATCCCAATGTTCATAATAATTTTACTAGATTCAGACTTGAACTCTTTGAATCTAATGTTACAACTGCCCTGTACAAAAAAACATCCAGGGTCATAAAAGATATATTGTGCAATTGTAACCAAGGTAAAAGAGAAGACTTAGCACATGTCCTACTAAAGTGCCCTTGTATAACAAAATTAGATACAAATGGTTACTCCCAATTATAACCTCTATATCTTCTACTAGTGAGGCAGAGATAGTCTTGGTCCTTCTCACTACTGAGGACCCTCTGGTCATACACAGTTTTGGGAAAGTTTTATATCTTACTAGGAAAATAAGAAGAAAGAGAGTAGCTTGCCCTCAGGAATAATAGATTGATTTAAGTCTAGGAATTCTCCCAGATCTTGTGAACTGCTTCTTGCATTTTATTATTATATAGATCCATCCAGCTTGTACGCAATTCATCTATTCATTATATCTATTTTTTTCTTTTGTATTAATGTGTATACCTGTTCCTTTGTATTTTGCAATAATCATTTAAAAAAAGATTGAACAAACTAACTAGCTAACTAACTAACTACTGGTACCAGTGTGTCTTTATGTCTATAGGTAGCTTCCAGTACTTTACTGGGTTCCCAGCTGCTGAAAAGTTGCAGGCCAATCACAGTTGCACACAGCATTTGTGCACTTCAGCTAAATAGCAGAATATTGGTAGCAAAATCCCCCAAATTTGTAATCCTGTCTGGGTGGCATTGTCCAACATACTTTATAATTCAATTTTTATTTACAAGAAGTCTGGTGGGCATATATAGTATTTGAAATACAATTACTATATAACTTATTTTCAGAATATGTAAGTGCCCTGGTGTGGGCAACAGGTATAGCAGACTCTGCCAAACAGTTCTGGGGTGACATGCATACCACTCTCCTCAAAGATGCTCCAGTAAACAGACAAATTGAGGAGCAGAAAGGAACTGGGCACACACCAGATCAAGAATATGGTTGTCATTTTTATGTCTATTTAATAAAATGTCTAAGGACAAGCTAACATCCCTACATATCGACTGATGAGTCTTCCTCAGGGGGGGATTTGTCAGTCTGTAATGATCGGAGCCTCCCTATTTCAGAAGACTTTAAGTACAGTGAAAAAAGGTAAAAAAAAACTCAAATGAGAATTCTGTAGACTAGGCAGAAACAACCTGCTATGGGGGGTCAGGGAAAGGAGAAAGAAGAGGCAGAGGAGATGTGGAGGAGAGATCTCAAACAAATGTCCCAGACAAGAGATCAATATTTAGTGCTGCTGGCAGTAGTTAAATTGGAAAGCAATTTGACTTCCATGTCTCATCATTGGTACAATGTCTATGGCCCCTGTACCAGGGCACTCCAATTTGTGTTTAACTTTTTGCTGTTTGGGCTTAAAAAAGGCCTCCAGAAGAGGGAGACACCAGTCATCACTGACTGACACAGACTACTGCCCAGACCAGGGCATTTAAGTCACTGTCATCACCTAACAAAAATGTCTGGGTTAGTGCTTGTCTATTGGTAAGATGAGGTAGTCTTGTTAAATAATGTTTTTGTTTTTTTATTTACATGTTATTCAGTTTGACTTATGTTCACTTTTTCTCCTCCTCCCTCTTATTATCTGTGCTCCCCTGTGGAAGGCATGCATCTTGTTTTTCTTTTTCTACTAGTCTCTTAACATATTTCTTTTAAAAGTAATCATTTTGTTTTATGTTAGCCATGTAGTTTAGTTTGAATATTTACTTTCACTTTTCCCCCTGCTACTTTTCTGCCCCCCAACCTGATGCAAGAGCTTTTCCTTTTTTCTACTTCTCCTCCCCTAAAGAAGTATTTATTTTTTGTGAAATGTCATTTGTTTTGTAAAGTAAGTATCTTCCTCCTTTATTTACTTTTCATGACCATCTTTCAGTTCAAGTCCTTTTTCTTTCACATCTCCTTCCCTTTCTTTTCTGCATCCCCCAAACTGCAGGGGCTTTTCCTTTTTCTAGATCCCCTCTACCAAAGTAATATTTCAAAATCTCTTTTGTTTTGTAAAGTACAGCGGTGGTAATCACTGCATTGAATCGTAGAATGCTCAATGAAGACTGATGTCAGAAAATATTGGGAAGGCCACACTCTGCTGAAAATGACATTTCCAACCCAAATCAGGATGTGGCATGCCACATGACTAGCCATAGCTATGCATGGCAATAGCTACCACTCTTTTGGTTCTTTTTGTTGCCATAACTTAATTTGGGCCCTTTCTCTTTCATTTTTCCTCCCCCTTCTTTTCTTCACTGCCCATTCCAGAAATGTTTTCTTCTAATTCCCCTCAGTAAGTAGTATTTCTTTTTTTTTTTACTAAGTAAAACTATAGATTTTTTTTTGTAGAGCAATCATGAAAGCAGTTTAAGTATTTCACAATACATCAGAATATTTAGAGATATATTTGGAAACATCTCACATACATCATATACATACAGCCAGAGGAAACCTTTTGGAAGTACAACTCTAAACATGAGGAATTTAAAACAGAAAGCTGAAGTAGTAGTAGTAACATTTATTTATACATAATTTTTGCCATTAGGGGTCAAAGAATCCCTTATTACAAGGCAAACCTGTTTATACAAAATTTAGGTTACAAAAGTTACAACACTCATAATTACAGTCATAATAACATATCATTCTTAGTTAACTAATACACATACCACTCATACAATTACATGACGACATAAAAGATCTCAATCAATTACATTATCTTATACAAACAACTCATGTAATGTTATTTAAAAAAAACTATCTAGTACATAAACATCTGAAACACAGCTCATGTTTTAATGCTGTTTTATACTCTGAGGTAGATAAATTTAAGTCTCTAAGAGAAGGGGGGGGGGTCCATTCCAACTAGTTGAAACCATATATTGTAAGATCATACTACTAAAACTATTTTTTGTTTTTGCAATCATGAGATCTCTAGCTCCTGATTTCCACAAATTTTAATCTATGGTCTGGTTTTAAAAGATTTCTTGCCAAATAATGTTGTGATCTATTTTTAAGTAAACCTTGTATCTGGTTTAACCAGTTTCCCTTAGCCCTCTGATGTAGTGAATTCCAACCTAACTCAGTATACATTACACAGTGATGAGTACCAATATCACATTTCAATACAAATCTTGCTATTTTATTATGAAGTACTTCCACATTTTGTAACTGCTTTTTAGAGGTATGCCTATAAATATGACTCCCATAATCTATCACTGGTAGTATTAATTACGAACATACGAACATACGAAATTTGCCAGCAGATAAAGGCCTAGAGGTCTATCAAGTCTGCTCGAATGTGCAGCTAGCACCCCTTATTCTGCAGCTGCCCCTCCCTTCCACCCTTCCCCTTCATTAACCCTCCCCCTTGTCCTGTCCCATCCTCGTTTGAAGCAGTCCACTGTTCTACTGCATACCACTTCTGCAGGTAACGATTCCACCCAGCCACCACCCTCTGTAAAAAGTGTCTCCTCATCTCCCTCCTGAACCTTCCTCGCCCAGTCTCATATCATGGCCCCTGGTGGCCCTCCCTCCTTACTTTGAACAGCCCTCTGTACCTGTCTTGTTTATTCCTTTCATGTATTTAAAGGTTTCAATCATGTCCCCCCTGTCTCTCCTCTCCTCCAGTGAGTACATGTTCAACTCCTTCAACCTCCTCTCATATGATAAGTCCCCCAGACCCTTGATCATCTTTGTCGCCCTGCGCTGCACTCCCTCCAGTAACTTAATGTCCCTTTTCAGATACGGACGCCAGAACTGCACGCAGTACTCCAGGTGTGGTCTAACTAATGACCTATACAGTGGCCTCCTCCCTCCTTGAGGATATACCCTTGCAATACAACCCAGCATTTTGTTGGCCCTTGCAGCTGCCTTCCTACACTGTGCCGAGTTGTTCATTGACCCTGTGATGAGCACACCCAGATCCTTCTCCTCCTCTGTCTGGGCTAGCTGCACTCCCTAGCTGGTAAGTCCTCCTTGGGTTCTTCATCCCAAAATGCATCACCTTGCACTTTTGGCATTAAAGCCCAGTTGCCAGGTGTCTGACCAGGTTTCAAGCTTTTGCCAGATCATCCTGCAACCCTGCCATCCCCTAGGTCATCCACCACCGCTACCAACCTTGGTATCATCAGCAAACAGACTGATCTTGCTCTTGATGTCCCATGATATGTCTGCAATGAATATCCCAAACAACACTGGTCCCAACACCAGCCCTGTGGGACACCACCTGTCACTGCCCTTGGTGTGAGGAGCTCCCACCCACCACCACCCTCTGTTGCCTTCCCTGCAGCCAGTTTCCTACCCATCTCACCAGCATTGCACCTGCCCCTGTGCCTACTAACTTCCTTCCAGCCTTCCATGTGGCACTGAGTCGAATGCCTTACTGAAGTCCAGATACAGGACATCCACTGCATGTCCCCCGTCCAGTTGCCTAGTTACCCAGTCATAGAACCCGACCAGGTTGGTTTGGCAGGATCGCCACGTATGAAGCCATGCTGTCTGCTGTCCTGTAGTCCTTGGCTCTAAGAGGGCCACCAGCCTCCTTCAGGATAGTCTCCATTAGCTTACCCACGATGGATGTGAGGCTCACTGGTCTGTAGTTACCCGGTTCATCCTTGGGCCACTCTTGTGGAGGGGCACCACATGAGCCATCCTCCAGTCCTGAGGTACACACCCCGAATGTAGTGAGGCATTAAATAGGTCTGCCAAAGGTCCTGCAAGGACCTCTGCCAGCTCCTTCAGTACCCTGGGGTGGATGCCATCTGGGCCTGGTGCCTTGTCCACCCTCAGTGCCTTCAAACCCTCTCGAACTCTGTCCTCCATGATTTCCCCATCTGTCACCACTTCCCCCCCTGCGTCTGCCATTTCACCCATCTTGGGTGTCACCCCCCTCTTCTCTTTAGTAAATACTGAGCAGAAGTACTCATTTAGTGCTTCCGCCTTATCATACCCTGCTTCCACCCAACCCCCCTCCTTCCTAATCCTTACTATGTGGTCCTTACAGCTCCTTTTCTCCCTGATGTACTTAAAGAAGTCCTTCTCCCCCTTCTTAATGCCTTGTGCCAGCCTGAGTTCCGTAGATGCTTTGGCTCCCCTTACTGCCCTTGTCACCTCCTTCGATTCTGTCAAGTACTCCTCTCTGTCCTCCCCCCTCCCTGTTTTCTTGTATTTCCTAAAGGCAGCTCTTTTCTTCCTTACCTTTTCCATGACCTCCTTGCTCAACCAGCTCAGTTTCTTAGCTCTAGCCTTCTTGCTCTGGGCTTTGCAGCAGGTTTTGGTTGCCTCCACTATCCCCAACTTTATGAGCTCCCATCTCTGGTTAGTATCCATACTAGATTGAATTCTGGCCAGGTACCCTTTTACCACTTCCCCCATCCTCCCAAAGTCAGCCCTCCTGAAGTCCAGCACTCTTGTGCCAGATTCCACTCCTTCCTTGCCCATATCCAATGTGAGCCATACTGAGTGGTGGTCACTCCCTGACAGCGGTTCCTCCACTGTAAGTTCTCTCACAAAGTCCCCATTTGCCAGCACAAGGTCAAGGGTATTCCCTAACCTAATTAGTTTCATTGCATTGTTCAAGTTGCATTGTAGTAACTCTATACATAGACTACTATTGCTAAATCACTAGAACTCTATTGTTATCTGTTTTGTCATCAGTTGCCCAAACATAGAGAAGCAAGATATATAAAATAGTACAGTATATAACAACAAAACTTGCTATTAGGGAGTTTCTGGGGAAACGTCCCCGTGGTGTTGATTATCTACAGCATTTTTTTAAGTTCAACTTTGTAATTTGGTGGGAAAGAGACTAAAAGGAGAGACAATAAACAACACCACCAAAGTATTTATAACCTATTACAAGAGAAAATCAGTGTAGTTACTATTTTCTTGTCATGTCTGTCTATATAAAGTTTCCATTGTGTTCATCTCATTGACCTTTGGGGGGACTGAGGATGGGTGCTGAGCAGATGTCCTTCTTTGTTCTCCCAGCTGTGCTTCTGCGGGCTTCATTATCCCCTTCTTCTCCTCCATGCCTACCTCTATCCTGTGTTATCTACCCATTGCCTGCCCTTTCTAGAATACACAGTTAGGGATTTGAGTGCACTCTGGTAAGGCGCTATTGAGAAAAGCTGCCAGCACAGTATAAATGAAAGAAAAAACAACTTAGCACTCATGCAACTTGAGTTTAAAGGCTTCAATGCAAATTTATTGGTGGCAAGGTACCAAAAGCTGCATGACTGCCGAGTTGTTTTCTCTTTCCTCTCTAGAATACCTATGTACTGCCGCCATGGTGTTCACCCTCTTTCAAACTTCTCAAAAGTGCCTCTCACCTTATGATGTACCTTAATATATGAGGCTATCCTAGCTACCCCATCTTCACATTCTTTGATAGCTGGGGTTTCTTTTTTCATCCATTTCATTGCCAGCTGCCGCTTAGCTTCTATTGCCATAGTATATAAGAGTGGCTGGAGATGTTCACTCCCTGTTGTAATAGACCAGATTTCCCTAGTATCCACCATAGTGGAGATTCCGTGATGGGCTCTTCTGTGATATTTCCTACTCTATCCCTTACTGCTGACCAGAAAACTTGTACAGATTGGCATGACCACATGATATGACCTATGTGGTCTGGTGTCTGTAGATGTCTCCAGCATTTATTTTGCATGTTTATTCCCATCCTTATCAGCATATCTGGTGTTCAATGCCATCTACCCAAATATTGTTTTGGATCATCTGATACCATGGGTCAGTTGCTCCCTGTGTGCCATCTGCCAGCACTATGTCCAACTGTGCCAGCTCCTGCTCCCATCTGGCTCTGTGCGACTCCCAATCCAGGAGTTCTAAATGCTGTATGTATCTGTATATCAAACCACTTTTCAATGGTACTCATTTTGTCCATTGATCTGTAGTGTCAGCCATTTCACGTGGCTGATATTTTTATTAGGGTCTAAAATAGTACAGTCTCAAGTGGGTTCCCTTCTGTTTATAGTTTCCCTTTACAAGTATTGTGGGGATTGGACAATGGAAGTGCAAAATCCAAAGAAAAATTAGAGCCAGCAACTCCTGGAAATGTAGTCACCTTTTATGTGGTTTATTTCAAATTCATAAACTGATACCTATCTGTGCCCAGCGTTTCACCATACAGCTTTATCAGAGAGGGGGATCTAGGTTTTAAAACATAAACACACTAGAACTTCACCGCACTAAAATACTTTGGTTATGCATGCACCACACAGGAGGTGGCTAACCCCCAAACAAAAGACAAAATCTAATGGCAAGTGGTGCGCAAGGAATACAAGAATGCAATAAATACTCGTTAGCAAAATATTTTACTGCAAAATGTGAGTACATAATGCAAAGCAGGAACGTTGCGAATGACTACCCCTAGCGCCTCGACTACAAAAGTTCTTGTATTCCTTGCACACCACTCACCATTGGATTTTGTTTTTAGGTTTTAAAACACATGTTTCATTAAATAAATAACATATCTTTTAATCTTGATCAGAATTTTTCTCCTTTTGATTAACATCAAATAGTTTAGTAATAACCAACACATTATGGCAGGGACTCAATCCCACTTCCCTCTTTTATCAAAAACTTTCCATTCTTAATATCCGTATAGTTCATATGCCCATAAGTTATGATCCAGTTATGTTTTTTTACACATAATAATACAATTTCATAATATAGTGCCTCCTGGTGTCCGCTTAGAGTTACAGTTCTTCTACACTTTCTCTAGTCCCCATGTTTATGTTCCTTAAATGCAACACAATGTCCTAATGCAATTTTTAATGGAAAGGTATTCTTGAAAACTTCACTATATATCACATTCACTGTAAAACTTAAAAATGCCTTATGTTTTCCACAACATCTTTATAACTAGCACATTGCAACCTGAATGTGAACACTGGTCAATCATTCCTCCAAGTAATTTATAACATTTCATGTCAGGACAGGAAACAAAGTTCTACATAAAATCATATGGGTACACTTATTTACTGTTCAAATGTAGTGACAAGCTTACTCCCTGTACCAAACATCTCTGTTCTTTCTAATCATAATTTAGTCACCAGCTGGGAACACCCACATAATTAGTAGCTCAGTGCTTTTGAGGGTTTTATGCTGTTTGAACCATATGTTTTTATGTTCTTTCTTCCTGCAAAAGAATTAACCTACTTTAAGAACCCAGTTCAGTTTATACACTGAACTCTGCCAGTTACATTACAGCTAATAATAAACATTTGGCAAATATCATCAGTTACAAGTTAAATATTAACTGTGGAATCTGAAGTCCCACACCTGTTATACTTTTATTTGTATTTTCTTGTAGAGGATGTTCTATTAACAGAAGCAAAAACATTCCTTGTTCATTATTTTCTACTGGTTTACACTTGGCTTGAAAGCTTACTATAGATGTGCCATTAAACTCACTTACCTCCACCCTTCGGCATTGCAGTTCATGGCAGTTTAGTAGAGTGAACTGCACTTGCATTTGGAGGCAGTAATAATTTATACACAATCAAGGCATCGGGGTGGATGGACTCAACCAATCCCTAGTGTCACTGGATGGGCATCCTATCACCACATTTATGAAATGTGACTCCCGCCATGTGGTATATGTCATCAGTTGCTCTTGTTCCAAATACTACATTGGAAAAACCACAAGACTCTTTAAACAATGTATAACGGAACACAAGAGCAATATTAGACTAAAATATAAAGGTTCTCCAGTAGCTATGCATTTTGTACAAGAGGGACATACTGCAGCCTTTCTGCAATATTGGGCAATTGAACAGGTAAACCCCCCTTCCCCGACATGTGGTGGGGAGTGGAACAAGTTATTGGAGAAAAGAAAGATGTACTGGATTTTTACTTTCAACCCCACTAGTGATAGAGGTTGGGGCTTAATGAAGAGGAAAACTGGTCAGTTTGCTGGTAACTTGCATTAAAAATTGGAATATATCTCTCTTGTTCCTTGTGGGTGAACTCCACCTCCTGCACACCTCTGATACCCCCTGAACAATACAAACCATGTGATACTTTAAAATGATACTATAGATAACAATTTAGACTTTAGAGACTGCCCTTCTGCCCCTCCATATGTCTGTGGTGCCCCAATCCCTTGGTTAAGCCTTTGATTACGGGGATCCCTTACCGCTATTGTACTGTACCAGAACTTCAACAAGTGCCTTAAGAAATATGGTAATGATTCACATAGTCCCTACTTTGTTACAAGTGATACAAGAAATATTTAATGATTCTTATAATGTTTACTTTGTAAGCACTCCAATAACAACAACTCCAGTAAGATCACATTGTCTATATGTTAGAAAATAAGGGAGATTGAGCTCCTTCACATGGTTGTTTTAGACTCAAGGAATCCCTCACACAATGGTAATGTTTCAGGACTACCACTAGATTATAAAAGATGGGTTAATGATATCATTTCACTCACACTGTCAGCAATTTAGGAATATCCCCTTTTGTAAAATGATTTCATCATTATGTTGGGACTCTAGGGAAAAAGAGCACTATGAACAGCATAGCAAATGAAAAGCAACTACAGCATTTCATTACATTCCACGTTAAGTTTGTGAAGTAAGCAGGTGTCTCCAGTGAGTCTTCCAGCTGTTTGAAACAGTTTTCTAAGATAACAAGTTTCTTTGACACTTTATTTAAAAGGAAGCAAGGAGCGGGTGGCATGCACCACCTGATTAGAACCATGTTCTGACCACGGCGACACAAGGCTGCTTTGATTGCCCAGCAACCAGTGGTGCACTCTGATCCATGGTGCCTGGGTGTCATCTGATGCCTATCCTGTGACACTAGGGATTGGTTGAGTCTGTCCACCTTGATGCCTTGATTGTGTCTAAGTTCTTACTGCCTCCAAACACAAGTGCAGTTCACCGTAGTAAACTGCCATGAATCGCAATGCTGAAGGGTGGAGGTAAGTGAGTTCAATGACACATCTATAGTAAACTTTCAAGACACTATATAGAGCAGTAGAAAATAATAAACAAGGAACTTTTCTGCTCCTCTTAACAGAACATCTTCTATGAGAAAATGAAAATGAAAGTATAACAGATACGGGACTTCAAGTTCCACAGTTAATATTGAACTTGTAACTGATGGCATTTACCAAATGCTTATATTTGGTATACAAACTGAACTGGGTTCTTAAAGTAGACTAATTATTTTGCAGAAACAAAAAAAACCTTAACACAAATGGTCTAAACAGGATATGATCCTCAGAAGCACCAAGCTACTAATTAGGTTGGTGTTCCCATTCGGTGACTAAATTATGATTAGAAAGAAAAGAGATGTTTGGTACAGGAGCAAGCTTGTCGATACATTTTGAACAGTAACTAAGTGTACCCATATGAATTTATATAGATCTTTGTTTCCTATCTAGATGTGAAATCTTCTAAATTATTAGGAGGAACGAGTGATCAGTGTTCACATACAGGTTGCAATGTGCTAGTTATAAAGATGCAGTGGAAAATATGACAAGTTTTTAAGTTTTACAGTGAATGTGATGTGTAGTGAAGTTTTCAAGAATACCTTATCATAAACAATTGCATTAGGACATTGTGTTGCATTTAAGGAAGATAAACATGGAGACTAGAGACAGTGGAGAAGAACTGTAACTCTAAGCGGACATCAAGGAGCACTATATTATGAAATTGTATTATTAGGTGTAAAAACATGATGAATCGTAATTTATGAGCATATGAACTATAAAGAAATTAATTAAGAATGGAAAGTTTTTGATTAAAGAGAGAAAGTGGGATTGAGTCTTTGCCATACTGTGCTGGTTATTACTAAACTATTTGATGTTAATCAGAAGAAAGAAAATTCTGGTCAAGATTAAAAGATATGATGTTTATTTAATGAAACATTGTCTTAAAACTTAGATCCACCTCCCTGATAAAGCCGTATGGCAAAACGTTGGGCATAGATGGGGATCAGTGTATGAATTTGAAATAAACCACATAAAAAATGACTATATTGCCAGGAGTGGCTGGTTCTTATTTTTCTTTGGAATTTTCTTTGAATTTATATTGGGGTCCCAGCCATGCTTTGATGGCACATCATAACTGCAGATTTCTCCAGTGGTCTGACACTGGGAGATGAAATCCCACTTGCAATTCCATAAAAGATGTTAGAACTCTGGTTTGTGGTGAAAGTACCTGATGGAGGTATGTAATCCCTTGCTGAGTCTACATGGGCCACCTTATACTCTTCCCCTCTATCTGTAAGTTAGGGTTGCCCCATATGCTCTCATGCATCCCAAACCTGTATTCTGACCAAGCACATTTCTTTCATACCAATTTTAGTGAGCAGTGGGTAAATAAGAAGGTGAGTGATAGGTCTTTGGGTGTGCCCTGTTTTGCAATCTGACTTGCAGTGGAGTTGCCCCTGAGATTCCCTTTTCAAGTTGATTCTAAAAGGGGCCATTTGGCTTCCCTGTCATCCAGGTGATGGCACTAATTACCCCTGCAGCTGTGTGATTGGCTTTTAGCCAGGGGAGAGTCTACCCATCTTTGTGAACTTGTGCTCGCAGTATTTTCTTGCTACCTGTATATCTGGACCGAGATTGACCCCAGGGGAACAGCATCAGCATATGCTCTGCTTTCCCATATCATTTGTCTGATATCAAGAAAGGCCAGTTGTTAGTGCAATATAAGAGTATGGGAGGGCCATCATTTTAAAGGCTGCAAGTTTCCCTGGGAGGGTAAGTTTTAACCGTTGCTATCTTTCCAGGTCCCTTTATAACTCTTCAAATAAGGGTTGTACATTTGCTGTTATTCACCTGTTTGTTGCAACAGTTATTGTCACCCCAAGGAGGTAATGATCTTAGTGGCCAGGGAAAGGTTCAGTCTGTGTACTACCTCTGTGTACTTGGCACTCTGACTGATAGGGAGGTTTTCAGTTTTAGACTCATTAATTTTTAGTGCTGACAGTTCTCCAAAATGTAAGAGTAGCTGCCGGTAAAGACTGCTCCACCCTAGATAGGGATAGGAGTAGGCTGTCTGTGTACATCAGAGTTTTGCAAAATATAGCTCCTGTTTCTACCCCAGTGATTGCATGATGACTAATGGGTTCTGCCAGAGGCTCTAACACCATTATAAAAAACAATGGGAAGAGTGAACACCCCAGCCTTGTTCCTCAGAGGACTAGGAAGCTGTCAGACAGTGTCCCATTTGTGAGAATCCTTGCGGATGAGAAGAAATATAATCTTTCAACCCAGTCCAGGTAGTGAGCTCCAGTTACATAATGTGTTAACACTTTGAACAAATAATCCCACTCCACTGGGTCAAAGGCCTTCTTTGCATGTATGGCTAATAGTGCTGCTGACTCCTTGATATGTTGGGTAACATGCAGGATATTTGTCAATGCTCTGAGATTGTCTGAACCCTGTCACCCTTTTAGAATACCCACCTGTGATGTGTGTATGATATGCAGTAATGCATTTTCTGATCTAATTGCCATTATTTCTGCTACTATCTTAGCAACTGTATTTATTAATGAAATGGGGTGGTAGTTTACACACAGGGTTGTATCTTTACAGCATTTCAGGAGAACCATTATAGTAGCCTCTTGCATGTAAAGGGGAAGTATATTTCCTCTTTCTAAATGGGCTAGTAATGTATGAAGCTATGGGCTCAGTTCTTTGATAAAAGCCTGACAAAAATCAGCACTGAATCCATCAGGGTCAGGCACCTTGCTTTTTGCCATCCATATAATGTCTTTAGTCACTTCCTCTGCTGTTATGGGACCTTCAAGGAACTGTTGAATCTACTGGGGTAGCTGTTTTGAGGTCTAATGCTAATAAAAACAGTATCATCTTTTCTTTAGGTGGTCTTGGACGTGACTTATACAGTTCCTCATAGAATTGCCTGAACAGGGTATTGATGTTTGCTGCACCTGTTTGTATCTGACCATTTGAACCTCTGATTTGGGAAACGGGAGCTTCTGCTGGCCTCCTTTTCGACCTAAATGCCAATAGTTTTGAGGCTTCCCCCTTCCATGTATGTCTGTTTTGTGAAAAATAGAGATATCTCTGCTTGCTGCTGTAGTATATTATTTAGCCTATATTTTAACTGACTTACTTCTTGTTCTGCCTGCACTACATTCCACTTTCCTTCACATAATTCTTTTTCTGTTCTTTTCAACTGTTGATGAAGACTAGAAAATTCTGTTAGTCTTTTATGATTCATTCTTCCAGAGTAAGTAATTATGCAACCTCTTATAAATGCTTTGAACCCATCCCATGTTACTTGTTCTGTCTCTCCTGTCAGTTTAAATCAAAGTAAGTTATAATTTCTTTGCCCAGCCACTGTTTAAACTCTATGTTCAGTATGACCAGAGGATTAACTCTCCATCTTAGGGTCTTTTCCTTTGCTGGTGTTACTAGTATTGAAAGGGTTACGGAGCATGGTAGGCTATAATGATGGGTTGTCTATCAGCTCTTATAATGTTCTGCACCACATTTGAGCTGATTAGAAAACAGTCCAGTCTGCTCTTGGTTGTAAACAGGGGTGACCTATAAGTGTAATCTTTCTCCATAGGGTGCAGGACTCACCACACATCTAATAGGACTAGGTTGGAGCACATCTGTTTTAGGACCTGTCTGGCTTTCTGTGAATAGGGACCCCTTTTTCCCTGGGTGATCTTTCCAAAAGTAGGTCTCCAATGAGGTTAAACTCTCCCCCTACAATGATAATCCCATTTGTAGGTGTAAACTCCAAACGTTTCTGGGCCATGGTCTGAAAGAAATTAGCTTCACTGGAGTTAGGTGCATTTACATTAGCAAGTACCAATTCCCTGCCCTGCATCTCTCCCTTGATCATAATCCACTGGCCTTCTTTCTCTTTCATGGTGTCCAGCTGTTTGAATGGACACCCTCGTTAAATTAGTATGGAAAACACCCTTTCCCTGGCTGTGTAACAACTGGGCACTTCTAAGCCTACCCATTCACAACGCAGTTTGCTAGCTTCCTTTGGAGTTAGGTGTGTCTCCTGCAGAAGAGCCACATCACATCTAAGACTTTAAAGGTGAGCTAAAATCTTTTCTCACTTTATGGGGGATTTACTCCCTGCACATTCCAAGATACATACTTCAAGTCGGACATTGTATATGCCTTCTTGTTGCAGTATTTATGTATATGTTGAAGAGGGTTTTACTCACCTGGGCTCCTTACCTTTTCAAGAGTACCCTTGCCCACCTTCTGGCTCAAGATAACTCGTTTCTTTAAAGAAACAGCCTAATGCTGTATGTTCAAAAATAATGCAGGGAGGCCTATAAAATGCAGTTACCATTTCATACACCTGTACATTGGAAAATAAGATAGATGTGTTAATATGTATTCTGAACATCTGACCCACTCTGGCTACTTTCAACTTATAATCTTCCATACCTTATAACAAGCTACTCATTTTCCCTTTAATTACAAAAAAACACCTCTGCCATCATGTGACCCTTGGGTCAGGGGAAGGAGGTAACTGTGATATGGGGTGGTCCCCAGTTCACCTACATCATGTATCCCTACCTCCCTTGCTTTGTCACTGTCCATAACCTCTTGTGTAACAGCCACATGGTAAGTTCGAGGCTGAGTCCCTCCATTTATGGTTTCACATTCTAAAAAGGTTACCAGTGTCACAAACACACTCAGCAGGTCAGGCCCTCTGCTCCCACAGTGCCAACCTCAGAGCACAATAGTGTGAACAGGTAACAGTTGGAAGAGGGAGGTAATAATCCCTCTTTACAAGACATTGGTTTGGCCCCATCTGGAGTACTGTGTGCAGTACTGGAGTCCACACCTTCACTAGTACATTAACCAAACTGAGGCAGTCTGGAGAAGGGCAACCAAAATGGTGCAGGGACTACATTAGAAAACATATGAGGACAGATTAACGGAGCTCAATATGTATACCCTAGAGCAAAGGAGGGAGATAGGTGATATGATTGAAACATTCAAACACCTTAAGGGCATTAACAAGGTGAGATAGTCCAACATGTTTCAATATAAGAAAAATAGCAGGACAAGAGGACACAGCATGAGATTAGAGGGAGGCTGATTAAGGGATAATGTGAGAAAGTTCTTTTTCGCAGAATGGGTGGTGGATGCATTGAACGGCCTACCTCAGGGAGTGGTGGATATAAATACAGTGCAGGGCTTGAAACAGGCATGGGATAGGCATAAGGGAGCAATACAGATGAGTGTGAATAGATAGACTATTGACAGAGCAAAGGCCTACGGCACATTTATAAGGTAGAAAAAGAAGTGGGCAGACTGGCTGGGCCTTATGGTCCTTATCTGCCATCAACTTCTATGTTTCTATATTTCAGACAGGGTAACCCTCCTGTCTGCTTTTGAGTCTGAATCACCTTTATTCTAAAGTTCTGGGGGAATTCAAACTGTGAACCTTATACTAGCATACCCAAGTGTACAGACTCAGATAATATTCTCTTAGGGGGATGCAATATATCTTTCACCTAATGGCACCTAACCAGGTATCCAAAATGAACCCTTAAAACTCTATAAGAGACCTTAGGTATATTCTTACCTTTTCACAGTTTAATACAACATCAAGCCCTTCAAACAGCTGTCAGATTTAACCACGTGCTATATACATCACATGCAAAAAGAACTTGGAAGACACACCCAGGCAGTATCTTAAGAAAATGTACTTTACTAAAAGATGATAAAAATATGAAAAATGTAAACACAGAACACTGTATCAAAGAGCTCACAATCACATAAAAGAACAAGGGAAAATTACAAAGCAAAACTCCTACCATAGTACAGTTAGAGTTTTGCTATCTAAGGTATTACCTCTGGAAGTGTGTTTTAAAGTTAGATCACAGAGCTGTGTCTCTCTAGAGTCCCAAGATGATATGACAACATTTCAGATACAAGTACCAGTTTAAACTATGTCTCCACACCCCTTCTGTGAGCCATCTAGCGCCTCCTTTTAGAACATAAAATTACAAATAATGATTTCCTATCAGGAGGTATTTTAAATAAGGTGCCATCAGAAGAAAAAAGACATTTCTTATATATAACTTGCAAATTACACATGTTTCCTTTGAACTTAGCAACCCCACACTGGCACCAATGTGTTAAAAAGCTAACAGGAATCAGCCTAATGGCATCCTGTTTCTGGAGTCATAAAGTCACATTTGGTTTGCATTTCAAAAAGTTTAGGCACATCATAAATGGTAATAAAATGCCATTCTGAAGGACAGTTAAGTAAATAGTTCCTGGTCAGTTACATATCCTGTAGCTTCACTGAAACCTGGGGAGGGGGGCACCCATGGAAGCACAGGCTGTCTTATGTGCTACAATCACATACTATATTTTTATTTTACAATTATCATGCAATAATCATAACCAACTGGCCAAGCGTCACAACCAGTAAGTGGTATTATCAGCTTGAATCCATCCTCTAACTGATTAACCTCTTTTCCTGATTGGTAACTATATCCCTCTGGGTTCAAGAGGTGCCTGTATTTGTCTGCATGCATGCATGTATATGGGGAGGTGGGGGAGCTCCTGTTATGCTCCATTCTAAACTGCCTTGTAGATACCTGGGTGATTGCAGCTATGGTATTTTTAATCAATCTACATACACAGATACAAAGACTATGATGCATTCCACTTGCTCATTTTAATTTTGTTTGCTTTCCCTCATGTTTTCCAATCAGCCATGCCCCTTTCCCTTAAGAAATGCATCTGTTCTATAAAACATGATGCATCCTTTTCCCTGTACCCCTCCTCTATTCATTTAATCCCCAGGGCTCTTAAATGTATTTTTAAAATATTTATGTCTTTGCCTCTTACAAAGAAGAGCACGTGTAGTGGAGAGAGACTGAACCATTCTGGGTAAGACCTTTTTTCAACTGTGTCTTGTAAACATGGTGCGCTATGTGGAGCAGCATGGCCACTCAACTCTGTCTCTCTCCCTTTCCTTATTTGCACATTCGTGCAGTCAGCTGTTTCACAAATGATTACAATAAAGCCTGTCATTTTCTTTATTCCTATGTCAAAAATACCTTTGCAAGGACAAAATGGGGAAAGGTGCAGATTTACAAAAAGGTTCTGGTGGGGGGAAGGGGGGAGAACCCAGCAGTGGCCATAGTCTCATCAAGGCTAACTATGTACCTACCAGTACATTGGCAGAAGGGTAACTTTCACATCAGCTTCAGATTTTTCTGCTCAAACACTTCTCCCAGCCATTTAGTTTACCTTCATCCTCACAACCCATCCACCCTCCATTTTGTACACTGGTGCTATCCCTGCCCAAGAGTTTCTCTTCTCATTTGTCCATTTTCCTATGTACAGCTGTATAGTTAGAATACTCCTTCTTTTCTTTACCTTATCATTTTTGCTGGACTGTATGATAAACCAAACTCTAATAGGAGGAGTGGGGAGGGGAAGTCTAGTGAGGGGGAACACATTGTGCCCCATGCCCTTTTTATTAAGCCTCTTCTACCACAGGTCTCTGTAGCGCATTTGTACATCGTGACCCCTTCTCTTCTTTCGTTTCCCCCAAGCCTTACTTGTGCATATCTACTCTCATGTGGTACAACCTTGAAACCCACTATCATAAACTATTTACATTTATTTCAAAAGACTTACCATGACTGCTTCAGATCTGGCAGTGGCCCACAGTACAGCAACACCAAAATCGCGACAGCTGAAAAAGACGATTACAGCGAAAGTCGCTGCAATGATTTGCAGTTCACCAATGTGGCATCTCCTGGTATTTTGCCCACTTCCCAAAACAACTCTGTCCTGGAGTGGATTTTTTTAAATGTCAGGGGTGAGCGGGGCAGAGCCCCCCACATAGGGGTTGCAAGGGGCACAGCTCCCTGGAAAAAGCACTTTGTTTATCGATGGCACAATACAGAGTGTCGGCATTGTGCTGTCACTGTGCAGGATGTCAGCAGATTTACCATTGGCGAAACATGATGCTTCCTCAGAGCTGGTGTGTTACATTAACTGCGAGTCTTGCTGTGTTATAACCATCTGTCTGTAATTTGCACAAACCTCTGTTCATTAGAGTAGCTGTCAACTGAAACAACACCATAATGAAAAGGACTATGTTTTATTTCAAAAGATTTACCATGACTGCTTCAGATCTGGCAGTGGCCCACAGTACAGCAACACCAAAATTGCAACAGCCTGAAAAAAGACCAGTCGAGCGAAAGTTGCTGTAATGATCTGCATTTTGTCAATGCAGCTTCTCCTGGTATTTTGCCCGCTCCCCGAAACAACTCTAACCTGGAGTCAATTATTTTTAAATATCTGGGGGGTGTGGGGCAGAGACCACCCCACATTGGGGTTGCAGGGGGTGCTGCCCCTCGTAAAAAGCACTTTGTTTATCGATGACACAATACTGAGTGTCGGCATTGTGCCGTCGCTCTGCAGGATGCCTGCAGATTTACAACTGAGGAAACATGATGCTTCCTCAGATCTGATGTATTACACTACAGTTAAACAACTCTGATTCTTGCTCTGTTATAACCATCTGTCTGTAATTTATACAAACATCTGTTCATTAGAGTAGCTGTCAGCTGAAACAAGAAAATTATGAAAAGGACAATATCCATGTAATCGTTCAGTGTTGGGTTCCTTAGATGAACTGTGGGGAGTCTGTACTTGTTTGCAGATCTCTTCTGCTGTACCCTCCATGATTTTTGCCCAGCTCCGTCTCAGAGAAACATTTTTGCAATTTGTGTATTTCAGTGTGACATCCATGTAATTTACAGAGTCCCACTCTGCTTCTCTGGTAATATTTCCTGTTGAGGAAAACTCCTCTCTTTCTCTTGGGGCTTTGTGAGGTGGCTCTAATTCTGATGTTAGTGGGCTGGATTCTGATGTTGAGTGTCTGAACCCTCTACCTCTAGAGTGGTGACAAGCGCTGTTGTAGTCTGGTCTCTGGGTTCAATCCCTGCCTCTGTATCTGGGCCACTTTGATTTTACAGTATGCTAGCTGTTAGATTGTGTTTGTGAGATCGAGTAATCTTTTTCCCCTTGTTTCCCATTGGGTTCACCACTCTGGTTGATTGGTATCATACCTCATTGTATATTTCATTCTGGTCTCATTCTTCTTGTAGGTTGTGTAGATAGCATTCCGCATCCTGGGGTGTTGAAAAGAATTGCCATCACCCTTCAATTTGGATGTATAATGTAGCTTGATACTTCAGAGAGTAGGGAATACCCTGCCTTGCCAGTTCTTTCTTCACCTGCCCATACACTTTTTTATGATCTGCCAAGTCTTTTGAATAATCCTTGAATATGTTAATTCTATGACCGTTCCATTTCAGGATACCTCGCTCTCTTGCTATTTTAAATATCTGCTCTTTGATGCTGAATCTTAGCAGAGAGGATAGAATGGGTCTCTGTGGTGCTCCTCTGGCCAGTCTTGTCCCTGGTGTCCTGTATGCCCTTTTGATCTCTAGGTGTCTGTCCCAGTAGAAATCAAGCATTTTAGTCAGCATCGTTTTTAGAAACTGACACGTCCCTATCTTCTGCCCCTTCGGGGGAGAACAACAATCCTTATATTATTGCGGTGCCCTCGGTTCTCTAGGTTATATATTTTGGCCCACATCTGCTGTTCAGTTTTTGTCATTCTGTCATGCTGGATCGATATTCATGTATCTAGGTGTGAATGACTGAGTTCATCATCGGCAATTTGAAATTCAGCTGCTTCCATTATCCCAGTTAAATCCTGGACCGCTGCTCTCAATGGATGGATGTCTTGTAGAAGTATTTGAAACATTGCTTTGATATCAGTCAAGTCTGTGATATTTACCAAAGTCTGTTCCCCATGAACTATTGCAATTGTCATGATGTGTTGGTCCCCTGTCACAGAAGGGATCCAGAACCAAATAAATATCTCTGCTGCTGTTCAGCCAGTTTACTCAGTTATTGCACCAAATCGTATTGTAGCCATCTCGGTTTTAGTTTCCACTCACTGACTTGATATATGAACTCTCTCTGATGTGTCAGTATTATGGGTTGCTCCAGATCTGTTACAACTATTGTGGAAAAGGGAGAGGATGTGGGCACACGTTTGAGAAACAGGGGCACCTACACATTTAACCTAATATAAGCAACTCAGAAACTTACTGCATGTAGGAATCAGACTAACCTAGCTTTATTATTGTGACAAGCAGACCAACACAAATTCCTGAGACTTTCAAAGTGGCATAAACGAACTGTTTGGTAAAAATACAAGAATTTCTCCTAATTCTCTGATGATAGACAATGTTATATGTTCTGAGTCTATTGAAATCGCAAGTAGTTAAATATTTTAGAGGTGTATTTAAATTGTTGAGAGTGACCAGCGACTGCCACAGGGCTTCATACTTAGACTGGTCCTTTTTAATGTCTTTATAAGTGACATTGCAGATGGAATGGAATGTATGCTCTTTATGGAGGACACCAAAATCTGCAATTGGGTGGATGCTCCGGGGTGGTGGAAAGAATGGGCAGACACCTGAAAAAACTCAAGCAGTAGTCAAGGATATGAAACCTGGGTTTCAAAGTGAAAAAGGACATCATGCACTTGGAGCACAGAAATCCAGAGGAAGAGTACAGAATGGGAAAGGAGGTGTTGGCGGTCACCAAAGAGGAACTGGACCAGGGGGTAACAATATCTGATGTCATAAAAGTGGTCAGGCAGAGCAATGGAGCAGGCAGTAGAGCCAGTGGGATGTTGGGGTACTTAGGGAAGGGAGTCACCAGCAGAAGGAGAGAGGTGGTATTACCACTATATAGATAACTGATGAGACCCTACCTGGAATACAGTGTCTAATTCTGGAGACATTCGGGGGGGGGGTTCACAAAATATTTTGAAGGTGCAAAACCTTCCCTAAGTCCCCAAAGGTTCCATAACTGGGGAAAAAATGGGGAAATTGGTCCGGTGCTATACACAAAATGTCCGCAGCTGCGGAAAAAAATACACTACAGACTGTGGAAAAAAGTGCAGCTGCGGATGTTCCTGAGGAAAAAAAGTCATTGATAAGTCCCCTAAAAGGCCGTTCTCAGCCAGTAGTTTTCCACAGTTGCGGAAAAAATGTTGCACATATGAGAGTGAGGCATAACACTACCTGAGCAAAATGCAGTGCTCCAACAACTGAGGTACAATTATAGTGGAGGTTAGGCACAAGTAATAGCAAACCAGTGTGTGTATATCAGTGGCAGTAATAACAGCAACACTCGCACACCATAGTCATTGAAAGACAACAAACAACAACCACCAGATCTAGTGCAGCCCATGAAGGAGCTCCACAGGCAGTAGAGGCTGAACAGCCTGCAGTGAGTGCTGCTGCAGCCGGCAACAGAAACACTACAGGGAGAAACATGTCCATCAGTTACAGACAGCCACTGTGGTACATGGGTTTGCATGTACAAGTGGTGCTGCAGTGGTCCCAGTTGAGGGAATGGCAGCTAGTCTGTCTGTGGATATTTTCAGCTTCATCTATGTCAAGACTGTCAAAGTCTGCTACTCCAGCTAATTTGGATCACTTTGCTGTGCTTCCTAAGCTTTTTCTGCAGCTGTGGATACGCAGTTGCGGGATTTTCAATACTTATGGAATTTCCACAGCTGCTGAATTTCCGCAACTGTTGTTTTTTTATGGATTTCCGCAAGTACTCAATTTATCTTTCAGAATATCCCGCACCAGCCTTTCTGCAGTGCTGCAGGCCTTTCTCCTGCAGCTGCAGGATGTTTGGCTGTCTTTGTGAGCCCTGCCCAGCCACTGTGGTGCATGGGTTCGGTGGTTCCAGTAGTGTTGCCGTGATCACATTTGAGAGAATGGTTGCTGGTCTCTCTGTGGGTACTTTCAGCTGCATCTATGGCAAGACTGTCAAAGGCTGCTGCTCCAGTTAATTTGGATCACTTTTTTGCGCCTCCTGAGCCTTGGGGGGAATCACAAAACATTTTGAAGCTGTAAAAACCTTCCCTAAGTCCTCAAATGTTCCATTGCTGTGGAAAAAAGGGGAAATTGCTCTGAATGCTACACACAAAACTTCCGCAACTATGGAAAAAATACAGTACGGACTGTGGAAAAAAGTGCAGCTGTGGAAGTTCCTGAGGAAAAAAGTCATTGATAAGTATGGCACATTCCCTTAAAGGCTATTCTCAGTCAGGTTTTTTCTGCAATTGCGGAAAAAATGTTGCACACATGAGAGTGAGGCGTAACACTCCCTCAGCAAAATGCAGTGCCCCAACAGTTGAAATACAATTATAGTGGAGGTCAGGCACAAGTAATAGCATCCCAGTGGGTGTATGTCAATGGCTGTAGTTACAGCAACACTAGCACACATTGTCATTGAATGACAGCAAACAACAACCACCAGACCCAGTGCAGCCCATGAAAGAGCCCCACAGGCAGTAGAAACTGAACAGCCTGCAGTGAATACTACTTCTGCAGGCAACAGAAACACTCCAGGAAGAGACATGACCAGAAGTGACAGACAGCCACTGTGGTGCATGGTATTGCTGGTACCAGCGGTGCTGCAGTGGTTCCAGTTGAGGAACTGGTTGCTGGTATCTATGTGGGTACTGTCAGCTAGTGCTATGGCAAGACTGTTAAAGTCTGCTGCTCCAGCTAATTTGGTTCACTGTTGTTGTGCCGTCTAAGCCATTTCTACAGCTGTGGATCTGCAGTTGCAGATTTTCAGCACTTGCACAATTTCCACAGCTGTTGAATTTCCACAACTGCAGGGAATTTTGTGGAATTCCGCACCCGCACAAGTTTTATTTCAGAATATCATGCAACTGCATTTCCACAGTGCTGTAGGCCTTTTTCCTGCAGCTGTGGGATTTTTGGCTTTCTTTGTGAATCCTTCCCCTTTTCCACAGCTTTGGTTTCGCAGTTGCAGATTTTCCACAGCTGCTGAATTTCCTCAGCTGCTGAATTTCCTGCAACTGCTGTTTTTTTTTTTACGAATTTCTGCAAGTGCTCAATTTTTATTTCAGAATATCCCACACCAGTGTTTCCGCAATGCAGCAGGCCTTTTTTCCACAGCTGTTGGATTTTTGGCTGTCTTTGTGAGTCCTGCCCCACATTTCTGGAAGGACATAGACAGAGTGGAGGCTGTCCAGAGGAGGGCAACTAAAATTGTGCAGGGTCTGCATCAGCAGCCATACAAGAAGATACTAAAGGACCTTAATATGTACACCCTGGAGAAGAAGAAGAAGGGAGATATGACAGAGACCTATAAATACCCTTCCGGTGATGTCACCCTCAAGATAGCAGTTTGAGACTTGCAGTGTCGCTTCACCCTTGGCTGTCTTTTCCTCAAACAAGCTTATTTCAACAAATGATTTACTACAACCCATGCAGGAGAGACCCAATATAACTCAGTGGCTATCCCTGGCTAAGTCAAAATCAAATTACGATGGAGGATGGTAATCGATGTGATGAGGATGGCTCCGACAGTGAATACTCCCAGGCCTCGGTGGCATTCTCGAGACTGTGCAGTAAAAGAAACTCAGGGAAAGCTGGAGCTAAACAAAAAGGAAAACAACTGCTGTCAGATCAACTGAACTGGAAAATGGACCTCTGTATAACAGAACTGAGAAACTTTAGAAATGAGGTCCACAGTACCACTGCAGCTCTTAGAACCGACATTTCTAAACTTGAAAAATGTGCCGCAGACCACAAGGAGCAACTCACATTAATGAATCATAGGACGGACACTGCTGAGGCTGCCCTGGTACAAATAAACATCAATATCAAGAAACTAGAGGAGCAGCTCGAAGATGCTGAGAGTAGAAATAGAAGAAACAATCTACGGCTCTACTGCATACCAGAGAGGGAGAAGGGCACAGCAATGGTCCCTTTTCTGCAGCAATTCCTTTGATCAGCATTGGACCTTACCCTGAGCTGCTCTCTCAATACTAGATACAATAATACAATCCTAGTTATACAGAGCTCTGGGTCCCCATCTAACAAAACCTGATGCACACCCCAGGTCCATTGTGACAAGATTTCTGAGATATAATGAGAAACAAGAAGTCCGAATAATGACATAGAGGAAAAAAGTGGTATTTTTTCAGAACTTACGGGTGTATTTTGACAATAACTATCTGACAGCCATTCAATCACAATGAAAAGCTTACCTCCCCCTCTTCAAAGTATTGAAGACACGAGGTCTTAGATTTTTTGCACTATACCTGACGAATATCATCATACATTTTCTGGAGGGTCCTGCTACATTTGCATTGGCTGCAGAGGCTTGTCAGGCATTGCTGTTGAAAGGTCTACTGACGAGCATGGAGGGTGGAAGACAGACAGAAACTGTGGAGACACTGGTTTCCAAAATCTCCACATATGCCTGGATAATGGTGGAAGCACAGAGACAGGCCAGAGAAATTATACAACAGATCAAACAGCTCCTGAATGGTCCACAACAGGAGAAAGACACTAGAAACACCCCAGCATAAGAGTGGATCCAGAAGATAATAACGGAGGCCTGATGGAATGCATAGTAACAAGGAGGTCATAAGTCAGTCCATACCTCAGGATGGGGTATACTATTTAATTTAAACACCATGCTCCACTACTCTCCACTCCTCTAACTGCTTATAATTTTTCTATACATTCCTGGTTACAAAGAGGTTCATGGGGGGGTACCACCGGGAAGGGAGATGTGTAAGATAATTTCACTGGACTGACATATAGATAGGCCCAGGCTGCAACAACTCAGGGATACCTTGCTTCCCCTTTCCCACCTTCCCCCGTCATTTGCTCCTGACAGACATAGTAAAGGGCATAATTTAAAATAAAAACAGCACCCTGCAAGCGCCACAGAGAAACGAAGGATCACTTGCATGCCTAGGACAGGGGCTAAGGGGAAGGGTAGAGGGAACTTCTTACACAAGAGGAGTGAGATGGGGGGGGAATTAGGAAGCTAGCAGGGAGTGCTAATTGATGGGAGCTACACACCAACAATATAGACTGGGACCTGCACAAAGCATCCCTATCAGAAACATCAGGAATGGCTAATAGGGGAGCTGAGAGACAAAGGGAGCCGGAAAGGAGGTGCATAATGGACTCAATGAGAGGTAAGCTGAGAATGTAATATAGGCTGGAGGAGGGAACTGTAGAGAGGTGAGATGGTGACTTCCTTCCCTCTTTCTTTCCCCTCCTATAGGGAAACCTTGAAACAGAGCCAATACTGAGCACCATAGAAAGAGATGATTTAAACAGGGGACGACGTAGCCAACTGTTGTTCTGTTTCTGTTCTTTCTATTTTTCTCTATGAGAGTGGTATAGCAACACCAGTGGCCGCACTGCCGATGTGGACCCCACTGGGGGTTACACACTCCTTGGTTGTTTCATGTTTATGGCTCCCTTTTATTATAAATATGTGGGAATGGCAAGTAATACAAATATAAAGAGACTTTGAAGATGTCTACTTTTGGTTAGACTACATGTGGCTGATACTAACAAGGTGCAGTAAGATACGATAAATAATTAAAAACAAAGTAAGCCATGTGGCATGGCCTGAGGGAGGAGAAGGATTCACAGAGGTGGAATATAACTTAAAAGAGATGCCCAGAAGGGTGGGTAGGGGCCAACATATAACAAGCCCACCCCA
Organism: Neoceratodus forsteri; assembly: GCA_016271365.2. NCBI lineage: Eukaryota > Metazoa > Chordata > Ceratodontiformes > Ceratodontidae > Neoceratodus > Neoceratodus forsteri. Next base: position 926,435,529 of record CM057450.1, on the reverse strand, counting down.
ACATAATCTAAACACCCGAGTAAGGGAAGGTGGGGAAGGCTTGACTATCGAGATGACAATATACTGGCAAGGCTGGGTGGGTTTATCCCTCCCAGGTGGAGTCTGTTGTGGGAGGGGGGCCCCCTTCCCCCCACTGTGGAAATCATTATGGGAACCAAAACATACCCATGCCTGGAAAACACTGATATAACCGGGAATGCAGACTCAGGTCATGGGTCCCACCACACACAATGGGGCTTGGCATAGGAGGGACAAAGCTCTACCCCTTTGTTGACCTCTTTTTCACTAATACCAAACACCCCATAGCATAAGTGCTATTGAGACCTCTCTGTAAGATGAGAGATAAACTGACATGTGGGATCACACCTACACTCTAGAACCCTTAGCTAGGGCTCCTGCCTTGAAAGCTCAGTTTTACCCACCCAGTTAGGATGCCCAGTTGGTCACAGCCCTTAGTAGGTTTTTGTGGAATTATTGTTCAGTGTTTGAATGTAACTGTTATTGTTGTTTGTTTTCAAAATGCACTCACTATGTCACTGAATACAGTAGATAGAAAACAGGGGGACCTGAGGAAGCGGTTAACCAAACATTACAGGGAAAACATGTAATCTGACCTATACTGGTAGTCCTTAAATGTCAACTTCTTAAATAATCTGGTGAAGAGAGCACATTCCCTATCTTGGATTAAGAAAGAATGCCCAGATCTAGTTTACTTGCAAGAAATGCATTTGAATGCTACAGAACATGCCAAAGTTTCTAAATTGGGCTTTAAACAAGTATATAGTTCTAAAATCCCAAAGGGGAAACGTATTGGAGTAGCAATACTGATCCCACACTTAACGGATTTTCAGAAACAAAAGATAAACAGAGACAAGGCAGAGAGACTGGTGATAGTGCAGGGATTGCTGCAGAATGTATGGGTAGCATTGGCCTCTATCTATATACCTCTCAGTACCAAGACCCCTGAGATAAAACAGATACTGAACCTTATTTTAACCAACATCTCAGGTATGTTGCTACTAGCAGATTTCAATGTGCTGCTGTCAAACACTTGGTACACATCTAATTCATGCCTACCCAGACAACCAGCTCCACACGAACAGTGTGAATCCATGTTAAGAGGGATGAAATGGGCAGACATATGGAGGGAGCTTCACGGCCGAGCAAAAAATTTCACACACTTCTCAGCGGTATGTAACATACTGTATATACTAGAATAGACTATAGTTACACTCAGGCTGAATACATGCACAGAATTATAAAATATGAGGTGAGAGATATACTCCTCTCTGACCATGCACCGATCTGCACACAATTCAGGTTATCACAGTTTAAACCAAACACTCAGTGGAGATTAAAAGTGTATCACCTGCGATCCCAGGAGTTCAGAGGCTTTTTAAAAGAACAAATTCTTGACATCTTAGCTAGGAATCAAAGTGCAGAGCACTCCCATGCTCTTATCTGGGACACCCTCAAAACAGTGCTCTGGAGAGAGATAATAGCATACATGAAACTAAAACATAGAGAAAGGCAGAAACAGTTATGGGAATTGCAGGAGAAGTATCATTTTTTACAGGAAGCACATAAGCAAGGATATGGAATGGTTAAAACCCAGACAGAGAGAACCAAGAAAGAGACAAAGGACATATATAGACATAAAACACAACTTGCACCTTAGACACAAATACTGTGAAGTAGGGCCTAGGGTCACCAGAGCCTTGACACATCAGCTACGAAGACAAAAGAATAGAACAACTCTTATAAAGGTGAAACACCAGAAAGTGGAACAGAAGTAAGAGAGACAAAGATAATAGCTGAAGCTTTCCAGACATATTACATTAAGTCTTATAACACAGAAGGTCCACATAAGGCAGATGCCACAGAAGGATTTCTCAGACCCCTAGCATTAAAAACAACAGACCCAGAACAAACTAATATGCTTATAGCCCAATAACCCTCCGGGAACTAAAACAAGTGATTAGCTCAGCTAAGAACCAGAAGGCCCTTAGCACAGATGGATACGTTAATGAGTTCTAGAAATCACATAAAGGAACACTAGTACCCCCACTATTCCAGGTATGTAATGAGTTATTGCATGGAGGGGAGATTCCAGGTACTTGCTGGTACACATCAATATCTGTTAGCCCTAAGCCTGGGAAAAAACCTATAGAATGTATGGCATACAGACCAATCTCAGTGCTTAATGCAGATTATAAATTCTTCACTGCAATTATGGCACGTTGCATGGAAACCATACTTCCTAGCAAAATACATCCAGACCAGACAGGTTTTATCAGGGGTGGACAGATGGGAGACAATATACGCAGAGCATTTCATATCTTAGATCACATCCATACAAATTGCTGCTCCTCAGTGCTACTTAGCCTGGATGCTGAGAAGGCCTTTGATAGGGTCTTGTGGCCTTATTTATATGCTACACTGTCCAGGAATGGATTCGCTAAGGAATTTGTAACAGTTCTCCGTAATATTTACTTGGAACCGTGGGCATCGATTAAAGTTATAGGACATAGCTCCTATCCTTTCCCTTTGGGCAGAGGCACCAGTCAGGGTTGCCCACTATCAGTTCTACTCTTTGCTCTATATTTAGAACCACTAGCTCAAGTGATTAGGGAGAATAGACACCATACGGGGGGTAAGAGCGGGGGGAGTGGTGCATAAGGAAGCCCTATATGCCTATATGTGGACGATATCCTCATATATATGAAAGATCTGGAGGTCTCAGTACCAGCAATCTTCCAGATCCTAACCCAGTTTAGCAAAATACCAGCATATAAATTGAATACTACCAAAACAGAAGCTGTTATATTTTATTATACCCCTAACTCAACCATTAGGAAACAGTACCCATTTAGTTAGGATTTGCAAGACCTGAAATATCTGGGTGTCAGACTTCCATGAAGCCTGGAACGCCTTTATGACTTGAACTACATACCCTTATTTCAGCAACTAAAGTTAGATCTGCAAAGCTGGAATACACTACCTCTTACATTCATATATAGGATAGACTCAGTTAGGATGGTAATACTCCCATGCTTTCTCTATATATTCTACAATGTACCACTTCCAGTACCGAAGCAAGGATGAAATAAATGGCAGCTGGCAATCTCCAGATACATCTGGGGAGGACACAAGCCAAGGATGAGATTCTCCTCATTAATGCTTCCTAAAAATAGAGGGGTCTGAGCTTACTGGATTTACAATAATACTACAAAGCAGAACAACTGCGCATCCTGTTCCACTGGTATTCCCAGGTACAGGACCACAGTGGTTAGACATGAAAAGAACACTACTCTCATTTAGAGAAATGATCCGGTTCATACACAGCACCAGAATAGAGATTTTAGACTAAGGGATATCAGGCCCCTGAATATGCCTCGGAAGAGGTGTGGTCCGGGTACTGATAGATACAGGTTTGCAGGCCCAAATCCCCTTGATCTCGCCGATTGGCTAGTTTAATGGATTTTGTACAAGCAAGGTTAGACACAGCTTTTCAGGACTAGTTAAACCTGAATCTAACATACCTACATCAAATGTGTACACTGAGGATTATGAAGTCATTCACAGATCTGAACAACAGTTTGGATTAACACATTAGGATTTCTATAGATACTTACAGATTAGGCATTACTATCATGCGCTACTCACTGAAGCCAGAGACCCAGGAGAAAGGGCAGCACTGATAGTAGCTTTGGTAAACCATATTAACAGCAATAACTCAATGCATCTTATATCACACATACATAAGGCACTGCAACTCACATACAAGCACCAGACAGAGTATGTGGCTCAGAAGTGGGAGAAAGAGATAGGTATACAGGTGAGCTTGCAGGAGTGGGAGAGGGGATGTTTTGAGGTTAGTAGAGTTACCTACTCAAATATATGGAGGGAATATACCTGGAAACAGTTAATCAGATTCTTCTGTACCCTAGTCATCACAGTGAAGTATGGGATGCAATGGAATTCTGCATGTTGGAGAAGGTGCGGAGAACCTCAGGTTAATCATACTCACATTATGTGGACTTGTCCTGAACTAAGGTCCTTTTACCAAGAACTAGAACAGGCTACAGGAGAAGTGATGCATGCTCCCTGTAGAGTTGACACCACAGATTTATTGACTCCACATCTACCCCAAGGCAATCAAGGATAGGCATATTTAGTACCTATTGGACATAATGCTGGTAAGAGGTGGTTATCCAACCAATACACCACAGTACAACAGTGGAGGGCAACGGTGAATGAAATACACATGATGTAAAAATTCACTTTTAGCCTAAATGATAAAAAAGAGGTACACACCTTAAGGTGGACCTCATGGGTCCTCTATGTAATGCAACGTGACCTCATAATTATCCCTTGACAGCCAGGTTGCCCCTACTCTGAGAATCCTCATGAGAGACAGGACGTCAAAGTGGGTAGACTGGTACAAGAAGGGAATCAATGACACATCACAAAATGGACAGCCTCTAAGCAGGCACAAACATGGGAGATCAGAGCTGGGGGGGGGGGACTATTCAGACTGCCTCTTTATCAAGGTGTGAACATCACAAAGGCACTTAACTGCTCGGTTACCATTCCTGGTTGATACTTACTGGTTGACAACTACAAAACCCATATGAAAAGAGTTGAAAAGAAGACTGTAAGCAATGCCTCCATTCTGAGTAGGGTGACAGTGTTCACCCCTGGTCTCAATGTACACTATTTACTATATATTGATGAACTTAACATTTGACAGAACCCCTGAATGTGGTTAATGATCGATGATGTGCCAAATTGTAAAATGTGTTGTTATATGTTCAATAAAAAGATATTTACAAAACAAAAATACCTTGTGTGGGTAAATAAGGTATAGAAGGGGAGTACTTTTCAGAAAACAAAGATGCTGAAGAACAGGGTAAATTCAGGAGAAATGTAAGGATGTACTTCAACATGGAAGGAGTGGTAGATGGCTGGAACAGTCTTCCAATGGAGAAGATGGGCAGCAAAAACAGTTTCGGGAGTCTAGAATGCATGGGGCAGACATAAGGGAATCTTAGTGGAAAGCGTGGGGTGGGCAGAGATCAAGTGGGGTCTGAGGTAGCACTATAGACAAGGAAAAATTGGCAGATTGGATGGGCTAAGCAATCTCCCAGTAGATCTCTGTTTTATATTTTCTGGTGGTTCAGTAGTTCCCCCCATCTCCAGTTTGCCCAGTAGAAATCTGTTTCATATTTCCTGATGGTATAATGGTTCTGCCCACCCCTGAATACCCGATGGATATCTGTTTTATATTCCCTGGTGGCATAGTGGCTCCCCCACCTCCTGATTGCCCCTCCACTTGTCCACCCTGGTGACCCCTGCTCTGCATCCCCTCTCACCTCGAGTGCCAGTCCCTGTGAAATCTGTGATCAGCACAGCCCTCCTCTCACCTTCTTTGCTGGCCACCTTCTAACAGTCATAGAGTATGATCAAGTACCACTATGCCACCAGGGTTTGCTATTTTCCACAGAAAAAGGCACTAACAGGCTGCTTCGCTGCATGCAAATGAGCTCATACAATGAAGTCATTTGCATGCTTGAGCTGAATATGGTCCACAGTAGACCTGGCACTATCCCATTTTAGGCAGCGCTGTCTCCTATGGGCCATATGAAGCCCTGGTCCATGTCAGGGAAGTGCAGATCCACTTAGGGCTGCACTGACGTGGCCCAATATTCAGTTGGGCAGTGCCACTCTGTTGGTAAGTGCTATCCATCTGAATATCGTTTACAACTGGGCGAGCGCATACATGGCACAAATGGCAGCACTGTGATTGCACCCGGCCCCATATATCTGGCCCCATGTGTTCATTTCTAATAAAAAGACAACAGACTTAACAACTGTTAGTACTGTAATCACTTTCTACTTTTGTAGCCCAGGTGCCATGAGCCAGTGAGCTACTACCACTGCCTGCTGACCACCACACAGGTTAAGGGGCCTGGGTTCTGTTGCAATTGTGATTGGTGGTTTCATTCCAGAATAGATGGAAAATAGTGCAGTGCCTCCACCCAGAGTAAAATAGCAGTGGGATATGTGTTTAAATAGTACAACCCCTTGGGATGTTGTACTTACCCACCTCCGTTTCCTGTCACCCCACACACTGAATACCACATTGTATACTAGGGATGGGCGGATCCAAAAAGGTTCTGATCCTTATTATCAAGATCAGGATCCAGGCCGAAGTCCTGATAGGTTCTGATTGGTTCTGATTTAAATCAGAACCTTTGGGAAATTAATGGTAATACTGGAAAACAATCATGAAACATCAAACGATAGATTGCCTTGCTAGAAAAAATCAGAGGTCCATCCAGAAAGTGAAAAATGAAGCATTTGTTCTAACCCAAGTGTGTTATTCTGGGTTTCTACTTTTACTCTGTATATGGTCCATCTTAGTATCACCATTTTCCAAAGATTCTCCCTTGCCATCTGTTTCAGGGCATTGTATCACTGAGGAACACATCAGCATCCTCCCTGTCCCAGTATGCATACCTCCAGCCCCTCCTATCTGCTTAAAAACTCTCCACCTCGGTAAGCAGATTGCTAATCCCCATCCCGTCTACTAACACTTGCCTTACGCCAGGAATATTCCTATTCCTGTGCCTCTGACATCCACACTGCACAGTATAGACAAACATACACACCACCACTACCTCTCTGCTGACACATACTTTGTCACAGTATACTCAATCCTGGATCCTCACATCACTGGACACCCACCATGCCCCAGTATGTACATTCCTACCCTCTCTATCCTCTGGTAACCACAATGTTTCATTAAAAATACCCCTATCCCAGCATGCACACTCTTACACCATTCATCTGCTAGTCTCTGTCTTGCCCCAGTGTGAACACCATTGCTCCAGTATTTAACTCCTACCTAGAGTCATTTGCTGGCAGCCACCCTCCTAGTATGAACTCCAATGTCCATTCCCATCTGTTGCATCCACCCTTCCCAGTATAAATCCCCTGTCTAAGTGTATACAAAAAAGAATATACACAGCACATACAGTAGTGCACAGTGCACCTAATAAATTCTAAAACCAAGAAAGATAGTTACAATGTATTTTAATGGACTGCAAAAACATTCTCCTCCTGGCCTAACCCTCTCAGCTCAGCTGCTCTCCCAGTTCTCCCTACCTCGTATTGGGTCCTCCATGTGGACTGTGACCATCTTGGGCAGGTCAGGCTTCCCAAAGCCACTGCTCCATCCACAAATGATCCTTCATTATCCGTTGTTACGTGATGAAGTCCGGGGCCCAGGTCCAGCAGCCTCCAGTGGCAGTCAGTCCATTAACATTTTCCTAATTCCTCTCTGAGTGCACATCACTGCAATAGAGTTGAGGAAACCTCAACCATCCAGGCTCAACCTACATCCATAGGCCACTGCTCTTACATTGTGTCAGTAACCTGACCTTGCCTGCACTGTTCTTACATTGTTTACTGAAGTGAGGGTGCCAACATTTAATACAACTGCACAGCCACAGGTTTAAGCAGCTGGGCATAGAATGCATCAGATCTGCACCAGTTGGCCAAACAACACTCTGTTTCTGTGGCCTGGTGGATCTCCATTCATACTGTGGGGTTGGAGGAACAGTGGTAGTAGTGGTGGCAGCGAGAGAAAAGGTAAGCTCAGCAGAGGTGGTGCACCATGGTAAACAGGCTACCAAGGAAAACTAAAACTGAACAACTCACAGCACAAAATAAAAATTCAGATACATCGGTTCAGGTATTGCAAATATTTATTCCCCATAAAGGTTCTCTGTACCAGTATGTATTATGCTGAATAAATGTTGCAGCTGTAGCTCGGTATCTGAGAGGTTTTTATTTCATGCAGAGGCGTGCATGGGGGGAGGCCAACTCTGTCCCCCCTGTTAAGATGCCCTTTATTTTGATGACTAACAAAAAAAAGATGCTATTTGATTTTTTTTCTGTTGTTTGGCTTGTCTCCCGAGTCTAGGTTGCTCAAAACCCTGATGGACTGCCCCCCCCACCCCATCCTTGCTTCACCCATTTTCCAGAGTCCTGACTCGACCCAAGCATCCTGGATGGGACAAACTGGCTCTGGATAATTAACTAGGCTTACAACAACTTAAGTTACTCTTCAGACTCTGTCCTCTCCACTCTCATAGGCTGCTAATGAAAGGCTGCACTGATGGAATACATTTACGGGACTCATTCGTGACTTGTCGTGACAGTCATCAACTGCCACTCCTTAGTACCTCTTCTCCATGATAATACTTATGACAGGACTCTGAGTCCATGATAATCTGAAGGGCACTGGAAGGAACCAGGAATGGAAGAGTGAGAGAGCATCCTGAGCGAGGAGAGGACGGTAGTAGAGGCAGCCAGCGGGTCAGGACTAGACTTCGCAAAAAAAAGAGTAAGCTGAGGAACCTAAACTAATGTAGTGCAGCACAGCACTGGCACTGACTCTGAATTTTAGCAGAGTGTGGGTGTGGTGCTGCGGTAGAGCTCAGAAAAATAGTCTTTCCCTTCCCTGGCAGTCACAGACTTGTGCAGTGGTGGTGTGGACGCCAGATGGTGCAGCGCAGCAGTGCGGGTCGCAGCCAGCAGTGGAGGAGAAACATAGAATTTGATGGCAGATAAGGGCTGCTTGGCCCACCCAGTCTGCCCATTTCCATACCTAATGGATAAGCTGCAGATCCTAGTTAACCAGCAGCCTACGTCTTCCTACCCCCACCCCCTAGAATTGCCTTATGACTGTTCCATGCATGCTTGAATTCTACCACTGTTTTTGAATCCACAACCTCCTCCTCCGGAAGGCCGTTCCATGCATCCACAACCCTCTCTGTGAAAAAATACTTCCTTAAATTACCTCTGAGCTGCCCCCATCTTCAAATTGTGCTCCTTGTTCTTGCACACCTTTTTGAAAGATGCTACCTCTTGGACTTTGTTGATTCCTTGAGGTACTTGAAAGTTTCTATCATGTCCTTCTTCTCCTCCTTTCTCGAGGCTATACATATTAAGCTCCTAAGTCTCTCTTCATATGTCTTCCAGTGCAGACCCTGCACCATTTTAGTTGCCCTCCTCTGGACAGCTTCCATCCTGTCTGTGTCTTTGCAGAGATTGGGTCTCCAGAACTGCACGCAGTACTCCAGATGGGGTCTCACCAGATGTCTGTGCAGAGGGATAATAACTTCCTGTTTTCTACTGGTGATGCCTCTCCCTAGAAAACAGGAAGTTGTTATCCCTCTGTACAGACATATCTCCGTCTTCTTTCCTCCCGTCCCAGTCCCATGACCGCCCCATCTTACAAGTTGCCTGGTTTTCATGTTTTTTCCTCCCTGGAGCAGTGGCAATGTTGAATAATTGTTTTTCTTCTCTTCTCATTTTTGCAGGAGTGACTACATTTTGCAGACAGAAGACAGGATTTTGAGCTATTTGTGATAAATAAAAAACAGCAAGGCAGACCCAGTGTGCTTAACAGCAGGGTCCTGATCTACCTGGGTCCGTCGGATCCTGCAAGGTCCAGGGAGGTTCTGATTTTAAGCGGTTGACCCGCCCATCCCTATTATATACCAATACAGAGGAACACATACACGTAATAGTTATAACTAATAATATGCTCACCAAACAGGAATTGCAAACAACAAAATGCAGCTTTATTTTAGGGGGAGGGCTAGGGAAGGGGATACTGAGACACTGCCCACCCCCACTGGTACCACTGCAATCCCTCTATGTCCTATCTCTCCTGTATGGGTAACCAGATTTAGTGCAGGCCTGCTAGTTGCCGAGGTTGGTCAGTGTTTGGACCCTTGGAGTAGCTTTTTTTGCATAGTTATTTTTTTATTGAAAGTATTTGTCAGCATACTTTACAAACATAACAAAAAAAATACAGCAACAAGACACAAACATGTCACTTTAAATCCATCCATAAGTGTGTACAATTCCACCTATTAACAGTTGTCAGGGTCCATTTCATCGCTCTTAATCATTTTTGAGCATTACAAGGGCTTTATTCATTTGTAATGCATTCCATCTTCTCATTCCCAGCAGCAGTGTATGCAATTCCAGTTGGCCACATCAAGGCCCTCCCTGACCACTGGGCTGGGAAATAGGCCCAGAGGGTGTATAGCCCACCCCCTTACCCTCTCTATTCAAAGCCCTCATGTAGCACCTGTGCCTCAGCTGGGGACAGCAAGGCTAAAAAGGGCTCCCAGAAAATTGTTCTCCCTTGCCTTTAACCATAAATGAAAGCCTCTCCAATGTCAGGGCCTAGATAGCTAAACTCCTCCATTGGGTCACCATAGGTGTCACTCCAGACACCCACGTATTTAGGATACGGTGTCAGGCCAAAACTAGGACAACCCTGGACCACCTCGGCAGTGGGCACCATTCATCCTCCCTGAGGTTCTCCAGCCCAAACAGGCATAGTGGAGGGACCACTGGGATCTGACATCCCATTAATGTGCATACCTGCCCCACTATGTCTCTCTAGAATAATTGTAGGGTCGGGCAGGACCATAAACAATGATAATAAGAACCGACATCCCTCCCACACCTCCCACAGATAGGGGACACCGCTGCATTGAATTTACGCACCACCTGGGGTGGGCAGTACAACTAATGGATACATTTGTAATATGACTCCTTCAACTTGTTACAGACTAGGAGCCTCATATGTAATGTCAACATCATACCCAATTATTTTCACTGATTCATAGACCGATGTCCCTTTTCCATTGTAACTTGGTCTTCTGTGTAAGGTCTGGGAAGAATCACTTTCCCTGCTGTGCTGCTTTTCAGATGAGGCCTCTGGCATCCTTTCTAGCATTAAATACCAGTTGTTCCACTTGTCCTAGCAGGGAGGTTATAGGATGACCCCATCCAGAGTACTTTTATACCAAACATTTCTAGCTGTTTTAAATCACTCCACTTTTGGCAGGGCAAGCCGTTGGTTACTCACAATTTTGCAGATTCTGGCTGTGAATACTAGCACAGTGGGTTCGAGCAGTCCAGGAACAACCACTCTGAGGGCAGCAAGTAAAGGGCAGTGAAGGCTGGTCTGGAAGATGAAGCAATGGCTAGAAACTGGTCAGCCATAGACTTGCTTGAAGATTATTGCAGTTTGTCACCTTCAGCCTGCCAAGCAGGTCAGATTACAGGGCCCAGATGCAAAGCCTACCAGGACACAAGGAACCCAGCCCCAGTAGTGACCCCAAGGTCTGGCTCCCCTAATTGGTCCAGAGTGCCCTGGCACTCAAGCATGCATCTGTGGCCCCCTGCAGCCATGTTTGCCTCACTTGATAGGGGTTTGCAGTTTCCCTACCTGGCTCCAAGTTACAGTTGTGAAGATTTTCAGTTTTCACCTTTCTCTTAAGCAGGAACAAACAGCTCCGGTGTGCAGCAACAAGTTCTGCATTTTCCACCCTGTCAGTGGCTTTTGGCTAGTGACTTGCAGTCTCTGGATTTGAACTCCACCTTTCCACAGCTGGCTTTCAACAGAATGACATGTTCCCAAACTCTGGATATCTGCAAACCTTTTTTATCCATGCCCTCAGATTCAGGCACAGTGCCAGCCATTAGCCCTGGCACACACAGTTCCAAACCATCCTTTTCACTGGCTCAGGGATTTTTCCACACCGATGCAGGTTCACTGCAAACACTGTATTGCCAAATCATCAAGAGCAGAGGTGCACAACATATGGTCTGCTGGCCACAACCGGCCCCCGAGGATGTTTTTTGTGGCCCACTGCACCATATGGCAGTAAATGGATAAAAAAAATGGATGTATATAAAGAGAGGATGGTACAAGTGGAACAGAAATTAGACACTGTGGTGAAAATGGCAAATGCCTCTGAATGATCAGCAGAACGTGCACAGGCAATGGCAGCGACATGTGTTAAGGAGTAGACTCTTCTAAAATCCTGCTTGGAACATTTAGAGAACATTAAAAGATCAGCGAATGTCCATATTATTGGACTGATGGAGGGGATAGAGGGAAAGGATTTACTTTCATACATTGTTGCTTGGATAAAAGAAATGCTGGAACTCAACATTCAGACCTCAGTGATCCGCACCTATAGAGTGAATATACGAAGGGCAGGCGGCCCTCCCGGGGCTCCGAGAACAGTAATGTTGGTAACAACCTCTATGGTGGTAAGGGATAATATTCTGAATGCAGCACGGTGAAAGAGAGGGGTAACGATGGATGGGGTAAAGGTACTTCTGTTTCCTGACTTGTCGTACTCTATTCGCATGAAGCGCAAGGCCTTTGATGCAGTTGACCATAGGCTGAGAGAGTTAGAGGTCCCAAATAGTATGATGATGCTGGGAAGCCTGCATGTATCAGTGGGCAGGGGAAATCTTATGTTTATACAGACCCCAAGGAAGCAGTTAAATTGCTGGATAAACTGGAAGTGGAGAGAGCGGCAAGAGAGGGAGATCTGTATTCAGAATCTGAGATGGGGGATACCTGAATTTTTCTTTTTCTTTTTTAGTTTAACCGATCCAGATTACCTTTAAACTATCCACTGGAATAGAGAGGAGAAAGGTATCTGTGTGGACTTAAGCTGTTAGATACTTTTAGGAGAGGTTATTAGTTGTCTTTTTAAAGGTGTTCAGCCTTATAATTAGTTTTAGATGGGAAACCCAACCTATAATTTAATTTCCCTCTCGACTAAACCTCCATCCTGCAGGTCAGTGGGACAATAAATAAAAATCTGACAAATATATAGATGCTTATTTTGGGAAAATGTTTGGATGTTTGGGGAGCTATACTGAGAGTCAGGAGTTCTGTTTTTATTAATGAATCGATATCATAGCTCAGTTTGACCTGATTTTGAATTCATTCTTTACATGCAGGACTTTGAGTCAGTTCAGCTATAGCATTGGCAGCCCTGCCTTAAGTCTTGACATTAAGGATTAATTATTTTAAATACAGGTTATCCCCTTATATCTTGTCTCAATCGTAGTACAGGCTTATTAATCTGCTTATCACCAATGTCTGATATTTGCATGATGTATGGCTATACTCAGTGTGTTTATGTACAACATAATGTCATAAAACCTACAAATAAAAAGTTAAAAAAAAAAGAAAGCTTTTACTCTTCCGTAAGTGCTCAAATCATGACAGCAAATGCAGGCAGGATTAACACGAGTCATAGCAAAACCCCCATCGCCTCGACTACAGGAGTCTTCAAGGGGGTGGGGCTACTAAGGCAAACAAATCCTTAAATACTTGATTGTATCATTGTTATAAGATTACTTAAAGTGAAAGCATGCAATGTTGGAGTTTCTTGCCATGTAATGCAGTGCACTACTAATCACACACTACACATCATTATTAAAGCTATACACATCATATACAGTTGTGCTCAAATACTTACAAATATAAACTTTAAGAGAGATTTTTTTAGGAATTTTTTAGAAATTTTTTGAAAAGCAAGAAATTTTGCAACAACACTACTATATCCAAACAAGTGAAATTCTGGGTCTGAAAAAGCAATCATGACTACAAAAATCAGAACTCCAAATGGCAAATGCCAACCGGGTAGGAAGGAGCCCAGAACAATTGATGTGCTGTATCTGCAAAAAATACCACATAAAAAGAAGTTTTATCAAACAATGATCAAATACTGGGGGGAAGTGTTTAAGAACTGATTATCACATAATTTTGCAGTCCAAAATGCATATCAATCTAACCAATATAATCAGTCTATGACTAAATCTCATTTAGTTCATTAGGGTCCAAAATGCATTCAAATGGAACTAGTACCTATTCTAGCGGTTAAAAAAAAAACAAGTTTTCTGCTAAGCATTCTTATTTTAAGAAAGGTTTCAGGTCCCAATTGTTATTGAGCCCTTCTGGTTTTACACTGTTAAACTTAAAAATCCACATGCTTTCTCTTTAGAGCAGCTTGTTAGCTCTGTCTCCTCCTATTGTTTCTGGTTTCACCCAGTCTATACCCATAAATTTAAAGCAATCTGGGGATAAATTATGGTGGGTTGCAAAATGTGTACCTACAGTAGTATAATTTCTAGCCTTAATAATAGATCTTATAAGTTCCTACAGTCGTTGTTTAAGTGGTCTTACAGTTTTTTCTATATATCAGAGGTTACACTCACACCAAAGTATATATACAACATATGGAGTATTGCAGATAATTAGATCCTGAACTTTCATCATACACTCTGGGTGCTGAGGATGTGTGAAAGGGTTGTTCTCAGTGGCAAATTTACAGTTGTTACATCTCTTACACTTGTAGAAACCTTGTGGTCTCTGTGGGAAGCCAGCCAGATGTATTTTTCCTCTGCTCAGTAACTAGTCTCGAATGTACCAATTTGAACTTCATATTTTTCCCCTACGGAATGTCACCCATGGTCTGAGACCCACGGCACTACTCACCATGTCATCATTCAGCAGGATAGGCCAGTTTCTAAGAATGATATTGCCTATCTGTCATGCTAAGTGATTGTATTCTGTAATAAAAGTACATGGCGTGCTGTGGGATTGTACACTGGCCTCCAGTTGAAGCAGGGAATTTCTGCGGATTTTTTCCACTTTTTGTTTAGATTTAAGTAATAAATCATAATCCCTATCCCTAAAACATTCTATTATGTCATTTGTACATCAAAGTCAGACTGCTTGCTACAATTTCTCTTTAGTCTAAGTAGCTGGCTATAGGGAATTGATTTCTTTAGGGACACTGGATGGGCACTGTCCGAATATAGGACAGAACTGGTTGCTGTCAATTTCCTAAATGTTTCAGAGTTTATAGTAAATCCCGCTGCATCATCCCTTCATGTACTGTCTGTACCACGGTCCGCCATGATGATGACAGGCTGACAGCTTGTTGCTTGAACAATATTTTTCTCACTATTTATTACTATTAATAAATAGTGCAAACATATTGCTCAACAGTGAGCTGTCAGCCTGCCATCATTGTGGTGGTTACAGATCCATTCCCATTACGTTCTGCACCAGGGAAGCAGGCAGAAATGCACTGCATATTGCAAGACAGGCTTCACAGTCTTGCTTTGTTGTCCTGACTGCCACTGCTACCCTTTAAGTCTTTAAAAGGGAGATGACATTTATGTGATGTTGCAGCTACCAGTAATGTACCTATTTTAGAAATGTTATTCATACTCCCAAATGATCTGTATTTTGCTATACTGTGAGCGCCTAATTAAACACTGACTGATGTAAACACATCGGGACTCAATGATAACTGAACAGTTACAATGGCAGTACATAGTTGCACCAGGATTTACTGGCTGCTTGATAGCTGAAGTTCCATCTTGCTCCACAGCAGTTTTGGGGGTTGGGGGAGCAGTGGTGCCGGTGGATCACTCACAGCACAGGACATGTTAAGTTGTGCTGTTTTCTGTGTGTAATCAGTGACTGCCGGGTGTTGTGTGTCAGCCAAGAAATGCTGCATTCAATAACAACCACAAAAAAAAAAGCATACGTGGTTGGAAGTTGCAACACAGGAGTTGGAACTTGAGACTTTGTGGTGGCTTTGCAGCAGACTGATTGCTCAGTCAGTCTCAGTCCATTTAACTGTAGGCTTGGCTATCAACTATTGATGCAAGCAGCAGTCGAGTGGTGGGGTGGCCAATCAGTGTGCCTAGCGAATAGGTCACATGATTACTGTTGAAGTACATCAGGTGACCATCCCGCACAACTACAGGACGTCAAGAGGTGGTCACTGGAACAGGTGAGCATTTGGTTAGTTTGTGACTGAGTGAGCAGTGACTTGACCAGTCAGAGCTGCATCTGCCTCAGTGATCTGAAGTGGAACACAGGATCAGGTTTCATTCAGATGAAGAAGGCAAGCAGGATAGTTGAATAGTCCATTACTCTGTTCTGTGTGTTTCGGCCTCATGGATTTCTTACTTTTCTTAGTTGAGTCAAACAACTATTACTTATTCAAACTTCATAACTTGTTTGTTCATGAGAAATAAAAATACAAGGACTTCTGATTCTCTGGAGTAGAGCTGAGCAGATAGATAATTTCAGACAGTGACTGCCCCAAGAAAATTTTGAGGAGGGAGAGAGGCGAGAGATAAAGAAATTTAGAAATTGCCTTGCTGCTGTTTCCTTAGTGTTAAAGCAAATTAGTTCAAGGAAGCAGCCAGGAATTTTTTTCTGGCAATCACGGAGGAGGAGGAAGAGGGGGTCAGTGAGTGGGGGCCATTTCCAGAACACAAACACAGAGGAGAAGGTCAAAGCAGTCAGGCACTGTTGGGAGAGGGAGAGCTCAGGAAAGAGAGAAAGTGTAGGTAGAGAGAAGTTTATTCATTTAAAAAAAATTGACAGGCAGACATCTTTGTAGACAGCCAGCAGCATGGGCTCAGCCAAGGGGGAAGGATGGTACATGCAGGCATCCTAGAGGGAGAGGGAGAGAAATCAATTGATCCTTAAAAATAAATATATATATATATATTATATATATATATATATACACATATATGTATATATTCTAAGTGGGCTTGCAGTCTAGTGTGACTGTGTATTTTGAATTTTACAGTTGCACACCATAAAACAGCCACAAAGTGCGGATAGACCTCTTGGCTTGCAACGCCCAGCAGGGGAGTTCAGGTGGCAGGGGGAAGGGTGATGGTGGCCCAGTCATCCTAGGGAGAGAGAGAGAGAGAATACAGTAGATCCATAAAAAAGATATATATATTTCAAGTGGGCTCACTGTCTATTGTGACAGTGTATTTTGAATTTTATTCTTGCTTACCATAAAACAGCCACACAGCACAGATATACCTCTTAGCTTGCAGCACCCAGTTGCAGGGGAGTTCAAGTGGCAGAGGGAAGGGTGATGGTGACCCAGGCATCCGAGAGAGAGGGAGAGAGAGAGAGAGAGAGAGGAGAGAGAGAGAAATTAGAAGATACATAAATAAAATATATATATATATATTTCAAGTGGGCTCACAGTCTAGTGTGACTGTGTGTGTGTATTTTATATTTTACAGTTGCATACGATAAAACAGCCACACAGCACAGATAGAACTCTTGGTTTGCAGCACCTAGGACAGGGACACACAGAAAATGGTACATATCCTTAAAAAGGTGCACAAATGACAGGCTCACAGTGTACCTAGAAAAAAAATATTGACTGAGGTAAAACACAGTCACATTTCATACAATAACTTGGACAAGGAAACCCCTGTATAAAATAGTAATTTGTGCAGTGCTCCGTTACAGAAAAAAATTCTCAGAGTTATAAATAATGCTAAGAGTTCTCCAGAACTGCATCAGAGTAATCCTATGATTAATCATGAGGCCATTACATATCAGGTCCTAGTTAACATGTAGAAACACAGGTACCACATCATAGTCAGCAATCACTAGTTTTAGAGCAACATCGTTTGTATGATTCTGAAGGTGATGCAAGCACACCACTTCCAGTAAACAGAGATCTGCATGATTTAACAATTAGACAAGGACCATATCAGCTGTTGTTAACAAAATAAAAAAAAAATCACGTGGCGCAGGGAAACACTCATGAAGTTTTCAAAAAGTGTGGCACAATGATTATCTATCACCTATAACAGACAAAATGCACTGTTTCTATTGTTGATGCTGCAGTACAAATGTTTTAGGTTTAGTGTACCATGTTAGTACTGCTTTCACCACTTTGGAAACACAAGCAAGTGGCTGGAAAGATGCAAAGGCACTATACGACAACATGAAAGTTCAGCGTTCCACTAGCATGCAACCCTTGCATACAGCCCTTGCATGCACTGCATTCATGAAATCTGTCCCTATTGATAGGCAGTTAGATGTTCCAGTGGCTGCGTCATCTTCTGTTAAAAAGAAAGTACAAGAAGAAAATAGAAATGCAGCTAAAAGATTGATATTAAGGCAACACTAGGGAGGTGTGGCTAGTCCCTGAGAGGGCATTGTGAACATGCAGAATCTCATTACAAAGGACTATTTTTAGAGATAGCAGAATTGCTAGCTCGCTGTGATCCTGTATTAAAGGAACACTTGGTGTCTGCTTCAAAAAATGCAACATATTTTTCAACCAGAAGTCAGAATGATATGATACAGGTAGCATATGGACTGCTATTGGCATCAGTTTCAGAAAGAGCTCAACGAGGCTCAGTTTATCACAATTATAATGGATGAGGCACATAATGTAAGCAATGCTGAGCAAGGCAGTATAGTAATGGGATATGTCGATAGTAACTGCAAAATCCAGGAAGGGTTAGTTGATATTAGACAAACAGAAAAACATGATGCTGAAACCTTGTTAAATATTCTTTGGTCAACACTGGGTATGTTAAAAATAGACAACGACAAGATTATTGCACAGTGTGATGATGGAGCAAGCATTATGAGTGGTGCAGTGAGTGGTTTCTGTGCTCGAGTAACATATGCTGCCAAAAGTCTTATATTTGCACTGTTTTGCTCACTGTTTGAACATGGTTTTAGTGTTCACGATGACAGAAAACACATATAGAAGGAATTTCTTTGATACTCTGCAAACTCTTTATGCTTTCCTTGAAGGTAGTCCGAAAAGACACAGTGTTCTTATGAAAACATTAAGATCTATAGAGGGGTCAACCCCCGTTAAAACAATTTTAAAGTCTTAGTGAGACCCGATGGAGTTGTCGAAGTGAATCTATTACTGCCGTAGATAAAAACTTGGAAGGAATTATGAATGCATCCTGCTTGCAGAGAACTAGGACATACACGTATAGCAAATCAAGACAATATTCAGCTAGTGCAAAGTTTACAATAACATGCATAAGAAATTACACTATAGCTATCAACATTTTCACAATGGAGTCAAAAACGTCTCAATTGTATATTTAGTAGGCAGTACTTAGGAAGTAAGGAAAATGGTACATTGGGCCCCTAAGGTGGAATTCTGGTGAGGGTGTTTCCAAGGGAGCAGGCACAGGTGGCCTGAGACAAGAGCCAATCTCTTAGCTTTGATTTGAAGGACTGATGAGAGGGTAACATACGGATACCAGGTGGTAGTCTGTTCCAGAGAAGTAGGGGCAGAGACAGAGAAAGCCTTGCTCCCCATGACAGTAGATACTAGGGGGACTACCTGAGGGAGAACAGAAGAGACCCTGAGACACCGAGTTACCACCTTGTTGGTGAGAAGCGAGGAGTACAGGGACTATGTTAGTTCCTGAGACAGGTGTTGAATAGACAGCCCATAGTATATTCAAAACAGCACTGCAGAGAGAGCCAGCCTAAGGACTGATACAGAGAGCAGTGATGAGTGGAGGAAAGAACCTGAAGGGCAAAGCGACAGATAGAGTTGTATGTGATATTTAGATGAGAAAGAAGTGAGGAGGATATGGAGGAGAACACTGGAGAGCAATAATCAAGTAGGGGCAGTAGAATTCCTCGGGCAATTGCAGGACTTAATTCCTGATGCTAATTCTGCTGTCGATTTTTTTTCAACCATTTTGTTGAACCTGCAGGACAAATATTTTCCTATACAAAAATGGATGGTTAGAGAGTTAAAGAACAATTGGATTACCCCAGACTTATTTAAACTAATGAAAATTAGGGATGCAGCTTGGATTAAATATAAAACATCTCAACTAGAAATAGACTTAAATGAATATTGTAGATAAATAAACAAATGTAAACTACAATTGAGACAAAGTAAATCTGATTAGCATTTAAAAAAAAACAAAGGTCTGAATTTAAAACCTTCCATAAGTTCTGGTCAGCAATTAAATTACTAACATCTCCTAATATTAAGACTCGAGCAGAGGTATTTGAAATAAATGGTTAAAAAGCCTCTGATGCTCATGAAATATCTGAAGTTCTTTGGGGTATATTTGTAGATCTCTCTAAATATACTGATCAGTTTCCCTTAGATGAGCTACTGAAGCATCAATCTTGTTACTCCAAGTTCAATTACAATCCCATATTCCATTTTAGGATGATTCTATTTGAGTGAACTAAGGGTTAGTTTTGGCGATGCTATCTCCCAGCCTAGCTTAATGAAATTAGGGGTACCCCAGGGATCAATACTGGGACCTCTGTTGTTCTCCTAGTACATAAACAAACTGCCTTTTTACTGAAGAATACACATATCTTAATGTACTGTATGCTGATGACATAATATGTACACTAATTCCTCTTCCGTGGATCATATAAACGCAGTTTTAAAAACAGATTTTCAAGCTCTAGAAAGATTAAGTGACCAACATCTGCTTTTAAACAATCGTAAAACTAAATGCATGCTTTTTGGTACCAGACAACGCATCACTGGGAATAACCCTTTGGTAGTTTTTGATCAAAAGGGGACTGTATTGGAACAGGTCTCACAGTTCAGATATTTGGGAATTATCCTCAATTCTGTATTATCTTACTCATTTCATATTAAAATGTTATGTCGGAATATTAATCAACGGTTGGGAGCATTGTTTAGGTTACAAAACCTTCTTACTGAACAAGCTCGATTTGCTATTGCCAATACTGTTCTGTCGTCCATTATGAATTGTAATTCCTTCTTGTGTCATGGCTTATCGAAATCCAATATGATCTTATTAACTACAACATTTCATGCTATTTGCAGATTTGCATTAAAAAAAAACTTCTGTACACATCATTGCACACTCTACCAATTAACAGGGTGGTTTCCTCTGGCTTTGAGTTACACTTATAGTTTTAATTGCTTGACACACAATGTATTAAGTTTAAGCCCCTCATCACCACTGTCAGTCTTGTTCCACCATAGGAAATTAGATAGAGCCCTTTGCTCTAACACATCAGTAACACTTAAGGTTCCTAGGGTTTGAACTTGTGTTGGGAAATGTGCCTATTCTGTCTCAGCTCCTACTAACTGGAATAAAAACCATCAGAAATCCAGTGTTAACAAAAATCATGATAGTTTCAAAGTCGCATTAAAGAAACTTTATACATGCTCTCTTACATGTACATGCTAGTCCATTTGTAAACATGTGTTTTGTATACTGTATTTGCAATTCTCCTGTGTATGACATGTTTATTGTGTAACACCTTGACTGTATTTTTTATGGTCCTGGATTGTGTTTGAAAAAGGGCTTTGGCCCCTAACACTTACCCAGTTAAAAGTTAAATAAATAAAATAATCACAAGCCTTACAAGGAGTCAGAGACCTCAATTTGTACATGCAGGAGCAAAGGAGGGAGAGAGGTGACATAATAGAAATGTTCAAATACCTCAAGGGCATGATCAAGGTGGAAGTGGACAACTTATTAATAGTAGTGCCAGAATAAGAGGGCATGGTACAAGACTGATGGGTGGCCACGTAAGGGGTAATGTCAGGAAGTTCTTTTTTACAGAGAGGGTGGTGGATACATGGAATAGCCTGCCCCAGGAAATGGTGCTGCCTGTACAGTGGCAGGCTTCAAACATGCATGGGATAGGAATAAAAAATATTAGAGACAGGAAGAAAAAGCTAAAGCCAGTGACCAGATATGGTCACTGGCCACTTCGTCAGGTAGCATAAATGGGCAGACTGGATGGGCCTGGTGGTCTTTATCTGCTGACAGTATTTATGTATCTGTGTAAAGTGTAACATCCTTTCAACATAGTGCTTCATCATGATGGGCTGCAGTGTATCTTTCTTAACTCTAAAATGCAAAAAAATGCACCATTTACACTGATTTTTTCCCCAAAAAATTTCCTGGGGGAGTATGTGCTCAGAGACCCCTAGCTTTGTTAGGATTTTTTGCGCCTCTTGTTCCCTACCCTTGCACACAGCACTGGTTTCACATGAAAATCCCAGCCTCTGATTGGTTGATTCTTGCTGCTCATCAAAAATATTAATAGTCATTAACCTCCTATGATTTTTGATGGCAAAGGGTCGTTGGCATCTAGAATTGGCTCACACCTCTCCCATAAGTCATTTTAACAAGCTTTTGGGTGCTTAAGTTAATGACTGGTTCTCCATGAAGGTCAAAGTAGCAAAGATGGCTGCCAACATAATAGTCCCACGCAGTTTATATGGAAGTCCCCACTTTAATGTGGTTTTTGCAACACCCAATACAAAGTATTTAAAACAATTTTCCCCAAGTGTGACAGCAGCCTTTGTTACCTATTGTCTGGCTGCAGAATCATATTTTAAAAAGTCATGGCTAGCCTGCCGTGGCTCACATTTCATTTAGCCCCCCAGGTCAGCACACAGGCTGCTCATTATTATTCATACCCTCATTAACATTCATAGGTCTGCCCCATTCTGATGCGCTATTGGTGCTTTTAAATAAAATAGAAGTGCTACTTTAAATGCACCTCCCTCGTGTGTCCAGTCTGGAACTAATCCCTTTTGGGGGTCATGATCACCGGGGAGGCAATATTTCAGCCGCTACAGTGGCAAGGAAAAGGGCTGGCGCTACTATGCATATGCAGCAGCTGCTTCTGTCCTCCAGCCCCCTTTAAGGTTAACAACAGCATGGGAGCTGGATGAAGACGGGGCAGCAGGTGGAGTAGGAGCAAGAACGGGCTCCCAAGGGGCAGACAAGGTAAGCCCCACTCAAAGGAGGGGTTACACTCCCTTGTGCTTCAAATGCTTGGTGTCCATGCTAAGCCCATTAGCAAGGACCTGTAAACATTAGACTTTAACATTAAAACATTTTATGGATTTCTATCTAGACACCTGATTCCGGTCTATCTCAAACAGTCAGGTACCTTTGGAACAAACAATAAACTATGTACAAATAGTTGTTACCTTGATTGTTGCTCCACCAGTCATATGAACCTGTTAAACTTTATTTCTAGCTCAGTATTCAGGGAAACACCCACATATTATATGCATAGACTTCTCACCCTCCTTTTTACCCCAAATACCAACTTTCACCTCTCCCTTTTGTATCTTGCAAATTTCTCTGTGGGCCTGGGGGGATTTAGCATTAACAGGGCACAACAATATTTTTACAGTGACCTGGGGGTAACATAGATGCCCTTATGGACTACAAACAGGGGCAAATCAGTGGGTGCCCCCCCAGGAGAGTCATATATAAGTTTGAGTAAAGGCTTTACAGTTCTCTCTAAATGTCTTAGGAGTGCTTGTACTTCAGCCCTGGTAACAGAGTTAGCCACCTCCTGTGCGGAAGCTTGATTAGTGTCTCTTGCCTCTGTGGGTTCCTCCTCTTTTAAATCCTCTGTCACAACTTCTGTACTGCCACTCTGTTCAGGGCAACTGTTCAGTGGCCACTCAAAAGGCTCAGTTGGACAGTTAGTGTTCACGTTCGATGTGGTCCTTTCAAAAGGAATTGTCTCAGGAGAACTGTTCTGGGATCACTCAAAAAGGCTCAGCCAGACTAGTGTTCAAGTTTGGGGTGGTCATTTCAAGAGGCATAGTTGAAACTGTTTCCCTTGTAGCACCCTGTTCAGCTTGCTCAGCTGGATCCTCTTCCCCTGCCTTGTGCCACATCCTCTCCAAAGGTAGGCCCGTCCTCTAAAGATGCCACTTCAACCTTTGGCTCAGAGTCCATCAAGATATCTGCAGGTTGACTTGGACCAAGCAACTCAGTGAGGGGGAGGGTCTGCCACAGTTTCAGATATTTTTGACAAACCTTGAAATAGCTAGGCCAGCTCAAGCATTGGATAGAGGTAGGTGGGGTGGAAGTAGAGCTCTTCCACCGAGTCGTCATCTGTGCCATCTCCCTCTATTGCCTCTTCCATGTGAGTAGGACCAGCTACTGGTTGATCAACGTTTTGCTTTCTCTTTTGACTGTAGGTAGCAGCTTGAGTAACTGGAGGTGTGGGAGGGTCTGGCTTGTCTTGTGCTGGGCCAATCACCTTATCTCCAATAAGCAGGAGATGATTTTGGTGGATGACCTTATGTCCACTGGAGTCACCTTCAGGCCAGATCTTTTAAACTGGCAGTCCATTCAATTTCTCAAACACCATGTAGAGTGTGCTACCCCACCTATCCACAATCTTGTGCTTTCTGGAAATGCCCAAACTTCTCAGTAGCACTCTATCTCCTGTTAACAATTCTTACGCCCTGACCTTTTTGTTGTACCTCTCTTTATAAGCTTGGTTCTTTCTGCTGGCCACTTCAGCAGCTAAATGGTAGGCATCATTTAACTGTTGTTTAAGCTTCTGAATGTACTGCAAGTAGTTGCCCTCCTTAATGCCATCAGCGGATACCCCAAAAACACAGGTTGACTGGAAGCTGGGCCTCTCTCCCAAACATGAGCCTGTATGGGGACAACCTAGTCACATCATTTCCAGTGCAGTTGTGGGCATGGACCAATGTGCTGACCTGTTTGGTTTTATCTCTTGGTTCTAGGGTTCCCAATATGTCCAGCAGGGTTCTATTAAACCTTTCAGGTTGGGGGTCACCTTGGGGATGGTACGGTGTTCTTGATTTTCCAACTTCTCACAGAGATAGCATTTCTTTGATGAGCCTGCTATAATAATAATAATAATAATAATAGCGTTTATTTTTATACAGGATAAATATGTCATAAGGATAAAACATCATTTCCAAGACAGTCCTGTTTAGATGTTCTTCAACACATAAAAAAAAAAAAACATGAATACACAAATCAAACTAGGCAACATAATACTACACAGAATACAAATGTATAGACCAACTACATGAGATATACTAACATCTACATGCCAGAGAAAAAGTAGATTCTAACATGGAATTAAACATACTGTGTGAAGTGGTGGCACAAATGGAATACAGTAGCTTATTCCAAAGAGCAGAAGCCTGATCTCTCAATGTTTTGTCTTATACTTAGTCTTACACAAGATAACTGATATCTTATTTTCGTGAACTGTCCTGGTTAATACTCGAGTTGATGTTTTACTCTTTCCCAGAGCTGTTACTGAAATATTATGTGAGGGAGAATTTACAAAAAATTTATGAAGTAACTTTAACCAGGTCATATTATTTCTTGAGTCCAAGGTGTACCACCACAGAGTATTTAACATGTTACAATGAAGTGTATGAAAGCTACATCCTAGGATAGCTCTGGTTAATCTATACTGAACTTTATCTAACTTTAATAGCATCCATTTGTTCACTGTCCAAAAATATTACTTCCATATTCCATAGCCAGTAAAACCATTTGTTCCACCAAAGCCTTTCTAGTTTCTGAGTCCAAGCACATGGAAATGCGTCTAAGTGCTCCTAACTTCCCATTTATATTTTTAAGTGTATTTGTAATATGTTGTGTAAAATTTAACTCTGCATCATAAGTTATTCCCAGGTAACAGTATTATGTCACTTTTCTAGTTTTATTTTATTCATAGTATAAATAGTCAACTCAGAGTTTTTCTTTGCTCCAAAATGGAGTACTTTTGTTTTTTTAGTATTCTTTAGAAGTCTTGATCTGGTGAACCACTCCCCAATGCCATTAAAATCCCTCTGTAGCTTATCCTGAAGTTCATCTCTTCCTACCCCTGTAGTAATCAGTGCCGTATCGTCAGCATACAATCGTATTTCAGAATGCTGTACTTCCAGTGTGAGAGCGTTTATAAACATCAGGAACAGCATTAGTCCCAAGATTAATTCCTGTGGGACCCCTCAATTTACCTCTCCACCAGAGGACAGGACTTGGGACATAGATACCCTCTGGGACCTATCTGCCAAGTATGACTTAACCCAGTCCCAGGGGCCATCCGTTATTCCCAATGTCCTTATCCTTTTTAGCAGCAGGGAGTGGTTCACCAGGTTGAAAGCCTTCAACAGATCTACAAACAGAACAGCAATATCTAACCCTGCATCCAAGGAGGTATACACCAGATCATTAAATTGTATTAAGGCAGTGTTAGTAGAGTGTCCTCTCCTAAAACCCGACTGAAAGGGTGTCAATAAATTATATTTTTCTAAATATTCCATTATCTGAATATGTACGTTTTTTCTCTAGACACTTCAATACAATTGACAACAGGGCAATTGGGCAGTAATTCCCTGGGTCATTTTGTCCTCCCCTTTATAGACAGAAATGACTGTGCTTTGTTTCCATTCTGAGGGGAAAAAACCTGAACATAAACTCCAATTAAATACATGTGCTATAGTAGGTACAACATAATCAGCTGACATTTGCAAAAACCTTCCCTTAAGCCCATCTAGTCCTGGTGATTTAATTACTTTGATATTTTTAGGCCCTTCTTAACTTCAGATATACTCAGTTTTCTGAATCTGAATGGTGGTACAGATCCACAGTGTAATGCTTCCTTCTCCCTCTCCTTGTCCATTCTGCCATTAATGTCTAATCCTGGTAGGTCTACAAAATAGTTATTCAGTATATTAGAGATACCGTAAGGGTCCTCAATTTGCCTACCCTTATGAACCATTTGCTTGATCTGTTGCTGTTCTTTTTTGTCTGGACTAATTAAGCTATTTACTGTTTTCCAAAAGTGGTTGGGGTCTTTATTTCCCTCCACTTTGCTTTTTTAAATAACTGGATTTTACTAATCTTAATCAAACCCTTACAAACATTTCTTTTCCTCTTGAAGTTTTCCCAATCTTTATTCAATTTTGTTTTTCTGGCTAGTTTCCACAACCTATTTTTAATCCTAATTCTTTAAGCAATTTCTCTGTGACCCAACATGTTCTAGCTCTTCGATTCTGTACTTTATGAATTGGTGCATGTATATTACAAATGGAATGAAAAATGTATGTAAAGTATTGAACTGTTGTATCAATGTCAGGAATCAAGTGACATCTTTCCCAAAGTTCTTTTTGTATATCCAATTTAAACTTTTCTGCTGAAAAATATCTCATGTTTCTAACCCAGCCCATATTGGGCCTAGGGTGTTCCTTTTGTTCACATAATACTTTTGCCCAAATTAAATTATGGTCTCCTAAAATCGGTGACATAGTTCCCACACTTTGCACAAAAATCTGAGGGGAAGCAAAAAACAGATTCAAGGTTGCCCCCTCAGACATTGCACTTGTGAAACGGGTAGATGTTTTGATATATTGTTTAACCCCCAAAGGTACTACCAATTCTTTTAGTTTTTTCCCTCTTGATTTATACCAGTCACAATTAAAATCCCCCATTAGAATTACAGGCTTGTCCCCCAAACTATCATAGACAATATTTAGCACATACTAAATCCTATCCATCTTCATACTGGGTGGGGAATAAATAATAACTGTGGCCATTTTTATATTATGCAGGTGAACCGCTAAGTATTCTATACTATATAGACTACCTTTAGTTAGAATGTCAACTGATTCCAAAGAGTGCTTTAAGTACAAGGCCACCCCCTCCCCCTTTACTTTTGCTGTCTGACCTAACTCATTGGAAACCTCATCCTGAGATTTCACTGTCCTGCACCCTATCCTGCAGCAAGTCTCACAATACTGTTCAATGTCTTGCCTCATCTTAGGCCATTAAACCCGGTAGCGAGCCAGGTCCAAAGTGCGTTCACTACCCAAATGGCCCATGCCATCATGCAGAGCTTTCAAGGCTGTCCTTTTAAACCTTACTTGTAGCACCAAATGCACTCGAGGAGCCCCCTGCTGATCTTGCACCTCTCGGTACAGCAAATTGTTCTTTATCTTTAACTTTGACCACTCTCGTAACATCAACCTGGCACTGGGATCTCTAGTTGTCACTTGGGCTGTGTCACCGCCCCCCCACAGAACCCTATATACTTTACCAATGGTCAAGTTGGACCTTTGCTCTCTAATTAAATTCTGACTCATCAGTTGGGGGAGTGACTTCAAGTCCAAGATGGTTAGGTGGCAGTAAGCTACAGGAAGGCAATTCGCAGAGGCCCAGAGGTTGTCCACTAGATGGAGAGTAATCTCTAATACTGAGGGTTCTTCAGTGTTGAATGTCTAGCACAAGGCCTTTACAGTCTGCGTGGATATCATCACCTAGGCCAAATTGTCACCAGGAAGGGCCATGGGGCATCAGGACAAAGCATCAGCATCTACATGATTTAGATTTAGTACCGACTCGATGCAGTAGATGCTAGGTGACAAGGCTGACAGCCACCTATGCCTAGCCATGTTGAACTTGGCTGTGGTTGGAATATAAGTCAGCAGGTTATTATCAGTCCTCAAGGTGATCTTGTCCCCATATATGTAGTTGTGAAATTGGTCAACAATGGCCCACTTGAGCGTAAGGAATTCCAGTTTGTGCACCGGGTACTTCCTTTCTGCAGAGTTCAAGCTGCAACTGGCATATGCAACTGGATGCAGGTCCTCTGGGTAGCTTTGATACAGGACAGCCCCAAGGCCACTTAAATTGGTGTTGGTGTGTAAGGTGTAAAGCTTTTGTGAGTCCACATATGCCAAGACTGGGGCATGGGTCAAACAATGAATGATGTCTTCAAAAGCTCTTTCACAGTCCTTAGTCCATCTTGGGCCAAACAGTTTGGGTGGTTTAAAGTAATGTTGTTGCTCAGTGGGAGACCCTGGATGTTTGAGTCTTTTAATTTTATTGACTGAAGGATAGCCATGCAACAGGTTCAGGAGTGGTCTGACTACTCGGGTATAATCCTTGATGAATCTCCAGTAATACCCACAGAAACCCAACAGGCACTCTAACTCTATTAGGTTCTGGGGCCTGAGCCAAGTGGTGAGCACCTTGATCTTACTGAGGTCAGTCTGAATTCTTTGTGTTGACACTATGTACCTGATATACATGATGGAGGCTTTGAAGAACTGGCACTTGTCAATAGAAAGCTAGAGCCTAAACTCTTCCAGGTCATCCAGTACCTTCAATAACCTCACCCCATTCTCTTCTAGGGTTTTTTCCAAAGACTATTATATCTAGATACACCAGGCACTCCAGCAGATTCATATTCCGAATGGCTTACTCCATAAGGAGCTGGAATGTAGTAGGGGTACCAGAAATGCCTTGAGGTATCTGCAGGAACTAATAGAACCCAAGAGGGCATATGAAAGTGGTCTTTTCTCAGTCCTGTGGGGCCATGGGTGTCTGATAATACCCACTTCTCAGGTCCAACACTGAGAACCATTTACTGCCATTCAAGCAATCCAGGGCATCCTGAATCCGGGGCATCGTGTATTGGTTGGGTATGGTCTGCTTGTTTAAGATCTGATAATTCACACACATTTGCACAGCCCCGCTTTTTTCTCATAACCACTGTGGGTGAGATATGTGGGCTCCTGGACTCCTGAATGATGCCTGCAGCTAACAATTCTTGGAAATACCACCTTACATCATCAATATCTGCTGGGGCTAAGCGTTGAGACCACTCCCTAAATGGATGCTTGTCAGTGAGCTGTATATGTCTGTTCCCCTACAGTCCACATCCCATTCATGCAGGGCAAATACATTAGTACATTTCAAAGGTTTTTGTTGGATCCGAGCCTTCCACTCCTCTGGGATGGGGGGAGTTACTAAGGTCAAATAAGTTAGGGTCAGTACCGGGCAATGTGACCTCTCAGGAGGAAACTGGTTGCACAGCTGCATCTGCACAATATACCTGGGCTGAGGTGCATCCCTTTCTAACAACCACATCCCGGTCTGTCACTTGCACCATGACCCTTCTGACATAAGCATGGGCCTAGGCTGGCAGCACACTGGGCTTGACGAGTAAACTGGCCAGTAATCTATGCTCCTCAGGGGCATCTAACATTAGGAGCTTGTGTTCATCTCCTTTTTCAAATGCACAATGCCGCTAGTATTGCACATGGTGTTAGGGGGCAGTACTATATCCTCTGCATCCCACCTCCAGACTATGCCCATTGGGTCATCCTGTTCTTCAGCCAAAGTTTGTACTTGCTTCCAGTAAGTTTCCCTTACCACTGGATGAATGGGCATAACCTTCCCCTTCTGTTCAGCCTCCTGAGCCCAGCAGAGCTGTGCTAACCATTCAAATATGTGGGCATTTGTAGCCAGCAGTACAGGCACCCCATCATATAACAAACATAGGATGTCCTGCATTCTCAGACAATAAAATAAATCATCCTCCAAATCAAGTTTAGTAGAATGCAGCTTTTATTCTGACAATAATTCTTGTAGTGGATGATACACAGAACATTACTGGATACCCCAATGCCCTGGCACGTCGAATCTATGTCTCTTCTTCAGGGGGCAAAATGAAAGCTGCATTTTACTAAGCTTGGTTTGGAGGATGATTTATTTCATTGTCCAAGAGTGCAGGACATCCTATGTTTGCTACTGAAGTTATACGTTGGTTACCTGTTGTCTAAATGCACCAGTCTCAATCTGCAGGTTGTGGTGGATTTCTTTTTTGTTACCCCATTATATAATCCAGCCTCAGGGCAAATTAGACCCAAAGTCTCCACCATATCTCCCACTCCAGTCACTTTAGATGGGAAAGCTATCCACACAGTAGGGAAAGTATTTGTCACTAAGAATCCACACATTTAACCCTTCCAGTGGCTGCAACTGAAGGCATGACAAGTGCTGGTCATACCAGGTTTTAAAGATGATGGTTATCTGGGAGCCACTGTCTAGGATGGCATGGGTGGATACCCCATTTATGGTGATGGTAGTTTCGGTCGATGATCCCACTGACTTATCTATATCAGTTAGGAGAGGCTTTGCAGCTTTTAGTCTAGATTTTGTGAACACCATGGAGCTGGGCTCAGTGAGGACCCTAGTATGCTCCCTTACTGGGCCCCATTGAAGTTTCCCTGATGCTGGTGCTGGTGCTTCTCTGCCAGCAGCTGATCACTCACTCGGGCTGGGTCTTCAGGTGATCAGCATTCTCTGTGGATATGTCCATCCCTCCCACACTTATAGCAGTACATGTCTCCTTGACTTTGCCTGGCTGGGTGGAAAACTTCAGTATTGGGCCTAGGGTCTTGGTGATTGGGTTGCCCATGATACACTGTGGGGGTAGGGGCAATCACTTGGGCCATAGCCACTCTACGCTGTAGTTCTCTCTGCATTGGGAAGCCTTGACTTTTCAGTTTGTGTACATCTTGACAGTTTGAGGTGTGTTTCAATATGGCGGGGCCACAGGGGGTGCCAGGGCCTGTACCCCCAGGCCCATTACAGGGAGGTTGGCTGGGGCTGGCAGAGCAGACTAACTCATAGGGGTAACAGGTTTATGTTAAAGGCAGAGGTAGCCTTCCCAAGTACTTCCTTGTACTTTTTGAGCAGCTCTTTGAGCTCATAAGCCTCAACATGGGGGGTGGGGATCTTGTCAAAGGCCTGAGTGACAGCCACCACAGTGGGATAGGGTCCCCACTGAGCATCCTGTTCCTCCACCTCCCTCACTTCTCTGAGGAGAACCAAGAGGGAAGAAGGGTCACTCAGCCTTTCCTTTCAGCTCAACTTCAGTAGCAACAGTTCAGAGAACTTTCCCCCCAGCACCTGTTCACGCATTTTGTTCAAATCTGTGGACTGTACTCCCCCTTTAAGATACACCTTTTGTAAGGCCTTTTCCAACCCTTGCATATACCCTGAGAGGGGTTCCCTGCACTGTTGCTGGGTTGCTCTAAAACCCCACTGCAGGTCCTTACTGAATTCAATGCTGTCAAAGGTATCATCCAAGGCAGCAGTATAATCTTCCACATTGGCCTCAGGTCAGTGACCCACAAGGGCTGAATAGCATCAAGTGTGGGCCCCTTCAGACTTTCAGTAAACCTTTTGTGTTTTTCCACCTCACTGCACTGCAACTGGAGTGGGCTTCACCCCAGAAAGCACCCTCAACTTTCAATAAGAATCTGAAGGGGGGCACATAATTGGGGTGGGTTTGTTCACCAATTGGTAGGGTTGGGTTTGCCTCAGGCACTGCCTCCCCGGGGGACTACATGGGTCATAGTTATAATAGGTCATGCCTCTGATGACCCCTCTGGAACTAAAGCATCAGGTGCCCAGGAGGCTTCAGTTACATTTTTACATTCAACCAACACAGTCAAAGTCCCTGTAACAGAATCTAACATGTGGCCCCAGACTATCACTTGGCCCAGCCTCTTTATGGCAGACAGATGCCCCTCTATAGACCCAGAATCTAGTTTGGGGGCACTCCCAAGAGAAGGAGGGATTTCTGGAGGTCCATTTCCTGACATCCCCTCCACTCAACCAATCTTAGTTTATATGCTACCTTGACCATGATTTTGGGTTTAGGGAGCAGAACAGGACATGGGGGAAACAACTGGGGCCTTCTCAATGGTGGCATCCATGGTGGGCATGGTTGTTGAACAGGAGATCCCAGCGGGGCCTCCAAAGATGTAGCCCAGGTGCCATGAGCCAGTGCGCTACTACCCCTCAAGCTGACCACCATAAAGGCTAAGGGGCCTGGGTTCTGTTGTGATGGAGACTGGGGGTTCTATCCCTGAATACAAGTAAAATAGTGTAGCACCTCCACCCAGAGTAAAATAACAGTGGGCTAGGTGTTTGAATAGTACAACCCACTGGGATGTTATACTTACCCACCTCCCCTTCCAGTCACCCCACATGCTGAATACCATGCTGTATACCAATACAGAGGAACACATACACTTAATAGCTATGACTAAGAATGTGCTCACCACACAGGAGTTGCAAACAACAAAACACAGCTTTATTTTAGGGGAGGACTAGGGAAGGGGATACCAGGACACAGGATTGCTGTTGGGAAAGAAAGTATTTTGGGTTAACAGGGCCTGTAGATCAGTAGATCAACAATGCCCACCCCCATTGGTACCAGTTCAAACCCGCTATGTCCTATCTGTTCTGTCTGGGTACCCAGATTTAGCACAGGCCTGCTAGTTGCCACAGGTTGGCTGGTATTGTGATCCTTGGAGTAGCTTTTTACCTAACAGTTCTAGCTGTTTTAAATCACTCACCTTTTGGCTGGGCAAGCCCTGGGTTACTCACAGTTTTGCAGATTCTGACCATGAATACTGGCACAGTGGGCTCAAGCAGTTCAGGAACAACTGCTCCAATGGCAGCAAGCAAAGGGCAGTGAAGGCTGGTTCAGAAGATGAAGCAATGGCTAGAAACTGGTCGACCATAGACTTACTTGAAGATTCTTGTAGTTTGTCACCTTCTGACTTGCTTGAAAACTCTTGCAGCTTGTCACCTTCAGCCCACTAAGCAGGTCAGAATATGGAGCCCAGATGCAAAGCCTACAAGGCTACAAGGAACCAAGACCCAGGAGTGACCCCACAGTACAGCTCCCCTAATAGGTCCAGAGTGCTCTAGCACTCAGGCATGTGCCTATGGCCCCCTGCAACCAAGTCCGCCTCACTCAATAGGGGTTTGCAGTTTCCCTACCTGGCTCCAAATTATAGCTGTGAAGATATTCAGTTTTTGCTTTTCTCCTGAGCAGGAACAAACAGCTCTGGTGAGCAGCAAAAAGTTCTCCAATTTCCATCTTGCCGGTGGCTTTTGGCTAGTGACTTGCAGTCTCTGGATCTGACCTCCACCTTTCCACAGCTGGCTTTCTGTAGAACAATAGGCTCCCAAGCTCTGGATATCTGCAAACCTTTTTTTTCCAATGTCCTCAGATTCAGGCACAGTGCCAGCCTTTAGCTCTGGCACACACAGTTCCAAACTACCCTTTTCTGGCTCAGGATTTTTTCTACACTGATACAGGCTCACTGCAAACACTGGCTCACCAAACCACCAAGAGCTTCCACCAAATGTCTTGGACTTGTAGCTGTAACACCACAGTTCTTTCAGCCAGTAAAAAATTCCTCCTTCCTTTTCCAAGTTGATTGACCAATTGACTAATAAAGTCCTGGAAACAGGTCTCCTGCCCTTTCCATCACACAGCCTGAGCCCTTCTTGACTCGATCAAGCCCAGATCTGTCTGCCCAACTGCTCAAAATTCCTTGGGGTTTCACATGAAAATCCCAGCCTCTGATTGGTTGAGTCTTGCTGCCCATCAAAAATATTAATAGTCAATAACCTCCTTTAATTATGGATTGACAAAGGGTCTTTGGCACCTAGAATTGGCTCACACCTCTCCCATAAGTAATTTCAACAAGCTTTGGGACACCTAAGCTAATGACTGGTTGTCAATGGGAATCAAAATAGCAAAGATGGCTGCCAAAATAACAGTCCCACACAGTGTATATGGCAGTGCCCACTTTAGAGTGTTCTTGCAATCCCAATACACAGTATTTACAACAATTTGCCCCATAGTCTGGTAGCAGCCTTTGTTGTTTGTTTGTTTCTATTTGTTTAAACTGGAAAGTCCATGGGCCAAAGACCTGTTTTCAAGGGTGACCAGTATACAAAAAATACATACAGTAAGAACAATATCAAAATACAAACATCAGACATATTTCCTCCATTTTGCTGCATCAAAGCCTGCAATTTTTTAAAGTAACTCCAATGTTCTTACTTGTCATGCATTTTGGAGGGGTTATTGTTCTCATTATCCAGCTGAACCATGATTAAGCCTGACCACTTCGGCAAAGTGACCACCTCCATCGGTCAGGTAAAAAGCATCACATTTTAACTTGCCATATAAGAGCTGATGTCTCCCTGAGACCAAGAACCCCTCCAAAATGTAGATCTTAACAGACAATTAAATATTGTTATGTTATGTAAAACATTTACATTCACTCTCAGCACTTAAAAACCTACTAAACTTCATTCAGATAGTATAAAGACAAACTTCTAAGCAATTGAAAATAGTCTGTAAAGAGTTGAAAAAATAGGGAAGGGAGTAAGGTAAAGCTTTCTGGCCCAAAGAGGTTTTCATTCTTGGAATGGTGAAAACTAATCTAGTTGACTGTCTAGTAAAGACTGTAGTATTATATTTTTGAAGATTGCAGTAACAGTAGTAGGTACCAGGTTTAAAGTAACCTTTTTTGCTAAAAGTCCCAATTGGAATTTGTTTCGATATTCCGGTGGAAGCCATCCTGCCTGCTTTAGTAGGATACAGTGGAGTGTCCTTGAAGGCAGCTGAGTAGAAAACCTATCTGATTTAATAGCACTCTAACCTTGGATAATTTTATTTATTTAGTTTTTGTTGACCCGGTAAGTGCACTAGACAAATCCTGCCTATTTTCAGGCACGACCCGGGGGAGGGGGATACAGATGAATGCCAACTGACCTTGAACCAGATTAAGCTGTTGGTGGTATTTTTAGTGAATGAGGGAAATTTGTCCAGGACACTGGGAAAATTCCCCTACTCTTTTCGATAAGTGCCATGGGATCTTTAACATCCACCTGAACTACCCACCAATCCAGGCAGATGGGACCTCGGTTTAACGTCTCATCCGAAAGACAGCACCTCAGAAGTGCAGCACCCCTCTTATGCTGCACTACAGTGTCAGTACTGGGATATTAACCCAAGTGCCAGATGTGGGAACTGAACCCACAGCCCTCTGATCTCCCGGCCTCAGAGGCGAGTGTGCTACCTACTGAGCCACTGACACTAATAATAATAACCCCCCCCAGCAGAAAAATAGAATAATAGACCATAATCAATAATGGAAAGCAAAAACCTTTGAGCCAATAACTTCCTGGTGGATGGAACTAAAAGTGGATTCAGTCTATATAGTGTGCCTTGTCTTTAATGGACAACGTTAATCATGTTGATTATCTGAGGCTCGTAAGTCATTCTCTCATCAATGATGAGGCTTAGGTATTTAAATTGCCTAACCTATTCTAAAGCCTTACCAGTGACTGTGCACAAAGATAGTTCATAATCCTTATCCAGTCTTTTTGGGGATCTGAAAATGTCATAGATTTTTTTTCTATTCCATACAAGTTTGTTGTTTTTGAACCAATTCTGGACCATCAAAAAATCATGAGCCAAATCACTTTGAACAGTGTAAAGATTAGGTCCACTTGTGAGGATCACTGCATCATCAACATAGAGTATTATTTGTGGCTTTGTACAGACAGAAGAAAGAGTGTTCAGAAAAATACTAAACAAAAAGGTACCCAAAATAGAAGCATATAGTTATAGTACCAGACCTCTCCCCTCCCCCCATTTTGCTGCATCAAAGCCTGCAGGTTTTAAAGTAACTCCAATATTCTTACTTGTCATACATTTTGGAGGGGTTCTTGGTCTCATTTATCAAGCTGAACCATGATTAAGCCTTACCACTTCAGCAAAGTGACCACCTGCATTGGTCAGGTAAAAAGCATCACATTTTAACTTGCCGTATCAGAGCTGATGTCTCCCTGCTTTCTCTATGTTTAATGAAGAGACAACTCTCCTGGCTTCATTACTTATATAGTGTACCCTGACCAAAGAAAGGCTCACAGGTGTCAAATGGGGAACTCGCCAATTAGAAGAAGGCCACAATTCTCCTACATTCAAATCAGTATAAAGGGTTTGGCAAGCTCAACCCCTGCATTTACAATGCAATTTAGTAAAATTAGTGGGGTGGCATCTGGTATGTGACCAAACAGAAGCATATAGTTACAGTACCAGAGCTCTTCCCCCCATTTTGCTGCATCAAAGCCTGTAATTTTTTAAAGTAACTCCAATGTTCTTACTTGTCATACATTTTGGAGGGGTTATTGGTCTCATTATCCAGCTGAACCATGATTAAGCCTGACCACTTTGGCAAAGTGACCACCTCCATTGGTCAGGTAAAAAGCATCACATTTTAACTTGCCATATAAGAGTTGATGTCTCCCTGAGACCAAGAACCCCTCTGAAATGTAGGTCTTAAAATCCTCGCTAGAATTCTAGCCACTAGATTAAGCTTAGTATGGGACTCTCTAATTAGTAGAGAACAAATGGGATTTGTCAGAGGCAGACTTTCGGCTGATCATCTCAGGAAACTCTCATATCTCTTCTCCGCATTCAGGGATTCCAGCACTCCCACTGCTCTGGTTTCCCTGAATGCAGAGAAAGCCTTTGATCGGGTATCATGGGACTACCTTTTTATGCTCCTTCCCCGATTTCACATGCCGACGGAATTTATACACTGGACCAAAATACTGTATTCGTCCCCTTTGGCTCGGGTTCTCTGTAATGGACAACTCTCCAATTCATTTACCCTTCACCAAGGTACTCGACAAGGATGCCTTCTCTCTCCCTACCTACCTACCTCTTTAACCTTTTTCTGGAACCCCTAATTAGGAAACTCAATCACCCCCCCCCCCGTAACAGGAATAACAATCATGGATAAGGAATACAAACTATTAACCATTCCCCTACATATCTCCTCCCCAGCTCAATCCCTTCTGGCAGCCATGCAAATTATTTCACAGTTCAGTCTTATATCAAATTATAAATTAAATCTAGATAAGACAGAGGTGATGCCTCTAAACAAATTCACCCTACAGTCAGAGGTTTCATAAATGGGCCTACAAAGGAACTTGAATAAATTGAACTATTTGGGGAAGTATCTTAACCCTTCCCCACAGAAATTTAAACAGTTTAATCTATATGATCCTCTCCATACATTGAAAAGAGATGTTCAATGCTGGGAAAAATGACCATTAACTTTATGGGGTCATATGACTAGTCTCAAAATGAACATTTTACCTTGTCTCTTGTACCCTCTCCAAATGTACAACTGGGCACTTCCTTTATCATGGTTTACATATGTTCATGGACTTTTTAGTTTCTTTCTTTGGAAGGGAAAAAAAACAGATGGAGTTATCCTTGGCTTACACGTCAAAAACTTGATGGTGGACTACAAGCTCCTAATATGTACCTACACTATCTTTCTGTACACCTGGCAAGAATATTGTATTGATTGGACCATCTGACAGATTGGTGTTAACGCCTTCTCTGGATTGACATTGAGCATACACTCAGCTCCCAATACAATACTGATCCCGCCTCACTCCAATTTGTTGGTAAAAAGAATCTTCCCAAGTACCTACAAGATATACCACTTGGTTCTTCGCTCCAGATCCAATCTCAGCTTACCTCCCTTTTAAAGATAAAAGCACATAGAGATATTTTTCTGCCTCTATTTCAAAACCCAACCTCCTGATACTGGGAAAAACAATTAAACCACAAAATTTCTGGCCTGATATGGCAGTTAAGAAGGTGGAGGACCTGGTGGCTAATCAGAGATTAATGCCCTTCCAACAAACAAGCACACTCTTTAATTGCCCTCCCTCTAAGATATTTAAATATCTCCAAATCTCACATATGCTTGTGCACCACTTTGGCACAGGACCATGGTACACACACCCTACAATGATATGTTCCTAGAATACTCAGTGTCCCATCCCTCCTCCCAGAGGATATCGTATACCTATAAGTTTTTTGCAAAATCTGACAACCAAACTGGAGGGTGCATGATTTTACTGGTAGGACCACATCCTGCATCCCCTAGTTCCCCCAGGCTATGGTCTAAAATTTGGAAACATTTGTATACAAACATCAAATGGGATAGATATCGATACATGCAATTTTAGATCAATCACAACCTTTACTGTATCCCAGAAGAACTTCACAAAATGGGTCATCTTCCCACAGATTTATGCCCCAAATGTACCAAAGCTCCTGGATCTCTAATTCATATGCTATGGGCTTGTGAGAAAATTACTCCCTTCCTGTCTCTTATCCAAGCCCGGCTTGATCCTTTGTTAAATCTCTCTGAAATGTTTACCCCTGAGATCTGTATAATAGGTGATTATTCTAAGGTAACCTGTGGTTCCCAGAGGGCACATATTGTGCTGATTTCTGCCTGTGCTAAAAAAGTTATACTTAGACATTGGGTAGATCACCTTATGCCTAGTTATGTGGAATTGTACAAATAAATTATGTTTGCTTTGCAAGCAGAACATATAATAGCAGGCATGCATCATTGGTTGGGCAAATATAAATCAACATGGGAACCCCTCTTTACCTTACTACCAATCTCCTGATCTCACAACCCCTGCTTCCTTAATATTTAAATAGTAAGGGACTCCGTGAAGGGAGTTCACTTACTAGATAACACTCCACTGCTCCAGTGTACCTTCAAATTTCAGTTCTTCAGTTATGGACTCTCTTTTCAATATCCAGTGGCAAGGGGTGGGATGGGGAGGGGAGTAGCTTGGGGTGGGGGGATTAGGAGTGTTACCTTGTTTGTATAAAGTAGAAAATGTTTCATCTTTTTCTCCTGTACCAATCACACAACTGGTTATAGATCTTTCTGTATAATTGTTGTCCTTGGTACTGCTTAACATGTTTCAAACTTAATAAAGTATACTTAATTAAAAAAAGAGAGTTGTCAACAACAAATTATGGTTCACCAAGTTGAAGGCCTTGGTGAGATCCACAAGCACAGCCCCAGTTAAATGACCCTTATCAAGGGCCATCTGGACAGTGCTCATGAACCCCACCAGAGCCATCGAGGTGCTATGTCCTGGCCAGAACCCATGTTGAGCTGGCATGAGAATATTATATTTAGATAGATATTTGATTATTTGGTCAAAGACAACTTTCTCAAGAACTTTTGAGAGAGGTTCCAAAAGTGAGCTACAGTAGGACAATAGTTTTGTACATAAGTGGGATCCCCAGATCTAAAGATTGGGACACTACTGAGTTTTTCCAAATACTAAGGAAAGTAGAAAAGCAAAGTAACAAATTAAAAATAGTAGAAAGACGGAAACACAGTATGTCAGCAGTGATCCTCATGAGCCGGAAGTTGATCTCGTCCTTACCTACGGAAGGATAAGAGTCCATCTTTAGAAGATACTTTAGGACCTCATCGGGGCTAAAGATCTAAATTTAAATTTGGGGTAGACCAAATCCTGTTCAGAATTAGAAGGGGTTGGGGGATCTAAAGTGTACTCATGAATATACTTAGATAAGTCAGAGAAAAATATTGTTAAATTTGTGTGTGATTAGATGTGTGTCAGTAATGATCCCATCTGAAGTTTTAAAACACTGCATTTAAGAGGAGTGTTTGTTACCAGTAAGCTCCTTAATTAAATTTCAGGTTTCAGATACATTTTCCCCTTAAATTCTCTCTGCCTATTTATGAAAAAGTTTTTCTTAAGCCTCCTGACCACGGATTTACATTTATTTCTAGCCACCTTGTAAGCAACAAGAGCGGTTGAACAAGGTGACTTCCTGTAGGTTTTTCACAGTTTGTCATGAGATGTCATGTATTCCAGGAGCTCAGGGATAACTCATTGTTATTGGTTAACCCTGATCCTGGACCTTTTTAAAGCAGCAGTACTAGTTCAGCAAAAAATGTCATCCTACCTTTTTTAAGCAGTAATATAGTCCTAATAACCTTAGATTCTTCATTGGGGTATTTTAAAGTCAATCAGCTATTTTTAAGACCATGTGTAATTACAACTTTTGTAATTTCCGTGGCTCTACAATAAAGACGTCAGCCACCAATAACTTTAGAAAATTTTCTCCCCAGAGAGCACACAGTAACAGCACTCACTGTATTTATAATGCATATATGACAGAGTGTTGCCAGCACATGTTTCTGATGGCTAGCAGCACAACGCGTCCCTGATTTGCTTACTTCCATGATTGTTGACGTGGCAAAAGACCAACAACTTTTAAGAACTTCTAAATCTTTTTCTTGCATTGGGAATGAAATAAAGCAAAAAGAAAATCAGATATAGTTAAGTTTTGGTTTGTCCTAACTGCTCACCAAGTTATTTAAATTATTGTTAACTAGTACTGCTGCTTTAACGGTACAACCCTATCGCAAATGGAATTTCAGAGAGAAAGCAAAAAATGGTTAAAGCCTCATTCACCTCTGTCGACTGTTCCACACTGGACCAGTCAACCGAGGCCATGGCTGTCCTAAATTTAGCAGTGTCTAGTTTCCTAAGATTATGGAGGAAAAAACATAAACAGGAGGGGCAGTTTTCTTTTTTTGATTACCAACAACAGTAGACAGGACAATGGTCACTTATTCCATCTGATAAAACAACTGACTGAACAATTTTATTAGTATCTGAAACCAGAATCCAATCTATTAATGATGAATATCCAGTTTTATAATGAATCCTAGTGGGGGAATCAGTTATCTGTGACAATCTATGATTAGTAACAGTGTCCTGAAACCTCAAAGAATCTTTTCCCAATTAGTTCATATTAAAGTCACCCAAGATAATTAGTTCTCGGTTGACGGAAGTGAATCCATGAGTGTTTCAATCAAGTTAAGGCTCTCCTCCTGTGCACCTGGAGGGGCATAGATAACTACAAGAGAAAGGATTTTTTGTTCACCCATGATAAGTGACAGTGACTAGAAACCACAAGAGGATGTGCTGTAGACAGGGACATCTGGAATTAC
This sequence comes from Neoceratodus forsteri, assembly GCA_016271365.2. Lineage (NCBI taxonomy): Eukaryota > Metazoa > Chordata > Ceratodontiformes > Ceratodontidae > Neoceratodus > Neoceratodus forsteri. Next base: position 926,394,472 of record CM057450.1, on the reverse strand, counting down.
TTTAAAATGACTCCTGATGTAAAATACACATCCCCTTCCCTCCTAAACTTCCTATCACTTCTAAAGATCTTATAGCCATCCAAATTAATCATAACATCTGAGACTTTATTTGTTAACTATGTCTTGAACAAAGCAACAATATCGAATTGATATTGAATGGTTTAAGCGGTAAAATTATCCTATTTTGCAAGAAAGCTTTACATATTTAAATGTGCCATTTTAACTGAGTTTCAAGTTAAGAATTCAGATAAAGCACTAGCATTATTAGGGCCTGGGTTTGGGTGAATGATACCTGACACGAGAAGTAATAATAATAACATATTTCCCCTAAACACAACAGAATGCTACTGTATTCTAGAACATGTCTTCTGAGAATAGACATGTTTCTGTTTGTTAGAACAAAATAGACAGTTTACGCTCTGATACTGTGACAACTGAATCAAATACCCCAAATCCTGGTCAGTAAACTGTTTAAGCAAAAAAGAGGAAATTAAGGGAGTAGAAAAGTCATCAACAAATAAACTTTGACGATTAGTAACCAGTACTGAATCATAACTTTCTATGATATCAGATGATTTTTCAACAAAACATTGCAGTTGAATATTATAAAAACTGTTAATGAAAAGTTAAAACAACAACCCTATAGTTAATTTGATCCACCAATCAAGGGATCCTAGCCTAATTCATTCATCAAAAGGAAGTAAAATACTCCAAGAGACCTGCCAGATAAATACCAAACAGAGGCCCAAGAACTGCAACGTCTAGGCTTAGTTTAAGGTAGAATACCCAAGTAAGGTCAATCAGAGAAAACAAATTAAATAATAAAACTGAGACAAGGTGAAGACTGCCACTCATCCACCAGTCGTCAGGGAAATAAAAGTTTGTTTAATGCTCACCGTCTGCCACCAGAGGAGTCTGGACAAACTGTGTAAAAGTTTAAAGAAAAAAACAGACCTTACCAGGATAAGGTGAAGAAAACATACCCTCCTAAATGGTGACCATGGGCCAGACACTCCTTACTTAGCAAACCCCTGAACTTCCACATGATGTTAAGCTATCCATACTTTTAAAAGTAGTAGACTTAAAATAAATAAACACTCTAGCAAAGATACAAAAATGTTTCCCAAGTGGCACTTGTGCCACTCACACTTGCGCCATTGGGTGGCTCGGACTTTTAATCTATGCCCATGCCTCGCCCCCTCATGTCAGCTTACAGCTACTGGTCCGTGGCCAGATCCTCCAGTCAGCTGAACAGATGAGCAGTAAAAGAATGGCACATAGGCAGCTGAAACAGACAATTCAAATAGCAGTGGTTGTAACAGTCAATTATATGAAATAGCACAGCAATCTGATAGGCAGTGCAGCTCTGTGAAGAAATTATTGGGACTCTCGGGTGCAGGTAGAACAGTAACTCAGGTCACAGTCTTACAGTTAGCCCCTTGTTACCTATTGACCAGCTGCAGAATCATATTTTAAAACATCATGGCTAGACTGTCGTGGCTCCTGTTTCATACAGTCCCCCCCGGTCAGCACACAGGCAGCTCATTATTATTCATAATCTCATTAATATTCATACATCTGCCCCATTTGGATGCTCTATTGGTGCTTTTAAATAAAATATTATTGCCACTTTAATTGCATCTCCCTCATATGTACGACCACCGACTGTGCCCTTCTGGGGGGGTCAGGATCACCAGGGAGGAAATATTTCAGCCACCATAGTGGCAAAGGAACGGCCTGGAGCTACTGCTTATGTGCGATGGTCACTTTTCTACTCTGGCCCCTTTAAGGCTAACTGCAGCATGAGGGCCAGACAGAGACACCAGGGGACAACAGGACCAGAACTCAGTGGTGGGGCAGCAGGCAAAGTAGGAACAAGAACGGGTTACCAAGTGGCAGACAAGGTAAGCCCCACCCAAAGGGGGAGTACACTTTAATGTAATGTCGGAAAATTGCCAACTACTTAGGAGCTTACTGTATTTCAATGAGAAACTAAAAATCTTTGTCCATTTCAAACATAATAGATACTTCTTTCATAAACAAATTTTGCTTTTTGTATGTTTGTACTATCATGATGATACTTTTTTTTTTAAAACAGTAACGTGATTTTCTTTTATTTTTAAAATCTGTCTAGGAAGATAATGAATATACAGTATGATATGTTGGTGGAAAATGTTATTCTATGAAAAAAAATCTAAAAATAGGTTTTCAGTTTACCATTGAAATACACTGCCATCCTTGCCAATACAGATTTTCTGACTTCATAATACAAGGATTCCATTGTATTCTTTATTACTTGGTAAAATACAAATAAAATGATGAAAAGATAAGTAAAGAAACAAATAAAAGCAAACAAAATGATTAGCGAGGCATCGAAATTCCACAAAATATTATTTAAAGAGACGTTTACATGGCTGCCTTTGCACCGGAGCAATGTGAGCACTTGGGCTGCTCCAGTGCAAAGGTAGCCATGCAGACTCTTACCAGATTATGGTAATTTAATCAGTATGCTGCTTCAGGATCTACATGAAACCTGGGGATGCTAATAGAAGTGAGTGGCACAAGCAGCCACCTGGACAGGCTTTACTGCTCACTCAGATGCACAGAATATTTTTTATTTTTTAATTTTTTTATTTTCAAATCTGTTAACCGGGTAAGGACACTGGACCAAAGGTCCTTTTTCAGGACTGACCCGGAGTACAACACATAAATAACGTATCACAATACAACAATCAGAGTCATACTACACAACTTAACATACTACTTAATGCAATCACAAACAGCCTTTGTCAATAAATATTGTTTCAACTCTGCCTTAAAAGATGATAAAGACCTTGCATTACGAATTTGAAAATGAAACAAATTCCACAATAAGGGAGCTGAAATTGAGAAAGCCCGGGACCCAAGTTTTTGTTTATACAATGGGACCTCTAATATAAGACCATTTGATGATCTTAGCTTTGAAGGAATATCCCTAATAGAAACTAAATCAGATAAAGGAAACATGGATTCATAATAAATTGCTTTTGCGACTAAACAACCCACTGAATATTCAATCCTAGAAATTAAAGGCATCCAACCCAACCCTAAATATAGATCACAATGATGAGTTCTATAAGTAGCGATAAAACAAAATGACAAACATTATTATAGGATACTGTTAATGTATGCAAATCCTTTTCCTTCAAATTATAATATAAACAAGTTCCATACTCCAAATGAGGGAGCAAAGTCCCTACAGCAATAGCTTTCCTAGTATTTTCTCAAAAATAATTTTTATATTAATAAAGTAAACCTATCTTTTGATTTACCTGTCTACACAAAGCAGTGATCTGGGGAGAAAAAATGAATGCTGGATCAAGTAAAAACTCCAAATATTTAAAACGGTGGACCTGTTCAATTTGAGACACTATTGAGTCATATATCAACAATCGCGAACAATCCTTTAACATATGTGTAGTGCCAAATAACACTGTTTTGGTTTTCTTTATGTTCAAAACCATTAAATTATCCACTAACCAGCTACTTAACACATCAAAATCATGCTGAAGGTTGGAAGCAATACCAACTACTGATTTATCTTGATTAAACAAAATCAAGTCGTCTGCATGAAGAATTGTATCACATACAGTACATTGTGCTGGTAATTTATTTACAAATAAAGTAAATAATAAAGAGCCTAATATAGATCCCTATGGAACTCCACAAACCTCAGGAGCCTTACATGATTGAACAAGATGCTCTCCACATCCTCCTCTGCCCTCAGACTATGACACCATCAACAATTAAACATAAAATGATAACAAAAAAGAATTGAACATACTGCTTGAGGAGAGCATTGAATGAGAGGCATTAAGCATTTGTGCTGCAGCTCTCATGTGGACTCTTGGCAAAAAAAAAAATGCAAACTTGGAAGCACATGAAAACCACTTTATATACCACTGAAACTAAGGACTCAGATCCTTGCTTTCTATGCTAAGAAAAATTATTTTCATGTTTTTCTGAGTTAGGGCTCAATTTTTGTATGAGGCTATGATCCTAACCATGACAATAATTTGACTTCTCAACTAACGTCATCAACTAAACAACTGCCCACGTACTCACGGCCCCTCTCCAGCGTGGCTTGCATCAGTGCTGAGAAGGACCATATAGATGTAGTCCTGCATTGGTGTGAGAAATGTGGGCAGCACTTGAGCTCACCTCAGTAACAGTGCTGCCGTGCAAACACAGCTTACATTATACATCCTTAGTGCCAGACTAAAACTTGGGGAACAGGAATGTTCAGTGACTCTGGGGGTGAGCTCCCAGTACTGTTGTAAAACTTTGGGATTTGTTAGGTGACACCGGTGACAGGCTTCCAGTGTGACACTAACATTTGGGAGTATTCAGTGACACTGGGTGTGAGCTCCTAACACTGCTGTAAAACTTGTGGGGTATTTAGATGGCACTGGTGATGGTAATTGACTTCAGGTGTAAAACTCACAGTGGAATGTTCACTAGCACTGGGGCTGACCTCCCAGTGCCACAATAAAGTGCATTTGTGGATTGTTCAATAGCACTAGTGATGGTCTCCTGGTATTAGACTTAAACTTAGGGTCAGTGTTCTTTGGCACCAGAGGTGGGCTCCTTCTACAGCTTTAAACTTCAGGGGGGGTGTTCATGGGGCACTGGGGATGTGCTCCAGGTACTGCATTGTAACTTTGGGGGTGGGGGTCTGATATATGGCACCAAGAATTGGCTGCAAGTGCTGCTTCTAAAGATGGTGGTATGTTACCTAATCCTGGGTATGGGCTCCCAGTCCCTCTTATGAAGGTTCAGAGGGGACAGGAGGCAGAGGTGTGGAGTTCAACTTTTCTTTTACTAAAAGGGCCAGTATTTCAGACACTGTTTTTATAACAGCAACTGACTAGCAGCATCAGGGCTAGATACCACACAGCAACTTGTGTGGGAGGGGGTGTCATCAAGAATGTGCTCCCAGTGCCTCACCTAATCTTTGGGGGGCTGTTCAGTGGCACTGAGAATGAACTTCCTGTGGTGCATTTAAACTTCATATTGGTGGGAGAGTTTTTGGTGCCAGGTATAGTCTCCCAGTCTGCACTTAAACATGGGGGGGTTGTTTCACTGTGATTAGCTTCCCACTGCTGCTTACTAAGTGTATGTTAGCAGTGGGGTTGCTGTTACAGTTTAATTCCAGTGGATTTAGGGTTGTTTGGTGGCACCTGGTTACTTTGGTGGTGGGTTTACATGGTCTGTTTCACTGAGGTTGGCTACTGGTGCTGCTTTTTAAGTTGTAAGGGGAAAGTTACATGTCAGCTCTTGGGGATTTGGGGTTGTCTGGTAGTAACATAGGTGGTTACTAGTGCCACACTAAAATCTGAGGGTGGGAGTCAGGCAACTGAAATGGCTGCTTCTAGAGTGTGGGTGGTGCTGCCAGAAAGAAAATACAGCTGTGATGGGAAAAGTAAACAGCACTAATCACCGCATGCAGAAATACCAGGTGGGACACACTTTTGAAGTTGCTTAAATGTTTTGTTCCAAAGCAAGGGTGCACAGTGAGCAAAACCACATCACAGGTTCTGTGGGAGTCAGTTACTTGTCCCTCATGGGTGGGACCAGTGTTAGCTGGCATGATAGATGTGCTCACAATACCTCTTCTAATCTGGGGGGGTGCCGTGGCACCTGGATTGGGTTTCTGGTGCTACAAATAAACTACATACCAATAAGGAAATGTTTTGCAGGGTATTAAGTATTGCCTACCACATTGCATTTAAACTTGTTGGGGGGTATTGTTATGCATCAAAATTTATGAAAGGCATGTTCAGCAACATTGGAGGTTAGTCCCCATGCAGTAATAAATCTTGTGGAACAGGACTGTTCAGAAACACTGGAGGTCACCCCCATGCAGCACTACAACTTGTGAATCAGAAGTGTTCTGCTACACTACAGGTCAGCACCCCATGCAGCACTGAAATCTGTGAAACAGAAGTGTTCAGCAACACTGGTGGTGAGGCCACCCACATGCAGTACTAAAACTCGTGAAGCAGAAGCCTATGGCAACACAGGAAGTGGCCCTCCACACAGCACTAAAATTTGTGGAACAGAATCATTCAGAAACACTGGAGGTGAGCCCTTCCCACGCAGCACTGCAACTTGTTAAACAGGAGTGTTCAGAAACAGTAGAGGTGCCCCCCCCACATAACACTAAAATGTGTGAAACAGGAGTATCCAGAAACACTGGAAGTCTACCCCCCATGCAGTACAAGCACTTGTGAAACAGAAGTGTTAGGCAGCATGAAGGTGAGCACCCCCATGCAGTACTACCACTTGTGAAACAGGAGTGTTTAGCAACACTGGAGGTGAGCCCTCCAAATGCAGCACTAAAAGTTGTGAAATGAGTGTTCAGAAACACTAGAGGTGAACCCCCCCATGCAGCACTAAAACTTGTGAAACAGGAGTTTTGAGCAACACTGGAGGTGGGTACCCCAAAGCATCCAAAAACCTGTGAAACAGGAGTGCACAACAACATCAGAGGTGGCCCTCCCCACCATATGGCACTGAAATCTGTAAAACAGATGGATTCAGAAACATTAGAAGTGAGTCCCCCATGCATCACTAAAACCTGTGAAACAGGAGTGCACAACAACATCGGAGGTGGGCCCCCCACATGGCAGTAAAACTTGTGTAACAAAATCATTCAGTAACATTGGAGGTGACCCCCCCATGCAGCACTAAAAGCTGTAAAACAGGAGTGCACAACAACATCGGAGGTGCCCCCCTACGTGGCACTAAAACTTGTAATACAGAAGGGTTCAGAAACACTGGAAGTGAGCCATCCCATGCAGCACTGAAACCTGTAAAACAAGAGTGCAAAACAACACCAAAGATGGGCCCCCCAAACAGCACTAACACTTGTGAAACAGAGGGGTTCAGCAACACTGGATGTGAGCCCTCCTCTGTGCAGTACTAAAACCTGTGAAACAGGAGTGTTCAGCAACACTGGAGAAGGCCCCCCCCACACACACACACAGCATTGAAACCTGTAAACAGGAGTTTTCAGCAACACTGGAGGTGGACCCCCATGAAGCACTAAAACTTGTGAAACAGGAGTGTTCAGAAGCACTGGAGGTGGGTGCCCCCCACATGAAGCACCAAAACGTGTGTGAAACAGGAGTGTACAGTAGCACTAGAGGTGACCATCTCCCCAATGCAGCACAAAAACTTGTAAAACAGGCATTTTCAGCAGTACTGGAGGTGGGTGCCCCCCATGCAGCACTAAAATCTGTGAAACAAGAGTTTTCAGCAGCACTGGAGATGGGCCTCTCCCACCATGTAGCACAAAAACTGCACTGCTCAGCAACACTGGAAGTGAGAACTCTCCACTCACTGTCCTAAAACTTGTGAAACAGTAGCATTCAGCAACACTGCAAGTGAGTCCTCCACATGCAGCACTAAAACTTTGTGAAATAGGAGTGTTCAGAAACACTGGAGGTGGGCACCCTCCGGCGCGGTACTAAAACTTGTGAATCAGGACTGTTCATCACACTGGAGGTGAACCCCTCACTTGTACAGCACTAAAGCATGTGTCAAACAGGAGTGCTTGCAGCACTGGAGGTCAGCACCTCACACAGCACTACAGCTTGAGAAACAGCAGTGTTCACAAACACTGAGTTGAGTCCCCCATGTGGTACTAAAACTTGTGACACAGCAGTGGTCAGCATCACTGAACCTGAACCCCAACACAGTACTATATCTTGGGTGAAACAGGAGTGTTCGGCAACATTGGAGGTGAGACCCCCCCCATGCTGCACTAAAGCTCATGAAACAAGAGTGTTCTCCTGGAAGTGAGCCCACCATGCAGCAGTAAAATGTGAAGCAGGAGTGTTCAGCAAAACTGGAGAGGAGTCCCCCTATGCAGCACTAAAACCTGTGAATCAGGAGTGTTCAGCAACACCGGATGTGAACCCTTCCCTGTGCAGCACTAAAAAGTGTCTCAGGCAGGAGTGTTCAGCAACACTGGAGGTGAGCCTGCTAATGCAGCACTAAAGATTATGAAACAAGAGTGTTCTCCTGGAAGTGAGCCCACCATGCAGCACTAAAACATGTGAAACAGGAGTGCACAACAATACCAAAGGTGGGCCCCCCTAAACAGCACTAAAACTTGTGAAACAAAGGGGTTCAGAAACATGGGGGGGTGAGCCCTCCCATGCAGCAGTAAAACATGTGAAACAGGAGTGTTCAGTAATGCTGGAGGTACCCCTTTCCCCACATAGCACTAAAAATATGTAAAACAGGAATTTTCAGCAACAGTGGAGGTGCCTCCCCACAAAAAATGAAAACCTGTGAAACAGGAGTGTTCAGCACCACTGGAGGTAAGCCCCCACACACAGCATTAACATTTGTGAAACAGGAGTGTTCAGCAACACTGGAGGTGAGCCACTCCACATGCAACACTAAGGCCCTGTCCACATTACGCCTCTGTAATGTTACAGAGTGCCCAAACCATTACCGCAATGGTTTGCGTTTACACCTGTAACATTACAGAAGGCGTTTTCATAACTGTTGTTGGAACCACATATGAGGTGATTTCAACCATGGTTATGAAACCATTTACGCTTCGGTAATGTTACCGGGTGAAGTGTGGACACGTGGTAGCGGTCCCTAGCGGGGCCGTAAGCGCCTTGCCGAGCTGCATCCTGGGAACGGGTGCCACTGTAATGGTCGCACGGCACCCCTAGTGTGGACCGGCAGTACCGGTCCCATGATGGACACTGCTGCAATGTGGACACACTGCACCACTCCCCGGCCGTAACAGATTGCATCCATTACCGGGCCAGGGCGGTGTAGTGTGGACAGGGCCTTAATCTTCTGAATCAGAAGTTTTCAGAAACAGCAGCACTAAAACCTGTAAAATAGTGCACAATAACAGTGAAAGTAAGCCCCCCCACGCAGCACTAAAACTAAATACTAAAAATACTGGAGATTAGACCCCCCCATGTAACACTAAGGCCCTGTCCACATTACACAACTAAGGCCTCGTCAACACTACACCACTTAAAACCTCTAATGGTTTCAAACCATTACAGACCATAAACATTACAGTGTGTCCACACTGCCAGTGAACAATGTAGACAATGGGTCATAAATGTTACAGCCTGTCCACACTGTGTGCGATAGTGTGAGTGGTCCCAAACCCATAATAGCAGAACACATCCCATGGTGCACTCGGTGTTGACAGCTGTGATGGGAGATGTCCCCACATGTCATATGGTGTATTATGCATCCATCACAGCTGTAACATACCATATTACAATGTTATGCGACACACATGTCATGGACGTGACAGAGGGAAGGGTCAAGTGTGGGGGAGCTCTGTACGATGGCATCTGGGAGATACGTCAGTGAGGGGGGGAGAGAGAGAGAGAGAGAGGGTATCGTGGTGGCATGGCAGCCAGTATTAGGGCACCAGGGCACAACAGACGGTCATGTACCGCTGCTGTATGGCTGAATGCAGCTCCTCTATTCCCGCCATCAGTGTTCCCACTGTTCCACGATACACAGTGCCACATGTCCAATGTACACCACAGCAGTGCTCCACACTGCATGCAGGAGCTCAGCTAATGCATGTGTGCACTGCTGGTACCGCTCCGCAGGTAGTATCGATGCCACATCGCACATGGGCACTTACATGTGCTGCCAACTTAGGAATATATGGCTCATAATTGTTATCTCACCGTTGTAGGACTGCACTTAACATCTTTGAGGTCAGTGACACTGCCAGTCTAGGTCTGTGCCTATGCCATACGTGCCTCAGAAGGGGGCGTTGCCAGTCTAGGGTCCTTTACGAGGTCTGTGCCCAGTGGGCTGTCAACCGATGCGTCATGTGATCAGGGTAGGTGCTATTGTAGACTGAGTACTGCTGTGAAGAGGATTTGGCTAGTAAGATGAGACGGGGAATGTACATTTGGGATGTATGTACATATAGCTTCTATTTGCTTATACACAGCACTGCATTACACAGACATTTGCACTTTGGTTTCCATGCCACACTCACCAGGGGTAAAGCCATGACACAGGCAGGTGAAGGTGTACACCCATGCTTGCAGGGGACATGTTTCAGTGCTGCAATGCATGCCGGTATAGTGAGGGACCAGAGGCAACATGGTGGAGCATTTAGACATGCACCGGTAACGTTACAGAACTGCAACCATTACAGAAACCGTTGTTGAAACCACCTCACAACAGGTTTCTGAAAATGCCTTCTGTAATATTACCAGTGTAAACGCAAACTGTTACGGTAACGGTTTAAGCCCTCTGTAACATTACAGAGGGGTTTTACTGGTGTAGCGTGGATGGGGCCTTAAACCCTGTAATGGTTTCAAACCATTACAGATGGTAAATGTTACAGTGTGTCCACACTGCCAGTGAACCATCCTGATAATGGTTCGGAACCGTTACAGCCGGTCCACATTGTGGGTGACAGGTGACCATTACAGTCGGCACCCTATCCCACAATGCAGATTGTGCTGCACTGAGGGCAATGCTGGGGCTTCACAATCACGCGTCCACACTACAGCTGGTAACGTTACAGAGACAGAACCATTTTCATAACCGTTGTTGAAATCACCTCACAAGTGGTTTCAACAACGGTTATGAAAATGCCTCCTGTAACATTACAGGTGTTAATGCAAACCATTGCAGTAATGGTTTAGACCCTCTATAACGTTACAGAGGGCAGTTGTCAGTGTAGTGTGGACAGGGCCTAAAATGTGTGTGACACAGGACTGTTCAGCACCACTGGAGGTGAGCCCTCACCCCACACAACACTAAAACTTGTAAAACAGGAGTGTACAGCAACAGTGGAGGTGAGCCCTCCACACAGAACTAAAACTTGTGAAACAGGAGTGTTCAGCGACACTGGAGGTGCAGCCCACCATGCAGAACTAAAACTTGTGAAACAGGAGTGTTCAGCGACACTTGAGGTGCTGCCCTCCATGCAGAACTAAAACTTGTGAAACAGGAGTGTGCAGCGACACTGGAGGTGAGCTCACCATGCAGAACTAAAACTTGTGAAACAGGAGTGTTGGGCAACACTGGAGGTGCAACCTACCATGCAGAACTAAAACTTGTGAAGCAGGAGTGTTCAATGACACTGGAGGTGCAGCCCTCCATGCAGAACTAAAACGTGTGAAACAGGAGTGTTCAGTGACACTGGAGGTGCAACCCACCATGCAGAACTAAAACTTGTGAAGCAGGAGTGTTCAGTGACACTGGAGGTGCAGCCCACCATGCAGAACTAAAACTTGTGAAACGAGTGTTCAGTGATACTGGAGGTGAGCCCACCATGCAGAACTAAAACTTGTGAAACGGGAGCACTCAGTGACACTGGAGGTGGGCCCGCTCACAACGTTAAGACTTGTAAACAGCACCAGAGGTGGTCCCCCACAAAAAGCTAGCAGCACTGAGGGCCAGTCCCCCCACCCCACCCCTGCAATCACGGCAAACTTCTGAATCAGGATTGTTCATCAGCACTGGAGGGAGCTGCCCATGTGGCACTAGAACTTTTACAACAGAAGTGTTCAGCAGCACTGGAGCTGGGTCCTCCACACATAACTAAAACTTGTTAAACAGAAGTACTCAACAGCACTGAGAGAGAGCCCCCCCAATGTGGGACTAAAATATGTGATTGCACAGCAACAACTGAGGTGGCCTCCCCTGCAGCACTAAAACTTGTGAAACAGGAGTGTTCATAAACACTGGAGGTGAGTCCCCTTCACAGAACTAAAACTTGTGTAACAGGAGTGTTAAGAAACACTCGAGGTCTGCACCTTATGCAGAACTAAAACTTGTGTAACAGTAGTGTTCTGAAACACTAGAGGTGAACCGCCCCATGCAGCAATGAATCCTGTGAAACAGGAGTATTCCGCAACACTGGTGGTGAGCCCCCCCCCCCACACACACACAGCACTAAAACTCATGAAACAGGAGTGTTCAGAAAAACTGGGTTGGGACCCACACACAGCAGAAAAACTTGTGAAACAGCAGTATTCAGCAACACTGGAGGTGGGACCTGCATGCAGCACTAAACTTGTGAAGCAGGAGTTTTGAGAAACACTGGAGATGCACCCCCCATGCATCAATGAAACATATGAAACAGGAGTCTTCAGCAACACTGGTAGTGAGCCCCTTCACGCCGCAATAAAGTTTGTGAAACTGGCATGTTCAGTAACACTGGAGACACCACCTCCCATGCAGCACTAAAACATATGATACAGAAGTGTTTAGAAACCCTGGTGGTGGATCCCCCCATTCAATTGCAAAAAGAGTGTTCTGAAACATTGAAGATGCCCCCCACCATGTAGCACTAAAACTTGTGAAACAGAAGTACCCAGAAACACTGGAGGATTGCACACCACACAGTACTAAAACATGGGAAACAGGAGTGTTCAGAAACACTGAAGGTCATCTGCCACATGCAGCACTGAAATCTGTGAAAAAGGGGTGTTAAGCAACACTGGTTCTGAGCCCCCATGCACCACTAAGACCTGTGAAACAATTGTGTTCAGAAACACTAGAGGTGAGCCACGCATGCAGCATTACAACTTGTGAAACAGATTTGTTCTGAAACACTGGAGGTGCTCCACCAATGCAGCACTAAAACTTGAGAAACAGAAGTATTCAGAAACACAGAAGGTCCCCCCCTCCCCACACACATACACAGAACTAAAATGTGTGGAACAGGACTGTTCAGAAACACTGGATGTCACCCCCAAATGCATTACTAAAACTTGTGAATCAGGAGTGTTCAGTTACACTAGAGGTAACCCTCCCATGCATCACCAAAATCTGTGAAACAGAAGTGTTCAGCAACACTGGAGGTAAGCCCACCCACGTGCAGTACTAAAACTTGTGAAACTGAAGTCTACAGCAACACTGGAAGCAGCCCTCCACAGTGTTCAGAAACACTGGAGGTGAGCCCCCCCCCATGCAGCACTACCACTTGTGAAACAGAAATGTTCAGAAACTGCAGAGGTCCCCCCCGCCACATAGCACTAAAACTTGTGCAACAGGAGTATCCAGAAACACTGGAGATCTACCCCCATGCAGAATAAAAACTTATGAAACATGAGTATTCAGAAATACTAGAGAAGAACTGCACACACAGCACTATAACTTGGGAAACAGATCTATTCACAAACACTAGAGGTGCTCCACCCATGCAGCACTAAAACTTGTAAAACTGGAGTGTTCAGAAACACAGGAGGTGCCCCCCCCAATACAGTACTAAAATTTGTGGAACAGGACTGTTCAGAAACACTGGAGGTCACCCTCCATGCAGCACTAAAACTTGTGAATCAGGAGTGTTCAGCTACACTGGAGGTGAACACCCCATGTAGCACTGAAATCTATGAAACAGAAGTGTTCAGCAACACCGGTGGTGAGACCCCATGCAGCACTAAAACTTGTGAAACAGCAGTGTTCACCAGTACTGGAGGTAAGCCCACCCATATGCAGTACTAAAATTTGGGAAACTGAAGTCTACAGCAACCCTGGAAGTGGCCCACCACCTAGCACTAAAACATGTGAAACAGAAGAATTCAGAAACACTGGAGGTGAGCCCCCACACAGCACTACAACTTGTTAAACAGGAGTGTTTAGAAACAGCGGAGGTGCCCCCCTCCCACACACATAGCACTAAACGTGTGAAACAGGAGTATCCAGAAACACTGGAAGTCTACCCTCCATGCAGAATGAAAACTTGCGAAACAGGAGCATTCAGAAACCAGGGAAGTGAACCCCCATACCATACTACAACTTGTGATACAGGACTATTCAGCAGTGCTAGAGGTGACACACACACACACACATGTAGAATTAAAACTTGTGAAACAAATGATCGGAAATCATGGAGGTAAACCCCCATGCAGTACTTAAATTTGTGTAACAGGAGTGTTCAGAAGAATTGGAGGTGATCTTCCCAAACTGCACTAAAACTTGTGAAACAAGAGTGTTTAGAAACACTGGAGGTGCCTCCACCCCACACAGCACTAAAACTTGGGAAACAGGAATTTCAGCAACACTGGAAGTGTGCCCCCATGCAGCACTAAAACTTTAAAACAAGTGTTCAGCAGCACTGAGGGTGAGCCCTCCTCCCCACATAGCACTAAAACATGTGAAACAGGATTTTTCATCAACATTTGAGGATTCCCCCCCTCACACAGCACTACAACTTGTGAAAATGGAGTGATCACGAACACTACAGATGGTCACCCCTGCAGGATTAAAAGTTTTAAAACAAGAGTGTTCTGCAGCACTGGAGGTGGGGCCACAACACAGAACTAGCAGAACTGAGGGTCAGCCCCCTACACACAGAACTAGAACTTCTAAAACAGGATTGTTCAGCAATACTAGAGGTGAGCCCTCCCATGCAGCACTTCAACTTGCAAAACAGAAGTGTTTGGCAGCACTGAGGGTAAGGCCCCCACAAGTGGCACTAAAACTTGGGAAACAGGATTGTTCAGCAACACCAGAGGTGTATGAACAGCAGCGTTCATCAAAAAGGAGGTGATCCCCCATGCAGTACTAAATCTTGTGAAACAAGAGTGTTCAGAAACACTAGAGGTGCCCCCACACACACACTACAAAAACTTGTGATACAGGAGTGTTCAGAAACACTGGAGGTGCCCCCACACACACACTACAAAAACTTGTGATACAGGAGTGTTCAGAAACACTGGAGGTGGCCCCTCTGTGAAGCACTAAAACTTGTGAAACAGGAGTATCCAGAAACACTGGAGGTGTCCATGCCATGCAGAGTAAAACTTGTGTAACAAGAGTGTTCAGAAACACTGGAAGTCGGCCCCATATGCTGAACTAAAACTTATGAAACAGGAGTGTCCAGAAACACTGCAAGTCTGCACACCATACGGAACTAAAACGTTGAAACATTTAAACTACTGTACTATACCACATGGTCATTTCTGAAAACTAAATCATATCTGAAGCTTTAAATGAGACTGAATTAAAAGTAGTCAAACTTTCACAACATTCAAAAATGTAATTTTGCAAGAATCTAAACTGCAAATTTGTAAATCACTGAAACTGTAAAACTAGAAAATGCAATACCATTAAATCTGGCAGGTTCTTAGACTTTACAAGGAAACGGTGTGTGCCAATTTTATTAATTGCTTGCTGCCAGAAATGGCAAAATAGCATTTGTACCAAAATCCAAATCCCATGAGTCTTTGTGAAAACTGTAGAATTCCATGAACAATTCCATAAAATTGGAATTTAATAACTTCACTCAGCCTTATATTGGAGATTCTAAATAAAGGAGAGGGATATGAGAGGCAGGTAGTGCAGGGGGCATCAGGTTCAGGAGTAAGATGCACAGTTTCACCAAGAAATGGACAGCTGAGCTGGATAGCACACCAGTGGTAGACCCCCAGGTAGGAGCAAGGAAGTGCAGAGTGTCACAGATTCCAACCTGAAAGCAGGGTACATAAGGATCACACCCAGTAAATTTATGATCCAGGGAGTCTGATGTACAGGTACTCAAAAAGATGTAGAGGGGAAAGACAATCTCTGGGGCACCAGGAAGGAAGAATTCTGGCTATTTCAACAGGACAGATCAATAGTAAAAGACTGGGAATATGGTCAGGAAAAGACATAGGGAATATGGGCAGACTGGATGGACCTCTGGTCTTTTTCTGCCATCATGGTCTATGTTTCTGTGTGTCTCCTATTTTAAGGGATTTTGTCACTATAAAGAACAAAGAGGATATCAGTGGGATCAGTAGTTCTACTGAGTCAATCTGGCTCTGCCAAGAGAGGGGGGTCGCAAAATAGTTACCCAGAAAGTAATAGCAAGACTACAAAAAGCTCAGTCCAGCTCATCAAATGAATTAGTGATACATGTATTGCGAATGTTAAATTCCACAAAAAGAATTCTGGATGATTCATGTTTTTTTTCTACTGCAAATTTTATTTAATTTATTTAGTTAGTTTTTGTTTACCGGGTGGGTGCCATAGCCACAAAGCGACTATTTTCAGGCTTGACCCGGGAGTTTACAAACAATAAAGAAATCGACATACAGTAAAATTCAATCTAGCAGGATTACATCAGGTAAGGACACATCTTGTTGGTGACAACAGAACAAACACAAAATACAAGTAAGTAATAAAGATGAGAGAAACATACAGTCAGTAATGTGCACCATCATTTCCGGATACAGTAGTCATATTGCATAAGGTCATACAGTTGTATAGGGGTTGCCATATACAGTCAATAATGGAAAGTGCCATGGTGGATGAAAAAGGCTTCGGCTTAATGAGGGCAGCAAGGGGGAGATTGTGAAGACCTAAGAAGGGTTAAAGCAAGTGCATTGGTTACGACTGATAAAATATAGGTGTGATGCAGTCTTCTGAAGGTAGCATGAATGGGTGCAGAGCGAACTTCAACTGGAAGAGAGTTTCAGCATCTTGGTGTGAGGCTAGAGAAAGCAAGGGTGCCTTTCTGTGTTCTGCACCTCGGAGTATAAAGAAGTGACAGCTCGTTTGAGCGGAGGCCATAGTAGGAGGACTGTGGCACCATCATGGAGGCCAGGAAGGAGGGTAGGTTGGATCTAATAATATTGTCAAGCAGAGACCCAAAGGAAATATGCCTGTAGGCTGATGGGGAGGGCCAGTTTAGGTCAGCGTATAGTGAACAGTGGTGCTTTAGTGAAGGGGAGTCTGAGGCATATCGGCAAATGTTATTGTATGTGGTGTCCCATTTTCATAGGGTGCCTTTCGAGGCAGTTATATAAGTGACTGCACCATATGCCAGAGAGGGCATATGGTGCAGATAAACCAATTTATCCAGTTGTGTGAGACACCAGAATATACTGATATTGGATATGCATAGCAAATGTTAAGTCTATGCCTGCAAGAGCAGAGAAGTTACAAACACCCTCATTTTTGAGAGCTTTCACAAAATTCGCAAATATTTACATAACAAAGTTTTGAACCTGTGTAACTTAAAGCTCTCCAATCCAATTCTCTCCATATTTAGATGATTCTATAAGCATTACAAAAAGGTTATTCATGCTAATTCACCGTCCAGCTCCAAAGGTGCCTGAGTTATAAGCAGTTTAAATTTTTCATGAAATGTCCCGCAAAAAATAAACAGATTTTGAGCACACATAATTTTAAGATGATGCATCATAATGTCATGACATTTTGTACATTTTAGAACACCTTGCATCAAGTAATCATGCCAAATTTAATATATCTGGCCCAATAAATGGCTGAGACATCTGCAGATAAAAATGGTTATGAAATTTCACAAGCACAAAAAATAAAATGACACACATTGAGTACCTATAATATTGAAACTATCCACCCTAATTTCACGATATTTACTATGGCTTCAGTACTCCTTCCCAAAAGCGACAATGCCAAATTTCAGAACTCTAGTTTAAAAGGCAGCAGTGTTATGACCAAATTACTAAATTTAAAAACGTCTTAAAATTCCAATGACATTCCATGAAATTCCACAGAATTTAAGGAATTTTAGTCAAAAATTCCACAACTTTTGAATTTTCACATCCCACACTACTGTAGTAGTGAATGGAGTTCAATTCAAAGTGAGGGGGTGACCAGCGGGGTCCCGCAAGGATCAGTGCTTGACCAGTCCTCTTTAATGTCTTCATAAGTGACATTGTACAGGATCTGGAAGGGAAGATGTGTCTCTTTGTAGATGACACAAAGATCTGCAACAGGGTTAATACTCTAGGAGGGGTAAAGAAAATAAGAAGGGAGCTAAGCAGGCTTGAAGAGTGATCAAGGGTGTGGCAGCTAAGATTCAATGCAAAGAAGTGCAAGATCATGCACTTGGGATACAGAAATGTGGGGGAGGAGTATATGACTGGGGAGTTACTGATGGCCATCGAACAGGAAAGGGCCCAGGGAGTAATCATATCTGATGATCTAAAGGGTATCAACCAATGCAAGAAGGCTGTGAGGAGAGTCAGTGGAATGCTGGGGTGAATAGGGAGAGGTATCTCCAGCAGAAGGAAAGAGGTGGTGATGCCACTGTATAGAATATTGGTGAGACCTCATCTAGAGTACTGTGTCCAGTTCTGGATGTCGCATCTCCAGAAGGACATAGACAGAGCAGAAGCAGTTCAGAGAAGAGTTACAAAAGTGGTGCAAGGGCTGCACCAAAAGTCATATGAGGGGAGACTGGAGGATCTCAATATGTAGTCCCTGGAGGAAAGGAGAGAGAGAGGCAGATATGATAAATACTTCCATATACCTCAAGGGCTTAAATAAGGTACAGAGGGTAGCATCTTTCAAAAAACAAGATGTTCAAGAATAAGGGGCCATGATATGAAAATAGAGGGGGAGTGTACTTAAGGGTAATGTGAGAAAGCATTTTTTCATGGAAAGACAAGGCAAGTTTACTTATACAGTGCCCAATCGCAGAGGATTTGGGTGCCTTAAATAAAAGCAAGGGTGGTGGATCCATGAAACAGCCTCCCAGCAGAGGTTGTAGGGGCAAAAAACAGTAGGGGAATTCAAAAATGCATGGAACAGACATAAAGGTACTCTAGCGATAGGAAAGAGAGGGTGAGTCGCAGATCATTTAGGATCTGTGGTTTATGAAACAGGCAGGGAAAATGGGCAGACTAGGTTGGCCAAGTGGTTCTTATCTGCCATCAAATTCTATGTTTCTGTGTTTCTATGTGTAACAGGCATGCTCAGCAACACTGGAGGTGAGCCCACCACATAGCATTAAAACCTGTGAAACAGGAGAGTTCAGCAACACTGCTGGTGGGCCCACATGCAGCACTAAAACTTGTGAAGCAGGAGTGTTCCGCAACATTGGAGGTGAGCCCCCCACAGCATTAAAACTTGTAAAATAGTAGAGTTCAGCATCACTGAAGGTGATCCCACTGCACAGTGCTAAAAGATGTCAAACAGCAGCGTTAAGCAACACTGCAGGTGGCACCCACCCCACGTACCACTAAACCTTGTAAAACAGAAGTCTTCATCAACACTGGAGATGAGCTCCCAATGCATTACTACAACTTGTGAAACAGGAGTATTCAGCAACACTGGAGGTGGTCCCTTCCAACCCCCTACTCAGCAATAAAACTTGAGACACAGAAGTGTTCAGCAACAGTGGAGGTGAATCCCTACCCATGCAGCATTGAAACTTCTGATATAGGAGTACTTACTAACACTGGAGGAGAGGCCCACCACACACAGAACTAAAACTTGTGAAACAAGAGTTTTGAGCAACGCTGGAGGTGAGCGCCCCCCATGCATCATTAAAATATGTAAAACAGGAGTGCATAGCAACACTGGAGGTGAGCCTCCCCACACAGCACTAACACATGTGAAACAGAAGTATCCAGAAACACTGGAGGTGGTCTCCTGCACAGTACTAAAACTTGTGAAAAGAGTGTTCAGAAACACTAGAATTGACCCCCACATATCACTAAAACTTGTGAAACGGGAGTGTCCAGAAACACTGGAGGTCTGCACCCCACGCAGAACTAAAACTTGTGAAACATCAGAAACACTGGAGACGAGCCCCAATGCAGTACTAAAACATGTGAAACAAGAGTATTCAACAGTGCTTGAGGTGAGACCTCCCATGCAGCACTAAAACTTGTGAAACAGGAGTGTTCAGAAACATTGGAGGTAGGCACACGCGTGTAGCACTAAAACTTGTGAAACAGGAGACTCCAGAGAAACTGGAGGTTCCCTCCCTACACAGCACTAAAATTGTGAAACAGGAGTGTTCTGCAACACTGTAGGTGAGTCCCCCCTAAAACTGGTGAAACAGTAGCATTCAGAAACACTGGAGGTGACTCCCTCCAGACAGCACTAAAACTTGTGAAACAAGAGTGTTCAGCAACAATGGAGGTGAACTCCCCTTGCCGAACCAAAACTTGTGTCATAGGACTGTTCAGAAACGCTGGAAGTGGGCCCCTTATGCAACTTAAACTTTCGTAATAGGAGTCTTAGATGCACATGAGTTTTAAGCACCACTGCAGGTAGCCTCACCCCCCATGCAGCATTAACAGTTTTCAAACAGGAGTTTTAAGTAGTATTGAAGGTGAATGCCCCCCCCATGCAGCACTACAACCTTTGTAACAGGCATGTTCAGCAATGAGGTGAGCCCACCTCACAGCACTAAAAGCTTGTGAAACAGAACTGTTCAGCAACACTGCAGCTGGACCCACATGCAGCACTAAAATTTGTGAAACAGAAGTGTTTAGCTACACTGGAGATGAGCCACACAAAACATTACTAAAACTTGTGAAACAGGAGTGTTCAACAACCTATGGAATTCTCTACCTCGTCAGGTGAGAAATTGCCCAACCGTCCTTAGTTTTAAAGGAGCTTTGAAGACCCACCTTTTTAGCATAGCTTTTAATGATTTATATTAGTTTTAATTTTATTGTATTTATTGTTTTTGAAATTGTACAGGTGCTTTGGTTTTAAGAAAAACGCCTTTTAAAAATAAAGTTGAATTGAACACTGGAGGGGAGCCCACATGCAGCATGAAAACTAGTGAAATAGGAGTGTTTAGCAACACTGGAGGTGAGCCTACTCATGCAGCACTAAAACTTGTGTGAAACAGGAGTGCACAACAATACAGGAGGTGAGCCCCCACACAGCACTAAAACATGTGAAACAGGCATGTTCAGCAATGCAGGAGGTGACCCCCTCCCACCACATACACACAGCACTAAAACCTTTGAAACCAGAGCGTTCAGCAACACTGGATGTGACAAAGCGCAAGCACAAAATGTTGAGGGTTTTTCCCTTAGCTGGTGGCTACCTGTCCTTTTGTCCATCTGCTTTGCTGATTTTTTATTAAGCTTAGCACAATATAGCCTGATTGTGTTCTAGTATTTTCTTATCATCAAGTGGTTTAACATGAGTGTGTGCACTGTTTATTGTTTTCAGTGTTCAGTAACTCTAGAGGTGTTCCCAGTTAGCATTAAAACTTGTACAGCAGGAGTGTTCAGCAGTGCTGAAGGTGGATCCCTCACACAGAACTAGTAAAACTGAGGGTGAGCCCTCCCACATGGCAATAGAACTTGTAAAACAGGATTCTACAGCAATGCTGGAGATGACCCCACCATTCGCCACTAAAACTTGTGAAAGAGGAGTCTTCAGCAACACTGGAACTGCCCCCTGGGCCCCAGAACTAAAGACTTGCAAAACAGGAGTGTTCAACAGCACTGAAAGTGAGCCCCCAATGCAGTACTAAAACTTGTAAATCAGGATTATTCAGCAACTCTGGAGATGGGCCCCCCATGCAGCACTAAAGCTTGTGAAACAGAAGTATTCACAAACACTGGAGGTGCCCCACATGCAGCACTAAAGCTTGTGAAACAGGAGTATTCACGAACACTGGAGGTGCCCCACATGCAGCACTAAAGCTTGTAAAACAGGAGTATTCACGAACACTGGAGGTGCCCCACATGCAGCACTAAAGCTTGTGAAACAGGAGTATTCACGAACACTGGAGGTGCCCCACATGCATCACTAAAGCTTGTGAAACAGGAGTGTTCAGAAACACTGGAGATGCCCCACATGCAGCACTAAAGCTTGAGAAACAGGAGTGTTCAGAAACACTGGAGGTGGTCCACATACAGCACTAAAACTTGTGAAACAGGAGTGTTCAGAAACACTGGAGGTGCCCTACATGCAGCACTAAAACTTGTGAAACAGGAGTATTCAGAAACACTGGAGGTGCCCCACATGCAGCACTAAAGCTTGTGAAACAGGAGTATTCACGAACACTGGAGGTGCCCCACATGCATCACTAAAGCTTGTGAAACAGGAGTGTTCAGAAACAGTGGAGGTGCCCCACATGCAGCACTAAAGCTTGTGAAACAGGAGTGTTCAGAAACACTGGAGGTGGTCCACATACAGCACTAAAACTTGTGAAACAGGAGTGTTCAGAAACACTGGAGGTGCCCTACATGCAGCACTAAAACTTGTGAAACAGGAGTATTCAGAAACACTGGAGGTGCCCCACATGCAGCACTAAAGCCAGGAAACAGGAGTATCTAACACTGAGGTGCCCCACATGCATCACTAAAGCTTGTGAAACAGGAGTGTTCAGAAACACTGGAGGTGCCCCACATGCAGCACTAAAGCTTGTGAAACAGGAGTGTTCAGAAACACTGGAGGTGATCCACATACAGCACTAAAACTTGTGAAACAGGAGTGTTCAGAAACACTGGAGGTGCCCCACATGCAGCAGTAAAACTTGTGAAACAGGAGTGTTCAGAAACACTGGAGGTGCCCCACATGCAGCAGTAAAACTTGTGAAACAGGAGTGATCAGAAACACTGGAGGTGGCTCCCCATGTAGCACTAAAACTTGTGAAACAGGAGTGTTCAGAAACACTGGAGGTGCCCCACATGCAACACTAAAACTTGTGAAACAGGAGTGTTCAGAAACACTGGAGGTGCCCTACATGCAGCAGTAAAACTTGTGAAACAGGAGTATTCAGAAACACTGGAGGTGCCCTACATGCAGCACTAAAACTTGTGAAACAGGAGTGATCAGAAACACTGGAGGTGCCCTACATGCAGCACTAAAACTTGTGAAACAGGAGTATTCAGAAACACTGGAGGTGCCCCACATGCAGCATTAAAGCTTGTGAAACAGGAGTATTCAGAAACACTGGAGGTGCTCCACATGCAGCACTAAAACTTGTGAAACAGGAGTGATCAGAAACACTGGAGGTGGTCCACATACACGGCATTATCACTTGTGGAAACAGGCACCTTCAGAAACACTTGTGGCATTTTTTGTACTGGTCCACCACTAAAACAGCCCTTACCTTCTCTGTGGTCTGCCAGACCCTTCAGTTGCTGCTGGTGAGGACCCCATGCTGGACCATTCGAATAACTGGATGGATGCATAAAATAAAGAATAAAGGTTTATTCTGTACAGCAGATGTTCTCTTCATGAGAACAAGCCCCAGACTAAATGATATATCCAACTGACGGGCATTATATAGCATTGCCAGGCAGTGCAACAGTTTGCTACTTGCAGGTTCTAAGTGTTCTTAAAGGGGCGGCAACTAACATTAAGTCCCCTGCAGGGCTGGCAGTATAGCCTAAACTACTAGAGCTTAGAGTAACGAGCTGTGAATGAGCTTGGTACATCCAGCAGGTTGGACCTTGGTTTGAGTCTCACAACCTCTGCTTGCATACTGTGTGATTCTAAGCAAGTCACTTAACCGTCCAGTGCTCCCAAGTCACCCCTGAAAACAGGCACTTGTGCCTAGTGGGCCTCACCAAGTTACCAAAGACTAAAGTAAGTGAAAATAAATAAATAAACAATACATCACCGCTGGGACAGTGAATATGAGCACCACTCGAACAAGCAATAACACTTTTACTTTTATAATGCAAACAAGAAATATCACTAGAAATAGTGAGTCCCGCAACTGAGTCCAGATTGCAAAAGTTCAAGATTTCCATCAACTTTTCCAGTCAGTGGGAATGGAGGCATGAGTTGATTGCACCAGTTCCTGACAGGATGGGGTCAGGTCATTAAAAGCGATCCCGGAGTTTTGCCCACTGTCAAATCCATACCACTTGACTCTGTAAAGCCAGGATCCATTAGTGTACTTCCTCCTTAAGATCTTCTTGATCTGGTATTTGTGTAGGAGAGAGAGAAGAAGAGGAAGTCCCAGGCAAATCATATGGCAAATCCGGCAAAACAGAATCTGGCTGGAGAGTGTCAGGAGTGGGAAGATCTGTAGGAACTGGTAGCAAGTTGTCTAAAAGGATTTCAGCTTCAGAGAGGATAGCAGGCTCAAGTGCAGCTTCATTGTTAGGTGTACTGGGGTTGTCTGGAAACTTGTTACTCAGGTACCTATGTTTCAGTCAGTCAATGTGGACTTAGTTGTGTGCCAGCTTTCCATCAGACTTGCAGCATAGGTGGACGTGTACAGGAGGAAGCTTTTCTACAATGTAGAAGGGACCAGTGTAGGGGCAAAGCAGTTTCTTGGTGGCACCCAGAACAAAGACAGGTCGGTACAAATAAACAATGTCCCCATCAGAGAATGAAGGTTCATGTGACTTGGCTGCTGACATTCTCTGCATGGCAGATTTTCTCTGGCCCAACGTGGTGATTGCAACACATCTGGAAAGTTCACGCTGTTTCAGCATAGGAATAATGAAGGAAGAAGCTGATTTTGGAACTTCTAACATTGGGAGATCCCTGTCCATTGGAGTTCTTGGGTGACAGCCATGGACTAAGAAGAATGATGTATGCTCTGTACTGTCAACACAAGGGCTGGTATTGTGGGCAAATTGCACAAAGGGAACAAAATGGTCCCAGGTGTTGTGAGTGTCATCCAAGTACTTGGAAAGTGTGTCAAGAATGGTAGACATCATTCTTTCACTCCGTCCTTTGCATTATGGATGGTAATTTGTTGTATGTGTCTTTTTTATGTCGAGAAGTTTGCATGTTTCTCGGACAATGGTGGAAAGGTAGTCAGTACCTCTGTCTGAATGCAGGTACAATGGGTTACTGTGATGACAAACGACTATGTTGAGGAAGGCACTTACCACTGTGGCAACTTTAATGATTTTTAGGGGAATTAGTTCTAAATATTTTGTTAGGTAGTCCACAAAAACAAGGATGTATTTGTTTTCAGAGTCAGAGCATGTATGTAAAGGCCCAAGAATGTCTGTGCTGACTCTTTGGAATGATGTGTGCCTTTGTCAGTTTGGCAGAAGGCTTTCTTTGGGAGCAGGGCTGGCAATATTTTACAAATCGGACAACGTCCTTATTCATATGAGGCTAGGAGAAGTGAAGCCTTGTCTTTTCAAGAGTTCTGTGTATTCCCATATGACCTCCGGAAAGTGGAGAGGCATGATTGGAGAGAAGAACTTGATTGATTAGAGAGGCTGG
Source organism: Neoceratodus forsteri (assembly GCA_016271365.2). Lineage (NCBI taxonomy): Eukaryota > Metazoa > Chordata > Ceratodontiformes > Ceratodontidae > Neoceratodus > Neoceratodus forsteri. The sequence goes on along the minus strand of CM057450.1, from coordinate 926,369,527 downwards.
AACAACTAACTGTACGTGAGTTCTATCCATGCGATGACCCTTGCATTCCTTGGTTCAAATGTGGAAAAGCACACAGTCATTGAGGGAGTATTGTGAAGCAAAGAAAAGTACATCCTGGAGATGCTTCTTTTGTTGCAGTAAGGTTCCAGGCTCTAAGTATGAGATTATGTCTGTGAATTGAGGGTTTGTTCTTTGTTGCGTTTTAACAGTTGACAGGGACAGATCAGAAGTAGAGGAAATGATAAGCTCTTCGGCTACTTGCAGTATTGCAGTAATTGAGGATTTGTGTGTCTTTCTGTGGAAGCAGTTAGTAGCAGCAAAGTAATTTAAGGTGTTGTAGGAGTGTCAACAGGAAGCACATCTGTGGCGTGGAAGGGAACAGCTTGTAGGCAGGATTTTTCGTCTGTTGAGGATGATGTGGAGGCATATCATCTCCAGATTACATCATCGGCATTTGAGTGAATTTGACCTGGTCTGTACTGAATTTCACAGTTGTAGGATTGCAGCATGGCTATCCATCGAGCGAACTTGCCTACTGGCTCCTTCATTTTGAATATCCACCTGAGGGCAAGAGTGATCAACAATAGCTGTAAAGGAGGAGTAGTGAAGGTAACAGTCAAATTTCTTTATGGCAAATACTATGGCTAGACATTCTTTTTCTGTGATGCCATAGTTCTGCTCAGCTGAGGAAAGAGAGCAACTGGCTCAAACAGTTCCAAGCCTGGATTTGCTTACATGGTTGGACAACTCATTCTTTTCCATCTTGAATTTGACAAAGCACAGCACCCACGACAAAGGAAATGGCATCTGAGTAAAGCTTGAAGGGTTGGTCGAACCTTGGGTAGGCCAATACTAGGAAAGATATTAGGTTTTTTTTCAAGGTTTTAAAGGCCTCTTTACATTCAGAAGTTCATGTATGCTCAGATCCCTTTTTGGTGAGGGTGTACAATGGAGCTGCAATCTTGGCATATTTGCAAATGAACTTTCGGTAGTAGCCAGACAAGCCTAGGAAAGCTTGAAAGTCTTTGAGATTGTTAGGTTCTGGATAATCTTTGACTGCTGAGAGCTTGTCTGGGACTGGAGAGATGACTTGAGAACTAACATGTCCCAGGTAATGGATTTGATGCTGTGCAAAACAACACTTCTCTGGGCAAAACTTAAAATTGGCTTGTCTGACACATTCAAACACTTCTTTGAGATGTTGCAGGTGCTCTGGCAAAGTTCTGCTGAAGACAGTAATGTCATCCAGGTAGACTAGGCAAGATTTCCAAGAAAACCAACATAGTAATGCTTCCATAACACGTTGGAATGTGGCTGGACTGTTCCAAGGTCCCATAGGCAGATGTTTGAATTGAAAAAGTCCCAAGTGGCAGCACCATGCTGTGTATGGACAAGAAGCTGGATCAATGGAGACTTGGTAGAACCCACTCTGAATGTCTAGAGTGGTGAGGTACGCTGGACTGGCCTCATTAAGACTCTAGATCATTTTCAGCTGTAGGTAAGGGATGAGCATCCTGCACCATGTAAGCATTGAGTTTTCTGTAATCCACCACAAAGCGATATCCTTTGTCCTTCTTTACCACCAGCAGGCAAAGTGCACCCCAGGGACTTGTAGATTCTTCAACAATGTCTTGTTCCAGCATGTCTTTGATTATGTCCTCTAGGACTTGTTTCTGTTTGTGTTCCACTTTGTGGGCTTGCTGATAGATTTGTTTCTGGTTGGGCTGCACCTCATTGGTGTGTTGCAGGATATCACAACATCCGAGCTTTTTATCTGGACCAACAGAGACATCAGGGTAATTCTCCATAAGTTTCAAAAGTTGTCATAGTCCAGGCTGTATCCCTTTTACCACTCCTTTTGTCGCTTTGCTTTTGACTGTCTCTACTCCACCCATCACTGTACCCGCTACCAAACACTTGGTATATCCTCCCTTCAGGTATACAGATCTGTACACTGTGCATGTCTCACTGCCAAATACTGGGGCCATGCTCTGCCTTCCTACCTCTTCTCAGTCCTGTCCACTCACCCATCCCCAGTATACGCTCTTAGGACAAATTACACTATGCTCCTTTATATTCCACATAGGTCCTCAGTGTCAGGTCAGGCAGCTTTCAGCTACCGCATGCCCGAGTTATGGAACTCCCTCCCACCTGATAGCCATCACTCCTTACCATCCCACCACCTAAATGGTCTCCTAGCCTTGCATTTTTCCACTGACTGTTCTTGTGCCTAACTCATTTCTCTGCTCTGTGACAACTGCTCCTCACCTGGTTACTCTGCACCAGCTCTGAAACCCCTTACTCAGTTGTTTCCCTGTACTTAAGCTCCTTGCGGTACCTCTGGCATGGCTGTATGGGCAACACTACTGTACCCCCTCCCCGTATTTCTTATTTGACCTAGCTCTATCTTAGCTGTTATAACTCTCCTTGCAATTTGCACTTGTACACTTGTAATTTATACTGTACCTTTATACCCTGTACCGTGTCTACCCTGAATAGTGTTGCAACCTTGCTCTAATATTGCCTGTATCTATTATCTCACCTGTCATACTGTATGCCTCATGTTGTTATGGTGTATTTGTCCACAGGACACATCTGGAATCAAGCGGTACTCCACTCTGTATGTCTTCCTGGTAAAACTCTTAAATAAATAAATAAATAGATGCTGGAAGTTTTGAAGAGGATAGTCACTGACTGAGGGGTAACTCGAAGCTGGAGTGGTCGTGATAGTACTGACAGGACTAGAGTTGGTGGAACCAGGCTGAGGTTCTTACATGAGATGGAGTTGGTTCCCTGTAGACAAGCAGACAAACATTTTGATGTTGGCACCCTTTGAAATGATCACTGGCTCATTTGTGAAGTTGCAGCATTTTTGGAAGACTGCACCACCATGCACTGCTAATAAGTATTTCCTGGAAGGAGATCTGATGAATGCAGCATGGGGGATCCCATGACGATGTCAACAACACCTTGTGGAAGTGGTTCATCTTGAATCTTGGTGATCAAAACCATCTCTGACTTAGGAGGCACAGTGACTGAGTCTGTTGCTGCAAGTTGCCTCTGAGGATCTAATGACAGTTTGTTTGAGGCAAAGTCTAGGATGACTTTGTGAGCTTTGAGGAAGTCAAGGCCAAGAATTAGTGCAGGTTGAAGATCAGGCATGATGTAGAACTTGATGGTAGCTTGCTGTGAGCCAAAGCGGAGCTTGAGATGGACCACACCTGTAATAGGTACTGTAGCTGTACTTGCTGTGATAATGTACTTTAGGTCGGCTAGAGAGACATTAGGTATGTGAAGAATAGCTTGATTGTTCAAAATACTGCAGTAACTGATATTTCTGCTCCATTGTCAACCAAGACATGTGTGGACCAATCTCCAGTGGTTACAGGGACATAGTTTGCTAGGAGAGGTGATGTGATGACAGGCACTTTTGCCCCTGGAAGCAAGAGTGTGCCTGAGTTTGTAGCTGGAGGGTGCCCTTTGTTTGAGTTGCAAGAGTCAGAGGGGAGGTCAGTTGGTGTGTTCCCCTGATCCTGGGAGTAGTTGCAGTCATCTTGTTGATTGTGTGGTGGTGGGTGCCTTTGGTTCTGTTGATTTCTGTATTTCAGCTTTCGGCAGACAGCAGCAGTGTGTCCTCTGAATCCACACCACTGGCAGATTACAGGCTCATGTGAAGATGGAGACGGATCAGGTTGCTGTTGAAATTATTGGAGAACACTGACAGAGGTAGCAGAAGAAGCAGCTGACTTGACATGCAGACTCTTGACAGTTGTGGTGAGCATCTCTATCATTGAGTGCTGCTGCTAGACACATGTTGCAAGTGTGACTAACTGTGATGACTGAGATGCTTCTACACTGGTGGCCTGTGACATTAATATGGACTCTTGTGCAAGTCATGCAGCTTGGATTGTGTCCATCCAGGTTGTTGGTTTCTGTCAGATGACATAAAGATGGAGTTGAGGAAGCAGTCCCTGAACAAAGGTTGTGATTTACTCTTTCTCAGGTTTCTGCAGATGTTTGTTGTGAGACTCAGTGTCCATTATGAATGCTTCTAGAGATTCAGAGGGTTGCATGGTGCATTCCCACAGCTGTGGTTCCAATATCCAGGGTGGATGTGCTTGGAGAAAACTGACTTTGAAGGTTGCATACAGGGTGGTAGTATCTCCTTTGACTTGTTCTGGAAGTGCGTTGAACCAGAAAATGGCAGTCCCTCTCAGAAACAAGTGTAAGGCATTGAAAATATACAAAGGGTTAGCCCAACCATTTAAGCAAATCCAGGCTTGGAATTGTTCGAGCCAGTCAACAGCATCTTCATGAGGCAAGGCTGAAAAGGGTACTGGCTGTAGGCTGGTATGGACCATGGACTTAGATGAAATAGTTTTGTAGGCCAGGTCATCTTGAATGGCTTGCATAGCTGGTGCTCCTTGAACTGAGATGGACGACTGGATGTCATGGAGGATGGTTTCAATTTTGTAGCCCCATGCCCTTGAGGTGGGTGAAGATAGAACTCCGGAGGCTCCAGTGCCCATATCTGTGTCATCGTCAGACATCGTGGTTGTAGATGAGCTGCTTTTCACCTATCTAAGGTCGTACAGGTGAGAAGGAGTTGCCGTCATGCAGGAGACGGGACGTTGTGGAGTTGATGAAGTGTCGAACAGAAAATATTTTTGAAGACAAAAGTAAATATTTTTATAGCAAGGCTCATCAAATGACATCTTAATAAAGAATTCCCACTCAATTCTGTGTTGTCTGTTATTTAAAAAAATGTTTTGTTGCAAGAAATCAGCTATTTGTTGCAGTGTTCATCTCAATAGGTTCGCCATTGATTTCAATAGAGTGAGGTCATTTTGTACCCTTCACAAGATGGCCGATGAACTTTGATATACAGCTCCCGTGAGTTTGACTGGCCTGGCTGTAGCGAGATGGTCACCAGCAAGGGGATTAAGAGTCACTTCCTGTTTTTATGTTTTGTGCAAACAAAGATGGAGGATTCTTGCCATGAGGCTGCCTGGCTGTTGTGCAATGTTCAAAATGGTGATTGCAGTGCTGCAGTCCTTCTGCCCCATGAATTGGCACAGAAAAATGGTGGGATTTTTATGTGGTGAGTGAAACAAGTTGGAGAATTATATTTATTACTTGACTTCTCCATTTTGTTTATGGAGCTTTCTCATTTCTGTTTCTTTCGTCTCCCATGCTGTCCTCCGTTTAATGTTCTGCCCCCAGGTTTTGTTTATTGCTGATTTATTTATTATCTGTCTGTGGCTTTTTCATGTTACCTTGCCCCTGTTATTTATATTGTGCCCTGCTTAGAATTTCTGCTGCACTTTCCTGGTCTTGGTATTTGTTATTGTATTATTATTTTTTTTTTTTCTGCCTGTTCTTTATTTATTGTAGTGCCTTTGCTTATTTGTCTCTTGTCTCGCTCTCTTTTATTGTTGTATGGCCCGCATTTAACATGACTGAGAAGCAGCTTACTTTTGCAGCTCGGAGAGTCTGGGTGCCACATCAGAGTTGGGCTGAGCTATGTAGTGCTGGGGTATATCTGTTAGCCTGTGCCTAGTTGCTTTTGTGCTGCTGCTATTTTTTTAATGCCTCTGATTATCTATTACCACAGATGGGCTCCTGCAGCTCTTATTTTAGTAAGAAGGCCCTTTTTTTGTAGCGTGGCTGAGCGGAGAGAAGATTGCTCCATTGTCCTAGTAGCACAGTTCAGGAGGAGCAGAGAAAGGCATGTGTGTTGGCAGGCAGCAGAAGAGAATGAGAAGCCGCAGTTCTGAGGAGTCAGAGCACGACAGCAGGCCATGCTGTGGATGAGTTGTGGTCTGTTGCGGCTTTCAAAGAGGGCAGGAGTTAAGTGTAGAGCCACCAGGAAAGATGCAGGAGGGTTGATGAATAGATGGAGCAGAGTGCACAGCAATTTGCAGTGGTTGTGTGCAGGGAGTGTAAGTCTGTGCGCAGAGGCTCCGTGATGCAGGAGTGGTTGTTCAGGAGGAGCAAGGCACTGTGTGGCTGTTGTGGGGCAACTAGAAGTGTGGAGCTGCGAGGACAGCACAGAGTGAGGTGGTGATTTTGTCCCCCCCCCCTTTTTTCTACTAGGCCAACTTGTCACTGCTGTGCTTCTAATGCAGTGAGAACAGTGAATTCTGCAGATGCCACCATGAGGTGAGGTCAGCTGGGCACCAAAATGATCAGGGTCCTTGTGAATGGCTGTGAGCAATCATTGGGAGCCATAAGGAGCCATGAGGTAAATGCTGCAGCATTGGGGTTAGTACCATTTGTTTGTGGAACTCCAGTGGTGTCTAGGGCTGGGAACTTGACTGTTAGTGCTTTCATTGAGCAACTACCTATTAATGAGCAACAGTTTTGTTTCCTTCACAGCCTACAATGTTAGAGTAAGGCTACAAGGTGCTGCATTCCCAGGAGACAGTCCAGCATTTCTCTCTGCTGCAAAGGCTGTGGTAAAAGTAGTATTCATACTGTTCAGTCATACTGGGGTGATGACTTAGGGTACCAAGTGATGCAGACAAGCGAGATAGGGTCTGGGCAGAAGAATGCCTGCATTCTCCACCATGTGTGGTGTTTTTGGTACTGGTCCACCACTAAAAGACCCCTAACCTTCTCTGTGGTCTGCCACATCCTTTGGTTGCTGCTGGTGAGGACCCCATGCAGAACTGTTCAAATAACTGGACAGATGCATAAAATAAAGAAAAAGGGTTTATTCTGTATAGCAGATGTTCTCTTCATGAGGACAAGCCGCAGACTAACTGACTTCTCTGACTGACAGACATTACATGGCACTGCCTGGCAGTGCAACAGTTTGCTAAGTGCTGCTTCTAAGTGTTCTTAAAGCGGTGGCAGCTAACATTAAGCCCCATGCTTTTTGGAGGTGAGCCCCCCCCACCTTGCAGCACTACAACTTGTTAACCAGGCATAATCAGCAACACTGGAGGTGTCCCCCACACGCACCACTACAACTTTTGAAACAGGAGTGTACAGTAACACTGGAGGACCCTCCCATGTACAGTAGCTTTAAAACTTGTGAAACAGGAGTATTCTGAAACACTGGAGGTGTGCCCCCCAAATAACCCTAAAACATGTGAAATAGGAGTATCCAGAAACACTGGCAACCCCCCACACAGCACTAAAACTTGTGAAACAGGAGTGTTCTACAGCACTGGAGGTGAGCCCCGCCCCCATGCAACACTAAAACTCATGAATCAGGAGTGTTCTAAAACACTGGAGGTGTGCCCTCTACCACATAACCCTTAAATATGTAAAACAGAAGTATCCAGAAACACTAAAGGTCCCCCACATGCAGCACTAAAACTTGTGAAACAGGGGTGCTCAGAAACACTGGAGGTGCCCACCTGTGAGCACTAAAACTTGAGAAACTTCAATGTCCCAAACCATTGGAAGTGCCCCCCATGTAGCACTAATATTTGTGACACAGGAGTATCCAGAAACACTGGAGGTTCCCTCCACACAGACATAGCACTAAAACATGTTAAACAAGCATTTGTCAATGCTGAATGTTTGCTTGCTGGTATTGGCATGGGTACTGCAGGAGTCAGAGAGATGCGTAATAGGAATGGCAGTGAAGGATTGAACTATTGCAACCCCCACCCTGCTTAGGCTGACAGGCATTGGGGTGTGCCTTTGGGTCATCTGCCATAACGCTCATGCCATTCCACTTCAACACACCCTGCAGATACTGACAGGTGTCACGGTGTGACCTGGGGTCTTCAGCCCTTACACTCACCACATTCCGTGAGGACATAAGCAGAGATGGATGCAGTTTAGGAGAATGGGGTGAACGTTAGGGCTGAAGACCCCAAGGAACACCTCAGTGCCAGTCAGTGGCTGCAGAGTGGCGGTGGGGGTGGGGGTGGAATGGCTTAAGTAGTACTGCTGAAGACCCCAAGCCACACCCCCAATGCCTGTCAGTCTGTACAGGGTGGGATGCTATGGTTGGAAACCCTAATGCCCTGGGCGTTTGTTGGTATTTTCACTCCAAATTTTCAGCATGGGCTTTGTGTGACTCCACCTCATTAACAGTGGCACTACCATTTTATTACTCAATCCCAAAAAAGGATTTCACAAAGCGAATGCATCATTTGGCACAACAGGTATGAAAAGACATTTTAGGAAGAATGTGAAAAATTACATCTGCACTGTTCATGAGGAGGTGTGAAAAATGGCAGTGTTGAAAATCTGTAGTGAAAATATGAAAAATTGAAGTTATGAGCAAGCATAGACATTGTGCAATGCATGCTCGTAACGCAATCAATTTTTGGAATTTTTTCACCAAATTTTCAACATGGCCTTTTTGAGACCTCCCCTCATGCACAGTGGCACTGTAATTGCATTAATCTGTCCGAGAAGTTGATTTTGCACAGCAACTGCGCCATTCTGCTCCACAGGTGTGAAAACACATTTTGGGCAGGATCCAAAATTGTCAGCTGTACTGTTCATAAAGAGGTGTGAAAAATGGCAATGTTGGAAATTTGGAGTGAAAATATTAAAAACTGGTGAAGTTACGCGAGTGCGTACAAACTGTGCAATGCACGCTTGAAATGCAGTCATTTTTTGGAGTTTGTTTCACCAAACTTGCAATATGGGCTGTTTGGGACCACACCTCATGAAGAGAGGCACTGTCATTTCATTAATCAGTCCTGAAAGGTGATTCTGTTAGCAACCACAAAATCATGTTTTGGGACTGAGAAATGAAATGACAGTGCCAGCATTCATGAGGTAGGTCCCAAGAACACCATGTTGAAAATGTGGGACCAAAACTCCCCAAAATAGCTGAGATATCAACCTAAGTTGAAACCCCCTCCAATTGATTGCCATCATAGGGCTTACTGTGATTTTCTTCAGTTTGCAGACAGCTTTTGGAGAGTGCAGATGTGTTCCCGGTCCACAGAAGATCACAATGCCAGACCTTCGGAGGTAAGTATGGGTGATGGGGGGGTATGAAGAGGTGTGGTGTGCAGAGGGAGGATCTGGATGGGGGAAGGGTGGCGAGGATGACGAGGGACCGTTTTCTTTTTCTGTAGGTTTTAAAAAAAAAGACCTCATGGGACGGTTTTCTTTTTTACAGGTGAAATAGTATGAAAAATAAATTTCGGCACACTGGATTGAGCTTCCAGAGTGCCAGACTAGTGGAGGGGGGGATCAATGCCGCCCTGGGGATTGGGCACCCGTGGTCACTGAAAACAAGGGGGCATGGCGGGCACATCTGACACTGGGAGTGGGCATCTCGGTGTTGGAAAAAGATAAAGAATTACTTTGGCATACTGGGGTGGGCTCCCAGTATGCCACAATTGTGGGGGTGGGGTAGCATGCTAACCCAGGTATTGGGCACCCCGAGGTAGGCTAAAAAAGGGGGTTCATCCAACACCAGGAGTGGGCATCCCAGTGTCGGAAAAAGATAAAGAATTACTTTGGCACACTGGGGTGGGCTCCTGGTGTGCCACAATATTAGAGGTAGGAGAGCATGCCAACATGGGGATTGGGCACCCTGTTGTCAGCAAAAGATATGTTCAGGCTTGGGGGGGGCATCCAACACCAGAAGTGGACATCCCAGTGTTGGAAATATAATTAGTTTGGCACACTGGGGTGGGGTCTCAGTGTGCCACAATAATGAGGGGAGGGGGATACATGCTGACATGGGGATTGGGCACCCCAATGTCAGCTTTGGGAGGAGTGTGTGGTGGGCGGCAGGAGCCACCAATTATGCAAAGCCACAGCGGGGCTCATTTATTATGTTTGCTTGTTTATTAATATGTTTTAACAGGAAAGACACACTGAATAAATGAGTTGCTCATAACTTCAGCCATGCACATTACTGTGCAATATAATTCACATAGCTAGAACGTTCCTGGTTGCCGGAAAGGGGTGGGGGGAAGAGATCTGCCACTGCAATGACGAAACTGTCCCTGATTGGAGTGGCAAACTTCTTTCAAGTGTGGAGCTCGCTCTGAAATGGACATTATTGGCAGCTTCTCTGTTGATTGGTGGCTGAAGGACACGTCCATTAAAGCATTCCCTGCATTGGTTAGAACACTGCTACACCTCTGCAATGCTCTACTAACCTCAATATGTTTCTTGTATGCTAAGTGCACCAACAAACATAACAAGGGTGTTCAGAAACACTGGAGGTGCCCGCCTCCCCAACACAGCACTAAAACCTGTGAAACAGGAGTGTTCAGCAACAGTGGAAGCAAACACCCCATCCAGCACTAAAACTTGCGTGGAACAGGAGTGTTCAGTAACTCTGGAGGTGGGCCCTCACAGAGCATTAAAACTTGTAAAATTCAGCAGCACTGAAGGTGGCCACCAGATGCAGTACTAAAACTTCTGAAACAGGAGTGTTCAGCAACACTGCAGGTGCCCCACACCCTCACCCCCACATCACTAAAACTTGTGAAACAAAGGTATTCAGCAACAATGGAGGTGAGCCCCCTCGTAGCACTAAACCTTGTGACACAGGAGTGCTTTACAATGCTGGAGGTGGCCCACCCACATGGTAATGAAAATTGTGAAACAGGAGTGTTCAGAAACACTGGATATGGCTCCCCACATAGTGCTAAAACTTGTGATATAGGAGTGTTCAGAAACACTGGATATGGCTCCCCACATAGTGCTAAAACTTCTGATATAGGAGTGTTCAGAAACACTGGATATGGCTCCCCACATAGTGCTAAAACTTGTGATATAGGAGTGTTCAGAAACACTGTATATGGCTACCCACATAGTGCTAAAACTTGTGATATAGGAGTGTTCAGAAACACTGGATATGGCTCCCCACATAGTGCTAAAACTTGTGATATAGGAGTGTTCAGAAACACTGGATATGGCTCCCCACATAGTGCTAAAACTTGTGATATAGGAGTGTTCAGAAACACTGGATATGGCTCTCCACATAGTGCTAAAACTTGTGATATAGGAGTGTTCAGAAACACTGGAGGTGCCCCCAAGCAGTAATAAAACTTGTGAAACAGGAGTGTTCAGAATACCTGGAGGTGAGCCTCCCCATGCAGCACTAAAACTTGTGATGTAGGAGTGTTTAGAACCACTTGAGGTGACCCCCACACGGTACTTAAGCTTGTGAAGCATGAGTGTTCAGAAACACTGTAGGTGAGCCCTCACCTGCATAGCACTAAAACTTGTCAAACAGGAGTGTTAAGCAACAGTGGAGGTGCCCCCCACCACTCACACATACACACACACTACTAAAACATGTGAATCAGGAGTGTTCAGAAACACTGGAGGTGCCTCCCCACTGCACTAAAATTTGTGATGTAGGAGAATGCAGAAACACTGGAGGTGGCCCCCCACACTGCACTAGAACATGTGCAAAAAGAGTCTTGGAAACACTGGAGGTACCCCTCCCCACACAGCGCTAACACCTGTGAAACAGGAGTTTTCAGCAGCATTGGAGGTGGGCACCCCACCATGCAGCACGAATACTTTTATAACAGGTGTGCTCAGCAACACTGCATGTGAGCCCACCACACAGTATTACAACCTGTGAAACAGCAGTGTTGACCACTCCCCACGCAGCACTAAAGGTTGTGAAACAGAAGTGTACAGCTACACTGGAGATGATCCACCCTCTCCCCACAGCACTACAAGTTGTGAAACAGGAGTGTTCAGCAACACTAGAGGTGAGCCCCCCAAAGCATTACTAAAACTTGTAAAACAGGCGTGTTCAACAATATTGTAGGTGGCCCCACCTATACATACAGTACTAAAACTTGTGAAACATAAGTGTTCACCACACTGGAGGTTGCCCCATCCCCCGCATACAGCACTAAAACTTTTGAAACAGGAGTTTTCAGCATCACTGGAGGTGGGCACCCCCAATGTAGCACTAACACTAATGAAACAGTAGTGCACAACAACACAGGATATGAGATCCCCCATGCAGTACTAAAACTTGTGAAACAGGAGTGCTCAGTAACACTGGAAGTGAGCCTCTCCCCATACAGCACTAAAACTTGTGAAACAAGTTTTGAGCAACACTGGAAGTTGGCAACCCCCTATGCAGCACTAAAATCTGTGAAACAGGAGTGCACAACAACACTGGAGGCGATTCTCCCCATACAACACTAAAGTCAAACAGGCTCATCAACACTGGAAGTGAGCCCCACACACACACACACACACACACACACGGCACTAAAACTTTTGAAACTGGAGTGTTTAGCAACACTAGAGGTGAACTGCTCTGTAAAACATGTGAAACAGAAGCGCTCAGTAACACCGGAGGTGAGCCCTTTCTCATGCAGCCCTGAAACTTGTGAAACAAGAGTGTTCAGTAACACTGGAGGTGAGCCCCTCCACATACAGCACTAAAACTTGTGAAACAAGAGTTGTGAGCAACACTGGAAGTTGACGGACCCCTATGCAGCACTAAGATCTGTGAAACAGGAGTGCACAACAACACTGGAGGTGAGCCTCCCCAGGCAGTACTAAAACTTGTGAAACAGGAGTCCTCAGCAGCACTGGAACTGTCCCCCACAGAACTAATACTTGTAAAACAAGAGGGTTCAACAGCACTGAAGGTGAGCCCCCTCAAGCAGCACTAACATTTGTGAAACAGGAGTGTTCAGGAACACAGGAGGTAAGGTGTCCCATGCAGCACTAAAACTTGTGATAGAGGAGTTTTCAGAAACACTGAAGGTACACACACAAACACACATACACATACACACACGCACAGTACTACACAGAAACATATAAACATAGAAGATGACTGCAGAAGGGGACTTGTGGTCCATTAATTCTGCCCAAGCAAGATATCCCGGGACCTGTTGTGCACTGGTGTTCTGTCCTCATAGACATCCAGCCTAGCCCTTGCCAGTGCCATGTGTTTGATTCCAATCCTTGTCCCACCCATGCTTAAAGTTTGATACTGACTTTGCAGCCACGACCTTGGAAGATAATCTATTCTAAGGTTTCACCACCCTCTCTGAGACTTAATATTTTCTGATGTCCCTCTTGAACACTCCACCCTTCAATTTCCACGCATGCCCTCTTGTAGTAGAAGTGACGTTCCTGGTAGAAAGCTATGCTTCTGGCACCTTGCTGATGCCTTTAAGGAAATTAAAGGTGTCAGTCATATCCCCCCTTTCCCTCCTAGTCTCTAGTGAGTACAATTTCAGAGCTTCCAGTCTGTCGTCGTAGGTCATTTCCTGAAGATCATGTATCATTTTTGTTGCCCTTCTCCGGACCACTTCCAGTCAATCAATGTCCTTTCTTAGGTGAGGCTTCCCGAATAGTACACTGTACTCCAGATGAGGTTTCACTAATGACTGGTAAAGTAGTAGTATCACTTCCCTGTCCCTGCTGTCTATCCCCATGCCAATGCATCCTAACACCCTGCTAGCCCTGCTGTAAGCCTTATTGCACTGACTTTGCTGCTTGCGGTCGTTCCTAATGATGACTCCCAGATCATGTTCCTCAGTAAAGTGGCTCAGCTGGACTCCGTTTAGCCATTATTCTTCCTTGGGGTTGGCCCTATTCAGGTGCATCACCTTACACATCTTAGCATTGAAGTTTGTCATATTTGTGACCACCTTTCCAACTTCTTAAGTTCCTCCTGCAGGTATTTGACTCACTCCGTACTATCCACTCTTTCGCTGAGTTTTGTGTCATCTGCAAACAGGGTGATGTTGCCGTTTATGCCCTCTCTGATGTCACTAATGAATATATTAAAGAGGACCAGCCCCAGGAATGACCCCTGAGGCACTCCACTAGTGATCTGCTTCTCGTTAGATTTCACTCCATTTACTACCACCTTTTTTTCTGTCCCTCAGTCAACTTCGCACCCAGTTTACTATCTCTTCTGTTACCCCAAGGCCTTCTAGCTTTTTTAAGGGACGTCTATGCAGGACTGTGTCAAATGCCTTACTGAAGTCAAAGTAAAGCAAGTCCACCGCATAACCTCTGTCCAACTCCTTAGTCAATTTCTCAAAGAACGTAATAAGGTTTGTTTGAAATGACCTGCCCATCACAAACCCATGTTGTTTGTAGTTCTGGAGGTGATTTACGTTGAGGTATTCCACTAGATCTTGCTTGATTAGGGCCTCCATAAGTTTATCCACTACTGATGTGAGACTGACTTGCCTATATTTACCTGTATCTTTCCTGTGTCCACTCTTGTGCAGTGGCACCACATCAGCCACCCTCCAGTCACCTGGAACTACCCCTGGCTCCAGTGACCTGTTGAGTAGGTGTGTGAGAGTCTCTGACAGCTATTTTGCAAGCTCCCTGAGCACTCTAGGGTGAAAACCATCAGAGCCAGGGGCCTTGTCGGGTCTGATGTTTGAAAGGCCCTTCCGGACCCTGTCTGTGGTGAACTCTTGGGTGCACATTCTCTGAACCCCTCTGGTGTCAGCTCTGATACCTCTGTCTGGCAGTGAGCCCTGATTCTCCCTTGTGAATACCGAGCAAAAGTATTAATTTAGGGCCTCTGATTTTTTTGTCCGCTGTCCTCCAGAGTCTTGTCCCCCACTTTTAACCATACAATTCCTCCCCTTCCTTCCTTTTTTCACTGATATAGTGGAAAAAGGGTTTTCTCCCCTGTTTTGACTCCACAAGCAATTTACGACTCATTTGCTGCTTTGTCCTCCCTCACTACATTCCTGTCCTCCTTACTTTTCGGAGTGTACTCCTCCCACTCCCTGTCCCCTTTATGTTGCCGGAACCATTTGTATGCATTCCGTTTGACCCTGATTGCCTCTGGAGGGGAGAACCACAGTGGTCTTTTAAACTTATTTTTCTTTGTTGTAGTCCTGATACAGAGTTTTGTTGCCTCTAGAATGGTATCCCTAATATCTTTCCATATTTTCTCCATGTCTGGCTTGTCTCTGATATTTGTTAACTTATCCCTCACTATTTACCTCAATCTAACAAAATCAGCCTTCTGAAAGTACAGCACCTCTGTGCTTGAAGTGGTTTTAGTAGAGCCCGTGGTTGTTTCAAACCAGACTATACTGTGATCACTATTTGCCAAGAGTTCTTCCACACTCATGGATCTAATTTCTTCAGAGTCTGTGAGGATCAAATCTAAGATGGCATTCCTCCTGGTTGGGTCCTTCACTAGTTAAGACAGCAGGCAGTCCTGGAATGTGTCCAGGAAAGCCTGACTTCTGGCGCTCTTGGCTGCTGGGGTATTCCAGTCCACATCTAGCATGTTAAGGTCCTCAACCACCACTATGTCACCTTTGCCCACCATCTTTAATAACTCCTCAGCTAATTGTTCATCTTTCCTCTCTCCCTGCCCTGGGGGTCTGTATATCACACCCTTGTGCAATTTCTTTCCTGCAGTGGTAGCCAAGTGGACCCAGAGTGACTCCAAGCCCCCCACTCTAGCTTCGGTGCTTTTATCCTCTGTTGCTTCAGTGCCCTTCCTCACATAGAGGGCAACCCATCCCCCACCTCTCCCCACCTGTCTGTTCCTTCCAAACAGAGTGTAGCCTGGGATGGTCAGGTCCCATTCATTGTTGTCTGTGGTCCAGCTTTTGGTAATAGTTACCAGGTCAATCTTTATGTGCCACTAGAGCCTGGAGGTCACTGATCTTGTGTTCAGAAACACTTGAGGTACTCCCAATGTAGCTGTAAAACTTGTGAAACAGGAGTATCCAAAAACACTGGAAGTTCTCCCAATGCAGCATTAAAACCAGGGAAACAGGAGTGTCCAAAAACACTGCAGTTGCCCACCCCATGCAACGTTAAAACTTGTGAAACAGGAGCATTCTAAACCCTGGAGGTGGTCCCTTCATGCAATAATAAACCCTTTGAAACAGGAGTGTTCTGCAACTCTGGAGATCCCCCTCCTCATGCTGCACTACAACTTGTTGTAACATGTGGAAGAGAAAGTGTTGCGCAGGACTGGTCCAACTGCATCATGTGAGCATTGATTAATTCTCAAGTAATTCATGGTTGCCTACAAATTAATCAATGGTAAGGTGCACCCACATTCTGTTCCCCACATTAGTTTCCTCTCCCAGAACAGTCTTATAGCTGACCAACAGATGGCTGTCAAACAAGAAAATATAAGCTTAAGTGAAATTTCTGGTAATTCCATAGATACATAGATACATAGACAGTGTCGGCAGATAAGGGCTTATGGCCCACCCAGTCTGCCCATTTGAGCTTGTAAGTTCAGTTTATGTTTTCCTAGAAGTCTGTTGCCCCTTACCCCTGACCTCCAGAATTCCTTTATGTCTATCCCATGCATTCTTAAATTCCTTGATTGTTTCAGCCCCCACCACTTCCTCTGGCAGGGTGTTCCACTTGTCCACCACCCGTTCTGTGAAGAAATTCTTCCTCATGTTTCCTCTGAATCGTCCTCCCTCCAACTTCATCCCATGCCCTCTAGTCCTGGAACATCTTTTTCACTTAAGAATAGTGTATTCCTGCACCCTGTTCCTCCCTGTGAGATACTTGTATGTCTCTATCATATCCCCTCTCTCCCTCCTCTCCTCCAGGGAGTACATGTTCAGTTCCTTCAACCTGTCTTCATAGGACTTGTGATGCAATTCATGCACCATCTTTGTTGCCCTCCTCTGAACCTTCTCTACCCTGTCTATGTCCTTATGTAGGTATGGTCTCCAGAACTGTACACTACTCCAGGTGGGGCCTCACTAGTGTCTTGTATAGCGGAATTATGACTTCCCTTTTCCTGCTGGTGATGCCCCTGCCTATACATCTCAGCATCCTATTTGCTTTACCTGCTGCTTTGTCGCACTGTTTCCCTACCTTGAGGTCATCAGAGATGATAACCCCAAGATCCCTTTCCCGTTTGGTGTATGCTATATCCTCACCCTCAACTGATATATTGTGCCAGGGTTTTTGTGCCCCATATGCATTATCTTGCACTTCTTTGCATTGAATTTCAACTGCCAAACCCCTGACCATTCTTCAAGTTTCTTCAGGTCCCTTCTCATTCTGTCTACACCCTCTGGTGTGTCTACTGTGTTACAGAGCTTTGTGTCATCAGCGAACAGTGAAATTCTGCCTTCTATGTCCTCTGCAATGTCACTGATGAAGATGTTGAATAGGACCGGTCCCAGCACTGATCCCTGTGGTACCCCACTGGTCACTCTTCCCTCTGTGGAGTGACAGCCATTTACCACCACCCTCTGTGTCCTGCCACCCAGCCAGTTACCTACCCACCACACTACTGTCCTGCCCACACCCATATTCCCCAGGTTGTGTAATAGTCTTCTATGTGGCACAGTGTCAAAGGCCTTGCTGAAGTCCAGAAAGCCATGTCCACTGCCCTCCCCTGATCCACCTCCCTAGTCACCCAGTCAACAAATTCCATGAGGTTGGTCTGACATGACCTCCCCCTGGTGAAACCATGCTGCCTTGGGTCCTGTAGTCCATTGACAACCAGATGTTCCACCAATCTCTCCTTCAGTAGTGCTTCCATGATCTTTCCCACTACCGAGGTGAGGCTGACTGGTCTGTAGTTCCATGCTTCTTCTTTGTTCCCACTTTTGTATAAGGGGACTACATCTGCTGTCCTCCAGTCTTTGGGTACCTCCCCTGTTTCCAGTGATCGGCTAAACAGGATAGCCAGAGGTTCAGCCACCACCTCTCTTAGTTCTTTAAGGACCCTGGGGTGCACCCCATCTGGCCCCATTGCTTTATCAACTCTTATTACTTCTAGTTCCTTCAGGATCTTTTCTCGTGTAAAGGGACTTGTGTCCATTTCTGCACCATTCTCACCCCTTGTACTCCCTTCAGACCCATTACCCTCCTCTTCCTCAGTAAAGACTGAGCAGAAATACCTGTTCAATATGTCAGCTTTACTGTTGTCATCCTCCACGTGGCCCCCATCCTCCCCCTTCAGTCTCACTATCCCGTCCCTTTGTCTTTCTTTTTTCACTTATGTACCTGTAAAAGGTTTTGTCCCCTCTACCCACTGATTTTGCAATGTGTTCTTCTGTCTGAGCTTTGGCTTCCCTTACTGACCTCCCTGTCTCCCTTTGCTTCTCCTGGTACTTCTCCCTATCCCCTTCTGTCTGTGTCTTTTTGTATTGCCTAAATGCAATCTTTTTGGCTTTCACTTTCTTTGCTACCTCTTTAGAAAACCTTAATGGTCTCCTCTTCCTTTTCCTTTTGTTAACCTGCTTAATGCATAATTCTGTTGTTCTTGTAATCCCCATTTTAAATACTGCCCACTGTTCCTCAACCCCCTGATTCCTGTCCCATCTCTTAATGCCTCTTTCAAGTATCTCCCCATTTTCCCAAAGTCTGCCCCCTAAAATCCAGGATATGTGTTTTTGTGTGGTTTGGTTCTGCTCTTTCTGTGATTTCAAACCACAATGACTGGTGTTCACTGTTCCCAGGTGCCCCCACTGTTACCCCCATCACACTGTCCCTGTTTGTGAGCACAAGATCCAGTATTGCCTTCTGCCGAGTTGGTTCCATGACCAGTTGCTTGAGGAAGGCACCCTGAAGGAGTCCAGGATAAATCTGATCCTAGTTGATGCTGCTGCTGGGATGCTTCAGTCTCACGTCTGGAATATTGAAGTCTCCAACCAGTACTACTCATTTCTGTCTGCCATCCTTTGGATGGCTAGCATCAGCTCCCTATCTGTTTCTTCCTCCTGGGCTGGTGGTCTATAGATCACACCTGTGTGGATGGCTGTCCCCATTTTCCTTTCCAGCTTAACCCACAGTATCTCTCCCCCATTTTGTTCCTCCTGGATCTCTGTGACCCTTATGTCATTTTTCACATACAGTGCCACTCTTCCTCCCTTCCTGCCTGCTCTGTCTCTTCTGAATATGTTGTAGCCAGGTATGGCCATCTCCCAGTCGTGGTTATCATTACACCAGGTTTCAGTGATGGCCACAATGTCCAGGTCTGACTGCACCATGACAGCCTCCAGATCTTCCATCTTGTTGCTATTCCATCATAAGTTGCTTGAAAACATCCATATGGCAATATAATGTGTTTTTTTCAATTGGTCTGTTGGCTCAGAAACACATATCCTTTCAGTAACTACACAGTAATGTCTGCCACATATGATTTTCCAGATTACCTCCATGTCTTTTATTAAATATCTAAAAAAAAAACTACTTTAACAGTGGAACCTAAAAACCACAAAAGCACAAACCTTGGACCAATGTCCATCACACCAGAAAGTTTCAGGTTTCAAAGTCTTCTATTTTTTTAGTTATTGGGTGTCAAAAAAAGGCTAAACATTTTCAAAAATGGAGACTTTTGCATTTTGTTTGCACCTCTGTAACTTTGCTCCCCTGAACTGATGTACATGGAATATACAGAATCAAGAGTTCGTGACACAGAGGTTGTGCTTTTAAATTTCATGTAAATCAGTTGAAAGAAGGCAACATTATTAATGTGCAATGCTGGCTGTAAAATTGACAGATAAAAATATGTAAGCCTCTGTGTACTACCATCTGCAGGTCAGCAAGGGAATTGCAGCAACAACTACCTGATCTCAAATCTCCTCCGCATTTAAACATATGCATTTCCCATAATGCACATCAGCTAAATCCCAAACGTCAAACATAGAAAAATGGAGATGATTCCACAGTTTACAAAACTAAGTCAAAATGATCACATATTCTGAAATGTTGATCACATCTGTATGTAATCAGTAAATGTTCACAGTTGCAGTCACAATATTAAAAACAAAAATTCAGCCTGTTCAGCATGCAGTTCCTCCAAACAGGTGCAACCCTTTTTTCTTCCCCGTTTTACAGATAGGAACTTAAATGTCCTCCTGGAACCTTTCAAACACTGCCATTTTCACAGTTTGAAATTACTTTTTGAACACTTTCACATGGGGAAGAGACACAAACAAAAAGGGAGTCAAACCCTTTCTCTTCCCCATGTTACAAGTGAATTAACCCACTCCAGAGCATGGGTCTATTTGGAAATTAATCCATGGTTGGCTGGTTGGAACCACTTGGCCTGTGGCCTCATGGTACAGCCCCCCCCCCACAGCCATGGATTAATTCCCAATAGACCCACACTCTGTCGTGGGCTAATCTTTGTGTTTAGAAACACTGGAGCTCACCCCCATGCAGTACTAAAACTTGTAAATTGGAAAGGTTTGGCTACACTAGAGGTAAATCCTCCCCCATGCAACACTGAAACCTGTGAAACAGAAGTGTTCAGCAACACTAGAGGTGGACAACCCCCATGCAGCACTAAAACTTGTATGAAACAGGAGTATTCAGCAACACTGGAGGTGAGCTCCTCCACATGCAGCACTAAAACTTGCAAAACAAGAGTTTTGAGCAACACTGAAGGCGAGGTCCCCACACAGCACTGAAACTTGTGAAACAGGTGTGTTCAGCAACACTGGAGATGAGTTCCTCCCCCCATGCAACACTAAAACTTGTGTGAAATAGGAGTGTTCAATAACTCTGGAGGTGGGCCCTCACAGAGGAATAAAACTTGCAGAACAGGAGTGTTCAGCAGCACTGGAGGTTGGTGCCCCATGCAGATCTCTCGGCACTGAGGGTAACCCTCCCCATGTGGCAATAGAACTTGTGAAACAGGACTGTTCAGCAACACTGGAGGTGAGCTCCCCCCGCCCATGCAACTCTAAAACTTGTCAAAGAGTGTTCAGCAGCACTGGAGCTGGGCTCCCCACACAGAACTAAAACTTGTGAAAAGGAGTGCTCAGCAGCACTGAGGGTGCACCCCACCCCCAAGTGGCACTAAAATGTGTGAAACAGGATTGTTCAGAAACACTGTAGGTGGGCCACCCACAGCATTAAAACTTGTAAAACAGGAGTGTTCAGCATGACTGGAGGTGGGTCCTCTACACAGAACTAGCAGCACTGAGGGTGAGCCCTCTCCCAGCCACATGTCAATAGAACTTATGAAACAAGATAATTCAGCAACACTGGAGGTGCCCCCCATTCACCACAAAAACTTGTTAAACAGAATTGTTCAGTAGCACTGGAGCTGGGCCCTTCCAGAACTAAAACTTGTAAAATGGGAGTATTCAGCAGCACTGAAAGTGAGACCCCCCCATGGGGCACTAAAATTTGTGAAACAGCAGTGCTCAGCAGAATAGGAGGTGGCCCCCACACAGTACTAAAACTTGTGAAAGAGAAGTGTTCAGACACACTGGAGGTGCTCTCCCATGCATTACAAAATATGTGAAACAGTGGTGTTCAGAAATATTGGATGTAGCCCCCCATGCAGCTCTAAAACTTGGGGAAAAGGAGTGTTCAGAAACACTGGAGGTGCAGCCCCCCCATGTAGCCCCAAAACTTATGAAGCAGCAGTATCTGGAAACAATGGAGCCCCCCCACATGTGGCACTAAATCGTGTGAAACAGGAGTGTTCAGAAACACTAGAGGTGAGGCCACCATGCAACCCTAAAACTTGTGAACCAGAAGTGTTCAGCAACACGGAAGTTGCCCCCCCCATGCAACACAAAAATATATGAAACAAGAGTGTTCAAAAACACTAGAGGAGACACCACATCCAGCATTAAAGCTTGTAGAAACACTGGAGTTGACCCCTCCCATGCAGCACTAAAATGTGTGTACCAGGAGTGTTCAGCAGCGCTGAAGGAGGCCCCTACACACAGCACTATCACTTGTGAAACAAGAGCATTTAGAAACATTGGAGACTAGGCCTCCCAAGGAGTACTAAAACTTGTGATGTAGGCATGTTCAGCTACACTAGAGGTGACCTCCCCCAATGCAGCACTACAACTTGCGAAACAGAAGTGTTCAGAAACACAGGAGGTGAGCCTTCCCATGTGCAGCACTGAAACCTGTGAAACAAGAGTGTTCAGTAACATTGAAAGTGCCCCCCCCAACATGCAGTACTAAAACTTGGGAAACGAGTGTTCAGTAACACTGGACATGCCCACACACACACACACACACACACACACTCATATCACTATTACTTTTGAAACAAGAGCATTTAGAAACACTGGAGGTGAGCCCCCCACACTGTACTACAACTAGTGAAGCAGGATTGTTCAGAAACACCAGAGGTGAGCCCCCTCTCATGCAGCACTACAAATTGTGAAACAGGAGTGTTCAGAAACACTGAAGGTGCACCACCAATGCAGCACTAAATCTTGTGAAACAGGAGTGTTTAGAAACACTGGAGGTGCCCCGCTATATTACTCTAAAACACGTGAAAGAGGAGTATCCAGAAATACTGGAGGACCACCCATGCAGCCCTAACATGTGAATATGAGTGTTCTGAAACATTGGAAGTGGCTCCCCCACACAGCACTTAAACTTGTGAAATTGGAGTGTTCAGAAACATTGGAGGTGTCCCCCCATGCAGTAAAGAAACTAGTTAAACAGGACTGCTAAAAAACACTGGAGATGGCCACCCACTTAGTACTAAAACTTGTGATACAGGAGTGTTAAGAAACACTGGAGGTGCCTTCCTCAATGCAGCACTAAAGCTTTTGAAACAGGAGTGTTTAGAAGCACTGAACATGGCCCCCCACTCCCATGCTGTACTAAAACTTGTGAAACAGAAATGTTCAGAAGCACTAGAGGCTCCACCCCTCACACCACGCTAAAACATGTGAATCAGAAGTGTTCAACAACACTAAAAGTGCCCCCCCCGATCACCAAAACTTGTGAAACAGGATTGTTTGGCAGTTTCAAGAATCTTGCCCTGGCCAGGACTGTTAATTTGTATGTATGCACATATTCATGATGGGTTGGTTCATTGGAAAACATTAAATAAACTTTGCTTATTTAAAAAAAAAAATGTTCTGCAGCTCTACGAGTTGGCTCCCCATACAATACTAAATGTTGGGGGGAGGGTGTTATATGGCACTTGGACTGTACTTCCAGTGCTCTTCTCTACTCTCTTACTCCCTCTGAGGGTAGCAGCCCAGATAAGCCTGACCCTACTCTCCTCTACTTCTCATCCTCTGCCACTGCTTTCCTTCATCTACTCCTTTCTAAACCTTTCTTTCCACGTTGATAAAGTTCCTTGCACATGGAAGCATACAAAATTCTCCCATTCCACACCTACCACTGCTCTGTCTTCTAAGACTCCCTACATCTCATTCCTCTCTAATTTTTGGTTCAGGTCCTTTCTTTCTCACCTCTCCCTCTCCTACTGCTCCCGCCACTCATCTAACTTGCTTTTCTTCTTGTCCCTACTCCAAAACTTCTGTTGCACAGTTTGCCTTCTCTTCTTTACTCCCCCACTGCTAAAACAACCTACTTCTGTTTCTCCATATTTCCACCTCCCACTACACTTCAAAGCCCTGATTCATTACTTCTCCACACATATAGCCCCCTGTAGCTAAGTCTCCCCATCCGCCCACCACCCCTTCCTTCTTCTACTGCTAAGTCCCCCTTCTTTCCCCTCTACCCCTACATCTTGCTGCACCTTTCATCCTTTTAGTAGCAGCCCCTGCCTACCATATTTAGTGTTTTCCCCATAGTGTGCCATTATCGTTGTTCCCAACATTGTTGAGACTTCATTGCTTCTCATAGCCTGTCTTCGTATCCTGTTTTGCAATACTGTATCATCCTACTCTCATGCAACAGTTGTGCATTGTCTGACATTAGTGTGCATCTTTGCATATTTTAACTTTGTAACACTGTTAATTTTATGTATTATTCTATTGACCCATAGCACTATGTTAGAGTATTGTTGCTGTCCTCTAATGTATTGTATTAATGCCTTTGTTATTGATATTTAAAGTTTTGTTTTCTTTAATTACCACTATTCAATCCCCCTCCCTTGGGTTGCAGCTGGAACCAAGCCTTCCCATAGTGTGTCTTTCCCAGTCACCACTTAATCAGTAAATAAAACAAGCATTTGTCAATGCCGAATGTTTGCTTGATGGCATTGGCATTGGTAGTGTAGAAGTTACAGAGCTGCATAATAGGAATGGCAGCGTAGTATTGAAATGAAGCCAACCCCACCACCACCCTGCAGAGAGTGACAGGCATTGGGGTGTGCCTTTGGGTCATCAGGCATAATGACCACGCTGTTTCACCACACCCTACCCTGCAGACACTGACAAGTGTCACGGTGTGCCTTGGGGTCTTTGGCCCTTATACGCACCCCATTCCATCAGGAAATACGGTGAGATGGGTGCGGTATAGGAGAATGGGGTGAAGTTTGGGCCCGAAGAGTCCGAGGCACACCTTGATGACTCTAACTGGCTGCACGGTGTGGATGGGGGTGGAATGGTATGAGCATTACAGGCAAGAATCGCAAGTCACACCCCTGATGCCTGTCATTCTCTACAGGGTGGGGCGTTATGGTCGGAAACCCTAAAGCCTCAGGCATTCGTTGGTATTTTCACTCCAAATTTTCAACATGTTTTTTTTGTGACCCCCACCTCATGAACAGTGGTAACATCAGTTTGTTAGCAAAAAACTGCTTTTTCACAGCGACTACGGCATTTGGCACCACAGGTGCAAAAATACATTCCGAACAGGATGTGAAAAATGACAGCGGTACTGTTCATGGGGAGGTGTAAAAAATGGCAATGTTGAAAATCTGCTGTGAAAATCTTAAAAAACTGGTGAAGTCACGAGCGTGCGTAGAAACTGTGCAACGCACACCCGTAATGTAACTAGTTTGGGGATTTTTTTACAGCAGATTGTTAACACAGGCATTTTGGGACCTCCAATCATGAACAGTGTCAGTGTGATTTTCTTTATCTGTCCCGAACAATGATTTTCCACAGCGACCACACATTTCTGTGCTGAAAGTGTGAAAACACATTTCAGCCATGTTGAGGAAAATGACAGCTGTGCTGTTCCTAAGGAGGTGTGGAAAAATGCCACTGGTAAAAATCTGGACTGAAAATATTACAAATTCATGAACTTACGAGGGTGCGTGGAAACTGCTCAATGCTCACTCGTAACACAGTCATTTTATGGAGTTTTGTCACCAAATTTTCAACATAGTGATTTTAAGACCTCTGCTCATGACCAGTGTGACTGTGATTTTCTTAATCTGTCCCAAACATTGTTTTCACACACCGACTGTACCATTGTGCGCTACATGTGCGGAAACACATTTTGGGCGAGATGTGAAAAATGGTAGCTGTACTGCTCATAAGGAAGTGCGGTAGAATTGCACTGTTGAAAATCTGGTGTGCAAATATTACAAATTTGCAAACTTGCCAGCGTGCATAGGAACTGTGCAATGTGCACTCCTAAAACAGTAATTTTTGGGAATTTTTCACCAAATTTTCAACATAGACATTTTAATACCTCTGCTCATGACCAGTGTCACTGTGATTTTCTTAATGTGTCCCACATATTGATTTCGCACACCAACTGCGCCATTGTGCGCTACATGGGTGGAAACACGTTTTGGGTGAGATGTGAAAAATGAGAGCTGTACTGCTCATAAGGAGGTGTGGTAAAATGGCAATGTTGAAAATCTGGAGTGAAAATATTGAAAATTCGTGAACTTACGAGAGTGCATAGGATCTGCACAATGCACACTCGTAAAACAGTCAATTTTAGGAATTTTTCCACCAAATTTTTAAAATAGGCTTTTTGAGAGCCCACCTTATAAATACTGGCAGTGTCATTTCATTAATCATTCCAGAAAGGTGATTTCACGCAGTGGCTGCAAAATCACTCTTTGGGCCTGGGTAATGCCATAACAGTGACAGCACTCATGAGAAGGGGTCCCAAAAACCCCATGTTGAAAATTTGATGAAAAAATTCTAAAAAATGCCCGAGATATGCAGCAAAGTTGAAAAAACCCTATCTATTACATTATACAGCTTACCGGCATTTCCTCAGTTCGCGGTCGGCTTTGAAGAGTGCAGACGTGTTCCTGGTCCACCGAAGATCATCGTGCAGAGGTAAGTATGGGGTGAGGTGGTGTGGGGAGGAAGGGTGTGCAGTGGGTTGGTGCGGGTGGGGGCAGGGAGACTGCGAGGGACCATTTATTAATTTACAGGTCTTTTTTTTTTGGTGTTAAGATGACGCGTGGCATTTGCCACGCTGGGGTGGGCTCCCAGCATGGCAGCTGGAAAGGCTGTTTGGGGGGGCTGGATCTGATGGGGGATTGAGCACCCCCATCAGCCATACGGGCTTGTGCCACGCTGGGGTGGGCTTCCAGCATGGCAGCTGTAAGGCTGTTTGGGGGGGTGGAGCCAATGGGGTATTGGGCACCCCTGTTGGCCATATGGAGGTGTGCCACACTGGGGTGGGCTCCCAGCGTGGCAGCTGTAAAGGCTGTTTGGGGGCCTGGGGAGTAGACCGACGAGGCATTAGCACCCGTCGGCTATACACTATGTGCGTGGGGGGGGCGCGTCAGCACGCAATATGCTTGCGTGCATGTTGAGGGGGGAGATCTGCTCACTGAAGCAGAGCTCTCCCTTTCAACTGTATGCCACTGCATTTTCCTGCTGTCATAGACAGCTGCAGCAGTGATTGGCACACTGCGACCATGCCTGCAAACACACTGACTGAATTGGAAGAGGCTGACATACCTCTAGAAAACTCGTATGATGGCACTATGTTTCTTGCACATGCGTGCAAGCAAACATAAAGAGAAATACAGTTGCATTCCTCAGTCTTGCAGTAGGCATAAGCACCATGCTGTTTGCGTACCACATCTTGTCTTTAGTATACTCCAGTCTATATATTTAGAGTACAATATATCTCCGAAATAAGGTAGTAAAAATAAAGCTATGAAAAGAAAAAAAATTAAAAGTATTTATAGAAAGTAACTCAGCAAATGTTTCCAGCATGTATATTAGGTATGGGCAAACTGGGTCTGGCACAGTTCCAACCCCCCCGCCCCAGACCAGACCAACTCATCTGTGACCAGAAAAAACAAGCCTTTCATGGTTTGATCTGAATTGTTGAGATGATCCTGTTCAGAAGTGCAGTCTGATACAGAATAACATTCTCAACACCAGTACTACATTAAAAAGGCAGAGCATGATGCCGAAAGGTGCAGAACAGTTTTTTTTTTAAAGTGTCTTTTTGTCCCAGTCTCTGACGAAGATGCCCAAGTCTCTGGACTACCACATGATCAACAAAGGCAAACACTTGTGATCCTGGGGCACTGAAGGGAGCAACAAATGAGGGTCTCTGTTCTGTGACTGGCTCATGTTCTAGCCAATCCTCTGTGTCAGCCACCACAAGTCATCCCTAGGAAACTGAGTATTGAGCACATTTGAGTTCTGCATTCAATGGAGACAGTTGTGTGTGTCTGTGTGCATAGAGATTTCCAAAAACAAATATTGAAAGCATTTTTCATTTTGTTAGGGAGAGGGAAAGAGGGGCATATGGAGAGATGGAGAGTAGAGACTGAGACCAAAGTGAATTCAATAGCAGACAACAAACAGCAAAGTGCAGATGTTGCAGCAGACTGCAGAGTACTCTAATAAAAATTTATCATAAGAGAGTAACCAATGAATTCAACAGGAGAGTAGACATCAGCAGAGTGCAGGCATTGTAGACTCCACAGTAAAAAATTCTGGCCAGAACCGATAGGGCTGCAAGAAAGGAAAGTGGGTCATCTTTAGGATATGGGGAGGCTCATAAAGTTACAACTGTCTATAAAGGTAATAAGAAGTATAACATCAGACCTGGTATTAACTACCCATGAGGCATATTTTCAACAGTTGGTTAGTAGATGAAAGTATTAAAAAATACTTTATATATAAACCACAATAACAGTAAATATAAATTTATATCAAAGTCCATTTTGTACTTGTTGGTGTAAAGCACTGAGGATATAAAATGTTTAGGTGTTCATCTTGTACTCCTTCTCTTGAGAGACATTTTCTTTTACACTGTGGATCCAGTAAACGCTGTGATACAAAATACAATAGTCAGGCATGTATTCTAAAAAACAATAAAAAGCAGGACATTATTATATCAGATGCTCATTCAGTCAATCATACAGAGCGAGCCGTAGAAAAGTCTTTCAGTACTAAGGTATACCTAGACGTTTCTCAGTACTGACTAGGTATACCTAGGTATACTGAGGCAAAATGAGGCAAAATCAAATTACAGTCAATGCAAATTGCAACTTGAATGCAGTGGTACCTTGAGGTAGACAATTTTTAGATAATTGTCACTATAATACAATTAAAAAAAACAGTTCTGTTGCAAAGTATGCCTGCCATCTTTATATACAGAAAATAAAGATTGTCTATAGAAATCATTCACACCTGGGCAATAGCAAGCCCCCAAGGTATAGATCCATTATTATGGCTGAGCATCTGATATAATAATGCCCGACTTTTTTGTCTAATGTTTTAGAATAGATTCCTTATATTTGGAATCATTGTGCTGCACAGTTTATTGTTTCCACAGTTATAAAGAAAATGTCTCTCAAGAGAAGTGATATATAAATGAATATCTGACAGTTTTATATCCTCATTGCTTCATTCCAACATGCACAGAATGTATTCAATATGGTTTATATTTCCTGACGTTGTAGTTTATATGTAAAGCTTTTTTATAACTACATGCACTAACCAATTGTGAAAATATACCTTTTGTGTAGTTTAAACCAGGTTTGATATACTTTTCATTACCTGAATTAATGGTTGTCATTTTATAAGTGCCTTCTCATATTCTGAGGATGCATCATGTTCATTGTTTTAATTTTTATGTTTGCTTGCATGCATGTGCAAGAAATATAGTGCCACCATACGAGAATTCATAGGCATGCCTCCCTACTTCCAATGTCCTGCTGCCTTTTGCAGGCATGGCCCCACCGCGTCAATGAATGTAAGAGCTGTCTATGACAGCATTTGCAAATGCAGCGGTGTACAGTTAAAAGGAAAGTACTGCAGCACGTAGGCAATTTGCATACTGCACTGGCAGTATGCAAAGTGCCTACACATCGGCACTGCAGTGAAAGAGCTGTCATAGACAGCTCCTCTCCCCCCAAACAAGTAACACACTGGGAGCCCACCCCAGTTTGCTCATGTGCTCCCCCCACACACACAGTATGGCCAACGGGGGTGCCCAATCCCCCATCAGCTGCGCTGCACTCCCCCCAACAGAGTTTTAGGTGCCACACTGGGAGCCCACCCCAGCATGGCAAAAATCTGTAAGGCTGATGGGGGTGCCCAATTCCCAGTTGGCTCCACTGCCCCCAAACAGCCTTCCAGGTGCCATGCTGGGAGCCACCCCAGCATGGCAAACCTCTTTATGGCCAATGGGGGTGCCCAATCCCTCATCAGCTCCTTGCATCCCCTCAAAAAAACTTCCAGCTGCCACGTTGGGAGCCCACCCCAGCATGGCAAACATCCCGCATTGTCTTTCTAAAAGAAAAAAAAACTAGAAAGAAAAAATGTTCCCTGAATGACTGTCTTGACCCTCCCCACCCACGCCCACCCTCTGTGCACCCTGCCTCCCCACATCCCCTCACCCCATCCTTACCTCTGGAGTCACGTGCGACAATCTTCAGTGGACCAGGAACACGTCTGCACTCTTCAAAGCCAACCGCGAACTGAGGAAATGCTGGTAAGCTGTATAATGGAATAAATAGGGTTTTTTCAGCTTTGATGTGTATCTCAGGCATTTTGGGGAATTTTTTCACCAAATTTTCAACATGGGTTTTTTGGGACCCCACCTCATGAATTCTTGCACTGTCATTTTGTTATTCAGTCCCAAAAGGTGATTTTGTAGTCACTGTGTGAAACCACCTTTCAGGACCGATGTACAAAATGACAGTGTCAAAGTTCATGAGGTAGGCCCCCAAAAACCCTATGTTGAAAATTTTGGGAAAAAATTCCCAAAAATGACTGTTTTACGAGTGTGCATTGCGCAGTTCCTATGCACGCTCATAAGTTCATGAATTTTTAATATTTGCACTCCAGATTTTCAACATTGCCATTTTACCACACCTCTTTGCGAGCAGTACAGCTGTCATTCTTCACATCTCGCCCCAAATGTTTTTCCGCGCATCTTGCACACAAATGACACAGTTGGTCTGCAAAATCAATGTTTGGGACACATTAAGAAAATCACAGTGACACTGTTCATGAGCAGAGGTCTTAAAATGGCTATGTTGAAAATGTGGTGAACAAATTCCCAAAAATGACTGTTTTATGTGCGTGCATTGTGCATTTCCTAAGCACGCTCATAAGTTCACAAATGTTTAATATTTGCACTCCAGATTTTCAACATTGCCATTTTACCACACCTTCTTATGAACAGTACAGCTGTCATTTTTCACATCTCTTCCAAAATGTGTTTCCACGCATGTAGCGCACAATGGCACAGTCTCTGTGTGAAATCAATGTTTGGGACACATTAAGAAAATCACTGTGACACTGTTCATGAGCAGAGGTCTTAAAATGACTATGTTGAAAATGTGGTGAACAAATTCCCAAAAATGACTGTTTTATGTGCCTGCATTGCGCAGTTCCTAAGCACGCTCATAAGTTCACATATTTTTAATATTTGCACTCCAGATTTTCAACATTGCCATTTTACCACACCTACTTATGAACAGTACAGCTGTCATTTTTCACATCTTCTCCAAAATGTGTTTCCGCGCATGTAACGCACAATGGCGCAGTCAGTGTGTGAAATCAATGTTTGGGACACATTAAGAAAATCACAGTGACACTGTTCATGAGCAGAGGTCTTAAAATGGCTATGTTGAAAATTTGGTTACAAAAGTCCGTAAAATGACTGTGTTACAAGCGAGCATTGTGTTGTTTCCACACACCCTCGTAAGTTCATGAATTTGTAATATTTTTAGTCCAGATTTTCACCACTGGCACTTTTCCACACTTCCTTATGAACAGTACAGCTGTAATTTTTCACAACATGGCTGAAATGTGTTTTCACACTTTCTGCGCAGAAATGCGTGGTCGCTGTGGGAAATCACTGTTCAGAACAGATTAAGAAAATGACAGTGACACTGTTCACTGTTCATGAGCGGAGGTCCCAAAATGCCTGTGTTGACAATCTGCTGTAAAAAATCCCCAAAGTAATTATATTAAGGGTGTGCATTGCGCAGTTTCTATGCACTCACATGACTTCACCAGTTTTTTTAATATTTTCACTTCAGATTTTCAACATTGCCATTTTTTACACCTCCCCATGAACAGTACAGCTGTCATTTTTCACATCTCCAAAATGTGTTTCCACGCATGTAGCGCACAATGGCACAGTCGCTGTGTGAAATCAATGTTTGGAACACATTAAGAAAATTACTGTGACACTGTTCATGAGCAGAGGTCTTAAAATGGCTATGTTGAAAATGTGGTGAACAAATTCCCAAAAATGACTGTTTTATGAGCATGCGTTGCTCAGTTCCTACACACACTCATAAGTTCACACATTTTTAATATTTGCACTCCAGATTTTCAGCATTGCCATTTTACCACACCTCTTATGAACAGTACAGCTGTCATTTTTCACATCTCCTCCAAAATGTGTTTCCATGCATGTAGCGCACAATGGCACAGTCGGTGTGTGAAATCAATGTTTGGGACACATTAAGAAAATCACTGTGACACTGTTCATGAGCAGAGGTCTTAAAATGGCTATGTTGAAAATTTGGCAAAAAAAATCCCAAAAATGACTGTTTTACTAGCGTGCATTGCGCAGTTCATATGCACGCTTGTAAGTTTGTGAATTTTTAATATTTGCACTCCAGATTTTCAACATTGCCATTTTACCACACCTCCTTATGAACAGTACAGCTGTCATTTTTCACATCTCCAAAATGTGTTTCAGCGCATGTAACGCACAATGGCACAGTCAGTGTGTGAAATCAATGTTTGGGACACATTAAGAAAATCACAGTGACACTGTTCATGAGCAGAGGTCTTCAAATGGCTATGTTGAAAATTTGTTGACAAAAGTCCATAAAATGACTGTGTTACAAGCGATCATTGCGCTGTTTCCACACACCCTCATAAGTTCATGAATTTGTAATATTTTTAGTCCAGATTTTCGCCACTGGCATTTTTCCACACTTCCTTATGAACAGTACAGCTGTAATTTTTCACAACATGGCTGAAATGTGTTTTCACACTTTCTGCGCAGAAATGCGTGGTCACTGTGGGAAATCACTGTTCAGAACAGATTAAGAAAATGACAGTGACACTGTTCACTGTTCATGAGCGGAGGTCCCAAAATGCCTGTGTTGACAATCTGCTGTAAAAAATCCCCAAAGTAATTATATTAAGGGTGTGCATTGCGCAGTTTCTATGCACTCACATGACTTCACCAGTTTTTTTAATATTTTCACTTCAGATTTTCAACATTGTCATTTTTTACACCTCCCCATGAACAGTGCAGCTGTCATTCTTCACATCCTGTTCGAAATGTGTTTTCACACCTGTGGTGCCAAATGCCATAGTCACTGTGCAAAATCAGCTTTCAGCTAACAAACTGATATTACCACTGTTCATAAGGTGGGGGTCACAAAAAAGCCTGAGGCATTAGGGTTTCTGACCATAATGCCCCACCCTGTAGCTACTGACAGGCATCAGGGGTGTGACTTGGGATTGTCGCCTGTAATGCTCATACCATTCCACCCCCACCCACACCCTGTAGCCAGTGAGAGGCATCGAGGTGTGCCTTGGACTCTTCAACCCCAAAGTTCACCCCATCCTCCTATACTGCACCCATCTCACCATATTTCCTGATGGAATGGGGTAAGCATAAGGGCCAAAGACCCCAAGGCACACTGTAACACTTGACGGTGTCTGCAGGGTAGGCTGTGGTGAAATGGAGTGGCCATTATGCCTGATGACCCAAAGGCAGACCCCACCTATGCCAATGCCAGCAAGCAAACATTCGGCATTGACAAATGCTTGTTTTATCTGTACACATCACTTGTGGTGGATAATATAATAACTGGTTACAATAGTGCTACAAATATAGCATAATGAAAAAACAGCAATGTCCAAATGGCGTACCACAGATGGAGACAGGGAATAAGCAGTGCTATGCAGAAAGCACTGCCCAGGTTGCTGTCCATAGTAATAGGAAGAAGAAGATAAGGGCTGGGAAATCGAAAATGGTTGATGAGCTGCTCCCATGGCAGAGAGGACTGAGACATGGAGCTGCTTGGCCACAGTGGTGGTGGAGATCAGGGATCTAATTCTGACGGTCAAAATTTTGTTTTCTCTCATAACCCAACTCTAACTCAGAGATGATTATTTTAGTTAAGGGGGTTGGGGGGCAGAGTCCTCACTAAAATAAGTGTTTGGACTGGTAGAAGTCGTCAGTGTGCATTGTGACTGCTACCAGTGGCATTGCCTTTACTTGTCGCATTTGTTCCTGCCACTGTTCTTCATAGTGCTGTATGGAAGGTGCTGTTATTGAAGGTGTTGTTATTGTACTATTCAGACCTAGTGACAGATAATATAAGGGCATTTCTGCATTAAGTTACTAACTCTGATAAAACTCTGCCCCTGGAGTGAAACGTTAGTTGTTTTTGTCCCAATATGGCATAGCATTGCCCCCTGATATTCATTGCACTACTGCACTTTTGTTGTTTTAAGTATTCATCCTATGAATTCCCATATGTTTTTCTATTAAGCGTGTTAAAGTTTTACTGCTGACTATGGAATAACACTGCTTTTTATTTGATGCACAAGTGGCAAGTACACAAATGTGCAATAGTACAATGAATAACCGGGAGCAATGCTACAATAGATTAATGTAGAAAACCACTAACATTTCTTTCTAAACATCACTGTAGATGGCTCCCATTGTCTACTTACTTTTTTCATTGACTTCTGGACCGAGGAGGGAGGGAGAGCTGGGCATCTAGTGTTAGAATGGAGGGTTAGCAGCACTGGGGTTTGGCTGTCATTGTTTACTTACTTTTTTTAAATTTACTGTCTGACTCTAGGTTTAGGGACTTGGTGTCAGAATTGGGGAAGTCTGGTGGCAACAGGGTTGAGCAGCAAGTAGCTACTTGCTTTCATTTTAGTTTACCCCCCTACCCCATAATTGGGCACCCAGTGTTGGAGGCAGTGAGGGAAACTGTAGCTTGGTTCCTGGTTACTGCCTATCTGCCTGAATCAGGAGTCACCAAGCCTACCATGCCCACCAAACCAGACCTGCATTGCCATTGCTTGCTAGCTGCAGCACAGAAGCCCCCATCCCCCACAACCCAGCAGTACAGCTAATCTTAATAGAGCTGTACTGTGCTGTGCTTTTTTCATAAAATACTAGGGCAGTCTGGTCAGTAATAAGAGAGTGCAGCACCAGCTAGCCACCCTGCCCAGCCAGTAGCTGCAGCACAGAGTCAGAACCTCAAGTAAAAGTCCTGCCCGCAGCAAAAACAGCCAAGAAAGAAGAAGAAGAATCAGCATTTATATAGCGCTTTTCATACACAGTGTATCCCAAAGTGCTTTACAAGCAATGCTAGACTGGTAGTGAAGTGACTGAATGTGTGGTGGCAATCATATTGCACATCATCACCCACACACAACCTGGATAATTGCATGAACTGGTTTATGGGAAGGGGAATGTTGGCCAGGACACCGGGAATGTTCCCTACTCTTTGCGAAGAGTGCCCTGGGTTCTTTTACTTCCACCTGGACACCCACCAGGACAACACCAGGATGGGCAGAAGGGACCTTGGTTTAACATCTCATCTGAAGGATGGCACACCCCAGCAGTACAGCACCCCCCAGTACTGCACTCGGATGCCAGCGATTTTTAGGTGCAAGTCCAATCCCGGTGTGGGATAAGATCCCACGACCTTCTGGTCCAGATGTGGATTTGCTACCAACTGAGCCACGCTAATGCCTGACAAGAAAGACACTGCATGCAGAACCAGAGTGACAAGGTTCTGACTGCTTGTGCCTTTTCATTAAGGTAAGTGAATGGGTTTATTTGAAAATGTCTCAGTACTGTGGGGAAGGGAGAGGAGGGGAGAGACTCAAAAGAGAGTGCATGGCCCTCAATCTCCTGGCATGCCACTGCGGGTGGCAATCCATTGAGGACCATTTTGGTAGGTGGTTACCTGCTGTAAAGGGTTGGAATGGCCATTTCTTCTTGTTTGTGTGATGGGGAAGGCTTTACTTCTCCTGCCCCAGGGAGAATAGCTTTGCTTTTCCTGGTGGGGGGGCCCTGATTCTCCCCACTTGGGGGAGTGAGGATGGCCCTGCTTGTTTGGCCTTGGAGGAAGGGTATCTCCCTGTTTCTCCTGGCTTAGGGGGTGGTCCTATCTTCTGGGTCATGTGGGCCAGCTTCTCCTACTAGAGAAAGCAGGGGTAGGGCCATTCCCCCATCCCTGAGCCAGGAGAAGCGGAGCCAACCATCCCAAGCCAAAATAAGCTGGGCCATCCATACCCCTACCCCCAAGATAGGAGAAGCAGGACCATTCCCTGTAAAAAAATTAAATGGAATTTGCATTTTTATTTTTAGAAACATAATATTCATTATTAGTTCAAATACTCCAAGAAGCAAGCATGGATATGCACATATGCTTTCCATTCTAGTTTCAAGAGGTACCCTGGCTTTCAACTGTAGTGCCTGGCCAGTGCCCTGGTAACCAACAGAAGCAGGGGCTGCCACTGTTGCTAGGTTTACATGCTGTGAAACTTGATCAAATAGAAATAAAAAATGTAAATTTGGAGGTGGACATTGGACAGAAAATTAAATGAAAGTGGTGAGGAATTTGCTAAAAGTTCTGCAAAAACACAATGTCTTTATGGTACTGAAGAAGAAAATAAACTTTCAACGTTTACAGTATATATATAAAAGCACACGAGAAGGTTGAAGATTAATGACCAGCACAATCAAAGGTTACAACTCAGATGTACTGCAAGGAAATCTGAGAACAGGGGAGTTGAAACCATTAAAATGCCAAAAAAGGCACACAGCTTCATTAACTATCTAATTATTATAAATATCTTAGTTTTAAATACACATTTTGCAAGAAATCAACACATATACTACAGACTCAGGTAAATATGCTAGAATGCAGGAAAAAAGTGCCACTGAAAATAAATAATCTTTTCATTGTTTATGGAAGTTAGCTGTTCCATAGCTATTTATCTTACATGCTCTTGACATGATGAATATGTTTCAATTGAAATTACAGCCATTACTGCCTTAAGCTCTTTTAAGAGGCACAGTTATTTAAGGGGCTATAGAAACAGTGCTATATACTGCAGGCAGGATAGAAGGACACTGCTGTTTACCAAGTTGGATTCAAATGAAAACATGTGTATCTTGTACTTACTGAAACACTATAAGAGAGGAGAGGTGACTCCCCAGAGCATGAATTTCTTAATCCCTAGGCTGCTGAAAGTACTAGAATGAATTTATTTAATTGAGCCATGGATAGATGTTCAGTCTGCAGCACTGTACGGGTTAAATGGAAGGGCTGCAATGAGGTGGAAGGATCAACTGAAAACTTCAAAGGAAGTGTTCTAAGCTCTAAATCCTGCAGCTCATTTTTAGAGCTGATGCAATAGGGCTGCAGGCTCTGCCTACCTGTAGTCCTAAAAATGAAAAAAAAAAAAAAAACCCATTTTCGTTTCTCAGAGTGAGTGAGAGACCAGTGAATTCAACAGCAGAAAACATCAGAGTGCAGAAAAAAAACACATTAAGGGGAGCAGAGTCAGACAGGACAGGAGGACCCTCCTTGTCTCCCTGTCTGAAGGTCATAGTGCCTCAGTAATATTGAGGGGGGGCTTATTGTGCCATACAGATTTTGAAGAAGGTGTCACCCATGTCTCAGACTCTGTTGCCCATCTCTTTGGTATCCTGTAAGGTCATACTGCTGCAGACTCTGTGTTGCCCATCTCTATGCTGCCCTGAAAGGCCATACTGCGGTAGACTCTGTTTTGCCAATCTCTGTGTACAAACTACTAATACTGTAGGTCATAATGCAATACAGATTGTGAAGGTGGGGGATCATGTCTCAGACTCTGTGAAGCCCATCTCTGTACTTGAACTACAACTAGGTCATGCTGCTGTAGCATAGACTGTGTTGCCCATCTCTGTGCCTAAACTGATACTTGGTCATAATGCCATACACATTGTGAAGGGGGGGTCACGTCTCAGACTCTGTGTTGCCTATCTCTGTAACTGAACTACTACTAGGTCATATAGTGCCTCACGTAGTGTGAAGGGGGGGTCACATCTCAGACTATTTGTTGCCCATCTTTGCATATGAGCTATTACTACTAATTAAGTAATTTAGTTGGACCCCAACGAATGGATTCAGAATCAGAATCTGTTATGGTAATGGAACATGTGTCCAACACCAGCAGTATGGCTGAAGCTGGTACATGTAGCAACAAAAGGGGGGGGCAGTGACTGGGCTGGGGACCGGCACATGGGCTTCAAGGCAGGAGTAGGTGGCAGCCGGGGCCAAACAACCCAATAAAAAAAAAACTGCAGCGAGGGGGCAAGGGCAACCAGATAAAAAGTAACTTAGAAAACACAAGTGATAGAAATAATTGGTCAATAAGGCAGGAGTATGTGGGATGGTTTGGGGCTGATGTTGCTTGCTATAATATCAAGTAAGCAAGCAAAATAATTACAAATAAAAACAAATTCTGGCCAGTGCTCATAGGGTTGCAGCTGAAGTCCTACTAAAGTTAGGTGCCTGTGTGTGTAAATGTGAACACCAGCTCATAACTTTGATATGTTGTAATATTTTTGCCATAAATTGTCAACATTCTCTTCTTATGAGCCCACCTCATGAACAAGTGCAGAGAAAATTTTCAACTCCTCTCTGAAAAGTGATTTCACACAGGGACTAAAAAATCACCTTTTATGATGCAAAAATACATTTTGGGCAGGATTTGAAAACTGACAGCTGTCACATTCATGAGGTGCTATATAGATAAGCTATGCTGTAAATTAGGGGTAAAAATATTGAAAATTACCAAAGTTATAAGTCTGCTTTTGCAAAATTCAATGTATGCTCATAACCTTGTTGTTTTTAATATTTTACACCAAATTTATAACATAGCCATCTTATGTCTTATGAACAAGTGTAGAGAAAATTTTCAACTGTTGTCCAAAAGTCAATTTCATGTAGGAACTGCAAAATCATCTTTTAGAATGTGAAAAAACCATTGCAGCCAGTATTTGAAAAATGTCAGCTGTCACATTCAAGAGGTACTGTAAAGATATGTCTATATTACATATTTGGGATAAAAATATTGAAAATTACCAAAGTTATGAGTCTGTATTCACAAAATTCAACTTAGGCTCATAACTTTGTTGTTTTTTTTTTTTTTTTATATTTTTACACCACATTTTCAGCATAGCCTTCTTATGACCTCACCTTATGAACAAGGGCAGAGAAAATGTTCAACTCCTGCCCGAAAGGTGATTTCATGCAAGGACCATGAATTCACCTTTCAGGACACATTTTCCTGAAGTCTATAACTGTTCATGATGCAGGGTCCGAAAAAACGCATATTGAAAATTTTGGCCAAAAATATGAAAAAATGCTGAAGTTATGCCATTATGTCACTAAGTTCAAAACACCATTAGGATACATTAACACACTAACATACTATTTGCCAGCAGATTAGGCCTTACGGTCTATCGAGTCTGCTCAAACCTCAGATCCCTAGTTGGGTGCAGAGACCCTTCCCCCCTTGTGTTCCAGAGACCCCTATCATCCATCCCCACCCCCCTGGGACAGGCCATCATCTGATACATCCACTTTCTGTGTCTGTCCCACCCTCTCTTGAAGCCCTTCACTGTGGATCTCTGAACCAGCTCTCCAGGCAGTGAATTCCAAGGGTCTACCACCCTCTCAGTGAAAAACCTCCTCCTCTTTCCCCTCATCCTTCCACCTTCCAACTTCAAACCATGCCCTCTGGTGATACCTCCCTGCTTTAGTCTAAAGATCCCCTCCATGTTTACCATATTTATTCCCTTGAGGTACTTGAAGACCTCAATCATGTCCCCCCATCTCTCCTCTCATCCAATGAAAACAGGCAGAGCTCCTCAAGTCTGTCCTCATACATCAAATCCCCTTGCCCTCGTATCATCTTAGTTGCCCTCCTCTGTACCCTCTCCAGGAGCTGT
Source organism: Neoceratodus forsteri (assembly GCA_016271365.2). Classification (NCBI taxonomy): domain Eukaryota; kingdom Metazoa; phylum Chordata; order Ceratodontiformes; family Ceratodontidae; genus Neoceratodus; species Neoceratodus forsteri. The sequence goes on along the minus strand of CM057450.1, from coordinate 926,330,530 downwards.
ATGTCCCTCTTCAAGTGTGGTCTCTGGTACTGTACACAGCACTCAAGGTGTGGTCTAACCAGTCCATTGTACAGCGGCAGAATCACTTCCTTGCTCCTTGAGGTGATCCACCTTACGATGCGTTCCAACATCCTGTTTGCCTTGCTAGCCACTCTCCTGCACTGCTCAGAGTTATTCATACATGCATCCACCATGACCCCTAGGTCTTTTTCCCTTATTGAGGCCTCCAGCACCTCTTCTCCCAGGGTGTACCTGTGTTTAGGGTTTCCCTGCCCAAGATGTAACACCTTGCACTTGGTGATATTGAAATTTAATTTCCATGTGTGATCCAGCTTTCCAGGGTGTCCGGGTCCCCTTGCAGGGCCAACCTCCCCTCTTCTCCCTCAACTACTGCTCCCATCTTGGAGGCATCAGTGAAGAGACTCATTTCACACCCTATACCCTCCCTGATGTCCAATATGTATGCATTAAACAGGATCGGACCCAGGACCGAGCACTGCAGTACCCCACTACCAACCTCTCTAGGGTTTGAGAGCTCCCCACAGACCACTACTCTCTGGGTGCATCTAGCTAGCCAGTTTTCAATCCATCTGATCATCAAAGGGCCTACTCCCAACCCCATCAGTTTCTCCACCAGACCATTGTTGGGGATAGAGTCAAACGCCTTGCTGAAGTCCAAGAATAATACATACACTGGCTTTCCCCTGTCCAGTTCTGATGTTACCCATTCATAGAACTCCACAAGATTGGTTTGACATGATCTACCTGGCACAAACCCATGTTGCCAACTATCCAGACCTCCCACCTCCTCCAAGTACACATTGAGCCACATACTTGTTTCTTCAGTTCTCTGTCTGGCTTTGAAGAGTGAAGACATGTCTGCAGTCCAGAGATGATTATGGCTTTGGACCCCAGATGGAAAAGTAAGGGCTGGGAAGTTCAGGGTGGTGGGTGCTACGTGGGAGGATTGGGTTGGGGGGCAGTTAGGGCACAAAAAACAACAATGGATGATTTTCCCATATCGGAATTAAAAAACAAAAACAGACTGAGGATTGTTCATTGGGACACCAAGGGATTGGGCACCCCAGTGTTACTGTTATGTTTCTGGGGGATGTGGAGTGGTAGGTGCTAGAAGGAAGGTTGGGTGGGTGGGAGGAAAATATATAGTAAAAAAAGAAATAACTGCACATGCTAGGTAGTGGAGGGTGATAAATAAAAGAGCTTTCCTCATCCCAACACTGAGGGGATTGGGCATCCCTAGTGTTACTGTTATGTTTCTGGGGTGGTGGCGTGAGGTGTTGGGTGCTGAGAGGGAAGATAGGGTGGGTGGGAGAGAAAAAAAAACAGCTTCTAAAATACATTAACACATTTGAAATCCTTTCTCCTTTCACTGCAAAGCCCTAAATGACCCGCATACATTGGGCTTGGATTCACAAACATTTTTTGGTACAAAGTCCCACACTGCAACTCCAGTTGTGGACCAAAATCTCTGCAGCTGTGGAAAATGTTATTCACATCTACAGCATCTGTAGAAGTTATGGTTGTTCCCACCAGCCATAATATTTTTCTGTAGCTGTGGGGATTTCCACAGCAACACCACCCATGAGGTGCCATTAATTGTGGAGCTGGTGGTAAACCAGCTCCACTTTTGAGAATACCATAGCTGCAGGATATGCAGTTCCACAAGTGGCAATCCACTTGCACTGAGTTTTTCTCACAGCTGTGGAATTTCAAGAGTTTTGTGAATCCAGCCCACTGTTTCCTACACGTCATGTGGTGGCTGACACACTGGATTGGCAAGAACAACATTCATTTTATTTTGTTGCTGTTGGCAGCTTGCTGAAAATAGAGACACAATTGTTTTTTAAAAAAAGGCTAAAGTTTATTTTTTTAACAGAGGGACCTACAAGAATATTAGTGATGCATTGCTCATACTCAAATGGACTAAAATAGGTCTACAATTCATCAGAATAAATCAGAACCTTTTGGGAAAAAATTAGATGGAATCAGAACCTGGTCACAGCCGACCCACCCATCCCTAATGTATATAACTGACAATTAACCTTTTACCAAGGCAAGATAATTGAGGGTTTTTTTTGCATGGGGGAGGGCATACTGAATGAAGAATGATATTTGAGTGACATCAATATTGCACTTATATGTCAATATTTAATAATCTGTGTTTTCTGTTTCAGGTCATGAGTGACAATGGTAGTAACTCCAACACGTCTGATTACTATTTGGATTATTATAATGCGTCTTTGGATTATAATGAGCCTTTTGTAACTCCATGTAGTAAACGCAGTGTAAGAGAGGTTGCTGCACGTTGTATACCTGCTGTAGTATCTCTGATATGTGTGCTGGGCCTTGTGGGCAATGGTTTGGTAGTCATTACATATGCATTTTACAAGAACTCAAAGTCCATGACAGATGTTTATCTTCTCAATGTGGCCATAGCAGACATACTCCTTGTCCTTACTCTCCCATTTTGGGCAGTGTACCATCATGTTCAGAACTGGTTCTTTGGGACATTAATGTGCAAACTGGTCAAAGGACTGTATGACATCAACTTTTACTGCAGCATGCTGTTGCTGGCATTTATCAGCATTGATCGATACATTGCAATTGTTCGAGCAACCCGTTCCTTCAGACTTCGAGCAAGAACATTAATGTACAGCAAAGTAATCTGTGCAATTATCTGGTTTGTCTCTTTTCTTGTGTCCATCCCAACAATAATATACAGTGAAGTGTATGATCACAGCATAGGTGAGAACAGAACAATATGTGAGTTCAGATACCCTGATAGTAGTGCATTTCAGTTCAAGTTGTCTGCCCGAATTTTACCGCTATGTCTTGGATTTTTGCTCCCTTTGTTGATCATGCTCTTCTGTTACTTATTTGTCATCAAAACTCTGCTTCATGCTCAAAACTTCCAGAAGCACAAGGCAGTACGTGTTGTAATAGCAGTTGTAGTTGTTTTTCTGTTTTGCAATGTACCATACAATGTGGTCTTACTTATAAGTATCACAAAGCTCTTTAAAACAGATGGAAATTGTAAGGAAGAAAAGCAAATTACAGTAGTAAATTATGTTACAGAGAGTTTAGCATTTTTTCATTGCTGCCTGAATCCTTTGCTTTACGCTTTCATTGGAGTGAGGTTTAGGAACTACTTCCTAAGGATCCTGCAGGACATTTGGTGTGTAAGCAAGAAATACATTACAGTGAGGCACAGTTCTAGGTTTTCTTCAGAAGCCTTCAGCTCTAAGCGGACAGTTGAGGTGTATGACTCTGACAACGCATCATCTTTCACTATGTAATCTGTGAATGGCTTTGCATATGTAAACAATTAACAATAAAAACTGTGTGGATATTCTGCTAACATGTTACTCCCCACTTGTTTCTGAAGCAAACAATTAAGTAGTTTAGTAGTGTTCCAAAAAACAAGGCTAGCAATTATTATAATGGTTACAGCTTGGTATCCAAATGCCCACCCATTTAATAAGTTGCATGAAGCAGTAGAACATAGCTGAAGAGATTTTGTGTAGTAGTACCCCAGCAGCCTACAGGAAAGACATGCTTAGGCTGCTTTATAACTAAGAACTGTACACTACTAAACCGATACCCTCCCAAAAAGCATTGCATTCTGTATAATGAAAGCCTGTGTTGTAGGTATACATATTTTAACCAGCTTTCAGGCAGCAGTGCTAAAGATGGGAAAGAAGAGTTTCATAAGAACTTACTGTAGCAGTAGATCTTTGAGGGGATCTCAGTCATCATGTTACACCATAGGAACCTTCACTGCCAGTGAAGGGGATTCTACATGTAGGATTTTCAGCAGTACTATGGGTCAACCATGCCATCGACGTCCACTGACGTCACCAACCCTATATAGGCATGGGTGGCCCTGCCTCCTCCTCAGTTCTTTCCCTCCAGAGATGAAGGGAGCAAGGCTCAAGCCCTAGGGAACAGAGGAGAGGCAGAGGGACACCGCTCTTGATAAAAAAGATGGAAACAGCAAATAGCCAGGTCAAGAACGGGAGCGCCAAAAAGGGGGATGGCGGGAGATAAATCATACCTGATGACTGATATCCTATTGAAAATCTACTGTTATGGTAAGTTCTTATGTAACTGTTCTATCTTCTTTGGAGATATCTCAGTCATCAGGTTACACCATAGAAATGAGTACAAAACAGTCACAAGAGTAAGCAGACAGTCTGGGATGCTGGATCTCCATAAACTTAAGACAGGAGTCCTTGTAGCATGGCCTGCCAAATTCTGCACAGGCTGTTGAAGTAATGCCCAGGTTGTAATGCTTGGTGAAAGTGTGGACTGTGCTCCAGGTGGCAGCAGTGCAAATATCAGCAGTTGAGACCCCTTTGAAACAAGCCACCGAGATAGCCATGCCTCAGCTAGAATGAGCTTTGACAGCACCAGGCATTCTTTACTGTACTTGTTGCAGAACACAATGCAATTTGACAACCATTTGGATAAACATTATTTAGAAACTGAAGCACCCTCTTTACCTGGGGTGAAAGAAACAAACAACTTCTTAAACCTTCTGGACTCCTGAGTCCGAAGCAGATACTACTTCAAAGTTCTGCTCACATCTAATGTATGGAGCAGTGCTTCCCCTGGATTGGCATGCTCAGGAAAATAAACAGGAAGCATGATAGACTCAGAGACCACCTGAGGGAGAAACATAAGATCTGTGTGCAAAGATACCCCATCTTTGTGAAACATCAAATAAGGCTTATCGCACCAGAGGGCCTGCAGCTCTGAAATTCAAGCAGAAGTAATTGTAACTAAAAACAGCACTTTCCAAGAGAGAAAGCACAAATCGCAGGTCATGATTTGCTCAAAAGGAGAGATTCAACTTTTCCAAAATGAAATTTCAGTCCCAAGCCAGGACCAGGGATGGGATTGGGGATTTCAGGTCCAAGATGTCCCTGAGAAATGTACAGCAGACTGCTGACTGAGTAATAGTGTGGTTACCCATGGGCTCATGAAAGACAAAAATAGCTGAAAGGTGGACCTTGAGGGAGGAATACTAGAGACCTCAGTCAAAGAAATCAAGTAGTTCAGGACATGACTCATAGGACAGGAAAATGGGTCTAGGGAATGTTTGGCAGCCCAGATGGCAAACCGCTTCCACTTCATGGCATAAGTGGCATAGCTGGAAGGCTTGTGGATGGTCACCTGGATGTCTGCTACTTTCAGACCCTGAACTTGGTGATTGCTACATTCTCAGGAGCCATGCATGCAGATAGAGGGACCTGAGGTTAGGATGGACCTGTGTCCTCCAATCCTGGGTCAGCAGATTCCTGCAAAGGGGGGTAGAGGGACTGGAATTTCCTCCACCAGCCGCTGAAGTGGAGGGAACCAAATCTGGTGAGGCTACCAGAATCATGTTGGTCGCTTCCATTGGTAGCTTGAGCAGCACCCTCTGTATCAGTGGAAATGGAGGGAATGCATACAAAAATCTTCCACTCCAAGAGAGGTACAATGCCTGAAAACTCCAGGCCCTGTATCTAGCAAGCAAAAATTGGGCAGTTTTACATTGTGTGGAGGTGCAAAAAAGGCCTAACTCTGGATGACCTCATCTGTTGACCAGATCTACTACAGATGAGAAAAGCTCCCATTTGTGCATGCAGGACTGAATCTTGCTGAGACTCTCTGCCACGGTGTTTAGGATGCCTGGCATGTGGACTGCAGAGAGCGCCAGACTGTGCTCCAGTGCCTGGTATCACACTTGCATGACCTCCATGCAAAAGGGGTATGAGTGAGTCCCACCCTGCTTGTTGATGTAGTAGCCAACAGTCAGATTGTCTGACTGCACCAGCAGATGGCCTGGAGCAAGGTGTTCCTAAAAAACCTGCAAGGCATAGACCACCCTCATCTTCAGGACATGGATATGCAGGACAGCTTTCCACTGGGACCAGGAGCCCAGCGTTTGAAAGGGACCCAGGTGTGTTCCCTGTCTGAGACCTGAAGCATCTATGGTTACGATCTGCTGCAAGAAATAAATGTGGAAGAGAACCCCCAAAAGAAGATTTGCATTGTCTATCCACCACTGCAGTATCTTGCACACTGGGGGGAGGAGACCAAGACTTGTTGGTCCAGTTCATCCCTGTGTAACCTCCCCCACCTGCCCCCCTTTTTTCCAACTAGCAGGGCTGCTCCTCTCACATCTAGGTGACAACGAGAGGGGTCAGAGTAGTCGCTACAAATATCACAGTTCTATGTATGACCCATTACTTCTACTTCAGAGCCTGCCATCCTCAGACAGGCAAACTAAGTGTGGCAACTACCTGGCTCACACCTGAGGGGACCATTTAGCATGGCCATCAACCTGGGTCCCTGAGAGAAAATGTTTGCTCAGCATTATGCTAGGTTTGTACTTCTGGTCAGAGGCACCCAAGTAAATCCAGACACTGGAAGCAATAACTGTAATGTCCAAACCAGGCTGGGGTTCTAGAGTGTGGCTTTTATTCACATAACACAGAGAATAACAAAGCAAAGATGGACCCCCACAGGGCTACTCTCACTGGTAATGCAGATTACTGAGGTACAGAGGTACAGAGTACAAACTCTCACAATGAACCCTCAGGTTCTGAATGGATCTAGGCACACACTACCTGAACTGGTACATTTCTCTTCCTTTCCTTGACTTGGTACCCCGGCCAGTACTAGGACACTTTTCCATATTGCATGGAGGTTGCTGGTGGCTCCCTAAACCACCCAAGAGCACATTCCGTCTCTCAGGGAAATCCAAAATCCCACATCTGGGTGTTTTCCTCAGGCATTGGCCAAATGCACTGAGAGAAAACAAAGGTGCCCAAACTGAACCCAGAGAGGTAAACCTGGTTACTCCAGATGTGGGTCTCCCACCTTTTGCACCCAAATCTATACTCAGCCATTCATCTGGTTACAACACCTTTCTTGGAAACACTCTTGTAGATGCTCTCTTGAAATTGAACACATTGAACATTTTACTTTTTAACTCTAAGGAGGTGTCCTGACTTTTAAAGTTCCATATGTGACTATGTCTTTACCCTAGACCCCCACTGTTGCAGATGCCTCTAAGTCATTCACTGTCTAAAGTTCTGTACTTGGCAAGTCTCTCTTTGACTCCACAGTAGGCAGACACTTTTACTTAAAAACACAGTCTTGGTGAACAGAGTCCCCTTTGTCAGAGAAAAACTCACCAGGGTATGCAGGTGCCCCAGAGTTTGTTTTTCCCCACAACACATTCTCAGGTACTCACAGAACAAAATGACTCTCAGGCAGCTTCTCCATCTCTAGGCTGGACCAGGAGGTTTCCCCTGAATCCTGGAATTCCCCCATCCCTCCAGGGATGGAGCACTGGAACAACTTCTAGGAACGGTCTCTATCACTTCCTTCTACTGTTCTTCTGTGTTCTTCTCTAGGGTGAGAACACACAACCCCTTCTCTTGAGATAGCTCTCTCTCAGAGTTAGGTCTGAGGAGCTGCACCCTGCAGCACTCCTCACTCTCCTGAGTCTCCATACAGTCTAGTCTATTAGACTGAACTGAAACTCCCAACTTTCTACTGCTAACCCCTGCAGCTAGCATTCCATTGTGGTTTATGCTGCTGTGAGAATTCTAAGGTGACATCATCACTCCAGCTCAGCAGAAACTAAAAACAAAGTGTGACAGTGTGAAACCCATTTAACTGGCATCTCACAACCTGCCTCTCCCTGCCTGCCACTGATTCTTAGTGGTATTCTAGTAACCCCAGCAACAAGGGGGTTACACCCACCCTCAGCCAGAAAAATGACTGTACACAGTCATTATCTACCCAGCACCAGGCCATCCTACCCTATGTGTTGACTACAGGGAGGTAGCGCTACCTTTTCCCCTACTATGTGCCAAACACAGACAGACAACACTAAGGGCCCAGAGGCCATTGACTGATGCATCAGCCCCAACACTATGATCTTACTATGGTAACCAGTGGCCCTGGAAGAACTGTCCAGAGCATAACCCTAATAGACCAGCACGATGGCACCTATGGCAGGTCAGGACCACAGCCTGTCTATCCCCCTAGCAATCTAGGGAAAATCTATCTGACCAAAGACAAAACTACCCACAACAGGAGAACCTCCCCCCATCCCTGGACACCTGCAAACCAAAACCAAGGAGCTATCACTATACCCAAGCATTACACTCCCACACTCCCCCACAACTACGCCTGTGGAAGTAAAAGTTAACACATGTTAACAACTACACAGTACTTTAAACACAACACTTTAAAGCACATGATGAACTCTGAGAAGTCCCTCCAATCCTCTTCTTGTCTTCTCTTCTGTCCTCGTCATGAACCACCTGAAAGAGAAAAGACAAAAACATACACCAAATCTGCAAACACAATATACAACCGTAACCCTTACCATCAAACACTGGAGAATCCCAAAACATATGTTTTAGAAAAGTAGAAAACAGTAGAAAATAGTAGAAAAACATCAACATTATATACAATACACCTTCTGGGGATGGAATGCCCTAAATGTCCCAACTAGTGACAACAGTGCCCAAAGGCAAGGTCCATGAAAGAGTCTGTCCTGGGTCAGAGTCCAGTGAAGCACAGTTCTTGTAGTACTGTAGTCCAGAAGGGGAGAGTCTTTGTGGACAGTTCAAACAGTCTGTAGTCTGCCAGATGTAGGATGTGTATTGCAATGTCAATAAGGCAAGAAAAGTCTGGACTTACCAGTCCCTTGAAGAATGAAAATGGAACAGCTCCTGGATCTCCAGTCAAAGACTCTCCCTGGCAGCATTTTTTGGATAAAGCTGGGTGGAAATATTCTGGAAATGACAGGATGGCACATCTGGAAACTGCTGGGTGGATGTCATCTTGGCTGACGTCATCTGGAGATGGAACCTTGGAACAGGAAAGGAACAGCTGGTCTGTAGTCATCCAAAATCCCAGGCGATGAATCCGTAAATAGCTGGGAGGATGTCATCTCTGGATGATGTCATCTGGAAGGCCAGGTGATGGAACTGGAAGGCACACTGCAAGGCTGATGAATCTGGATGCACCTTTGGATCCTGGAACACAAGACTGGTGAAACAACATGGATATGACAATGGCTGGATGGCAGCACTGGCTACCACTGCTCTGCTTTCCATTTGGTAGGCATGGGCACATCCTCAGGAAGCTAGTTACATTGAGGAGAGTATCACAATGGGTCAGGTGCAAGAATTATTACCCCATCTGGGCGCTTATAATTCATCTTATGGAATGTCTCATTTCCCTTACCATCCACAATATGTACAGTGTCTATGAACAGTGTCCTGCCCACTTTCCAATACTTGAATCTGTCTCTGACAACTTTGTCTCTGACAAATCGAGTTGCATCTGGATGCAGGTCTTTAGTTGCCTCTTCCACTATCCAGGATCTCCTGTTTTTCTCAATCTCTTCCCAGACTCTCTGAGGAAAGGTAGGAAAGAACATTCCATAGATCTCATTTGCCTTCCTATGAACCAGTCTTCCCTCCTTACTACTCTTCGTCAGATTAAGACCACTGGCCTGGCTTGGGGGCAGCCAGTCCTGGTTCTGTCTGTGTTGCATACTCAATGCTACGTAGAGTGGATCCCTGACTCCTCCTTGCAGGAGTAGGGCTGTGGAGTCACCAATCTCTTCTGGTTCCTCTGAGGCAAGAGCCTGAGGCTGTGGACTAGCACCTTCATCATAAGGAAACATAGCTTCCCCCTCCTCCTCTTCCTTACTTAGGATCTGGGCCCAGGAGTGAGCAGTCACCCTCACTCCCGAGACTGTCTACTCTTCACTGGGCATGGAGGTCGACACCTTCCAGTTTAGGGTCTCTGGGACTTCATCCTCTCCTATGAGACTAGGGCTTGGACCCTGCCTCCACAGATTGAATGATGCTCCCTCTGCTCTGTCCATCTGTGACCTGGACATGGAGACATCATGACTACTCTGCTCTTCCAGTACATCCACACCCTCCTCCTTTGTGCCACAATCTGCTGGGCTTCCTCCAACAGGCTCCACCTGGTGCTGTGGGCTGCCATTTGCATGATCATGAAGCTTTGTCCAGGTAGGATCCAAACGAATCTAGGGTTGATTAGTTAGGCCTTGTTTCTCTAAGCACCCAGAACCATGAGGAATCATGAAGACATCCCTTCCAGCCTTGTGGTACATTATGAATACTCTCACAGGGTATCCGGGAATCACAACAAGAGGAGGCAAACATCCACCGCAGAAACATCTCTCTATTTCTTTCAGCTTGTTAACCTCTTCCACTATCATAGCCTGGGCATAATCCAGGTAGTGGGATGATCTTGAAGTCATGACTGCAGAAAAAATTAGATCTGGCAGAGCCACTACGACTGTGAATGCATTAACTAGATAAGGGTGTTTCATGGGCTTAAACATAAACAGTTATTTATTTATTTATTTAAAAAATATCAGATTTACAAACCTTTGAGTCAGAGACTCATTTACAAAGGCACCTCATCAAAACTAATACAAAGACAGCACAGTTAACAAGTCCAAAAATAATGGCTCCGAGAACAGACAGTTATAACAATCATTTACTGGAGATACATGGGTAGCAGTAGATAAAGAGATTACATAGTTTAGGCACACAGGCACCACATCAAGAAGACCAAAGCAGCTCAAACAATATACAATCGCTGAAGCAAATAGACATCAGGAGTCAAAGAGAAAACCAGAATGTTCACATGAAGGCTGTTGCATATACACTAACTGAATCAAAGTACAGTACATTGAGAAAGGGCATATTTAAGCAATAAGACACGACATGGTGTGTGTTATCATGTAATAATATCACTCCTAGGGTGGGTTGAAGCACAAGGCATAGACAAGTGCTTCCACCACCCCAGGAGTGACATTATTATAAGATAACACACACCCTGGAGTGCCTTATTGCAATTATATAATGCCTTATTATATACAGAATAACAAATACATTTTAAAGGATGTTTTTGTTAGTGTGAAAAAATATTTCTTAAGAGAAAATGCAAGGAATGATCCAGATCCAAAGCTATGGTGATGTTAATGTGTAATAACATCACTGTGTCAATCGGTCAGCAGCCAACCAGCTTCTTACATTTTTCCTTGCCATTGTATAACTAAAAATAATACCAACTTCTGTATTACGGTTAACTACATGTTTTGCATTTTATTCTATGTACTGTTACAGTATAGAAATCAACTCAACAGAACCAGGCCATCATATACATGAAGGTAGTGTACCCTAACTGAAAACACTGCTGAGACAACTGTATGTTGTGACAAGATGGAAGATAAACACAATGTTGAGACAGGTTTTTGAAGACATTTGATATGTTTAATTGTAGACAACACAAATCACTCCTCTAAGTTCTGGAAAGTTATCTATTCCTTTGTTTCCCCTCCAACTCAGTGTCTCTCCTGTTCTCAAGGTGGTGACTCCCTCATCTCTGACCCTTCTACTGTTGCCTCTTCTTTAAACTCCTAATTCACCATCTGTGCTCACTTCCATTGTCCCTTCCTTGCACATACCCTTCTTTTCCCTTCCACTGACTTCCCTCTCTTTCTCTTTTTCCTTCTGTTCTACCAATCTTACTGCTTCCTTTAAGGTCCTGCTTGCCACTAATCCTTGCTAGGGAGGTAGCCCTGATGGTCTCGATCCCAAGCTTCTGTTTCTCTCTGCTGCTGTCATCACCCTGCATATTACCTTACTTCTCAACCACTCTTTTTCCTCTGCAACTGTCCCTGAAGCCTGGAAGCAGCCTACTGTCTTCTTTCTCCATGCAGCTGGTGATCCTTCTGGTAACTTCTTTTCCACCCTGGCTGTTACAGGAACACCTTGTTATTTCTAAGCTCTCATCCTTTTTAAACTCCTCCTCCTTCTTCACTCCTTTCCAGTCTGGCTGTAGGAAATCCCACTCCACATCCACCTTCCTTTTCTGGCTCACTGACTATATCCTCTCAGGTATGCCTCAGAAACTGATCTCATCTACTATTTTTGCTGACCTTGCTAAGGTTTCCGCACTGTGGCACATTCCCTCCTGAGCAGTCCTCTTTGACTCCTCAGTCAGTTGGTATCACTCCTACCTTGAGAGAAGGTCTTAAGGTGCCTGAATCAGAAGCTCCACTTCCTCCCCACTCCCTATCTGCTCAGGTCCCTCAAGGGTCTGTCCTGGGCCCTATTCTCTTTTACATATTCTTGAAAGACCTCCCCTCTGTCTGTTCCTCTTTGTCCATTCATATGTATGCAAATAATACAGTACTTTTTGCATCTGACTTCTCTTCCCATAATCTTACTTCCCAGCTACAGCTGTGTTTTGACAATATTCAGTGCTGGTTTCAATCTAACCAACTGCCTTTCAACACACAACAGAGACTAACCAGGTTCCCCCACTCCCACCTGCATTCCAAACCCTTGATGGTGCAACAATTGAGGATGTATCCTTCTTTAAGTATCTTGGGGTCTGATTGGACTGACATCTTGATTTTCTGATGCTTATTGATGTCATACTCTATTAGTTCCACCCCACGCTTAGTGCATTGTACAGGAACAAAGCAAGTATCCCACTTCCAGGCTGCTGAAAGATTGTTTTAAAGATTATTCTCCCTATTTTTGACTATGGTGATGTACTTTACCGTGGAACTTCCAAATCCTACCTTGTCAGACTGGACCCCCTCCTTCACTCTTTTTGCCATTCTGCCCTAGACTATCCCCCTCATACCCACCACTGCTTGCTGTATTCTGCCCTTTCGCTCCCCTATCTTGATGCCAGCTGTAATTCCCATTGTGCCTCCTTTATATCCAAATTCTGGTTTGGTTCCCTTACCTCCTACTTTACCTCCCTATATCCCTTCCCCCTCCTTCCTCTTACCTTCTCCACAGTAATATTTCCCATTCACCTTTCTATTCCATCAGTGAAATCTACTGCCAGTCAAGCTGCCTTCTCTTATCACTTTCCTAAGCCTTTCTAAACTCTAGTCCACCTTTACCCTGTCAATCTGCTCTACCTAGTCTGCATTCTTGCTTAAGTCTCTTCTTTGTGACTTTTCTACTCCCACCTGCAGCTGTCCATGACCCTTCACCTTTTGACTCCCCCAACTCTTATTACCCTAACCATTTTGCCCCTCCTTCTTCCCCCGCATTACCTGTATGATTTCCTCCTACTTATCAAAACTCAATTTTTTTTATCTACTACATATACCAGCCATACTGATTTGCCTTACAGTGTTAAGATTATGCTCCTTTCGATAAACTGTGCTATTGTATATGACTTCTATTTTGTAATACTGTTAATACTATGTATTTTTTCTCCACTTCCACTATATCACTTACCCTCACCCCCATGATGCATCTGGAAACAAGCTGTCATCAGCTAAGTATGTCTTTCCTGGAGAAACATTTTAAAGTAAATGGGTCAATAGTATTACCTTAATTAAAACAAAAACTTAATTTGTGGAATAAAGAGGGGTGTGTGTGTGTGTGTAAATCTCAATTAACACTAATTGATGAATGGAGTCCCACAGCAGGAAATGAGTGGCACAAAAGAACAGAAGTGCATCTGTGTTGCTACAGAAGCCTCCCAACAGGCACCATAGAAGTTCTGCAGAAGCCAGAAACCACCTGCACTGAAATTCTACAGTAAATTGGACATCCGCCAAAGAACATAGACTCAAATTGCCACAGATAAATTGGGGTCTTAAGTAGGGACAGCAGGCTCAAACTGGCAGATGTGTAGTATAAAAATCATATAAGGACCACCATTAGATTATGGAGGGATGTGGGAGGTAAGCTAAGGAGTTAACTGGGAGGAGAAATCAAAGGAAAGAGACTACAGTATCAAGATACTTGCTGAAGAAACTAAAGAAAGTGCAAGAAGAGTTCGGGTGTCAAAGTACAAGATGCAGCTACTACAACATGCAGAAAGTGATAATCTCTGGAATAAGACAAGGGACCATGCATTCTAGTAAGAGACTGTGTTTGGATTTTGGCTCAGCCAAGACCAGCCGGGAAATGGAAGTTAGCCCAGGACCCCGGGAATGGAACTTAACTGAGCTCTGAAAGAGGAGCTGGAATCCACCTTTGCCCTGAAACAGGTGCTGGAACACCATCATTGCTCTGAAACAGGGTGGAATGTACAGTATATAGTAGCTCTGAAAGGGGAGCGATAACTGAAAGACTGAAAGAGGAATTATCTGCCAGCAGAAACAGTCAGATGCCAAATAAATTGTGATCTCTGGCTCTCACATTTGAACAGTTATTCAGTAAAGGATGGGTGCACTCAAAGACATTTGGTGTTTATGATACTTTACACGGTAGGTCCTGGGGTGCCCTACGTCTCAACCCTTCAGAGCGTAAGGAATCAGCAATTCAAAGGAAATGTAAGGGAACTCCTGGCAAGCCAGATATAGCCCTAGACACAGGAGGTTCTCTGAGCCATGCACACCCCCATTCCAACAAGGCATTAAACTCTGTGCCACACAGAAGGTTGCTGAAGAAGTTAGATGATATGAATGCAACAAGAGATCTAGTAATATGGATAAGAAGCTTGCTGGGGAGACAGCAGAGGGTGGTGGTAAATAGGGTCACGACCCAGGAGAGGGTGGTCACAAGTGGGGTACTACAGGATTCAGTTCGGAGGGTAGTCCTTTTCAAGATGTTCACCAGAGACATAGGAGAAGGAATACAGGACAAGATGTGTCTCTTCACAGATGACACTAAGCTCTGTGGCAGGGCAGACACTGAGGAAATGGTTAGGGAACAGCAGAGGGGCCTATGAAAGTTAGAGAAGTGGTCCAAAGTCTGGCATTTGAAAGTCAATTAAATTGCTGTGTGGGTTGGGGGTGCACTCAGATTCAAGAAGACAGCAGTCAGTTCTTTAGTGAAATAATTTTATCTGAGTTGAATTGCATGATTCACTTAGGACTGCATTGTCAATGTTTCATCTATATTAACAAAAGGCTTTTTCAGAAGGTTGCCTACAAGCCCATAAATATACAATTGTCAATATATGACCACCATAATCATTTTTAGAAAATAATAAATACATAAATTCTGTGTGTATTGTTCACAGTTAGAATAATCACTTTATGAAACATTTAATTTCATTGGTGAGCTTTCATATTGTGCAAACTTTTAACTGAAAACCAGCATATAAACTTGTGTTTAATGTACATTTTCTACTGACTTGATGCCATTACAAGAAGTGAAGCACTCTCCTTAGCCACGTACACAGCATCAACATGTGCTAATTTTAAATGGACAATATTCCTTAATAATTTAATAGTTTTTTTTTTAGGAAACTTTCTAGTTACCATACTGCCAGAATGTTTTAAATTGTATAGCAGTTCCACAGTGTCCATCAAGTCCTAGGCTCCTCCCACAGTTGTAAAAAACACAGAAAAGTTCACCGTTATCTCTTAGTTCGCTTTGCTTGGAACAGTCTCATAAATGGTTTCCCTGCTGCGGTGTTTACATTACTACTCCACCCTGTAATGGCGGTGGCAGCACTCCTGGCGCATCAACATTCTGTCTCTGACTCAAGCCACTGTGCATACAATTTATTGCACACTGATAAAGTTCACTCAAACTGTACAGATTGCACTGTTTTGCTCCTTCATTACATCTATATGATTTTTCTAGGACTTTACATTAGCTTTCACTCACTTTTACTTGCTTAAAGTCACTAAAGCCACAATATTTCTGGAACAGTATTGCCTGTTTTGCTGCAGCCTCTCATACAACTCACAGAATCTCATTTTGCTCAGAAAATTACACTGTTGCTGAATCCATAATCATGGTCACAGTCTAATGCTCAGAATTCTTGCTTAGGTTGGATTTACTTTACACAGTCCTTCTTTGCAAAACAATCACACTGTTTACACACAGATACAGCTGGCTTTAGAAAAATCACACATAGTTTGAGCTCTTTTTTGCTGAATTGTACTCACTGAATCAGTAGCTGACTTTACAATGGAAATTTTGGCCTATAGCCAATCCTGGAGGCATCTGGATTGAAGCGGGCTGGTGGTCTCGCCGATTGTCCTTGTGAACACCACACTGTCTCCCCAGTTGATCGGAATATGGGTTGAGCCTGATTTAAAACAGAAAAGTCTGATATTTAAATGTTTATAACATTTGCAGTCACCGTGACACTCCTCCTGGCTAGCCAGCTCGCACACCACTTGCTCTCTCCCTCTTGAACACTGGGTAACACTTCGAAGCTGGCTTGGGAGCAGGACTGATTGCAGTCTCACCAATCATTCAATGCCATGCAAATGAACCTCTCTGTCATCTCGTGCTTGTGGCACTTTGGCTCCTAGTATTGTGGACAAATGGAATCTCAAGGTATCCTCCTTTGTATCTAGCCCTGGTTTTCTAAACATCTGCTACAGCAGTCTTCTTTCTCTGTGAATACTTTTTTTTTCCCACTATGATAGGGTGGCCTCCTATTATAGTTCTTTGCTTTGCTTTCCCCTCTTTAATTTCTCCTTTTACCTCGAGATTCATTGTCGTCAGAAAAAAATAGAGAAAAGGGGGGGTAATGACGTTGAGATACCATGAATGAATGGTATGCATGTTTAGCACCTCTACTCCCCCTTACAGCCACACTAAATATTGTGAAACATTGTGGAACTGTATTAATTAGGATCTATGTAGGGGTTGTAATGTATTATATTGAATTAGAATGGAGACGGATGGTGGTAAATTTTTGAAAAGCTCCAACCACTCCAGTAGTTAAGCACTGAAGTCTCCTTCTCTTTCAGAACATTTCAAGTATTGGACTACGTCTGATATGAAAATTAAAATGCTGTAGAACACTCCCCTTTTGTATGGATTTAGCCCTTCGGCTCCTAGTCACAGAAAGAGAGGGGGAGTGACTAGAACAGCTCATATTCCAGGGGTTGAACATTTAAATAAATTGTTTCCTGCAGCTTCCCTGGTAGTTTAGCTTCTATTGGAGACAGAGACCAAGTGGAAAGGCGCAGGCAGAAAATAAAATGCCACCACAGAATTGGCGGATGCACTGGTTTCACGAAAATGACAGGCACTCGTAACTACCAGCACAAATAGAAAAATGTTGCCTGTTAGGCTTTATGGCAAAATGTTTTCAGCACGTCATAAGAATGTACCTCCTTATTTAAACTAATTTTAAGTTTTGCCTGCAGGAGTCTTCACTGCCCTTAAAACATTTCAAAGCTGGCATTAGGTTTTTGCACTAGTTCAGGGATAATGTCAAGGCAGGGAAAAACTTGCACCTAGCTACCAGTGTGTTCTCCTGCATTGTAGAGCCTAAAGGAATCAAGGAAGCAATGTAAAAAAAAAAAATTCCTTTACCTCGGTTTAAAATAGACCAAACAACTAGACACACATGTCTGTAAATAAACCCTGGCTATGTTCACCCTGTAGATAGCTTTTGGTATAGGAAAGAGAGAACTTACCTTTTTTTCTTTCTTTTTAGTTATTTTTCCTTTCCAGGTTTCAGTTGCTAGGGTGTACATACTAGGTTCCTATTAGGAGGCAAGCAGCCCAGACTGAGGCTTATTTATAGGGAGGGGTTACATCATGACATTACCATGGAGGTGGAGCCTCCTGCATTTTAAGGAGCTATTTCATATGCAAGCCCTTTATTTTATTCTGTATTAGTGGAGTGTCAGTGGCTCAGTAGGTAGCACACTTGCCTCCAAGGCTGGGAGATCAGAGGGCTGTGGGTTTCAGTTCCCACATCTGGCACTTGGGTTAATATCCCAGTACTGACACAGTAGTGCAGCAGGAGGGGGGTACTGCACTTCTGAGGTGCCATCTTTTGGATGAGATGTTAAAACCGAGGTTTCATCTGCCTGGATTGGTGGTAGTTCAGGTAGATTTTAAAGATCCCATGGCACTTATTGAAAAGAGTAGGGGAAGACTTTATTAAAGAAATCATACAACACAGAACTCAAAAATACTCATTGCAACAAAAAAAATACAAGCTGTTCCCATAGTAACCAAAATAAACAGATATAATGAAAAGGAAAGGACAAGACTTGATGAGAGTCTTCAAGTAATTGGAAAGTCATTGTCAGTAATCCATGGCAAATTCCGCCAGATGACCCACAAATGGATCCTACTGAGACTTGTAGATTCCGAAAAATACACATCCTGTAGGGATTTGAAAATATTACCATACAGATCATAATAAGAAAATTCATGCTGCTGAAGAGTGAACAAACATTGAGAATGCCAGATAAACCATTTAATAATAACAAAAATGATGGTTAATGTGCTTGTGTCCACAATATACCAGTTGCAAGGATAACTACCATATATAAGTGCAGGATATGTAAGTTGTTGAAAAAAAGAAAGACCGGACTTGTCATATAAGAATTTTGAAAAATCAACAATATAAGTACAAGTAAAATACAAATGCAGCAAGGTTTCTGATTGATTAATGCATCGAGATCTAGAACAAATACGTTCCTCCACCCATTTATTCTTTTGATTAGCCTGTACATTCAGTTTTTGATGGCAGTTAAGCCAGTGATGATCTTTAAATGTGTTTGGAATTCTCTTCTCATTCAGAAAGATTATTAAAGCCCCTTTATGTATATCTGGACATTTTGGAACTCACTAAAATAATTCTCTGTAACAAATGCATATAACTGTTTTTTAGATTTGGAGATCACATGTCTACTAGTGATCCCCCATGACCGAAGCTTGACAAAGACCTCACGCAAATACAATGGAGAAGTGACTACCTACTTGATGTGGTGTAAATGACCCAGATCCCAAGCTACAAACCAGGGTGATATGGTGTGAAAAAAAGACCACACCAATATTTATCAGGAGAAATAAACAAATGTTTCAAATTAGCAGATAAAAACTGACAGAAAAAAAACACTGGGTTAACCATTTTCTGTCCACCTTGATTGTGGGGTAAATATAATAAATTTCTTTTGATAAGATTCAGATGGCTGCCCCAGAAGGACTGAAAAAATAGGCTATACAATTTAACCTCCCTTGACTTAGGAATAGGAAAAACTGAACTAAGAAACAAAAAGAGAGGCACCAGGTAAGTCCTTATTAAATAAATACGTTTGCAATAACTCATTTTGGTCCTATTCCAGTTCTGAATCATTTGTGATCGAATCAATAATTTTTTGTCCCAGTCTGCAATATTCATTTGGGATGACCCATACTCAATGCCTAAGATTTTTAAAGAAACTAACGTATAAGGGAGACCGGCTATGTGATCAGTAGGAACAATCTGATCACCCAGGGGCTTCCCAATACTTTTTGATAGGTTCAGACTGGTTCCTGAGAATGTACCATAAGTGGTACAGACAGTCAGTGCCATTTCAGCAGACTGGGTATTCCCAACCAAAAGAACCACATCATCCGCATAGGCCAAGGCAGTATAAGGAACCATAAAATTTGATATCTGAATTGGAGCAATACTGGGTGTGGAATTGAGAAGCCTTAATAAAGGATCTATACTAAATACATGTAAAAGGGGACTGATCAGACCCCCTTGTCGAACACCTTTCTTAATAGGAACGTGAGGGCCTAAAAAACCATTAATACAGGGGCAAACAGTGGCAGTACGATAAAGGGCCTGTAGCCATGCTATAAAAGTGGCAGGAATACCATAATGGCTTAGTACTTGCCATAAGAAGACATGCACCACATTATCAAAGGCTTGCCTCTGGTCTGGGGAAAGCACGTAACCATCCAGTGGTGAAACAGAATCATGAAAAAACATATCCCACAATAAAAGTAGTTGATCTGTTATTGAGTTCCCAGGCACAGTACAAGATTGTGCCGGAGAAATCAAGAACTTTGCCACTGTTAACAGCCTTGTGTTCAAAAGTTTTGAAAGAATTTTAAAATTAGTATTCAATAGGCTAATAGCCTTCCAATTAGATTGATCCAATTTATCTCTTTTATTCTTAAAGATAAAGATGAGAATTCCTGTAGCCATATCAAAAGGGACATTTTGAGTCAGCACCATAAAATTATAAACTGAGGTTAGTTCTTCCAAAAGTTCATCATATAAAAAATGATAAAGGTCAGAGGTGAGACCATCCAGACCAGGGGTTTTACCTTTGGATAAAGATTGAATGGCAGCAGCAACTTTCTGGGCCTGAAAATGAGCCGTTAAGCCTAAAAGCTGATCTGGCAGTGCCTGGGGAACCTGAATTTTACCAAAAAAAGAAACAAATCTAAATTCTGAACTGGTGGGGCAGTGAATAAAGAGGCAGCATAGGCAGATGCAAAATGCAAGGACCACCCCCTGTTAATCATAAAGAGTGGAAATAGATTTAGCCTGTACCTTCTCCTGATGGCTAAGTAAGGGACAAGTGGTAGCAAATGGTTCCTGTGTACCATGTTGCTGCTGAGATTGAAGATCTACTGTTAAATTTAAATGATATTGCATCATCTTCTTCTGAAAATGAGTAATCTCAGCCAAAAAATCATGTCGGGTAAGTTGTGAGAGGGAATACAAGTAGCTGTTTTCTGTCCTGTAAATACAAAAAATAAGTCCTCTTCCTAAAGTATCTGCTATGGGAAATAAGTAGGGAGTGCAGGTCCGATTTAGTTTCCATCCACCAAACCACTGGATCATCACATAAGGAATACAAAGATTTCCTACAGGCCAAAAAACTAGAGATGAGCCATAGAAAATCAGCTTGCTGCAAAATACTAGAATTTAATCTCCAGTATCCAGGTCCCAGAGGAGCAACTGCTTTGCCCAAAGAAACCTTCAAAAGCCTATGGTCAAAATAAGCAGTTGGTTCCACAGAGAGAGTCTGGAGTAACAAAGAAAGAGACAAAAACCAAAAAATCAATACAGGTAGATAATGCCCCTTTAAAAAAAGTTTGTTCCTGCACACCTGTATAGGAAAAAGCAGCATCCTTGAGACGAGCATTTTGTATAGCCTTATTCAGTGCAGCCATGTCACCAAATATTTTTTCCGTCGTGGTAGTGGAACCCCGATCCCATTTACTTCATCCACAATTAAAATCACCTCCCCAAATGACATAAAGAGCAATATGTAGAAAGGGACTAATTTGTTGAAAAAGAAGTGTACGCTCTGCTTTAGTCTGGGGTGCATAAGTGTTAATCACTCAAAAAAATACTGTGTCCAAAATGAAATCAAGTAACAATACTCTACCAAGGAAGAGGTCCAACACCCGAACCACATTAGGTTGAATATGGTGAAAAAGTATACCAACCCCCATGCAACGTTCTGGGCCAATCGACCAAAAGGAAATCCCCGAGAGCCATGCTTTAGTGGAAAGAGTGAGTTCAAAAGTAGTGTGTAACCTAGTATCCTGTAAAAGAAAGACTCCAAGAGGAAAAGTCCATAAAAATGAAAACACCTCACTCCATTTAACTGCATTCTTAATACTACTGACGTTAGATGTCAAAATTAAGAATGGGGGGGGAAGCATTTTGTAAAAACTGGGGAGACGAAATCAATGCTTTTTCTTGCTAGGTTTCCCTTTCCAATGTGAGGGTTGTGTGGGGTTTCCACCCTCATCAGGCATCAAAGAATCAGAAGCATCTTTAGGTAGAAAAGAATCTGCTGAGGAACGAACTGAATCAGTGTCGGAGTGATCAGCATCCAAAAAAACTGAAAATCTATTACAGGAATCATACAGTGATGTTTTAGGCATTTTAGGAGTATGCAAGGCTCCAGTAGACCTTTTCCTGGTCGACATTATCCTTTCGGGAGGACCCTCAACATCATGGGAGGGGCATGGAGCCAGGTAGAACCTCAGTAATATTGGTGGGTACTGAGGCAGCTTGCAAAACAGGGGAGTGTTCAGGAGGGTCTACAACTAAAGGAGGAGGAGGAGAAGTCTCCTGTAAAACTGGAACAGAACAAGCGACAGACACATCAGGGGGTGGAGGCCCTGGGGTAGTAGAAACAGGTAATGTAGAAGGAGGAACCTCCTCTGCTAACTGTGTGATTGGTGCTTTATTAAATTTCCTCTGGGCTAAAGTAACCAAGAGACACTGCTCCTCCCCATCAGCAGAAGAGGATTTCCTATGCGCTGCCTCAGGACAGGCCACATAAATGTGTCCTTCTTTCCCACAAAGGTTACAATGAACCGAATTCAAACATTGACCACTAAGATGACCAGTCTTGTGACAAAGGGAACATTTCATCTGGTCACAAGCACTACTAATGTGACCTGGGATCCCACATTTATAACAAGTCCTGAGTTGACCAGGATAAAATAGAACACCTCTATCCCTACCTAGAAAAAAACTGTTAGGGAGATGGCGGAGACCCCCACCCTCCGAGTTTAAAATCACCCTAATTCTCCATCCTCCAGTCCAGATTCCCTCAGAGTCAAATATAGCCTCTGGATGACCCATTACAGTGCAACGTTGTTTAAGCCAAAACAGCAAGTCAGTAACACTGACCCCTTCATTTCAAAAGAGTACTGAAATGGTTTTGTGAGCAGGCCTGGTAAGAGGAAAAACCTCAAAAGGGGCCCACAAAGGGGTGGCCTTTACCTGGTGATAACGTGCCCAGAACTTGTCAAGGCAACTCCCCAGTTTAAAGCTGACATCAAAGACATTCTCACCAGACACATGAATTAGGGCATATATTCAGAAACATGAAAATTTTAACTGCTTTTCAATAATGTACGACCCATATAAACCCAATCAGGAAAGGTATCTAGACCCCCTTTATATATGATGTGTACAGCATTATGGCATTTAGTCGAAGGAGCAGGTTTATGAAAAAGGGAGGAAAAGGCCAAGGAGTTTTAGGAGGGGCAGAAGGAGGGGCTGCTCCCCCACACCATGAGAGGCCTGTGGAAAATTCCTAACATCAGCTGGAATATTTCTAGGTATATCCGAAAAGTCAGAAATGTCACTTAGTTCAGCTGCCTCCACTTCACATAAGGGAGAACTAGTCCTAGTTGTACTAAGCTGCTGTAATACTGGGGTTTGAGAAGGTTCCAAATCCAAAGGCAAGTGGAGAAGAGAATGCTGTAAATGGTCTTTAACTGGTGAAGATTCTTGCACTGGAGTGGGTTGAGGGAAAGCAGGTAGAGAAACCCCAACAGTTAATGCAGTAGCTACAGTGTCAGGAGTAGTACTTACAGTCTCTGAGATAGTACGAGTAGTAGGAGGAGGTGATAGCTTGATTCACGGAATTTTAATGGGTGCAAAGCCCAAGATCCATGACCTAGTATCAGGGGGATTGCACACAGTCTGCAGCCTGCAACGAGTCCTCCACGGTCCAGGGACCTCCTTCAATAACAGGAGCATCAGCCCAACTAAGTTTGCTGGGGCACCCCTTACAAGTAACTTGATCCATGTAAGGTCGTCTGGTACAGCGTTGAAAGAAAAAACAGTTGCAGCAGCTTGGTCCTGTCCTGAGTGGTGAAAGACTACGCTCGGTTCAGCCTAACCTCCTTTTGAGCCGTAACCATAGAAACCGATTGCTGAGCGTCAACAACAAAGCCAGGAGCCCCAGCCCTAGGCACCCAACATTTTGTCTAAAAACGCTCCAAAAGTTCCTTTTTCTTTAGAAAAAAACTGATGTTCTTCCAACTGCAACAGCTTTTGCAGCTCCACATCAGGAGACTCCACAGTAGGTAACACTGACTCAACCGAACCATCCAAAACAGGCAAAGCTGCTGAACAGGCAGCGTCCAAAAGGTGCTCAGACCCATTAGCTTCAGCAGGAGCATCCATAGCAAGCAGCGCTGTAGCTGAGTTGGAGAAGGGCTCCTCGTCCTGCCGCACATTCATCTCCTCAAGCGACAGCTCAACAACTGACTCAGCCATCCTTCGACGGCCAGAGGTTCCCCCTACTGATGAGTAGGGGAATTTCCCTGGTGTCCTGGCCAAATTTCTCCCATTCACTAAAAATGCCACCAACAGCTTAATCTGGTTCAATTTCAGTTGCTTACCATCTGTATTTCCCTCCCACCAGTTGCTCCTGAAAAAGGGACTTCTTGGCTCAGTGGGCTTATCGGGTCAACAAAATTCAATAAATAAATAAAATACTTAAATAAGTCACACTATAAATCTTTTGTTTTGAATTAAATATTATGTATGGATGGTAGTAGGTTTGATCCCCAACAGTTTGTATTAGCATAAGAATTTTATGTTCTTAGAATTAGGGGTGGATCAAACCGATCACATGGTCCTTGTTACCTGTCCTAAAGGGTATTTAAGAAGCTTCTAAGCCCATTTGAGACAGATAGGTGGGAGAGAGTAGTACTGTCTCTCTCTGCTGTGGAAGAACATAGATGATGGTGGAAAAATGATGTAAACTACTTCCTCTCTATGTGAAAGAAAAAGTTATTCTGTTAAAACACTTGGTGAGCTAGGTTTTATTTAGTATCTTTGCTTTCAAAAGTATTTTGATTTCTTCTATAGTCTGACTTTAAAATTTGGTTATCCTTTTTTTTGTTTTAATAAATGGTACTCAAGGGGCCCATCGGCATAGCAGTTGGATTTCCGCTTCTGATGCGAGCGACCCCAGGTTCGAGAGCGAGCTCAGGTCACTGGAGGGCTGGCCTCGGGGAGGCAGCTTGAGCATCCCATGACTGATTGCTGTCTTCAGGGAGGGAAGGGGTGTGAACCGGTGTTGAAGCGACCACTGGTGGAGGCCAGGGGTAGAGCAACACGTCAGGATCATTGGGGTAGTGCGTGACAGACGTCGACTCTTGCCTGGACGTCCGGACGTCATGCACCTTAAGAAAGCCAGGAAAATCACTCACTGGCCACTGGATGATGGCTTTTTGTTCCCTGAGGGCCTCCAGCACCTTCCCAGGGCCTCCTGTTCTCAGCAGCATCCCTGGGCCCTAGAATTATGTGCTGGGGTCAAGCCTCTCTCCCCAATGCCTTCCCTCTCGGAGGAGGGGTACCTGCCCGGCAAAGGGATACACCGGAATATCCCAGGGGTTGGCTGCAATATGAGGATCATAGGAGGGCTGGGTAAGAACAGAAGGGGCTGGGGGGAACTTGGTAGAGCCTGAAGGAGTGGTGGACCAGCGAGCTTGGGGCAGAAAAATAGATTACACACACACACACAAACAAATGGTACTCAAGATGTTATTGAGTATCACAAACTGAAGTCCTGTCTTTGGTCTCTGCCTTATTCTAGTTATCAAGACCCACACCCTATCACAGTGCTCTTCTCCTCCACGGCGATCGTCGAGCAGGCAAAATTTAAACTGCAAAGCAACTTTTTTTCTTTTCAACTGTAACTCCATGGTGGAAGTACCATTTTAACCATTTTTCATGGCAATTTCCTTAACGACTCCCCCAGTCCACACAGCAAGCATTTCAAACTTTCAGGGCACAAATGTCTCTTTTGTTTCCCACAGTTCCCCATACTTTTCCTTTTCACAATTTGAAAATTAAAAGCTGGAGAACATTATTTTTGATGCAGAACAAGGAGTACACATGATTTGGTTTTACAGCTTCTGGGTAGACATTGGTACAATCATAGCAGCACATGAACAGCAGGCACATAGCGGTATATACAGATGGCACTTCTCAGGTCAATCCTTCTTGCGGAAAGCTTCCGAATTTTGGGGGCTACCAACTGCCAGACAGACAAAACCTGAGCAAACATTTCTTGTTCTCTCCCAAATTTCAAACAAATCCTCAGTGGTACCTCCATTTTATAAACCTCCTACAACCGCCCCCCCTTTTTCCAACTAGCAGGGCTGCTCCTCTCACATCTAAGCACCAATAAGAGAGGTTGGGGTAGTCACTACAAATATCACAGTTCATGTATGACCCATTACTTCTACTTCAGAGCCTACCATCCTCATACAGGCAAACCAAGTGTGGCAACTACCTGATTTACACCTGAGGGGACTATTTAGCATGGCCATCAACCTGGGTCCCTGGAGAAAATGTTTGCTCAGCATTATGCTAGGTTTGTACTTCTGGTCAGGGGCACCCAAGTAAATCCAGACACTGGAAGCAACAACTGTAGTGTTCAAACCAGGTTGGGATTCTAGAGTGTGGCTTTTATTCACATAACACAGAAAATAACAAAGCAAAGATGGACCCCCACAGGGCTACTCTCACTGGTAATGCAGATTACTGAGGTACCGAGCACAAACTCTCACAGCGAACCCTCAGGTTCTGAATGGATCTGGCACATATGGCCTGAACTGTTACACTTCTCTTCCTTTCATTGACTTGGCACCCCCAGCCAGTCCTAGGACACTTTTCCATATTGCATGGAGGTTGCTGGTGGTTCCCTAAACCATCCATAAGCACATGCCGGCTCTCAGAAAAATCCAAAATCCCACATCTGGGTGCTTTCCTCAGGCATTGGCCAAATGCACTGGGAGAAAACAAAGGTGCCCAAACTGAACCTGGAGAGGTAAATCTGGTTACTCCAGATGGGGGGTCTCCCACCTTTTGCTCCCAAATCTATACTCAGCCATTCATCTGGTTACAACATCTTTCTCAGAAACACTCTTGTAGATGCTCTCTCAAAATTTTTTATGCATTCAACATTCTACTTTTTCACTCTACGGAGGTGTCCTGACTTTAAAAGTTCCATATGTGGCTATGTCTTTACCCTAGACCACTACTGTTGCAGATGCTTTTAAGTCATACACAGTATAAAAGTTCTGTACTTGGCAAGTCTCTATTTAACCCCCAGTAGGCAGACTCTTTTACTTATAAACACAGTCTTGGTGAACAGAGTCCCCTTTGTCAGAGAAAAACTCACCACAGTATGCAGGTGCCCCAGGGCTTTTTTCCCACAACACATACTCAGGTACTCACAGAACAAAATAACTCTCAGACAGCTTCTCCCTCTCCAGACTGGACCTGGGTGTTTTTGATGAATCCTGGAATCCCTCCCCTATCCCTCCAGGGATTGGGCACTGGAACAACTTCTAGCAACAGCTTCTACCACTTCCTTCTACTGTTCTTCAGTGTTCTTCTCTAAGGTGAGAACATACAACCCCTTCTCTTGAGGTAGCTCTCTCTCAGAGCTAGGTCTGAGTAGCTGTACCCTGCGGCACTTCTCACTCTCCTGAGTCTCCACATAGACTAGTCTCTTACACTGAACTCAATCTCCCAACATTCTACTGCTAACCTCTGCAGCTAGCATTCCATTGTGGCTTATGCTGCTTTGAGAATTCTAAGGTGACATCACTCCAGCTCAGCAGAAACTGAAAACAGAGTGTGACAGTGTGAAAACCATTTAACTGGCATCTCACAAGCTGCCTCTCCCTGCCTGCCACTGATTCATAGTGGGATTCTAGTAACCCCTGGGAACAAGGAGATTACACATGCACTGGTCCCATTGCACACTGAGGGTTCACTGAAGGGTGTGTATGTGAAGACTGGGTAGTGGAACAGTGGGAATGGCCACTGCCATTAGACCCAACAGTCTAAGGTACAATCTGGCAGGAATGTGCCAACTCTGAGTGATTTTCTGATCCTGTGCTATATGGCATTCTGCTCTGTTCTGGGGTAAGAAGGCATTTCCCCATTCAGAGTCCAGGACTGCCCATCTGTATTACAGTCTTTAGGATGGTACTAGAAAAGACTTGGGCAAGTTGACTGGAAGAGATGGAGAGTGCACTCCAGAGTCAGCAGGAGCTGCTCCCTGGATGGGGCTTTGAGGAGCCAGTCATCCAGGTAAGGGAAGACATACAGACCTTCTCTTCTGAGAGCTGCTACAACCACTGCCAAGCATTTGGTAAAGACACATGGCACAGATTATAAGCCAAAGGGCAGCACTTTGAATTGGTATTGTTCTCCCTGAATGGCAAAGCAGAGAAATCTCCTGTGAGGAGCAAAGACCAAGAGGTGCAGGTAAGCATCCTCCATGGTCAGTGAACAGAGCCAGTTACCAACTGAGGAGGGGCATGAGGCCTGGCAAAGTTACCATCCAGACCCTTTTGTGCTGGACAAACTGATTGAAGTCCCTGAGGTCCAAGATAGATCTCAGATCTCCAGTCTTTTTGAGGACAAGAAAAAACCTGGAATACAACCCCTGGTTTTTGCTGAAGCCTTTCAGAAAACAGACAGGTAGGCTGGGGGATAGTTTAAGGGTGGTTGAGGGGTATCTGGAGGCTGTTGGATGAGCTCCAGGGTGTGACCACTCTCTATAATCTGCAGGATTCATGCATCTGAATTTATGGTTTTCTATTGATTCAGATGGAGTGAGAACTGACCTCTGACCACCACCTTCTGGGGCAGAACCAGAGGAGGGGGTCTGGAAAGGAGTCAAGCTGAGGCAGGACCAACTGTGGAGACTGGTCCATCAGTCCTGGGATGCTTGGCTGCTGCTCCAGTATTGGAGGGGCAGGCAAGGAATACTGAGCTCTGTGTTTTCTCTGGGTATGGGGGCCCTGAGCCTTGCTTATCGGCCTGTCTAGGAAAAGTAGACCTCCCTCTGCCATGGAGTTGCATGTAGTAGAGGGAATGCACAGACTTGATGGCTGTGCCGGAGGTCTGTAGATGGTTAATGAGTTCCTGAACATCAGGGCCGAAGAACTTGGTACCACTGAAAGGGGTGTTAAGGACCTTATTTGGCACATCGACTGCAAATCCAGAGACCCTGAGCGATGAGTACCTAAGAAGGCATATGGCAGTGGCAGCTGCCATAGCAACAGTGTCTATCATATCATAGAGCGCTCTGAGGAGGTCTCTGCTGACATAACTCTCTTTCATAACTCCACCTCACAAACTCCTGCTCCCCCAACTACCATAGGGGAATGTCCGGAGTTCCATCTGAAATTAGCCACACTCAAAGAGGTGCAACAGCTTCTCTCCAACTTAAAACCAGATAGCTCTCCGGGATATGACACACTAGAACCAAAATTTCTCAAATTGAGTGCCCTAGCGTTCGCCCGCCCCGTTCGTGACCTCTTTAATCGGTCCTTCCTCTCTAACTCTGTTCCTGATAAATGGAAGGTGGCGGTAGTTGTTCCAGTGCATAAGGGAGGTTCCAACTCCATTGAAGACAGCTACCATCCCATCTCTATCTTAAGCCCACTGGCCAAAGTCCAAGAATGCATAGTCTATAACCACCTCTAGGATTACCTTGACTTTCACAACATTCTCTCCCCTTATCAGCATGGCTTTAGAAGAAAACATAGTACTCTTACCGCCCTGTTAAAAGTTACATCTGATATATTTCATGCCATAGACAAAGGTCTCACCACAGGCGCCATCTTTGTTGATCTCACTAAGGCATTTGATCTAGTGAATCATGATCTCCTTCACCAGCTTCTTCTTATTGGTATGGACAACAGTGCCCTTCACTGGGTCAAAAATTATCTGACTGGGCAATCCCAGACAGTGAAGTGGGATGGCTCCCTCTCTGACCTCCACCCAGTTACCCATGGGGTACCACAAGGTTCCACCCTGGGCCCCATATTATTCTCACTCTTCATTAATGAACTTCCCCAGTTTTGTGGTGGTGCCTCTATACATCTTTATGCAGATGATGTAATACTATTCCGCTCTCTCTGTCACACTAGCATTATTAACCATGACCTTGCCTCTGACTTTGCTTCCCTAGAAAGCTGGTTCCTTTGCAATCATCTTGTCCTTGATACTAATAAAACTAAGTGTATGCTCTTCTCACATCAACCTATTCCTAATCTTCATCCCCAACCCCATCACATCTCAATCCTTAAGGGTGAGACCTTGGAGGCAGTTCACTCATTTAAACATCTGGGATTCATTGTGGAACCCATGCTCTCCTTCAGTTCCCATGCCTCAATCATTGCCAAATCTCTTAATCAGAAACTAGGTCTCCTCTACCATATTCATCCACTTCTCACGTCTGCCTCCTACCAGAAAATTGCCTCCTCCACCCCTCTACCTCTCTTAACCTACTATGCTCCCCTGCTCCTCTCTACCAACTCTGCCTCCATGTCCCTCCTCTGTCAGGCATACCACAGGATTGGAAGGTTTGCCTTGGGGGTAAAAGCCCACTCACACCACTGTGATGTCCTCTCCTCACTAGGATGGTTTACTTACATTGGTAAATTAAGGTACTCCTCCTTGAGCCTCATATTCAAGCTCATCCATGACTTTACACCTCCTTTCCTTGACAAACTCATGGGCCTCCGGCATCCACCATGCATCCTTTGCTCCACCTCACTTCCCCTTTTTGTCTTACCGAAACTACGCGTCACCCCCTCCAGGAGATCCTTCTTGTTCGCTGCTATCTCAGATTGGAACTCTCTTTCTCCGACAATCTTGTCTTGCTCCTCTCTTAATTTGTTACAATCTAAGTTAGCTGCCTCGTTATCTACCTCTTCACCCTGTTCTTGCTTCAACTGAATATGTCTCCATCCCCCTTCCTTCCTAATCTACCCCTGATGTGCACTCGCTACTTAATACTTTGATGAAGTTATTATCCTGTGACAATGCCTAACCCTGTTTTTACTTATCTCTTACCCTGACAAACCTTGCTTAAGTGTTGAATCATTGCGTTGTTTTATTGTTCTTCTATATGTCGAATGTTTTACCACTCTACTAATTTGCACTATTACTGTATGTCCAATGTATTACCACTCTGTTAATTTGCACTGTTACTGTATATAATCCATATTCAGGTAGCCCCTGAAAAAGGGACTGTATTGTCTCAGTGGACTTACCCGGTCACCAAAACTCAGATAAATAAATAAATACATCCTCAGCTGTTTGGAAATACTCAAGCAACTCCTGCTTCTGAGTGCCATCTGGAAGGCACTGAGCAGCAGCTTTGCCCTTCCTTCAGTTGGCATTCTGGTATTTGACCATGTGTGACAGGTAGTTGGCAATCCTCAACCCCTAAGTTAGAGGAAGCATGTACCCTTTTTCCCCAAGAGGTCAATCTTGCAGGACTGCTTTTCTGTGGGGAGGAAACTAAGGTGCTTAGGTACCTGTAGACCTGTCATCTGCTGCCGTAATGACTACAGAACCAGTTTTGGCTTGGGTAGCAAAATAAGAAAGGCCCTGTGGGGCATTATAGGATTTGTCCACCCTGTGGGGCATGGCTGGCACCAAGTCTGGTCTGTGCCAGGCTGCTGTGGTAGCATTTTTCAGGGTAGAAAGCATAGGAGGGATAATTTTGGGAGGAGATTCTGGAATCTCCAACTAGTCAGCCAGATCCTTCCTGGTAACATCCTCCTCCTCTGTCTGAAAACCAAGGTGGCAGACAGCTGTTTCATGATGTTAAAGAAGGTGGCATCCTCAGGAGGCAACCTTGGGGTGTGTCTGAGTCCTTACTGACTGACGAGGCAGCGTATTTATCAAATGTGAGGAACCGTTCCTCTTCTGTCTCTACATCATCTGGAGAGATGAGGTTAGGGTGGTACTCTTCCTCAATGTTGACCTCCTCTTCTGGGTCTGCCATCATGTGAGTTATCAACATCCAACAGGAAGGCTCCTGGGGTCAACAAATAGGTGTTGACGAGGATACCATCATCGATGGCACCAGTGATGAAGGCTTATTGAAGGCTTCCAACTGCTGAACCAGCACATTGGTAAAGCAAACAAGAATGTCATTCAGGTTCATAGTCATTGGCAGAGGAGGATTTGACAACAGAGAAGCTGACAGCCCATCTTCAAGACCTGACAAGCTCATAGCCCTTGGAGAGGAAGTGGCAGATCTTGACTGAGTAGTCATCGACAATGAGCCTGTCATTGACAGAGGGAGGGCTGATGACCCAGAGGTCGACAGACGAGTGCCCTGAGAATTAGGCAAAGAAGCTGTCATTATGGGCCTTGTGGGAACCAAGACCTGAATAGCTGGTCTCTTCATCTTGGCAGCTGCCGCCAATGCAGAGCCCCTGTAGGAGAGGCCAACAGGGAATGGGATGGCCACCGGAGGGGAACGGTCATGATTCTGGTCTTTTTTGTGACATTCCCCCAAGGACTTGTCTTGGACCTTAGAGGCCTGGGAACTTGAAGAACAGAAGGGCGACTAGGTGGCCAAGGCCCCAAAGGACCCCTGCTCAGAACTGGCTACTTGTTGTTCAATGAAGATTCATGAGCCTTCCTGCATCACCTGAGGGTAGTTTGGTTAAACTTCTAGAAGAGCTCACAGTCAGAGGCATCATGGTCAGATCCAAGACAGCTGGCACAAACCTCATGCTCATCAGTAGAGGCAATTTTCTTTCAACAGCAGCAGTGACAGAAAAGAGCAGAAACATAGAAACATAGAATTTGACAGCAGATAAGGACCGCTTGGCCCACCCAGTCTGCCCATTTCCCTACCTACTGGATAAGCTGCAGATCCTAGTTAACCAGTAGCCTACTTCTTCTTACCCCACCCCCCAGAATTGCCTTATAGACTGTCCCATGCATGCTTGAATTCCACCACTAATTTTGACTCCACAACCTCCTCCGGAGGCTGTTCCATGCATCCACAACTCTCTCTGTGAAAAATACTTCCTTAAATTACCTCTGAGCTGCCTCCATCTTCAAATTGTGCCCTCTTGTTCTTGCACACCTCTTTTTTGAAAGATGCTACCTCCTGAACTTTGTTGATTCCTTTGAGGTACTTGAAAGTTTCTATCATGTCCCCTCTCCCTCCTTTCCTCGAGGCTATACATATTAAGTTCCTTAAGTCTCTCTTCATATGTCTTCTGGTGCAGACCCTGCACCATTTTGGTCTCCCTCCTCTGGACAGCTTCCATCCTGTCTATGTCTTTGCGGAGATTGGGTCTCCAGAACTGCACACAGTACTCAGATGGGGTCTCACCAGCTGTCTGTATAGAGGATAATAACTTCCTGTTTTCTACTGGTGATGCCTCTCCTATGCATCCCAGTATCCCCCAGCCCTCCTTGCTGCCCTCTCCACATTGCTTGCCCACCTTTAGGTCATCTGATATGACTACCCCAGGTCCCTTTCCATTTTTGTTGTTGTTAGTATCTCACCCCCATTGTATTCTTCCCTGGTTTTTGTTTCCCAGGTGCATTACTTGCACTTCTTAGCATTGAATCTAAGCTGCCATACATTTGACCATTCCTCTAACCTTGCCAAGTCCCTTCTCATCCTTTCCACCCCACCATGTGCATCAACTCTGTTGCAGATCTTAGTGTCATCTGCAAAGAGACATACTTTTCTTCCAGTCCTTCACAATGTCTTATAAAGACATTGAAGAGGACCGTCCTAATACTGAACCTGCGGTACCCCACTAGTAACCCTCCTTTCTTCTGAGTGGACTCCATTTACTATTACTCTCTGTGTCCTATTCTCCAGCCAATTCTTTACCCAGGCTGTCATCTTGGGACCCACTCCCAGGCTGGCTAACTTGTATATTAATCTTTTGTGTGGGACTGTGTCAAATGCCTTGCTGAAGTCTAGATAGGCCATGTCCACAGCCCCTCCCTGATTAGAAGGATTAATTCTCAACATAAACAAAAATACATTGCTGAAAAAGTAGAAAAAAGGTGGCTGTAGGCCAAAAAATGCATGAACACTGTGATGGATGTTCTGCAGAGACTTTGCTTACAAGTCAACAGCAGGAAAGAACCGAGGAGGGAGTGGGGCCGTCCATGCCTAAATGGATTGGTTAAATCAGTGGACGTCAATGGCATGGGTGGTCCCAGTTGTAGTGCTGAAATCTTCCATGTGTATTCCCCTTCACTGATGGCAAAGGTTCCTACAATGTAACCTGATGACTGAGATACTCCCGAAGAAGATTTAACATTTATTTTTCCTCATGGACCAGAATTACTAACACTACATTTAAAAAGAATGTGAAGTATCCATGAAAGCAGATCAAACTGTTTTCTCACACTGCAGCTTTGTTCACTGTGGTGTACAAACTGAAGTCAACATGCTATGCCTAGTTACTGAGAGTACATTCATCAACAATATTGCAAAATATAGTATTGTGTATTTCAACAACTTTTATTCCACTTTATCATGAAACTGATACCATTAGGAAGTGGGTTGAAAAGGGTACATATATTCAGTGGAAAATGATTGAATCAAACCATGATTATTAGATCTATTAGCAAAGTGACCACCAGGAAATATGTTTTAATTACTAGCAATGAAGACTTCAATTCTGAAAGCAGGCTTCTGATGTGATAATGCCTTGTAAAGTAGTCACAAATCTTTGCAGCAGAGAGGGTGTGGATTCTGTTCCATATCCAGGTACTGTTTGCTACTGGAATGTTAAGTAAGAAACTCAAGTACACAATTCAGTAAAAAAAAATACTGCTGTGGAGGGGAGAAGAAGGATAGTTATCTCCCATATTAAGTGATCAGGAGCACTCCTTTTTCATTGTAGTAAGACTATGTTGGGAATTCTGCACTGTCAGCCATGATAACTGTCACTTCTGTTTTGCTCATCTGGACGTGGTGCCCTGTGATGCAGCATTTCATTCACAAGGGGTCCAGAGGGGGATGGTAACAATGGCACGAGTAATAATAACAAGGTAGAGGAGGCATATTCCTAAAGGCATAAAATGTTTTGTACTACAGCATGCTGCTGACAAGAATACAGTTATGTGAGCAATAAAATACAAAGGGGCTTACATTATGCTAATCTAATCACATGCCCAGGGGCATAGTGAGCCATAATGCTGCAGGCAGTATGCCTTTAGTCCCTGGAAGTGTGATTAGGTCTGCACACTTCACTTCCCTCCCCAAACAGTTTTATTGCGCTTATATAATGAGAAACTTAGAACATTAAAAAAGGCAACTTTTTTATAATTAAAAACATTTTTCTTTTATTAAAAGTAACTAGTAAAAAGTAATCCTTCCTCATCTGTCAATCCACAGTCAGTAAATTAAATGGTTGTTATAGAATATAGGAATTCAACCTTCTGCAGGATCCTTTTGACTACATGGTCAGCTCTCCCAACACAAACACACAGCAAAAGGCCCAAGCCAAGGATTCGATGGTAGGGCAAGGAGCAAAGGTTACCCTGGTAGACAGAAAAGGATTGGGGGGGGTCTATGGTTAGAAAAGAAGCTCCAAAATAAAACAGTGAGTAGTTACTTTGTTTATGATATATATATATATATATATATATATATATATATATATATATATATATATAAAATGAGTAGGGAAATTGCAGCATTATTATTGGCTGAACAGCAACACATGACTGTGCATATATCCGGGCGTGACCACACACCTGCAGTTTTACCCCCCTCTAAAACAACTTTGACATTTTATAAAATAGATAAACCACTCTGAGGTGTGTGGTTGCGCTCTGATATATGCACACCTTGGGTGATTGATACACTCAGCCTGTTGCCTGGTGCGTAACAATGCACACCAAGGCATGCATATATCACAACGCGACCGCACACCTCAAGTGGTTTATCTATTACATATATATAGATATAGATACATATCTATATACTGTATGTGTTATGTGTGTGTGTGTGTATATATATATATATATATATATATATATATATATATATATATATAAATATATATATATATATATATATATATATATATATATATATACATATACATATATATATATATATATATATATAAATATATAATTACAAGGAGGGAATATAAAGAAAAGAACGTTTAATCCATATGTTTGTTCTTTTTATTTTGAGGCAATTTAATTTTAGGACCTACTGTAGCTGTTTTTTAGTGAGAAAAGCTGGCAGTTATATTTGTAATGGAAATTAAAATTTTTTGAAAAATACATTGATATTGTTAGTGCGCTGCATCATGATAGCAAGCACTTTCTTTTAACTTGCATTAGTCCTTATTGACAGACTCTGACCAATCAGGTCATAGTATGTTTCCAATCCAATTAATGAGATACATTAAACAGGCATGATTCACAAATGTCTACACACCATGTTTGGGCATTGTATAGCCATTCCAATAACTGAATCTCATGTGACAGTGCCCTGTGTGCCACCCATAGCATTCACCAACAAGTGCACTAGTGCCCTGTACACTGGATCCCTGACCGGATATGAGGCACCATGCCAGGGGTGGGAAGGGGGCATGTCAGTGGAGGTGCTCACACTCCATGCCAGTCACTAAGGTGTGAAGTGCTGGGCATGGGGGCACAACAGACACTAGGGAGTACAATGCATATCTGTTGTACACCCCCAATGGATGGCAGCCACTGGCCATGGTGGGATCAGGGGGTCACCCCCCAATGGGGCCCCAGCCCACTGGGCTGACAAGGAGGGTTGGGGTAACCAGTCAGGTGTGTGCCCTGCTGTGCCCAATGGTTAGATCCATGCCTTCCACACACCCTTCCCGCACAGCACATGGAATCCACTCAGGGACCCAGGACAGGTGTCCCATTTGATGCCTGCCCGGGTCCACAGCTCCACACCAGTCCACCCCATGTGAAAATGCATGCCGGGGGGGGGTTGGGCCATGGACAGGTGTCCAGCAATAGTGAATTCAAGCTGAAGCACACCTATCTGTAGGTGCAGAGACACACAGGTGGAATACATGCATTTCACGTGTGGAATCTGCCACTTACAGAATCGTGGTCAATATCAGAAAACAGAACACAAACTTCATATTCATGTGGTATTCCAAGCATACCACAGAATGTGTAATCAGAATCATAGGAGACCCACCCCCACACCTGTGAAATTTCCAATGCCCACTTTTAACAGCGATCCCTGCCTGTTTGTATAGATTACTTACCCCTTTCCCCTGGAAATGAAAAAGTTATTTCCCTTGATCAGAATACTAATTTGGGTCTGGTGATATTCCCTTTTCAACACAAATAGTTGCATAAATAAATTGGAATTGCTTTGCTATGCTTTCCCCCAATCCCTCCTAGGATCATAGCCTAGATGAGCTCAAATCTAAACTCTTCCACCTCTCGGCACCTGCCATTGCCTTTCCCATTTTCTCCCTGCTAAACTATTCCTTCTCTCTTGGCAAAGTTCCAGGGGTTTTGAAGAGGGCCAAAAATTATCATCCTCCACAAAGGGGATTACCCCAAATAACCACCCTATCGCTTTCCTTCCTGCCCTTGTGAAAGCAAAGAAAAAACTTGTCCTCTCCCATCTGTCTTCCTTTTTTGACTTGTTCCTCTGACCTTTCTAGTCTATCTTCTGTATGTCCCACTTTATGGCCTCATCCCTTCAGTAGCTCACTAACTCTGTCCTGAAGAGGACTGACATAAAGCTGTTAATTTCTGCCATTTTTATTGACCTGGTAAAGGTCTTTGACTCTGTCTCCCATCCCTTCCTGCTTGACAGATTTGCAAAGCCAAGTCTATCTGTCCATACTGTGAGTTGGTTCTTCTCCTACCTCTTAGACAGACACCAGTCTCTTCAAGTAGGTAATATCCTCTCTGGCCCCTTTTCCATCTCCTAAGCAGTACTCCATGATTCTATCAGGGGACCATCATATTTTTTATCTTCCTAAACTACTTCCCCTCAGTATGTGTCTCCTCGCATATCCATATGTATGTAGATGACCAACTTCTTTTTTATTGGGTGAAATAGGGAGTTTGGCTATTGTGTCTGGTTGGGCCCCTGATGCTTTTCTTGTACAATTATTTTTCTCCTCACTACCATTGCTGCACCCATGTACTTATGGCTACAGATGTAAGTTTGTCATGGCAGTCATACACGTC
The DNA here is from genome assembly GCA_016271365.2 of Neoceratodus forsteri. NCBI lineage: Eukaryota > Metazoa > Chordata > Ceratodontiformes > Ceratodontidae > Neoceratodus > Neoceratodus forsteri. The sequence continues at coordinate 926,292,961 of CM057450.1, read as the reverse complement.
ATTGATTCCATGACGTTTGATCTTTATTCAGAACTTCCATGACTTTCACTAGTGTCATCAGAATGTAGCAGTGATGACAGTGCCACAACATTTACTACTGTTTACTAATGATTTCATGAACAAACAATGAGTCATTTAAACCTCATCCATGACAAACTTACATTCCTACTTATTTATTTATTTAAGCATTTTACCAGGAAGGCATACTGAGCAGAGTACTGCTCGATTACGGATGCGTCCTGGGGGAGGGGAGAACATAAGAAGACAGTTTTACACAGTATAGACTAGAAAATACATAGTGGGAGAAACACTAACATTTGGATCTGATCACAAGTCAGTAGTAGCTTGAGAGAGACAATTGGTAACCACGGTACGTACGGTATGAGATAACACTTTAAGTCAGGATAGACAAGTGAATACATTGTGGAAGATCACTAACATTTGGTTCTGAAACCACATTCATACAGGATTGAGTGTGTCAGTTGGTAACACAGTTACATATATCAAATGTACAACAAAATTAGGTTTTGAGCCATATGAGAGACAGTATAAGGTGAGAGGATAATAGTTAGACACTGAAGAATTACAAATTTGCTAAGTGCTGACATTCTCAGAGAGTTGCCTAGTAGTTGGTAGACCCCAAGACACAAGCACAGGTAGGGATGAAATGATCTTGGAGCATGGAGTTTAGGTGAGAAAGGGAAGTGAAGCAACGAATGTTAGCTGGGAGGGAGTTCCGTAGCAAGGGAATGCGGTAGCTGAACCCTGATTGCCCTGTGGAGGTAGACTGGTATGGAACAGCTAGGGACCTGGAGTCTGAGTTTCTGAGTGTGTATGCTTGTGTGCTAGGGTTTGTTAAGATGTCGGAGAGGTAAGAAGGGAGCTGCTGAGTCCAATACTTGGCTGTAATTTTTGTGCAGTGGGTTAGCCTGCAATAGTCAAGTGAGGTGAAGTTCATTGCTTGATAAAGGGCACAGTGGTGTGTGGAGTAGGAGCTGTTCAGGGCAAAATGGCAAAAAGAGTGGAAGAGAGGGTCCAGCCTAACTAATGTGGTCTTAGGGCTGGCACCGTAGACTACATCCCCACAGTCGAGGACTGGGAGGATCATTTGATTTTACAATGTCCTTCCTGGCTGGAAGGGGTATGTTGTCATGATTCTGGTAAAGTGCACCAAGTCTAGGGTGCAGCTTCTTAAGTAAGCAGTCAACATGTGCGGAAAAGTTGAGGTGCTGGTCAAGCCAGACACCGAAGTATCTGAAGGTGCTGCAGGACTCCAGAGGGGACCCTTCCAGGGTGTGAAAAACTAATGCTGAAGGGAGCCTAGAAATGTTTTGCCTCATCCCACAGGTTAAGGAGACTGTTTTGTTAGCATTTAGGATGAGGTTATTTGAGCGGAGCTAGTGATGGACTGAGATGAAGTCGTGCTGAAGTCTGGACGCAACTTCAGAGGGTGAGGGAACGGATGTGTATAGCATCGTGTCATCTGCGTACATGTGGATGGTGGAGTGTGTGCAGGCAGATGGCAGATCATTTAGAAATACAGAGAATAGGAGGGGGCCTAGGACTGATCCATAAGGCACTCCAGACATAATTGGGAGGGGGTCCAACATGGACGATCTGATATGGACAGCTTGGGATCTGCCAGTGAGGTAAGAGTAGAACCAAGTTGTGGCCCAGTCATATAGGCCAGCCTTGGCAAGTTTTATCAGGAGAAGAAAATGAGTCACCTTATCGAAAGCCTTTGCCAGGTCAATAAAGATGGCAGCAGTGATGTGGCCATCATCTATACCTGTGAGGATGGAGTCAGTAATCCTGAGAAGGGAGGTGGTAGTGGAGTGGGATTTCCTAAAGCCAGACTGGTAGGGGGGGAAAAAAGGGAATAGGAGTCCAGATAGGTGGATAGGCGAGAGAGAACCAAGCGTTCTTGTATCTTGGTGAGGGTCGGTAGGAGGGAGATGGGCCAGTAGTTCCTTGGGTTTGAGGCATCACCACACTTTGGAAGTGGGATTATGGTGGCATGTTTCCAATCAGTGGGGACTTCTGCTAGGACGAATAAGTTAAAAAGGGAGGCTAGGGGTTGAGCTATTGCAGGGGCCAACAGATGGAGCATTTTGGAGTCCAACCCCATGGGACATTTGCCCTTTTCAGGGTTAAGGGCAACCAGAGCATTGTATACCTCATCAGGGTGACTTATGGCTGCTAACCATTCCCTGGTCATTAGCTCAGTATCCAGGATCCACATAGCAGTCTCTGTACCATGGTAGTTCCATTGTGGAATCTTCCATTCAGCAGCCCACTCCAGTCTTCACATGTGGAGGACTGAGTGGTCAGCCACAGAAGGGATGAAGCTGTAAAGTGGGACTTACAAAAGCTAGACTAGAAAGGGTAGAGGAAGAAGTCAAAAAAGGAAGAGAGCTGGGAAAGGACACATGTTTTCTTTTTCTGGGGTGGTGATGGTGGTAGTGGTATGCAGCCTTTTCTCTGCCTCCAAACTCAATAGGTTGACAGTGTTCCTGGCTGAAGAGGCTATGCCACCAAGGTAGAACTAGAGCTTATTATTCCATAATTTGGCTCCAAGCAAGGCAGTGTGGTAAGCACTGCCACGAGTACAGACTGGACCAGCCTAGCATGGAGTACATTTCACAGTGATGGTTACAACATACCCAATTAAGGGCAAACCTGCATAGGGTGTTAAATAAGTTATTTCGTGAGAGAGAGAGAAGACTGTTTAGGTTCAGCTGCATACACTATTCACCGTAATCCATGGTAGGTACACTCATATGTCCAGTTATTCACTTTTGGATCAATTAAATCTAAACTAAATTTCTAGCCCTAAGACTTCATGATTCCCATAAAAGCACAGACCCTTAGATATAAGACAGTCCATCCCTCCCAAAGTTCTTATGCATGACATAATCAGAGTATGACATACTAATTATAAAATGGGCTAGTAAATGCCTGCATCCTGATTGGTTGCTATCTATGTGTCAGATGTGTTTGATGTACAGGTAGTAACAAGTACTCTTGAAACATAATGCAGCACAACATAAATCTAAGTGCCAAATCGATTGTTCATTTTTTAAACACTGTAGCAGAGTGAAATCCTCCTACTGTATTTTGGATTAATGAAAATAGAGAATCAGTTTTTAAGGGGCTGCAGGAAAGCCTTGCAGCCACAATAAGTCTGATTTAAGTTATCAAATAAAAATGAGAGCCTGTTGAGACCTGAGATATTCAGTGCAGGAACAGTCTTACAGCATGTCAAAATAAATGTTTCTTTCCTTTCCTTTTGGCTGCGACCTTTCTTCTACGCTACTTTTCTATCTTGTCTTTGCTGGACTGATCACCCAGCACTGAAACTTTAATGCTCTTTCTGCCCCCCCCACACACACACACACACATATGCACAGCTAGCATTAAGTATACAAGAGCTGTCTTAGCACAGTTAGGGTGAAAGAAATGTTGTGTATTTTGGTGCTGCATCCCCTGTTAAATTTCCATATGTAAAATAATGAACCTGGGGAAGAAAGTATATAAAATGAATCTGTGTTTTTGGTCCTAAAATTTAAAGTCCTGAAGAACTACAATAAACCACCTTTAGTTTTGTATTGAAGTTCTTACTGTTTAAAATGTACCAAACACATGTTTTACAAACTGCTACCAAACGATGTATTAGCAATGTATTTTTCTTTATATTGGTTTAATTTGCGTTTTCTGGATATTAAATGAAATGTTTCTTTAAGTCAAAACTGTACACATTGCTATACGCTGAGGAAAACGTACCTGTTTGGGAAACGCCTGACTCCATGTGCTTTAGTTTGCTGGTATCCATTTTGTAGATTACTATGGGCTCAGCCTGGCTGAACTCTGTCGGCTTTATAGAGCTCTAGCATAAGGGAGTCTAGGAACAAGAAATGTGGGATTTCCTGCCAGGAAGTTCCTTTCTTTATTTTCTTATTTGCTTTTTTTATTGATTGTTTAAAAGCTGATATGTGTTAAACTATTATTTTTCATGTTTCATTGCTTTTGTGTACGAAATAGACATACCTAAAATTGTTGCAAACATTTAATTAACATTTAAAGCTATGATTGACAGGTCACATGATCTTCAGCCCTATAAAAGAGCTGGCTGAGCAAAGTCTGGCAGGTAAGATCTGAGCTGTGGAGAAAGCAGTCCTCTGTAGGAGTGAAACTGGCTGATGCAAGAGGGGAGTAGTTGGTGCTGGAAGCAGTCTCAAAAAGACTGACCAGTGGTGGTTCTAGTCAAGGCTGGGATGTTCTGAACCAGAGCTGAGTTGAGAAGCTAGAGGAGTGATTGGTCTTCCTAAAGTATTGGCTGCAAAACTGCAGGTACAAGTAGGACCACCCTTAGGCACTGGATTTGTCCCTGTGACCCTACTGGCTGAGTGGGAACCAACAGCCTTATAAGTCATGTTTTATTACAGTTGTTGAAGATCATACTGACTAAGTCAATCAGTATAAGCAACACAGAAGTTCCAGAACTGCATTGTTGAAAATAACTTGTCTTGCCTTCTGTGTCTTCATCCAACCCACCCTCCCACATATGGTGTGAGAAGTGGGATGTTTCACCGGTGTCTGACCAAGGCACAAGAGCTCAGGAGGTGAGATGTCCCCAAACCAAGGAAGAGGCCTTAGACACAAGAAACTGTTAGCAGAGAGCATAAAGGACAAAATTGAGGTTGCTGTGAAGCTAAGTTACCCAGACGAGACAATGACAGATAAACAGATGCTAAAAGTAACCGTAGCAGCAGTGCTAGAACTGACCACAATCTGTGATCAGTTAGAGGCACAATTTATGGTTATGGAAGAGACCATCATTGCTATGCTGGTGAGGATTATGCATCTGGAGTAGACAGTTCAGAGAATGTCAGAGGAGGTTCAGAAAGGAGAGCCTGAGGTTGTGCCAGCAGAAGTGTGGCTAGTTCTTGAAAGTGCTATTAAGCAGGACTGCAGTGGTGTCCATGAGATAAAGGCCACTGGAGAGGAGACTGCGCAGACAAGCATCAAGGTTTTACCAGAGAAAAGGGTTGTCCTGGAAGAAACCATAGTGGTAGACTGTTCTGGTTACCAGGGTGGGACAGCTGAAGAGGACAGCGCAGCTCTTTTATGTGACTGTGAGGAAATGCTGATAACTACATCTGTAAGTACTGTTAGCCATCTTATTGATGCTGAACAGGAGGGCCTTGCAAAGGCTGAAGGGACTGTTAAGACTGTTTTGGCTGTGGGTTCAAATAACTGTTCAGCTATATGTATGACTGAAAATTCCGGTATATTAAGCTTTGGTAAACAGAGAGTGTGTGAGATCTCTAGCAAGGATGAACTGGTTTATGTTAAACCATACTACATAAGGAAGGGCAATGAACTGCTTAGGAGACATTTTAACCCTCAAACTAGATGCATGGAGGAACAGATGGTGATACCCAAGCCACTCCAGCAGCAAGTGTTGGCAGCGGCCCACATTGGCCTTAATGGAGAGCACTTGAGGTGGCGTAAATCCGTGGCCTGCCTAATAGCTCGCAGCTATTGGCCTGGAATTTTCAGGCAGATGAAAAAGTTCCGCAGGTCCTGTGTGGTGTGCCAGCAGTCAAAGAAAAAGGGCCAGAAGTTTACTCCAGCTGACAGAAAAAAAGGTTGTGGGGTAGTTAGCTGTAATATGGGCCTTGCAAGGTTTAAGTATGGTCAGAATGTTGCCACGCAAACAGAGGAGTGTCATGATCTCTGGGCCCTTGTGAGTTGTTGAGGCTTAGATGGGTTTATTGAGGTTGGGTAACCTGATTAGTTGTAAATCCATCTAATCAAATGGTTTGAGGTTTTTCTTTTTTTTCCCCTTGATTATAATATGCTGTAACTGTAAGCAAAATGAAAAAAAAAGTTTTGTTTTCCTTGTTTAAAGTCTAGGCCTAGAATGATTCCACTCTGTGTTGGTGACTATCCTTAGTAGTTTTCAAATAAAGGTGTAGGACTGTTACCTGAGGTGAAATCAGAGAGGGGTGGGAATGTTTCTCATGATATGAAGCTCTCTGTTGTAAACATACAACGGTGTCCTTTTTAGTTGGGAGGTAGAGGGTCACCCATTTTAGAGATGTAATAAGGATACTGAGGATATCCCTGGAGTTCTAAGCAGTGGGGGTAACTGTTCTGGGACCTGTCTGGTGAGCCAGAGGATGGTAAAATATGCCTAAAATGGTGAAGGTGGCTGCTGTCTTGTGCAGTACACTTCTCCCTGGATTTGATGGAGAACATGTTAAATAAATACATATATAGATGGGGAATCTGGCCTAGAATAAAGGAAAGCTGAAGAATGCATATGTGGTTACAAAAAAAATGTATTTGAGTTTGTTATAAAGAGAACTGCTGTGTGTCTGCCTAGGTAAGACACAGCAAATAAAATAAAGAGATGAAGGTCAAAGGGATTTGGGAAAATAGGGGAAACCTCAAGAACCCTTTGGGCAGTGTGAGCAAAAAAGGAAATGGGTCCCTTTTTAAAACCTATATAGTCTGGATATTTGCCACTTGACCCCTTTATTGTGAGGCAAGGTCTTTGCAAAAGATTTGGAGAGTGTGAGACTTGAATAGCCTGCTGGAGGTCTGAGATGGGCAAATAGATGTAAGGGTTTTATGCCTAGAAAAGGTAGTCTGGGTGCAGTCCCTCCTTGAAGAGCTGGGTGCCTGATAGTGGGTACCTTCTCTTTAAAAATGAAGAAAAAAAATGGATCCCCAAATAAGGAAATAGGAAAGTTGCTAAAATGCAGGTTGTGAAATGCAAAGGTTGGCTACCTTTGCCGGTTTGGTGCAAGCATGGATTGGTCTGTGCATCAAGAAGTACATTTTCCTTTGCATAAAGGTGGGGACTGGTACTAAGAAACCACTGTGAGGAAAGATGTATGTATAGATCCGAAAAGTAAGTTGAATATGAAACCCTGTGAGAACGGTTACAGGAGATGGTGGTGTTCCAACTACTGTACTCACTGGCACAGGGTTCTTTTAGTGCAAGGCTCCTGAAAAGTGAAGGATGGGAGCCCATTTTCACACTTAGCCTAGGAAGTGGTGAGCCTGATACTGGGATAGGGGATGCTAGTATAGGAAACCAGCTACTGTTCAGAGCTGGTTCCCTCTTAAGGTGGGAGGTAATGTAGCAGGGTGAAATCCTCCTACTGTATTTTGGATTAATGAAAATAGAGAATCAGTTTTTAAGGGGCAGCAGGAAAGCCTTGCAGCCACAATAAGTCTGATTTAAGGTATCAAATAAAAATGAGAGCCTGTTAAGACCTGAGATATTCAGTGCAGGAACAGTCTTACAGCATGTCAAAATACATGTTTCTTTCCTTTCCTTTTGGCTGCAGCCTTTCTTCTATGCTACTTTTCTATCTTGTCTTTCCTGGACTGATCACCCAGCACTGAAACTTTAATACTCTTTCTGCCCCCCCCCAACACACACACACACATGCACAGCTAGCATTAAGTATACAAGAGCTGTCTTAGCACAGTTAGGGTGAAAGAAATGTTGTGTACTTTGGTGCTGTATTTCCCTGTTAAATTTCCATGTGTAAAATAGTGAACCTGGGGAAGAAAGTACATAAAATTAATCTGTGTTTTTGGTCCTAAAATTTAAAATACAGAAGAACTGCAATAAACCACCTTTTGTGTTGTATGGAAGTTCTTACTGTTTGAAATGTACCAAATATATGTTTTATAAACTGTTACCAAACAATGCATTAGCAATGTCTTTTGCTTTATATTGGTTTAATTTGTATTTTCCAGATATTAGAGGAAATGTTTCTTTAAGTCAAACCTGTACACATTGCTGTATGTTGAGGAAAATTTACCTATTTTGGAAACGCCTGACTCCATGTGCTTTAGTTTGCAGGCATCCATTTTGTAGATTACTATGGGCTCAGGCCGGCTGAACTCTGTGGGCTTTACAGGGCTCTAGCATTAGTTAGTCTGGAAACAAGAAATGTGGGATTTCCTGCCAGGAAGTTCCTTTTTTTATTTTCTTATTTGCTTTATTTTTTGATTGTTTAAAAGCTGATATGTGTTAAACTATTATTTTTTAAGTTTGCTTATTTTTCTGTACGAAATAGACATACTTAAAATTGTTGCAAACATTTAATTAACATTTAAATCTATGATTGACAGGTCACATGATCTTCAGCCCTATAAAAGGAACTGGCTGAGCAGAGTCTGGCAGATAGGATCTGAGCTGTGGAGAGAGCAGTCCTCTGTGGGAGTGAAACTGGCTGATGCAAGATGGGAGTAGCTGGTGCTGGAAGCAGTTTCAGAAAGACTGACCAGTAGTGGTTCTAGTCAAGGCTGGGATGTTTTGAACCAGTGCTGAGTTGAGAATCTAGAGGGGTGAATGGTTTTCCAAAAGTATTGGCTGCAAAACTGCAGGTACAAGTAGGACCACCCTTAGGCACTGGATTTGTCCCTGTGAGCCTACTGGCTGAGTGGGAACCAACAGCCCTATAAGCCATGTTTTATTACAGTTGCTGAAGATCATCCTGACAAGTCAATCAGTATGAGCAACACAGAAGTTCCAGATCTGCATTGTTGAACTGTGAATGGTATTACCAAGTGTGTGAAGTCCTTCTGTAATAAAGTGCACTGCCCTATGGGACATTTTAAAAGAACTTGTCTTGCCTTCTGTGTCTTCATCCAACCCGCCCTCCCACAAATGCCACCATTTTCTTTTCTGTTTTACCAAGGCAACATTCAGATCAAATTAACAACAAGTACAGTAGCCTGACTAAGCATTGTGAATAACTAAGATCATGTACAGTAATCTACAGAGTAAACAAAAAGCTTGTGTCTTACAACAAGGTGCCATGAGTTTCTTGACCTAGTTTAGTCTGATACTATATCAGTGTATGAACTGTCATTCACACGGCGCTGGCACACCCCACCCCCCACCCCCGTCACTCACTTGCTGGATGCTCACTTCAGCTCAGCCAGCCCCATCATTTGCAGCTATTAAATCATGAAATGGCTGGTTTTTGTTTTTATTTTTCAAAAAAAAGGAAGAGAAAAAGCAGTTTAAAAGATTCTATCTCCCAGTGTTCTGTGGGGGGAATATGAGATCAGCATCTCCATGCTGTTTGAAAGATCACGCTGGTGCTGATCTCTCCTTCCCCTACAGTGTACTGCCATGTTGATCAAGTGTGGCACTTCTACTGAAAACAGCAACCGTAACATTAAGTCAAACTGTATGCCAAAACTCTGGTGCTGCTCGCTGACAGTGTGTTTTCATTAAGCATTATCCCAACACATAAAATCATAAATTAAAAAAAATACTAACTGCTCACAATCATGGTGCCATTCTTCAGCATACCTGCTCCTGCCATTGCTGCTGCAATTCTCACTCCCAACCCGCTGCATGTCCTATTTAAAAAAAAATCACCTTCACTGCTTCTTCCTAGAGTGGGACATGAGTACTTCCTTGCAGTTACAGGAAGATGGGGGAAGGGGGCAGCTCTCTCCTGCACAGTGGTCGTAAATTTCTTGTGATCAAAAAACTCTTGAAAAACAGTTTTTCCTGTCATATCACTAATGGTTCTCCATGTCCCTGACCACTCCTGTTACAGATCCTGTTCACTGCTGCTGTGCTGTCCACCATGCTACCATTGGTCCTGGTCCAAACAAGAAATAAAAATGAGACGGTGTTCTTTCTCTTCCCTGTCCTGTTCATCCTGGTCCACCCAAAAAAACAAACAAACAAACAAAACAAACTGTAGAACTAATCCACGGGACCAACATGATAAAAATTAAACAGAATAAAACATTACTACTTATGCCATTAAATGATACACTTCACAATGACATCATCATCTAGTAGGGGAAAGGACTATTTTATTATAAATTCCCATAAGCAAATCTATTTATTCTACATAAAAACATGACTTATTCGACTGTAAAAAGTAAATGAAAAATGTAGCCCATTTTATAAGAGCAATAAGATACTCCATCCAGGGTGTTCGTAGAACAGATAATACTGCACTTCCAGGGGCTGAAGGCCTTCGACCTGTGGCTTCATGCCTTACTACGCCCCTGGGTGTGTGGTAATATCTGTTCAATGTGCACCCCATGTTGCTTACATGTTACTAGAAATTTTTTTTTTTTTTATTTCCTGGTCACTGCCTGCCTGGTATCCATACCAGAGGGGTACATTAACTTTCAGTAGACGACAAACAATAAAAAAGTGCCAGCCCATCCTGCCTCAGTACCAAAGTGGTATCACTGTGCTTCTTTAAATTTTTAAAGATACCAGCACGTTTTTCCAAATGTTTAGCAAGTGACACCACCTCCACACACACACACACACACACACACAAACTCACTTACCAAGTGCCCCCGACCACAAAATCCAACTACAGTTAGACATACATAAAATATATCACACACAAACACTATAGTTCTTTTTCCTGTTTAAAAAATGTTTTTATTTCAAGCATGCTATAGCCCTAGCATGTTGATCATGTCGATCATGTGATCAGCACTGCTGTACAGCGGGAGACAACTCGGACCACATTCACAAAGAGAATCCTCTTTTTTTTCCCTATCTTTTTGTGATTAAAAAAAATAGTTGCCTGAGGAATGCCCCTTGGATTCATCCCCTACAACTCTGAATTTAGTCCAGTTACTGAAGGAAAGGATTGTGGCATATCTTTAAACCAGCTGCTTAAAGGATCCAAGGTAGCATAGATTCACTAGGGGGTGGTCATGTCAAACAAATCTGATAGATTTCTTTGACTGGGTGACTAGGAAAATAGATCAGGGTGGAGCTGTGGATGTGGCCTACCCAGATTTCAGCAAGGCCTTTGACACTGTTCCACACAGGAGACTCATAGACAAGTTGGGCAGCATGGGAGGGGTCCAAAAGTACTAAACTGGGTAAGGAATTGATTGGTGGGTAGGCACCAGGGGGGGATGGAAAATGGAGTTCATGCCAAAGAAGGGAAGGTGACCATTTGTGTGTCACAAGGATCAGTACTGGAACCATTCCTCTTTAACGTCTTTATTAGCAACATTGCAGAGGGGCTAGAAGTGAAGGTATTCCCTTTCACAGATGACACTAAAATCTGCAATAGGGTAGACACCCCAGAGGGAGTGGAAAAATGAACAGGGATCTAAGAAAGCTTAAGGAATGGTCAAGAGAGTGGCAACTAAGTTTCATTGCAAAGAAGTGCAAAATCTTACACTTAGGGCACATAAACACGAGGCTGAGTACAGGATGGGGGGTTAAATGTGGCCAAAGAGTGTGACAAGCCTGTGGGGAGAGCCAGTGGGATGCTAGGGTGCATACGGAAGGGTATCACCAGCAAAAAAAGGAAGGTGGTGATAACGCTGTATAAATCGTTGGTGAGACCTCAGAGTACTGTGTCCAGTTCTGGAAATGACATCCCCAGAAGGACATCGACAGAGTAGAGGAGGTCCAGAGTGACCCTTACCTGGCATCAAATTCTGTATGTATATGTTTCTAACAACTGAAACACACAAAACAGCTTATCTACCACTCAGTGTTTCATAATCTGTTTCACCGCCTCCCCCCGTGCTTATGATCCCAATCCATTCGGCCTCTTCCTCATGCTCCCGTAGCTGCTCTGTTAGACTGGTAAAGTAAAGATAAAACCAAAAAGAACTGTGCATGTAAGCAAGCAAGCAATATAACGTAACTGAACAACTACATCCCCCTCCTCCAACTGCCCAGCCACTCTCCCTTCTTCTACATGCCGCTCCACTCACTGTCCTGTAGCCATCTGCATGCCAACAGCACACCTTTATCTGTGGATGCATAATCCAAGAAAGTACCACTGGTCTCATTCTTCACCCAGTGGTACAGTAACAGACCAGGAAAATTAACGTGGGATCAGCAACAAGTGGGGGAAGGGAGTGCTTAGAACTAAACAGGAGATGACAAGAGAAAACAAACCAGAGAAACAAACATTACAAGAGGGCACACTTCAAGCCCTTAATTGTAACAACCACATAAGAAACACTACAGAGCCTTCAACTGGCAGGTATACCAGCTAAGGGACTACTTTACCAAAAACTGAAGTAAAAATAGGCTTTTACACTTTTTTTCCCATTATTCTAAATTTTTTTTGTAACGCCTATAAACAAAATGAGATATGTAGCCCATTTTCTAAGCACAATAATACCCTCCAGGATGGGCATATTAGGTTACACTGAACCTTCCATGGGGCCATAATATGCCCCTGAGCAATCCAATTTTGCCCGTTACCACTCACCCTGTCAGGTATTATTGCTTACCTAGACACTGCATGTCATAGCCAAAACCATGTTCCCATACTGTACACTTGCATGATGGAGAGGCTGGTCACAGGCACTTTGCAGAGATGGATGGATACCTAATGCCTTGTACAAGATAGTCATTATAGCTGCTATGAGTGTGTGTCTGTCCTATAGAAACTGATATAGTGTGTACAATGTGCCCTCCCATCAAAGACAGTACAATTATGTAAGAATTTACTGTAGCAGTAAGCCTGGTCTCCTTGAAAATATTATTCAGCCTTTGATATTGGTACATGTAGGGGTAAACGATGTTGGAAAGAGAAAATTGGTGGACATTGAAAGGGATATCGAGTTTGTGGGCGCAGCCCTAAAGTCCAGAGGATGTGACCTAATTATCTCGGGTATTCTCCCTAACCCTGGGGTCAGCCTCAAAAAATGCAGAGGTATGAAAGACCTAAATGGGTGGTTAAAGTGATGGTGAGGCAGAGAAGACCTAATTTTTCTTTCTAACTGGGTTAGTTTTCAGGATGATAAGCTGTACACACAGGATGGGCTCCATTTAAGCAGGCAGGGCAAACGTATGTTCTCACATTTTTTGAGGCTGGAAATTGATAAGTCTTTAAACTATCAATCGGGGGGATGGGGTTTGCCCTGCACTGACAGTCTCACAGCAAAAGTTATTACATGCTGAAAACTGGAACTGTCTCCTGATAAATACTTGTAGTCTAAACAATAAATGTGATGAACTTCTGTTTACCCTACAGGAGTCAAAAGTCCATGTATGTGCCATTACTGAGACATGGTGGAGTCCGTGGGGTACATGGAACAAACAGATACCAGGATATGTGCTCAATAACAAAGACAGATCACACTCTAGGGGTGGTGGAGTTGCCATTTACATAGCAGAGGGTATTGTGTCAGAAAGTGTGGATATCTCCCATTGTGATAGGTTGATCAACCATGGCACTCCAGACATTACCTAATGGAGTGCCATGGATGTCAACTAACACAATCACCTTGACCAGGTGAGTAAACACCCATTGTGATTGGTTGATCATCCATGGCACTCCAGATATTACCTCATGGATGTGGCCAACCCCAAGTCTAGAGAGACAGAACTACTAGAGTGCACCCTCGATGCAGCAAGATATCTAGCCGATATGGTGGTAGACTCTCTCAGACTTAACGGAAGGGCCACAGCCATCACAAACAGGGCTAGACGGGCTTTGTGGCTTAAACTGTGGGAGGCCAACAATGAGTCCAAGACTTTACTACAAAATCTCCCCCTGAAGGGTAAACATGTTTTTGGGGAGGGTCTGTTAGAGTTCCTGAAGTAGAAAGACAAGGGCAAGGAACTCCTTAGAAACAAAAGTAGGCACTTCTATCTACCCTCTGCTAGATGGAGATTTTGGAGGGGGGCCAAAGATCTTACCAAACTCACAGAGACATACACCAAATCACCTCCTTTCATGGTAGAGGCTCTTACACCTCATCACGCACCCCTGCCACCCAATCCTACCACCCTTCACCCTTCAGAACCCATGGCTCTAGGTTAGGAGGAAGAGGTAGAGGTAAGCAACAATGACTGCTCACACAGGACCCCTTTGGGACAAGGGCGCTGCCCCCCCATGGGTCAAAGACTAGCATTCTTCAACCAACAGTGGTTGCACACCACCTCCGACAAATGGGTTCATGAAGTCATTTCCCGAGGCTACTCGATAGAGTTATCAGAGTCTCCCCTGACACACAGGTTCATCACCTCTCCGATCACACAAAAGAAGGCCACGGCTCATCAGGTACAACAGATCCTGTGGAACCTGATCAGCAACAGGGCAATACAGCCCGTACCACCACACGAGCAGGGGTTGGGAGTTTACTCCATCTTCTTCCTCGTGCCAAAGAAAAACGGTGAACTTCACCTCATCCTGGACCTCAAACACCTAAATCAGCACGTAGCCCCCCAGAGGTTCAAGATGGACACTCTGAGGTCAACACTATGCAGTATTCATGTGGACAACTTCCTGACATCCATAGACCTCAAGGACGCATACCTCCACATTCCCATCAGGCCGAAACACAGGCAGTACCTCAGATTCCACATACTCGGCCGGCATTTTCAATACCAGGCACTACCCTTCAGACTTTCCTTGGCTCCAAGAGTCTTTACCAAAGTATCAGTGGTACTAGTGGCCAGACTCCGAGAACAGGGTCTCGATATCATCCCCTACCTCAATGACTGGCTGATCCGGGCACAATACAAGGAGTGCTCTAGCCAGCACACCACCCCTCCTCCTAAGGGCCCTCCGACACAGCGGCTGGGTAGTAAACCTGGACAAGAGCCACCTGGTGCCCACAAAACAGATGAGCATCTAGGCATGACCCTAAACACAGCAAAGGGATGGGCAAGACGTCCGAGGGCAAGGGTCCTCAACCTGATCAGTCTGGCATGCAAATCACGCACCAACCATCAGGCATCCATGGCAAGCCTAGCCACTACAGGTGCATGGGCGTCCTGTATGACCTGGTCCCCTGGGCCAGATGGCGCATCGCGGCCACTGCATACACGTCTCACATGGGGATCCCCGACGAACACAACCTGGAGACTCATCCGTTGCCACTGTCGGTGAAAGTCGCAATTGTGGTGGACAGTCCGTGCCAACCTAACCAAAGGAGTCCTACTGGAGGCTCCCTTTCAGGTCTCCATCGAGAAAGATGCGAGTCTTCAGGGTTGGGGTGCCTGCTTGGCCAACAGGATGGCACAGGGCCGATGGACCCCCGCAGAATCCAGGCTATACATCAACGTCCTGGAAATGCGGGCAGTCTACCATGCACTAACAGCCTTCAAGTCCGCTATCTCGGGACAATCAGTGCTGATCCACTCCGACAACCAAGTGACAATGGTTGATCATCCATGGCACTCCAGACATTACCTCATGGGTAGATAAGAAGCAGTACTGTACCGGGAGGGAGACAGAGTGGTCTAGGGGTGAAAGGAAGTGTTGGTGGCCGCAGCGAGGACCTGTGTTGCAAAGGTAGGTTGCAATTGGTATAGATGATCTAAATGATAATGTCTGGCAAAGGTGTGGATCGAAGTCCATGTAGCTGCCTTGCAGATGTCCTCCACTGACATTGGCCCTCTCCGCCAGGGAATGGCTAGCTACCCTGATGGAGTGCGCCTTGATCCCGAGGCAGTGTCCTTTGTTGTGCTATGTAGGCCTCCTGAATGGTTCTCTGTAACCAACCAGCAACGGTGGTCTTGGAGGCTGCATTCCCTGTCTCTGGCCCCCGTGACTATAGACAACCTCTGTCTTTCGTAGAGGTTGTGTCCTAGTTATGTACATGGATAGGGTGGTGCCTACGTCCAGGTATTGCGGGACAGCAATGCTTCCCGATTGAGAGTCTCCCATGAATGTGGGTAATTCGATAGTTTGCTCTCTGTGAAAGGGGGAGGAAACCTTTGGTTGAAAGGCTGGGACAGTGCGTAAGCGTACCCCATGCGGCGTGAACACTGTGTAGGGTTCTCTGTAGGACAGTGCGCCTAACTCCCTGATTCTGCGGGCTGAGCATATTGCCATGAGAAAGCAGGTTTTCAAACTAACCCGGAACAAGTCTACATTTTGTAGTGGTTCAAATGGGGCTGAGTTGAGGGAGTCCAGTACCAGGGGAAGGTCCCAAGGAGCGACGGACGGGCGCACTCAAGGTCATAGAATCTTGGCTGCCCTTAGGAAGCACCAGGCATCCGGGTGGGCACCAGGGATGTGGCCCCCTATGGAACCAATAGCTGCTCCGATGGCCGACAGCTGTACCCTGAGGGACGAGTGGGACAGTCCCCTATCCATGCCTTGCTGAAGAAATAACGGGATGGTAGCCATGTCAGCAAGTTCTGGGTCCGTCGCTTGATCTCGGCACCACCTGGTGAACACCGACCATTGCCTGCCATAGATAGAAGTGGTTGAAGAATGTCTGGACTGCAGCATTGTTGCAATGACTGAGTCATGGTAACCTGTGGTTCTTAGTCTTCTCCTTTCAGGAGCTAGGCTGTGAGCTTCAGGATCCTGGGGGCTGAGTGTAGTACTGAGCACTGGGTCAACATGTCAGGTTGGTAGGGTAATCTGAGAGTGTCCAGCGTCATTGAAAGGATCATGGTAAACTATGTTCTCTGCGGCCAGTAGGGAGCCACTAGAATGATGGTTCATCCTGAGGAGCGGATTTTGGTGAGTACTTGAGGTATCAGGGGAATGGGTGGGAACACGTAGGAGTGGTCCCAGAGCCAAGGTTATGACAGAGTGTCAGTTTCCTGTGAATGACTCTCCCTGTACCTCGAGAAGTAGTCGTTGGTCTGCGCGTTTTGTGCCGTGGCCATGAGGTCCATGGAAATGGGTCCCCAGGTCTCCTGTATTAGCTGGAAGAGACTGATGTGGAGATGCCACTCCCCTGGGTCGACTTGCTGTCGGCTGAGCCAGTGTGCTCTAATGTTGAGCTTTCCAGTGAGATGGACCACGCTGAGGTGGGAGAGGTGGGGCTGTGCCCAGTTGAGGACCCTTGCCACCTCCCTCAGCATCGCTCTGCTTCTGGTGCCTCCCTGTTTGGCAATATATGCCACCATCACTTGGTTGTCGGAGCGGATCAGCACCGATTGTCCCAAGATAGCAGACTTGAAGGCTGTTAGTGCATGGTAGACTGCCCGCATGTCCAGGTCATTGATGGATAGCCTGTATTCTGCGGGGGTCCATCGATCCTGTGCCATCCTGTTGGCCATGAAAGCACCCCAACCCTGAAAACTCACACCCGTCTCGATGGAGACCTGAAAGAGAGCCTCCAGTGGGACTCCTTTGGATAGATTGGCGCAGACTGTCCACCACATTAGTGACTTTCTCACCGATAGTGGTAACGTGAGAGTAGTCTCCAGGTTATGTTCGTTCGGGGATCCCCATGTGAGGATGTGTGTCTGCAGTGGCCACATGTGCCATCTGGCCCAGGGGACCAGGTCAATACAGGACGCCATGCAACCTAGTAGCTGGGCTAGGCTTGCCACGGATGCCTGAAGGTTGGTGCACACTCTGCGTGCCAGACTGATCAAGTTGAGGACCCTTGCCTCGGATGGTCTCGCCCATCCCTTTGCTGTGTCTAGGCTTGCACCTAGAGGCTCTATCTGTTGCGTGGGCACCAGGTGGCTCTTGTCCAGGTTTACTACCCAGCCATGCTGTTCGAGGGCCCTTAGAGTGAGGGTGGTGTGTTGGCGAGAGCGCTTCTTGGATCGCACCTGGATGAGCCAGTCATCGAGGTAGGGGATGATATCGAGACCCTGTTCTCAGAGTCTGGCCACTAGTACCACTGATACTTTGGTAAAGACTCTTGGAGCTGAGGAAAGCCCATAGGGTAGTGCCTGGTATAAAAAATGCCGGCCGAGTATGTGGAATCTGAGGTACTGCCTGTGTTTTGGCCTGATAGGAATGTGGAGGTATGCGTCCTTGAGATCTATGGACGTCAGGAAGTCGCCCACATGAATACTGCGTAGTGTTGACCTCAGAGTGTCCATCTTGAACCTCTGGGGGACTACATGCTGATTTAGGTGTTTGAGGCCCAGGATGGGGTGAAGTTCACCGTTTTTCTTTGGCACGAGGAAGAAGATGGAGTAAACTCCTAACCCCTGCTCGTGTGGTGGTACGGGCTGTATTGCCCTGTTGCTGATCAGGTTCCACAGGATCTGTTGTACCTGATGAGCCGTGGCCCTCTTTTTTGTGATCGGTGAGGTGATGAACCTGTGTGTCAGGGGAGACTCCGATAACTCTATCGAGTAGCCTCAGGACATGACTTGGTGAACCCATTTATTAGAGGTGGTGTGCAACCACTGGTGGCTGAAGAGCGCTAGCCTTTGACCCATGAGGGGACAGTGCCCTTGTCCCAAAGGGGTCCTGTGCGAGCAGTCATGGTTGCTTACCTCGCTGACCTCTACCTCTTCCTCTGAACCTAGATCCACGGGTTCTGAAGGGTGAAGGGTGGTAGGATTGGGTGGCGGGGGTGCGTGATGAGGTGTAAGAGCCTCTACCAGGAAAGGAGGTGATTTGGTGTGTGTCTCCGTGAGTTTGGTAAGATCTTTGGCCCCCCCCAAAATCTCCGTCTAGCGGAGGGTAGATAGGAGTGCCTACTTTTGTTTCTAAGGAGTTCCTTGCCCTCATCTTTCTGCTTCAGGAACTTTAATAGACCCTCCCCAAAAACATGTTTACCCTTCAGGGGGAGATTTTGTAGTAAAGTCTTGGACTCATTGTCGGCCTCCCACAGTTTAAGCCACAAAGCCTGTCTAGCCCTGTTTGTGATGGCTGTGGCCCTTGCGTTAAGCCTGAGAGAGAGTCTACCGCCATATCGGCTAGATATTTTGCTGCATCAAGGGTGCACTCTAATAGTTCTGTGTCTCTAGACTTAGGGTTGGCCACATCCATGAGGTAATGTCTGGAGTGCCATGGATGATCAACCAATCACAATGGGTGTTTACTCACCTGGTAAAGGTGATTGTGTTGGTTGACATCCATGGCACTCCATGAGGTAATGTGTGGAGTGCCATGGATGTCAACCACACAATCACCTTTACCAGGTGAGTAAACACCCATTATGGGTCAGTGGAAATTGCATGGGTTAAATTATCTCCTCCCCATAAACCCAAAATAAACATTGGGGTAGTATACAGACCTTCCTCAAGCTCACATCTTGATGATCTTCAAATTTTTGAGTTTATAAATAAAATAACAACTGCAGGTGATCTTATTCTGCTGGGTGATTTTAATCTCCCGGGAATAAACTGGGATCTTCTAAAAACAGAAACATCAAGAGAACAAAGCTACCTGGAGGCATTCACGTTGGCAGGTTTGGACCAGCATGTAGAAAAGTGCAGCAGGGGTTCTCATATTCTGGACCTTGTTCTTAGCAACATGGACAACTTTATTCAGGATTGCCAGGTCCTGCAGCCTCTTAGCTCAAGTGATCATAAGATGGTGACATTTACCTGTGCTGGAAATATGGCTATAGAAGCTAGAAAAGCAGTCATTTTTCATTATAGCAGGTATGATTTCAGTAGCATGAAGCAACAGCTTGCTACTTGGGAATGGTATGCAGAGTTCAGTGGGCATTCTCTGCAACATATGTGTAGGGTATTGTGCACAAACATTTTAGATTTGGTACAGACGTTCACACCTACCTCTAAGAAACACAGTTTCCCCCAAACACCCACCCTGACTGACACCTGTAGTTAGGCTATAAAAAGAAAAAACAGAGCTTATTGCAGGGCAAGAAAAAGTGGGCAACGGTCTAGCTGGGCAGTGTGTAAATCAGCACTTAAGGTTTGCAAAAATAGTATATATAAAGCAAAAGCAGCTTACGAAAAGAAATTGGCAGCTATAGTTAAGGATAACTATAAATCTTTTTTTCATACATTAATAACAAGAAGGGAAATAATAAAGAAATAGGACCCCCGAAGGACATAAGTGGGGAACTTGTGGCAGATAATATCTGAAAGGCCAACCTCTATAATGGTTATTTCACCTCAGTATTTAATGACAAAACCCAGCCAACACAAACACCAAGAGCAGCAGGCTATACAGACATTGCAAATCAGTATAAAATATGTCAGAGATAGATTGACAGCCTTGGACCAAAACAAAGCCCAGGGACCTGGCTGTCTCCACCCTAGGCTATTAAAAGATCTAGCTAAAGTTTTAGCAGCTCCCTTGATCTTTCTGTTCCAAAGGTCATTGGATTATGGAGAAGTGCTGGAGACAGGAGGTATCAAATTACAGACCAATATGCCTAACATCTGTCCTGGGTAAGATCCTGGAGGGATTATCAAAACTTATGTTATAAATGAACTGACACTGACAGAGGATATAGACCAGCAACAACATGGGTTCAGGAAGGGCAGATCCTGTCAGACAAACTTGTTAGAGTTTTATGGTAAAGTCAGTAAGGCCCTCGATTAAAGGAAAGCAGTGGATATTGTATTTTTGAACTATTCAAAGGCCTTCGACAAGTTCCCACATGGCCAATTGATAGATGCGTTTATACAGCATGGCTTACATGGGAGCATAACCTGCTGGATAGAGCGCTGGTTGACAAACAGGAGACAGCGGGTTTGTGTTAAGGGATCTACAGTATGTCAGAGTGGGAACATGTGTCTAGTGGAGTTCCACAGGGCTCGGTTTTGGGCCCCTGTCTTTTTAATTTGTACATTGCCTCTTTGGAAACAAATACAGGTATCTGGTTATCGAAGTTTGCAGATGACACAAGGGTTTGGGTTTACAGTAAATAACAAGGACGGTGCCCAACTTCTGCAAGCAGCCCTTAGTGATACAGAACAGTGGGCATCAAGTAAAAACTCCACCTTTAATATTGACAAGTGCAAAGTGATGCACATGGGCAAAAGCAATGGCCAGCATAAGTATACATTAAATGGTGTTGAGCTTCAATCAGTACTAGATGAGAAGGAACAAGGTATACACTTCAGCAATGACCTGGGTTTTAAATCACACTGCAATCAAGTAATTAAAAAAGCAAGCAGTCTGATGTACTGCATTAAAAAACATATCAAATGCAGGGACAGACAGGTTATGATGCCCCTTTATACAGCATTGGTTCACCCTTTTTCACCCTTACTTGGAGTACTGTGCCCAGCTTTGGTCACCAGGGGGTAAGACTGAATCTGGGGCACTGAAGTGAGTACAGAGAAGAGCAGCTAAACACATTAGTGGATCAGATGGTCTGAGCTATCAACAGAGGCTCCAGTCTCTGGGACTCTCTTCCGTGGAGTATCGCAGACTCAGGGGTAATGTGTGCCTAGTATATATGGCATTGTTTGATGATGAATTGTGGGCACAACTAGGTTTAGAATCGCGGACACAGGTTTTTAACACTAGGGCACATGCTGTTCAATTAAAAGGTGTTCCATAACAGACAAAAAAAATGGAACTCTTGGTTTAGGGTAAGGGTTACAAAAATATGGAATGAGCTACCACTTGAGGTAGTGGCTAATGGGACCAAAAGGTGATTAGATAGTCACTTAGTGTTGTCTGGAATCTTGGGCTATAGTTAAACTCTCTTTGTGAGCTGTCATGGACCTTCTTGGTCTTATTGGCTCTGTGATACCTATGTCACCTATGTCTAACAGTAGATCTTTGAGAAGATTTCTTGCAGCAAGCCACACCTATGGAACTATAGCCACCAGGCACTAGGACTACACACAAACTTTTCTAGCTAGCAGTCTACCAGAGGCCACCCACCCATTGTCATACACTGAAGTCACTCTATCCCTAAGAATGGGCAGCTCCCATGCCCTCCTCAGTTCTCCCACCGGAGACCATAACAATCTCCTGCTGAGGAACTAAAGAGGAAACAAAGGTTCCCACCAAAAGAAATAATAGAAGGATAGACAGATACAAGAGAGCCTCAGAGGCCCAGGGGGAGGAGAGTGGATGGCATGGACTGCTGCAAGAGATCCTCTCAAAGATTTACTGTTACAGTAAGTTCTTACCCTCAAAGCAAGATAGTACAGTTATGTATCTCTTGCAGCAGGCCACACCTATGGAACAAGTCCCAAGCAGTTCTGCCATCAGAAAATGCAGTCTGGGTGGTAAGAAGCCTCAAGCCTAGGGAAGCAGGTTCAGAAGAATGGCTTTGGCCAAAATTGGCAATGTCCAGAATGCCCAGGCTGTAGTGCTTGGTAAATTTGTGGATAGTACTCCAAGTAGCAACAACACAGATCTCTGCAGCTGACACATTCCTGAAAAAGGCAACAGTGGTGGCCATGTCTTTGGTGGAATGACCACGAACAACACCAAGAAGGTCCTTGCAGTTCTTCCTGAAGCAAAAAGTAACAGTTGATCAACCATCTGGATGAGCACGGTTTAGAAACAGGAGTGCCCTCTTTCCCAGGGTTGAAAGAGACAGCTGAGAGGACCACCTGCAGTCTTTCGTATGGTGTGTATAGTAACGTAAAATTCTATGCCCATCTAAAATATGGAGCAATGCTTTCCCAGATTGGCAAGCTCTGTGTAATAAACAGGCAGGTAGATGGACTGATTTAAAGAAAACTCAGACACCACCTTAGGAAGAAACTTTGGGTTAGTATGCAAAGACACCCTGTCTTTGTGGAAAATCAAGTAAGGCTGCTCACACATGAGCACCTAGCTCTGAAATCCTTTGAGCAGAAGTAATAGTAACTCAAATAATGCTTTCCATGTCTGACAGCGTAACTTACATGTTGTGGCTGACTCAAAAGGAGTCAAGGTGAATTTCTCCAACACAAAATTCAAGTCCCAAGGCGGGACTGGATTGTGGATTGGAGGCTTTAGGTGAAGAATGTCTCTCAGAAATGTACATGACACTTCCAGTTGTGCCACTGTACAGCCATCAATAGGCACATGGAAAGTGGAGATGGTAGACATGTGCACCTTAAGAGAGGAGTACTTCAGACTGGAATCTGAAAGGGACAGCAAGTATTACAGAATCTGATTCACAGGACAAATGAAAGGAACCAGCTGATATGAAGCAGCCCACAGTGCAAAGCATTTCCACTTCAAAGAATAAGTGGCCCTAGTGGAAGGCTTCCTAGCCACCACCAGAACATCAGGCACCTTGGGTGACACCCCAGATTGAGCCATGGCTTTGTCTTCATGAGCCAGGTGTGAAGATGCAGGGACTTGAGGTCTGAATCAGCCAGGGTACCCCAGTTCTGGGAGAGCATGCCAGTGCACAAAGACAGAAGTACTGGAGGTTCCACTGTCAGCAGTTGCAGAAAAGGCAACCAGATCTGATGAAGCCAGAAAGGGGCGATGATGATCATTATGGCCCCTTCCATTTGGTAGCTTGATTAGAACCCTCTAAAGTAGGGTGAAAGTAGGAGGAAATGCATACAGAAACCTCCCTTTCCAAGAGAGGGACAGTGCGTCTCACCAGAAAACTTCAGGCCCTGGATCAATCAAGCGAAAAAGCAGCAGTTTTGAATTGAGTGGGGAAACAAAAAGGTCCCGCTCTGGATAACCACATCTGTTGAAGAGGTCTTCTGCTACTGAGGTCAGCAGCACCCACTCATGTGTCTGACTGCAACTGGCTTACATTTTGGATACCTGGAACATGGACAGCTGACAGTTCTAGGCCACGTTCCAGGGCCCAGTACCAGACTCTCACTACTTCCCAGCAGAGAGGGTATGAGTGACTGCCCCCGTTCTGTTGATATGGTGCACTGCACTGATGTTGTCCATTTGCACTAGCAGAAGACCAGGGGATAGCCGAGTCTGGAAGCCCTGCTGATCATAAAGAATCACTCACATCTCCAGAAGATTGATGTGGAGGGAGGACTCCAGTTTGGACCACGTACCTTGTATTTGGTGGGGCCCCAGATGAGCTCTTCACCACATTCAGAAGCATCTGTGGTAAGAATTTGCTGAGGGGAAGGAATGAGGAAAGGAACCCCTCTTAACAGGTTGCTGGGTTCCAGCCACCAAAGTAAAACCTTTTTCACCGGAAAGATCAGGACCTGTTGTTCCAGGTCATCAATACGCTAGTCCCACTGGACCCTCAGTGTCCATTGGGGTACTCTCATGTGCAGTCTGACTAGAGGCACTGACTATAGCAGCAACCATCAGGCCTATGAGCTGGAGGAAGGTTCTAGCTGAAACATAGCAGCTGTTGTGCAACAGACGGGCTTGAGCTATAAGGCAATCTGCCCTGTCTTGAGGTTGGAAGGTCATGCCCTGGGCCATTTTAAAGACTGTCCCTATGTACTGAAATTGCTGACAGGGAGTCAGAACTAACTTGAGAAGGATGACCATGATCCACAGGTCATGGAACAGGCAGGTGGTATGTTCCAGAGTCTGTACAGGCAATCCCTGGACTGGGCTTTGATAGGCCAGTCATCCAGGTAAGGAAAGACAGAGTCCCTCCTGCCTGAGGGCAGCTGCCATCACTACCAAGTATTTGGTAAACATCTGACAAGCTGAGGATAAGCCAAAGGGCAAGTCCCAGAACTGTAAGTGTGCCCCCTGGAAATAAAACCCAAGGTACTGTCTATGGGAGGCATATACCCAGATATGCAGGTTGGCATCTTTTATGTCATGGGAGCAAATCCAATCTCCCTGGTGCAGAAGTGGTGGCAGACTCTGAAGTGTCACCATTCAGAATTTGTTATACTGAGTGAACATATTTAGCTCCTGGAGTTCTAGAATGGCCTTGAGATGCTCTGTGTATTTGCAGACCAGGAAGAAAAGACAGTAGAACCCCCTGCCCTGTTAAGTCTCTGGGACAGGTTTTATGGCCCTTTTTCTTAGAAGAAAGTGGATTTTCTCCCAGAGCACGGGAATTTGGTCTGAAGGATAAGAGGAAAGAACTGGAGTTTTTCTGAGGCCACTCTGAAGTTCCAGAGTGTGGCTGTTTTCTTTGAGCTGTAGTACCCAGGCATCTTTGTTGATTTCCTCCACTTGTCCAAGTGCAGGGAAAGTGACTCCCAACTACCACCTCCTGCCCAGCTGGCCAGAGGCCAGGCAAGGAATCAGGCAGAAGTAGCACCTGCTGTAGCAGTCACCCTGGGACAATTTGAAAACAGGCATTACTCTGAAAATGTGTATTTCCTGCTGTGTCAAATTATAATCATAATAATAACAAAGTGTAGCTCACAGGACAACGGAAGAAAATAGTAGAGAAAAGAAGAAAAATGAAGCATTAAATACAGAGGATCTATCCTGGACATATTGTATGATGAAAATATGAAAGCCACCAAGTAAGAAAAGTGTAAGGGAAGAAGAAGTGTAAGGGAGGGTGGGCAGAGGGAGACTGTGAAAAGGCAGAGATACTAAACAAATATTTTTGCTCAGTATTTACAAATGAAGAGGGAAGGTACCTAAAATAAACAGTAGAAACACTCTGGATATAGAAGTTGATACCAGCCCATTTACAGAAGAAAGGGTTCTGAAATAACTCTTAAAAACAGAAGGTGGACAAAGCAATGGGGCCTGATGGGATCTCATTCCAGAATTCTAAAAGAACTAAGGGTAGAACTAGTGACACCAATGACTACCCTCTTTAACAAATCATGGGAGGATGGGTGGTACCCAGAAGTGCAAGGTAATGCACCTGGGAAACAAAACCCAGGGGAAGAGTACACAATGGGGGTGAGATGCTAACAACAACAAAATGGAAAGGACCCGGGTAGCTATATCAGATGACCTAAAGGTGGGCAAGCAATGGAGAGGGCAGCAAGGAGTGGCTGGGGACACTGGGATGCATAGGAGAGGCATCACCAGTAGAAAACAGGATGTTATTATCCTCTGAACAGACAGCTGGTCAGACCCCATCTGGAGTACTGCATGCAGTTCTGAGACCCAATCTCCGTAAAGACATAGACAGGATGGAAGCTGTCCAGAGGAGGGCACTCAAATGGTGCAGAGTCTGCACCGAAGACATATGAAGAGAGACAAAGGAGCTTAATATGTATAGCCTCGAGGAAAGGAGGAGAGGGGACATGATAGAAACTTTCAAGTACCTCAAGGAATCAACAAAGTCCAAGAGAATAGCATCTTTCAAAAAAGAGGTGCAAGAACAAAGGGCACAATTTGAAGATAGAGGAGGGCAGCTCAGAGGTAATTTAAGGAAGTATTTTTCACAGAAAGGTTGTGGATGCATGGAGCGACCTTCAGAGGAGGTTGTGGAGTCAAAAACAGTGGTGGAATTCAAGCATGCATGGGACAGTCATAAGGCCATTCTAGGGGGTTGGGGGTAGAAAGAAGTAGGCTGCTGGTTAACTAGGATCTGCAGCTTATCTAGTAGGTAGGGAAATGGGCAGACTGGCTGGGCCAAGCGGTCCTTATCTGCCATCAAATTCTATGTTTCTATGTTTCTAAAAGAAACAAGCATTTGTTATTGCCAAATGTTAGTTACTCGTATTGCTGTTGAACCGGGTCTTGCTTGTACACTTTTTTATTGTGTATTGAACCAGGATTGAGCAGATGAGATGTAATAAGTCTTTTGCAAGGGATCCTGATTTTACACAGTTTTGTATTGTATTTACCCAGGATAGTAGAGGTAGACGGATATCTCATTCTTAGTGTGGCCCTGCTTTTATCATGTATTTTTCTAGGACAGATCATTTTAGATGCAGCATCTCCTTTTCGTGGGGCTCTGTTGTAGGGTCCTGTTTTACATAGTTTTGCAATGTATTTATTTAGCATAACCCAGTTGACATGCAATGCTCCATTTTCAGTGGGGTCCTACTTTAACACATCTTTGTATGTATTTACCAAGGATAGCACAGCTCAGATGCTATCTTGTTTTCAGTTGGACCTTACTTTCCTAATCTTGACTTTGTATTTACACAGCTGAAATATAATATCTCACTTTTTCAGTCATGCCCTGGTTTTACCATTTTTATAATTTATTTACCCAGTATAGCCCAGCTGATAGGCAAGTTACATTTTCAGTGGGATACAGTTTTCACACAATATATTTTCCTAGGATAGGGCAACATGGACTACATTTCAGTGGGGGGCTCTGCTGTACTGGGGTCCTGCTTCTACATTTTACTAAATATTTACCCAGGATATACCAGATGAGATGCAATATGTCATTTTCAGTGGTGTCCTACTTTTTCACATTTTTAGATTGCATTTGCTCAGGATAGGCCAGCTGAGAGGCATTATTTAATTTTCAGTGGGCTCCCACATTTTGTCCCCAAATTTCCAAAAGTCATTTTACATGACCTGACATTATGATCAAGACAGTTAGATTTTTTTAAATCCCATCCAAAAGGTGATTTTGCAATGTGACTCTGAAAACCTGTTTCGAAAGGAATTCGAAAAATGACACTTGTGATGTTCAGGAGGTGGGGCAGCACACAAGGGATATATTGAACATTTGGGGGTCAAAGTCTTCAAAAATATGGTTATGATTAAACGTTGGAACAGTTCAATATTTCTTCATAACTTAGTTGCTTTTTCATATTTTGACCTAGATTTTCAACATAGCCCTTTTATAACCCCTCCTTCTGAACATGACAGTTGTCACTTAAAAATTGCTGGCTGAAATAACATTTTGCTACGCAAGTGTGAAAATAGATTTTGGCTAGGGTTTGAAAAATAACATCTGTCACTTTCATGAGGTGATGTGAGAAAATGGCTATGTTGAACATTTGGGGTCAAATTATTGAAGATTATCAAAGTTATGCACAAGCACTGAACATTTTCAACATATCTTCATAACTTCGAAATGCAAACATAGTTAGAAAGCTAATACTGTATACTATGAAAATCCAATCCGATATACAAGAATTCAATTATTTAATTTAAAAAAAAAACACCTCATTATTACCAATATAATTTTAACAATATGTCACAACACATTTGCCACACAATTTCACAGTTTACTAAAACGGTCATTTACAAGAATTAAGTACCGCAAGTCTGATTACAATTATACCGCAGGCAGAGGTCGGTTCAGAGAAGGATGCAGAACCCAAAATTTATGAAAATAGTGACTGAATTCGATAAATCATTTAACAGACCCACCATCACTACTGAGGGGGAATGTGAACATGGCATCAGTGCTGTTAGGCATGCTTCTGCCACTGCTCCTGAGAATCCAGTAAATTCTCTGCATCCAATTCTGACAGAATGTGATATGAATCTATTGCAAGAATTATCAGATTGCAATGTCACCTTACACAGACACCATCAAATCCATCAGTTAAAACTCACAGGCAGTTACCTGCACAAACACATTAGACCCATCAAATAATATTGTCAAAAATATTACTGTCATTGTTGTAAACCTAACTCAGATAGAGATGGGGTAGCATACCAAATCTTCTGAGTGGGTCAGGGACCTCAGAATGGACCTACATGCTAAGTGTAAAGAAATTAGCAGAGGTTTTGAAAAAAATTACAATATGATGCCTGAACTGGCACTCTCTGTGGCAAATACAAACTCCAAGATGGAAGCCTTTACGCTCAGGACAGACACACACCTGGAGAGAGCTGCTACAATGGAAAACCTAGTGCACCCCCTGGTGGGAAATAGTAGCACCCCTGGCAAAAATGATGGTGTGATGTATTAAAAAAGTAACATACTTAAACTAGGAAGATCCTTGATTGATACTAAAGATAAATATGTTATAAACAAGATAATTTCCCCAGTCAGTCTTTTACTGTTGTTAGTATATATGGCACAAATGAAAGAGATTGCTCATTTTCTTCTGAATTTAGTGATGTTTTTGTCAGTATTTCTAATGGGGAGGAATTTCAACACTGAATAGTATGTTGGACAGATCTAAAGGCACACTCAATAAAACTAGGGTAATGAAAATTTTTATCAAGAACCTACAACTAGAAGATCCATGAAGATACAATAACCCAACTACAATAAAATACTCCTTTTTTCCCCTTGTGCACCAATAATATTCACCCACAAACTTTTCTTCTGGTATTACTATAAATAAATATGAAGGGAACGTAGGAAATATATTATGAATGAACATAAACAAAACTGATAATTATTCAGAGAGTAAAAAGCAATTAATTGTGAATTTTCTTTCTCCCCACTTCCCAAAAAAAAAGAAGAAGAATATATTTAAGTGATAACATTCTGATCACTTGAATTATCTTTCACAATAACCCACTTATGTGGATATTTATCACAGGAAGCTGGTTGTGTGGAACCAAGACTGAATGCTATTACCATTAATGCACTTGGAGTCATGTATATTTTGTAAAATAGAAGTAGAAAGATATTTTGGGTTGAGAGACAAACAATCAGTGCCATGACGCATTACCAGTGCAGCAGCGTGATGTTAGAGAACATCATTCATAAACGAGTCACACATTTTGATAAAAGAAATAAAATATAGGTTTTGATATGTCTGGCAGCAGAGAATAGGAGAAATTTACTGATAGCTTGAAACAAGTGTTACAAAGTTATATTGTTTGCATGTAAAACAGAAGGAGGATTTCAAGCAGCGTATTAGCGGATGTGTTAATGTGCATGCCTGGAATGCTGCTTCAGTTTTGTGGACAGATGGTAGTTGAAAGTTTACACCATTTGCTTCAAGGAATCAACTAAATTTCTTCTACGGTGTTATTTGAAGAAAAGTATGATTTACTTGTATTTTTATTAAAATGAGTAACTTGTTTAAGACCAAGTGTTCCATCAGCTCCTTGCTGCTGGAGTGAGTGAAGAGAGTGACTGAACTTTGCAACAGTCCATTCACAATGTGTGAGTAATTGATATGGGAAAAAGCACTTCAGGATACAGCTAAGACAGTATTTGCATTTTAAAATAGCAATTTGTATTCCAGAACCTTGAATTGTTGTGGAATCCTGACAGGTGCTGAATGTGGGTTGGCATGCGTCCACTTAAACTACTGTAGGCATGGTTAGTGTTCATTAAATGACTGTGGGTGTGGTTATTGTTTCCATTAAACGACTGTGGGTGGGATTTGAGTAAATAAATGATTCTAGGGGTTGGTTTGCAGTTTGTAATGGAATAACTCGCAGGTATTCTGTTCTGTGATTGGTTGAGAACAGATACCTGTCATATAATAAATGATAAAAGAAGAAATAAAATTGCTGGATTATTAAGATTTGTGTGCACTTGGTTCAGTTAATACAGGTAATGTGTGACTTATCCACTCTAAATTCTTAATAGCAATTAACAAAATTAAATATTCATGCAATAGACATAGAATTAAAAAAGTCAAAGAATGTGACATTTGTAATAGAGTTATCTGTTTGATATAGAGCCATTATTCCCTGATGAAGAGGTATGCAAACCTTGAAATGTTGGATATATAAAAAAGAAGTGATGTTAAATGGCTGGAAAATAATGGACTTTACACAATAAATATTCTTTGAGAGATTTTCAAAGATGAAAATAACTTTTTGACCCAGAACTGATTTATTTATGTATCTCTGATCCAGAACAAGAAGGTGTCTATGGCCTAAATGGAGAAACAGGATATTGGAAAATCTGGAAAATAATTTATACCTTGTTAATATACATGGTACAAATGAAAGGGATTGCTCCTTTTTTCTAAATTTAGTGATGTTTTTGTCACTTTTTCTAACGGGGAGGGATTTCAGCACTGAATAATATATTAGACAGATCTAAAAGCACACTCAGTAAAGCCTCCTCTGCAACTAGGATAATGAACATTTTTATGAATGACCTACAACTAGAAGACCCATGGAGATTCAATAACCCAACTACAATAAAATACTGTTTTTTTCCCCTTGTACACCAATAATATTCACCCATAGATTTTATTATGGTATCCTCTGAATACATATTTAGTATTGTAGATGCCCAATACCTCAATATATTAGTATCAGACCAAGAACCTATCACATTAAAATATAATTAAATACTAAAAATGCTCTGGTTATTTGGCACTTAGACCCTGCAATAATTAATGAAGATGAATACTTTTTAGACAAGGTGTCCTCCATCTGGGCTGGGATCTCCACATGCAGCCTGTCATTGGCTGACAGTGTCCATTCCTTATAGGCTGTCTCCTTAAGATGGACCCTTGGACCCTGATAATCTTTCCAACTACAGACTTATCTCAATCCTTCCTTTTCTTGAGAAGTTGATTGAGAAGGTGGTGACATTCAATTGGAACAGCACATGGAGAAGTATGATATCTATGAGCCCTTCAGTTTGGTTTCCAGTCTTGCGATAGTATGAAAACTGCCTTAATCCGGACCCGGGGTTGGGATAGTGGGGTGGGGGTGCTATCTGACAGGGTGGGGGTCCACTAGACACCAGGGAAGGGATACAATAACTATTTTTTCATGGGTTAGATTCGGGGGTTGGGTGGAGTGGGGTGCAGGTACTACCTGACAGGGTGGGGGATGGGGGTCCACTAGACACCAGGGAAGGGATTAAATTTATTTCTTTTTTTGGACACTTGGGCGTGGGATCAGTGGGGTGGTGGGGGGGGACCACTACACAGCAGGGATAGATCAGGGGTGGTGTTGGAGGGATTCATCATTTGTGACCTCTACTTGCTTTGGGGTTTGTAAGTGCCCAAGCTCTCTATTTAATATTATAATCAATATAAATGCATTATCAGATACTTTTTATGATGTTACTATAAGTGTCTTCATGAAAAAAGAGAAGGATATGGAGCAATGTATATCCTATAGACCTATTTCACTGTTAATCTCAAACTTAAAAATCTTTAGAAAAGTACCAGCATCCAGATTAGAAGCAATCATCCCACCTATTATACACCCAGATCAAACAGGCTTTATTAAAGGTTGACAACTGAACACTAACATCCATATGGCTATAATACAACAGAACATGCATTGCAATCAGATATCATTCCTTTAACCTTAGATTCTAAAAAAGCATTTGACCGGATAGAGTGGGATTTCATTCATACAGTTTTAGGTAAATGGGTTTCAGGACTGAAGTTCTTACCTGTATTAGATTGCTGTGTCTTAAACCAATGACACAGGATAAGATAAACATAAATTTGTCCAAACAATATCATTGCAATGTAATATCTGACAAGGATGTTAATTGTCACCCCTTCTTTTGGCAACTGCCATTAAACCACTGGAAAGTGCAATATAGATAGACACACAGATAAAAGATATCATTATAAACAAGAATGAAAACAAAATATGCCTTCCTGCAGATAATATCTTGCTTACAATTTCAGATTCCTTACTGGGGCATGTATATTCACTGGCTGAAAAATTTTGACGTGCTTCTCTATATGAAGTTAATTGGGAAAAATAAAAACTTTTATGACTAGGTTCAATAATCATCCAGTTTTCAATATTACCTTCACAGGCTCCAACAGAGCTTCCATTAATTAGATATCTGAGTGTAAGAATATCTAAGAAAATAACAGATTTATATAGTTTCAATTATATTCCATTATTCCAAAACCTTACAAAGGATCTGGGAAAATGGATCTCATTCCACTGGACTTTAATAGGAAGAAAGATGAACTAATGTTATTGAAATGTCCATACTTCAAAAGATGTTATTTATTTTTTAATCCTTCCATAGAAACATAGAAAGTGATGGCAGAAGTGGACCTCCAGATCCATCTAGTCTGCAAATAAGCCTACCCCCTTCCTTAACTGTTATTCAGTGTTATGATTCTTTTGTACCTATCCCAAACCTTTTCGAATGTTCCAACTGTTTTTGCTTCCACCATCTCAGGTGGCAGGCAGTTCCACGCATCTACCACCCTCTCTATAAAGAACTTTCTTGCATTGCCCTTAAATTTGCCCCTTCTAGCTTCATGCTGTAACCTGGTTCTTGTGTGAGTCTTGAACTGGAAAATGTCCTGAACCTGTACCTTGTTTATTCCCTTCACATATTTGAATGTTTCTATCATGTCTCCCTTATCTCTTCATTGTTCAAGGGAATACATGCTGAGTTCTTACAGTCACTTCTCATAATCTATATTGTGGAGTCCCTGTATCATTTTTGTAGCTTTCTTCTACACCATCTCAAGTCTGTCTATATCCTTTTTGAGGTGTGGTCTTCATAACTGTATGCTGTACTCCAGATGCTGTCTCACCAAAGATCTGTAAAGTTACATGATAACCTTTCTTTTTCTGCTAGTAATTCCCCTCCCTATGCAGCCCAGCATTCCATTTGCCTTTAATGATGCTTTCTCACATTGTTTGGATGTTTTCAGATCATGTGATATGATTTTTCCCAGATCTCTTTCCTGCTTTGTTGATTCTAATTTGACTCCTCCTAGAAGGTATTCTGCATCTGGATTACTCTTCCCTATATGCATGATTTTGCACTTTTTAGTGCTGAAATTTAGTTGCCATGTGTGTGACCAACTTTCTAGCTTTCCAAGGTCAGCTCTCATCCTTTCCACTCCACTGAGAGTGTTCACCCTATTGCATATCTTTGTGTCATCTGTAAAAAGACACACTTTGCCTTCCACACCCCAACCTAAGTCACTGATAAAAATATTGAATAGGATGGGGCCCATTACCGATCCCTGTGGTACACTACTAGTTACCTCCCTTTCTTCCGATAGGGAGACATTTACCACTGCCCTCAGTGTCCTTCCTTTTACCCAACTCCCTATTCAGTCTACAACCTTTTGACCCACCTCCATGCTGCCCAGTTTATTTAATAACCTTCTGTGTGTAACTGTATCAAAGACTTTGCTGAAGTCTAGGTAAACCAAGTCCACAGCGCCACCCTGGTCCACTACCTGGATCACCCAATAGTCCCAGATAGCTTCTTCTCTTCACTGAATAGATGTATAACTAAATGTATTTGGAAAAGATAAATGATCTAGATTTTATAAAAATGTGAGGAGGGGAGGTGGGCCTCCTAAACTTCCAGTTATGTTATTATTCTATGCAGCTCAGCCAATTTCAAAACTGATTCAGAGATCCTCACTCAGCAAATTATGTGCTTGAAGTAAATTAACTACCATACAGCTATTTACCATCACTTTTGTTTTCTGGATTACCGAAGGCAAAATATGAAAAGCTATTGGCCTCTACTGCTACTACAGGCACAATTTGGCAAAAGGTACACCAAAAAATTAAATGGATGAGAACAAAGGACCAAATAAAATGTTAATTTGGAACTATACTTTTAAATGATCATTATGTGAAGCACAATTTAGATACTGGTACTCTCAAGAACTAACGAATTTGGGACATTATTTTAAGAATAGATTGTTTAAAACGTTTGCTCAAATAAAGTGGAATTTCACATTCCAAATCAACATTTATTTAGATATGTTCAACTAAGATACTTTGTGAAAAGAACACGCTTACTAATTCATAACCGTATGTTTACCTGACTCACCCAGAACAAAACTGATATCAAGAATATATACATTACATGCTTCTGTCATTTAACACCTCCAGAATAAATACTCTATGTGCTAAATGGGACTCTGAGTAGGACCTGACATTTTCAGACTTGGAATGGACAGACATTTTAAGATTTCTGCATAAGGACATAATGTTATCCAAACTGAACAATCCAAAACCGCATAAATATCCTTCACAGAACAAATTACTGTAACTGAGGCTTGGGCAGAAGCATAAAGCAGAAGTAAAATAGTAAAAATCCTCAAGTAGTGATTTATTATAAGTAACGAGAATAAAAACAAAATTAAATGTACAGACTGGTTTTCAGCATAGGCAGTCCCAAAAACAATCCAATTTCTGAGTTCAGAGTTGAAATCTACAATCAGCCAGCTCTCTGTTGCATCTCATCTCCAAACCCCCTGAAGACATTTTGCCTCTTTTATCTTATCAGATTCCAACTTCCACCAGAGCATTGTGACACAGAACTTTGAGAACCTTGTCATTTTCTAGCTTCACCAGAGCATTGTAATCAGGAGCTTCAGAATCTTGTCAGGTTCTAGCTTCAGAGCATTGTAACTCAGCTCACAAGCTATTCTCTTTTGCTGAGAGATTCACGAGATCTGAGATCAAAAGGTCACACTCTGTTTACACTCTGCTAATAAACTCGAAGAGCCATTTCTGCAATCATTTCAACAGTTACAACTATATCTAATCCACAAATCAGGAGCCCATTGTCATACATATTTTTATAACTATACATAAGCAAGATAGAGATAGCAAAAGGAAAAAGAAAGAACAACAAGTAAAGGCAAGGCTGACTGTGTAGTCAATAGAAAGACAGAGACAGTAGGCAGAATCCTGCATCAAACTCTCTCTCTACACATCACAAATAGGACTAGGCCCAACAAAACCCTGTCACATATATCCCCCAAGAGAGGGAACCTGTTTTTGTCTTTTTAACAGATTTCAAAACCTTCCCTCATTCTCATCACATTATTGTTAATTCTCTGAAGTTGCATTACTCACTTTTATATACTGTAACGTAGTCGATCACAGAATTCAGGGAGCATTCATATCCTGTATATCATTATTTTCTTTTTTCTCCAACATCTCTGATTCCTCAATTACTGAACCATACCGTGAAAAAAAATCTGCAGTAACGTTCTCTTTTCCAGACTTGTGCAACACTTTGAATTTAAATAACTGTAGTGCCAGGTACCACCTCGTGATTCTGCAGTTTTTTATTCTTCATTTGATTCAGACAACAGAGGGTTATGATTGGTTATAAATATAAAGTCAGCTCCAGCAAATAAAAGTTAAGGACTCCATTGCCCACTTGGCTGTAGGGTTTCTTTTTCAATGGTTGAGTACTTTTTCTCCTTGCTGTGCACTTTCCTGCTGATGTATAGAATGGGTTGCTCCTTCCCTTCTATATTTAGGCCAAGGACTGCAGTTAGCGCCTATTACAATGCATCTGTTGTTAATTGAAATTGCTCTTTAAAGTCTGGGCTTTTTAAATCAGGGGCTGAACATAATGCAACCTTTGATGTTTCTATAAGTTTCATTGCTCTCTGGGGTCAATTTTAAATTATTTGGATAGTTTTCTTTTACGTTCAGTGAGGGAGTAGCCAGTTGGGCAAAGTTGGGGATGAACCTCCGTAGTAACCAGCTAGCCCTAAAAATGACCCTGACATGTTGCTTCATTTTAAGGAAAGGGCTGTTAGCTTCAGCTTCTATCTTGGAAATTTCTGGTTTCAGCTTCCATTTCCCAAAATATTCCCCAAATATCTGGTTTCCTGCATGCCCAATGCACATTTAGTAGGCTTAATGGTCAGACCTGCACTTTTCATGGCTTGGATAACTTCCTAGGTGATCATATGACTTTTCCAGTCTGGACTGTACACCACAACATCATCCTGGTAAGCTGCACAATAACCCAAGTGAGGGGCTAGGACTATGTCCATGTACTGCCAAAATGTGGCAGATACGCCATGTAACCATAATAGCATGGTGGTGAACTGATAGAAATAGGCATAGGAAATGCAGTTTTGTCCCTGGATTCTTTTGCTAGGGGAATCTGCCTGTAACCCTTGGTAAGATCAAGGATACTGATGTACTTGGCACTCCCCAAGTTGTCCACCAAGTCATCTCTCCTTGGCACAAGATAGCTGTCACATTCAGACACTTGACTAAGCTGTCTAAAATCAAGGCAGATTTTTACCCCTTCCTTCCTACTTACAGTCACCATTGGTGATGAGCAAGTACTTCTTGACTCTTCTAAGATACCCAATTCTTTCATTTTTTCTATTTTCTGAACTACATCTGCTCTTAACCTCTCTGTTATTCTGGATGCCTTTTGTCTGATAGGGTGAGCATAACCTGTCCTTATTGCATGCTTTATACCTTTTGCATGGCCAGGCACCATAGTAAAAGTACTATTAAATGCCTTTGCCAAGTTACGTATTTCTGCAGTTTGCTCTGGGGTTAAGGAAACATTTATCTTTACCACATCAGAAGTTACAGTTTGTTCTAGCCAGCCAAGAGCTATATCCATATCTTCCAGCTCAGTCTCTAGCAATACTAACAAGGAATAATATGGCTATGGGATCTCAGGCTTCCTCTTACTTTGCTCCACTATTCTGGAATTCTCTATGTGCAGCAATCTCTCTCTACTACCGTATTAGTTTTAAGCGGGAGCTACACAGCTACATTGTAGCCTCAAGCAGTTCTAGTGATAGCAGTGACTGCCAAAAGCGAGAGCAGCGAGAAACATTTTACCTTTCTAGAATCCTCGGCTGGAAGAATAGTGCAGGGACTTAGGTTTCATGCTTTCTGGGGGGCTGCACACCCCACACATCTCCCACACGGGGCTTTGCTCCTCCTCTACTAAATGTTTCTCAACTCTAGGATGGTGCATGTTCTGGGGCAAAAGTATGAAAATAAAGTTTCGGGCAGGCAATAAATTGAACCAGCACCGGACCCAGACCAGTTCCTCATCCACCACAACTGCAGGCCATCCCTCAATGCCACGTGCAGTCTCGACAACCCAATCAACAGAACTCGTCTCTCTACATCCCCCTAGCCCCTCTTCCCAATACACGCCACTGTGCTCGCCTCCCCACATGCACATGTACATATAGTGACATCCTGTTGCCAGATTTTCCCACCCCCCATCTGGTCACCTCTGCCCATTGAGATTAGGGCTGCCCATGGCATTGCCATTGGATGGCACCGTGATGAAGTGCCCACATCACAGGCTACCTCCTCAAACCACTGCTCTTGTTTCTTTCCACCCTGATAAATCCAATCCCTAGCTCCCTACCTCAATTGACTATCTGCCTGTTCACCTTGCTTACTCACTTAGCACTTAAACTGTGAATAAAATATTCTTAGTTTAACTATAGCCTGCTACTACTGGGAAATCTTACAAATGTTTGTTTGTATGCTTGATCTCTCTCAAAATGTGTCTGCTTTTGTTAACACCTAACTGTAGTCCTTTATTCTGTTTCAAGATACATCTTACACTGTGATTATTGTATGTTTATTGTTATTTAGCTTATCTGAATTGAATTTTGTTTTGCTATTGTTAAACCATGTTATCTCTCTGTAACTGTACCACGTTCCTCTGTAAAATGTGTTTATTGGCATGACTTTTACCTTGTACTCTCCTGGGTTTGGGCCTGAAAAATAAGCATTTTAATGTCTAGAGCACTTACCCAGCTATCAAAAACAAATAAAAAATAAAGCAGCCCATAATGTCTTTTCAACACATTTATTTAGGAGACTACCATGGCATATCTTAGTAGGAGTTTTCCAGTCAGGGTCTCAACCTCATAATTAACTATGCCAATGCATCTAAGCACTTTACATGGTCCTTGCCACTTCATTGCAGTTTCTTTCTGAAGTGGGTAATAATCAACTTTTGCCTGTCTCAAAACTTTTCTTCTACACCACAGTCATAATACACCTTCTATGTTGGTTTGGGCCTCTTCCTATTTACCAGTGGCAATTTCAACATACTTGGATAACTTCTTTCTCAGTGCACGCATATATGCTGTAATAGATTTTTTTTAGAGGGGTTGTCTTCCCATGTTTCCTTTATAACATCTAGGGTCCCCCTAGGGTGTCTACTATACAGCATTTCAAATGGTGAAAAACCTGTTGACACCTGTGGAGCTTCTCAGTAAGCAAAAAGCAAGTAAGGCAAACTGATCCCAGTCTTCCCTGTCCCCTTTCACAAACTTTTTTAGCATGCATTTTAGGGTCCGATTAAAATGCTCAACAAGACCATTTATTTAAGGGTGATAAGGGGAGGTTCTTATTGCAGTAACATCAAGTTATCAGTACAGCTCCTTTAGCAAGGCAGCACCAAAATTACTACCTTGATCAGTAATAATTTCTTCAGAAATACCTACCCTGCTGAAAATTTTCACCAGCTCTTCAGCCACTTTTGGGGTTGTCACAGTGCACATAGGAACTGCCTCTGGGTATCTAGTAGCATAGTCACATACTACCAAAATGAATCAGTTACCTTGCAATTCTCTCAAAAGACACATCTATCAATGAAAGGGGCTGCAGGGAACTTGTCTCTTTTAGACACTGGTGCTACTTTCTAACATTCAGCACAAGACCTGCAATAGGTAGCCAGAACATCATGGGTCCAGACCAGTAAAACTGGCAGTCATGGCAGAACACAGCATACTCTGCCATGTCCAAGATGGTGACCAAACCATATTGTGCATGTCGACTACTATCTCATATGCAGTGGCACGCGGTGGCCATCTTGGTCAAGACAGAGTGTGTCGTGTTCCTCCATGATGCCAAAAATAGTTTTAAATTATAGATATCCCCACCAACCCCTCTCAGCACCACACCCAAAACATATGAGTGACACTGGGTTTGCCCAATCCCGGTGTCGGGAAACATCACAGTGACACTGGGGTGCCCAATCCCCTGGTGTCATGATCGGGCAACTTCATTTTGTACTTTTATTAAAGATATCTCCTCAACCTGACCCTCCTCCCTTTCCACCACCCCACACCCCCAGAAACATACGGTGACACTAGAGGTGCCCAATCCCCAGTGTTGGGATCAGCATCCTTATTTTTTAATTAAAGATATCCCCACATGACCTTTTCTATCTCTCTCTCTCTCTCTCTCTCTCTCTCTCTCTGCACCACTACTTCACTCCCCTCAAAAAATTTAACAGTTACAGTACATTGGGGAAGGTGCCATCCCCAGTGGAGGAATCCTTGCTCATTTTTTAAACATGTAAAAAGAAAACCATCCATTCGATGTCTTTTAAGCCATTACCATCCCCACCCAATCCTTCCACTCAGTACCCAGCATCCAGCACCCTCCCAGCCCTTACTTTCCCATCAGGGATCAATGCTGTAATCCTCTGTGGACCACAGACATGTCTTCACTCTTCAAAGCTGGACTGCAAACTGAAGAAACAGATATGCAGTTCAATGTATTTCAATGGAGTTTTGAACATAGTAGCATCACGTGGGCATTTTTGCACATTTTTGGCCTAAATTTTCAACATGCCTTCTTTGGGATCCTACTTCAGGAGCAACTGAACTGTCATAAGGCATATCTCTTCTGAAAGGTT
Organism: Neoceratodus forsteri; assembly: GCA_016271365.2. Classification (NCBI taxonomy): domain Eukaryota; kingdom Metazoa; phylum Chordata; order Ceratodontiformes; family Ceratodontidae; genus Neoceratodus; species Neoceratodus forsteri. The sequence goes on along the minus strand of CM057450.1, from coordinate 926,253,229 downwards.
ATTTTGTGGTCCCTGCACAAAATCACCTTTCAGGCAGGAGTTGAAAATATTCTCTGCCCTTGTTCATGAGGTGGGGTCATAAGAAGGCTATATTGAAAATTTGATGTAAAAATATTAAAAACAACCAAGTTATGAGCATACATTGAATTTTGTGAACTCAGGCTCATAACTTTGGTAATTTTCAATATTTTACCCATATCTACAACATAGCCATATCTTTACAGCACCTCATGAATGTGACAGCTGTCATTTTTCAAATCCTGGCCAAAATGTTTTTTTTACATCCTGAAAGGTGATTTTGCAGTTCTTGTGCAAAATCAACTTTCGTGCAGGAGTTGAACATTTTCTCGCCCTTGTTCATGAGGTGGCATAACAAGAAGGCTATGTTGAAACTTTGTGTAAAATATAAAAATAAAGAGGCTACATTGAATTCTGCAAACACAGTCTCATAACTGGTAATTTTCAATATTTTCACCCCAAATTTACAACACAACCATTTCCTTACAGCACCTCATGAATGTGATAGCTGTCATTTTTCAGTTGTGGCTCAAAATGTGTTTTTGCATCCTAAAAGTTGATTTTGCAGTCCTACAAAATCACCTTTAAGCCAGGAGTTGAACATTTTTCTCCCCTTCTTCATGAGGCAGGGTCTTAACTAAGGCTGTGTTGAAAATTTGGTGTAAAATATTAAAAACTAATTTTCAATATTGTTACCCCATTCCTCAACTGCAGCCCTGTCAGCTCTGGCCAGGATCTGTTTTTAATGCTTTAGTATGAGCACTGTTGCCAGAATGTCTTATTAGGGTCAATGTCTTGTAAGAAGTGCTTTTAAAAGGAATGGCTCTATATGATTTATAAACAAAACAACTGATCTGACCACTGTTTAAGATCTAACAGCCACCAGCTGTATGTTGTTAACCTCCTTTGCTGGGATGTATCTTGCATTTCAGGAGCTGCCGTGAATGATGCAGTGCCTCTCATGTCTGGCTCATCAGCAGTTACGTCTTGTGGTTCAAGTTCTGGTGCCAGGTCTTGTATGCCTAGTATGCCTCCTTCATCATGTAGCCTTTTTTCTAATATAACATCTTCTTTCCGAGGCTTCTTGCACATTTGGTTTGCTTTCTTTTCAAACAGGTCAGTAAGGATGCACGTGCCATGCCACTGTCTGCACCCAGGTAAACTCTGGCCCTTCCACCCCTTAGTTTCTTAGGAAAAAATACTTTTTATTTCTTTTCTCACTAAATATTAGTGTCTTGGGACTCACCCAGGCAACAGACTTTCCCACCCATTGCTTCTGTAATTTTTTATGTTTTTTTTGTTTAATACCCCTTTCTGTCTTGGGACTTACCAGGTGGCACCTCCTCACCCATCGGTTCAGTAGTTTTTAAGATATATATATATATATATATATATATATATATATATAACAAATACAACCCTTGTCTGTCTTGGGACTCAAGGTAACACTTTCCTACCTAGTTGCTTTACTGTTTTTTGTTTTGTCTTTTGTATTTTTTTTACCTTATAAAATGGGCAGGAAATCCCTGTGTCCTTGATTGACTGAGACTTGGTTCTAGCCATTGCCTTTAAGAGAGCACTACCAATGGCTAAAAACAAGTTCTGCCAACTGGGGTAACTCACAGAATTCATAAACCGCTTGCTTCCTAATCTTCATCACTTGAATTTGCTTCCTAATCTCCATCACTTGAGTTTGTTCATCGAGGGGGAGAGAAGTGATCAGGAGGACTGATTGAAACTTTCAAATACTCAAGGGGAATCAACAAATCTGACATAGAAGGGCTGTTTAAGCTGAGGAAGAGAAGGGACATGACGGGCACAGGCTATGATTGGAGGGAGGCAGGTTCAGGAGGAGATGAGGAGGCACTATTTCACTGAGAAAGTGGTGTCAGAATGGAATGCTGTGCCAGAGGAAGTGGTGTCATGCAGGGAGTTTCAAAGGGCATGAGACAGGACATGAGGTTGAGTAAATGACACTGAGCAGTTCCAAGAGGTGAAAGGGGAGGGTAGCTGCAATATAAGGGTGCTAGCTGCACATAGCAACAGACTTGATAGACCATGAGGCCTGTTTCTGCTGACAAGCTTCATATGTCCGTATCACAAACATGGCTGCAACCTTTACTCATATATAGAAACCAGAAACTACTTTCCCTCAGTCATGGAAGGGTGTGAATATAATTCCACTACATAAAGATGGTGTTAGATCTATCCCAGCTATGTACCGTCCAATAAGTTTCCTGGATATAAACTCCAAAATATTTGCAAAAGTTCTGTTGGAAAAATTTAATTATCAAATAAATCAAAAGGAGGTCTATCCCTTCCAAGCTGGGTTTAGAGTAAAATTCTCCCATTAGATAATGTATTTATCATACATCACTTAATTGAAAAGTATGTGAAAATACAAAACAAAACTATGTGTACTGTTAGTAGATTATTCAACAGCATTTGACTCCATTGACAGAAGTATATTATGGACACAGTTATTAAGTAATAGATAACCCACTCTTAGGTGTGGAAATATGATCTCGATAATGCATGCCTTGGTGTGCATTGTATGCACACAAGGCCATGTCAAGTGCATCAACCACTCAAGGCATGCATATATCAGAGCATGACCAAACATCCTAGAGTAGGTTATCTATCCTATAAAATGGTAAAATTGTTTTTTAGGGGTGGTAAAAGTGCAGGTGTGCCATCACGCTCTGATATATGCACGGTCATGAGTTGTGCTTTATACAATCAGAACACTGGATTCAGAGATTGATGTGGTCTGCCATTTTATAAAGAAAGATATAGATAAGTCCTTGGTTTATACCATATACAGTACTCTAACAATTGGGCAAACATTTGTTCAGATGCAGGAAACTTGTCCTCTGCATTTGGCATAAAATAAGAGTGTCAGGCAGGGATATATACTGGCCCTGTATCATTCTCCTCTATATTGATCAGTTGTTAGAGACATAAACCACTTCAATTCAGACTGTCCAAATCTCAAACAGAATAGATGTGCAATATTGGCATATGCAGACGATCTAGTTATTTTTTTCTTGACACAAAGTGGACTTAAAAAAAACTAGATTTAATATATAATGGGCCAGATATTCAAAAGGGTTGCTCCATGCGCAACAGGGTTGCGCATGCTCAAGTCCTAAATTGAGCCATTCTGCGATATTCAGCAGGAGGCAGTTGCGCCACTGAAAACAGGCTGAGCAACAGCACAATGCAAATGAATGCATGCTCAACTGGAGGGGAGGAACCATGCATAAACTGCACAGCCTGATATTCAGCGGGCTGTGCATAGTTGTCAGGCGCAACCCCAACCTGAGCCTGCAGGACTTTGAGCCAAAAAAGGCTTCAGTCGAGGCCACCCACAGGTGAGCTGCTGTATTGCAGGGTGCAACACAGCAGCTGCCACCTGTGGCTGGCTAACTCAATCCCTATGCCCCCACTTAGTGTCGCGGGCATAGTGTACTCCTCCCCCACCAGCCCGATCGTGGGCATCATGGGCTCCCTCCTCCCGCTCACATCCCTGGTGGTCCAGTGGACGAAATGCCTGATCGCGGGTGGTATGTTTAATAACCCCCTCCCGCTCACATCCCTGGTGGTCCAGTGGACCGAAATGTCGATCGCGGGCACTAAGTAAGTGAAACCCCTCCCTTGTGCCTGATCGCGGGCAGAATGTAGTGAACCCCCTAGAATATGTCCCGTGTGCCCGATCATGGGCGTAAGTAAAGTGACCCCCACCTGAACATCTCCCTGGTGGTCCAGTGGACCGAAATGCCCGATCGCGGGCAGAATGTAAAGTGAACCCCACCAAACATCTCCCTGGTGGCTAGTGTCCCCACCCGACCCACCCACAGCCCCACCAACCCGCGCTCCCCGGCAGCGGCCGGGCGGCAACATCCCACCAGCCTGCGTACAGCTATTTACCATCACTTTTGTTTTCTGGATTACCAAGGCAAAATATGAAAAGCTATTGGCCTCTACTGCTACTACAGGCACAATTTGGCAAAAGGTACACCAAAAAATTAAATGGATGAGAACAAAGGACCAAATAAAATGTTAATTTGGAACTATACTTTTAAATGATCATTATGTGAAGCACAATTTAGATACTGGTACTCTCAAGAACTAACGAATTTGGGACATTATTTTAAGAATAGATTGTTTAAAACGTTTGCTCAAATACAAGTGGAATTTCACATTCCAAATCAACATTTATTTAGATATGTTCAACTAAGATACTTTGTGAAAAAGAACACGCTTACTAATTCATAACCGTATGTTACCTGACTCACCCAGAACAAAACTGATATCAAGAATATATACATTACATGCTTCTGTCATTTAACACCTCCAGAATAAATACTCTATGTGCTAAATGGGACTCTGAGTAGGACCTGACATTTTCAGACTTGGAATGGACAGACATTTTAAGATTTCTGCATAAGGACATAATGTTATCCAAACTGAACAATCCAAAACCGCATAAATATCCTTCACAGAACAAATTACTGTAACTGAGGCTTGGGCTGGGAAGCATAAGCAGACCAGTAGAAATTGTAAAAATCCTCAAGTAGTGATTTATTATAAGTAACGAGAATAAAAACAAAATTAAATGTACAGACTGGTTTTCAGCATAGGCAGTCCCAAAAAACAATCCAATTTCTGAGTTCAGAGTTGAAATCTACAATCAGCCAGCTCTCTGTTGCATCTCATCTCCAAACCCCCCTGAAGACATTTTGCCTCTTTTTATCTTATCAGATTCCAACTTCCACCAGAGCATTGTGACACAGAACTTTGAGAACCTTGTCATTTTCTAGCTTCCACCAGAGCATTGTAATCAGGAGCTTCAGAATCTTGTCAGGTTCTAGCTTCCAGAGCATTGTAACTCAGCTACAAGCTATTCTCTTTTGCTGAGAGATTCCGCCAGTCTGAGATCAAAAGGTCACACTCTGTTACACTCTGCTAATAAACTCGAAGAGCCATTTCTGCAATCATTTCAACAGTTACAACTATATCTAATCCACAAATCAGGAGCCCATTGTCATACATATTTTTATAACTATACATAAGCAAGATAGAGATAGCAAAAGGAAAAAGAAAGAACAGCAAGTAAAGGCAAGAGCTGACTGTGTAGTCCAATAGAAAAGACAGAGACAGTAGGCAGAATCCTTGCATCAAACTCTCTCTCACACATCACAAATAGGATCAGCCCAACAAACCCTGTCACATATATCCCCCAAGAGAGGGAACCTGTTTTTGTCTTTTTAACAGATTTCAAAACCTTCCTCATTCTCATCACATTATTGTTAATTCTCTGAAGTTGCATTACTCACTTTTATATACTGTAACGTAGTCGATCACAGAATTCAGGGAGCATTCATATCCTGTATATCATTATTTTTTTTTCTCCAACATCTCTGATTCCTCAATTACTGAACCATACCGTGAAAAAAAATCTGCAGTAACGTTCTCTTTTCCAGACTTGTGCAACACTTTGAATTTAAATAACTGTAGTGCCAGGTACCACCTCGTGATTCTGCAGTTTTTTATTCTTCATTTGATTCAGACAACAGAGAGGGTTATGATTGGTTATAAATATAAAGTCAGCTCCAGCAAATAAAAGTTAAGGACTCCATTGCCCACTTGGCTGTAAGGGTTTCTTTTTCAATGGTTGAGTACTTTTTCTCCTTGCTGTGCACTTTCCTGCTGATGTATAGAATGGGTTGCTCCTTCCCTTCTATATTTAGGCCAAGGACTGCAGTTAGGCCTATTACAATGCATCTGTTGTTAATTGAAATTGCTCTTTAAAGTCTGGGCTTTTTAAATCAGGGGCTGAACATAATGCAACCTTGATGTTTCTATAAGTTTCATTGCTCTCTGGGGTCAATTTTAAATTATTTGGATAGTTTTTCTTTGTACGTTCAGTGAGGGGAGTAGCCAGTTGGGCAAAGTTGGGGATGAACCTCCGGTAGTAACCAGCTAGCCCTAAAAATGACCTGACATGTTGCTTCATTTTAAGGAAAGGGCTGTTAGCTTCAGCTTCTATCTTGGAAATTTCTGGTTTCAGCTTTCCATTTCCCAAAATATTCCCCAAATATCTGGTTTCCTGCATGCCCAATGCACATTTAGTAGGCTTAATGGTCAGACCTGCACTTTTCATGGCTTGGATAACTTCTCCTAGGTGATCATATGACTTTTCCAGTCTGGACTGTACACCACAACATCATCCTGGTAAGCTGCACAATAACCCAAGTGAGGGGCTAGGACTATGTCCATGTACTGCCAAAATGTGGCAGATACGCCATGTAACCATAATAGCATGGTGGTGAACTGATAGAAATAGGCATAGGAAATGCAGTTTTGTCCCTGGATTCTTTTGCTAGGGGAATCTGCCTGTAACCCTTGGTAAGATCAAGGATACTGATGTACTTGGCACTCCCCAAGTTGTCCACCAAGTCATCTCTCCTTGGCACAAGATAGCTGTCACATTCAGACACTTGACTAAGCTGTCTAAAATCAAGGCAGATTTTTACCCCTTCCTTCCTACTTACAGTCACCATTGGTGATGAGCAAGTACTTCTTGACTCTTCTAAGATACCCAATTCTTTCATTTTTTCTATTTTCTGAACTACATCTGCTCTTAACCTCTCTGTTATTCTGGATGCCTTTTGTCTGATAGGGTGAGCATAACCTGTCCTTATTGCATGCTTTATACTTTTGCATGGCCAGGCACCATAGTAAAGTACTATTAAATGCCTTTGCCAAGTTACGTATTTCTGCAGTTTGCTCTGGGGTTAAGGAAACATTTATCTTTACCACATCAGAAGTTACAGTTTGTTCTAGCCAGCCAAGAGCTATATCCATATCTTCCAGCTCAGTCTCTAGCAATACTAACAAGGAATAATATGGCTATGGGATCTCAGGCTTCCTCTTACTTTGCTCCACTATTCTGGAATTCTCTATGTGCAGCAATCTGTCTCTCTACTACTCGTATTAGTTTTAAGCGGGAGCTACACAGCTACATTGTAGCCTCAAACGGTTCTAAGTGATAACAGTGACTGCCAAAAGCGAGAGCAGCGAGAAACATTTTACCTTTCTAGAATCCTCGGCTGGAAGAATAGTGCAGGGACTTAGGTTTCATGCTTTCTGTGGGGCTGCACACCCCACACATCTCCCACACAGGGAGCTTTGCTCCTTACTAAATGTTTCTCAACTCTAGGATGGTGCATGTTCTGGGGCAAAAGTATGAAAATAAAGTTTGGGCAGGCAATAAATTGAACCAGCACCGGACCCAACCCAGTTCCTCATCCACCACAACTGCAGGCCATCCCTCAATGCCACGGTGCAGCCTCGACAACCCAATCAACAGAAGCTCGTCTCCTACATCCCCCTAGCCCCTCTTCCCAATACACGCCACTGTGCTCGCCTCCCCACATGCACATGTACATATAGTGACATCCTGTTGCCAGATTTTCCCACCCCCCATCTGGTCACCCTCCCTGCCCATTGAGATTCGGGCTGCCCATGGCATTGCCATTTGATGGCACCAGAATACAGGTGCCCACATCACAGGCTACCTCCTCAAACCACTGCTCTTGTTTCTTTCCACCCTGATAAATCCAATCCCTAGCTCCCTACCTCAATTGACTATCTGCCTGTTCACCTTGCTTACTCACTTAGCACTTAAACTGTGAATAAAATATTCTTAGTTTAACTATCGCCTGCTACTACTGGGAAATCTTACAAATGTTTGTTTTAGTAACCCCTTGATCTCTCTCAAAATGTGTCTGCTTTTTGTTAACACCTAACTGTAGTCCTTATTCTGTTTCAAGATACATCTTACACTGTGATTATTGATGTTTATTGTTATTTAGCTTATCTGAATTGAATTTTGTTTTGCTATTGTTAAACCATGTTATCTCTCTGTAACTGTACCACGTTCCTCTGTAAAATGTGTTTATTGGCATGACTTTTACCTTGTACTCTCCTGGGTTTGGGCCTGAAAATAAGCATTTTAATGTCTAGAGCACTTACCCAGCTATCAAAACAAATAAAAAATAAAGCAGCCCATAATGTCTTTTCAACACATTTATTTAGGAGACTACCATGGCATATCTTAGTAGGAGTTTTCCAGTCAGGGGTCTCAACCTCATAATTAACTATGCCAATGCATCTAAGCACTTTACATGGTCCTTGCCACTTCATTAGCAGTTTCTTTCTGAAGTGGGTAACAATAATACCTTTTTACCTGTCTCAAAAACCTTTTCTTCTACACCACAGTCATAATACACCTTCTGTTGGTTTTGGGCCTCTTCCTATTTACCAGTGGCAATTTCAACATACTTGGATAACTTCTTTCTCAGTGCACGCATATATGCTGTAATAGATTTTTTTTAGAGGGGTTGTCTTCCCATGTTTCCTTTATAACATCTAGGGTCCCCCTAGGGTGTCTACTATACAGCATTTCAAATGGTGAAAACCTGTTGACACCTGTGGAGCTTCTCAGTAAGCAAAAGCAAGTAAGGCAAACTGATCCCAGTCTTCCTGTCCCTTCACAAACTTTTTAGCATGCATTTTAGGGTCCGATTAAAATGCTCAACAAGACCATTTATTTAAGGGTGATAAGGGGAGGTTCTTATTGCAGTAACATCAAGTTATCAGTACAGCTCCTTTAGCATTCCAAGGCAAAAATATGGGACTTCAGAGGAGCTGACTTTGATAAGATGGCTAACAGAGTTAAGCTAGCCCTGGCAAAAAGAAACACAGGTGAGGAGGTACAGGCAAAGTGGGCAAGCATTAAGGATACAATACTTGAAGCTAACATCCCATTGTGTTAGACAGAAAAGGAAGTGCAAAGAAGAAGGAAACCACTTTGGTTCTCAAATACAGTAGCAGAAAAGGTCAGGAGCCAAAAGGCTGGCCTCAGAAAATATATAAGGGAACACAGCGGGATGAAGATAGGGAGGCATACCAAACTGCCCTAAGGGAAGCAGGTAAGGCAGTAAGGCAGGCAAAGTCCCAAACTGAGGAAACACTAGCACTAACAGTAAAAGAAGGTGACAAGACTTTCTATAGATACATTAGTGAAAGGAGAAAGTCCAGAGGGGTATTGCTAAGCTTAATGGGAGAAAAGGAGCATGTGAGGAGGAGGACCCTGTAAAGGCATCTATCCTAAATAGATACTTTTGCTCAGTATTTACTGAAGAGAAGGTAAGGCAGGCCCACAGCTCAGCATCATGGACACAGGGGAGGGAGGAGCACCACTCCCTTCACAAAAGAAAGGGTCCTACAAGAGCTTAAGCTAGGTCAGGGTGGATAAGGCAATGGGACCTGATGGCATACATCCCAGGGTACTTAAGGAGCTAAAGGAGGAACTAGCAGAGCCATTAGCAGAATTGTTTAGTGAGTCTCTGAGCACAGGAGAGGTCCCAGAAGACTGGAGAAGGGTTTCATGGATCCCCGCTCCACAAGAGTGGTAGCAGGGAGGAGGCGGGAACTACAGACCAGTCAGTCTTACCTCAGTAGTGGGCAAGATTATGGAGGCACTCCTTAAGGAAAGGATAGTGCAACACCTGGAATCCATGAGGGCACAGGATCCAAGACAGCATGGGTTTACAAAGGAAGGTCCTGTCAAACTAATCTCATAGATTTCTTTGACTGGGTAACCAGAGTGGTGGACCAAGGGGGAGCAGTTGATGTCGCCACCTTGACTTCAGCAAAGCTTTTGACACTGTTCCACATAGAAGATTGATAAATAAGCTAGGTAGGCTCGGGTGGGTCAGAAGTTGGTCAACTGGTGGCAAACTGGTTGACTGGCAGAAAACAGAGAGTGGTGGTAAATGGTATACAGTCAGAAGAGATGCAAGTCACAAGTGGCACTCAGGGATCAGTCCTGGGACCAGTCCTATTCAACATCTTCATAGTGACCTGCAGATGGACTAGAGGGTAAGGCTTGTCTGTTTGCAGTAGATGACACCAAGATCTGCAACAGAGTAGATGATCCAGATGGGGTGGGCAGAATGAGAAGAGATCTGGATAAACTAGCAAAATGGTCAGAAGAGTGGCAACTGGGATTTAATGCAAAGAAGTGCAAAATCATGCACATAGGGAAGAGAAACCCTGAAGCCACTTATAGGCTGAGGAGGAGTTGCTAGCAGTCACAAAGGAAGAAAGAGACTTGGGCATCATCATCACTGATGACCTAAAATCATCCAAGCAGACCTCTAAAGCAGTAGGTAAGGCTAGGGGGTGTTAGGGTGTATTAGTAGGGGTATCAAAAGTCGAAGAGGGAGGTAAATAATCCCTCTGTACAAGACATTGGTTAGTGCCCCATCTGAGTACTGTGTGCAGTATTGGAGGCCACACCTTCACAAGGACATTAACTAAATTGAGGCAGTCCAGAGAAGGGCAACCAAAATGGTGCAGGGACTGCATCAGAAGACATATGAGGACAGATTAACGGAGCTCAATATGTATACCCTTGAGCAAAGGAGGGAGAGAGGTGATATGATCGAGACATTTAAACACCTTAAGGGCATAAACAAGGTGAAAGAGTCTAACATGTTTAAATATAAGAAAAATTGCAGGACAAGAGGACACAGCATGAGATTAGAGGGAGGCCGATTAAGGGGGAATGTGAGGAAATTCTTTTTCACAGAAAGGGTGGTAGATGCATGGAATAGCTTACCACAAGAAGTGGTGGCTATGAATACAGTGCAGGGCTTCAAACAGGCATGGGATAGGCATAAGGGAGCAATACAAATGACTATGAATAGATAGGTCACTGACAGAGCAAAGGTCCGATGGCACATTTATAAGGTAGAAAAGAAATGGGCAGACTGGATGGGCCTCATGTCCTTATCTCGTCAATAACTTCTATGTTTCTATGTTTTCTATGTAGCAAGGCAGCACCAAAAATTACTACCTTGATCAGTAATAATTTCTTCAGAAATACCTACCCTGCTGAAAATTTTCACCAGCTCTTCAGCCACTTTTTGGGTTGTCACAGTGCACATAGGAACTGCCTCTGGGTATCTAGTAGCATAGTCACATACTACCAAAATGAATCAGTTCCTGCAATTCTCTCAAAAGACACATCTATCAATGAAAGGGGCTGCAGGGGCACCTTGTCTCTTTTAGACACTGGTGCTACTTTCTAACATTCAGCACAAGACCTGCAATAGGTAGCCAGAACATCATGGGTCCAGACCAGTAAAACTGGCAGTCATGGCAGAACACAGCATACTCTGCCATGTCCAAGATGGTGACCAAACCATATTGTGCATGTGCGACTACTATCTCATATGCAGTGGCACGCAGTGGCCATCTTGGTCAAGACAGAGTGTGTCGTGTTCCTCCATGATGCCAAAAAAATAGTTTTAAATTATAGATATCCCCCCACCCAACCCCCCTCTCAGCACCACACCCAAAACATATGAGTGACACTGGGTTTGCCCAATCCCCCGGTGTCGGGAAACATACGAGTGACACTGGGGGTGCCCAATCCCCTGGTGTCATGATCGGGCAACTTCATTTTTGTACTTTTATTAAAGATATCTCCTCAACCTGACCCTCCCTCTCAGCACCACCACCCCACACCCCCAGAAACATACGAGTGACACTAGGAGGTGCCCAATCCCCAGTGTTGGGATCAGCATCCTTATTTTTTAATTAAAGATATCCCCATGACCTTTCTATCTCTCTCTCTCTCTCTCTCTCTCTCTCTCTGCACCCACTACTTCACTCCCCTCAAAAATTTAACAGTTACAGTACATTGGGGAAGGTGCCGTCCCCAGTGGAGGAATCCTTGCTCATTTTTTAAACATGTAAAAGAAAACCATCCATCGATGTCTTTTAAGCCATTACCATCCCCACCCAATCCTTCCACTCAGTACCCAGCATCCAGCACCCTCCCAGCCCTTACTTTCCCATCAGGGATCCAATGCTGTAATCCTCTGTGGACCACAGACATGTCTTCACTCTTCAAAGCTGGACTGCAAACTGAAGAAACAGATATGCAGTTCAATGTATTTCAATGGAGTTTTGAACATAGTAGCATCACGTGGGCATTTTTGCACATTTTTGGCCTAAATTTTCAACATGCCTTCTTTGGGATCCTACTTCAGGAGCAACTGAACTGTCATAAGGCATATCTCTTCTGAAAGGTTATTTTGTGGTCCCTGCACAAAATCACCTTTCAGGCAGGAGTTGAAAATATTCTCTGCCCTTGTTCATGAGGTGGGGTCATAAGAAGGCTATATTGAAAATTTGATGTAAAAATATTAAAAAAACAACCAAGTTATGAGCATACATTGAATTTTGTGAACTCAGGCTCATAACTTTGGTAATTTTCAATATTTTTACCCCATATTTACAACATAGCCATATCTTTACAGCACCTCATGAATGTGACAGCTGTCATTTTTCAAATCCTGGCCAAAATGTTTTTTTTTTTACATCCTGAAAGGTGATTTTGCAGTTCTTGTGCAAAATCAACTTTCGTGCAGGAGTTGAACATTTTCTCTGCGCCCTTGTTCATGAGGTGGCATAACAAGAAGGCTATGTTGAAACTTTTGTGTAAAAATATAAAAATAAAGAGGCTACATTGAATTCTGCAAACACAGTCTCATAACTGGTAATTTTCAATATTTTCACCCCAAATTTACAACACAACCATTTCCTTACAGCACCTCATGAATGTGATAGCTGTCATTTTTCAGTTGTGGCTCAAAATGTGTTTTTGCATCCTAAAAGTTGATTTTGCAGTCCCTGCACAAAATCACCTTTAAGCCAGGAGTTGAACATTTTTTCTCCCTTCTTCATGAGGCAGGGTCTTAACTAGGCTGTGTTGAAAATTTGTGTAAAATATTAAAAACTAATTTTCAATATTGTTACCCCATTCCTCAACTGCAGCCCTGTCAGCTCTGGCCAGGATCTGTTTTTAATGCTTTAGTATGAGCACTGTTGCCAGAATGTCTTATTAGGGTCAATGTCTTGTAAGAAGTGCTTTTAAAAGGAATGGCTCTATATGATTTATAAACAAAACAACTGATCTGACCACTGTTTCGTCTAACAGCCACCAGCTGTATGTTGTTAGCCTCCTTTGCTGGGATGTATCTTGCATTTTACGGGAGCTGCCGTAGAATGATGCAGTGCCTCTCATGTCTGGCTCATCAGCAGTTACGTCTTGTGGTTCAAGTTCTGGTGCCAGGTCTTGTATGCCTAGTATGCCTCCTTCATCATGTAGCCTTTTTTTCTAATATAACATCTTCTTTCCCGAGGCTTCTTGCACATTTGGTTGCTTTCTTTTCAAACAGGTCAGTAAGGATGCACGTGCCATGCCACTGTCTGCACCCAGGTAAACTACCGCCCTTCCCACCCCTTAGTTTCTTAGGAGAAAAAATACTTTTTTATTTCTTTTCTCACTAAATATTAGTGTCTTGGGACTCACCCAGGCAACAGACTTTCCACCCATTGCTTCTGTAATTTTTTATGTTTTTTTTTTTTAATACCCTTTCTGTCTTGGGACTTACCCAGGTGGCACCTCCTCACCCATCGGTTCAGTAGTTTTTAAGATATATATATATATATATATATATATATATATATATATAACAAATACAACCCTTGTCTGTCTTGGGACTTGCCAAGGTAACACTTTCCCTACCTAGTTGCTTTACTGTTTTTGTTTTGTCTTTTGTATTTTTTTTTTACCTTATAAAATGGGCAAGGAAATCCCTGTGTCCTGATTGACTGAGACTTGGTTCTAGCCATTGCCTTAAGAGAGCACTACCAATGGCTAAAAACAAGTTCTGCCAACTGGGGTAACTCACAGAATTCATAAACCGCTTGCTTCCTAATCTTCATCACTTGAATTTGCTTCCTAATCTCCATCACTTGAGTTTGTTCATCGAGGGGGAGAGAAGTGATCAGGAGGACTGATTGAAACTTTCAAATACTCAAGGGGAATCAACAAATCTGACATAGAAGGGCTGTTTAAGCTGAGGAAGAGAAGGGACATGACGGGCACAGGCTATGATTGGAGGGAGGCAGGTTCAGGAGGGAGATGAGGAGGCACTATTTCACTGAGAAAGTGGTGTCAGAATGGAATGCTGTGCCAGAGGAAGTGGTGTCATGCAGGGGAGTTTCAAAAGGGCATGAGACAGGACATGAGGGTTGGGTAAATGACACTGAGCAGTTCCAAGAGGTGAAAGGGGAGGGTAGCTGCAATATAAGGGTGCTAGCTGCACATAGCAACAGACTTGATAGACCATGAGGCCTGTTTCTGCTGATAGCTTCATATGTCCGTATCACAAACATGGCTGCAACCTTTACTCATATAGAAACCAGAAACTACTTTCCCTCAGTCATGGAAGGGTGTGAATATAATTCCACTACATAAAGATGGTGTTAGATCTATCCCAGCTATGTACCGTCCAATAAGTTTCCTGGATATAAACTCCAAAATATTTGCAAAAGTTCTGTTGGAAAAATTTAATTATCAAATAAATCAAAAGGAGGTCTATCCCTTCCAAGCTGGGTTTAGAGTAAAATTCTCCCATTAGATAATGTATTTATCATACATCACTTAATTGAAAAGTATGTGAAAATACAAAACAAAACTATGTGTACTGTTAGTAGATTATTCAACAGCATTTGACTCCATTGACAGAAGTATATTATGGACACAGTTATTAAGTAATAGATAACCCACTCTTAGGTGTCGATTACAGCGATCTGATATCAGCATGCCTTGGTGTGCATTGTATGCACAAGGCCACGTCATGTGCATCAACCACCCAAGGCATGTATATATCAGAGCATGACCAAACATCCTAGAGTAGGTTATCTATCCTATAAAATGGTAAAATTGTTTTTTAGGGGTGGTAAAAGTGCAGGGTGCCATCACGCCTGATATATGCACGGTCATGAGTTGTGCTTTATACAATCAGAACACTGGATTCAGAGATTGATGTGGTCTGCCATTTTATAAAGAAAGATATAGATAAGTCCTTGGTTTATACCATATACAGTACTCTAACAATTGGGCAAACATTTGTTTAGGTACTGGGGAAACTTGTCCTCTGCATTTGGCATAAATAAGAGTGTCAGGCAGGGATATATACTGGCCCCTGTATCATTCTCCCTCTATATTGATCAGTTGTTAAGAGACATAAACCACTTCAATTCAGACTGTCCAAATCTCAAACAGAATAGATGTGCAATATTGGCATATGCAGACGATCTAGTTATTTTTTTCTTGACACAAAGTGGACTTAAAAAAAACTAGATTTAATATATAATGGGCCAGATATTCAATGGGTTGTTCCATGCGCAACAGGGTTGCATGATGCTCAAGTCCTAAATTACTTAATCCTTATATTCAGCAGGAGGCAGTTGCGCCACTGAAAACAGGCTGAGCAACAGCACAATGCAAATGAATGCATGCTCAACTGGAGGGGGAGGAACCATGCATAAACTGCACAGCCTGATATTCAGCCGGGCTGTGCATAGTTGTGCAGGCGCAACCCCCAACCTGAGCCTGCAGGACTTTGAGCCAAAAAAGGCTTCAGTCGAGGGCCACCCACAGGTGAGCTGCTGTATTGCAGGGTGCAACACAGCAGCTGCCACCTGTGGCTGGCCCCCAACTCAGTCCCTGTGCCCCCCCGCAGCCCAATCGCGGGCATAGTGTACTCCTCCCCCACCAGCCCGATCGTGGGCATCAATGTGGCTCCCCCCCTCCTCCCGTTCACATCCCTGGTGGTCCAGTGGACCGAAATGCCTGATCGCGGGTGGTATGTTTAATAACCCCCTCCCGTCTCACATCCCTGGTGGTCCAGTGGACCAAATGTCGATCGCGGGCACTAAGTAATTGAAACCCCTCCCTTGTGCCTGATCGCGGCAGAATGTAATTGAACCCCCTGAATATAAACCCAGGTGCTCGATCAGGCAGTGCAAGTGACCTCTCTCTGAATATCTTCTGTGGCCCAGTGGATCGAATGCTCTGACGCTGGCAGAATGTACTGAATCTGGCAAATGCCTCTTGCGGCAGGTCTCTCACTCACGGTTTCACTACCTGCTTTCGGCAGCCGGGCGGCGGCAGCATCCACTGTCGTCTTCGCCGCCGTCCATCGATTGCCCAGTAGGGTTGCATGTTCATTGGTGCAGAGCAAGAGTCATCGGGTGCCAGCTGAGCCTTATAGCTGCGCAGTCCAGTTTGGTGAATCTGGACTGGCGTATTTAGTATAGCTGCACGCCCATTGGCTCTTTGCTCTGCACCAATGGGCGGCAGGCCCTACTGGCAGTTGTCGGCGGGCGGGCGGGCAGCAGGCGGTGGATGTTGCCGCTCGCCGCCGCCGGGGAGCGGGGTAGGGCTTGGGTGGGTGGGTGGGGACACTAGCCACCAAGGAGATGTTTGGGGGTTCAATTTACATTCTGCTCAGCGATCGGTATTTCGTCCACTGGACCACCAGGGAGATGTTCGGGGGTCACTTTACTACTGCCCATGATCGGGCACACAGAACATGTTCAGGGGGTTCAATTTACATTCTGCCCACGATCGGGCACAAGGGACATGTTCGGGGGTTCAATTTACATTCTGCCTGCAATCGGGCACACGGGACATGTTTGGGGGGGTTCAATTTACATTCTGCCCGCGATCGGGCACAAGGGAGGGGTTTTGATTTACTTTCTGCCCGCGATCGGGCACAAGGGAGGGGTTTCAATTTACTTAGTGCCCGCGATCGGGCATTTCAGTCCACTGGACCACCAGGGATGTGAACAGGAGGGGGGGAGTTATTAAACATACCGCCCACGATCGGGCATTTCGGTCCACTGGACCACCAGGGATATGTACCGGAGGAGGTGTGGGAGCCACATTGCTGCCCGCGATCGGGCTGCAGGGTGCATCGGTCCCTGACGGCTGCTGCCTGGCAGGGCGCCAGGCGCAAGTCCTCGGGGATCAGCGCACCTACATGCTAATGGCATGCAAATGGGGTCATAATCAGATGCAAATGGCCCCCCCTGTGCCTTGCATGAATTATGGCCCCATTTGCATGTCATCTTTTGAATATCGTGATTTTGCGCATGGCGCAATGGTACGCGGCCACCGCAAGTTGAATGCTCCACTCTAACAACTTGCGGTGAAGCAGTTCCTGCACTATGCGAGTAGCTGTGGCTGGGGGTGATATTCAAAGAGTTGCTCAATAGCGCAACTCCTTTGAATATCGCCCAGGCCACACCCCTGTGCAACTATTTTGCGCAGCGCAAGGGCTTGCGCCTCAGAATGGTGCAGTTTGAATATCCAGCCCAATGAATCAGAGAAACTGAAATAGAAAATTAATTTAGCAAAAACAAAGATTGTATATTTAGACAAAACAACCTAAATAGACAAAAAATGGAGAAATAGATACTAGGGAAGGAAAGAGCATAAGTTGTAAATTCCTATGTTTATCTAAGAATAGAATTTAGTGCTAACACTATGCAGAATGACCAGTATATAAAATTGATAGGCATTCTGAAAATAAAACATAACAGGCCTAACTAGATTTAATTACAAATATGGAAGACTTTGAATTAGACCTTTGGGACAGGCAATCAATGCAAAATATGAAGCATAAATATTATATGACTCAGAGATTTGGGACATTATGAATAAAGTGTGTTTAAGTATTCCATTAAATAAAATGTTAAGAAATGTTTGGGGATTGGGCCCTTCATGTCCAGTGCAATATCTAAGAGCAGAACTTGGCCTAATAAATATAAATGCTAAAATTGAAACAAGGAAGGTACATTTCTGGATGAGAATTTTAAAGCAGGACTCAAGTAGAATATCAAATCTATGCTTAAAGGAAAAACAAGACTGGCATTCTATGGACATCTGTAGTGGGCACTGGTACAACAATATATTGAAACTCCTGTAAAAACATAAATTGTTTATGCTGACTAAATATTTTAAGAAAGGAATTGTGATTAGTGACAAATATAAAAAGTGTATCTCAAAAAAGATAGCAAACTTTTGGGAATGTAATGATTTAGAACATATTAGTATTACAGCTTATTCAAAATGGTTTGCAAAAAATAATTATTATATAAGGATAAAACTATATTTTGATACTTTAACAGATCCCAAGTTAAGGAGACTATTTAGTTCATACAAATTTGAAAGTTTCCCCAACAATGTTTTAAAATACCAACAAGATAAGACATATAAAGGGACAGAAAGTTGCTTGTGCTCAGAGGGGGGAGTAGAAGATCTTTACCATGTCATGTGGAAATGCACTTGGTACAGTAACAAATGGGTATACTGGCTCAAACCTTTTTTAAATCCACAATTTGACTCAGACCCAAAAATATTGATACACATTCTTATTCATACAGCTGACACCTGGACTATTGAAAGAATAATTAAATATGTCATAGTAATAAACAAGAAGAAAATTAAGATTGAGAAATGTGCAATAGACTGATATATTGCAAATTAGAATAAGGTTTTTTGAAGGTGAATGAAATTTTAGCTATTGTGGTTTTAACACATAGCTTATAAGACTATAAGTGTTAAGTGTTATATGTTTGTGTTTTTGTTTTTCTTTTTGTTTTTTCTTCTTTGTTATGCTGATGTGGTTATGTGTCTGTGTTTGATAATATTGTATGTATTGCTGATGACTATAACAGTCTAACAATAAATTTGAAATGAACGAATGACATATATAAAAATCTTCAACTAGGCTGTAAAAATGAAAGTTTGTTAAATTAGCTAAGGTAAGTAAATAATTTAATGGTATTTTCACTCAACAGTGCCTCTTTACACACATACACAAACTTAGGAAATCAAGTACCATTCAAGAGTTTCCATTGCTGGTGTTTCTTTGATGACCATGAAAATTCCCCTCCTGTCCCTACCAGTTTTGCAGAGTGCTCCCTGCTCATTACCTGGCAACAGATAAAATTTAGGCTCTGGTTCCACCTGAGACGCGTGCGTGCGTGTGTGCATGTGTGTATGCATGTGCCAGTGGAACTCTGAAGAATTTTGAATTGTATTCCAAGTTACCATTCCGTGTGTGTGTGTGTGGTAAAGTATTCTACTACTGGAATAATGCAGAGCTTCAACGTATTCTATTCCATGGTAAACGGAAGGAAGACAGATGAGTTACAGGTGAAAAACATCTGTGGAGGCACTATTTCACAATATTTAGCAACATTTTATTATAATGTTTGTGGGGTTGAAAATTTTTAGAATGTTTTTAAAAAGTTGCCTCTTGGCCCATTTTATGCAAGCAATAAGGCACTAAAGGGATGTTGGTTGTACTAGGTTTACCCCACAGTCAGGGGCTGAAGGTATTCGGCTTTACCTTGTAGCTTACAATGCCCCTGACAGTGGAGTAAACCTAGTTCTACCAATGCCCTGTCATGCCTTATTGCTTAAATATACAATAAACACCCACTTAGACCTTCCCACCCAGGCAGCAGGCCTTCAACTTGGCACATACACACTCAGAGAGCTGCTTTTGTTTCTTGGCACACAGGGCACACAAAACAAGGCACACACTCTCAAACCCCTTTTATTTCCCCACACAGTTCTTGGAAAAAGGTTGTTTATTTCTGGGGGGTATTCTTTTTTTAATAAATCCTGCTTTACTTGGGATATATTGCAGGTCATAGTTCTTCCCATCCACTCCCACCAGTTTCATTTGTTTCCCACAGGTCTACCCAACAACATTTTTCTTTTTACTGTTTTTTTTTTGTTTTGTTTTCTTTTTGTCGTACATTCCCAGCTTTTATTGGGTAATATCCAGGTGGTCCTTCCACCCACTCCCACCCCTTCAATTTGTTTCCTATATGTCTTCTCCCAATGTTTCTTTTTTTCTGTTTTTT
The DNA here is from genome assembly GCA_016271365.2 of Neoceratodus forsteri. Lineage (NCBI taxonomy): Eukaryota > Metazoa > Chordata > Ceratodontiformes > Ceratodontidae > Neoceratodus > Neoceratodus forsteri. The sequence continues at coordinate 926,233,333 of CM057450.1, read as the reverse complement.
TTTCCTTTTGTAATAAATTTCCACTTTTTCTTGGGTATATATACCCAAGTAGTCCATCTCACCCACTACCACCCCTCTCACCAACTTTCCCTATAGATTCACCCAAAAATGTTTTCCTCTTTGTGCTTTTTATAATCTTTGTAATACATTTCAAGCTTTTCATTGTTTGTTTCTTGTTGGGTTTTTTTTGTAATAAATTTCAAGCTTTTCATTTTTATTTTTTGTTATAAATATCAAGCTTTTCATTGGTAAAAACCCAGGTCATCATATTTCCCACCCTTTACTTCCTTCCCACTCTTTAGTTTCACCTCCACCTTTAAGTTTCATGGCAGTATTATGCCGTAGGCCTCTTTATTTCACACACCAGACCTATTTTAGCTCAGTATTTTTTGTTTTCATTTGGCTGTTTCATGAACTGCCATGTCGCTGTGTTTTTTTTTTGAATGACTGCTGACTTCCCAAAGTGTGTTCTCTGCCACCTGGCCATATCTCCATTTCCCACCACCAAAACTGCATCACTTAGTTGTCATTTTCTTTTTTGTAACCAATTTTTGGATCATTGGTAACCCTCTCGCTGCCACCCAGCCATTTCTGAAGCCATGTCATGTTCCAGGAGTTGTCACCATCACAAAGTTCTCCTCGTTGGCTGCTGCACTCCTCAGGTCTTCCCTCATCCTGGTCTTCTCAGGTTCTCCCGCTCAATGCTTCATGTCTCTCCAGTCCCTTCACGTAAACTGCTCTTGTGAGAGCAATGGAGGGATGAGAGGCTTGCACACTAGATCACCAGGGAATGTACAGAAACAGAAAGGGTCAAGGTCCTGGGGGAAAAAAGTGTCTCTTCCTTATAGAGCAGTGGCAAACTGGCATATATGGCACTTCACCACTGTGCTGTAAGGGAGTGCATCTGAGCAGGATTGTTCCACCTGTAGGGTCCAGAATTTGCAGGGGACTTAAAATGTCATGATTCATGCAATCTCCTACCACCCAAATGTTAAGCCCTGTATAGTCTCTTGTGTTTCCTCGTAATTATGTTGCATTTAGATCCATGGCATGCCACTCCTCAGACCATGGGTTCTACGTTCATCTGACAGATTGTTTGATGCACATGTGATCTAGGGTCATATAACTCTAGTCCACCTAGTTCCAGAAGTCCCATTGTCCCTAGTTTAACTTGTGCATCTGATGAGGCTGCAGCACAACCCAGGAGCGCCTTTAAGTGTGGTCTATCTGAATTTCTAAAAGTATTAGCTAAGAATTAATCCCTTTTTCAGCTGATCCACATTAGCAAACTATAAGAAGAATTACCTTTTTCTATAACATTTCCTTACCCATCAGATATACTGTATCTAACATATAACCAAGAGTATTTCTACTAACTAAGCAGTGTCTCACCTTCCTTGATCACAGCCTGGTGATTGGTGGAAATCTGTGGCACAAGACTATGTTAGCCATCTTTCTAATGTTTAAATTTGGTGCAGATTTTGAGCAGTTATGCATGTGCTTATTGGGCCCCGTATTCAGAGGTGGCCGGATGCACACTCAAATTGATGCACCACACAAAACAGTTGGCCTGGCCAGCTGTGATGAGAGATTCAAACAGAATGCATGACTGGAGCAGATTGTGCATTCTGTTTGAATATCAGACCCTGGATGGGTGGCGCACTGCAGGTGGCTGTCATGTATGGCACAGCACACCCAGGGTTCAGGATTCAAGACCGCCAATGAGGGAATGTGTGGTGCATACTTGGATGTGCCATGTCTCTGAAGGGGGATATTCAGCCAGAATATACAAATGAGCTCAATGGGCATGCATAGGGTAAAGGGGCCTCATGCAATCCCATTATAAGTTCATTAGCATGGCTGTGTTGGGCTGAATGTGCTAGTCCAACCCTCCCCCTGAGCCCCAACCCATGTCAGTGGTAATATAATATACCATCTTTTCCCTAGTAGTCTAGCGGTCACCCCTCCCCGAGCCCTGATCCATGTCAGTTATGAAATTAGAAATCATCTTTACCTGGGTAGTCTAGCGGTACCCCCTCCCCAAGCCCTAATCCATGGCAGTCATAAAATTTAAAATCTTTTCCCTGGTAATCTAGCAGTTTCCCATCCTCGAGCCCCTATCCCTGTCAGTTATAAAATTAGAAATCCTCTTTACCCTGGTAGTCCAGTGGGTCCCCCCTTCCCACCCCGATCACTGTGTGACAAATACAAAAAACAAGAACCCCATTTCCATAGTGTGGGGACTCACCTTCCCCATCCTGATCACTGTGTGACACATAAGAAAAACAAGAATCTCTTTTCCATAGTGTAGGGACCCCCCTCCCCATCCCGATCACTGTAGGAAATACATAACACACGAGTCCCTGTTTTCCATAGTGTGGTGTCTTCCCACCCCAATACACAAGAATCTGCCATCCCGCACCCCCATCCTATCCCATGCCAGTGACTGTCCCTCACAGTAAATAGTTCTCGCTCATTGGTCATCAAGACAGCTAATGCGTGCATACTACTTCCTGTGCAGACTGGGGTGTGTTCATTCTACACATGAATGCCACAGTTTCAGAGAAATAATTAGCTGGGAAGCACAGCACTAGAGATAAGATGTAGCAGTCTTATGGTCAAATGCCGTAATAGGAATGATATGCAGATATACAAGGTCATAAAGCATCCAATGTTGAAGTTTTACAAAAGACTAGAGAAACTGTATACGTGTGTGTGTGTTTGTGTGTGTGTGTGTGTTCAAGCCCTTGATGAAATTGCATTTTCAATGCTTGCACTATGTAAATATGTTTCTGTCTGTAACTATGTGTTCATTTGTCAATATTATTTGTGAATATTCAAGCTTGCATTATTTAAACATGTTCTGTCTATAACTTTGTGTTGCACTAAAAAGCTAATATTGGATCAATATGTTTTTTTCTCTCCCATTAATACAATCTAACTACAACTCTAATATGTATTTCTTTCAGATTACCATCAAGACACAGTCTACATAAAACTTATTTTATCATCACATCTGCACTTTGTTTAACCCCTTTTTGTTAAATATTCATGTATTTTGGAGTTATGAACATTCCTTTACCTAAGCCCCTATACAAAGTATTTCAGATTCAATTTGGAAATGTAAGGCCTGGTTCCTCAGTGATTCTCCCTATAGTGACATGGGAAAGGGGAAAAAAAAGGAGAGTGGTGGTGATTTAACCTTACCGCCCTGCCGCCTTGCCACCCCTCCACTGGCAACACAATCTGTTAGGAGCCCCGGCCAGAATCACAGATAATTCTCACCATGGATGCATCTCTCCTAGGTGGGGAGCTCACTGTCAGGGCCATCATATCCAGGGAGTCTGGACTCAAGTGGAATCTCACCTCCATATTAATGTTCTAGAGATAAGGGCAGGCCTTTACATACTTCAGGCCTGGGTAGACTTTGTTAATCACAAGGTGATCCTTCAGCAGATGGACAACAAGTCAGTGATGTATTACATCAACAAGCGGGGGGAGCATGCTTCCACCTATTCTGCAGGGAAGATATAATGGTATGGGAGTGGTGTCTTGAGCACAATACTCTGATTCATGCAGTTTACCTGCTCCCCCTTTCCTCCAGGGAATACATATTCAACTCCTTTAGTCTTTCTTCATAGGTCTTATCCCGCAGGCCTGCTCCATTTTGTTGCCCTCCACTGCACCGCCTCTGTGGGCCTCCAGAACTGGATGCAGTATTTCAGGTGCAGTCTCATGAGTGTCTTATACATGAGTGAGGTGATCTCCTGCTTTATACTCCCGATACCCCTCCTTATGCATCCAAGCATCTGGCTAGCCTTTCTAGCCACCTTATTGCACTGCCAAGTTTCTCTTAGGTCTTCCAAGATGATAACTCCCAGGTCCCTTTCCTGCTTCATGACTGGTCCTCTACCTTAGTTACCCTGTCATGCTGTAGATTATTACAATCATGTAGTGCAAAACACAGTGCTTATCCTAAATACAGTAAAAGTTAGAGTTAGATGTATAAGTAAATAAATGCCATTTAAGGCAGTATATATGTGTGTTAGTATGTGTGTGTCAATGCTCTGTGTGTGTAGACAGTGCATTGCTATGTTTATACTGGAATATATATGCATATATGTGTATATGTATTAGTCTGTGTGTGTGTTTCACAACAATTAGAAAGTGCAGTTAAGTAGCTCACTGGTTAGTGCAAAATTTGTTAGTCTACATTCCCCCACTGTTTAGATCAGTTTCAGCCTTATGCATGTCATTGCTGATTTAAATGAGGTGTCTAGTGGCAACTCCTCACCCTCCAATGTCCCTCGCAGTCTGAAAAGAAGAAACAGTCCCTCAATGTCATTTTTTTAATCTGTAAAAACATGTGTAGACAGTGCACTGCTATGTTATACTGGAATATACGTGCATATATGTGTATATGTTTTAGTCAGTGTATGTGTATCACAATTAGAAAGTGCAGTTATGTACTGTAGCTCAGTGGTTAGTGCAGAAACTGATAGTCTACATTCCCCTGTTATCTAGATCAGTTTCAGCATTATGCATGTCACTGTTGATTTAAATGAGGCGTCTTGTGGCAACCCCCCACCCTCTGATGTCCCTCGGAGCCTGAAAAAAAGAAAACAGTCCCTCAAGGTCTTTTTTTTGTGTGGACAGTGAACTGCTATGTTACGCTGGAAGATTCTGTATATGCATATACTGTATGTGTATATGTATTAATCAGTGTGTGCTTATCACTACTATTAGAAAGTGCAGTTAGGTCGCTCAGTGGTCAGTACAAAAATTGCTAGTTTACACTCCCCCACTAACTAGATCAGTGTCAGCCTTATGCATGTCATTGCTGATTTAAATAAAATTTCTAGTGCCAATCCCCAATCCTCTGATGTCCCTCAGAGCCTAAAAAGAACACAGTCCCTTGATGCAGTTTTTTGCTCTGTAAGAAAAGGGCCATTGCTGATGCAACCCTGTACCCCCAACCCAGCTTGTCACAGAGCACCTGCCTCCCCACAGCCCCAGATCCCCCATACACCCTCACTCACCTGAACAGATTCCAGTGTGAAGATCCACTGTCCCATGGAAGACATGTCTTGCTGCTGGAACTGGTGACTGCTATGTGAGAAATACATTAAGTGCAGTTTAAAACCCATTTAAATATTTTGAATGGCACTTACCTGATTTTATTTATAGCAGTCAACAGTTCCAGCAACATGATATGTCTTCGAGGGGAGAGTGGATCTTCACACTGGAACCTGTTCAGGTGAGTGAGGGTGTGTGGGGAGGTGTGGGGGATGCTCAGTGGGAGGTCAGACTCTAGGGTAGAAGTCACATCACCACCCAGTCTGCCCTATTGTTCCCTATCTAGTGTGAGGTCCCATGCCCAAACTGAACTCTGGAGCCTCCCTTGCCTCCAGGATACCCTTGTGTCTATCCCACTCCTTAAATTTTGTGGCCATTTTAGCGCCTACCACCCCCTCTGCTAGGCTATTCTAGGCATCCACCTCCCTCTCCATAAAAACATTTTTTCTCATGTTTCCCCTGAGCCCCCCAAATTCATTTTGGGCTCCTTGACTTGAAGTATCTCTTACTCTCGAAGATGCTTCCTTCCTGTACTCTGCGTATACCGGTGATGTATTTCTATGTCTCAATCATGCCCCCACTTCCTCCTTTCTTCTAGGGAATACATATTTAACTCCTTTAGTCTATCTTCATAGGTCTTTCCCGCAGGCCCTGCACCATTTTAGTTGCCCTCCATTGCATCACCTCCACCCTATGTTCTTTTTCAGATAGGGCCTCCAGAACTGGAACCAGTATTCCAGGTGCAGTCTCTCATGAGTGTCCTATACAGGGGCAAGATGACCTTCCTCTTTCTACTCGTGATACCCTTCCCTATGCATCCAAGCATCTGCTTAGCCTTTCCAACCACCTTATCACACTGCCTAGTTTCTCTTAGGTCTTCTGAGAAGATAACTTCCAGGTCCCTTTCCTGCTTTGTGACTGTCAATACCTCCCCACCTAGTTCATACTTTGACCCTGGGTTTTTGTGCCCTATGTGCATAATCCTGCACTTCTTTGCATTGAATCCCAGCTACCTTTCTTCAGATCATTTCTCCAGTTCTTTAAGGTATTCCCTCATTCTTTCAACACATTCTAGTGTGCCCACCCTATGGCATACATTTTTATCATCTGCAAAGAAGCATACTTCCCCTCCAGTCCCTCTACAGTGTCCCCAATAAAGACATTAAAGAGGCCCAGTCCCAACACTGACCCCTGTGGCACTCTTCTCATCACCTCTCCCTCTCCAGAGTACTACCTGTTTACCACTATCCTCTGACTCCCGCCATTCAGCCAGATCACCACCTACAGAACTATTTTAGGATCCACCCTTAGGCTGTGCAGTTTGTTAATCAGCCTTCTATGGGGGATGGTGTTGAAGGGCTTTCTGAAGTCTAGATAGGCCACATCCACTGCTCCTCCCTGGTCCACTGTCTTAGTTACCCAGTCATGCTGTAGATTAGTACAATGCATTAGTTCAAAACTTAGTGCTTATCCTAAATACAGTAAATATTAGGGTTAGATGTGTATAAATGCCATATAAGGCAACGTATGTGTGTTAGTGTATGTCTGGCAATGTTCTGTGTGTAGACAGTGCACTGCTATGCTAGATTGAAATATATATGCATATACTTTATATATATACTGTATGTATTAGTCAGTGTGTGTGTATCACAACAATTAGAACATGCAGTTAGGTGGCTCAGTGGTTAGTGCAAAAATTGCTAGTCTACATTCCCCCACTATTCAGATCAGGGTCAGCCTTATGCATGTTACTGCTGATTTAAATGAGGAGTCTAGTGGCAGCCTCCCACCATCTGATGTACCTTGGAGCCTGAAAAGAAGAAAAAATTGTCCCACAATGTCTTTTTTTTTTAATTTGTTAAAATGTGTGTAGACATTGCACTGCTATGTTACACTGGAATATACTGTATATGCATATATGTGTGCATGTATTAGTCAGTGTGTGTGTGTGTATCACAACAATTTAGAAAGTGCAATTAGGTGACTCAGTAGTTAGTGCAAAAATTGCTAGTTTACACATTTCTCACTCCTCATTATAGCATTATTTTGCAGCCATATTGGCTCTTGCTAGGCTTGTTTATAAATTGGGCTGAAATAAGCCTTTTTCCATTCATGAGGGACTTTACCCAATTCGTATGATTTGGTAAACAATACTGTAAAAGGGAGGCACAAGGATGATGCAAGTGTCTTTGTAAATACTGGATGAATGCCATCTGGACCTGGGGAAGAAATAGGTCTTATTCTATTTAAGGATGACGGGACTTCCTCTTTAGTGAAGTAATGTATTTTGTTTCCATATGTTTTTTTCTGTTACACTTGTTATGTTCTTATCACTAAAAACAGTGCAAAAGTAATCATTCAGAGCTTCTGCTATCCTGAGGGGATCTCTTATGTAGTTATCTATGTATTTATTTAGTTAAAAGTTTCACCAGGAAAGGCATACTGAGTAAGCTGCTCATTTCCAGATGTCTCCAGTGGGGGGGGGTATAACAGCAACAAAACAAGGTATAAAGGTAAATGATAGGTACATACTCAAATAACACTGTAATTAAATAGTATAACACATAGAGAACTATTACAAAGGTGCAAGTGCTTAGCTGATTGATAATATATACCAGAATAGCAAAGGTAGAAGAGAGGGAAGTATGGGGAGACCAACAATTTAGAACAGTTCCAGATGGGGTAGAAAGGCAAAGAAAGCAAAAGGGAGTGGTAAAGCTGGGAGGAGCACGTGGGGAAGTGGTGAGAGAAGTGGCCAAACGTTAAGAATGGAGAGGGTGGGAGAGAAAGGAGAAAGGGAGAGGTAAAATCGAGAGGGGCTGGTAGAAGGGTGGGGAGTACAGAGAGAGAAGGACAAATTAAGAATTAAGAAAGTTAAGAAATTAAGAACAGTTGCAGGTGGGGGAGGTGAGGTTGTGAAGGAGGAAAGAGAGGACACAAGAGGAGGAGGCATAGGAGAGGGAAGTCCAGAATTTGGGGAAACAATGGCAGAAAGTAGCTTGGTGAGCAAATGTCAAAGTAGAGGGTACAGCCAAGGTGCGAGAGTTAGGGCTTCTGAGAGAGTGGGAGGAGGGAGGAGGTAGAGAGAGAGAGAGAGAGAGAGAGGCTGAGAAGTAGGGGGAAGGGAGCCATACCAGAATTTACTTATGAGACTGACACAGTGGGCACAGTGTCAATACTTGAGAGAGGGAATGGAGAGGGACTGATACAGAGAACAGTGGTGAGCATGAGAACAGTCAAGCACAAAGTGGCAGAAAGAGTTGTAAAGGGTGTCCAGTCTGGCTGAGTAGGTACCAGTGACAGCACTGTAGACCACATCACCCTAGTTAGAGATTGGGTGGATCATTCTCTGGATTATTGCACAGTGCGCCAGCAATGGGAAGCAGTCACTGTTTCAATACAATGCATTGAGCTTGGGGTGCAGTTTTTGACAATGGCATCCATGTGGCCAGAGAAACTGAGGAGTTGGTCAAGCTATACACCAAGGTATCTGAAGGAGGTGACATCCTCCAGCAGGGACCCTTCTAACATGCCAAAGGACATGGATATGGTCTTCTTGGTATTCAGAATATGCTGGTTGGAACATAACTAGAGCCGAACTTTATCAAACTTAAGCTGCAGTCTGGACCCCATGTCAGCAGTGGAGGGACTAGAGGTAAACATGACCATGTCATCTGCATACATGTGAGTGGATACAGATGAGTAGGCTACAGGGAGGTCATTGAGGAAAATGGAAGATAGTAGTGGTCCAAGTACTGAGCCTTGCAGGACACCTATGGTTACAGGGTTATAAGAGAGGGTGTCACCAATTTTGACTGATTGGGTTCTGCCCTCAAGGTAAGAGTAGAACCAATTGTTGGCAGCATGGGAGAGTCCAGCAGCTGAGAGTTTAATGAGGAGGAGAGAGAGAGTTGGGAAAGTGTGATGCGTTACTGTAGCTTGGCAAGTACAGGGAGGAGGGAGATATGGCAGTAGTTGCCAGTAGTGGAGGGGTCACCTCCTTTTGGTAGGGGAATAACGGTAGCCTGCTTCCATTCCAAGGGAACAGAGGCACAAGAAAAGGAAAGGTTTAGGATGTCAGCAAGACATACAGTACAAGTATAGTATCATTGTTATGAAGTAATGGCCCAATGGATCTGTCACCACTCCTATTATTATTGACATAGGAAAAGAAGGATTTTTGATTGATCCTAGTATGTGCAATCTTAAATTCGAGCTTGTTTCTTTCTTTCCAATTAATTGTTTCTTTGCTTTCTGTTCTGCCATGTATTTGCATTTGATTTGGTCAGAAGGATTTCTCTTAAAGGTTGCATAGGCTTATTCCTTTTTGCATATTTGTCTCATGATTTTGGTGGTTAACCAAGCAGGGATTTTACCTTTGTGGTTATATTTTTGCATTAAAGGGGACAGGAAATTATTTCTAAATGGTAGCTGTTTATAATGTTCCAGTTTACAGAAATTATATCCATAAGCCTAAATGATCCATATGTAACTGTACCTGAATAAAAAGTGATGTGAAAAACTGTATTTTGCATTGTTTTGTTTTTATGGGCAGCATTCTGTTGCAGTTCTCTTCATGGAACCAATGGGCTGGAGTTTTAACTATGTCACAGTTTGAGGAAAGAATGCTATGCATGGTTCTGATAGGACAGTAGCTCATGTTTAGCATTCTGTACTCAAAACATGACATAGTAAACACTCCAAATTACTGGTTCCAGGAAAAAGAACTGTTCAGAATGTTGTTCATAAAAAGAAAAAAATTGAAAACACAGTTTTTACATCAATGATTATTCAGGTACAGTTAAATATATTGTTCATTTGGAGGCAAGTTTATCCTTTCTGATACTAGGAATATTGCTAACTGCTGCCAATTAGCACTGATTTTCTGTCCCCTTTAAGGGGACAAATGTTTCTTCTAGGTATGTAAGTTCACTTTAATAAGGTCCCAACATTGTTCCACTGATACTTGGTACTAATATTTGTATATGGGGCTTTAATGTAGTTACATAGGGGTAAATTATGACTATCATAACTTTTACATGCTGTTAAACTGAAACATAAGATGTTGTGATCATTATTACCTAAGCACCCACATGCAGTATTGTTACTCAGTGTGTTTCAATATAGTACTCCAGTCACTTGTAAATAATACATCCTGACTGGGCCTGTCTTCACACACTCACAGGGGCAGTTACAGCTATACTCCCCAATCATACTGATCAATGCACATGTCTTTTCTATTACTTCATTACAGATGGTGAGAACAAGGAAATGCACCACCTGTGGCACTACCCTGCTTTGTCACCATGCATGCCCCCAGTTTAGGGGCTGGATGTACACAGAACCATGTCATCCGCATACATGTAACTGAATGCTGATGAGCAGACTGGAGGGAGGTCATTGAGGAAAACAGAAAACAGTAGTGGTCCAAGAATTGAGCCTTGAGGGACCCCTGTGGTTATAGGGAGGGGTGGGGAGACGGTGTCACTGATTTTGACAGATTAGGTCCTGCCTCATGGTAGGAGCGGATCTAGCTGGTGGCAGCACTGGAGAGTCCAGCAGCTAAGAGTTTAGTGAGGAGGATGAGGTGGGAGACAGTGCTGAATTCCTTAGCCAGGTTGACAAAATTGACAGAGGTAACGAGACCATGCCTGAGAGGATGGAATCGGTGAGCCTAAGAAGGGAGGTACTCATGGAATGGTACTTCCAGAAGCCTGATTGGTAAGGAGTGAAAAAGGAAGAGCAGTCCAGGAAGGGAGAGAGTTGGGAAAGCACAATATGCTCCTGTAGTTTGGCAAGGATAGGGAGGAGGGAGATATGGCAGTAGTTACCAGTAGTGGAGGGGTCACTGCCTTTTGGGAGGGGAATAGCCTGTTTCCATTCTAAGAGAACAGAGGCATGAGAGAAGAAAAGGTTTAGGATGTCTGCATGACATGTAGTTCAAGTATAGAATGATTGTTATGAAGTAATGGCCCACTGGATCTGTCACCACTCCTATTATTATTGATGTAGGAAAAGGATTTTTTGATTGTCCCTAGTATGAGCAATCTTAAATTCAAGCTTGTTTCTTTCATACCTAATTAATTGTTTCTTTGCTTTCTGTCCAGCCCTGTATTTGTATTTGATTTGGTCAGAGGGATTTCCCTAAAAGGATGCACAGACTTGTTCCTTTTTTCATATTTGTTTCATGATTTTGGTGGTTAACCAAGTGGGGATTTTACCTTTGTGGTCGTATTTTTGCCTTAAGGGACAAATGTTTCTTCTAGGTATTTAAGTTCACTTTTAATAAGGTTCCAGCATTGTTCCACTGATAAGTTTTTAATTTGTGGTTCCTACTCAAAGAACTCAAGGCTGCTGCTCAAAGGACTCAAGGCTGCTGATATTTGTATATTGAGTATTAGCATAGTTACACAGGAGTAAATTCCAACTATCATAAGTTTTACATGCTGCTAAACAGAATCATAGGATGCTGTGATCACTGTTACCTACGTGCCTATATGCAGTCATGTTACTCAGTGTGTTTCAGTATAGTACTGTATTCACCTGTAAACAATACCTCCTGACTGGGCCTGTCTTCACACAATCACAGGGAGAGTGATGGCTATACTCCCCAATCATACTGACCAATGCATATGACTTTTCTATTACTTCATTACAGATGGTGAGAACAAGAAAATGCACCACCTGTGGTACTACCCTGCTTTGTCACCATGCATGCCCCCAGTGTCCAGAATGTGAATCAAGGAGGCAGAATCCTTTACAGAACAATCACCTTCCCTGGAAAACATGTTGGGTGACAAGGGGGCAGGCAGCACTACCAAAAAGATGGTGGACACCACCTCAGCCCTTCAAACCCATCAAGTAACTGTGGCCATGATGGAAAATCAGCAGAATGTCATGCTAAAAATGATGGAATGACTGGAGGCTATGGTGAGCACTAGGCCATCAATGCCCTCAGGGCCATCCCCAGACCAAATAACATGGCAGGGAGATCAACACCAGCGAGAACAGTGCATCAGAAAGGCACAGATAACATGGAGGATCAGTATACACAGAATCCAGATGATGAAAACATTAGAGAGGACAACCAAGACCCAGACAACATGCCCAATCATGAGCCAGAAGGTGAAGAAGAAGCACCCATGATAACTGAGGAACTACCACTAACTATGAAGCTATTCTTGTTTGATCTAGTTCTGGAGCTAATGAAGTCCATTAAGTCAACCATTGGATTTGATCTGCCACCACCAAAGCCAGAATACAAACTAAACACAATGATACAATAAAAGTATGTGCACCAGGACTTCATCCCAATTTTCCCAGCAATAGATGATGGTATAAGCAAAGAGTGGGAGTCAACTGACCCATCAGCATTCTGGAGGCAAGTGCCCTGGATAGAATGTATCCAATTCAGGAAGACAAAATCAAATTATGGTGCACAGCCCCAACCATCAACTTGCAAATCACTTCTTTGAGCAAAAAGACTAGAGAGGGTATAATAACGTTAAGGAATCCCACCAACAAAAAGGTTGAGAACATGTTAAAGAAGTTATTCAAGATGGCAGGCCTGTCAGCCAGGGCCACCACTATGGATATCTTTGTGGCTAAGTCATAAATAAGATAGTTGGAAGAGGTATTAAAGAATTGTCACCTAAATTGCAAGAGGCAGAGTTATTGAAATGCACACTGCACACTGTTAAATACGTGGCAGACATGTCAATAAATGCTCTTAAGTTAAATGCCAGATCAGCGACCCTAACAGAGCAAGGAGATCCCTATGGTTGAAACTATGGGATTCAAATAATAAGTCTGGTTATTGGTACAGAAACTCCCACTGAAAGGAAACCATGCATTCAGAGAAGGATTACAAGAGTTTCTAAAACAGAGAGATGAAGGAAATGACCTCTCTAAGGACAAAATTAGATCTACGTACCTGCCTTACAACATCGCTTTCATGGGAATAAGTTCCAGCACAACAGGAGACAAGGAAGTGAAGATTTTCAAGGAAAAAACTCCTTCAAAAATTTTTGTTCATCATACATAATCAACAATACCAAAAATTTCAAGGGCAGAGGATCCACCAGAGGTAGATTTGGAAAGGGTCAGAGATGGAAGATCCAAACAGCAATGGCTAAATTCAACCACCAGCATGCTTCAACCCTAAGGTGGCAAAACAGACTCAGCAAATGGCACTTCAACAGATAATACCAATAGGAAGTTGGCTGACATAATTCACAAAACAATAGTGGAAGCCGGCCCACCAGTGGAGCGGTAGCGCTACTGCTTGCAACGCTGGCGACCCAGGTTTAGAAATGAGCCTGAGTCATTGGAGGGCTGGCTGGGGAGAAGAGGCTTGAGTGTCCAAGGGACTGTTCATCTCCTCTGGCGGGGGTGGGGAGTGCACTGACTCAGTGCATGCATAGCTCCTAGCAGTGGCTGGAGGTTCGGTACACCTGAAGTCTCTTCAAGGGGGGAGGCATGGCAGATGCTGGCATATGCCTTGGCATTAGTGCATGTCATGCCATCAGGGTGGCCGTACATGTGAAAATACTCAGCTCTGGTGTGAGACTGACAACAGGGTAGGAATATGGCTCTCGCCTTCTGATGCCGCATTCCGAGGAGGCCCCTGACAAAATTTGAAGGTATATGTGGGGGGCCTATGGGGAGGGGTGCCATCCCAACCTGGGAGGCATAACCAAAGCTCCATGGGTGGTCCTTGGGATCAAAATGTCCGGGAGGGTGTGTTGGGTGACAACAATGGAGACAAGGAGGCGAAAAAAATGCAATTACAAAAAAAAACAATGGTGAAAGACAACATCAGACAAATGGGTCCGAGAAGTAGTCAGCAAAGGCTACACTACAGAACTATGGAAGAAACTGGACAGGGACAGAGTGGTACTGTCTCCAATATTAAAGAGAAATGCCACAGCACATCAGATACAGGAGACACTGCACAATCTAGTCGACAACCATGCCATCCAAGTAGTATCGGAGGAAGAAAGAGGGAAAGGAATATACTCAATATTCTTGTTAGTGTCAAAGAAAACATGAGAACTCAGACCTCAGACCTCAAATTTCTGAACAGATTTGTCCTGACACAAAAATTCAAAATGGAAATGTTCAAGATGACACTAGGAACAATACAAAAGACAACTACCTTACATCAGTTGATCTAAATGACAGTTACTTACACATACCAATAAGACTGTGCCACTACAAGTACCTAAGATTTCATATACTGGGTCAGCATTTCCAATATCAGGCACTGCCATTTGTCCTCACATCAGCACCAAGAGTATTTACAAAAGCGTCATTAATACTACAAGCCAACCACAGAGAAATGGTCATCCACATAACATCATATGTGGATGAGTATTATGCACATGAACTCAGACTCACTCTCACATGGACACAGAGATGGTCCTATCAGCCCTGAGAGATCATGATTGGATAGTGAGCAGAATCAAGAGGTGCATAACACTGACACAATTGACAGAACACCTCGGCACAGAGATCGATTTAGTTGAAGGCAAGGCAAGGCCATCCACCAAGAGGGTCGACACATGATGATGGTAACCAAAAACCTCAGGACCTGCCACTCAACAAATACAGCTCAGGTGGCAAAGGTACTAGGGTGCATGTCCTTGTGTATTTAGCTGGTACCACATGGGCAGGTGGAACATGCGCCCTCTTCAAAACTTCCTACTACAATATGGCTCTCCATCAGAGGAAAATCTACAAACAAAAGTGGCTCTTGATGAACCAGTAGAAAAGTCACTGTGGTGGTGAACCAAGAGGGATGACCAGGTACAAGGTTCCCCTGGAAAATCTCACATGATGTCATAATAGAAATGGATGCAAGCTTCTCAGGATGGGGCACTTCTATGGACAACAATTCTGACCAGGAAAGGTGGATAGGATCAGAATCCAAACAAACAATGAATGTACTCAAGATGATGGTAGTACTAGAGGCACTGCAGGCTTTTAAGAAAGAAAACAGTTCAGGGGAAAAACAGTATTAATCAACTGAAACAACAGGGTGTCGGTAACACACATATCCGAACAGGGCAAAACCAGGAGTCAGACCATGCAGGGGGAGGAAGCAAAGGTCCTGATTTGGGCAAAAAGTAATCTGACACACATACATGTCATACATCTATCTGGAAAATTCAACACAAAAATGGACATGCTAAGAAGACAGCAACACCCAGAGAAATGGCAACTCCACAGACAGATATTTTAAATGGTAAATAAAAGATGGGGCCCAGTCCTAATAGATTTAATGGCCTTCAAGACTAACACACAAGTCAGAAAGTATTTTTCCAGGTTGAGAAAGCAACAAGCCCTCAGGATAGATGCATTGTCACAGAACCGGTTCCACAATGAATCATATATGTTTCTCTTGATACTACTAATCCCGAAAGTTCTAACAAAATTTGTCCAATCCAAGAGAATAATAATCCTCATCACACCATACTGGACCAGGTGCTTTTGGCTCACCACAGTGGTGGTGATGGCCCTGAACAAATGGTACCTCCCATACAGATCGGACATATTGTCACGGGGCCCGGTGCTGCACAAAATAAAACTCACTGCCTAGCTCCTGAAATGCTGAGACTGTTAAACGCTGGATACCATGACTCAGTAATATCTACTATACTTCAGTCCAGAAGGTAGTCAACAACATCCACATACAGTAGACACAGATCATATTATCAGGGAGCAGAGCAAAAGGCACAGATCCAGAAGTGACATGTACTGCTCATCCTGTTGTACGTGCAGGAGGCCTAGGCAAGGGACTCTGTCCTGCATCTCTCAGGAGACATCTTTGTGTGATAGGAGCTGTCCTAGGACAAATCAGCAACTCACTCCCAGGATCACATTCAGACATACTGAGGTTCCTACAAAAAGCAAACCTCATAAGGCCACAAAAAAGGACCACAGTGGCTCTGTGGAAGCTCACCTTGGTACTGGACCCATTAACAACCAAACCATTTGACCTAGTCAATGACTCTGACTTGTATTCGATGGGATAAAAAACTTGATTCATTGTGATCTTCTCCACATGCAGAGAGGGTGAACTGGGAGCTCTATCATATATAGAACCATACACAGTCTTTACTTTAGACCCAAAGTGTTATCTACTTTCCACAATAACCAGACTATCAAATTACTGACATTCTACTCAGAAACACTGGAAGGCACAGAAAGACATTTGCACACACTCAACATCAAAGGCGCTTTTGACGTGTACATCAAAAGAACACAACCTATAAAAAAGACTGAAAGATTATTTGTGATATCACAAGGCTGCAGGAAGTGGACGGGCACATCAAAGTCCAATATTGCAGGGCGGCTAAAACAGACCTTACAGGAGGCCTACAAAAACAAGGGTTTGACACCTCCAGAAGACATGAAGGCCCACTTCAGTAGGACGATGGCCACATCATGGGTGGAGAGGAGTAATGCCTCCATGGAAGACATTTGCAAAGTGGCAACATGAACTTCTATTCCTATATTTGTCAGATACCAGAGACTTGAGATCATGGCCAGGCAAAAAGGCTCCTTCAGGGCAAAAGCAATAACAGCCACTTACTCTCCAGGTTATGATACTGACTTGCTCAAGATCTCCTATTTAAGGGGACACTGCTGTTTAACAGACCCATAATGTAAGGACTGAAGAGCTATGGATAAAAACACAACACAGTGGTAGTTTACTCACCTAGTAAAGGTGATTGTGTTAGTTTATATCCATAACACTCCACAGCCCACCCTTACATGAACACACATTATGTAACCTGAAGAACCTGTGTGTCACACTATTACGTACAAGATATGTATCATTTCTTCATACGTTTTCATTCTCTCTCTCAAGGTGACGTGAGTTTAGACAGTGTAGTAGTAGGTAAATAAAATATCAATCAAAACACAAGGGAGCCTATTCATGAAGCCCTGGCAGCAGATGCATTGTACGTACATTATGTGTGCAATGACATACTACCTTATACCGTGCATGCTATGCCATGGCAATATTCATGAATGACAGTGCCTGGGGGGGGCATGGCTGCATAGCGGTGTGTGCATGGTGCTGTACTCACATGCACAACCTGCACTACATCACCCAGGCACATGGACCAGGATGCACAGCAATACGTGGGGTGGACAACCATAAACCCCAGGCACATAACACAGGCACACAAGGTGCAACTGGGAATGGCTGGCATGCACAGCTCCACAGGCATAGCACCCAGCAGATGCTACTGCAAAGACACCCCACAGCTGGCAGGACACAGGATGAGACCCTGTAGGTTGCCCAGTGGTGGACATGCAATACACTGGCACCAGGGAATGTGCAGGACATCAAGCACATCACTATAATGGAACAGACAGACAGGGAGAAGACACTCACAGTATGCCACACAATCAATCAGAAAGCATTGGGGAGCAGCACAGAGGGTGCTGTGGACACTGTGTGATGGCTGCACAGAGGTGCCAGAACCCATGGGCATGGGTGGCATTCCCCCACCCTGCACATGCAGCCATAAAATGCCCCTGAATGCAGGGTAGGGCAGCATATGAGAAACCATAAATGCAAAATTTCCCTTGCAACCCAGCCACCAACACAGGTGAGTAGACCATGCGCAGACTCAGGACAGAGCCAGTGTGTGCTGCTGCCATACATGGTGAGCACTGTGAAGAACACATACACACCCCACAGCCCAGATGGGCACCCCACTGTGGAGACCACCAATGCATGCCAATGGCATGACCATGGTATAAGCCAAAGGGATGGATGCAGATGCAGTGCATCCCTCTGTAGCACAACCAAGCACCCTCCTAGTCACCACCATGTGCAGTGGGATGCCAGCAGAGATTTGTAATACAACTCTCCAACCCTGACGGCACACACACACCACCACCAGGAATGATGAAGACATTAGCATATGTCAGACATCTTTAATGAGACACAAATAGTAACAAAGGAGCCATGCAGACAATACAAACATCATTGGAAACTGGTGCACCCCAGTCCACTGCATCCTCCAAGTTCCCAATGGACCCATGTGGGGTGATGGACGTGTAGCCCCTGAGGTGCAGCACCAGGCACCACTGTGGTCCATAATACTTCTAGAAGAGAAAAGAGAGAAGACAGCCATGAGTGAGGAGGACATGGCGAGACAAAGCTGACAACAGCAGACACACACATGCACTACAGTTGACAGAACAACATACCTTTGAGGGCTCAACCATGACTCACATATCCCCCACCTCATACTTGTAGTGGATGTCAGACACACCCACCCTCCAGGACAGGTGAAATGGCAGGTACAAGGGTATCCAATGCCATCACAGCACCATCATGTGGGACGCAGCCCCGTCTGGCTGAGCCCACCTCTCCAGGATGAGTACATCTGGACACCATGGAAGTCATGTGGAGAAACAAAGGGTGGACAAAAAGTTAACAGCACAGCACATAACACCCAGGACACACACAGACACCACCAGTAGGGGCAACACACAGGAGCACCCCTGGTGGGCAGCAGAAGGTGTACACAACAGGTGGGTATGCAACAAGTAACAGGTGTACACACCACAGGTATCCCATACATCCAGGACCTGTGGGACATGGATATGACAGTAGCACACAGTAGGGTAAGAACACATCCACTCACCTACCCAGGCTGCCACCTCCCAGATATCACCCCTGGAGGCTGTCAGTGTATGCAGTGGAGGACACCCACTGCAGTCTGTGTGGGTACACCCCCAGCCACCCAACCTCTGGCACAGACATGCTGTAATAGTGTATAGCACTTGCAACCACCACGTGGGGTCACAGACTGGCATTTTGATGGTAACACCTGCTAACATGCATAACCCCACAGGCATATTGGGTCACAGACTACTTAAAGGGGGACCTGCCTCTGTGGCAGCAGCTACTCCACACAGTACACAGCACAATGTACAGTGAGTAGTCTCACAAATCCACTCAGCAGGTCAGGCCCTCTGCTCCCACAGTGCCAACCTCTGAGCACAGTATTGTGAACAAGTAACAGAACAGGGTAACCCTCCTGTCTGCTTGTGGGTCCGAATCACTTTTGGTCTCAAGTTCTGGGCGGATTCAAACTGTGAACCTTATGCTAGCGTACCCAAATGTACAGGCTCAGATAATCTGCTCTTCAGGGGATGCCAGATATCTTTTGCCTAAGGGAACCTAACCAGGTATCCAAAATGAACCCTTAAAACTCTATAAAAAAACCTTAGGTATATTCTTACCTTTTCCCAGTTTGGTACACCAATAAGTTTTGAACAGTTTTAGTCAGTCTTAACCATCTATACTTCACATGCAAAAGAAAGAATTTCGAAGACACACCAGGCAGTCTCTTTAAATAAGAGATTTACTTGAAAATGTATAAAAATATGTATAATGTAAACACAGAACACTATATCACAAAGCATACGATCACTTAAAAGAAAACAAGGAAAAGTACAAAGATAAACTCCTACCACAATACAATTAGACCTTCCTGTCTAATGTATTACCTTCTTACAGTGCTTATAGTTAGTTCTTGTTTCTAAGAGCCCACAAAGAAATGTGTCTAAGTAGAAACACAGAATACAGTTTAAAATGTTGTGTTACCACCCCTTCAATAATGTAATCTAGCTCCTCCTTTCAGAATATAAAAAAAATATACAAAACAGGATGTCCTATCAGGAGGTATATTAAATAAGGTGACATCAGCAAAAACTAATTTCCCAATATGACTCTTTAATTAACATCCCCCTCTTTGATCTTGAGCAGATCCTCTTTTTCCCAAGGATCAAAGGATTTTATATAGCTTTAGCACCATGATGGGAACATGTTTTTCCTCTAAGACTTCATAAAAGTTTACAAGCCCTATATCCTGGCAGCTGGACAGCTCCAATTAAGTCGGATAAACAGGAGACCCTCAATTATGTTTCTCTAGTCCTTAATTACCTCCTGGTTTCAGGATAACATATCCTGTTGCTTCTCTGAAACTTGGGATGGGGCATTCATGGAAGCACTGACAATCACACACTATATTCTATATTACAAAAAATCATAGAGCAATCATAATCAGCTGGCCAAGTGTCACAAGTAGTAGTTGTCAAAATGAGAGGTGCAGTGACCACACAAGGTCTGCAGGAAGTGCCCTGGGCTACTCTTGAATGTTCTCCTGTGGTAGGGCAAAAGGAGAGGGAAAAGACTCCAAGTAGATGACACAGGCCCAGGATATTCAGGCCACATGCCACCTTGGCTCAGCTCCATGATAGACAGTGAACTGAGTGCTACCACCTGGACCACAGAAAAATCTCAGGACTCTGCCACATGCTTCAAGAGCAACTGACACCCATGACACATAGGTCACATGCCATGTCATGCAAATGAAAATCTGGTGTGCTCTGTCATACTATGCCAGAGGGTCCATCCACAGGATTGCAGAGGATGTTGCAGGTGTCAGCCAGTCGTCACTGTCAAGGGCCCTGCAGGAGGTCAAAGACGTCTTGCTCTAACATGTGCATGACCATATACAGATCCCCATGTTTGATGCAGACATCCATACCACAAAGGAGGCAATCCATGCTATGCATGGCATGCCCAATGTATTGGGTGCTATAGATTATACTCATGTGGCCATTATAGCACCTACCATGGTACCATGAGGAGGCATACAGAAGCAGAAAGGGTTTCCACAGCATCAACTACCAGATAGTATGTGACACAGATGGTATCACCACCAGTGTGTGTACCAAGTACCTTAGGTCGACCAATGAAACAAACATATTCAATGGATTCAGGCTGAGTGACCACCTTGCAGCATGTGCGGGTGTCAATAGGTGGCTGCTGGGTGAGTATGGACATGTCACATATGCTACACAGCTGTACACACTGCCATGGGAAACTAATATGTTCATTTTGTACCCAGTGCCCAAGTGACAGCAGATACCAACTCTGACCATACCTAATGATGCCATTCCCAATGCTGCATGGTAGGGAGGAAGAGGCATACAATGAGGTGGACAGGAGAACATGTGCTGTCATCAAAAGGACCATCAGTTCTGAAGATGCGGTTCCATTGCCTGGATCACACCAGTGGCATGATGATGCTGGCCCCTAAGATGGCCTGCAAAGTAATAACCGCATGTGCCATGCTGCCTAACATGGTCAATTACAAAAAGCTACCCATGCCTGATCACCAGGGTGCTGCCCCACAGGGCAAAGAGGAGAGGGATGGCCTGCAGCACCATTGTCATGAGACACTGTTTGGCTGAGTGACACACCATACACTCATACATGGGTTGTTCAGGAGATAGGGTGTATGCCAGTGGCACACTGATGAGGCCTATATTTCCTGAGTGCCCATATGGGGGGCCTGGGCATCCCATAACATGTATGCTGTGCATTACTGTCCATGTCAGGGGAACACTGCATCGTGCTCCAGCTGTTGCAGACTCTGTAAGGTGGGTACCTGCAGGTGCTGGCAACGGTTGGCCCCCCACCCCAGGAGGCAAAGGTCATAGGTGTGGCCCCCGCTCTGGAGGTGGGGTTCATAGGTGTGGCCCTCAGAGGTCCATGGTGTGTCCCCTGCCCCAATGGTGAGGGTTCATGGGTGTCACCCACACCCTGGGGATGGGGTCATAGGTGGGGCCCCCATTCCATGGGTGGGGTTCATTGGTGTACAGTGCAATCCTGAGAGGGAGCTGGGAAGGAGTGTATATTTGTAGGGCTGCGTGGTTGGGCTGTTTCGGGGCAATTGCAGGTGAGATGGGGCCACTTTGCAGTGTGTGTGGGCTGCCTTACAACCTCCTGGCTGTTTTTCCCCCAGATGTGTGGAGGAGTATGTGTCTAGGTGGCTTGGCTTAACTTCACCTTGCCCCTTGTGTGGCCTATGGTCTCCAGATGGCCCTGGGCCTTGCTGACCCTGTGTGTCCCCCAGGTCCCCGGGTGTGCAGGTGGATTCTGACCCCTGGGATGTGGAGCCCGCCCTCACCTCCTGTGTCCCTGGTGGGCTGGCAGATGTCTGCATAACAGCACCCTGCACAGGTACCTCTGTGCCTGTAGTGCTGGCGGGTGGCTGCCAGTGCAGCACAGTACTCCATGCCAGAGCAACTGGGGTGAATGCAGGTGTTAGCAGGGTGAGGGCCTGCAGCTGTACCCTGGGCCCTATGTGTCCACCTGGTGGCATCTGGAATGCCACATCCTGGCCAGCTGAGGGGGACAGGCTGGCTGGCTGTGCCAGCCCCAGATACAGTAGCAAATGGTTTGCTAGCCAATCCAGGATGTCTCCTACTCATTCATGGGCATGCCGCAGCCCACATACACCTCTGTGGTCAGGTCCCTCAGGGTGTCAGTGTTTTCCTGCTGGGCCTACAGGTGGTCCCATTCCAGCTGGCACAATTTGGGATAGCAGGTCTGCATGGCAGACTGTAGTGTTGTTCTGCATGCCCGGTGGGACGTGCATGCTGAGGGCTTCTCATCCCCACTATCTGCATGCCCTTGTGGGGTAGCATGGAGGCCTCCTATGGCTCTGGGCTGTGTGTGTGTGGGATGGGTGATCATCCTGCATGTCTGGGCATATATGGCTGTGATGGCTGCTGCTCGGGACCCAGTTCCACAGCACTGGGCAACTGGCTCTGTGGTGGCCATGGGGGTTGGTTCAGGGTGGGTGGGGGCATTTGCTGGCTCCTGTCAGGTGTCTGGGCCAGGTCCTGCACAACCTCTGATGTCTTCAGCACAGTCTCAGATTTCATGCTCTCCAGGGTGCCCATCTCCACTGCTGTGTCCTGTGTCCCTTATGCTGCACCTGTGGACAAGATTACATAGGCTGGTTACTTACTGGTGCATTGGCAGGCATTCATGCATTCATCCAGCCACAATGTGGTCCACATACCTGTGCCATCATACATCCCCCAGTGTTTCCTGCTTCACGGCGGTCACCGGCAGCACATGGGTGCTGGCAGTGGTCTGCTGATCTGCAGGGTGAGACACAGGATTGTTGATTATGCTGTTCAGTCATATACCTCCCACCCTGTGTCCCTTGCACTGTCCCCATACCCAGCAAGGTGTCCATGCTCGCCATCTCCCCATGTAAGCCATCTTCAGTTAGGGTGTTGGCTACCATCCTCTTGATGGGCAACAGTGTTGGCACTTGTATGGGTGGTCCCCCATCTGTGCTGTGCTATTTCCATTCCTCGATGGCCAGCTTCTGCATCATGGCCAACTGGAGGTCATGCTACTTGTGCTTGATTGCCACAAGCATCCATGTCTCCAGACCAGCTGCATTGACACTGGTGTGGATGTCCAGCCATATCCTGGCCATGACCTCTGCCGGGGTTTTCAGGAACTCCACTTCATACAGCACCTCATTGTGGTCGTGGATGACCACCACCATGGTTGCCAGCTGGCCACGTGTGAAATTGTTGGACCAGGACCTAATGGTACACCATGACTTGTGCCATGTACAGCCATCAGCCTGTCCCCAGCCAGGGCATGTGGCCTCTTGAAGGGAAAAGGGTGGCACTGGTACAGCACTTGTGTCTCCACATCCTGCTATTGTGTGCTCCTCTATCATGGCATTCACTTCCTTGTGTCCACACAGGGTGGTGCACATGCCCATACAGTATATAGTGGGTCAAGGGGGGAGCCCATGTGTTTGGTCTGCCCTGCTGTCCCTGCATGTGGCACGGCATGCATCCACTGGTGACACCTCTGACTCAGCACCCACTGCATGCTCCTTTGTGAATGTTTTTTTTGGTGGGGCTGGGCAGGGCACATATCCGCATGCTTGCGTTACATCGCATTTGCATGCAGTGTCTATGCTTTCATGAGTAAGGCCCAATAAGAGTTGTTTATTTTGTCAGAGTTTGTGTAGTTCAATTTTTCAAAAACACTCAGCTGGGGAAGTATCTATCTGGGGACAATGTAGACTAGAGAAATTTGATCCTAGGTCACACGTGCATCGAGCAGTCTATCAAGTGAACCTTGAACCCATGATATAAGGAATGTAATGCCATGGATATAAACACTGTCACCTTTACCTGATGAGTAAACAATCATTTTGTTTGTCCTCCATTATTTGTATTTTAAATATGGAATAAAGGATGGGTAAGTATGTGATATTGGAATTTAATGCACACCCGAGGTGTGGGATGCTACATAAACCTTGAGGGTAAAACCCACGGGGTTTATCAAAGCATCCCACACTTCCCCATCTATTATTTTATATAATTGCTGGTGAGCAACTTTTTTCCTGCCTGAGTGCTGTAACCCCCCCCATACACACACACACACAGTTTCTCTCTCTGTCTCCACACACACACAAACAAACATACACACACACACACTCTCTCTCTCTCTCTCTCTCTCTTTCTCTCCCTCTGTCCTTCTCAAGAAATCCCCCTGTGGCACCTTTACTCTAGTTCTCTGGGGCACCAAATGCAGCAGCAGCAGCTTCCTGTTCCCCCAGCTCCCACTCTAAATTCCTCAGCTGAGCTGCGCAACAAACTCCCCAGTCCCTCTCCTTCTTGCCCCACAGCACCCACCAGCTCACTCTATTTCCAGTTTCATTAATTCTTTTTTTTTTCTAACTAACAGCAGAAATTTCAACTGAGATTATGATCACACTTACCTGCGTCAGGCAGTCAACCACAGACTCATTCCCACCGATGGTGTGTGTTGCCCAAAGCTAGCTAACCACAGGATCAACCAGATACTTAAAAAAATGAATGGTAATATTTAAGGTAGGATCAACAAGATAAATTAAAAAAAAAATTATTATGGGAAGGTGAGGTTGTACCCGTAGCGGCTCCTCGTATTGAGCCGCCATTTTTGGGGAACTGCTTAGCCCGCCCACACACAAACCAGGAACCAATGAGGGAGCACTCCCTTTTAATAGATGGAGAGTGTGAATGCCATAATAACCAACTGGATATTATGGCAAATATCAACTCAGTGAGCCTATTGAAAAAAATTGATCACCAGTAATGATATAATTTTATTGCACATTCTTCTAAAGACTCCTGTCACTCATGTCTGTGTTTATAGGTTTCTGTCCCTGCTATTGGATGTTTGTCCAGCCTCAAACCTCAAAGCACCCTTTCCAGTTCAACATCATTTTGTAGACTGGATATGTTGTGCCACAAATTAATTTCAGAAACTAGTAATCTTTCAAGATTAATGAACAAAGCTTACAAAATTTTTTATGACTCACCAGAGGTTTGTTCCAGCTTTACAGATCTCCCTTGGGTGTTGTAAAGAAGTTGTTTCCTTCTTTCAGTGACCCTTTCTCTGATTTATAAACAGGAAATGTGTAACACTGTACTTTCCATTTACATGGTCTGTACACCCACACCACCACTGGTAGATTGGTCCATCTGGCTCATTCCCACACCAGTGTAGTAGTAGAGATGTGCTTATAGCACTCAAAGGGCTATGTCCTCATTGGGGAGAGTTATATTAGCATAAAGCGAAGTAGCAAGTGCCGGGTAGTAGAGTATAGCAATGGTCTCGGGCAGTGAAAAACACATGCAGCCTCTGCTCATAAGCTCAGAGCATGCGGGACCATGTGAGAAATGCTGTCACGCTGTAGATCACACAAATGGAAAAAAAGAAACCATGTGCTTGCTGCTGCTCCTAGAAGCAGACTAATGCTAGACTATGCTGGCAAAAAAGGCTGGAAACTGCCAAAAGACAGTTATAAATGGCAGTATATCAAGACAGGCAAAAAAAAAACTGCTCATGGTCCAATTACATACGTGGGGAGGGGTGGATGGCAACAGGGGTTGGTCTTTCTCATTTGATAAGTGTCTAAGTACAGATTTGCTATTTTGATATTTGTTGTTCTGTCATTTACATCACATATGATAGTATCTGCTACTGTGTTCTCTTTATTTGAAATTTAATGAAGTTTACTTAACTTAAAAAAAAAAAGGGTCCAATGATAAATACACAAAACATACTTTTTACGGCTGCAGTGGGCATAGCCCTGCAGATGTTTTGTGAGCACAGTAGGTAAAAAGCATTTTGTCAATGCGAACATTGCTTGCTTGTATTTGCTGTTTAGGTGTTTGGCACTGATAGTGCAGAGGCAACATGTACAGCTGTGACAGCTCGGCTATGTAAATAGTTCATTCCATACCACTGACTGAGTCTTGCCTGCAAGCTGTGTCATTCCCATCACATATGCTTAAGGCTATACCTTGATAACAGGAAGATATAGGGTAAGATCACATGAGATACACTCGCACCACACACACAAAATTAAACTGAAACTACTGCAGTTGAGCTATTTACATCCACATCGTCTGTAACCTGTGCGTGTGTGTGGTAGTACTAGGTGGATGTTTTCCCCAGTTCACCACAGTCGTTCAGACTAATCAATACCAACCACTTCCAGTTCTGTGCCAATTGCTCTGCCTCATGTTACACCAGCCTGTATTCAACAGACGGATGCATTGCATGAGAAGTCTTTTTAACCAATGCACTGGATCCCACTTCAATTGCCTCCCGGAATACACATAAACCATGAATAGTTCCAGACATTTTGTGCATCAGTCTGGGTGGCTGAGGTAGCAGGCTGATTGGACATATCATGGGAGGAGGGCATGTGAAGAGGGAAAGTGCTGTGGCCGGTGCTAGGACGTCTGCTAAATGTGGCCACACCAAGAATTGAAAGGGACAGTAAAAAAAAGTCCCACAATGAAGAAAAAAAAAGTGATGTTAAAAAGGGGGGTTCATAGCCGGCCAGGTGGCACTGAGGGTTGAGGCGCTGGACGCCACACCTTGTGCCGCGCCGGCGACCCAGGTTCGGGAACAAGCCTGGGCTGCTGGGGGTCAGCAGGGGAGAGAGAGAGGATTGAGCATCCGGCAGACATAGAAACATAGACTTTGATGGCAGATAAGGACTGCTTGGCCCACCTAGTCTGCCCATTTCCCGACCTACTGGATAAGCTGCTGATCCTAGTTAACCAACAGCCTATTTCTTCCTACCCCCCCACAAGAATTACCTTATGTCTGTCCCATGCATTCTTGAATTCTCCCACAGTTTTAGACCCCACAACCTCCTCAGGAAGGCTGTTCCATGTGTCTACCACCCTCTCTGTGAAAAAATACTTCTTACATTGCCCCTGAGCCATCCCCCCCATCTTCAAATTGTGTCCCCTTGTTCTTGCACATCTCTTTTTCTGAAAGATGCTACCCTCTTGGACTTTGTTGGTTCCATTGAGGTACTTCTGCTCTCCTCTCTCGGCGGGGGTAGCCAGGCTACTGCTTGGCACCACAGTGGCCCCTGGTGGACACCGGAGGCACTGCAATGCTGAGAGCTAGACCAGGGGGTTGCAGAGCCGCGACGGGCATGGCTGGCAACATTGCACACTCAGGATCTGCTGCGGGGTGGGGAAAGGGTGAAAAAACAAGGAAAAACCCCTCCCACTGACAGGTGAAAGCGGGTCCAGGAGCTACGGCCCCACGCCCAATGCCAGGCCTTCCAGAGGTGCTCCTCAGGTCCTCCCTCAAGCCAGTGTCACCTGCCAATACTATAGAAATTGCACCAGAGGTGTGGCGGTACTTCCCCAGAAGACTCAGACCCAGGGGGTTAGGGCGGCATTGGAAGAGGTGGGGCGTCTGATGACCGACGGAGCACCAACAGGGCTTCAGGCAGGTGGACAGAGCTGTAAGCTGAGCGACCTACTGGAGAGAGGTCGGCGGAGGTGAAAAAAGGAATTTAAATAAAAAGGGGGTGTTTCGTTCGAACCTGACAAATCCCAGCTGGCAATGGACCTGAACAATGAAAAACAGAAGGAAACGGAGAGCTAGAGCCGAGCGCGGAGGATGACGTTACACCTGGAAGCATCGGCATAGAAACAGAGTGTGACTGGCTAGAAGAAATGCCCAAAAGAAAACATGAGGAGAGAGGAGGGATGACAAGGGAGAAATAAAGTACAAGGGGAACAGACAAGACAAAAGGTGTGTGGGGGGGAGACAGCAAGGAAAACTGAGCAACAGAGGGGAAGAGGGATGGCATTATGCAAATGAAACAGACAAAGTGCTCTTCATTGGAGCACTTCATTCACTTCAACCACACAAAAGTTTCCACCTATAAACTATGAACACTGTCATACTTAGTTTGCATGATCACTGGTCTGTCAAGGATGAGCCCAACTCAGCTTGGCCTGCATTAGGCTAGTCAGTGACACACCTCTGAAATGCCATTCTCTGTAGCAAAACGTTTCTTGCGTAAGCGCAAGCAATGTAAAAAGGGAGCCTACCGGATAGCGGCTGGACTTGTAAATAGTGGAGGTGAATGCCAATCACTGCATGTTCACCGCACTGTTTTACCCGCCGGTGGGACATGACAGTGGCTGCCATGTCCAAGATGGCTTCCAGAGTTTTTTGCACATGCACATACACAAAGAACTTCAGCAACCATCCTGACTGTGCTTTCTTTAATAAACTTTATATGCACACCAGAAGCACTAATCCCCATTGGCAGTGTATTTTATTTATTTTTTCTATAATCCAACACCAGGATGCCACAGATCCCCCAGCCCCAGTCCCCTTGTTGGCATTTACAAGACCCCCCCACAGCATGTGTGGGACACTGGGGAGCTCTCCCCTAGTATCCTGAAATAATATATTTGAGTTTATTCTGAAAAAATTAAAAGTCCCCAATGCCTTTTTTTTTAAAATCCACCCCCGGTGTCGAATCCCCACCCTGCAACCCATTGTTTTATTAGTAGTTGCTGACATCAGGGGCCGCAATCCCTGGGTCTGCATGTAGAAGATCCCCTCTCCAGCAGTGTGGGACACTGAGGAGGGCACCCCCAATTTCCTGAAATTATTTTATTTAGTTGCTCTGTTACTGCAAAAGAAAAAAAGTCCCATGATGTCTTTGTTTTTTTAAAACCTGAAAAAGAAGAAAACTCTCCCTTCTCGTCCCCACCATCCCACTCCCCCAGCCCATCCCTCCCACTGAGCACCAACCACCTTCCCTTACCCTATACTTACCATTGGAGGTCACATGCTGCCATCCTCTGTGGACTGAGACACATCTGCATGCTTCAAAGCCGGGCTGTGAACTGAGGAATAAAGGTAAGTGCCATATAATATATTCTAATGGTGTTTTGAACTTATCTTCATAACTTTGCCATTTTTAGAAATGTTTTCACCAGATTTTCAACATGACCTTTTTGGGACCCCATCTCATGAACACTGGCACTGTCATTTCATAAATCAGGCCCGGAAGGTGGTTTAGCGGTCACTGCACAAAATCACCTTTCAGGACTGAATAATGAAATTTCACCAACAGTGTTCCCAATATGGGGTCCCAAAAAGGCCATGCTAAAAATGAGTTGAAAAAATTTCTAAAAACGGCCAAGTTACACAAGTTCATTGAAACTGTTCTATGCTCGTGCATAACGTTGGTAATTTTCAATATTTTGACTCCAGCTTTTCAACATAGCCATTTTTTTACACCACATCATAAACAGTACAGTTGTCATTTTTCACATCCTCTCTGAAATGTGTTTTCACACCTGTGGCGTGGAATGGCATTTTGACACAGATCTGAACATTTTTACCTACAGAGTTTATGAGGCAGGGTCATAAGAAGTCTATATTGAAAGACTGGGGTCAAAATATTAAAAAAATAAAGAATTTATTAAGCGACATTGTTTGCAGGGATGTCCATTGCACCACTAGGGAACATGATGTGTTACCGTACCAGTGAGCTGAGCCCAGGTATGAACTCAGTCAGCCAGTTTAATGGGACAAGTCTGATGGGGAAGATGCTGCAGCATACAGCAGCAGCCCTGGCCTGGGTAGGGATGGAGTAGTGTTTTGGCACAGATGCCACACCCTGTGGTGGGTAAAGAAACCTCACCCACAAGGTATCGACATGTGTGCCAGAGCCTGTTGGGCCCATGCACTGGGTCAAGACTATCTCCAATACTGTATTTATCTCATTTCTGCACATGTGCGACTCGAAGCTCAGTGCACATGCACAAGTCGTCGCGCATGCACCAATGACTCTGGTGGCCATCTTGGACATGGTAGACAGTGCCATGTTCCACCAGTGACCTCAACTGCAGCCATACAGCTCTGGCCAGAGTTTGTTTGAAATAGACAAGGCTAAAACCAGCACAGTCGGTACTCAGCACAAACACTATGCTTCAGCGCTTTCATGAAAATCCGGCTCTTTATATTAGGGGTGGGGATTAAAATTAGGGAATGGCAAAAAGTTGAAATAATAGCGAGAATCCTCACCCCCAACCACTGTCATAGAAGGTCTGAAATCCAAAGTCAAGTAGTACCTGTTCTTGGTATAAGCCTGCAGGCAACCAAATGCAGTTTGATGTGGGAGGGAGAGCCTGCCTAAGACTATTGGCCACTAGCAATATTTCTTTATTTATTTGAATTTTGGTAGCCAGGTAGGCCCACTGAGACAAGACAGTCCCTTTTTTAGGGGTGACCTGGACATGAAACAATACAATATGTAATAACATTGTGCTAACTAAAATAACAACGAGTGTACAATAGAGAACAAATACATGTAAAGTGCAAGGCCACATTGTACTTGTGTTCAGGGATTATTATGTCTTAACATCTAAGGTTACTAACTCATATGCAGTGTAGATGGGCAATGATACAGCATAAAAATGAAACAAAAGGATAAGTGCATAAACAATGGGTACGTATATGGAGGCATTCTCTGGAATTGATTCAGAGCATGTAGATAAAGTAAGAAAAGAGGGCGGGCTTATGCCAAGGCAAGTAACAAGCAAAAACAGATGCAGGACAGAGGAACAAGAAGATATCAAGATAGATTGTGCTTGAAAAATGTGAGGATGGTGGAGGGCAGAACATCATGAGGGAGTGCATTTCAGGCAGACATTGCCGTAAAAGCAAAGGACCGCCTGCCAACAGCCAGCCAGGGGTTGGATACTACCAGCAGGAGGAAGGCCACAGATCATAGTGTGAGAGGATTGCGTCTATAGTCAATGAGGTCACCCAGACAGGGTGGTGTATAGCAGTGCACCAATTTAAACGTAAGGTACATGGTAGTTCATAGGAATTTGCTCTCTAAGGGAGCCCAATTCAAGGATGAGAGTACTTTACAGTGATGTAGATGGGGGTCAGAGCCAAGAGAATAGCACCCTATCCTCAAGCAGAATTGATTCATTCTTAAGAAAATGGAGGCTTGTGCCTATAGGAGCAGTGGGGCACCATTGCCAAAAGTAGCAGAAGAGTGGCCATTGTGATTTTTTGACAGGAGGCCCTGATCAGGAGGTGATGAATACAGTAAAGCAGACCTAGCTGCTAGTTGAGTTTTTTCTGCAGTATATTGACATGGTTCCCATAGGAGAGTGCCAGGTCAAGGGCGACCCCAGATATTTGAAGCTGGTTACATGCTCTATAGTGCTGCTATCCATTGATTGAATCATGAGGGGGTGCTGAGGCTGGGGCGCTGCACCGGAATTATGGAACAGCATGGACTTGGTCTTCTTTGTATTGAGGACCAAGTGGTTTTCAAGGAACCAGCCCTCTAGGGCATGGAAGTCAGTTTCCAGGTTCCTGTTTATCGAATCCAGATCAGAGGAAGAGCTGTACACTGTGGCATCATTGGCATAAAGTTGAACTGTGGCACCTCCACAGTTGAGTGGCAGGTCATTAATAAAGAGCAAAAATAATAACAGCCCCAGTGCGGAGCCCTGTGGGACACCATACTGGATCTGTCTAAGCTTTGAGAAGGCACAGACCACTTGAACTTTTGGGAGTGTTTAGAGAGATAGTTACAGAGCCATGTCTGAGTACTATGATCAAAGCCCAGTGACTGGAGTTTGCATAGTAATAGACTGTGATCAACCAGGATGAAGGCCTTCATTAGATCAATAAAGATAGCTCCTGTGGCTTGACCTCAATCAGAAGTGGTGGAGATGTCCCTCCATTGCTCTTATTAATGCTGTTAGGGTACTATGATTTTTCCTGAACCTGTGCTGATACATGAAGAGGAGATGGTGTGAGTCTAGGTAGTCTTGAAGTTGATTGTAGAGGATACACTCCCGTATTTTTTGCCAGTGGGCAGAGAATGGAGATGGATGTGTAGTTCTCTATGAGCTCAGTGGGGCCACCTTTGTGGATAGGAACAACCAGTGCTACCTTCCATTTGTCAGGCACCATCCCTGATAGAAATTGTCTGTTTAGTAAGTTCCTTACTGGCAATGCAATGCCTTGAGCACAAAGTTTTAGGAACTTAGGTTCCAGGGTGTCATAACCAAGTGAACTTTTGGCTTTTAAGTTAAAACACAGCCTGCACATTTCCTTCCTAGTAGCCAGTTTTAGATGAAAGGCAGGCCTTTGTCCCAGGCCCCTGGTTAGGGGTGGGGTTGGGGAGGTTTTGTAGTGCCAGTATATTGGGAGGTATATTTGTCAAGGTTAGTGAAGAACTCATTGAGGCCACCTGCAAATGATGGGGGATCCGAGAAGATACAGCCTTGGGTTTTAAGGGAGCTGGGGTTGACTGTGGTTTTACCTTTCATAAGTGAGTTGATTTGTTTCTGAATGCCCTTTGGGTTACTGATGTGTTTAGTTTGTAGAGACTTGAAGTAGTTTTGCTTGGCCTTGCAAAGGGAGTTTTCGAAGGTATTCCTGAGCTGTCTGTAGGCAATCCAGTCCTTGCAGAGACCACTAACTTTGAAGACATGCCAGGCCTTATCATGGAAGGTCATGAGTTTCCTTAGTTCTGAGGATAACCATGAAGCCTTAAGGCCCTTGATTCTTTGTTTCCTCAGCGGGGCATGGTGTTTCAGTATGGCCGAGAAGGTTGAGATGAAGAAATCTAGAGCCTGATATCTGGGATGAGATTAATAGGTCCCCAGTCTGACTAGTTAGGGCTTCTTGGAATGCCTGTGCATTGAATTGAGACATATCCCTAGCATGTATTATTTTAGTGGGCTGGTTAGAGAAGTTGTTGCACCAAATACAGTATATAAGTGAATGGTCACTGATACTATCCGGTAGAATGCCAGCTGACCGTACCTTGTGGGCACAGTTAGTAATGACACAGTTGATCAGGGGACTGCTTACTTGATCTAGTATCGATCCTTATGGCATCAGGGATTAACTGGGTGAGGTTGGCATCAATGAATGCTGAGTGAATTGTGTTCATGGAGAAGTTTAACTAGTCAGTGTTGAAGTCACCACATATCACCAGGTCATGTTGCGGGAGATCAGCTAGAGAGGAGAGGAGGGAAGGGATGGCAGCAAGTGCTTCCTTAGGAGGGAGGGAGGTAAATGCAGCCTATAACAAGTTTATTTACATTTCCAAGTGTTGAGGAAAGGAACAAAGATTCACCCGCAGGGAGATCTGAGGATGGCAGGGATAGTTCAGTCACTTCTAATGCCAATT
Organism: Neoceratodus forsteri; assembly: GCA_016271365.2. Classification (NCBI taxonomy): domain Eukaryota; kingdom Metazoa; phylum Chordata; order Ceratodontiformes; family Ceratodontidae; genus Neoceratodus; species Neoceratodus forsteri. Next base: position 926,199,833 of record CM057450.1, on the reverse strand, counting down.
TCACATAAAGAAGGACTCCACCCCCCTTCTTACCTATCCGGTCTTTCCTGAAACAAGCATATCCTTGTATTGTAACCTCATGCTGGCTGACAGGTGGTTTAAGCCAAGTTTTAGATATCCCTAAAATATCTGGATCATGTTGTGTAACCCATGCGTCAAGCTCAGCTAATTTTTTGCGTATACTCCTAGCACTCATATGGGCAATCTTTAGGCCTTTAACATTTAGTCCTTGGGCTTGAGTGGTTGTAGTATTTATAGAACTACAGCGGGGTCCAGGGTTAGTTTCTACATCACCTGCACACAGAATTAGTAACAGGTGATGGAGCAGGAAAGAGACAAATGGACGGACATTTATTTTGGGAAGACCAGGGTTGGCAAAGGTTGTGGCGGAGCCAGTGCCCCAGACAAATAACATCTTGTTTTGGAAGGCAGGGGATGGTGATGCACCATATACGATGGTTCTTGCATTGCTGTAAAAATGCCAGTGGGTCAGTGTTTGAGGGTGTGGGTGACAAGATAATCGGATAGATGACCAGAGAGGATATGCAGGCCCACTGAAGAGATGCCTATGTTGAACATAATTAAAGTAGTTCAAAGTAGGTTCCTTTAAGGTAGTTCTAAAGTTTGTTTCTTTGTGAGATAGTTATGTGTGGTTAGAGGAGGGTTTGTTATGAAGTGCTGGGTAAGATAATTAAGGTATGGAACCCCTAGTGGTAGCACCTTACATCTGAAAGTGGTACGACGAGAGGGAGGACAGAGAGAAGTTAGATCAGGAGGTTAAGGGATACTATATGCAGTAGGATAGTGTCACCCCTGAGATGGCCTAATGCTTAGAATGACCACCTCTAGAGTCAAGGGTCAGCGGTTCGAATCCAGCGGCAGGTACAGTGTGATTTGTGAAGGGGAAATCCCAGTGGAGAGCTAAAAAGTGAAGGAGGATCCAGGGAGAGGAGGCCTAATATGGCACTGCTGGGGTTAACTTTAGCCTGTGGGCAAGAGAGACGTATGAGTCGCAGCAGTGACCCCCAGTGGTCAAGGAATATAAGCTGCTGCAGAGAGCAATAGATTTGAAAAATTACATGGTACTTTACTAAAACAGATGCACTGAAATGAGACTTCATAAACCTTTCATTTAAGGAACAAGTTAAACCCTTTGGATGCAGGGATTCATCTACCCCTCATCCTTGATGCGCCTTAGTACACATGAATAATTAATAATTTAATATAAAATATTAATAAATATCTACTCATAAACCATTGGTAGAACCATAACATATTAACTGCAATAATAAGTTGGCTAAGCAAAGAATTTGATTGTTAGTCTTCATAGTAACATATACAGTAAGCAGAGTTTGATTTATATGTATTTAGTTAAGTTAAATAATCTTGTAATGATATATGTTTTTATTTGAGGAAAACTTCAAATAATACATTCATTACTAAATATATGTGATATGAATCATACCAAACCAAAAATGCTTTTTATATCCATATGATTTAAGTTAAATCACTAAATAAGTTAAGTAAGCACAGGTGATACAGTTTCATCCTACAGTAATTACAGTTAACCCACCCAGTATCTGCATAGATGAAACATATCCACATGAATTGTCGTATATAGTGCATAGCTTAAGGAACCAAAAGACGTACCAAGATCATTAAATTCTGTCTTCCTTGACTGCCTTCTGAAGATGTTCCTAGATTACTTTATATGTCTCATAGTAATAATTTTTTCCAAGTCTTATGCTTTCAAGCAGCGAGGCATTCGGGGAACGTGGTATGCATGAACAGGCACATAGGATCCATGGACCCTGGAGGTGGGACCACAGGGAATGTGTAGTGCCCTGTGCAACCCACGCCAAGTGGGGCAAGGATGCATGGACCCTCCCCTTGACACTACCATATAAAGGCATGCTGACCGCCCCACCCTGAGGTGTAAAAGTGATTAGTGCATAGGAACCCAATGCAGAGGCAATGGTGAAGAGTACCAGAAATGTGGAGGACCCCACTCATCACAACATGCAGTACCTGATGGGGCAGCCCAGAAAGGCGAACCACACCATAGCCATGTCTGCACCTGAGGTGGTGCACGCCACCATGCATCGAATGTCACTGGTGGCCAGGTGGCAGTAATGGTTGGTGACATCATCAAAGCCCATTACACCACAATGTACGGGGCACATTTCCTGTCAACAGCCCAAAGGTCAGGCCCACCTGTAGCTGGACATACAGGCCAGCATAAAAGCCACTGGGCCACAGGCACAGACACTGGCAGCTATCAACTAAAAGTGGCATGAACTGTGCATAGCAGTAATAAAAAAGCCACCATGTGCACACGGGCATGCCATGGCATGGGTGTTGGGCCAGCAGCACACTGACCCTGATCCCTACTGAGAGGATGGATGCAAACACCCTCACAGAGGTCATGCTCTACAAGGAAATGGAAGACGTAGACACCCTGGAATATACATAGGGACAACATAGGGACATCAGGGACAACAGCCCTGATGGCATGTACCCCACGTATGTCCTAACAGCCATGTGATATCATCCACAGACTCCAGCACAGACTGATGTACTGCCCCAGGTGCACCACTGCCCGGCCAAGACCATACAGCACATCATATCAGATGCATCAACGACCGGGAGTTTGAGGATGGCACAGGTGGGATGCTGGTGTGCATGCACCACTGCAAGGAGCAGCTGCGATGGCCCTGGCACAGCTAGAATAACCCCATGTCACTCACAGGTACCAAGCAGGAGACTAAGAAGCAGCTGGAAACAAAAATGGATATGGAGAGCACCCATGCAGGGATATTTTTTTTTTTTTTTTTTTACCGATTATTTTACCAGGTGAGACACACTAAGCTGAAAGCTTGTTTGCAGGTGCAACCTGGGAGCACAAGGAAGTTAAGTGACTTGCTCAGGGTCACACAGTATGCACCTAGGGGGCTGTGGGATTCAAACCCAGGTCTCCAGATTTGCAGTTCAGAGCCTTAACCCACTGCACCATACTGCCTCCTTAATATATGAGGGAGCAGGGGAGACAGATGACGACATGGACAAAAGAAGCTGCAGCCAAGTGAGGCAGCAAACCCCAAGCCGACAGGCACACCTGCAGAGGACAGGCCGGTGGGCATCCACAACAGAAGTGCTACATACTATGCAGAGGTCTGGCAGCTGGAGTAGGACAGGTTGGAGGCACAGAACTGGAATATAGAGGCACTGCTGGGCTTGACAGAGGAGGTGAGGGCCATGCGGTGTGGAATTGACAGGATGGGTGACCCCTCCCCCCTTTCTTTGGAGTGGACTCCACTTACTATTACCCTCTGCGTCCTGCTGTCCAGCCAATTGTTTACGCAGGCTACCACCCTGGGACCCACTCCCAGGCTAGCTAACTTGTTTATTAATCTTTTCTGTGGGACTGTGTCAAATGCCTTGCTAAAGTCTAGGTAGACCATGTCCACAGCCCCTCCCTGGTCTACTACTTTGGTCATCCAGTCTTCATCTGACATGACCTTCCTGCTGTGAATCCATGCTGCCTTGGGCCCTGTGCCCTACTGGCCTCTAGGCACTCAACAATTCTTTCTTCCAGAAGTGATTCCATCATTTTCTGTACCACTGAGGTCAAACTAACAGGTCTGTAGTTTCCTGCCTCTGCCTTGCTCCCACTTTTGTGAAGGGGAATCACATCCACCCTCCTCCAGTCCTCAGGTTCCACCCCATCCGTCTATGATTTGTTAAAAAGGGTAGTCAGTGGTGTCATTAGTTCTCCCCTTAGTTCTTTTAGAATTCTGTTGAGAATCCTGTCTGGCCTCATTGCTTTGTCCACCTTCAGTTTTCAGAACCCTTTCTTCTGTGATGGACTGGTATCAACCTCCCTATCCAGATTGCTTCTATTGTTTGGTTTAGGTACCTTCTCCTCCTCCTCCTCCTCCTCCTCCTCCTCTTCTTTTGTGAATACTGAACAGAAGTATTCATTCAGTATCCCTGCTTTTTCTCTGTCATGCTCTGCCCACTCCATTCCCCTTTATTAAGCCCCTCTACAATGTTGCTTATTAATACATTAAAGAGGACTGGCCCTAGAACTGATCCTTGTGGCACCCTGCTGGTTACCCTCCTCTCCTTGACATGACCTTCATTTACCACCAGCCTCTGTGTTCTGTCTCTCAACCAATTTCTGACCTAGTTTACCACCTTGGGACCTACTCCCAGGCTACTTAACTTGTTTACAAGCCTCCTACATAGAATGTTATTGAAGGCCTTGCTGAAATCCAAGTAGAATTGACCTGGCTATCAGTATACTTTCCTCTCACATCTGATGGTTTTGCCTGGTCATCCTGTAATAGTAGTTTAGTATTTGTGATAAACCACTCCAATTCCCTGATCCTAGTGTTGCATTCCAGCCTATTTCAGTCTCAAACTGTTTAATAAATTTGCACTTATCACACTGTATATTATTGATTTCCTTGCGTGTCCCATACATATTACGTTTTGCACTTGTTCAATCCTCCCTCCGCAACAAACTATGACCCTATTTTAACTAATAAGCAGTGTTCTGCTTACCAGTAGAAGATTCCTGACATGTCTCCCCATCTTTCCCTGCTGGCACAACAAACACTTGCCTCTGTCCCGCCCACCGCTGGTCATGCTCATGGCCGCTCGTAAGGGGATGTGATTTATACAGGAGTACCCAAAAGTCTCCATCAACAAGTGCTTTTCTACAATTGCGGCTCACAACTAAAATTTTCTAAAACTGTGGCAGCCTGCTCATGGCTAATTTGCTTACCCCTCCAGCAGCTTATACGTAAAAATGAGCACTTTATAAGTGCCAGTCACATTACTTAATAACTTGTAGTTCCCTCTGTGTGATGAGTGAACTACAACTCTCATTATTCAGTTTTATTGACCAGAAAAGGAGAACTAGGCAAGTCTGTCTATTTTTAGCCTCATTCCAGGGGTGGGGTTGAGAAGATACAGATGAAAACAACCAGATTAAGCTGTTGGTGGTACTTTAAGACAATGGGACAATCTGGCCAGGACACTATACTCTTTTGAAGAAGAGCCATGGGATCTTTCTTAACTACCTGAACAACCACCAAAGCAGGCAGACTGTAGGGCTGGATTAACAACTTCTGGGGCCATGAGCAATGTGTAGTGGGGGGTTCCCAGTGACTCCACCAATAGGCCAGGGGTGGGGGCAGCTGCCTAGGCCCCTGAAAACTGAAGGGTATTCACTGCCTAAAAATATATTTGGAAGACTCTTTAGCTACTTTAAATACCCTTTCTTGTGGTGGCAAATGAAGGTTAGAATGTTTGAAAATGTAGGACTAGAGTACATTGACATGAGGTGGTGGAGGCCAAAATGAAGCAGGGATTTAAGAGGCCATGGGACAGACATATGGGACTGGGAAGTGAGGGGAAGGGGAGACCCATAAGAGTGGAGATGAGTAGGGGAGGGTGAACGGCAGACTCAATGGGCCGGTAAAGTCCTTTTCTGCCACCAGATTTTTGTGATTCTGTGATTCAAGTGTTTAAAATAGTTACAAACAGCATTAGAGAAAGTACTAATTGATCAAATCAAATCGACTTTATTTCTAAAAAGGCACTATTCCAGAGATCATAGCGCCCATTACAATAAATAAAAACACATATAAAACTAGCAATCATCACATTATTAACAATTCAAATATCATAACCAAAGGCAAACTCAAATGAATGTGATTTTAAAGCAGTTCTGAAGCTCTCCACTGTCAGGCACTCTCTTATGGTGAGGAACACTTAAGATTGTTAGGCAGGGAATTCCACTCTTTAGCAGCACAATAGACAAATGGCCTTTTTCCTGAGTTTGTACATACTAAAGGGAGAGTCAGTTTAAGTTTCTGAGATGACCGTGAGTCATAAGGAGAATTATAAATGTCCAAAAGGACACATATTGAAGTAGGACTACCTGACTATAGGATCTTAAAAGTAAAATGTGACAGAGACAGTTTATGGTAAAATGGTAAAACAGATAACTAATCAAGGCAAGTTAATATATTGCAATTATGAGTCCAATGAGGTGCCACAGTAACAAATTTTGCAATTTTATTTAATAAAGTTTCCTTTCTAGTAACAAAGTTTAGTTGCATAAAACCTTAAAACAATATAACAAACAAATAATCAGCTTTATAACAAAGGGAAGGGTAGAAAAAGACAATGATGCAGGAAACATTAGAATTTAAAGGGACGTTATACTCTATGCTATGCTAAACAAACAAACATCCTCTGCTTCTCACAAAGATCACTCCTGTCTGATAGCCCCAATCCCTACAGTTGGTACACCCAACATTACCACAAATACTTATTTGGTGGGTACCTCACTGAGAAGATGGGTCTGGACCACACAGAATTCATAGTATAGGTGCACTTGCCACCAGCATCTTGAGAAATGAGGATTACTAAAGGTAAAAGCCTCAATGTGCAGCAGTATGAAGACCTCATACTTGGTCCAACTCATCCGAATGCCTATTGCCCCCTTCCCCCACACACTATACAGGCCAGGGTTATGGTGATGACTCTCCCAAAGGAGCCCAGCAGGGAGAAAATGCACTTGAGCATGGACATGTCCTTGATAGACTCCCCTGGGGACCATGTAAGCAAGAGAGAAGGGAGCAGATGGGGATTGAAGATAGCTTGGCAGAGGTAAGCAGCATCAGCAAAGGGGGAGAAACAGTGCAGAGTATATAAAATAAATACTATTTGCATTTTGCTAAATTTCTTTATGTAGATGACCTTTTCCTTTATGACAACTTTGTAAATGAATAATGCCTACCACTGCAATAGAAAAATGACTCTTATAGCTGCTAATACTAGACATGGGTCAAACACATCTACTATTTACATTGTCCTTATTCCTTTTCTTTTCTTTTCTTTTCTTAACAACCCCAGTTCTTTTTAAGATACAACATACATATGTTTTTGTCTTTAACATTCATTGTTTCTTTGTCTCATCAGATAGAATATTTTCAATTTATGCATTATGATGCATTATGATCGGACATCGTCAGTGTCAGTGGCTCAGTAGGTAGCACACTGGCCTCTGAGACCGGGAGATCAGAGGGCTGTGGGTTCATTTCCCACATCTGGCACTTGGGTTAATATCCCAGTACTGACACTGTAGTGCGGCATGAGAGGGGTGCTGCACTTCTGAGGTGCCGTCTTTCGGATGAGACGTTAAACCAAGGTCCCATCTGCCTGGATTGGTGGTAGTTCAGGTGGAGGTTAAAGATCCCATGGCACTTATCGAAAAGAGTAGGGGAGTTTTTATTGAAATTCACATAAAAAGCTTCACAACAAAAGAGAAAAAACAAAATCCATTATTCCATCAGTAATCATTTCCTATAGATAATTATAATAAGAAACAAAAAGCACTATACGTATTAATGGTCAATCACAACCGTAATCTAATATTAAGCAATATCTATTTATATTTAATGAAAATCTGGAAGCCCTTCCACCATCTATAAACCTTCACCCCTGGATAGTGCAATAAATCAGATTGATATACGGTTCTCATCATTCGCATAACTAGAAAACTAAAAACTTGATATGACATCATTCTTTGATAAATTACCCATTGGCATCATGCCTGCCACAAATAAAACCTTAAGCAATTTAACAAGATAAAATAGGTTTCCAAATGGAGAGTAGAAGCTTTTTCATGCAAAACCCCTAGTACTAAAGTGTCATAATCCATTTCCCCTAACCAGTTCATATGCCATTCCCCTGCAAGAAAATTCCAAAGTGATTTTGAATATGAACATGATAACAAAAAATGATTCATGGTTTCATCCATGTTCACACACGCCAAGTATGGACAATTCCTCTGTTCTAAGTTTTTATGCTTTGCATTTCCACGAACATTTAGTCTACCATAAACAGTCAACCACGATATTTCCCATATTGCAGCAGGCATCCATTTATTGTTCAGTTGCTTTAAAACCTGATCATTCAATGAAGATGGGCAATTCTTAAAACAAGGCTCCGTAAGGTACAGCGGGCCATTACTGTATGCTAAATTTTTTCTACTGGCATAAAGAATTTCATCACAGTGACTTTCCATTTAAATTGTTTCTGAGCTGCTGGTAGAAAGTATTCAGGTATTTGTAGTCTTGAGTGAAGCTTGGGTGCAACCTCACCCCATGCTGCAAAATAATTTCCAAGGACCGAATGCACCAACCCTTTAGAGCTATTTAAGGTACTAGAGATTCCATACAAAACTGTATGGTAAAAAAATAAGGAGTAAAAAAAGACAACAGGCTCAACCATTCCCAAACCCCCATTTTCTTTACTTAAATAAGTATAACACCTTTTAACCGGATTGAACCCATTGGCCCATAACATCCTAAAGAACATTCCATAGATTTTAGTTTCTAAAACTATAGGAGGAGAAAAAATATGGGCCACATACTGTAATTGTGGAACTATAAAACATTTTAAAATCTGTATCCTTTTAAGTTTTGATAATTTCCACGCCTGCCATCGTTTAATTTTAACCAAAGTATGCTCTATAGCCCTTTCCCAATTAACCAGTGCCGCATTTGGCACACCAAAAGTAATACCTAAGATGTTTATTGGATCTTTGGAAAAGAGGACCCCTGATATTTGACGTGAAGAAAACCCCCAATCGCCAACCAGTAGCCCTTACATTTAGCCAGATTAAGTTTAGCATTTGAGACACCTGCATACTGCTCAATAATCTGCAAAAAACAAGGAACCTGATACTGATCTAGAAAAAACCACAAATGTCATCCGCATAAGCTAAAACCGACAGCCTAGCCAAAGTACTCTGAAGTAATAAATTACCAGTATTCAATTTGCTTAATTGGTGCAATAGGGGATCTATAGAAAAAAGATACAGCAAAGGGCTGAGTGGACAGCCTTGTCGTACCCCAGTCAAAATTTCAAACCCTTTTGTAATTTGCCCTTTAAGGAAAACTTTAACATAAATATGCGAATATAATATTTTAATATAATTAATAAATTCCCCGGGGACACCATATTTAGCCAAAGCCATAAAGAGAAACTTCCGATCTATACGATTGAAGGCTTTTCTTGGTCAAGTGACAGAATGCAGCCCTTATTTTGTTTCAAAGATACTAATTCAATAAAATCTCTGGTCAACATTAAAGCATCTTGTATTCTCCTCCCAGGAATACCACAAAATTGATGATTTGACAGAATCAAGGAAGCATAAGTCTTAAGCCTAATATTGAGAATTTGAGCTAAGATCTTGTAATCAGTGTTCAAGAGGATTATTGGTCTCCAGTTGGCAATATTTGTTTTATTCCCAGCTTTAAATAAGTAAACTAATAAACCTTCGGAAAAGGCAGGAGGAAACTCAAGTTCCTGTAAAAAGGCTGAATAAACAACATATAATATTACTGATATTTTTGAAATAAAGCATTTATAAAATTGATTTGGTAGTCCGTCCAATCCAGGAGAAGTCCCTATTTTAAGACTTTTAATGGCGTCCTGGATTTCTGTCAAAGTAACGTTTTTAAGTAACACCAGTGCCTCTTTTGGAAAACCAGAAAGTTCTATATTTTGCATGTAATCCTGGATGTTTTCATCCGAGGGGGTTTCTGAAGGTAATAAAGACTGATAATGGGCTTTAATCAGAGATTCCATACCATGTACTGTATCAAATCTGGTACCATTAACATCCTGCAAATACTCTATTGTACTATCAGAATGCATTTTCTTACAAGCTTCGTAGGGATCCCCTAACGGCCCTCTCTTAGTACCCATGGAAAGCATTGCAGCAATAGTGGAAGCTCTATCATACTGATATTGTACCATTTCTTTTTTGGTTACAGCAATCTGGGTAGAAAAATCTTCTTTACTTAAGTAAGACAGTGAATATAAATACTGCAAATGATTCCTAAGTGACAAATATTTCAAAAATTTTTTGTTTCCTAAGGATTTACCATATGCACAAAACCAGTTTCTTATGTCTCCTTTAGTATCCATCCACCAATCTCCAATCTTGTCATAAAGACACGATACAGAAATTCTGGCTGCTAGTAAGGTCTCTATCCCAGATTTAACCATAGGGGACTCTAATAGGGATACATTTAACCTCCATCTATTTCTTTTCCTGTTTTTAGGGGGGTATCAGAAATGGTAAATTGTAATAGAGAATGATCTGAAAACTCACTGGGGATGATTTGGAAATAACCTCTTTTTATATTCTGGGAGTGAAAAAGATGATCAATTGTAGTTTTGTAACTATTCCTACTATAGGTGAACCTATTACCTTTATTATAACTATTACAATTGATCAACTTAGCAGTATCTACCATAGTTGATAACATATGAGAATCACAGTATATCTTTTTCCTTTTACTACCCACTGCTTGATTCCTTACAATGTCACAGTTAAAGTCCCCCCCTAGAATGATGGCATATGATGATACTAAATAGGGCTGTATTAGCTGAAAAAGCTCCACTCAAGCTGCCTTAGTTTGGGGGGCGTAAACATTAATAAGACGAAAAGCACTAGACTGCCAAATACCATCCAGCAAAAACAATCGTCCTGGCATTAACTCAATCAGCTTTACTAATGAGAATTTATATGATCCAAAAGAATACTCACCCCATCCGCACTATCTGGCCCAAAGGACCAATAAGAAGGCCCCAAATCCACTCCTTTAAATAGTAATAATTGTTTCTAGAACACATCCAGGTCTCCTGGATAAAGAAAATATCATATCCTGAACTGTGAATGAAGGAAAAAACTGCTCTTCTTTTGACCACATTTAGTAGGCTGTGAATATTCAAGGACCCTATAACAAGAGAACCCATGGGTTAGTAGGTTGTAAGGGTGCACAGTGGAAGGAAGCAAATAACCTATTTTGTTCGCTTTTTCCTTTTCTTATCTTTGTAGTCTCCATATTCCATCTTAAAGGAAAGCTGACTACTGCCAACTGACTGTAAGTCAGCTTCACTTTGTTCCATATCAGAACTCCCCTCAGGGAGGGACAAGGCTGCATATAAGTTTTCACTCTCCTTAATACTTGCCTCTTTACCTTTACCCAAAGCAGCAGCTTTGTTCTGTCTAGAACAGCCTCCTAGTAACAGGCTGAAATTCTACTTCCTTTGGATCCAAATGATCCCCATAACAAACGGGTGAAAGAAGAGGGTTAACTTCATCACTTATGACTACACCGCCTAGTTTGGGTGGAGGACTAACTCCAGACCTAACTATCGGCAAAGGAGGACAGGATACTAGGGCACCTTCTGAAACAGGTTTTGGGATAAGATCAGAGAGAGAGACTTCACTCTGAAGGGGGGGGTCAGTCTTCTTTTCAAGCAATTCTTGTGCCTGCTGAATCAACAGATCAGGGCTTGCATTCAGGGCCTTATTCCTGGCCGCCCAAGAACAGTCACCAAATACATGGCCCTCCTCTTCACATAAGTCGCACCTGGTGTCATTGGTGCAACATAATGCAGTATGTCCTATACCCCCACAGTTGTCACAACGGGCCTGGTCGCAGGAACTAGATAAATGTGTCCGGGCTCCACATTTATAGCAGGCTCTCGGCTGCCCTGCGTAGAAGCATACTCCTCTATCCTTACCCAACATGAAAGAATTAGGAATATGTTCTAACCCATTTTCCCCCACCTTCAGTTTAACTTTATATTTCCACCCCCCAGTCCAAAAGGATTCTGAATCCAACAAAGCTTCAGGTTTACTCAAAACTTCGCATTTCTGTGATAACCAATAAGTGATGTCATCAACATGGACTCCCTCATTCTGAAACATTATCGTTACAAACCTAATAGAGGGTTTGGTCAGGGGGATAACTAAAAAGGAAGACCATAGGGGGGAAGATTTAACTAATGCGTAACGTTCCCAAAAAAGTTCTAAGGCATGAGCAGTTCTAAAACTGATATCATAGTTATCTTCACCAGAAATGTTTATTAGTGCAAAGACATCTTTAGGGGAGAATTGTAAGGAGTCTTTCAGCAGCCTACGTCCCACAAACACACGGTCAGGCCTATCCGCTAAACCTCCCTTATAGCGGATCCGGACGGCATTTCGCCTAGGTGCAGCCTCTTTCTTAATATTAGAAAACAGTTCTGATAATAAGGGTGGTTGGTTAGTAAGAGGAGGTTGTTTTTGAACATTATGAACATTTTGAACATATTTTCCTAAAATGTCTTTTTCCATGACTTTTCCCCTTTCGGTACCTTTAGAAGTGATAGTAGGGACCGTAATGACCACTTTAACTACAGATGGTTCTGATGTGTTAATAGTAGAAGGTTTCCACCCTGGAGAAGCCTGCGAAAACCCCGATGAATAATCCCAGGTGGGGTCAGGAACCCAAGCGCCTTGCTCGGTTTTCACCCATCCTGCTCCCTGCAAGGCCTGAGTAGTAGACCATGGCTCTGCTGTATCTGCTAGATGTGGGAGAGCCAGATGTAGAAGTGGAATGGTCATAGTAGTGGAAGTAGTTGTTGAAGCAGGAGGCTGTTGAAATGGGGATGGCTGCTGAGGATTCAACTGCTTCTGAGCAGCTGTTAGATTAGTCTTAGGTTTGGACCAAACAAAAAGTGGTAACTCCGTCTTGTGTTGCTGGATTAGTCTGATAAATAATATTATCACTGGACGCTGTCCCATATTTGTCCATAAATACTGCTGCTTTAAATACAAAGCCAGACTCCTTCATAATACCAGAGGATTGAAAGGAAGTTTTAACTTTTTGGCCAAGTGCTTCACCTGATACAGGATATTCAGCACTATTCCCTCCATCCATGGCCTCTGCTGACCAATCTGAAATTTCCCCAGGCTTTAGGCACACACCTCCCTTGGTGCTGAGACTGCCAGCCTGCTCAGGGTCTGAATTAAGGGGTGCACATATATGAGGTATAATGGGAGCTGTTGGTTCTTTAGTCACATGCTTCGTGTTAAAATTCCCATATGTGCTATCAACCCCCTCGCTAGCTTTGCAGTCTTTCCCCAGCGATGATAACCCCAAGAAATGCTCATTTGGTACCTTTAAGGGATCAGATTCCAGTCGCGTTGAATTCAGCATATCGTGGGCAGGAGTAGTATCGTCAGGGACCCCATCCGCACTCTCTGACGTTTGCACAGCACGTAAATCCTCAGTCGAGAAAAAGACCTCTTCCGCTTCTCTAATATCGCCCATAACAGGCGTTTTTGAACTACGGGCCTCCGAGCTACTAGAATCAGGAGAGAGGCCCGCTCTCTAATCCCATGACGTCCTGCTGCATCGGCAGCTCTCCGAGTGGCCATTCTGCCGACTTCTGGCCCTCTACTGGGCCCAAACGCAGCATCACCAGCAAAGAGTAGGGAATTTCCAGTGTCCGGCCAAATTTCCTCCTTCACTAAAAAATGCCACCAACAGCTTAATCTGGTTCAAGGTCAGTTGGCATTCATCTGTATCCCCCTCCCCCGGGTCGTGCCTGAAAATAGGCAGGATTTGTCTAGTGCACTTACCCGGTCAACAAAAGATAAATAAATAAATAAATAAATGATTTAAAGTATAATTTATACTAGATCGGGGAGGGGGGTTAGGAAACCACCCACGCCAAACATCAGGAGACGAGGGGGCTACCAGCCTTCTCCTCAGGGTAGGGATAGTATGTTTGACAAAAGCTTGGCAAAGCGGAGAAGTGGAGGAAATTGGAAGGGATTAGCAGTTAATGCCAGGAGCTTGGGGAACAAAATGGTGGACTTGGATACCATCATGGTGGATGAAGAACTGGACATAGTAGTGATAAGCAAGACTTGGTGGACAGAACACCATACCTGAGAGACAATTATCCCAGGCTACAGACTGTTTAGAAGGGTCAGGGTGGGGAGGAAGGGAAGGATAGCTTTATACATCAATGATAACATAAGAGTAACTGAGGGGTAGGAAGAAGATGGGGAGACAGAGTTCCTGTAGGTAACACTGGACAGAAGGACATGGGAATCATTGTGCCTGGTGGTAGTATACAGACCTCCTCACACAGAGGAGGAAAGGGATAAGCAGCTGCTACAGGCACTCACATGGATGGCCCACAAAGGGACATCCCGGATGTAGTTTTGGCTAGGAGCAGGGGGATACTAGAGGTGCTGCAGGGTGTATTCTTACAGCAGCTGGTTAGGGGACCTACAAGAGGAAACAACCTGCTGGATGTGGTCCTGACAAATGGGCAGAGTGTGGAGGAGGTAGAATTGGGAGATGGACTGGGCACCAGTGATCACAGGATGGAAAGATTCAGGGTAAGGTCAGGAATGGAGGTCAACCTGACCAGCACAACAGTTAGGACTTCAGCAGCACAGACTTTAACAGGATGAGAAGAATAGTGAGGAAAGAAATGGAGGGAACTGAGAAAATAGGAGAAGTGGAGGAGTATTGGTAAACTATTAAATGAGGGGTGCTCAAAGCTACAGAAATGTGCATGAAGAAGGTAAGGAAGAACAGAAAAAAGAGGAGACAATCTGGTTTACAAGGGAGGTGGTGGGAGTGGTCAGGGGCAGGAGAAAGGCTTACAGAAAATATAAGAGGGCACAAAGGAAGGAGAACTGGTAGGCTTACAGGGAGATGAGGAGAGTAGCAGAGTAGAAGATAAGGAGAGGCAAAGCAAATACTGAGGAGAGACTAGCTAAGCAGGCCAAAAGGGGAGACAAAACTTTTTTAGATATGGGAGGGAAAGAAGGAAGGCAAGGGATGGGTTTGCAAGGCTAAGGGGGGAGGGATGGATACCACTGGAAGGGAACTGGGAAAAAGCAGAGGAACCTAATAAGTACTTTTGCTCGGTATTTATGGAGGAGAAAGAGGGCAAGGGACCCAGGCTCAGTGGAAGTGGGCAGTGAGGACAAAAGTGTGGACCCGAGCCCATTCTGCATAGCAAGAGTTAGGAAGGAACTAGGCAGGTTGAAGGTGGACAAAGCAATGGGTCCAGATGGTTTGCACCCAAGGGTGATCCAGGAGCTGGCTGCCCCACTGACGAGGTTATTCAGCTTGTATCTGGACTCAAGGGAAGGTGCCAGGGGACTGGAAGAGGGTGGACCTGGTGCCGTTGCACAAGAGGGGTAGCAGGGAGATGACAGAGAACTATCACCCAGTCACCCTCACCTCAGTAGTGGGAAGGTCATGGAGGCACTAATAAAGGAGGGATGGTGAACTACCTGGAGGATAGTGGATTGCAGAATGACAGGCAGCATGGCTTCACAAAAGGGAAGTCATGCCAGATGAACTTGATTGAGTACTTCAATTGGGTAATGCAGGTGGTTGACTAGGGAGGGGCAGTGGACATAACCTATCTGGACTTCAACAAGACCTTCAACACCGTTCCTCACAGAAGGTTGGTAAGTAAGCTGGAATGTATAGGGGTGGGTGGGAAAATAACCAGGTGGGTGGAGAACTGGTTGGCGGGCAGAAGCCAGACAGTGGTGGTAAATGGGGTGTACTCCAGGATGAGGGAGTGATGAGTACTGTGCCCCAGAGGTCAGTACTGGGACCCCTTTTTTTAATATTTATATCAGTGATATAGCAGAGGGGCTAAGGGGGAGGGTGTACCTATTTGCTGATGATGCAAAAATCTGCAATAGGCTGGACACCCCAGGGAGGGTGGAGGACATGAGACAGGACCTGAAGATTATTGAGGGATGGTCAGAGACTTGGCAACTGAAATTCAATGCCAAAAAGTGCACTGTGATGCACTTGGGGTGTAGAAACCTGCAAGCAGGATATACCATAGGAGAGGAGGTCACTAAAGTAAAGAACCAGGAGAGGGATTTGGGGATTATAGTATCAAGCAACCTTAAGGTAGGTAACCAATGTAGCAGGGTGGTGGGGAAGGCCAATGGAATGCTGCTATGCATCAGCAGGTGCATTACTACCAGAAGGAGCAGAGCGAGGTACTGATGCCCCTCTACAAAGTCATGGTGAGGACGCTGCTGGAGTACAGAGTCCAGTTCTGGAGACCACACCTGCAAAAGGACATAGATGGGATAGAGAGAGTTCAGAGAAGGGCAACCAGGATGGTGCAGGGTATACAAGGGAAGACATACGAGCAGTGGTGTAAGGAACTGGATCTGCACACATTGGAGACTAGAAGGGAGAGAGGGGACACGATTGAAACTTTTAAGTATGTGAAAGGGATCAACAACATGAAGGAGGGTTGTTTACTTAAAAGGAAGGAGGGAGCTATAACTAGAGGGCATAGCCTAAGACTGCAGGGAGAAAGAAACAGAGGTAATGTGAGGGGGAGATTCTTCATGGAGAGGGTGGTGGAGGTCTAGAACAGACTACCAGAGGAGGTGGGGGGCTGAAACAGTGGAGGATTCAAGAGGGCATGGGGCAGACATATGGGGTTGAGTGGACATATGGGGCTGAATAGTGGAGGGGAGGGGGGCCAGTAGGAGGAGGGATGAGGAAAGGGAGCAAGGGGCAGACTGGATGAGCCAATGGGATCCCTTTCTGCCATCAAGATTTTATAATTCTATGATTCTAGCTGTTAATTTAATGGCAAAAATGTTGCACCTATTCCTTTTTATGCCATCTTACAGTTCCTTTCCCTTCTGTTTCATACGATGCTCACTTATTCCTATTATGGATCACTATCAGTTGTTTTTTCTTAGATTTGAAATAGTTGATGAATTTCTACTTTTCTGTAAATAAATGGCAGTTGATATCAATATAACACAAATATTGTAACATTAAAAATTAGCATTTCTCAATGTTGAAAGTTTGCTTGCATGTTGTGCCAGGTACTGTAGGTTTTGGTTGTGTTGTAAAGAATGATGAAGGCAGAGTACTATTGTAGTAAGAAAAATCTGCAATGCAGTCAGTGAGTAGTAATGTTTGTCTTACTGTACATATTTCCATTTCTAAAGCAAAATACAGTATTCTGAAGCTTTAAAAGTCCCCAGTTTTGTGCCATGGTGCTATGTAAAAATGAAAAATATTACTACAGTGCTGTAGTATTTACTATTACAAATAAGTGATAACATCATCCTACTACATCCAGTGTATGAATATAGCATGTACACTGAATGGGTAAGCTCGGGGAAGAGATTTTTTAGAAATTGTGAGTAGTGGTCATGTTTAGTGACATGAGTAATGAATTACAAAAGTAGGCCATATCACGCACAGCAACTCCTTTTGAGAGAAGGCTCCCCAGCCCATCACAAGGTGTTGCATGTGTGACAGAACACTGCACAGCACATTCTAAGATTCAGAGCAGTGGTACGCGACCAGTGCTGTCCCCCATCCTCGTGCTGCCCAGCTGGCTAGCTGAGCTCATATTCAAAAGAAACCAGCACTCCAGGTATTGTGTGAATAAAATTTACTTTGCAATATTTACATGATGAATACAAATTCACAACAGAGTCTGTCAAGAGACCGTGTAGAGGTCAACACCAAAGTTATAACACTGAACGACATCAAGTCTAACTTCAGCAATAAACAACCTTTATTCAAAAGTGTTGCAATAAAAATTGGAACAGCTCTCCCACATAAAAAGTCCAACACATAGTTGCTGTCAACATGGTGCGTGCATTTTCTGGTCACTTTCAGGTTTATAACTTTCTCACATCCAAGCTAGCACACCAGGTCTGGTAGACAATTTGAAATTAATGAATTTATTAACTGCAGCATGACAGGGTGGTCTATATGCTCACTTGCCCATGTGGAATGTGCTTTGTGGGACATACAAAACGAGCACTTAAAACTCGAGTGGACGAACATAAGGGAGCAATTAGAAACAAAACTTTTCAAGTATGCTATGGCTAAACATTATTTTGAAGCTAAGCATGGATCAGCTGCATCTGTCCAATTCATAGGGATAGAAAAAGTGGAACTGGGTCCTAGGGGTGGCGATTTGAAGACTAAGCTACAACAGCAAGAGGCGTTTTGGATCTTTACGTTGAATACATTAGCCCCTTTTGGAATCAATGTTGACATTCCGATGCATAGTTATCTGTGATCATTATACAATTGGTAGATTGTTCCCTACACTAATTGTGGAATGAATTGCTGGCTCTGCCACATACAGTTTTATAAGGATTTATTGTTCCTTTTTATGACATAATTTGTCTCCTCTGCCACATCAGGACAAATGAGATATTACCAGACTCTTGTTCCCCTTATGTACTCAGGCATGACTTGTGGTTCTGCCTCCTATGTTTTGCTTCCTAATCTGTCTTCAGTACATACATTAATTCCTGTTGCTTGTCTTAGTTTTATGCACTGTGTGCCTGCACTGATTTTTTCGCTGCACTTTACTTTAGGCTCTATTAGCCAGGCATGTTTCTTTAAGGGACGTCTTTTTAACTTCACCATTAGGCACCTAACACTTACGCTCTGAAGATGGCAATCTGTCGATACGTAAGTGCGTAACCACTTGGCTTCTTACTCTGCATGCTCAATGAACATGTAAGGTCACTGGTATGTTTTTTCTGGTTTGGAATACAAATAAGTTATAAAGCAGCGTGCTTTGACTGCATTGTAGCCCACAACCTTAAGTGATCTTGTGGGCCAATCATTCATATGTTCCATGACCAGATGGCCCAATGCTCCAGCAGCTGAGATGACTCAAAGTCACTTATCTGCACCAGTATATTTCCTTGCTGACAGTGGTGACCTCACCCCCACATTAGCACCAGTCCTTACTAGCAGATGCTCTTAGGCAGTATTTCACCTCAGAAGCCATTCCCCTTCCAGTTATCTGCTATTGGTTGCAGAACTCTGCCCCCCCACCACCACCTGCCGATTAATGATCTACAGACAGAGGGTTCACAGAAGGCTGTTGCCTAGCTTGCAAGGACTGCCATGCATTTGTCAATGACCCTATAGGTTATTTACTAACAAGCTCCAGACCTCTTTTCTCCATGGTTGCAAACAGTTTTGTGACCATGTAGGAAGAGGTTGCAACCCCCACTGAGAATAACTTAACAGGGTCTTAAAGTCACCTGAGCACAAAGTTATCACACCAAACACTTAGCACCAACTGATGTGACTGTTTAACATCACTCTTTTAGCTGCACTAACTAGCATGCAACAAAAATTGCTCCTTAATCTTACGAGATACCAGAAACATGAGAACTAACTTCACAAAACTAAACCTTGACATGGTGAACATAAAATGAACAAATACACCACCTAAATGGAATTGGAAACATAAACAAACAGTAGGTATCAACATAAAGAGTTGAAAAGGAGTGCATATTGTAATGGGGTGCCAGCCACCAAACAGTGCATATCTTGCAGCAAATAACATGTCACAAAATAGTGCATGTCAGAAGAGCTTAATTGTCATTGAATTTCATTGTTCTCTACAGCATGCTGCAGCACTCAGCAATCGTACAAAGACTAGTGGCTAGGTAGTGTGTGTCTTGGATTTATTTGTACACACCCAAGGTGTGTGATAACCCATAATGAAGTCATCAGACACCAAGGATGTGTAAAAATATCCATAAACACACACTTGGGTATCCTTTATTTTTTATAATTACTGATGCAGGGAGTGAATGCCCACATCAGTTAAAACAGTTCCCACATACACACACACACTCCATGCCCAGTAGATCATTTATTCGTTCTTTTTTCTTTTTGTTTTTTTTTTTCCTTTAAAAAAAAATGCTGCTGTCGCCAAACAGAAAACTTCTAGTCAGTGTCACACTAATGGTTATCACGCTGGATCAGAACAAAGCCCTGAATGATATTGGCAGGATCAACCAGATGACTTTTTTGTTGAAAAGGCAGGATCAACCAGATATTTCAAAAATAACAACTTACATGTGAGGAGGGTGAGAGGGAAACAATTACATCTGGCGAGCAGCGCTGGTCTTCAGTAACCAAAAATAGCTGCCATGTTTCTAGATATGTTCGGCCTGCCCCCACATAGAGTAAGGGCCAATAAGGTCACATGCTACAAATAAGTGACGCTAGAGGACACTAGTAGTGAGAGAAAGTTTTGAGAAATACCGTAATAACCTGTTGTCGTTGAGGCACAGGTCAGGAAGCATAGGAAAACCAGGAGCAGTTGTAAAATTCACAAGTATTTAATTATTAATAACAGTAAAATATAAAAAAATGTTCAGAACAACTACTTACAATGGCAGAAAAACATAGAAAGCGCAGTCCTTTTTCTTCTCAATTTTAAATCTCAGTCTGTCTCTGTCTCTCTCTCTTGCAAGACATTGTAGCTCTTTTTATAACAAGTCTATGCAGGAGTTCCTTAAAGTATACCTAAACTAATTTTAAAAGTGTTTGAATTAATAAATTACCTCTCTGTATTGTTCCCCACATCCTCCTGAAGAAAATTTATTTATCTATTTATTTATTTAAATCTCAGATTACAACTACCTTTGAGCTAGGGGCAGATCATTTACAAAGGTTCCACATCAAAGGAAAGGGTTACAATAAGGTTGGGCATTATAGACAACATTCATGGTATCAACAGAGGTACAGACAACATTCATGGTATCATCGGAGCACAGCAAGTCAACTGGTACCTAAGTGGGAACAGTGCTACACACTCAAGAGTACAAGCAAGCATAGAAAACCATATGGTACATTTGTAGCAACATTGCTAATCAGAGGTGGGGGAAGGGAGAGTAAGGAAGGGGTAAGGGAGATGAGAGGGCAGAGTCCAGATAGAGAAGGAAAAGAAAATATGGCAGCCAGAGCCTTGTAGTAAGGTGAGAGGGAGGGGAGGCTAAGGTGGGAGAAGGGGTAAAAGAGGGGGAAAAGGAGGGTGGATGAAGGGGAAGAAGATAAGGGAGAGTGGGGACCAGAGGGCCTGGACAGGTCCAGGAAGAGGGGGGGTCAGTGGGATAAGAGCAAGGAGGGGGTGAGGCAAGGGAGGAGGTAGCAATGGGAAAGGGGAAATTGTTCTGTCAGGAAAAGTGAAACAAAACAGGAAGCCAAGTAAGAGCCTCAGAGAGTAAAAAAAGTGGTATAATGGTGTCTGCAGAAGTGGGAAACTAGGTGTAGCAATCACAAGTGCTTTCAGTTAGGAGATACTGATGAAGCATAAATTTAAACTGGGACAGACTAGAAAGACTGCTCAGTTGGTTGCTTAGATTATTAAACCACAGGGGGGCTCTGTATTGAAAGGATCGCTGGTATTGAGCAGTCCAGCAGTGGGGTACTTGAAGGAGGTCGGAAACTGAGATACGTGTGTGTTGGGTCTTAGGGGATTTGTTTAGCAGGCAACCAATGCTCAAGGGTAGTAATCCAAGTAGAGCTTTTTTGGACAGGAGGCAAGTTTGATATTTGATCCTGTTATTTAGTTGCAGCCAGCAAGATTGAGCATGTAACTCACAGGTATGAGTGAGGTGTGCAGCACCCATAACTAACCTACAGGCTTTGTTCCGAGCCACTGTGAGTCATTTAAGAGATGTGGAGGTTGCAGCACAGTATGTGATTAGACCATAGTCAATGATCAAGAGGACTGAGCTGTGAACTGCAATCTTCAGGGCTTCTTGGGCAAGACTTCGTCTGTGTCTGAAGAGGAGCCCAATTCTGGTATTAATATCTCTGTCAACACTTTCAATGTGAGGCACAAACGTAAGGTGACTATCCAGGGTTAGACCTAGGTATTTGAAAAGCCGAGTTTGTTCAAGAGTGTCTCCCTGGTTGTTGGTGATATAGTGAGTTGATGGGCCTTAAACTTATTCCGAGAGGACAAAAACAGCTGGACTTTAGTTTTTTTGTAGTTTAGCACTAGTTTGTGCTTATTAAGCCACCTCTCTGCTTCTGTGAAGCCTTGTTGAAGACTGTTTATAAGAGCATTGGGATCCAGGTGGTAAAGATGACCGCATCATCTGCATAGAAGAGAGAACACTGGTAGCAGATAGCTGGAAGGTCATTCAGGAAAATACTGAACAATAAGGGACCCAGGATTGAGCCTCAAGGTATCCCTGATTGGACGGCCCTCTGCTCCAAAACTACATTTGATATCCTCACCCTCTGCAGTCTATCACTGAGGTAGCTTCCGAACCATTTCAGGGTGTTTGGGGCAACACCAGTTTTAGAGAGTTGGCCAAGCAAGAGTGGGTGCTTCACTGTGTCAAAGACTTTTGTTAGGTCAACAAAGGCTGCACCTACAATCTTGCCTTGATCGAGTGCCTGTTGTACGAAGCTTGTGTATTCTAATAATGCTGTGGTAGTACTGTGCCCCTTTCTAAAGCCATGTTGTTGTGGGCTCTGGATGGAGTATGTGTCCAGATAAGCTGGTTGGTAACAATTTGCTCGAGTACCTTGGAGAGTGGAGGGAGAATGGATATAGGCCTATAGTTACTCTGTAAGGAATGATCACCAGTTTTATGCACCAGAGTTATGATGGCCATTTTCCAGGCATCAGAAAATTGTCCCAGTGAAAGAGAAAGGTTTAGAATCTTAGTTATGGGTAGTAGAACTTCATCTAGAGTTAGGATGATAAGCTTAAGGTCTAATCCGTCACTACTGTGTCTTGCGGTTCTTAGGCTCTTAGCTATTAGTTTTCTAACCAGGTTGCATGATACCCTTTTAAAATAAAAAGGGGGTGCTCAGGACTATTTTCATCACCGTGGTTTGTGGAGCGGGCAGCAAGTGGTGTGCCACTTGTGTACTTTCATCCATGGGGTCATTTTTAATCATGTTTTTTAAAACGGATGTTTCTGTATTCATTTTCTACTTCCATGCAGGTCTCCCCCAACCGCCATGTGCTGGAAGATGACATCATCAGAGTGAGACCGACAGCATGTCGACCCAGTAGTTTCTGTAGACGCCTGCAAAAAATAAAATCTGTACTGTGTAAAATTATTCATTTTCTCCTTTTTTGGGGGGGTTACAGTTTTCATCCTGGTGTATTGCTTCCCATGTTTATTGGTAGCCTAATGCTTTTCCTGTCAATATTTTCTTTTTTCAGCCACTTCCACATTTATTATAATTTGCCTATTGTGTCATCGCTGTGCACAGTGTTTTGTGCCATCCTGTTTCACAACATTTGCATTTCTTCTTGGTTGGTGGGTGGTGAGAGAGGGCGAATAATGGATTGGGATCACACTGTCAAAGTGCATGTTATTGATTTATGCAGTGTGATCACCATTCCAGTCAGCGCAAATATGTTCTCTGGTGCCTCGCTTACACAATTGATCAGTTGACTGAGCTGTCAAATTCCCTAGCAAAAACACGTCAAAAAATGGAGCCGGCGCATCGCAGCACAAGTGACTGATAAATGAACAGTGCCTGGCTCCTTGTGCTGCTATTCTGTCTTTCTTAGAAATGTTGATCTGTGTATTTTTTAACACTAGTCTGTTGTAATTCAATCAAATATAGGTGTGTTTATGGTGTTCGATTTTTATTCAGTGTACAGTCAGTCATGTTGTCCAGCATTGTAATAAACACAGTGGCCCAGATATTCAAACAGTTGCACATGGCACAAATGAGTTGCGCTGGTGCAAGTGCAGACTTGTGCCAAGGAGCCATATTCAGTGGGAGCCAGTGCACAGTGCAAATCTCATTGTGCTAATGCACAACTATAATGAATGCATGTGCAAGTTCAGGGGTTGTTCCCATGATATCCAGTGCACTGGGATATTCAACCATGAAACCATGGCGCAAGTGTGAAGCAAATCAAAGATGCACCAGACAGATCTGTTCCTATAAATTCAGGGCGCAAGCACATAGACAGCACTTGCGGCAGGTGAAAGGGAGTGAGAGAGAGAGAGAGAGAAAGTGTGAGAGAGAAAGAAAGAAAGAAAGAAAAGAAAGAAAGAAAGAAAGAAAGAAAGAAAGAAAGAAAGGAAGGAAGGAGAGAGACAGACTGACAGACCAAGGCAGACACAGAAGGAGAGGGACAGAGATGGCATTGAAGAGAGCGACAGGGGCAGAGAGAGTGATAGAGATAGACAGACACACTGCCAGGCAGTGCACCAGGGTGGCACACAGTCAGCAGCAGCCAACCACCCAGGGGAGATATTGGACAGCAAGGGCCATTGATAGTGCGCCCTTCATGATGGAGGCCATAATGAGGGGAGTGAGGGGGCAGGAGGAACAGCGACGTGGCCGTGGAAGGGCCCATCGGCGGTATGCCTGACACTGGTGGTACTGCGCCCACATCACCTTCGAGCAGTACAGTGACACAGAGATTGTGGGCTAGTACCACCTGAAAAGGGCCATTGAGGAGATACAGGCACCCACCAGATGGAGCCATGCCATGTCTGTGGAGACAAAGGTGACAGCCATCATGGGCCTGCTTGCCATGGGCACCTTCCAGAGACCAACTGGGGACACCACAGGCATAACCCAGTCAGCCACAACCTACCTCCTCACACAGTTCCTCAATGCTCTGCTGCCATGTGCATCAGAATACTTCTGTTTCTCCAGTACACAGGTGGAGTGTACAGCAACCATGCTGGACTTTGACATAGTGGCACATATGCCTGGCATGATTGGAGCCATTGACTGCACCCACGTGGGCATCCACATGCCACCTAGCCCCAAGGGTGTGGTGTACATCAACAGGAAGGGGAGCCAGAGTGTCAACTGCCAGGTGGTGTGTGATGCCACAGGGTGCATAACCAATGTCTGCACCACACACCTGGGAGTGCACATGATGCATTCATCTGGCAAAGCTCTGCACTGTGCCACAGGTTTGAACATGGGGGCATCCCCCACGGGCCACCTAGTGGGTGGGTATAGCACAGGCAAGGGGCAATTGGCAGAGCATACCTTGGGATGGGGAAGGGCAGGGTGTGCATGTTGGTGTGGGCAGCAGAGACAGGCAAGGGGCACAGAATAGAATAGCAGAGAGCTAACCATGTCATTATCCACACAGGGGACAGCGCCTATCCACTGCAGCCCTGGCTGCTCATCCCCTACCAGCACCCGTCATCCCCAGCAGAGGAACCCTACAACGAGGCACACACCAGCACGTGCATCATCAAGCAAGTCTTAGGCATGCCGAGAAAGCATGGTTCCATTGACTAGACAAGTCAGGTGGTGCCCTACAATATAGCCCCTCGAAAGCCTGTGGCCTATTCCTGGCCTGCTGCATACTGCACAACATGGCCATTGACCGTGGGATAGCTGTCGAGGCTGAAGAAGGTGACAGTAGTGGGGATGACAGAAACAATGGGCTGGAGGGAGGTGGACAGTCACCCCCTGGGTGGAGGTATCCCTGGCTGCAACAGCAGGCAAGACAACACCAGGACACCATTGCACAGGAGCACTGTGGTGCACACAGGTAGGTGGTGCAATACACATGCATGGACCACACAAACAGGTGCAGCACACATGCAGGGGAGTGCATGGCATTGGGCATACACACATAGGGGCGTGAAGCAGGTCTAGGGTAGACAGGGGCACACAACCACATACAGCATCTCTCACAGCCCCCCCACACACACACGCACACCCACACACACAGGCGTGGGTATGTGGCATGGATCAGATGCATCACACAAGTGCACAGGCACAACCAGTGAAATACTGCCATCATCACACCCACGCCATACGGCCCAGCATCCAGGCAAGCATGAACACAGGGAGCATGTGGCATGACACACAGGTGCCATACCAGTGGTAGGCACACACACCGCTCATGGGTGCACTGGGCAGCAGCTGCAGACTGCAGGAGAGGTGACCCACACATCAGGTCCGCTGCATGGAACCATGGCCACCATGGCTATAGGGGTGACCATGCCTGGGCCGGTCGGCAGCTGCACACTGTGCATCAGCCATGGGGGGGGTGCAACAACCCCACAAGAGTTGAACTGCAGGACCACAACTGTGTCCGTGCAAGGGTGTCAAGGTGCCCAAACAGGCCAGCCCCAGGTGTGCCTGGGAGGCCTACATTAGAGCCCAGCGTTGACTGTGCTGGGGTTGCCCAATGCTGGGTTCATGGGATGGACAATGCACTATGGGTGGGTCATCTGTGCCCAGCCACATCCTGCAGCAGCCAGCAGCACTAAGCCATCTGAGATTGCAGTGTCAATGTTATCCAGGGATGCAGTCATGGCCTCCTGCATGCACTGCATCCCCGCCAGGATCTGTGCAGTGCCCCTCTCCTACGGCTAACTGGTGCACCTCCGCATGCAGTGCATTCACCCCAGTGGTGAGCAGCACCTGTTGCTGAATGGATGCCCCCAGAAAATGGGTGTGCTCAGCCAGCAGGTCAGCGTCCTGGGGATCCCGGGCCAGACGCCGATCCCCATTTGGTGATGAGCCACACTGCACAGTACCCCTGTCTGGTGGACACTGCACAGTAGAGTCTGCAGGGGGATTGGGTATGGTAGGAACACCAGCGGCGGACCCTGTGTCCGGCTGCCTGGTGGCACCTGCAGGCTGCAGCTGTCACCCATCTGGCCACTAGCTACTACACACCACCTAGCACCTGCATGGCCACACCACCTCTTCCACAGGATACAGCTAGGGCAGCGAACACTGCTGCACCCACAGTGGTGGTGGGCAGCTGTTCTGCCACTGGCAGAGAGCTGGGCATGCTGCCTGTGTCAGTGGCCAGCAGGGGCATCTCACCCACAACTGTGGCCATGCTGTCCAGGATGAGTGTGACGTTGTCATCGGTGTTAGACCCTGCCCCAATCTGTGTCTCTGCCCAGAGGACACCAGGGCTAGCATCCTGCAGGAACACATCCAGGGCCTCATCTGACCCCAGCTCCAGGACATCCACCTGCATAGTAGTGGTGTGCTGCAGCCTGTCGGGCCCCTGGATGCCAGTGGAGGTAGAAGGCTGGTCCTCTGGGGCCTGTCCAATGTCCATGGTTGCTGCCACCGCCATTGCCCCATTATCTGCACGGAGGTGTGCTGGTGCCGCAAGAGAAAGAGAGGTGTGTTGGTGATGCATTGCTCACATGTGCCCCCCACACTGCCATTGCATGTGTCCTGCAGCATGGCATGAGTCTGGGCGTGCACACATGCACATGGCATGCATGCCGGCTGCATGCATGCTAGCATGGCCATGTATGCACCCTCCACCCCCCCAGCTGTGTGTGGCTGACATACTTACCATGCAGTGATGGGCTGCTACCCATCTGGAATCTGCCGCCAGGCACACCCTCCACCATGCTGTGATGCATGGTGGCTGCCACCGACTCCTCCTGCACCATGAGCAGTGGTGCATCTGCAGGTCCCCCTCTGGTGGCATTCCAGGATGCACGAATGGCCACCACCTTCTCCTTAATGCACCTCTTGTCCATGCCCACCTTCTTCCGGCACTCCTGTGCTGACTGCTGGTAGCTGCCATGCTGGTTGATGTATACTACCACCTCCTCCCAGGCTCCAGCCCTGGCCTGTGGTGTGCCTGTGACACCACTCAACGGGGCTCCCTGTCAAGGTAGGCATCGAATGGGGCCTCTTTCTCTGCCTTTGTGAAACTGGGCCTGCGCTTGCGAGCAAGCCCACACTTCTCACCCTCCTCACATTCCGACATGTCACATCCTGTGGACATGGACAGCACAGTGTGCCAGTAGCAGCAACACCCTGTTCTGTCCCACACTGCTGTGCTGGCACTCCCAGTGAGCTGCAGCAGCATTCACAACTTACCTGAAAGGATGCAATACTGGTCCATGGCCTGTGCTGTTCCGTGGTGCTTATACAGAGCAATGCATGCAAACGAGGTTTGGAGCAACAGTAATGAGATGCTAATGCACCCAGTGTGCAATGCATTGGCTGATGAGCTCATTTGCATGTGGGGTCTGAATATCCTGATTTTGCTCTATGCGCAATGAGATTGCTCTGGAGTAAGTTACAGTGCAATGCACATGGATGCACAGTGTGCAGGCCCGCAATGCGCATGCGCCAAATGGTATCATGGTGTCAGTCATGCACTGTGCACTGACTGTGCGATGGGGAACATAGAGCATGATGTGCCAGGCCTGCAATTGCGTACGTGTGCACTGTGCAGAGGTGGGTGACCCATGACCCCTGAGCCCCTGGGTCACTCAACTCACCTGGTGACCCCACCTAGCCACGCCCATGATGTGCATCTCCAAGACTGTGTGATGGGTAGACACAGCACATGTTCCCTCGCATCACGCATCTGGCGCATGTTGTGGCCATGTGTGCTTACTGCTGCCATTTTGGACACTGGCCTCATTACACTGCATGGCACAGTAACGGGTACTGAGAGCACAGAACTGGACACAATTTGAGCTGGTCAATCTGGTCACCTGTGTCCAGCCCCCCAACTTTTTGGCCAGGTGCCCCTGCAGCACCCCAGGGTTGCAGTGTGGCAGGGGATTGCTGCCACAATGCAGCAGAGGACTGGGGTGGCCAGGACGAGGGAACAGTGCTACCACTGGTATGGTGACCTAGTGCAGAGGGACTCAGAGTGCTTGCGGAGGCTTGAGGCTCATGTCAGGCATGGGGCTGTGCCACAGTCAGGTAAGTAGGCCCATATTGCATGTGTGCCCTGGTGCTGTACTATGGTGTTGGCTAGGCTGCCTGGCATGCCCTACAGAGTGGTGCACTTCCATCATGCACATTGCAGGGTGGCATTGCTAGCTGCCGCTTGTGTTGTGATGCAGCTGTGTGGGATGTCTTGGGCAAGGGCTCACCCTGTGCACAGGGGTGGGGGTGGTGGGCAGCTGCTGTGGATGTTTACTGATGTGTACCTGTCTGTTCCATTCCCAGGACCTGAGAATCACTGGAGGGTGCAGGCAGTGGTGGCAGCAGCAGCAGCAGAACAGCAGGCCACAGAGGGCCATGGAGGCAGCTCAGGTGCAGCTCCAGCACCAGCAGGGCCACAGAGGGCAGGTAGGCACTATTATGGTTCTTCACACATTACATTGGGGGGGTGTGTGGGTGCAGGCATGGCCACCTGTGCCATATGCCATGGCAACTGTGTGTGTCACACTGTGCATGGTGCTTGCCACTGTGACACATCCATTGGACATGTGTGCCAGCTGTTGGTAGGGTGGGTGTGTGCCCGGCTGACACTGATGTTGCTGTGGTGCTGCCAGTGCACTGTGCCATGTGACTGTCACTTCATAGTTGGGTGGCCATTGTGTGGCGGGGACCACCTCTGTGCCCTGTCATGGTGTGCCATGTTGCTGGCAGGTGTTGGCCCACCCCCCCACGGGTGGCCATTATGGGCCCTCTAGGGGTGTGTGTTCCCACTGCCCATTGTGCGTTATGGGTGGGCATGGTTGCTTGGGACATTGCACTGATCACCTGTCCTGTCCCTTGTCATAGGTGTCTCGCGAAGACACCAGAGGCCCATTTACTGCAGGCTGCCCCGGCAGCTGATCCTTATTACATCAACCACGATGGAGGCTGTCCTGCAGGTTCAGTGCCTGCTGCTAGAGGAAAGGAGGAGGCAAGGGCATCAAGGGGTGGCAGGCCATGGCTGCTGGTAGTTTGGCCCCAGCATTCCCCTGTTTCCCTTGCTGTACCTCCCCCTACAGTTCACCCATCCCACTGTACAGTCCCTGTTCCCTGTCCCCTTCCCTCACTTTCGTACCCTTTCCCACCCCCTTGTTGATGTAAATAGTTTGTTTTTGCAATATATATTTTTTGACTTACGTGCCTACGGCAGTGTCTGCTTTGTAGGTGGCATGAGGAGCCATACTGCAGTGGCCCCGTACCTGTCCATGTGGTGTGCATGTGTTGGGTGTGTGTTGTGCTTCTGTGGTTTACTGCTGTGTGCTGTGGTGTGTCCCACTGCGGTGGTGTCCCTTCCCTTGGTCGGTGACTGCGTCTTGGGGTGCCCATGGGACAGCAGTCAGGGGTTTGTGGTGGGTGTGGGCATTGTGATGGCACACGGCCATGGTCTTTGGCTGAGTACTGGCTGCATGCTGTGTTAGCACCCCTGCTTGGCATTGTGCAGCCTGTCCCATGTGGTCTGCTGCACTACATGCCTCCCGGTGCATTCTGTGCCTACTCTGTGGGCCGCCTGTGTGCCTGTGTGGCATGTGTGTGCTTGGCTGCGTGGTCCTGGCTGTGGCCTGCTCTGGTCTGGGTGTGTGTGGGGGGCATGGCCTGCAGTCTGCGAGGGGCTCCCTTGGTGGCCCTCCATTGGCCATTGGCACCTCCTGTTGCCTACTATCTGTGCCACTGTTGTGTTCTGGGCGGGGTCTGGGTGCCTGTGAGCACCCTGCTGTGCCTTGCTGGTGGTGGCCTCCTGTGGCCTGTCACTGTGCTTCCTGGCTCTGTCCCTGGGTCTCTTCTCTCTGCTATGTCCCCCTCTGTTTTCCTGCTGCTCTGCTCCCACAGTTGTGCTGGAGCATCTCTTTCTGCACCATGGCACAACTGTGCTTGTGCCATGGCGCAACTGTGTTTACACCATGGCATAAGCCTGGTTGCACCATGGCAAACTGTGCCATATTTAGCCAGGTTGCACTGGCACAGTGTGGCCTGTGCAACCTCTGAATAGGGCTCCTGTTGCACTACAGCACAGCTCATAAGGTGTAGAGGGTAGGAGAAGGGAGCAGGGAGAGGTGAAAGAGACAGGGGTGGTCTGAAAGGGGGGACAGTATAGGGGAGAGATGTGGAAATAGTTTAGTGCAAAACATAGCCAGAGATGAAAAAAGGGGGGGAGGGGAGGAGAGTGAAGAGACAAATAGGAAGAGTAGTAGAGAGAGACGGGGGAAAGAAGTAGCAGCTATAGTAAGTAGGTTGCGCAAAAACATTAGCCAAGGTAAATGCACAGTCATAGTCTCTGATAAAGCTGGTCTGCCAGCATATGAACATACGAACATATGAAATTTGCCAGGAGATAAAGGCCTAGAGGTTTATCAAGTCTGCTTGAATGTGCAGCTAGCACCCCTTATTCTGCAGCTGCCCCTCCCTTCCACCCTTCCCCTTCATTAACCCTCCCCCTTGTCCTGTTCCATCCTCGCTTGAAGCAGTCCACTGTTCTACTGCATACCACTTCAGCAGGTAACGCATTCCACCCAGCCACCACCCTCTCTGTAAAAGTGTCTCCTCATCTCCCTCCTGAATCTTCCTCACTCCAGTCTCATATCATGGCCCTGGTGGCCCTCCCCTTCCTTACTTTGAACAGCCCCTCTGTACCCGTCTTGTTTATTCCTTTCATGTATTTAAAGGTTTCAATCATGTCACCCCTGTCTCTCCTCTCCTCCAGTGAGTACATGTTCAACTCCTTCAACCTCCTCTCGTATGATAAGTCCCCCAGCCCCTTGATCATCTTTGTCGCTCTGCGCTGCACCCCCTCCAGTAACTTAATGTCCCTCTTCAGATACTGACGCCAGTACTGCACGCAGTACTCCAGGTGTGGTCTAAATAATGACCTATACAGTGGCAGAATCACCTCCTCCCTCCTCGAGGATATACCACTTGCAATACAACCCAGCATTTAGTTGGACTTTGCAGCTGCCTTCCTATATTGTGCCGAGTTGTTCATTGATCCTGTAATGAGCACACCCAGATCCTTCTCCTCCTCTGTCTGGGCAAGCTGCACTCCCCCTAGCTGGTAACTCCTCCATGGGTTCTTCATCCTAAAATGCAGCACCTTGCACTTTTTGGCATTAAAGCCCAGTTGCCAGGTGTCTGACCAGGTTTCAAGCTTTGTCAGATCATCCTGCAACCTCTGCCATCCCCCTAGGTCATCCACCACCGCGCCTACCTTGGTATCATCAGCAAATAGACTGATCTTGCTCTTGATGTCCCATGATATGTCTGCAATGAATATCCCAAACAGCACTGGTCCCGACACCGAGCTCTGTGGAACACCGCTTGTCACTGCCCTTTGGTGTGAGCTCTCCCCAACCACCATCACCCTCTGTTGCCTTCCCTGCAGCCAGTTTCCTACCCATCTCACCAGCTTTGCACCCGCCCCTGTGCCTACTAACTTCCTTCCCAGCCTTCCATGTGGCACTGAGTCGAATGCCTTACTGAAGTCCAGATACAGGACATCCACTACATGGCCCCTGTCCAGTTGCCTAGTTACCCAGTCATAGAACTCAACCAGGTTGGTTTGGCAGGATCTGCCACGTATGAATCCATGCTGTCTGCTATCCTGTAGTCCTTTGGCCTCTAGGAGGGCCAACAGCCTCTCCTTCGGGATAGTCTCCATTAGCTTACCCACGATGGATGTGAGGCTCAATAGTCTGTAGTTTCCTGGTTCATCCTTGGTGCCACTCTTGTGGAGGGGCACCGCATGAGCCATCCTCCAGTCCTGAGGGACACACCCCGAATGTAGTGAGGCATTAAATAGGTCTGCCAAAGGTCCTGCAAGGACCTCTGCCAGCTCCTTCAGTACCTTGGGGTGGATGCCATCTGGGCCTGGCACCTTGTCCACCCTCAGTGCCTTCAAACCCTCTCAAACTCTGCTCTCCATGATTTCCCCATCTGTCACCACTTCCCACCCTGTCTATTTCTCCCACCTTGGGTGTCACCCCCTCTTCTCCTTAGTAAATACTGAGCAGAAGTACTCATTAGTACTTCCGCATGCTACCCTGCTTCCTCCCAACCCCTCCTTCCTAATCCTTACTATGTGTTCCTTACAGCTCCTTTTCTCCCTGATGTACTTAAAGTCCTTCTCCCTTCTTAATGCCTTGTGCCAGCCTGAGTTCTGTAGATGCTTCGTCCCCTTACTGCCCTTGTCACCTCCTTCGATTCTGTTAGTACTCCTCCTGTCCTCCCCCCCTCCTGTTTTTTTACTTCCTAAAGGCAGCTGTTTTCCTCCTTACCTTTTCCATGACCTCCTTGCTCAACCAGATCAGTTTCTTAGCCCTAGCCTTCTTGCTCTGGGCTTTGCAGGAGTTTTGTTTGCCTCCACTATCCCCAGCTTTATGAGCTCCCACCTCTGGTTAGTGTCCATACTAGACTGAATTCTGGCCAGGTACCCTTTACCACTTCCCCATCCTCCCAAAGTCGGCCCTCCTGGAAGTCCAGCACTATTGTGCCAGATTCCACTCCTTCCTTGCCCATATCCAATGTGAGCCATACTGAGTGGTGGTCACTCCTGACAGCAGTTCCTCCACTGTAGTTCTCTCACAAAGTCCCATTTAGCAGCACAAGGTCAAGGTATTCCCTAACCTGGTTGGTTCACTGACCATTTGCAGCAGGAAGCTGTCCTGGAAGGCATCCAGCAGTACCTGCTCCCTTCTGTTCCTGGTTGTTGGGGTGCTCCAGTCCACTCCTGGCATGTTGAAGTCCCCCACAATCACCACACTAGCCTTCTCGGAGGTTCTACTGATCTGTCCCGCTTGTTCCCTGTCTAACTCCTCCGTCTGAGATGGTGGCCTGTACACCACTCCCATTCTAAGAATCCTATTCTTGGAATCCTGGATTTGCATCCAAAGTGACTCCGTACTACCCTCCTCCCCTTCCTCCCTTACACACTTCAGTCCTTCCTTCACATATAGTGCCACCCCCCTCCTTTCCCAATCACCCTGTCCCTCTGAAATAACCTGTACCCTGGTACAGACAGGTCCCAGTCATTGTATTGGGTGGCCCATGTTTCCATGATGGCTGCAATGTCCACCTCTCCTCCTGCTGAGAACCTGTAACTCTGCAGTTTTCCTCCCCAGCTCCTAGCATTAAGGGTAACCACCTTCACCCTCCTCCCCCCATCCTGCCCTCCTTTCCTAGCATCACCAACAGTACTTGCCATTTGTCCTTTGTCACCGTTATGGGGTAAGCTCATATGGTTTCCCAACCTGTGGTCTCTACATATCTCTTCCCCAACTGCCACCCTCCCACTCCTAGTTTAAATTTCCAACTTCCTCTGTACTCCTCCATCCTCTGTTTCAACACTTTCTTTCCCTCCTCACTCAAGTGTAGTCTGTCCCTGACATAGAGACTACTGTTCTCCCAGGTCCCTCCCACCCCCAACAGCCCATATCCTTTAGCACAACACAGGTTCTTAGGCATCCATTAAATTCCTCTATTCTCAGCTTTCTTGTTGTGCTTGCCTTTGGCACCGGAAGTATCTCTGAAAAAGTTACTGATCTTCCTGCCCCCTCACATAATTGTGCTAGTTCCTCAAACCTCCTCTGGACTATATGTATTGTCTTATCATCCAGGTCATTTGTCCCAAGATGTATAATTAAATGAGGCTTGTCCCTACCCCTTCTAACATATTTCAGAACAGACTGTCCCACCCTTTCTGCTGTCATTCCTGGCATGGCCTCCACCCAAATGCGACTATGCCTCTCCCCCTTGCTACCCCACCTAACTCCTCTTAGTATTGAGTCCCTCAGCACTAAGATTCCACCCCTCTTACTCCCTTGCATCAAATGTGTCTGGTGCCTGTTGTGCACCACATAATTGGCCACAGTATGACTATAGATATCCTGTTGCAGAAGTCGGATGACATATCTAATATATGTTTATTAGGGGAAAAAAGTCATAGAGGTACTCATTGTAAGTACCAGTACAAAAGCCATGAAAGCTGTAAAGGTAATTACATGTCTGTATAGGACAGTGAAACAATGTGCTCCATGGGTTGATATTCCTCACCTCTTCAGAACAGATACCTCTGCTGTCAGCACTGCAGTGGTTTCTGGTGGAAGTGTATACCCTTACCCGCACTTTTACATGGTAACGTCATATTAACTCCCTGGTGTGGTACCATCCTACCTTGTCTGCCCTCATCACTTG
Source organism: Neoceratodus forsteri (assembly GCA_016271365.2). Taxonomy (NCBI): domain Eukaryota; kingdom Metazoa; phylum Chordata; order Ceratodontiformes; family Ceratodontidae; genus Neoceratodus; species Neoceratodus forsteri. The sequence continues at coordinate 926,165,256 of CM057450.1, read as the reverse complement.
ACAATGTGAACATTTATTTCCCTTGATGTGTAGGGTATGGTCCCCCATGGCCCATTTTTTTTTTTCTAATTCTATTGTTCACTCCAGAGATAGGGCATCCTTTGGGAGCACCCTCTCGGCTGTGCCTTTCACTCCCTGCCTAAACCCCCCAATTCCCCCAGGTGCTCCCCTGTGCAACTTTGGAGGTCCAGCCCCAGGATCACCCCCCGGGAAAGGTCCCACCCTCCCTTGGTGGCACTTTCTGGAATTAGAGGTACCTTACCTTTTCACTGGGTCAGCCATGGGGAGTCCTTGGTGTGCTGGGCCGACGTTGGGATGTTGGCGCACCACCAGGGTCTCCGTTATCCCACTGGAGCATCCAGAGGGCTTTTTTGTGTACTGTTTCGGTCCCCAAGGAGCTTGCATATGCAATGATGGCTAGGCAATGTATGTACCGCCCATAGCTCCTTGGCTGTCAAATGCGCCAACACTGTGCTGCACCCAACGCTGAGTGCACTACAGAGTGACACATCCCCTGAACCCTCCCCAGGAACGGAGAGCTGTCCTCTAGATGCCTGATCCCTCCCCTCCCCTGCCAACCCCTGGTGTCCCCAATGCTGGTGTACTGTTGTACCTCCTACACCACAGTTATTTAACACCCCCCATCCTGTTACCCACTCTGTGAATGGTACAAGCAACTGCACACCACCTCATCCACTTTCACATTAATATGTTATACAGCACCTATGTAAGCAAAAAGGCATGAAGAGGTGTCTGTAAAACATATTTTACACCACGGTCATGTGCGTAGTAAGACACAAGACTGAAGGCCGAGTGACTTCAGCCAGTGTATGTGCTGTAAAATATATTTTACACACATCTCTGAGTGCCTTATTTCACTTCTAAAACTGGCTTTTTTTTACTTTTTACTGTTGGGAAAAGCATGTTTATATGTAGAAACAATAGATTTACTTGTGTGCATTTCTGATAAAATAGTCTTTCTGCCCACTGCAAGCCATGTCATTGATGATGTAATTGTATTATTGCCTACTTTCTTCTTCAGTTTTTTTCCCCTATGTTTTTCTCCACATTTAAGATATGGAATGTATAGCAAGGAATGTTTACCACAGAATATGTGGATTCAAAAGTCTGCTCAGTTCCAGTGGCAGAATGTTTCTCTCCTAATACTCTGTACACCCAGACAACAAATGCCTTTGTTACATCCAGAGAAAGAGTGATTAGGATTTTGTTTGGGGGTGGGTTATTGGATGGCCATCACACTCCTCCCAAGCCACACCTCATTGGGTATTCAGCATGTGATTATGGTGGGTGATGCTGTGGTATGCGAGACAGGGATTGGGGGTACCATATATTACATCCCTACATGAGAATGTAGCACCTGTCTGCATGTGCTTTTGATGGATAAACAGTGTTATGAAGGAAAAATAAAAGGCCTGCAGAAATCATGCATCATGGTATATGAAGTATGCTCAACTGAACATCTGTTACCATGAGAATGTAGCTTCCCACCCTCACCTGCTCTCTTTCCTGCAGATTTCAGCAATAACACCTAGCCCCTCATCCCTATTGTGCTGTCTCCCATGCACTGTTAAAAATACACACTATTTTATGTGACCTAGCAACCTCTGGTAATGCATTTCACCTTCACACCACCCTTTCTGTGAAACAATGCCTCCTCATTTCTCCCTTCCAAATATTCTCACCTCCGATATCGGCCCTATCCTGCTTCTACTCAGATGTAGCCTATCCAATTCATAATCTTTTGATTGAACACCAGTTTCTATACAACTAGAAAGCACAATGCTGGCACGCAGGTGCAGTGTTGTCACTAATACTCACAATGCCGTCAACCCTTGTTTGGTAACGATTATGTGGAGATGGAGGGCTGTCCGGGGGGGAGAAGGATGAGCTTGGATTGATGGACAATGCAGCACCTCTGGATATCTGCCCAGTATGTGTTGTGGGAACACTGTGGATAGGCACCAAACACGTATGGCCTTCTGCACCTAACCACCACAAGCATGCCACCTACCGTTGATCACTATGTGCACGGCCTGAATCATTCAATGCATCTCCTCATAACTGCAACCTCCTAACAGTGACAAGCTATCGTGATGGTAACAGGGATGTTAGAGAAGTGCCCCAGATGATGCAGCTGGTATGTCCCACATGCTGTACTGTCCTTTTCCAGGCCCTCACATCTACCTAAACACATCTTAGTCAGTAAGAAGGGGACATGCACCATGCACAGTCACACCTGCATCAAGATAAATAACTACAATTCTAAACAACACATACAGACATCCGGTCACACAACCCACTCACTCAATCACACCTCACCACAAGTAATAAGTTATGCAACTACCACCAAACAGGTATTTTTTCACACACAACAAGCCATGAAAAAAATAAAACCCACAAAACCTGTAACAGCCTACTCCAAAAAGAAACAAAATCCCATACTAACATACCCATATTTTTTTTTAACCAGGAGAGACACACTAAGCTGAAAACTTGTTTACAGGTGTGACCTGGGAGCACAAAGAAGTGAAGTGAGTTGCTCACGGTCACACAATATGCAAGTATACAAGTATGGAGACCTGGGTTTGAATCCCACAGCCCCCACTTTCATACTGTGTCACCCTGAGCAAGTCACTTAACTTCTTTGTGCTCCCAGGCTGCACCTGTAAACACGCTTTCAGCTTAGTGTGTCCCCCTGTAAAAAAAATAAAAATTAAAAAATGTGGGGGCTGTGTGATTCAAATCCAGATCTCCAGGTTTCCAGCTCAGAGCCTTAAACCACTGTGCTACACTGCCTCCTTTTAAAACATTTAATAGTTTCGGATCAGCTCACTGACCACCTCAACAAATATGACCTTCTCTGCAAACAACAACATGATTTCCACAAATGTCACAGCACGGCCACTGCCTTGCTTGAACTAACATCACACATCCATACTGCATTGGATAAAGGCCACATCACAGGTGCGATCTTCATTGACCTCACTAAGGCCTTTGATACAGTCCACCATTCACTACTCCAAACATTCTTACTTAACCTAGGTCTCTCACTGGAAGCAGTGGGATGGTTTGCAGACTATCTTACCAACCAGACTCTTCAAGTTAAAATTGGCAATACCCTATCCTCCAAATCTCCTGTCCTCTCAGGAGTCCCTCAAGGGTCCATTTTGGGTCCCCTCCTCTTCAGCCTCTTCCTTAACCCCCTTCCTGCATCCTGTGCCTCCAACCTATTACTATATGCTGATGATGCTGTCATCTTCTCCTCCAGCCCAGACCCCTTTCTACTCCTCCATTCCCTCCAGTCCTCCTTCAATGCTGTCGAAAGCTGGTTTGCCTCACAACGCCTTACTATTAACTATAAAAAAACAAAGGTATGCTTTTAACGCATCAGCAGAACTCTAGGATAGGGCATTTTCCACAAATACTATCTGCATCTCAGACCCCCCCTGGAATTAGTGCATTCCTTTAAATACCTGGGCATCACTTTGGACACTGGTCTTACCTATCATGAGCATATTCATCAATTATCTAAGGCCCTAAGTATCAGACTAGGGCTTTTGCACCACTTTAAACATTGCCTAACCCCAGAGGCCCTTAAGCTTGCTATCTCCTCCTTGAAACTTTCCCTGCTTGACTATGGCCGTCTGACTTTTGGTGGAGCAAGCCCCTCTGCCCTTGATAGTCTTAGACTTGTCCTAAACAAGGCCTGCCATCTTATATTAGGGTGTGACAGGCTTACCCATACCTGTGCGCTATATCAGGACACCAATTGGCTTAACCTGGACAACAGAATCAAATTCCATACTTGTGTCTTAGCAAAAAAACTCCCTTGGCCTCTTCCTGCAGCGCTCACCCCTTTAATCGCCATGGGCTCAAAAGCTTAGCACACCCATAGCTCAGACACCCATCATCTCTCCATCCCTCCCTGTCGCACATCCCAATTCCAAAGATCCTTTTGCTAAAGGGCACCCTTGTGGATGAATAACCTACCCTCCTCCTTGCGTCTTGATCAAAGAGTTGGTCATTTCAAAACGCACCTTAGGGCCCACCTTCGGTCCACAAGTATCTGCGACTGCACGTGAACCAGTGCCCCCCGTCCCTCTACTACATGACAATGGCCTCTGGCTGGCCTCTTCTTACAGCTCATAACTCCGCCTTCTCAGGGATGTTAAGTTCCCATTACTTTCTAACTGTCTCAAACCACACTAGTTCTGAAGGTTTAGCCAATTTAGTTCCTGTTATAAAAATGTCTTTACTCTGTAACATTTACTGTATTGTGTATCTGCACTATCTGTATTGTGTATCTGTATCTATTACATGTGATGTGGAACATTAATGAAGGAGTCTATGACTCAAAGGTGTATCTGATCTGTGAAATAAACAAATAAAATAAACAGGGAAAAAATAGCAGTACATTGTAAAAGTGCATCAATAGAAAATATTATTGTTCAAGTCCAAAGCCATTCAGAAGGCTGAATAACTGAAGAAAGGTGAAGTTTACAACCAAAGTTTGACCTCTCAGTACCAGAGTTTAAAATGCATCTATTGGAGCTCTCATCACCAAAGTTCATAGTTCTTTTTAAGCATAACCTGTTTAGTAATTACATACTGACAAGTCAAAAACGGAGCTTTTGTTTAAGTTTAAACAAAGCCTTTTGTGACCTACTCAAGTCTCCATCGTGATGGCCAATGAAAGGGATCACCAACAGTACAGGCACTCAAACCAGGTGCACCTGAAGGCCCCGATCCAGATAGTGTGACAAGGCTGTCTATATAGCCAATTAAAAGTGTGTTCATAAATTCCCATGGTGCCAAAATCCCCCCCCACCATGACCTGTTGCCTCCTTGCCATTACCCAGCTCCTGATCCAATTGTCCAGCTTTGCCTCACACTACTGCAACCCCTAGGTGGTGCTATCCCAAGGGCTACTACCCCTGCCTGCTGGGCTAGTAGCAGGTTAAGGGGCCTGAGAACTGAAATGGATGCCTCCACCTGGAGGTCAGGGTTGGTAGTAGTCAAGCTAACCTCGGCACAGCCCTCCAGGACACTGTAACCCCCCTCTTTCCCTCTAGTGGCCTAAACACTGTACAATAATCACTTTCACAATACCCCTGGTACACCACACAAGTACCCACACTGTTTGCACTTACCAACAGGGCTAGTTCCTCTGGCTCGACCCTGGGAACCCCCTGTAAAACAAGGTTATGCACAGCAAATAGCAACAGTACAGTACTTTGAGCACAAACTGGAACCACAGGCAGATTACATGCAGAAAAAGTTAGATCTGATTTATTCAGGGGACTTGAACAAGAAAGGGGCAAAATCAGGTTAATTAGCTTAAAGTTTATATCAATCAAGCAGTTATGCATGCGCTTTGAGTCCCCCCCCACAGTCACACCTCTGGGTACCCAAGTGGAGAAGAGATGGGCTAGCCAGGACTCTTACCCAGGGTTGCAGCTGGTTGGGGCCCTGTGATGGAAAACACAACATGCACAGTACACAATATTTGTAATCCAGAGCCAGAGGGTTCAGTTCATAAAGGAAATGAAACAACAAGACAATCAGATGACATACTCAGATTAAGCTGTTGTTGCAGGGAGCTACCGTGGTATTTACTCACGATACCCAAGACTGGACACAGGCTGGATGAAAATCGAGACTGCAGGTGGTTGATCTTGAATGCCAGGAGAAGCAAGGCCCACCCGAGTAGCAGAGGCATTGTTCCTGTTCAAGCGTGGAGCAGGGGGCTGATCCCCAGGTAGGTCTCTCATCGATGGCTTCTCTGTGCAGTGGGTGGTCTGGCTGGGCCAGTCTGGCAAGGCCCAGACCACATGGAGACCAATTCGGATGCAGTCCATTTTGGGCTGGATCCAGCTTCCAGCAAGCAGAACACAGTTCACACAGTGGGGAACTAACTCACAACCCACTAGCAGCTCATAGCACATTTACATGTATGGGAATTCTACTGTACCAGGCAAATTGCTCCCGGGTCACAATTGCAAAGTCTCTGCACACACCAGGAGCTTAGGGGTAGCTGGAACTCCTGACAGGCAGATCGCATTCAGCAAAATCTTCAGTCTTCTTCAGGTTGAGCCTGGCCTACTTCAGTAGCTTACTTTAGTCACACAAACTTGGATTTAGTCCAAATTAATTCTCTTCTGTCCCTCTCAGGAGCATCTGGCATACATGCAAGCCAAAAACTCATCCCTTTCACAGTTTTCCCATGCGAATCCACTCAGGATTGCTGCACAAAATACACTTGAGCTCTTCTCATTTCACTTCCCAGCTCAGAACTAACTGACAACTGCCAGCAGCCTGGGACTTCCCCAAGATCCAAAAGATTTGGTTGACTGATTTGGCTGTCAGTCACCGCAAGAGCTCCCCATTCAGTTGCAAAAAAGGCGCAAAAAGTTTAAAACTACAATTCCTACAGATTTTGACTTCAGAAAGCTCCTGTAGTCCAGCTACATTTTAGGTCCCACCAGAACTGATTGGTCTAATTTGCAGTCCAGGACCAAGATAGTGGAGACAAATAAAACAGTCCTTGCTATAAAGAAGGCAGATTAGACAAACTACATTATCATTATCACTCTAAATGATTTTCAGCAAATAGTTACATTTTTCAACAGAGCTCCCTCTCAGATTACTTAGGCTGCAATCAGGCAGCTCTTAAAGAGACAGTACACAGAGGCTATACAGGCTCTGGTAATCACATTTAAACTGCTAAAACGCAGGACACCAGCCTGGCAGTGAGCACTTAGGCAAGCTCAAGGAAGACTTTTTTAGAACCCCCATTTGTAGGGGGGGGTTACAACCTTCCCTGCCTGGGAAAAGTTGGCATCTGCATCAAGTCTGTACCATCATAACATTGAAAATGCAACATATACAAGACATTTATACCATCAGCATTCTATACAGGTACTATCTGATTCATCAATTGGCATAACTTGTCACTTTACTATACATTTCAATGTACTTCACTTTATCATTTCCATTCTGACAATACATTATGCATATTTCACACAGGTAAACTGAACGTTACTATAAAGAATCATGTAATAACTTCATGTACTTTAAACAATGCATGAGGGGGTCCTTCCTTATCAGCTAACTTGGGGATGGATGGGGCAGGGGCACCATGGTGAGGGGGCAAAACAAGTAACCTGGAATGGGCTGTCAAGCTTAATTTGGGCAGTGAGCTCTGAGAGACATAAATACCTTTGTGGACTACATTGACAGGCAAATCCACTGGCCTCCCAAGGGAATCGTAACTGAAGCACACCGCTGGCTTGACAGCTCAGCCAGTCTTTCTGCGGTGAGCAACCACAGTCTCTGTACTTTCAGCAATGGTCTTGGAACTTTCATAACTTGTGAGGGGTGCCTCTGCATGAAGGGGAATGTCCAAGCTGGGAGCACTGTCAGCCCCTTGCTCTGTAGTCTCTGTTTCTACAACACTTGGCTCATTTTGAAGACACTCTGGCACTGAAGGGGAGTTTTCGGCACTCTCATAGTGTTCCTCAAGTTATGGCATGTCACCAAAAAGACTCATACCATCAGCCTCTCCTTCAGGCAAATCATACAGTTCCACAATACACAAAGACTCGGCATCCTCAGACGTGATGCTTTGCACCTCACCTTCAGGGAGCATTGGCTCCAAGGATGATGCCGGGGCATTAGGCAGTCCAGAAGGCCCAGCTTCATCCCCATAATTCAACATAGGATTTCCATGAAACAACTGACTCAGTTCATATGAAGGGTAATAGCATTACCACACTCCTGTCACCCGAGTTAGACTGGTAGTCACTATCATTCTGGGCCTGCTGGGAGAAGTCTTAAATCAGCAACCACGGGGCAGGCTGACTCTGTTTTTTCTTGCAGCAGGTCACTGGTCAGGAATCAATCTCAGTGGTTCGAGCTCAGTGGGTTCGGCCTCAATTATAACTTGACCAATAGGTAGCAAGTGGTTACAGTGCATAGTCTTGACAGCTTTGGAGTTATTCTCTGGGTGCACTTTGTACACTTGCAAATCATCCAACTTTCCAACTATGACATGGGGAAGATGGTGCCATCTATCAGCAATTTTGTGTTGACCACCAATCTAGCAAGCATTCTAGATTATTTCGCAACAACACAAGGTCTCCAGGCCTAAGCTCTTGAGCCTTTACTTTTCTATCATGTCTCTCTTTATTGGCTAGATTTCTTTTGGAAGCCATTGTCTGGGCCATTTGATAGGCATGGTTCAATTGAGCTTTCAGCTTTTGTACATATTGTAGGTAATCTTTGGCTTGGACCCCATCGGGAGAAACCCCAAAACAGACATCAACAGGCAACTGGGCCTCTCTCCTGAATATGAGGCGGTAGGGAGAGAATCCAGCAGCATCATTCTTCATGCAATTGTATGCATGTACCAAGGTGCTAATCTGCTGGCTCCATTTATGCTTATCTTTTGGGTGGATGGTGCCTAGCATGTCTAGTAGGGTGCGGTTAAAGTGTTCTGGTTGAGGATCTCCCTGCGGATGATAAGGAGTGGTTCTTGACTTTTGCACCCCCCATAGAGAGAGAGAGAGAGAGAGCATTTCTTTGATTAGCTGACTCTCAAAGTCCTGGCCCTGATCAGAGTGAATTTGCTGGGAAGCACCATAGTGGATGAAGAAATTTTCCACTAGCACCTTGGCCATGGTAGATGCTTTTTGATCTTTGGTGGGAAAAGCTTGTGCATACTGTGTGAAATTATCCATAACCACTAACACATTGCCAATGTTTTGCTGATCAGGCTCTAAACTCAAGAAGTCTATGCAGACTAGTTCCATTGGGGTGCTGGTAGTAATGTTGACAAGGGGGGCAGCCCTCTGAGGCAGGGCTTTTCTCTGCAGGCAGTGACTACAAGTCCTTACATGGTGCTCAACATTGGCATCCCATCTTGGGCCAGTAGAATCAAGATCGTGCTAGGTCAAGGGTCCGGTCAATACTGAGGTGGCCCATATGATTGTGGAGGGACCTCAGTACCAAATCTTTGAAGGCTGTGGACAAGACCAATTGTTGCTTGTCTATTTGACAACCCATATCTACAGTCTGTCTATACAACAACTGATTAAGCAGCTTCAACCTGGGGCCTTCTTTAAACAGTAAAGCAGTTCGCAGATCAGAGGAACGCAACTTGGACACATCTTTTCCTGCACAAAGGGAGTCAAGTGCTGGCTGAATCATAGGATCTCAGGATTAAGTCCACTGAATGCTGTCATTGTCAAACTGAAGTAGTGCACTAATATCTATAGCAAAGAAGTGGCAATATGCAGCCGGTATGCAGGTGTCAGAGGGGCCCAAGCAATCTATTAATCTACTAAGCTGTGTCGGTAGACATCTGTTCATTTCTATCAAACTTTTGGCACAATGCTCAGATGTCAGGTTCAGACAACCTGACCCAGTTGCTCTTGGAAATGGGCCTCTGAGATAGGGCATCACTATCAATATGATTCAGGCCTGTCTGTATTTGACAGCATAATCATATGTTGACAATGCAGAAAGCCACTGGTGCCCTGTGATGCCTAACTTAGCTGACGTCTACACATAGGTAAACAGGTTATTGTCAGTCCTCACCAATATTTTTGCCCCACAGAGGTAATCATGAAACTGGTTGACAATGGCCCATTTTAACGCAAGGAACTCCAACTTGTGCACAGGGTAGTTTCACTCTGATGGGGTCAAGCTCCTATTGGCAAATGCCACTGGTCTCAAACCATCCTCATAGTCTTGATACAGTACAGCTCCTAGACCCTGAAGACTGGCATCAGTGTGCAGCACATAGGGTTTGGTGGGATCAGCATAAGCGAGGATGGGGGTGAGGGTGAACTGGTATATGAATTCGTGGAAAGCTGCTTCACAGTCAGGCATCCAATGGGACCTGAAAAGTTCACCTGGGCAGAAATATGCTTTGTCTGGTTCTTTTACTGACCCTTTTTTGTATTTCCAATTGGTAGGAGGGTAACCCTGGGTAAGATTCAAGAGTGGCCGAATCACTTTGGAAAAGTCCTTTATGAACCGGCGGTAGTAGCCACAGAATCCCAGGAAATGTTGTAGTTCTTTCAAATTGTGGGGCTGAGGCCAAGTAGTCAGAGCTTCAACTTTACTAGGATCAGTCTCTAGCCCCTCTGTAGAAGCTATGTGCCCAACATACTTCACAGAGGTTTGGAAAAACCGGTACTTGTCGATGGACAGCTTGAGGCCAAAATCTTGCAGTCGGTCTAGTACTTTGAACAGTCGACTCTCATGTTCCTCTAGGGAGCTTCTGAACACAATTACATTGTCCAAGTTCACCAGGCATTCTAGCAAATTCATGTCTCCCACTGCTCGTTCCATCAGTCACTGGAAGGTAGCTGGGGCTCTCAATATCCCCTGTGGCATTCTCAGGAATTCATAGAATCCCAAAGGACAAATGAAGGTTGACTTCTTACAGTCCTCCAGAGCCATCAGAATCTGATAATATCCACTGCAAAGATTCAACACTGAGAACCATTTGCTCTCATTCAAACAATCCAGAGCATCTTGTATACGGGGCATGGTGTATTGATCGGGGATGGTCCACCGATTCAGAGTTCAATAATCAACATACATTCTCACAGATCCTTTCTTCTTATGCACAACCACGATGGGAGAAGCATATGGGCTCCTGGATTCTTGTATCACACCAGCTGCGAGCATTTCCTGCAAGTGTCTTCTCACATCGTCTATGTCTGCAGGGGCTAGGCATCGAGACCTCTCTCGAAATGGCCATTCATCATGCAGGCGTATGTGGTGCTCCACACCCTGGACACATCCCATATCCCAGTCCTTCAATGAAAACACTTGATCTCTCTCGGCAAGTTTCTAGCTAATTCTAGTATTCCATTCAGCTAGAAATGGGGAGTCACCAAAATCAAACAAGTCACGAGTTACTCTCTCTATCTTGCCAGGGTGCTTGTTGCTGGCAACACTGCAGTGTCTGCACAGTGTACCATAGGTAGGGTGCATCCTCTGTCAACCCGGATCTCCCGATCTGACACATTATGAATCTGGACCATCACTCGTTATGCATAGGCAGGAGCATGAGCTGGCAAGATGCTGGGCTTAACCAATAATCCTCTTCTGGCAATTTTCCATCACCTGGCATGTCCAACATCAGTATTTTGTTCTTGACATCTTTGCGGAGGTAGACCTTCCCTTGAACGGTACACTGGGTGTTAGAGGCCAGTATCATTGAATCGGGATCCTTCTTCCACATGACCCCTACTGGTTCATCCTGGTCTACTCCCTTGGAGTTCTGCTGCAAATCATAGGCCCTCTTCATCAGAGCAGGAATTCTTAGGGTACTCCCAGTCCATCGAACTTGTTTCTCATGACATAGTTGTGCCAGTCTCCCAAACATATGGGCGTTGGTCCCAATTAACAGGGGAACCCCATCATTCAATCCAGTAGGGGGACACACTAAGGCCAGTGTCTCGACTTGCTCTTCTACACCAGTTACAGCTGCAGGAAATGACAACCAGAGGTGGACACATCCTAGGTAGGGATAAGGCTTGTCACTCAGCCTCCACACATGTAGGCCTTCCAGGGATTGTAAGGGCACAGCAGATAAGTGTTTGTCATACCAGTCCTTAAATACAATACAAAATCACACATGCCCCCACAGTGCAAAGCATCATGGGCTGCATATGCAAATCACCACAGAATGTTATGCTGGTCCAACTTTAAGCAGAATTGCATGGTGCCAAAAGGCCTCTCACACAGTTTGCAAAGGGTGCTAACAGAAGACATAGACACGTGTTTCATCCTACCAGGACTCATCAGTATGCCTTGTCTGTTTGATACCCCAGTGGAATGGATCAGCTACCCTTACGGCAGTGTGTCTTGGATATATTGTGGTGAACCCATTAAAATAAAAAACTATTTAAAAGACAAAGAACCTCTGTGCGCAAACACTGAGGCAAGGGTTACCCCAAAGGGCATTTGGCTGGGAAGCCAAGTTTCAAGAAAATACAAAATCACACATGCCCCCACAATGCAAAGCATCATGGGCTGCATATGCAAAACACCAAAGAATGTTATGCTGGTCCAACTTTAAGCAGAAGTGGGTTCACCACAATATATCCAAGGCACACTGCCCTAAGGGTAGCTGGTCCATTCCACTGGGGTGTCAAACAGACGAGGCATACTGATGAGTCCTGGTAGGATGAAACACGTGTCTATGTCTTCTGTTAGCACCCTTTGCAAACTGTGTGAGAGGCCTTTTGGCACCATGCAATTCTGCTTAAAGTTGGACCAGCATAACATTCTGAGGTGATTTGCATATGCAGCCCATGATGCTTTGCATTGTGGGGGCATGTGTGATTTTGTATTTTGTATATATGCACATTAAACATTTGTGTTTGCTGGCACTGTGTTACTATGTGTGAAGACATCATGTGGCGAAAGTGTGGGGTCCTGCTGCTGTATCACATTTAGTATATTTCAGTACTGTTTATGTTTGTGATTTCTGTGGTGGCACCATGGGGGCTGAAGGGCCCCACACTCCTGCTGTTGTATGACATTCAGTATTTTTTAGTGCTGTTTATGCTTGTGTTTTGTGTGGTGGGAGTGCGGGGCCCGGAGGGCCCCATGCTCCTGTCACTATCAGATTCAGTATTTTTACAGTACTGTTTATGTTTGTGTTCTGTGTCGTGGGACCACGGGGGCTGAAGGGCGTATTTTTTAGTGCTGTTTATGTTTGTGTTTTGTGTGGCGGGAGCACAGGGCCAAACAGCCCCGCGCTTCCATCACTAGCACATTTTGTATTTTACTGTACTGTTTATGTTTGTGTTTTGTGTGGCAGGAGTGCAGGGCCAGAAGGGCCCTGCACTATTGCCACTGTATTACATTCAGTATTTATCAGAATTGTTTATCTTTGTGTTTTGGTTTGTGCTACCATGTGCATTAACATTTGTGTTTGCTAGCACTGTGTTAGTATGTGTGAAGACATCATGTGGTGGGAGTGCATGCTTCTGCTGCTGTATCACATTTAGTATATTTCAGTACTGTTTATGTTTGTGTTCTTTGTGGTGGGACTGTGGGGGCCAAAGGGCCCCGCACTCCTGCTGCTGTATGACATTCAGTATTTTTTAGTGCTGTTTATGTTTGATTTTTGTGTGGTGGGAGCATGGGGCCTAAGGGCCCACGCTTCTGTCACTAGCACATTTTGTATTTTACACAGAGAGACAGACACACATGGAAGTAGGGGGGAGAGGCAAGGTAACAGTAACAATCACAGACTTGCTGCATGTTAAGTGAAGAGCCACAGGCAAAGAAGGGTGATGCAGATCAGTTGTACACCTTCCTGATTACAGGTAAAGTGTAGTTATCATAGTTGTCACTTGAATGGACTCAGCCAGGGAATGTCTCTTCAAACTGCAACAGCAGGTACTGGATCCTCAGTAGAGACCCACAGCAGAGCTGAGGGTATGGACATCAATTGTAGACATCAGTGATTGCAGGGACACTCAAGTTAGCACAGTTAATGTTTGTGTTGGCTCAGAGAGGTTATACCCCCACCAAAATTTGTACTGCATCATGAGTACTGATGCACAGCAAGACTGAGGCAATCGACATCAATGGTACACCTCTGTAATTGTTGGTACATGCAAGTTAGCACAGTTAGAATTTTTATGGCCTCACACAGGCAATTTTCCCACACATACCAGTTACTGATCCTGATAGTACAGCCACAAGTGCATGTCCTTAGGTACAATGACACACAGCTCTCTACACCAGGTACTGTAATCTGACTGTAGACTGACAGTAAATGTAAGCATGGTACATGCTAGTTAACTTAGGAATTACAGGAGATCTGTAACTCAATGTCTGAACACCTAGCCCACATATTCACACTGAGTTGACAGTGCAGAACAAAAAAATCATGGAGGTGTAGAGTGTGATGGGGGAACTGCACTTCCACACCACTTGCTGCATCCTAAGTAAACAGCCACAGGAAAAGATAGGCAATGTACATCAGCTGTACAGCTCTCTGATTACAGGAATAATCCAGTTAGCACAGTTGTCACTTGAATGGATTCAGGCAGGCAATATGTCTCCAAACGTGACAGCAGGTACTACATTGTAAGTGGAGATACACAACACAGGTGAGGGAATGAACATCTTAGTGCAGATACAGAACACAGGTGAGGGTTTGTACATCAATGGTACACATCACTGATTGCAGGGATGCTGAAGTTACCTCAGTTAGGATTTGCATGGATTTAGGCAGCTAGAGATGTTGCGCCTTTTAAAATTTGTAGTGCATTATGACTGTTTATCTATAGGAACAATAGGGGAATGGAGATCTATGGCACACCTCTGTAATTGTAGGTACAGTGAAGTTACCACAGTTAGCAGCTGTATGAGCTCAGACAGGGAATTGCAGTAGACATAGCAGTAACTGCATCCTAACTGTTTAGCCACAGCTGCATAGTCATAGGTAGTGATGTATGACACCTTGCTACAGTAATTACTGCATGCTGAGTGGAGAGGCACAGAAAAAGTAAGTGTGTTGCAGACTTCTTAACACTGTTAGGAATTATGGGAAGTGTGACATGCAATGTGCCATATCATAGCCTTTGTTGTGGATACTGAGTGGACAGCATAGCAACAAAAACAGTACATGGACACGTAGTTGTGGTACTATTTGTTGCAGTTGATTTGCATGCTTAATAGAAACAACAGTTACGCTCTAATGTCATTATGTTATGTTTCAGTAAAGACTCAACAGAGATGGTTAGGTTTTAAAAATAGTTATTGCCAATTGGTGTAATTGAAAAAGGGCCAATTAAGATTGTATTTTCTTTACAAAATCAGTCTCACAATACAATCCTTGCATGTGTGTAATCATTGCTTGGAATATATCTAAATGTATCACATTTATAGCAACTAGGTTAGATGAATTGGAACAAGTATGTACATATTGTAATACAGCATAGAAAGAAGGTAGCATAAGAAGGTAATTTGGCCTATTAAGTGTGATTGTGTTGCAGGGTTCACATCTTTAGGTAAAGTGTTGACTATCCCTGCAGTGTTCTCCCATCTTCTGTTGGCATGGTTATTATCTTCCTTCTATGAATATACCTGATTCTTTAATAGTGGGTCACTTTCTTTAATGAGGTGACCTGTTTTAGCACTGAACTTTAAGTGTTCACTACTGTTTGTGGGAAGAAGTGCTTTCTGACATTCCTGTTGAACTTGTGACACTCAAGCTGAACCTGTGGCTCTTCACTATATTTTTGCTACTGAGGTTGAAGAGATTTTGGTTAACAATATTATTTATATGTATTAAGTTGTTGACTTTTCTAATTATGTGTCATCCATTAGTTGTGTCCTATATTAATAAAGGTATGTCGGGAGCTTCTAAGTAGTGATTACACACATGAAAAAGTAATATTCAGTTGTTATTGTGTGACTGATAATGTGTATGTTCCTGGGGTGGGTGAAAATCAGGTGCTAAATGTTCAAGTAATAGAATATAAAAAAAATCTGATTTCAGTGACATTAGATAACTGGTATGTTCAGTTAAATATTTTATGATATGTCACTGACTAGGCGCATATGGAAAAATCCCACCCGACCCCTCAATAGAGGCAATCATAAATATTGTCAGGAACAGGTATGAAGTGCGTTGTGATCAGTAACAGTGTCTGATTTACAATTGTCAGTATTTTTACCATAGGTTAAAATTACTTGTATGACAAGTACAAAAAGATTTCATATTATTACAGGTACAA
This sequence comes from Neoceratodus forsteri, assembly GCA_016271365.2. Lineage (NCBI taxonomy): Eukaryota > Metazoa > Chordata > Ceratodontiformes > Ceratodontidae > Neoceratodus > Neoceratodus forsteri. Next base: position 926,149,456 of record CM057450.1, on the reverse strand, counting down.
AAAACATTTCTTTCAAATGTTACATGGGTTTCTATGTTAGCTCTCAACTAGTAAGTAAAAAAATGTGCATGTTATGCTGTTTTTATCAAAGAAGTGGTTCATTGAACTTAATCAGTATAGTATTGTATTATATGTTAAGCATTCATTTGTATTTTACTCTTATAGTAATACTTTTACTAGAACAATAAAAGTAGTTAGCAACAGTGGTAAGATGGAATACTGTAAGAATGTAAATATTATTTACATGTACTTACAAAGTAGGAGGCAGTATAGCGCAGTGGTCTAAGGGTCTGAGCTGCAAATCTGGTGACATCCAGCAGACCAGACCTGGGTTTGAATCCCACAGCTTCCACTTGCATACTGTATGACCCTGAGCAAGTCACTTAACTTCCTTGTGCTCCCAGGTTGCTCCTGTAAAAAAGCTTTCAGCTTAGTGTGCTATTCCTGGTTAAACAATAAATAAAAAAAAAGGCATGTCAAAGTCAGTTAATAATAAGATGCAATCATTCAGTATTTACACTTGCTTCATTTAACATGTTGCATTATGACTAAAGACTGATATTTTTACATTTGTACAGTTTCAGTATAACAAATAAAGCAGGCATAGTTCAACACTGTTGCATGGTGAATGAATGATGCTGTTGTCTACATGTCAACAGCTAATAGACAAAAACAACTGGTGATAGACAACTTGTGGCAGACTGTACCGTTTGGTGAATGAGACGTGTTGCACAGTTATTTAAGATGGTAAGTGAGAACTTTTGTTTCTCTGCAGAGAGAATGGCAGAAAATAGCAAAAGGACTTTGTGGATAGTTGGAAGCAGTATCGTGAGACGAGCGTCTGAGTATGCTAAAAATAGTGATTTTGGGAGACACCTCAGCTCCCAAATTGCTCTGTAAAGTGGTTTGGTAGGGGTGGAAGGAGGTGGGAGCACCTCATGCCAACCATGCATAGACTTTTGAATACTCAGCCTCATCCAGACATATTGCTGATACATCCCGGAGGCAATGATTTGGGCACCAAAAGCTGGGTAGATTTAGTAACAGAAGCAAAACTGGACCTTGATTCTATTATGAGTATGTTGCCTGCATGTGAAATCATTTTTTTGGATATTACAGAGCGTAGGATCTGGCAAGCGGAACACCATATGTAGCTGATTGACAGAGCCCAAAGAAAAGTCAACATGCAAATATCTGCATTTCTACATATGTCTGGAATGTACACCATACGTCACCCAGAAATTAAGTATTGTTATGATTGGCTATACCTACCAGATGGTGTACATTTCTTGCATGCTGGCAATTGACATTTCCTGGGAGACCTTCAAAATACAATCCTCAAAGTCCTCTAAGAATGTCAGACTGATCAAATATCAAAGTGCTAACAAAGGTTCTTTTCAGAACCTCAAAAAAATTGGTCAAAAAATAGAACAGCTGCATACATCACTCACACACATGTAACACATAGGTTGGGAATATTCAGATTGTGCCATACTGTGTAACAACACTGGGGAAAGTGCAATTGCAATGCAGCAGGTTGTTGTTAGTACAATATTTAACACTGTTGTGGTGTGGTTAGCATTGTGAAATATTTCAGTCTGTTAGGTGCATTGTACATATTACTCTGGCACTGCACAAGTGGAAGTGGGTAGAGAGGAGTGGGGGGGTTACAACACTGAAGTGCAGTGGTGGCAGGTTTAAGTATTACACTATTTAGTACTATACGTGCAAATGGAGCCATAATATATGCAAGGCATAAACACAGCTATTTTCATATTATTGTGGTGTTATTAGTATGCAGGTATACTCTTTATTAGTAAGTTGTTGTTGGTATTGTCTGAGTCAGGATCTGTGGTCTACTGATGCCACCCCCAGTAGCTTGGTGGTAATGTATTTCAAAAGTAGACTTTGTATTTTTGAAAAAGAAATGGTGGTAGTACAGTGGAGTACTGCATTTCACGTTATAATTGGTTATGTTTTTAAAAGTAATTCTTTGTGGCCTTGTTAGCTCTATTTTGCTATTAAATTGATGTGGAGTGGTAGCTGCAGTACAGCGCAATGGTTATTTTTAAACAGAAAGAACACAACTGGGTGAGGGGGTTGGGTGCAGTGTATCACCATGGATATATTTTCATAGCAAAATCATACTTGGTGAGGCACGGGTGATGACAACACATGGTACAGTGGACTTTGGCTCTCAACGCAAAGCTGTTGACTGCATATTGTGGTGTGCAATACTGCAGCTATACTGTGGTTCTCATTAGTAAACGTTTTTTTGGGGGGGAGCTTCAACAGTGTGCAGCAGAAGTACGGGTCATGGTTGGAGATACTCATGTCATTACAGGGTCAATACCAGGATGTCTTAGATGTGCATAACAGTTATACTGTTCCACAAAACAAAGCATGTGAAAAGTTATTTCTGTGTTAAGGGCTTTGGTGGGGTTGTGAAAATGTGTTCTTGTCATGTTCTAATCATAAAACTTCATACAATACATAGAAATACATAGACTGTGAGACATGACAGTAATGGAATGTTTATTGTATGTTTCTGTTGCAGAAGCCAAAAGAAAACATGAGGCAGTGGATCTTGCGAGAGGTTTGCTTGCTGCTTGAGGCAGTCCAAGCCAGGGGGGAGTGCCCGCATCTTAATGCGGAGCACAAATCGTAAGCTGGATTCAATGTGGAGGCACATAAATAGTTTCTTACACATCATTCTTAAGGTTAAGAATAAGAGTGCTCCAGCTGAAGAGGAAGTGGAAGCTGTTGTGCCAGCGATTCTATGTGTTGAAGCAGCGGGAGGAGATACCGGACAGTGATAGGTGCTGGTACTACCTCGCGTATGAGTTGTGGGAGGCTGCAGGAAAGCCAGCTGTGGGGGGAGCACCTCACTCATCGTAAGTTACTCAACAGAACTTTGTACAATGCATATGTCTTGATATTGATTTAGATAAAAATTATGAAATATGCTATGACAGGTAGTGGTATATTGCTGATTTGCCATGCCTGGTGTAGTTCGGCTGTGAGGTTCAACTGAATGACTGAACAACAGCACAAGTAGTAAATACATCTGCATACACAGTCCCTGTCATGGCATTTTGCTACGATACAATGCTGAACTTGTCTTGTGTTTATACTGATATGAAACTTTAATAGTGGGTATACTGGAGGATTTAGCACTGTTATGCGATGTGTTTTTAAAAATTAGGCTACTTAATTTTCATAACCAATTCTATTACATGTATTTTATGATGATTTTAAATAATCAGCAAATGATAGTGTTTCAGTTACTATGCAGTAACCATTTTATCTAAGCAGAATTGTACTTCATGTAAAGTTCTATATAACTATTAAGTGTTGTGTACTGAGTGAGTTTATGATCTTTTCTTTTATTAAATGTTATTATGTATGGCTAGTGTGCATTAACCACCATGATCAACAGTCATGCAACTTAGTGTTGCACAGTTTGGGGTTTTACAAGTTGTCAAACGGAGTTGGAAACTTTCAAATACTGGCCTAACAAAACAGAATGTACCTGAGTTGCAGTATTCTGACACCTAGAGTGCAAATAATGTTTTTTGACCATGCAGTATGAAAGATGATGTCTGGGTATCTGATGTAAAATATGGTAAATCACCTTTTGTAGTTACTAGGGAACAGTTAATCTCTCGAGTTGTAGTCCTAGGGTTGTCCATGTTACCCAAGCAACCATTCAAGGTGATTAAAGTGTTGTTGTCTCCTGCTCTTCAAGCATTATTCTTGATATTTGCAGTACTTGTTATTTAATATGTGCCTGCAATGCTTGTGGTATATCTGGTGACAGGCAACTTTAGCTACCTGAAACATGTTTAATGGTTACATAAAGTGGTGTTGTAATCTGATGAAATTTACATGCAAGACTTAGTGGATCTATTTTTTTTCTTCTTCCACAGACCAATGTTGGGCTCACCCACCTGCAAGAGAGGTAGTACCAGTAGAGTCTGAAGCTCTGGAGGCTGGTCACTCTGACACTGACAGTGTCATCGTTGTTGAGTCAGATGGTAAGATATTGATAGAAATAATTGTAATATGTAATTGGGGTGGTATGAGGCTATCATGTAAGGTGTAACCTGCACTGCTTAACTCAATTCTTTTTAGGAAATACTATTTAGTTAGTTAGTATTACTTGAAGCATCTATGTAATATTTGTATTAATACAAAGTACAGCAACGATATCTGTCGAATTCTGCATTTTGATTGTGTATGTGGAACGTTTTTAGTGTTGTAGATAATACTGTGTATGTGTGAAAAATGCCAGTCACCAGTCAGCCACATCAGGAAATCTGTGGCAAATGCATATGTTAATTGCAAAAAGAGCACTTGAATGCTAATGGATGTATGTCACAGAAACGAGAAATAAGTTTGAAACCAAATGGATGTATAAAATTAATGTATTTGTTAAAAAACATGATTAAACACTTTGGCTCAGATATTCAAAAGGCTTGTGCATGTTGCAACTGTGTTGCGAGATGCGCAACCCACTGATGTGCCCTGGTGTGATATTCAAACAGGAATTGTGCATGTTACAAATCCCGATACACCAGAGAGCATCAGCAATGTATGCAGGCACTGGTAGGGGGAGCGTGTTCATGCATATTCTGTATAGCCCGAGATTCAGCCTGGGATGTGCTCAATCATGTATGCACAGTCCCTACTTGCGTCACATAAAGTTGATCCCCAAAAAAAGGATAAACGGCTGGTCATGTACAGGTAAGCTGCCATATTGCAGGGTGCAACACGGCAGCTGCCATCTCTGGGTGACTACCTGAGCTCCGGCTGAACCTCCATGGTGGTGCCTACAACCCCATGCCCAATCATGGCCTAAGTAAATAAATGTATTTGTCCTACATTCCTGATGGTACAGTGGAACACTACCCACTCGACCACGGGCTAAGTATAGCAAAATATTTGTCCTACATCCCTGGTGGTCCAGTGCAATGCTGCCTGCCTGATTGCAGGTTAACTATAATAAAATAGTTGTTCTACATCCCTGGTGGTCCAGTGGACTGCTGCCTGCCTGATCATAGACTAAGTTAACATTAAATAAACCACTATCCCTGGTGGTCCAGTGGAGGTGTCTGACTGATTGCAGGCAGAATTAACATAAAATTAACCTATTATCCCTGGTGGTCCAGTTGACCTGTGTGCCCGATCATGGACTGAAGTACAAAAGACAGAAAGCTATTATCCCTGATGTTCCAGTGGACCCAACTCCTCAACTGCCCACTGATTCCCACTGTTCCGCTTCACCCCCCGGTCAGTGATGGTCAGCAGCACCCCATCCACCTGCCGCCCCGCCGCCTGCTGACTGGCACCATCGGTAGGGCTGTATGCCTATTGGTCCACATTGTGAGGCAATGGTCATGCAGCACATAGTGTACTACACATTGCAGATATGTGTCTCGATCCATTCACATATCTGGAATGTTTAGTATAGTATGGGCTGCATGCCCATTAACTGCGCTAATGGAACAATGAGCACACAACCTAATGAATTAGTCAGCAGGTGGCGGAAGATAATGAAGTGCTGCAGCCACTAAACTGGGTGGGGAATGGGCGGGTAGAGGATTACTGGCGGGAGGGGTGTCCACTGTACACCAGGTATAATAGGTTTCTTTTATTTTTTATTGAGCCTGTGATTGGGCAGACATGTCCACTGAACCAGAAGGGATAGCAGTTAATTTTATGTTAATTCAGCACACAATTGGACGGACAGATCCAGTGGACCACCAGGGATATAGGTTTATGTTATTTTACTTCAGCCTGCAATTGGGCTGTGAGGCACATTGCCACACTGCAGGTGGTTCGTTCCCCAATGGCTGCTGCCTGGCAGGGTGCCAGGTGCAAGTCATGGGGATTGGCACACCTACATGCAAATGGGGCCATAATGACATGAAAATGGCCCCATTTGCACCGTGCGTACATTAGGGCCATTTGCATGTTGACTTTCAAATATCGTGGTTGTTGCACCTAGCGCAATGGAACTAGCGCTACTGCATCCCTACGGTCACTCTGGCCACTGGTACTGGCACAGTGCCACTGTGCCATGTACACTGATGGTGGCCAGGTTGCAATATTCAACGATGCTGAGCCATGGAGCAGCTCCGTTGAATATTGCCCAGTCCACGCCACTGCACAGCCAAATTGAGCTGCACCCGTGGCTGGCACCACAGACTGGCACAGCTTGAAAAGCTGGGCTTTTGTATAATTGAAATATACTTCTAAAAGGAGTGGGTATACTGGAGGATGTGCCACATGTGGCATGGTTAAGTCTCTAAGCTGTACTTTGTGACTGAAGTTCAGCAGTTGTGAGACATCTCCAGTAAACAAACACCCTGTTGGAGTATGTTGCTTGAGAATTGTAAAAAAAAGGTGTGGTATTTCATTATATAAATGGTGAGTCAAAAGAAACAATATTATAGACAGATGTATGTCAGTTATACACATCTCAGTTTGGTTTAACTGACCATGATCCACAACTGGCCGTGACTTTTGTAGACAAGAGTGACATATGAAATATTGTAGTGCTATGAATTTCTTTTCCGTCGTTTAATAAGTGAATGCTGTGTTCATTCCAGTGTAAGATATTTGTACAGATTTGAATTGTATTTTTGTGTCATGTAATCTTACAAATGAGTAATAGAGGTACTCACTCCAATATATCTGTTATCTAGATCTTGTATAGTATATGAAAAGAGTTATTACATATTGATATACTACTCACTTATGTGAGATATAGTGATGTCACCAGATTCAATATACACAAGAGAATTTTCTGTTATGCACATAGTGATGTGAGAAGGTAATATTATTTGTATTTGTTTATGAGGTTGGGTGATATGACCCATGTATATGTTACAGATTATGATTTTGTGCCTGTTATGTCCTTGTTACATATTACCAGAATCTGTGAATGACTGAATGGACAGTATTCTATGCCTATGGTAACACTGGCGTACCAGCTGAAAATGGGGTGGGCATCACTGAACAGCTCAATGGCCATGTGTAGTAATGTACAGACAGAGTTTCAGAATTACAGTGGGGTGTACAGTGATGATGTGGTCACAAGTTGTAGGAATTTTTCTGTAACATTATTTGTGACATTGCTGTTACTGTTCATGTAAGTCACTTTCTTACTGTACAGATGAGAACAGTTGATGTGTGGATGTCACTGTTGCTTAATGACAGAACATCGTAGAAACACAGAAGTGTCATTGCAAAGAGAAATGTGTTTATATGGTTTAATTACACAATTACACAGTATGAAACAATGGATTTCACAATAAAAGTATAGTGCTACATTAATATATTGTGGCATATGTAATCATATTTTTTAACTGTATGTTTTATAGAGCCCAGGGAAGCTGTGGTTGTGAGACCTGTTGAGGTGAAGCAGGAGCCAGGCACCAGCTCTCCACGTAAGTACCATCACAACAGATATTCATACAAGATATAGTGTCACAGTATCCTGAACCCAGAATGTATGTTATGTGCATTGTCTGCTTGGTAGGCTGTTGCGTACTGACTGACTTCATACAGTAGGACTGTACAGCATTGTTTCATAACCTAAACAATGGTTGTGAAGGCTGTATAGTACTACATTGTACAGAAATGCAAATGAATCCATTCATAAATCTCTGTTGTGTAGTATGGTACAAGATTTATGCTCATTGGCTTCTGTTGTGGCCCAATGGGTGTACAGCCCTATTCCACAGAGTCAGTGATTGTGCATCAGGCTTGCAAGTTGGCAAGCAGCTACTTACTGCCACTGACAGGAGTGGGGGGAGTGGACATGTTGTGGCTAAGTGGGTGGGAGAGGAGGGGAGGGGTGTAGCTTAGTTAACCAAGGATGGATTGCTTTGACATAATATTGCAGGGATTCCTGCAATAGGCCTGTGAGCGTTGCACTGGAACACCAGGGACATAGGACCATTATTACTATAGTAATACCCACAGTCAGAATGGGGGGGTGCCAGGATGAAGGTGCTGCTGTAGCTTGGGTGGTCACTCAGAGCTGTCAGCTGTCATGTTGCAAGGTGTGATATGGCAGCTCAGCTGTGAGTGGCAGCTGTTGATCATTTTAATGAGGGAATCTACTCTGTGAAGTACAAGTAGTACTTGTGACTGTATGTGTTGCTACATCCTTGGCTGAATATTGGGTTGTATGTAATATGGAATGGGAATGAACCTGCTTATTGTGTTGCATATATTACTGTTATGTTTAGATTGATCGGTATTTATACCAGGCCAATAGCACTTTTGAATATCACACTGGCATGCATCAGTGTGTTGTGCATGGTGTCACTGTTGTGCCTCTTGCACAACACTTCTGAATATGTCACCCATTCTTTATTCACATGATGTGCAAAGAATGTATCAGATAAAGTAGTTACTAAAGTAACTCAGCTCTTGCTTAGTAAATCTGTAAGATGATTTCAAGTATTATAAAAACAGTGTGGCAAATTGAGTTTTCTGATTCTCTGTAAACATTCTGACTGGTTATGTACATCTTTCACGAACATTAATGTAGAAATTGATCATATGGTGAACAAGGTTTAAGAGTGTTATTAAGTTATTTTATTATAATACAAATAAGGTACTCACAGAGATTGTGTCAGTGGTCAGTTAATCACCATCTAGGACATTTTGGTATTTGGTTACACTTTCTGCCACACTATAGCCATGCAGGTGATCAAGAGAACATTAAAATAACACTTGTCATGCCTTGCTGTTCAATAAATGTTACAGCAGTAAAAGATGATTTGTATAAATGGAAATATGTACACAGAGTAAATAACATGTTGACATGTGTGTCTCTTTTGTAGCAGTTATTAAACAGATGATTATGTAAACATTGGATTATGTAATCATACTGTTGGTGTACAGGTAGTCTAATATTGTCTTGCAGGTGTGAAGATATAATATAGTCACAGATGCTAAAGTTTAGTTGTTCATACACAATGAAGAGGTAGTATCAGTGTATATGAGACTGTTGTTTATTATCGTAAAACATTTAGATACTTAGTGTTGCCATATAGTAAGTAAAACACAAGAATAGTGTAGAAAGTGTACTCTTCTTATAAATCTTTTTTAAGTTGTCAACAAACGACATAATATGGTAGAAAAATATAATAACTGAACTGGCAAGACAGGACTTATAATTTGTATCACAGTTCTAAATAGTGTTAATAGTGGCAACAAAATGTGTAACAATTATTGAATTAGATATCAATATTGTAAGGTGAAAGACAAAGGTAATCACTGTTTTGAGGCTGATATATTGATTTATCTTTTTGACTCTTTGTAGGACGCCGTCATGTGAAACACTGTACTGGCCACTGCCACTGTTATCGCAGACTGGAACGCAAGATTGACAGTCTGATTAAAGATAATGTTGCGCTCCATGAAGGACAGCAGAGATTGCTGTCCTTCATGGAAGTGCAACAGCAGACTGTCAACCTTGTGCCTATGGTGACAGCGGCTGGGGACACCGTGGCCAGTACCAGCACTTCACCTCCACCTCTAACTGTGACATCCAGCTTCCCTGGCATGAAGTGACCAGTTTCCATACCTGTCTGGTATCTCCTCTGGAAAGCGCAACAGCTTCCACTTCCATTGCACCTCCATATTGAGTCCAGCTTACGGGTTGGACTGCCTCAAGCAGCATACACCTCTCTCAAATAGTGGCTGCAAATTGTTTGAATTTTTGTTTTACTAATTGTTGTATATATTTTTGTAAATTCTATTTTTGTAAGTTTTATACATAAAAATATATATTTTTATGTATTATTTATTTTTTTCTAAATCAGAACAAATCAATACAGTTTCTCTTTTTTGTTACTTTTACAGTTTAGCAGATTGAATGTTTTAACAATTTTTTTTGTCAAGACTGACTTTTTTCATTTAAGATTTAAAAAAATGCTTGTTTACTTTTATAACAATATAGAATAAATATTTTTTGAATATAACATTTTGTTTGTGGTATTATTCAATTGTGGGGATGTTTGTCGTCAATATTTATAACAAAGGGTTAGAGAAATGTAGTTTTCTCATTTCCTCAAACATTCTGCCAGATTCATGTGAAATTTTAATTAACATACATATGTAGGTTGCTCATATGTTGAATAAGGTTTTATGCTATTTAAAATGACTTTAATAATTGTGGTAATAAGGGACTTCCAGGGATTAAGTTAATGGTCAGTTAATCAGCCTGTAAATGCATCTGTTAGTCTGTACACGTTGTGTCACGCTATACCAGTAGCAGGTCATTAACAGATCATTAACACAACTGTTGGTCATGCCTTATTGGATAAATATTCTATAAGAAACCATTCAGCTTACCTAGTTTGGTAAAGAAGATTGTTATAGACAGCATTTAAGGTTTAAACAGATGACACATTTAAATTCTTGTTGTGTTACGTATGTTGCAGTGTTATGAGAACATTTTTATACCTACATTAGTAAGTATGACTTATATTTGAAATTTTTATCTAGTAAAGATACAGAAGAGGAAGATGTAAGATATCTAAATATTTAAAAGTGGTGCTTAGAAATAGACTAATACATTCTTTATGTGTCAGAAGAGTAGGCTCATTGGCTACAAAAAGATACTAAGTAAAACACTGCAACATAATAAATTAGTATTGACATAAGAGTGGTAAGTGAAAGCAAATACATAAATATAAAGAGGCATATGGTTGAAATGGATGTTGTCTTACTCTTCATAGCAGAAAATCCTGTTGATGAGTTACTGTGTTCTTCATTTTGGTGCATTTGTCTATGTATGTGCAGTCCTGGTACAACAAAAAATTCATATACTATTGGTACTTATTCTCAAAAAGACAGGCTATTCATGGCAAAAAAACTCTGTTTAATGCAGCAGTTAGGGTTGTTCCACAGCAACAAAAGCAAGGAAATTCGATGTTAGGGTTGAAAACCCTAATTCCGAATTCACCCCCCCCAGCATCACACACACACACACACACACACATGCAAGTAGGGGGGAGGACCAAGGCAACACGACCAATGACAGACAACCAGCAGCAGGTGACAGAAATAAAAAACAATTGTCTAAATGTACTACAAGAAATCCCCACCCACCTGACCAAGTACTGCATGCTCAATGGAGATCAACAGCAAAACTGAGGCCATGTACACCAAACATACACATCACTGATTGCAGGTACACACAATGTACCACACTTAGTAGTTGCATGGCCTTAAAATATGCAATCTATCTTTAAGTGTGATGGGGTAGGATCATAACTTATGAGTGTCAGAGCTTGAGTGAGTTATGAAAGTCCTGCCTACTCACATGTGATGATAAATTCCCTATTTTGAGTCATCCTATTGTATATTTGATGTATACAACAGGAATTTACAAGTTATAGCTTTTAAATCTGTAGTTTATTTTAAAATATTGCTGCTTTACTTTCATTATCACTGTTTGCTTCAGTGCTGCACTCCTGCTGTATATATTAATGCATTAGTTAGGGTTGTTCCACAGCAACAAAAGTGAGGAAATTTGGTGTTAGGGTTGAAAGCCCCCCTTGGACCCCCCAACCACATCGGGGTGCGCGTTGGGGTTGTTGGTCTTAACTCTCACCCCATTCTCCTATACCTCTGCTTCTTCACACATCTGATGGGGTGAGATTTAGGCCCGACAACCCCAACATGCACCCTGATGCTAGTTGGGGGTGTGGGCGGGCCCAAGGGGGCCAACCCTAACACCACCCCTCGCTTGCCGCTGTGGAACAATTCTAACCAATACATTAAATGGAGTTTTTTGCCTCTAATATACTTATATATATATATATATATATATATATATATATATATATATATATATATATGTGTGTATATTATGGTAGCACGGTAATGCTACCATAGTTAGGGTTGAGGATCCATTTACATGTTAAACCTAAAATTTTGCACCTTGATAACTCTGCAACCATTCAACATATTTTGTCTGAAAATTAGAATACTCGATCAATAACCATACATCTTGGGATCTGCCAACCTTTGTACTGTTCAGATATACGGCTGCGGAGTTATTAAGCGTGATCTGCACACGCATTTATGCTTTTTTGCAATTCTTTGGTCATCTCTACAGGTCACACGGTTTGCGTGATTGGTCCAAAATCTTCAGGAAACATGCAGCCAGGGTCCCCAATGTGCCTTTTGAAGATTTCATGAAAAAATATTAAATGGTTCAAAAGTTATTCAAAAAACAGTTTCCCATTATAAGTCAATGGGAAAAGTTAAAAAGTTCAACACTTTCGCAAGTGCAGTTTTTACTTTCACAAATGGCCCTTTTACTTGCGTAAATCCACCATTTTGTTTTCAGTTGGTGATCAGAAAAATGCTTGGCATTTAAGTTTGGGACCCTCTAGCAACACAATTCTTTTTGTGTTTACCTAGTCGGACCCTGAGGATGCTAGGCATGTCTTTATTTCGAGGTTAAACACCCTAGAAATATGTTTTTTAAGTTTCTGGAAAAAGTACTTTCACAAAGTAGTGTTGCACTCATGAAAGTGTCACAAATTTTTGCAAAAGCATTCGCAAATTGCGACACTACTTTTCCAGGCTATGGCAAAATGACAGCAATTCTTTGCCACCCTGCTGCAAAAGAACAGTTTGGTCTTTTAGGCTGAAATTTGGAAGGAACGCAGCCAACAACTCACAGAAGTGCCTTTCAGTATTGTATGGTGAAAAAATATTACAGGGCAGCAAAGTTATGGCACTCCAAAATTGACACTTTTTCCCATAGGATAATATTAAGGTGTCCACCACATTATAGGAATCCTTTGCTGCCCTGCTGCAAAACAACGGTTTGGTCTTTTGGGCTGACATTTGGAGGGAAAAAAGCCAACATCCCACAGATGTGCCTTTCAGTAGTTTGGTGAAAAAATATTACAGGGAGCCAAAGTTATGGCACTCTGAACTTCTCTTTTTTCACCGTAGGATAACATTACAGCATTCGCCGCGCCTTTCAGGGCCCATATCTCGGAAACGGTGTGAGATACGGACTTTTCATCAGAAAAATTCTTAGCCCCCTAATCAGGCATAAGTATAAAACTAGACAGGAAAGTAATACATCATATGACTTTTAAATTTTTTTCTACATCATACGGTTCCTGAGACATAAGCAATTTAGTATTCCAACTCCTCATTTTCTGCTCCCAGACCCATTATTATGCATACATTCTTTGTACTCACTGTCTTTCTCTATGCAGCATTTGGGGAAAACCAGCCTGTGCACTTACATTACTGTTACCCTTACCGCTTCTGCTTGAGGTTCTGTACCTGTTTCACTTACCATGGGGAGTAACGGAGGAAAAAGTGGTGACCACCTAAGATGATGCTTCCAGACCAGCTCTGGGAATCTGCCATGGTGTGCATGGCACTACAAGTCCCTGAAGGACCCCAAGTCTGGTAGAGTTGGTGTACGATGAAGGCGACCCACCACAGAAGGTTAAAGAAATGCAAAAACAAAAATGTTCCAAGAGAGGGTGCTGATCACAGTCAAAAAGACAGGTTCATTATGGGTAGGTCCTGCAATACTGACCTTGTGGAGTACTAGGTGTGCTCATAACAGGGAGCATGAACAAGTATGCTCTCTGCAGGAATGGCGGCAGCAAAAACAAACAAATTGTGGCGTACAGTACTTGCCAACTCTAATTATAGCTCACACATCATTTCAGAAAAAGTACAATACTGAACCCCCCACCATACACCGGCACTATGACATACTGATCTGCATGATCTCTGTTGTTGTCTAAACACCCTTGGTGTGTAGGGTAAACAATAAAAATAATAATAATAATACAGATTCTTGTGTCTCGGAGTCTGCCAAGAAACATTCATAAACAAACAAGGAGTACTAATAAAGTTTATTATACTACTTATGCCAAGCAGGTGACAGAGAAAATCACAAGGGAGATGTGTTTCTCACATTCTCCTGAAGACTGTACATAATCTCCAGAATTGTATATCTTAGGTTCTCTAAGATCTTGTTCTAGCTCTCCCTGCGCTCTGGCTCTCTGCCCTTCTAGAGAAGCTACAGTGGGTTGCGGACAACTAAATACTACAGATAGCAGCATAGCAACAGAGATTACAACAGAGTTACAGATATGAGAAACAATATGTATTAGTCCTAAGTCATTCTCCATTGGAGTCTTACATTAGTAAGTATGACTTATGTTTGAAATTTTTGTCTAGTAAAGATACAGAAGAGGAAGATGTAAGATATCTAAATATTTAAAAGTGGTGCTTAGAAATAGACTACTACATTCTTTATGTGTCAGAAGAGTAGGCTCATTGGCTGCAAAAAGATACTAAGTAAAACACTGCAACATAATAAATTAGTATTGACATAAGAGTGGTAAGTGAAAGTAAATACATAAATATAAAGAGGCATTGGAGAATGACTTAGGAGACAGAATTACTAATGAGTATCATATGAGACAGAATATGCTTCCATTAGCATTATAGCTCTGACAAAAGAAATGCTTTCAAACTACATGCGCCATTTCTTGCTTATGTACAATATAAAACATAAGACATAACAAAGGCCTTCTATCTCTGTCAGCTTGCTTAGATAAAGAGAACTGCTGACAGGCCTATTACATGGCATATCTGCCTGAGTGTAAAATATACACTACATATCATTATATGAGAATATAAGTATACAATAATCACTGATGATCCCCTCTGAGTCATCTTATCAGTGATTAGGTAGATTATATATGGAATATCTATAAAAGACAAACATAATCTAGATAAATGTATTACAGTGAGGTATAATGAATCATACATGACAATATTAGCATAGTGCAAAATAGCAGTATTACAGTACAATAGACAAGGAATACAGTGCTCGGTGCATGTGAGGTGTATGTGGGACGATAGGGGCATAACCCAAGTGTAACAATCCCCTCTTTGTTTCCCTAATTGCAAACGTGGCAACACAACAAAAAGATGGAGGTTAGGCACCATTCATCTACAGGCCCGTGGCACGAACCTGATAGAGGAATATTAACTGGTCACACAGGTATTTCAGAGTTTTCTTTAATCAACAAAATGCAATTATAAGGGGGAAATGTTAGTAAACCTTGTTTTACTATAAACATTTGGAATAAAACTTCACATTGGGGTTTTTCAATACCAAAACAATCAGTAAATACTGATATGTACCAGGTGTGTATCTGTCCTGTTGAGAAGAAATTGAAGAGACAGACATAAGCTGCTTGTGTGGATATTAAAAATAAGTGAAAATTGAGACAGAGCATCAAGATAGTTAGGACTAGACTTAATGATATCTGTTTCTGAGATGGGAACAGGTGTGATTACTGTATAACCTATTACCTGTTTAGGGAGTAAAAACAGAAGCTAGAAAAGTTCACTTTGCATAACTTTTAGTCCATATCAGAAGAATGTATAGTTGGTTACCATACAATGTTCCACATCAGCAGAATATACCACCTTGAAGGATGGCATTTTTCAGTTGGTAAGCTGAACAGGACAGGAAATGTCAATGTCCACAAGGCATAAACTATGAA
Source organism: Neoceratodus forsteri (assembly GCA_016271365.2). NCBI lineage: Eukaryota > Metazoa > Chordata > Ceratodontiformes > Ceratodontidae > Neoceratodus > Neoceratodus forsteri. The sequence continues at coordinate 926,133,860 of CM057450.1, read as the reverse complement.
CAGTTCCAGGGATAAATCCAGGGTTTCTTCAAGTGTTAAATGAAGATTCATAGTTTAAATCTGATGCATTCAGATTTTTCCAAAGATTGATCCAAATGTTCAGGGGGCAGCAGTATTTTCATAGGCCTCAGCAGGGGGTGCATTAGATTGCACATTGAGTTTCATAATGGAATAGCAACAGTGTTCAGTTGAAGATGATTACACGGCTGCACAAAGTGTAAAAGTTTATAACAGTACTCAATTTGTATAAGGTGCCAGCCAGGCTTGGAAAACAAGCAGTAAAGAAAATGGATTTCTTGATTGAAGATCAAATGAAGAGTCTTCTTGCTGAGTTAGGGGATTGCCCCTACCCCAGACTAGCTTTATAGTATGCATAACAATGAGCTTGATTGTAGACTCTTAATTGGCTGGACTGAATACAGTTTATTTGAAAGTTCACAAGTGGAAGCCCAATTTCAGTTATTAGGCCTGCATTCACAAGTTGATAAAACAAGTTGGAAGATGTCACATCTGCATAAAAGGTGATGTTCCTTTCAGGTACGACAATCAATGTTCAGAGTCAGTCATGATTCCAAGACCTCATGGTAAACAAGGAAAGGAGGTAGTTTCAACCTTTTCATGATAAAAGTTCCCATCAAGATGATCAATAGAATGGACAGTTGCCAGACGAACAGAGATGGATGTTGCCGGATGAAACCGCGGCAATGACTCTGTGACAGTCGCAAACATGGCTTTCTGGATTGTACAGGAATAAGTTTCAAAACATGGAGCAATACTGGTGTGTGTGTGGTGACATATCCAAGGTTTCTTGCCATTGACAAGGGAATAGTGCTAGATTCAAATAAACATTTAACACATGCAATAGAAGTGCAAAATGTGGCAATGCCACTGACCCATACGTCTCTCATGTGTGAGATCAAGGATATATCCTAATTTCAGATCCCAGAAGAGATAACCAAAGGGTTATAAGAACATAATAGCTATAGGCAGTGCAAAGGACTTTCCTAGCTATGTGACGCTCATCTGCTTCTTTAATGTGAGCAGAAATTAATTCATTAACATGAACATTTTTGAGGTCAAACCCCTTCACGGTATCCTTAATATTGTAAATGTAAATCACTCTTAATGAGCAAAATCATGTACACCATTCAATTGGGGGGGTATGATATTACATAGAAGCATTGACTTTGACGGCAGATAAGAACCACTTGGCCCACCCAGACTGCCCATTTCCCTACCTACTGGATAAGCTGCAGATTCTAGTTAACCAACAGCCTACTTCCTGCCACCCCCCACTACAATTGCCTTGTGCCTGTCCCATGCATGTTTGACTTCCCCCACTGTTTTAGCCCCAACAACCTCCCCAGGAAGGCAGTTCCATGCATCCACCACTCTTCCATAAAAAGATTTCCTCACATTACCCCTGAGCCGTCCCCCCTCTATCTTTAAATTGTGTCCCCTTGTTCTTACACATCTCTTTTTTTGAAAGATGCTACCCTCCTGGACTTTGTTGATTCCCTTGAGGTACTTGAACATTTCTATCATGTCTCCCTGTCCCTCCTTTCATCAAGGGTATACATATTAAGCTCTCTCGGTCTCTCTTCATATAATTTCTGATACAGACCCTGCACCATTTTAGTAGCCCTCCTCTGGACTGCTTCCATCCTGTCTATGTCCTTGCGTAGATGAGGTCTCCAAAATTGCACACAGTACTCCAGATGGGGTCTCACCAACTGTCTGTACAGAGAGAGATAACCACTTCCCTTTTTCTACTTGTGATGCCCCTTCCTATGCATCACAGTATCCCCCGGCTCTCCTTACTGACTTCTCACATTGCTTACCCACCTTTAGATCATCTGATATGACTACCCCCAAGTCCTGTTCCATTTTTGTTGTTATTAGTACCTCCCCTGCTATTGTGTACTCTTCTCCTGGGTTTTTGTTTCTCAGGTGCATTACTTTGCACTTCTTTGCATTGAATCTAAGTTGCCATATGTCTGACCATTCCTCCAACCTTGCCAAGTCCCTTCTCATCCTTTCTACCCTGCCTTGTGTATCAACTCTGTTACAGATCTTTATAACATCTGCAAAGAGGCATACCTTTCCCTCCAGACCCTCTGCAAAGTCACCTATAAAGATGTTAAAGATGTTAAAGAGGACTGGACCCAGTACTGAGCCCTGAGGTACTCCACTAGTGCCCCCCTTTCTTCAGAATGTGCTCCACTCACTATTACCTTCTGTGTCCTGTTGTGCAGCCAGTTTGCAACCCAGGCTACCACTCTGGGACCCACTCCCAGGCTGGCTAACTTGATTATTAATATTTTGTGTGGGACTGTGTCAAATGCCTTGCTAAAGTCTAGGTAGGCCATATCCACAGCCCTTCCCTGGTCTATTACTTTGGTCACCCAGTCAAAGAAATCTATTAGATTCATCTGACATGACCTTCCTTCTGTAAATCCATGTGGCTTTGGGTCCTGTGCCCTGCTGGCCTCTAGGTACTCAACAATTCTTTCTTTCAGAAGTGATTCCATCATTTTCCCTACCACTGAGGTTAAACTTACAGGTCTATAGTTTCCTGCTTCTGCCTTGCTCCCACTTTTGTGAAGGGGAATCACATCTGCCCTTCTCCAGTCCTCAGGTACCACCCCATCCTCCCATGATTTGTTAAAAAGTGTGGTCAGTGGTGTCACTAGGTCATCCCTTAGTTCTTTTAGGATTCTGGGATGAATCCCATCAGGCCCCATTGCTTTGTCCATCTATATTTCATACTATCATGAACCTTCTAACATATGTGCTTGAATAATGGCTATATCAGCCCTATTTCAAATAGATATGTCAGAGCCAAATAGGTCTGAGTCTAAACCTGTGTTTTGTTTAAAAATAAATCAAAACAAAACCAAAATGCCTAGTGTGTTTGGATAGGTTTACAGTCATAAGATGTACCACTAACAGTCAGGATGTGAAAATCCTGAGTGTGTGTATGTGTGGTGTTATCAGTCCCTGTATAGGGAGTCATTAATGAGTACCTGGTATGCTGCCAGGGTATCCAATCACATCATTATGAAAAAAAATGTGGAAAATGTATGTTGTGAAACATAAAACAAATCATTTCAAGTCTAAAAGGTGAGATTTAAAATCACTGGGATGTGCATGAACTGCACATTATTAACTAGGGTACCTGGTCAAGAAGTGGCTGTTAGACCACTGGGTGGGCCAAGGTTCTGTTTTGGAACTCAGTATTAAGTGTCACAAATTATGGGGCATCATAGGGTTAAAACCTTAAGTTCTAATGACTTTTATTGCCATATTAATTTTGGATGCAAAATTCCTGATTATCAATAAAATGTGAACAGGAGTACAGATCAAGTCTAGCTTCTAGAATTGATTCAAAGCAATGATCATAACATTCCTTAGGGCCTTACTACCCCTCTGAACAATGAACATGTATTTTAGGACTTTAGTGCGAATTCCACAGGATGCAATTAAATCATGTGGGCTTGTGAGGTATTCTGCCTCAACAATCTGTTTAGGATTAGGTCACTGGTCCTTATCTGCAATAAGATGTGCAGTTTGGGCTTGTAAGAAGACCCATACTTTTAAAAAGAATAATAAGCATAAAAGCAAGCATCTCTCTCTCTCTCTCTCTCTGGAACCTAAAAGGAAAGAGAAAAGGAAAATGTAGTTAGTTTAGTACTATTCCTCCCACTGGGGTATGGAAAAATAATTTAATTTTTAAACAGGTTCATTTGATTGGCATGTAGCCATTTATCAATGACTGTTATAGTGAGGCAGTCTAACTTGGTAGACTGCTGGACTGCACTTGTTTACAGTGGGATAGGGCCTGTTGTTGGGTCTTGCCCATAGATTGTTAAGCAAACAAGTGTACCTTTTGGATGTCTTGTTTGAAATATTTAACATATTTACCTACTGATGCTCCATTAGTAGTGGCAGTACACAGGTCCAGAAGTAAATGTTCTCGGAGTCTCATGGACCGTCCGGTCATGATTTCAAAAATGGGGTACACTGTGTACCTGCAGAGGGTGTCCCTCTTATTGCCATAAGGAGTAAAGGCAATAATTAATTCCAGTATTTTTGAGTTTTCTGAGCAAGTTTATTAAAACATAACTTTGATCTGCCTGTTAGCACATTCCACCGTCCTGATGACTGTGGATGGTAAGGGATATAAAACTTTTGTTTTACCCATAACAAATCCAGAATTTCCTGCATTACTTAGGCTATAAAGTTGGATCCCTGTAATCAGAATTTACCTTTAGGGGTAAAACCCTACCTGGTAAATAGCTAGTTTACCAAGACATTTGCAGTCACTTTGACTGTGTTGTTTCGTTAGGTTGGTGATCACTAGTGAAAACTAATTGTTCTTAGTGGTTGGCATAAGGTCAATGTAGTCAAACTGGATATTGTTCCAGGGGCCTTTGCCTCTGGGGTAACAATGCATTTTTCCTAGCTGGTATAGGATTGTTCTGTTCACAAATCAAACAGTTACTAATGTAGTGTTCTACATCATTTCTCATATGTGGTCACAAGACAGAGTATTTTAGTCTGTCTAGGGTTTTTATTGACTCACTAGTGTCCACCAGTTGGAGTTACAGTAGATAAAATCTACTCTCAGGTGTTCAGGAATTACCCGTAACTTTTCATGAGTGTTACAGCAGTGATGTTCCAAATGAGTAGGCCATCACTGGATAGGTGAGTGTCATTTTCACTTTGTATGAGAACTATTTCTGGAAGTTATTCCTCAGTTTCTTTATTAAGGAACCTATACACTGCCCTCAGATAAGGGTCCTTCTTATTGAGCATAAAGAATATACATACAACATGCTTGAACCTTATGAATATACAGTATTTAAACTGGTTAGAGTTGTGACGTATACAAATAAGTCACTGTATTTCTCAGAGATAATACAGAGTACTGGAACAGAAGTTTGTCTTCTGCCAAAGAAATTCAGTGTATTTTTATTTTTTTTATTTAGTTTTTGTTGACAGGGTAAGTACACTAGACAAATCCTGCCTATTTTCAGGCACAACCCGGGGAAGGGGATACAGATGAATGCCAACTAATCTTCAACCAGATTAAGTTGTGGGTGTTTTTTTTTTTTTGTGAATGAGGGAAATTTGGCCAGGACACCGGGGAAATTCCCCTACTCTTGCTTCCTGTGAGCAGGGGGGACTCTTTTTCCTGCAGAACTAAGATGGCTGCTGTCCTGGACCCTGGAGGAGGTGGCGGTGATGCAGCTCTCTGTTTTGTGGTTTCTGCTGCAGATCTCCAGCCTACTATGCTTTTTGGTTTGCCTAGTGCTTGCAGTAATAATCAACTGAACTCTGCACCGCAACTAGTTGTTCGTACACCTCCTGATTCTCCTCTTGATTTTGGAACTCTCACCCAGATTTTGGACCAGCATTCTCATACAGTTATTGGGACCAGTACTAACACTATGTCTCTATTGCATTTGAGACTGCTATATGAACAAAACCATTCTCTCTTACGGCGCTTCATGCAGGAGGATGACGCACTGCACTCCACCCTGTCTACTACCTCTGACCTGGCTGAATTACACTCTGGGCTATCACACACATCAACAACAGACTTACTTACAGCTCCTAGCAGTACCGCTTCAGCTACTGTAGGCAGGCTGTCCTCTACAACTACTCATGGGGGTATTTCATTTCCAGACTCTGCATGGTCCCCTGCTTCCGCTCTGCATGCTGCAGGTTGGACTCAACCACTTCCTGGCACCCTGGTCATCTCCCAAGTGGTAGCGCGCAGGGGACATTATGCGGGAAACACAGTCACTGAACAGCCTGCTGAATCCACTTCCTTCCCTCATTCATCCTCCAGTGGCTTTGTTGCTTCTACGCCCTTCCACTTTGACATGAATTTCTACTGTTGGCTAACCAACTTCTGAAACTTTGGGCCCTATGCAAGCTAAGGATTCTGCTTTGGTACTGCATCTTCCACTAGCAGTACTCTCTTCTTCGACAGCTGATTCTATTCCCCACTTGGATAATCTTCCTTTGCCTACTCTAAGTACAGGGGAGGCTTTAACTGACCATCCCTTTCCCTTTCGCCTCAGTGATCTGTTTCAGAACTTGGGTGAACCAGCCCGACATAGGAATGCAGTTCATCTGAAATATTTTAGTGACCTCTCTACTGCACCTGATAGGAAAACTGTTTTGCATTCCCTGTTGCTTGACTCTATGGGTATTTCAGCAAGTGAATTGTTTGCTTTCATACATGTCAAAGGGGAATCAGTTTATGATTTAAGTTTTAAGAATGTTTCTACTCTAGAAAAATGTTGGATCAAATACGATGTGGTGAAATCACAGCCTTTATGGGCCCCCTTTATGCTCATTCCTCTTACTAAACCTACAGTAAAATTGATTACTCTTCTTTTCATAATGAAGGAGTGAGCATAGAGGACATTCAATACTGGATTAAGGAGTGCTGCGACATTCTTGAGGTTCTCATCCTATTTTGGACGAGGACCTTGTCTGACAGGGGTTGAAGGCTAAGGTGCAATTGAAGCAGGATGACAGGAGTATAGCTCATTTGCCAGGTAGTTTTTATATAGGTAGGGATAGAGGTTTGTGTTTTTATCCCAGTCAACCCCGCACCTGCCATAAATGTGGTTCTCAGATGCATTTGAGCCACACCTGCAATGAGCCAAGGTGCACTATTTGCTTGGCCTATGGTCATGTGAGTCTCGGTTGCCCTAACCCATGGAGGTGTAATCTCTGTGATGAGACTGGCCATACTTACCATCAATGTCCATGGGCTGACAAGGATTAGGTTGCCCTTATCACAGACTCTCAGACTCAGGTTCTTCACCAGCATGAAGGGGACGGCCAGGTCGTAGTGCCCCCTGCCCCCAGTGAGGATCTTCCCTCTGCTTTTCCTGCCCTTCCAGTGGCAGATCCTGTGTTACAAGACCTGAATCTCCCGGCATGGACCCAGTGCCTGGGGTTGTTGCCCCCTCTGACCCCATGCCACCCTCTCCCCCTTCTGCTTTGGACCCCTTCATGGAGGTTTCTCAGGGAAAAAAGGGTAAATCCCAAGGAAAGCATAAGGCTCCCAGCCCTTCCTCCAAACAATCCATTTTGACCAGGAATCGCTATCAAGCCCTGCCCAAATGGAAGCAGTGGAGTGATATAATGGACGAGGAAAATGACTCTGAATCTTCACAGGCCTCTTCCCTCCATTTAGACTACTCCTTTGATTCCCAACAAGAACCCTCCCCTACTACATCTGACACCAGGCGGCAATCACCGTTTACTTGATGCCTCTTTGCCTAATTCTTCATGTTTTTCTGCTGGTTTTTGGTCTTTTTCTTTCTTCTTATGCCTGTGGGTTTGGGTCTTCACTGCCTCACACTTAATGTGTGAAGCATGAAATCCCATAGAAAATGTCTTGCCTCTCTACAGTATCTTTTGGATCTCCCACATGATCTTTACTTACTTAAGGATACTAGGCTGAAGACTCAATATGCACTGACCCAGGCTTCTGCTGGTTGGACTAGAGGCCCTTCCTATTGGTCTTCTGGTGAGGACATATGTGATGGGTTGGGTATTTTGTTTTCTGGTTTTGACTGTACCGTTACGAGATTGGTTGATATTGTCCCTGGCCATGCCTTGTTGCTTGACTACACTTTCCTTTGCCTCCAGCTCAGGATTCTGAATGTTTATGCTCCTCAGGGTACTGCTGCTTGTTCTGACTTATTTCAGTTGTTGCAGCCTTATTTACACACCTCTAGACATCTTTATATGGGAGGAGACTTCAATTGTGGTCTCACTCTGGCTGACAGAGGACGCTCCACACAGAAGCTTTTCGGGGACTCTACTGCATTATGTATTATTCTCAAGTATGCCTCTCTTAAGGACAGTTATTGCGAGGTGCATCGCAAAGGAACAATGACCTATCATAGAGGCCTTCTGGCCACCTGTATTGATTTTATTTTTCTCTCCCAGAATGTTATGCTACAACAGGCGAGGGTCATTCCTTGCAAGACCTCAGATCACATGGCCATCTCATTGCTTTGTTTTCCTTCTACGGCTTCTCATCCTCTTCTTGTTTCTTCATGCTGGAAGTTGAATAGCTCCCTATTGTCTGATGGCAGCATTATTTGAGACTGTCAGGAATTTCTGTTAGCCTGAATTTCGGTTCTGGATGCTTACACCTCCCCTTTACATTGGTTGGATGATACAAAATCGGATCTTAAATGCTTTTTGCTTAGGTATGCCAGGAGTAAATCTGTTTCCTTTTATCATCAGTATTTGATATTACGGTGACATTTGCAGGCTGTAATTTCTAGGGCTGCTGAGACGGCTCAAGAATGCTCCCCTCTTATTGCTTCCTTGAAGACCCAGATGGAAGAGTATCAATATAACAGGGCCAGCTCATTGCGTCTTGTGGCTACTTGTGGCACCCACTCTTCAAAGGCCTCTTTTGATATATACAAGCACTGTTCTGAAAGGGTGGCAGCCAATTACATTGAACGTCTTACTGACCCTGACTCTTCTAAGGTTTATGACACTATAACCTCTCTCCAGCTAAAGGTCTCTTCCCATTTAGCCAGTGTTTTTGGGACTCCTTCAGTGGCTACATCCACTGCTGTTTCCTTTTTTGATTTCCTGACCCCTTCTCCTCCTCCTGATCTTTGCATCAAGTTGACAGACCCAATTTCCTTGTTAGAGGGTGCAGGTGGCTATTAGAAACAAAAGCGATGTACTTCTCCAGGGCAGGACGGCCTTACTGCTGAACTTTATCAAGCTTTTTCAGATGTTTTTCACCCATTCTTACCTTGCTCTTTAATACTATCATTGCTACTCATTCTCTGTTCCTCAGAATTTTTTGGACGCAATCGTGTTTCTGTTGTTCAAGAAAGGAGATAGGTCAGACATATGGAATTGGAGGCCTTTGAGTCTCTTGAATGTGGACTATAAGACTTTTACATCCATCCTGCTTCACCGTCTTCTTCCTGTCACAACCCACATTATTTCAGAAGTACAGACCTGTGCTATTCCTCAACGCACTATTGTTTCCAATCTTTCCCTGCTTAAAGATGTCTCTGCCTTTAGCTCTCCTTCTTCTCCTTTGCTTCTTTTTTCACTGGATCAGGAGAAGGCATTTGATAGAGTGAATCATGACTACCTCTTTCAAGTCTTGTCTCATTATGGTATTCCACAGCACTTTATTCAATGGATTATATTGCTCTATTTCACTGCCTGGATCTCATCTCATGCGAATGGCTACCTGCCCCCCTTGGAATTGTACCGGGTTCGCAGGGCTGCCCTCTCAATCCTCTTCTTTATGTTTTTCATATAGATCCATTACTTTGTAGACCCTTATGTCACCCCTCGATCCCTCATTTGTCCTTTCCTTCTGGGTGCTCTGTCCCTACAGTACTGGCTTATGTAGATGACCTCTGCATTCTCACCACCCCGGACCTACAAGAAGTGGACTTAGTCCTCCTTTTAATGGATTTCGAACGTGTGTCTGGTTCTCAGCTTAATTATAATAAGAGTACGGCATTGTATCTCCCAATTCCAATACCCCCACATTCACTTCGCTACATTGTGGGACTGCCTGTAGAATTTTCCCCAGTTAAAGTTTTAGGACTGACCTTTGGTTCCCCTGATGATGCCCACTCAAATTGGACTGTTGTTTTGGACAAGGCCATTCATTTGGTTGCATCCTGGAAGGGTCATACTATTGTGAAGAGAAAGCGGGTTTTGTTGTTGAAAACCTTAGTTCTTCCTTTATTTCTTTGTGGCTGTCAGTTTTCCAGTCCCTTTTCCTTGGAGGCTCACTTGTATAATGTTTCCTTTCAGGGATTCTGGGGCTGCCATTTAAATCGGTGAAGCGTTCTTGCCATATCTTGATCATTGCCCTGGAGTGAGGTTCGGATGTTGAACCCTTGGTGTTTTCACTGTTTTGTTTCTTAGACTGTTATCCCTACCTAATACACCCCGGTCTTCTGGTTTCTCTTCTTCATCATCATATTGCTTCATTGTGCACCACCTGGTGTCTCCCCCCTTTCAAAATTCCTCAGAATTTTCGTAAGTTTAAGCTCCCCCATTTTATCATTCCCACCTTTTTAAAAATTTATCAGTGGTCTCTGACCCCTACAGTGATTCTCTCTTCCTCAAGAAAGCACTTATATCGGTCTCTTTTGGGAACATCCTTTTTGGACTTTCTGGTGCTACGAGACTCCCTTGGTGTTCAACTGGACTCCTCTGGAGTTTTTCGCCAACTGACTGATCCACAGATCCCCCAAAGGGTTTGGGATGTAACCTGGCTTTCTTGTCATGGCAGACTAGGTGTTTGTGGTAATATAAAAGTATAGGCTCATGAAGAAAGGACTTGTCCCGGGATACGTGCCTTTCCATTCCAGAGATCATGATGCATTTCTTTTCTTGATTGCCCTATTCACAAACAGTATGGACCCTTCTCCTCCATAAATGGAAGGAAAAGGCCCTTCCTTTTCTCACGTATAATATTTTGATTTATGGTATTTATCCCCCTACTTTGGTTCATTACCATCCTAGTACTTTACGTTTACTTTTTGCATTCTGTCACTTCTATCTGTGGCAGGCCAGATGTGCATTTTTACTACAACAGAAAGTGTGTAGTCCTACTCAGATTGTCACTTAGATTTTACAGGGCTTACAGGCTGTTTATAGTTCTGAGAAAACCTCTGTATCGCCTGAAGTTTTTCGAGGCTATTGGGGCTTCTGTTCCTGGATTTTTTCCTAATGAAAAGCACTATATAAATGCTAATTCTTCTTCTTCTAATGATACAGTACTTTTTTGTGTTTTGTTTCCTTTTCTTCATGGTAATTTTGTATGATGTACTACTGTTCTTACAATGTTTGTATAGCATACAATACTCCCCTACTCTTTTTAGTGGGGATGAGATGGGGGTTATATACTACTACAGATTCTCACTGCTTGTTATTCATGTATGCTGTAACACTTTCTTTTGTTTTTTATTTAATTTATTATGGTTTTTGTCTGATGCCATACACTTTTGTATATTTTCTCTTAAGTTTTTAATGGAAGATTCCCCTACTCTTATAGTGGGGATGGGATGGGGGTTATGTACAACCATGGGTTATTTATGTTTGTAGTTCAAGTATGCTGTGGTACTTATTTTTGTTTTTTGACCTCCTCCACTATGGTTTTGTATGAAGCAATACGTTTTAGTATAATTTGTTTTCACTGCGACTTCCCCTACTCTTTTAGTGGGAATGGGATGGTGGTTATGTGCCCACATGGATTATTTTTGTTTGTACTCCATGTATGCAGTAATACGTATTTCTGTTTTTGAATTCTTTTCTTATGGTCATATGATTTGTATATTTTGTTTTCAATTTTCAATAAAAAATTCCCCTACTGTTTTCAATAAGTGCCACGGGATCTTTAACATCCACCTGAACTACCACCATTCCAGGCAGATGGGACCTCGGTTTAACATCTCATCCAAAAGACAGCACCTCTGAAGTGCAGCACCCCTTTCATGCTACACTGTAGTGTCAGTATTGGGATATTAACCCAAGTGCCAGATGTGGGAACTGAACCCACAGCCCTCTGATCTCCTGGCCTCACAGGTGAGTGTGCTACCTACTGAGTCACTGACACTGACAAAGAAACAGACCCAATTAGAAACTGTTATAAAAACATAGTATCTGTGGTGCTTTCTGTAATTATCTCAAGGATATTTCTTGAAGCAGGCAGAACTTAAAGATCATGTGTAACAGATTTTACAAATTTGTAATAAAAGTTTAAAAAGCTGAAATTCAAGTCCTTGTGTCATGATTAGGGTTTCCTGAAAATTTCATGCTGTTTGGTTTTGTAGTTTTCTTTAAATCAGCATTTGTTAACTTGCTGTACAGTGGCTGAAAACAGTGGAGTTATTTCTGTCCTCTCAATCAAGCTTAGAGAGCGATGACATCATCAGCATGCTGTTTCAGAGTCCCAATCAGAGCAGCAGTCTGTAGAGTTAGTGGTTTGTTGAGCTCTCCAGGTTTCTTACAAATCCAGTCTCTGGTTTGTGTTTAGATAGATTAGCCTAAAATGTATCATTCTTTTCCTTTAAAAAGCTGATCATTTCAGTTTTGATGCTGAATTGAAATAGTAGAAATCTTTTTCTGTGAGAAATCAGCTTGTCTGTATCACAGCTCTGCTCTTTCCAATCAAACCTCAATTTTATGCTAACTATATAACACAGGGCTGTTTAATGAATATAAAAAATAAAACTAAAATGTGTTCATTCACAAAAACATTTTGTCTTTGATGTAGCCCTCATAAATACAATCATGTAAGAACATGTTTTTTATGTCAGATTGACAAACAGGTGTTTGTCACACTCTGCTATAGTATTTCAAGCACATGTACTGTCAGAACTCAAAAATGTCAGTTCTTTGGTGGTTTCTGTGTGAAAATACATAATGTACGTGTATAACTAGAAACACTATGTGGCATCCAGACACACCGTGTCTCTGTCCCACAGTTGAGGCAGCTGCAGTCTACTGCCACCAGTCCCCTGCCCCACAAGTACCCTGCCTTCTGCACCACATTTGAGGCTGCTGCACCCTGCTGCCCACTGTCTTCTCCCACACAGTCAGGGATTGTGTACCCTGCTGCCTCCTTCCCCTGCCTAAAGAATCTGGAGTATTGTACCCTGCCTTCTCCTGCCCAAACAATTAGGGTTGATGCACCCTGCTGCCCTCTGTCCCCCATCCTCACAATTTAGGATGCTGCACCTGTTGCCCCCTATTCCTGTCTCCACAGTCAGTGCTCCTGTGCTGTGTTAAGCCCTAGAGGGCCAGGTTCTCTACCTCCACAGCTTAGGCTGCTGTGCCATGTTGCCCTAGCCACCAGTGGTTGTGGTTTTGCTGCACCCTGCTACATACTTCCATTGCCCCAAATCATCAGGACTGCTGCACCATGTGTACCCCATCCCACAGTCAGGGCTGCTGTACCCTGATGCCCCATGTGTCCTATCCCTTAGTCAAGGCTTCTGCACCATGCTGGTTTCTATCCTCTGTCACCAGACACAGGGCTGCTGCACCCTGCTTCTTTCTACACAGTTGGGGTGCTATGGCCTGCCGTGCCTTAAAGCCCCATGCCTCTGCAGTTAGGGCTGCTGCACAATGCTGTCACTTACCACAAGATTCAGGGCATTTGCTGCACCCTGTTGCATACCTCCACAGTTTAGGCAGTTGCACCTTGCTGCCCCCCTGCCATCAGTGTCAGATCCTTTGCTACACCCTGCTGAGACAGGAGCAGGGGGCAACATGTGCAGTGTCCCTGTCTGTGAGGGTGAGAGAGAGGGTAGCAGGGTGCAGCAACCCCAACTGTTTGGGAAGGTTGCAGCAAAAGAGTAAGGGCATTTGCTGCACTCTGTTGCACACTTCCACAGTTGAAGCAGTTGCACCTTGCTTCCCCACTACCATCAGAGTCAGATCCTTTGCTACACCCTGCTGAGACAGGAACAGGGGGCAACATGTGCAGTGTCCCTATATGTGAGGGTGAGACAGAGGGTAGCAGGGTGCAGCAACCCCAACTGTTTGGGAAGGGTGCAGCATAAGAGTAAGGGCATTTGCTGCACTCTGTCCCCTGCCTGTGGAGGCAAGGGGCTCTGTCATGCAGCAGGGCAAAATTATGGCAGGGGACAGAGGACAGCATGGTGCAGAAGACTTGACTGTGAGGCAGGACACAGGTGGGCATCAGGGCACAGCAGCCCTGACAATAGCACTGAGTGCACATTGTGCAGCAGCCCAACCCATTTGAGGCAATGGAATTGTGGAGGATGGTTCAGCAGCCCCAACTGTGGATGTAGCTGATATGAGACTCTAGGGTGTAGCAAAGGATCTGGCTCTGGTGGCAGGGGGACAGCAGGGTGCAACTGCCTAAACTGAGGAGACATGCAACAGGATGCAGCAAATAGGTTCACAGGTACAATTACATGTCCACTAGCTTCCAGAGCCATTTATGGTTCTGCCACTTTTCAGTGGCCAAATTCCAATTTTTTCTCTTCAATGTGACTATCCAGTGTGATCTTGAAGGCTGATAAACTGTTTACACATACCAACTCTGACGGGAGTGTATTCCAGGTGTTAACCACCCGTTGATTGAACCACCTCCTTCTCTTGGCCATGTTATACCTTTCCCCTTTCAGTTGCATGTGATGGCCCCTAGTTCTGATACCTGTTCTTATATTCCAACACAAAGCCGCTGATTCCCAGAACATTCCATTTGTTGTGGCTTTGTACACATAGCATAGATCCCCTCTCAATCTTCTATATGACACTGAGTATACTCCTAAAGACTGCAATCTATTTTTATATTCCATATCTGTTACATAATGTATCCTTCTTGTAAATCTACGTTGAACTTGTTCCACCTTACTACTAGGTTCTATTTCCTGAGGTGCACTAAACAGTGCTCCATATTCTAAGACTGGTCTAACCAAGGACCTATACAAGGGGACCATCACGTCCTTTTTCCTACTCCTGATGTTCTGCAGTATATTCCACGTGTCTCTATTGGCCCTTTTCACTATTTCAATGTCTTGAATCTTGTGTCAAGTGGCAGCATGGTGCAGCAGCCCGAGCTGCAGAGGTAGGGGCTCTAAAGCATAGCACCCCAACTGTGTAGAAGGAAACAGGGTACAGTAGCCCTATCTCTGGTGACAGGGGATAGAGGAGAGCATGATGCAGAAATCTTGACTGTGGTGCAGAACACAGGGGGCATCAGGGTACAGCAGCCCTGTCTGTGACATGGGATACAGGTGGTGCAGCAGCTCTGCTCATTTGGGGCAATGGAAGTGGGTAGCAGAGTGTAGCAAAAGACCCACCTTTGGTGGCTAGAGCAGCATGGTACAGCAGCCCCAGCTGTGGAGGCAGGGAACCTGGCACTCTAGGGCTTAGTACAGTACAGCAGCCCTGGCTGTGGAGATAGGAACAGGGGCCAACAGGTGCAGCTTCCCTAACTGTGAGGGTGGGGGGAGAGTGCATCAACCCCTACTGTTCAGGCAGTGGGCAGCAGTCCTGATTCTTTAGGCAGAGGATGGAGGCAGCAGGGTGCACAATCCCTGACTGTGTTGGAGAAGACAGTGGGCAGCAGAATGTAGCAGCCTTGAATATGGAGCAGAAGGCAGGAGGTTTGTGGGGCAGGGACAGGTGGCAGTAGACTGCAGCTGCCTCAACTGTGGGGCAGAGAAACGATGCATCGGGATGCCACATAGTGTTTCTAGTTACACACATAAATGATGTATTTTCACACAGAAACCACCAAAGAACTGAAATTTGTGAGTTCAGACAGGTGCCTGTCACACTCTGCTATAGTATTTCAAGCACATGTACAGTTCATCATTCTGACATGAAAAAAAATGTTCTTACATGAATGTATTTATGAGGGCTACATCAAAGACAAACTGCTTCTGAGAGTGAACAAAGTTTAGATTTTTTTATAGTCATTAAATAGCCCTGTGTTATATAGTTAGAAAAAAGTTGGAGTTTTGATTAGAAAGAACTGAGAGCTGTGATACAGACAAGCTGATTTCTCAAAGAGAAAGATTTCCACTACTTCAATTCAGCATTGAAACTGGAATGATCAGCTTTTTTATGAGATGATAATGATATATTTTAAGCTGATCTAACACAAGCCAGAGACTTGGTTTGTAAGAAACTTGGAGAGCTCAGTAAACCACTAACTCTACAAACTACTGCTCTGATTGGGAATCTGAAACAGAAGACTACTCCAAAATGAGGTCATCACACTCTACATTTGACTGAGAGAACAGAAATAACTCCACTGTTTTCAGCCACTGTAGAGCAAGTTAACAAATCCTGATTTAAAGAAAACCACAAGCCCAAATAGCATGAAATTTTCAGGAAACATTAATCATGACACAAGGACTAGAATTTCAGCTTTTCAAGCTTTTATAAAAAATAAAACCATTGCACATGATCTTTAACCTTCTCATGGAGTGCTGGTATCATTTTATGTAAGGGAAAATCTTTTTATTCCTTTCTTAACACAAGCTGTGTATTTCTCAAGGATGTTCCAGCTCTCAAAACCATTCACAAATATTTGTGGTAATTAGGAGACTCCTTGCCTCCTTGATTTTCATTTTATTTGCCAGGCATGTTTTAACATTGCCTGAAAATTGTACATGTACGATGATGCAATTACTAGCCATGCATACTCTGTCATAACTAGGATGTAGAATAAGAATTCCAAACCCTGCTATCTGACCCTCATTGGTATGTGTGGCTGAGTCATCAGTCAAAACATGACACACAGTGGTGTCTTTTAACACTTTCTGAGGTTCTGTCAGAAAGGGCACTGGCACAGGTAGGTCAGGGGGTTGGAGTGAACAATCATGGGTCTCTCCTGCAAATTGTAGGCTGTTGGCCTACAAGGATGGAGTTTTGATAGGAAAGACAGTGATGTCATAATCCTGTAAAATGAGAGACCAGTGTGTAAGTCTGGCATTGGATACAGAGTCATCTTTTACTCAGTCTGCAAACAGAACGTTGGAATGCAGCACAATGGGTGCATATCCAATGATGTACATAAAGTATCTCACTGCCTAGTATATAGCCAAAAGATTCCTTTCACAAAGGTTGTATTTCAGCTCCACTGGGGCAAGCATCTGTGATGCATAAGCAATGAGTCTGATGTGTCCATTGTATGTTTGAGCTAAAACAACTGGAATTGCTTTATCTGATGGGGCAGTTTCAAAGTAATGCCATAAAACTGTGTTAAGATTAACCAATGCTGGGGCCATGATCAGTGATCCCAAAAGAAAAAATAATGATATCAGTATTAGGATACCTTGCACCTTCTTACCTGTAGTGCCTGCCATTGCAGCCATAGTATGGGATGATCCAGGTGTCAATGATGGAGGGGGTTCTGCATCATGTGCAGGGAATGCTGGCACTATCAGGGGTGCCTGCACAGTGGAGAAAAGTGTTTGCAAGCTGTACACAGTTCTCCAGCTATGAAGTGTGGTTCAGTAGCCATCAAGGGTGGTGAAAATAGTACTGAAACAGTTGTCAGCTCAGGTTCAGAAATCAAACCTGTAACCCTCCCCCCAACGTGGCCTATGATGCTGAAAATATCACAGCCATGGGGCTTTCAGAATCAGGGTTGCCCCCTCCCCCATCAAATGTAAAGTGGGTTTCCCCACCGGAATTTTGCTGGATGGTAGCAACATTGTTTTTAATGTTGCAGTTTAGGGTATTAATGCACTGCATAGGAAAAGCAGTACGTTCAGTCTTCTCGGGGACAGCTGATGTTACATTGCACAGGAAATAAAAACATTTCATGTAATTAACTAAAATGTGTTCTTTAACCAAGGTCATGCTAATAAAGCAAACATTAACAGCATCAGCTGTTTCTGCAGCATCAGATACTGACTTCATGACAGATTGCGTATCAGCCTTATTCAAAAGTACGTCAGCATCATTTTTAATGAGAATCTTTTGTCCCTCAGAAACACTAGTGTTACTGAGAACATTATTAATCATGCCAAAAAACTCAGGTTTGTTTTGTTTGGTTATGGCAGCAATCACAGGTCCATGTGACTGCAGGATCGAATCTCCATGATATGGTGGTCGGCCATTTTGGATTACCTCATGGGCATCTTGGGTTACTGTCATGACCATTATCACACGACCATGAGCCAGTTGATGGTATGGGATGCAACCTGATGACATGTGTTGTCCACCATTTTGAGCCTCAACAATTTCTATTTTGTGAATCCAGAAAACAAGTGGGCTAGCTCTTGCTCTAGTCCACCCCACAGCATACTGTGAGTGTTCAAAATCAAATTCTTCAACATGAGAAGAGGCAAGGTCTTTGGACATTAAGTTAGTATGCCCTGCCAATACCTCTGGCTGATAGAACAAGTTCACTATATCTGACTTTTTACTCCTACATTCTAACTGCTCAGATACAGGAGTTAGCACACTGTAAAATGTATTGTTTTTACACACATCTTGTAAAACTTTCTTTTTATCAACAGAAGCTGTGTCATAGTTTATATTGAAAACCTTCATTTCAAGTCTGCTGTAATTAAAACATACTGAATCATGCTGTGCCGTCAAGGTCTGGTGTTGAAATACCAGCTTGTTAACTTTTTCTGTAATACCTTAAGACTTATTATCTCAAAGTTCCCTGTTTTCAAAACATAAGGAATCAGTGTTATTAGCCAGAACACCATTAGTTTGAAAAACATTTTTTCTAAGTTTTGCCTTTTTAGTGTGATCTCTTAAGGCATGCAGGTCATTGCTGCTTCTCTCATTAAAGAGAGACTCAATTTCTAGATGGACAGATTGTAGCTCAGGCAGCAGTCCAGCTATTTTTTCTGTATGAGAAGCCCTTTTCAGACTAATCTCCTGCTTGCAGGCAGAAGTCTCTATTTTGCAAGCAATATACTCATTTTTCAAAACAGATATCTTATTTAGAACAGCATCAAAATAATTGAACAATGTTGCAATTAATAATCCTTCAGGATCATTGGTACCATTTTCCAATTCCCCATAATGTCCGCTAAAGGACTACCATTGGATTTTGCTACCTCAGCAAAATCACACCTATTACCAAAAGCAGTTTGGTATGTTAAGGCATCCAGCCTCAACTCAGTACTGATATATTTAGACATGTCATATAAGATAAGAAACCCTTAGCTGTCTGTGGATCAAAAACTTTGTTTGCAACCAAAGTTCATGACAGGACACAAACAGCCTTTGGTGAATGTGGACACCTAGATGAGTAAATACCCATTAGGATTTGATTCCACAAGAAAGCTGTCTATATGTCTGTTCTGGATCCCTTTACAACTGTGTTCCCACAGAGAAAGAATAGGAAAAAACCAAAATAAAATAACTCACTACACAGAAATTGAATATCTGCCAAGAGATTGTTTTGTCTGCACTGTGGAACACACAACAGATCGAAAAATTGAAACATTAGACACTTTCTGTTGCTTGTTACTGGGGGTTTGTCACCCAGTGTTTTAATTTACAGAGGAAATTAAAATGAGACTTGGCAAAAACATCCAGAATCTGCTCGCGGTTGCCATTATGTTGTCTAAACACCCTTGATGTGTAGGGTAAACAATAAAAATAATAATAATAATACAGATTCGTGTGTCTTAGAGTCTGCCAAGAAACATTCATAAACAAGCAAGGAGTACTACTAAAGTTTATTATATTACTTACGCCAAGCATGTGGCAGAGAAAATCACAAGGGAGATGGGTTTCTCACCATTCTCCTGAAGAATGTACATAATCTCCAGAATTGTAGATCTTGGTTCTCTAAGATCTTGTTCTATCTCTCCCCACACTCCAGCTCTCTGCCCTTCTAGAAAAGCTACAGTGGGTTGCAGACAGCTAAATACTACAGATAGCAGCATAACAACAGAGATTACAATATAGTTACAGATATGAAAAACAATATGTATTGGTCCTAAGTTATTCTCCATTGAATAATGACTTAGGAGACAGAATTACTAATGAGTATCATATGAGACAGAATATGCTTCCGTTAGCATTATAGCTTAGACAAAAGAAATGCTGACAGTTCAAACTACATGCACCATTTCTTGCTTATGTACAATATAAAACGTAAGACATAACAAAGGCCTTCTGTCTCTGTCAGCTTGCTTAGACAAAGAGAACTACTGACAGGCCTATTACATGGCATATCTGCCTGAGTATAAAATATACACTACATATAATTATATGAGAATATAAGTATACAATAATCACTGATGATCCCTCTGAGTCATCATATTAGTGATTAGGTAGATTATATATGGAATATCTATAAAAGACAAATATAATCTAGATAAATGTGTTATAGTGAGGTATAATGAATCATGCATGACAATATTAGCATAGTGCAAAACAGCAGTATTACAGTACCATAGACAAGGAATACAGTGCAAGGTGTATGTGAGGTGTATGTGGGATGATAGGGGCATAACCTAAGTATAACACTGTTACTACAACAAAACAACAACAGCCATAAGCAGACATTTTCAATATGAAACCCTTTGTTTGTAGCAAAGCAGTACTGTAAAATAACACATGAAAGTGATGCAAAACAAACAAAAAAATAGATATAAAAGAACAGAAAACGAACACCCTGTTACAACATTTCCATAGTGCGTATGCAGGAAGTACCATGAAAACACACTGAGGGATCATATCACACCTGCATACCTATGCACCTGCGTAGAGGTGCACAAAGGGTGTATTCAACAAATTCAGCCAAAAGTCCACGTGACCACAACCACATGCACATGCCTCCACAGGGGAGTTGTGACCATGGACCAGGTAGGGAAGACATTGTTAATCACAGCCTAGGTACCAGACTGCATCCCTTATGCTATGAGGAGCTGGTCCATTCACCCTTGCCCAGCCATCACTGTAATGGAGCACCGGTCTGCCACAAATACATTTGGGGCGTACGTCCACATGATGGCATACCACGCATACACTGCTTTCCCCCTCACATCAGCTTTCAAAACAAGCTACCCACTTGCAAGGAACAGTGTACCAGGACAGCCACCAGCACCAGTAACCAGCACCCCACCCACCAATGGCACAAACAGCCACACCCCATAGCAGCTCATAAACTGCAGCTTCTCAGCACTACACACACACACATACCTCAGTGACCAAAGGCTGTCCAAGTGATACTGGTAATGTGGCCCCATAAAAAAAGAAAGAAAACTGAAAGCAGTACTTGGATACACATACACCCAGGGGTGTCTGGAGGTATGTGCCACTTGTGTGTATCCCCAGGGGTGTCTGGAGGTATGTGCCACTAGTGTGTATCTGTGTGCTAATGTGGATAGCTGGACACTGAAGAAGACGGAGCATGGTGGTGAGCAATGGCCATGGAGAGACAGTGCATACCCCCTCTGCCACTTTGTGAATAGGTGCCAATATTCAGGTGGAGACCATTCAATAAATAAGTTATTTTTACAGTGGCCTGTTACCTGTTATAAACCACAGTTGTGGATTTGACATTCATCAGGTTACAGGTAGACACAGGCTACTGTAGAAATATATTTTTTTGTCAAAGACTCACCAGCCACATATCCTTTATGTATGTACTCGAGGGAATTAGGCAGATGGTTCAACTGATATACGCTGTGAAGTACCTCAAGGGAAGACTGTAAGTCCTATATGGTATCACGCTGCACATAGAAAATGTGAAAAACAAAGGGGGCAGTGTTTTAAAATACAGGCTTTGCACATCAGGTGCAACGTGAAAGAAATGGTTTGATTCACTGTGTTCTGCTGGAAGGGAATGAAAAAAGGTTACTGCTGCACACTCATGGGTAGGGGTGTCATCATCAAATGGTCCATCCAGCCACTCATACTTGCTGATCAACCACAGCTGTGACCATGCAAACCTCGTGTGAGCATCTGCACCCATCCTCAGTTGGCATAACAATGCAACGTTGATGACTACTCCTGAAAATATCATGAATTGTGACGTCTAAATCTCTATTGTTCATTTTCAATGCATTGAAACATAAAAAACTTACATTTATAATATGTATATAGAAATGAGCATGCCTGAAACATGAAGCTACTCTGTTTTTTTTCCATTTTTTAAAACTTTCTTTATCCTCCTTCATTGGGTCCTCCGGTCATCTGCCACCATACCAGACTCGACTGTTAGGGGACTTGTAGCACCATGTGCACCCCAGCGGAACCCCAGAGCCAGTCCTGAGGCTTCATCCTTGGGTGGCCCTGACACTTCCTCCATTTCTCCCCATAGATCCTGCTTACCAAGATCCATGAAGCAGTTGCACGTGCATGTGAAGGCGCACATGTGCACCACAGCTCCAGTACCAGCCTCTCCCTCTCTCGGCCTAACTCCGGCACTCCTCAGAGCAACACAGCAACTCTGGCCTGCACAAGGTGGTGGCCAAGCTCTGAGTAGACCAAGTGCTCCGTCATGAGGTGGAGGGATGCCAACCAGCAGCTGCTCACTTCCTCTCTCCCCCCTGGCCTATGACGACCCAGCCTCATTCCAGAACCCAGATCACCAGTCATGGCACGAGGAGTAGCGTTGAGTGCCTCTACCCTCTGCACCACCAGGCAAGCTTGAGGTGACTCTGTTAACACAATGCTGAAGGTTGCAGTGTAATGTTCACCGACGGGCACTGTCAGTATCATACTGTACAGGGGGATGGGGGGATGATCTTAGGATAGATAGTATTGTTCTGAAAACCACTAGAATTACAGATGACAGCTGTTTTGGAGTACTGAGATACTCACTCCCATGTGGATGTGGAGTACATGGGTGGTGTATCATTACACTGAGTGCATGGCTGCTGATGCATACACAGGTGAAGCCAGATACTAACACCACTGTGCTTGTGTACTTGGTGGTGACAATGCAACTGGATTGAAAGGTAGTCAGATGAGTCAATCACCGTGCTGTTGGTAGAGGTATTTGTAAGTGAAGTACACTGCAGAGATGAAGACATCTCTACTACCACCACTGTTGTATGGACTATCACTTGTTGTGCATGAATACCTAGGCACAACAGGTTGTGGTAAGTACAGACCACAATTCATTGGTTGTACAACATCTCACAGGTACCAAGACAGTCACTGTGCCTGCAGTCAGAGTCTGTATCACAGTACTCATGCGCTACCATCAAAAGTAATCAAGACAGTGTCATGGCCCCATACAATCACACCAACACTCTAGTGGAACTGAACATCAAAACACTCATGTGTCATACTGCACAGACATACATTTAGTGGCAGAATCCACAACCAATCATACCAACACCCTGGTGTGAGTGAGTATCACAGTACTATTGTGTAGGCATGTGCATTCATCAATACAGTACCTGGAACAACAACAATGGTCGTACAGTCCTATAGTCACTGTGCATGTACCTGTGCCCACAAGCATCCCAAGGAATGCACTGGTCCTCATCAATGACACCATGAGGCAGATAGCACCCTGAGGACCACAGCAAGGCACTGCCACATGCAGTGTACAGAGAGGGTTGCTGATCATATGACATCTGCTGTTGGTCACATAACTGCAAGGATGACTGTTGAGAGCCTTTGTTGGAGGTATTTATCAGGACAGTACATCGAGGATGTTGAAGGCCTCTGCTTAGCAACCCACCGGTGTATGGACTTTAACTTTTTTTATATCCAGCTAAAACACCAGGTATGTAATCTCAGAAAACAGGTGGGACTCATCGCTGACACCATGAGTCAGGCAGCAGCATGAGTACCACAGCAAGGCACTGTCACTGACTCAATGTGAGGGGTTGGCTGACCGTATGACATCTGCTGTTGGTATGGCCACTACATGGATACCCGATGACAACTACGCAGTAAACACCATCAGGTTGTGGGTTTGATGGATGGAGGTAGGAGCACCACTGTATCTCTGTCCGGGGACAACAACACAAGAGTATTCTGATACTGAGTCACACCATAGGTGTTTGTGACATTGGTAAAACCGACGCAAGTGTAGTCAACAATGATCACCTTACTCACAATGCTGTTGGTGTTGCAGTCTTAAAAGACAGTGCACTGAGGTGGTTGAACGATTCTGCACCACTACCAAATATGCATGGCGTTTCTTTTGTGGTGGAGGAATTCTGCAACACAGCACTTTGTATCTCAGACAAGAATACAATGGACATACAAAATCCCACTAGCAGAAATGAATGTGCCTGCAGTCCTGCTGAGTATCACACTACTGTGTGGAAGTAAAGAGGCATTCATACAGTGTCAGAACCACCTACACATCCAACAAACACCATGGTGCGACTGAGTATAGTAGTAGTCCACTGTAGGTGTCCACATTGATCATGGTGGGAACCGTGGTGTGGCACTGGTATGACAGCAGACTTAGGGACTGTTTTATGTAGTTGTGTGACTTTGTAATTAGGATGTGATGTGGTCCTTTGGGTGTTACAATGGGCTGAAGGTAGCAGCACAAGGCCAACTGAAAGTTGATTCAGCAGTAATGTTCAGAACTACCTATAGATAACTTTGCAAGACCCTACCAGCATATGGCTGAAACACAAGCGATGCAAAGTCCGGGAGCAGATGGTACACATTGCTGACACCATAAGGCTGGTAGCAGCTTGAATCAGACAGCAATGCACTAACACTGGAGCACTGTACAGTGCAGGGTTCTGGACAGCATGATATATGGTGTTGATCTGGGCACTACATGGGTGCAGTGCCTGATGACTGCTACACAGCCCTACTGTGATACTGACTGTTGCCACAGTGTCAGTGGGATGAATACAGAGTGGCCTGCCACTGCAGGTCTGGCTGGTGATGCATGTTCTGAACAACGGTGAAACTTAATTCAGCAATAGCTGTTTGTGACAGGGATAGGGACAATAAAACTGAAGTCAACATTGATCAGCTTGCCCAATAACACTGCAATTTGGGGTTGCTGTTGGAAAACAAAGTGTAATGAGGGTAGTGAATGCCTATGCACCAACCACACCTGTACATGGATTTCAATTTTTTTCATGACTGCCTGGTAACAGCATGTTGTTGGAAGATGGTCAAGAATACAGTCTGAATAAAAAAAAAGATCACACAACTAACAACAAAACATTGACAGTGTGCCAACAGTTACGCTCACTGTCACAGTACTCGTATATTGGCGTAAGAACTGATCCCAACAGTATGACAACACCCTACCAAGCACACACACCAAGGTGAAAGTGAATATCACAACACACATCTGTAAACATCACCAGGCTTCCATAGAGTGGCAGAAACACTGGAACATTCAAACAACACCCTGGCAGTAGAAAATATGCATCCACTGTAATCAGTACAGTGCCTATACCAGCACCAGCAGTCCCATACTCACTAACCATGCATACACAGAGCTGAAGTGAAAATGTATAGTGGTGCACCTCTTGCTGATACGTGAGTCACAGTGTCATAGAAGAAGCCACAGAGTTCCCAGAATCACATCCGTATAATATTAGTATTATGACTACAGAAACAGGAATACTTTTACCTGGCTAGTTATGGGATTTTGATAACTGAACCCTGATTCCACAGTACTGCTTGTCCTAACAGCATCAGACAAAAACACCACAGATGCAAACTATAGGAGCTGGTGGTCCTCGAATATGACACAATGATTCAGGTAGGAGCATGACACACACACAAATAAAATGACACTGGAGCAATATACAGAGAGGGGTGGTATACATAGGATATGCGGTATTAGTCAGTGCACTGCAGACATGATGATAATAACTCAGAGCATGGTGTGGGTGTAGGAGAGATGGATAGGGGGTCCTGCCACTATATAAATGGATGATGACAACAACAGGAGTACTGTCATATAACCACCTGTCATATACTGTCATATAACCACCTGGGTGTTTGGTGCCATGGGTATGTAGTAATGCCACTGTATGGCTATGTGATACAGCATACCCAGGACTGTTGAGATGATGATTGAGGAAAGAGTGAGTGTGGGACACTTCAGGGGTCTAGCAACTGTATTGCCAACAGGCAAATCCAACACTTCAGTAAGAACAGAACAGTAAGAACAGATTAAATAACAATATGGTGTGGATGGACTGGGTAGCAGCAATGAAACAACAGTCCTAAATAATAAGTAATCAGATTACTACTTCAGAATGAAGGGGAGCTGTTAGTAAAGACAGTGACATAAGGAGGTTACCAACAAAAACAAAACAAGCCAGTCTATTCATACAAAGCGCAGCCACTGGGGGGGGCATCATTATAAATGAAACCTTTTTTTTCAGGTGAATGCAGTGCAGTAACACACAGGTCTGTAAGATAACATGTGGGCAAAAGTATTACAAGTACAGGGGAGGACGACAATGAAGATGAAGGCAGAGATGGTAGACGTGCACAAGACACGGCTGAGGACTGGTATTGATTCTAACAATATTTGTAATACTTTTTCCCACTCTCTCCTCGTGAGTCCCTACTGATTTTGACCTGACTAAAGGCTCAAACATATATGGCCTTATACTCAGACTGAAATCCAGGTCGAGATCAAGATCGCCATGAACACTTTCCTCCTCGATTCCTTTGGCCATCACTATTGAACTGCTGTGTTGCTGATGCTCCAATGACATCATGCACAAGGGTTCACAGCAGGAGCTCAATAACTGAGCACTGCAGTTTGGTGCGAGATCAGCAGGATGAACTACGTTGAAATAAAGGTATTTCTCATCAATTTTCAAGGGAAAAGGTTACACTATCATACACAGTTACCAGTGGGCTAATAAGAAATGTGAACAAAACAAGATAAAATGTGAATTTTACAGATGGGAGTTTAGGTATCCTTTGCGAGAACATTCTGCTTCTCACACAGAGTTCTTGCCAGATTCAGCAGGTGCAGCAAAAAGAGTATTATGACCCAGAACTGACCTCTTGTTTACATTTCTGCAAGAGGCTTAAAAACTGCATTTCTGATTAACCCCTGGAGTTCCAAATAGCTTTTTGCAGTCATTTTAACAGTACAACTATATACAGTTTAAACAAAGGGATCCCAGTATCAGTGACATTTCCACATAAAGATTCACATATATTTTTATACCAGCAGATATGCAAGGGGATAGAAAAGACAGAAACAGCAAGGGAGGGTAGAGAGATAGTGAGAGGCAGAGAATTGCAAGACCATCAGGGTGATCAAGTCCTAGGTCTCATGAGAAAGTTTGGTTGCGCAACCAGGCAGAGAAGAGACAGAAAAGAAGAGAATGGAACAGATCCTTACATTTAAACTCTTTCTTCATAACAACTGGGACAGGGCCGTATTCAACCCTGTCACACCCGTTTTTAGGTTATTATGGCATTTGACAGTGATTGTAATCAGGTTGATAAATAGGGTCACCAGTAATTATACTACAGTAATACTGCAAGGTACTGCATTATATCTTAGCTGGCTGTGCTGTAGGATACAGTATTCCAAGGACTTTGCCAGAAACACACTCCATACCTCACCAAGCAGTACTTAAATGTTGCATACCCAGGCATGCTTTGGATACTTGTTTCATTGCTGTAGGCTGCTGACAGATTACCTTTACTAGCCAGGAGCTGCTCCATTGTGGCAATGCTGTTCCCTGGGCATCTATCCAGCAGCATGCGCCTGGGCTTGTTCAACACTATCATTTATTTTCCCTCCCAGCCATTCTGGGGCCTGTTGCTCTCACCTGCCTCATCCCTTTGTTTCTGCCCCAATGGGCCTTCTTGGTGCCCTCAGTTTCCAGGTTCCTGGCATGCTTGCTACCTTTCCTCCACAGCCAGTCTCCTGTTGGCTGGTTCTGTGGTTCATAGTTTGGTGTGCTCCTGTTTGTTTTCTGTTCTGGCCATTGCTCAGTGGGTCACTGTGGCCTTGGGATGCATGACATTCCATTTTGAACTAAGCCATTCTGCCTTCTCCTGCCCTGCCTCTGTACTGATTGCACCTGGACTGTTCCAGTCCTTCTGCCTCCTCATTGCTGGTGCTTTTTGCTGATTGTTCTGTCTTCTGCTTCTTCTGCCTGTCTTGCTGACTTGCTGCTTCTGCTGTGGGGGTCACCACTTCCTGTGTCTTTTTGTTGCATGACCTTTTTGCACCCTCTCTTGTATGTGCTGCTGGCTTCCTGCCATGGGCTCTCCTCTGCCTCTCCTTCACTATGGATCCATTCTATGCTGCCCTGTTTCTTTTCAGGTGCTTGTTCTCCTTCCCTGCTCTGCAGGCTGCTGTCTGTCTCTGGCCTTCTATTCTGTTGGCTTCGCTTTTTCCTCAGGTTGGCTGCATTATCCACACTGTGACTGCTGCTATGTTCTCCCTTCTGCAACCTTTCCTTTGTTTTTGTTGTCCTGGCTTTCCTCTTCCTTCATGTCACTGGCTGTTTTTCCTGCCATTGTTTTCCTTGAATATCAATACCATCTTGTACCTATGGGCTACCTCACATAAAGCTGCCTCAGCCATCTTCTACCTTGGCAGTGCTTTGCCCTCCTGGACTTTTAAATATGAATTAATGGCTTCTTCCTGTTTTAGTACTGTCCTCCAGCCTGCCAAGTCACCTCTTCCAGATCCTCTCCTGAGGCCTCAGCACTCATATCATACTACTCATACTTGGCTTTGTCATCCATCTTCATATTATCATACTTTCATATATTCAGTCTCTCTCCTCAAAGACTCACCCAATGCCTGTTGGGTTTTCAGCTGTTTAACTGCCCCTTGGAAGCTCTATGCTATCTTTGGGCTTTGCTCCTCATGGGCTTGGCTCCAGTGATTTCACTTCTGGGCCTTGTATGTCAGAGGAAAATAACAGAGATGTCAGGACTGAAGCAGCTGTGATGTAAGTATTCTTCTCATTTGGATCCATTCTGCAACTTGGTGATTCTTTTGGCATTCGGTACTAGCCCTCTAAGCCCTACTCCTAGGGTGGAAAACTCAGATGCAGAGACTACTTGTTTGGTTGCAAGGCTAAGCATTTTAGTGCTTTTAGTTCTATCTGCCTTGTTGTTCTGGTGCTCTGTGTACTGCCATACTGTAGCAAAACATCATGGGGCAGGCTTTTCATGGGTCTGGGGCTGAAGGCAGCTTCAATCAAACCCATCAAATGTGTCTTTTTTTATCACAACATTATTTGTCAGCTCCTCCATGGACTCAGCAGGGGCTACAACCCTCCCATCGGAGGGGTACATCCTCCGGCCCATTGGGGCTATTATGGGTCATGCCAGGTCCCAGTATTTTCATCCATTTTTCTCCCCTACCCCCACGCCTGTGCAATGCGTGCAGCAGCCATCTTCACCTCTGTGGAGGCAACCAAGCACACCTGTGCGTGGGTCAAACCCCTCTTGTGCTGATGCACACAGCACACAAACCCCCCATCCCGAGGAAAGAGAGCAGTCCTCCAGACACTCAATCCTTACCTCCCTGGCTGACCCCTGAATGACCTGAGTCCATTCCTGAACCCTGATCATGGGTGTGGCACGAGGTGTGGAGTCCAGTGCCTCAGCCCTCAGTGCCACTGGGCACCATCAAATGTGTCTTGAGTCTGATGTAGGGAACTGCTTGTAGTGGCCATGGAGACTTTGGTCTGGGACCCAAACTGTACCAAAATCTGGCCCAGAGTCCCTGGCACATCCAGCTTTGCTGCAAGTGGAGGTTTGATGAAAGTTGCACTATTGTACTGGGCCTTTGAAAATTGAACCCCCTCAGTCCAATTTTTCATGTAAAAAAATTAAGTTTTTCAAAAGATCAGGGGGAAGATATTGAGTAATGGGCACAAGCAGAGTGCAAAGGATTGTGCTCTACTTGCCCTTGCCCATGACCCCAGTGATGCTATATTCCGTGGAATAGTGTACTAGCTGCAGCCCCTTTGCCCACCACCAGAGCCTTGTGCCCCATTATGTTGGGGTTTGCAAAGGTAGTAACTGGCACCCATTTGGGTGGCAATTACCACCTGTACAAACCTCTGAATATGCCTTTCCACCCGTATGCAGGGGACAACTCCCTCCTTTCAGGAGGCAGTATAGCGCAGTGGTCTAAGGCTCTGAGCTGCAAATCTGGTGACATCCAGCAGACCAGACCTGGGGTTTGAATCCCACAGCTTCCACTTGCATACTGTGTGACCCTGAGCAAGTCACTTAACTTCCGGGTGCTCCCAGGTCGCACCTGAAAACAAGCTCCGGCTTAGTGTGCCTTTCCTGGTTAAACAATTTCCCCTTTCCCCTTTCCCTTTGCATGGATGCAGTGGTAACTTAGCACTCAGGTGGTAAGGAGTTTTGTCCATCCTGTGAGGATGTCTGAATGTAGACCCCACTCAAAAATTGGACACAAAATCTGGTTAGTGTGGGCAAACACCCCTTAGTGCCCAGGCTAAGTTTTGAATATCTAGCCCCATTTATTTATAATGGGCTTACTTTGGAACCATTAGGATTTGAAATGTAATTTTTAATAGAAGTTCAGAGTCATTTAAGTTGATGTAAGCAATAAAACATAACATAGTGTGCATTAAAACATTGCAATTGCTGGTTAGGTTATTTAATGGAAAACACATGCACAAATATTAAAAATGCAAGTTGTGCATTGGGTTTTGTTTCCCTGATGATCCCATTCATTCTGTTACCTGTGTCTGTAGCAAAGTTTATTTTTGTTTTTCTGTTTTTTACTTGCTAAATTTTATGGCCACTGGGGGTAGCCATTCAGCCTTCTTTTACTGCTTTGGATTTGTTGGAACTTTCCCAGAATGCCTCTGGGAATGACGTGAATTAGACTTTGCCTTAGAACTGAGCCCAGTATCCTAGTTACAATCTAGTCACACCATCTAACTGCAACTGCTAATGAAAGTTATTTCCTTCAAAAAAGTGTTTGCTTTCCCTCTTGAGCCAAAGTCAGATTTCTTAGAGCACCAGCTGTTGTTATTCTGGATGTGTGGCAATTTTCTTTGTAAAGGGTTGTCCCTTGGAGATGACAAAGCTACTACACCTTTGAAGAGCTTACATCTAATTCACATAATTTCCAGAGATATTCTGACAAAATTCCAACAGACCAAAGGCAATAAAAGAAGCCTGAACAGCTACCCCAGGGGCCATAAAACTGGCAGTGAAAGGCAAAAAATAAAAAAATCTTGTCACAGACACATAAAATAGAACAGCAAGGACCATTAGAAATCAAAAACACAATGCAGAACATGGCCCAGATATTCAAACTGCACCCAAAAAGTGCGCAATGGCAGGAGCAAGTGCAACTCCACTACACCCACGCTCAAGAAGCACGATATTCAAAAACTGCGCAGGCCAAGATGCGCCTATGGCCGATGACTGAATATTGCACCACCTGCACCATAGCACAACTAGGGAGGTGAAGCTGAGCATATCTGATGCGCCATAGCGCAACAAGGGATGTTCAGCTGAGCAGTTCAGATGCACCATAGTGCAACCAGGGATGCCCCCAGTAGCAGGGCAGCAATGCAACAGCACAACCAGGGATGCAGGGGCCCAGCACCCATGCCACAGATGGGTAGAGGAACACACAACAGAACAGACATCGTCCCCCACATCCCATGCACTGCACAACCGGTGGAGAGCTGGAATAACCACTGGCCCATGGATACCAACAACCAACCCACAGCCGGGCCATGGTGCCCCAGCACGCCCTGTGGCAAGCTGTGACCAGCACACAAGGAGGGCCAACCACCCCATACCACACCATCCCACCAATGCAGAGCACACCCTGCACCATGATCCCCATACACCCTGCCCAGGAATAGCACCCAACAGTGCAGGACACCCCATGCATGCCACCACCCCCACTGTGACAATGCAACCCTGTGCACCATGAAGCCTGCAAGGCAGCCCCACCATGGGCACCCTGCAGTGGGTGGCTGCAGACAGCGATGCAACAGATGCATACACAGTGCCACCCTGCACGTCCCTCCCGAGGTACAGCTGAGAGACTGACCATGCGTCAGAACACGAGGTACCCCACATGCGACAGGGCATGCCCTGGACCCCACCTCCAGTGGTACAGCACCCTGCACACCCTCCCAAGGACACATCCCATCCCAGCACTGGCCACAACAGCCAGCACAGACACACACAGTGTAGCATATAGGCATGCACTACACAGGATACAACACAGTGCATGGACAAACACCCACCCATACCCAAGGGCACACCAACACAGGGACACAGTAGTAGCTCAACCAAGCCACTGGCATATGGCCACAGCTGACGTGTACACACAGCCAGTACCCCTACATTGCACAGGTGTGCCAGCCATCCTGCGCAGGCACCATGATGCTGTATGCCACCAGCATGCTGCCACAGCACAAGTGACAGACATTGGAGCACATCCCCTGAGACAGACACAAGTGATAGCATAGATAGGGGATAACAACAGCAGAGGCCACAGTGCCACTGGAGGCAGACTTGCACCATACTGGTGATGGCAGGCAACCTGGCATTATGCCGGGTACAGTTGTTATCCAGCATGGACAGCCACCAATGACACGCCAGCAGACCGTGCATATCACAGACATGCAAAGGTTTCAGCTTCACAGGCCATGGATGGTCTGACAGGGGTGCCATGCACACAGTGCAGGCCCCGTGGACCACTGCACACAGGCATCCAGTGCACAGAGTACAACACACAAACCACAGACAGTGACTGATCCCCCTGCCCACACCATAGGTTGTTCACCTCTGCACACACACACACACACACATGCGTGCACCACCCCTGACGCCATGCACACCACTGCAGCTGAGCACCTGTAGCCTGCTGCAAATCAGAGACCACCACAGTTGTTATAACAAAATGCATATTTTGAAAAAATCTCAAGAAAAAATATTTACAATTATATACAAGATGGTGGGAAGGGCCACATAACAGGTGGGGGCAGGTAAGGGGCAGGGGTGAACATATGGGAGAGGGAAGAAGGGGTGTGAGGGTTGGTCAAGGGGGGAAAGTGGTGGTCAGGGCATGGGGACATCAGTGGTTGCCCCAGTCCTCCTCTTCCTGGTGCCGATGTGAGCTCCTCCTCCTCCTGACCCCGTGGTGGTGGATGCACTGCAGGAGCTCCAATGTCTCCCTCACCACCTGCAGCAGCTCTCAAATATCCTGCTGGATCTGCCGGAATCGCCAGCCACCTAGGACAAGGGAGCAGAGTCAATAGGTGTGACTGTTCATCTCCCTGCAGCCCACTCATTGTGCATGGCATACAGCCGTGGGCCATGCCCCTGTGATGGTGTGCAACCACCCACAGTGACCATGTCCACAAGACCTGCCCACCTAGGCAGCCACAGCCATGTGGATACTGCACACACCCACTGCCCATGTCCTGCACAGCACCACCATGGCTGTACAGTGACTTGGCTATGCGGTGTGAAGGCAGTGCCACAGCCATGTGCCCGGTGCATGTATGGACCACCATTGATGCACTCCGAGACATGCAGTGCCACTGGACAGTGCTGACTGTAACAATTGCGTGCATAGCAGTGGTGTCAATGGATGGTGGCCATGCCCCACTGCCCACCAGTTATACAGCATGCAGTAGTAAACATGGATGTAAGGCACTCACCATCAGCAGGCTGGTCCATGCACCGCGGACCACCATCACCCATCCTGTCCCTCTGCTCCACCATGTGGCGCCTCCTCTCCCTGTTGTGCCACTGTTCTTCTGGCCCTAAGGTGCAAACATGGAGAGAGGAACATCAGTACAATCCGGTAGCAAAGTCCCTTCACCCCCATGTTTGTGCAATCCCACACAGCCATACCCATCCACCCCACACCCCGATACCACCACCACGGCCAACACCAGACGGCCCCCCCATGTGCCGGATGCATGCAACCATGATACCCGTATGGATGATAAAAGTGTATGGATGTTGCACCTACCTGGCCATGGCACCATGCCCCACCTGGCATGTGCCCGCAGGTGGGCAAGCAGGTCCAGGTCCCTGTGCCTCAGGTCCCCATAAAGGTGGTGGCACTGCTCCGCCATCTGCCCCATACCAGTGGCCTCCTCCAGGGCATCAGCCACCTCCTGCCAGACCACACTCCGGGCCCTGTCCAGGGGTGCTTCTCCAAACAAAGCCCCAGCATGGGGCTCAATTATCGCTACCAGGTTGGCAAGCTCTATCTGGCTTCAAACCACAGCACGCCTCCGCGCCATCTCTGCTGCCTGGTTCAAGCAAAATGGTGCTCTGCAGCACAGTCCTGCCACATGCAGATGCTGCGTGGTACAGCTCTGCCATTCCCTATCGCACTGTCACCGAACAGTGCAATAGTGGTGCACCCATGCCTGATGCATGGTGCCTAGGGGGCAAAGGTTAGGCACAGGGTCAAGGGTCTCTGGCGCACGGACAGCCACAGTGCAATTGGAACCCAATGTGTGTAGCATGATTGGGTGCCTGTGTGCCACCTTCTGTAGTGGCCTTATAGCTGTTGCCCAGTGTGTGCCCACGATGCCCCAGACACCACAGCCATAGGTGAACTGCACTGTAGCGCCACTGGCACAATGGTGGCTCGTGTCTCTGCATTGCCTCCTGTGCACAGCACATCAGCAGCACAGCAGGCCTGCGCTATCAACCCGAGCATGAGCAGTTAGGGTGTACTGCGCATGTCACAGAACTGCACCTTTGGCTCAGCACGTTCAACACAATTGCGTAAAGCACAACAGCGTGATATTCAGCCGGCATATGCAAATCATCTAATCAGCCATTCAATGGCACAATCACTGCATTTACATCCACTTAAAGATGCGCCTTGCCTCATTTGCATGGGTTGGACTATAAAAATGTGACATTGGGCTGCACTGGCCATAGTCGGTTACTGCAGTCTATTACGGTGAGTTGCATGCTGTTTTGGAGTGTGGAGTGTGGTGTTTGGAACATGCATGGGACTGCACAGTCACAGGTAACACCTGTCATTCTCACAGGACGAATCATGACTGAGCGTGTGGTGGAGGAAGAGGAACAGAGTCATGGGAGGAAGAGGAGGCCAAATTTTACAAAGGCCGAGACAGATGCCCTGTTTGAGGCCTACCTCGATCAGGAGCCACTTCTCAGTGGATGACAGGGAACACCACAGGCCCATGCTGCTGCATTGGAGGAGGTGGCGCGTGCTGTAAACCTTCATGGCAGCCACCAGCGCTCCATGCAGGAGTGCAAAAAGAAGATGGGCACGGACAGGTGGAGGATTAAAGAGAAGGTGGCTGCCATCAGGGCAGCATGGTCTGTGACCAGAGGGGGACAGCTGGAGGTACCACGCCTGACCCCACAGGAAGAGCGGATTGCTGGCAGCATGCAGCGTTGCACCATTGAGGGTGTTCTGGGTGGTGGATTCCAGACACGTGGTAGCCCGTCATTGCATGGTAGGTCATGGTCTGTCTATTGGGCGGAGACAGGGTAGGTCACATGCAGTAATGCTACTGTTTTTCCCTTACAGCTCCTAAGCATCTGCATGGGTCAGCAGTGGTGGGCATCTCCACTGAGGCCAGTGACATGGAGATGGAGGAGGGCCCATCCACCTCCACAAGAATATGGGGGTCAGGGCGACAGTGGACCCGCTTGGATGTCCAGACTGATGTTGGTGGAGCAGGTGTGGAGGAGGCCCTGCCAGTGTCCCAGCATGCCAGTGTCCATGGATGCCAGCACGCTGAGACTCAGGCTGGTGCCGGATCCATCACCGATGATGATGGAGCCAACGTCATGGGCAGTGACACATGTGGGCCACAGGATGGCCACACAGCAGGTGACATCGCAGCCATGGCTGTGGGTGGTGCCACCGTGGAAGCCTGCATGTCATCACAGTCCCAGCCTGTGCCTGTTTGCACCAGTGGGGCAGCACTGGTGTGTGTCCAGGAAAGTGGGACTGTTGCGACCACTGCAGTGGCACCATTGAGCCCTGGAGAGTGGCAGCTGGAGGGGCAGCATCAGCAGTCGCCAATGGCCATAGGGGTACAGTGTCAGGGGGTGGCATCAGTGCACCACCTGTGGACATGCCCAGGCCTGGCCCTGGTGTGCAGTGCCCACCCTTAAGGGGTGATGAGCATCAGGGCCGTGAACACCCTGAGGGACAGCATGTCAATCAGGCAGATGATCTCTTAGATGAGCACACCCGCAAACTGCAAGCATCAGTCAATCAGCAGATGGCTTGTGACGGCAGTGGATGCACTGAGTGCGGCTTTGCACCAGGCAGAGGAGCGGTGCAGCAGAGACACCGCTCTGCTCCTGGCAGGGATGGACCGGTTGCAGGAGGATGTGACCGCTGCCATTGACAGGCAGACACAGGCATTCACAGCTGTCATGGCCACAATGGGCAGACAGCTATTTGCCCATGCATTGCAGACACCACACAGTGCAATGTCCCCCCCTTTTTCCCAGCGTTGTGCGACACCATCCTTGTCAACACCAGGTTCAGCTGTGGGCATCCCGGGCATGCCTGGCGCAGGCATGTTCGGTGTGCTGCAGACAACCTGCACGAGCACGGTCACGTTCACACAGTGGAACACCTGGGGGACCATCGGTGCCACCCCATGAGGCTAGTGGTCAGTCTATCACTGCTGGCAGGTCTCGGCGGGGCCCCCCATGCATCCGTGGCAGCCGTGGCACTGTGGCACATGACTGACCTGTCTCCCAGCACGGCTACTGTCTGATGCTGCCCTGTGTGCATTGTGTCATTCAGTGGGCAATGCACGGGTGGGGTACCCAGCCCTGCATGCACACACACATTCCATCTACACACCCTCCCGGCTGCTGTCTGCTGTTGTGTGTGCATGATGATGCCTGCGTTGTGCTGTACACCAGTGTGCAATGGTGCCCAGTGTCTGACACACACACAATGACAGGCAGTGGGCATGGTGGTCTGAGGACATATGTGTGGCTAGGGGTGGCGGTCTGGGTCGGCGTGCCTCCTACCCTTTGTGCATGTCTTGTGAGGTGTGTGTGTGTGTGTGTGTGTGTGTGGAGTGTGTGTGTGTATGACTGTGTGCCATGTTAGACATCGTCCATCCCTGGCGGTGTGTGCAGTTCCATGCTCAGCCACTTCCCTTGACAGCATGCACCCCTAGTGTATGTCCATGCATGTTTGTGGGTTGTGCCTTTGCCACTGGTGGTTGCACATGGCCCCATGACTTACCTGGGTTGGCTGAAGTGCTCCTCTGTGATGGTGTCCCAGTGCAGCTGTGCCAGCCGGAGCAGTCGGGGTCCCTATCGCCCAAGGGGGGGCTGCCCATCACCATCATCACCGGTGTCCTCATCGTTCCCATTGCTGTCCCCCTCTTTGACCTGTATGGCTATCCCACAGTCATTGGCCATGTTGTGCAGGATGCAACAGGCCAGGAATAGCCCACAGGCCTTTGAGGTGCTGTACTGTAGGGCACCACCTGAGGTGTCCAGGCAATGAAAACGTGCCTTCAGCATCCCGAACACCAGTTCGATGACACTGCATGTGGTGGCATGTGCCTCACTGTAGCATTGCTGCTATGGGGTCATGGGCCGCCAGTATAGTGTGAGCAGCCAGGGACAGAGTGGGTATCCACTGTCACCTGTGTGTAGAGGGTGGAGGTTAGTTTGGTGATCAGCATCGCCCTGTCTTGGTCCACGTAGGCCACTACACATGTCACCTCTGACCATGCCCCTCCCAAGCTCTATATTTGTCTGTGTGGTTTGCATACTCACTGACTAAGTGGCCAGTGGAGATGTCCCCACTCTTGAATCTGTGGCACAGTGCTGACTAGTGCCAGATGAAGGCATCATGTGCTCCCCAGGGTGCATGGCACAGTCATTGATTATGTGCCCCCTCGCTCCGCACACCACCTGGCAGTTGATGCTAGCATAGCCCTTCCGATTGATATATGGAGCCCCCTCTGGGCCAGGTGGTGTGTGGATGGCCACATGGGTGCAGTCTATTGCCCCTAGCATGCCAGGTATACGTGCTACCCTGTGGAACTCCTGTATGTTTGCTGTGTGCTCCGCCAATGTGCTGGGGAAATGGATGTACTCTGCAGCATGTGGCAGCAGTGCGCTGAGGAATTGGGTGAGGTGGCATGACACGACTGACTGGGTTATGCCTGTGGTGTCCCCTGTTGGTCTCTGGAAGGTACCCGTGGTGAGCAAGCACATGCAAGCTGTCACTTTAGTCTCCACTGACAGAGCATGGCTCCATCATGTGGGTGCCTGCATCACATCATTGCACATCTCACAGAGCCACCTCAGAATTGTCCGATTCAGGTGGTACTGACCCACGATCTCAGTATCGCTGTAAAGCTCAAAGCTGGCGCAGGCTCGGTACTGCCTATTGGGGGCATATCATTGGCGGGCCCTTCCATGGCCGCACCCCCCCTGCTGCCTGCCTTCTTACCCCCCTCATTATTGCCTCCATCTGGATGGTGGCACTGGCCATGTCTCTGGCTTGTGTCCCCCCGGTAGCTGTTTCTGTGTTCCCCATTGTCCTGGCTGCTACATCCCCTGCACCAGGAACACCTTCCTGTGCTGGCCTCTGTGCTGTGTGGCACTTCCCCTTCTGCACTGGCTGTGGCGCCCCCACACCTTCCCTGCGCCTGTGTGTTCAGGGTGCCCTTTCCCTGTCCTGCCCTGTGTGTCCCTCCTGCCCAGTTTATCTGGCTAGAGTTCAGCCTCATGTGCCTTCCCTGTAGTGTTCTTGCGCCTCTCCCTTGTTCCTTTTTATTTAGGCTCATTTCCACTATCGTGCAACTTCCGCTTGCTCTCTTCTTGCACATGGCGCATGTTGTTGAATATCGCACTGCGATTTATGCATGGTTCCTCCCCCTTCAGTTGCTCATACATTCATTATCATTGCGCTCTTGCTCAGCGTGATTTGGGGGGAGCATCTGCCTCCTGCTGAATATCACAGAATGGCGCATTTTCGGACTTGCGCTGGAGCAACCCTAACCCTTTTGAATATCTGGGCCTATGTGTTTTTATAAGATTTGAATGTCATTTTGCTTTCATAAATGGATTGGCAGCACTTTTAAATGCCATAATAAGCAGTTGGTTATTATGGCATAGTTGTCAATCAAACCCATTCAAGTAAAGAAAACACTTTTCCCTCTTGCAATTTTAAGCCATATAAACCACCATTTGTTATGGCTATGTGGTACAAAGCTTCCGCTCTCAGTAAAAAAAAAGCCTTTAAACAAACAATTATTACAAAGTTTGGGAGGGTCCATCATAGGAAAAAAAAATCACTTTGTGGACTTGCTTTTCTTTTTCTTATGTTTTCTCCCCACATTTTCAGTTATGTTTTCAGAATGTGTCCTCCCCAACCCAAAATGAAATTTGCAATTCAATGTTTTGTTTTGTTTTTCAGGCGTTTGTAAATCTTTGTGTTTATGCAATGTGTTCATCATTAAAGACTGCTAATGGCAAAGTGAGTACATTCTTCAAACTTCCACAGTGCTTTCCCAGCTACTGCTTTGTTTCCAGCCAAACCCTCCAGTAATTATCAAAAAAAAACCTGTGGTGTTAATGTTATTTGTTATTTTGCACACCCTTAATGTGTGATACTAAGATAAACCACTCATGCATCTCACTCAGGGTTTATGTGGTATTACACACTGTATGTGTGTAAAAAAACACATAAGGTAAACACCCCATACAGTATTCTATATTCAGTGTGGGTCATGTGACATGTTTCAGCAAATCACGCTTATGAATTTTCCAGTGCCAATTAAATAAATAATGATATGTGCTTTTAAAAGATCTTTCAAATATTGATAAATAAAAACAAACTAGTTCAAGATTTTTTTTTAATCCTTCTATTTTTAACAACATAGCAATGTGTACAGGCATGTATCAGCACATGAGAACTGTATCCTCATGATCGAATCATGTTGATCAGGCTCAAACCGTCTGCTGAGCTCTCTGACCCTGCCCACTTCTATTATTCTCTTTCTTCTGATGTAACAAGTCTACTCCTCCAGCCTTTAAAAATCCTGTTTTTCTACTTTATTTCAGGGATCCAGTGTGCCTTGACCAGGCCATGGACCCCTCAATTTCTGGAACCTAAACAGTTTTTCAGAAATCCTCTGTACTGCAAGGTACTAGCCCTGACTTTTGGATTAGGTACCAGTGGAAGCTCATTTCCAAGTGGCCCACACTATCTCCTGCTGAACACATCTCTAACTACTGTATCTCCCTCTGTGTCTCTAATTGAATTTATGTGCCAGGGTTTAATAATTTGTTTAATCTGTACAGTCATTTTAAGTTCTGAGTTGATAATAGAAATGAATTTTGAGCTTTTTTTTTTCCATTAGCAGATTATATCCTCTCACCACTAGAGGGCTATATCTCTATCTCTATCTAGTACGTAAGCCATGTGGGTTCTCTCTGCCTTTCTTCCCTCTCCTCTTCCTTGTGCTGCCCCCTCTCTCTCTCCTGGTCCTAGCCACACCCCCCACCCCACCCCCACCACCCTCTACTCTGGTTTCCACTGCTATTCCAAGACAACTCTCCACTTCCACTCTAGAATTGTGCTTAGTGCACCATTTGGATATTCCTGGTTACTTAACCCAACCACTACTCTCAACAAGTGTGACCACCTCTCTACACTGTACCACCTTGCAGTCCATATGGAATACCGCCTGGAACCTTGCAACCTCTACTCCCGGAAACAATGATCAAAACTATCTCTCAAAGAGCTGCGACTCTGATCCTTAAAACTCCTACTCCTCCTCCTTCTCATCTCAGGTAGTGTCCATCCCAATCCTGTCCCTAGAAGCTCAGGCCACACACAAACTGCAGGTTCCCTTATCCTTGCAACTATTAATATCTGCAGCCTACTACCAAAGCTGGATGTACTCCAAGCCTTCATTTGCCAACACTACCCTGACATCCTTGCAGTGGTGGAAACTTGGCTGACCCCTAAAGTTCCTGACTCAGCAGTAACAATACAGGGCTACAGTGTCCACAGGCTGGACCAGATATCCAAAAAAGGTGGTGGTTGCACAATCTATATCAAAGACTCCCTGTCTTGGCACCCTGTAGCAACTCCATCACTTTCTGCCTTGGCCCAGATTCTGCAATAAAAATCATCCTAGGTCCCAACCATTAAGCCCTGACTATTGTCTCTGTATACATCCCACCCAGGGACCCTAAACATGGCTTCAATGATGTCCTAAACTTTATCAACTCTCATCCTCCTGAAGCTGAACTTATTCTACTAGGGGATTTAAACATAAACTGGTTAGCATCGAGCGCCAGTGCCTATAAAGTCTCCATCTCAGCTGCTAACCTCACACAAATGGTAAACTCCCCTACTAGGATTAACTACAAGACTGGCACCAGTACCCTCTTGGATTGGGTCCTCACCACTCACCCAACAAGGATTTCTCATACGACCATTCTCCCAGCTCTCTCAGTGACCACTCCCCAGTCATGTGTGCATGGTCTAACAAATTCCTTAAGCCCCCTCCCCAAATTATCGCTAGCAGAGTCCTTGCTCGTAGAAAACTTCCACTTCTCAAACAATACCTGCTTCTACAAGACTGGCTACCCATCTATGAAGCAACAGATATTACCTTGGCTCTTGATCACTTCATCACAATTTTCAACAAAGCCTGCGACCTCTTTGTCCCTGCTAAAAGGTGCAAAACAAAATCTCTCTCTAACCTATGGGTCACCGCTGCTCTTCTGTCACAGCTGAAACTAAGGGATCACCTCTGGACAGTTGCCAGGGCCACTGGCAAACAACTGGACATACAAAATTACAAACAAGCACGAAATCCCTGCACAAAAGCCATATGGCTAATGAAATCCACCTATTACAAAGATGCTTTCACAATACATGGGGAAATGGTCGTGCTTTCTGGGACAGTATCAAGGATGTCACAGGAAAGCAGCCCAAAACCTCTCTGGCCATGTTAATGGTTGATGGATCCTCAACCCTCGACCCCAAGGTGATCGCAAACATCTTTAACATAGCTTTTTCAGACCTTTGTGCTGTTCTACCCCATGACTTTTTCAAAAACAGGGCCTACTCCCCAAATACCTCAGCCCCTCAGTCTAACCATCCCCTCTACTACTTCAAGGAATTAAGGCTGAATGAAGCTCACCACTATATTACTGCAGCTATCTCTAAATCTAGGTCTAGTAGCGACACCCTGGACCTTAAGCTTCTGTTGCTCACCCTCGATGAGGTAATTCATCCATTAACAAAAATCCTAAACCTCTTTCTCAGCTGTGGAAAATTTCCGGACCTATGGAAAACAGCCACCGTGACACCCATCCATAACAGTGGGGATAAGATGAATCACTCAAATTATCGCCCTATCTCCATACTGCCCCCACTCTCTAAGGCACTTGAGTGCATCGTGGCTGATCAACTTACCGGCCACTTGGATAAATACAATATATCTTGTCCACAACAACACGGCTTCCAGAAAGGTCACAGCACCACCACAGC
The DNA here is from genome assembly GCA_016271365.2 of Neoceratodus forsteri. Lineage (NCBI taxonomy): Eukaryota > Metazoa > Chordata > Ceratodontiformes > Ceratodontidae > Neoceratodus > Neoceratodus forsteri. Next base: position 926,091,886 of record CM057450.1, on the reverse strand, counting down.
CCTTCTTGAGTTCACTGAAGCTTTGCACAAATCCCTTGACAACGGCCTTCTCACAGGGGCCATTTTTGTTGACCTCTCCAAGGCCTTCGAAACAGTACACCATGGACTACTAATTCACCAACTACTGAATGCCGGCCTATCACCTGACTCTTCACTCTGGTTTAAAAGCTACTTAGAAAACTAGTCGCAGAGAGCAAAAATTGTGAACGCTCTTTCTGACACCCTGCCTGTTCGCTTGAGTGTCCCACAGGGATCCATACTGGGCCCCCTCCTTTTTAGCCTTTTCTTAAACTCCCTCCCTTACCACTGTTCTGAGCAGATCATACTGTATGCCGATGATGCTGTTGTATTCTCCACTCACAAAGATCCTGCAACTCTTCAACACAACCTTCAACTTGGTTTCAGTTCTGTAGAGACATGGTTTCTTAATCATAAACTGGTCCTCAATGACAAGAAAACCAAATCTATGCTCTTCTGCAGCTCTCATAACCCACACAAGCTACACCACTTGGCTATCTCCACCACCTAGGGGAACACTCTAGATCAGGTGGGGTCCTTCAAATACTTAGGGATACAGCTTGACTCTAATCTCTCCTATGGACTTCACGTAGATAATGTAGTTAGAGCTGCTAACACACAGCTTGGTCTCCTCTACAAACACAGACCACACCTCATGCCAGAAGCTTTGAAGGTTGTAGTCCTGAGCTCTGTGATCTCTGTAATAGACTATGGTCTCATCATTTATGGCTCAGCCACAACCACAACCCTTAGACGACTCTCAACTGCCCTAAATAAGGCATGTCAGCTCATCACTGGTGCTCACCGTCTCACCCACACATGTGACCTGTGCACTCAGACTGGCTGGCTCCAACTATCAACCACATAAAGTTTCTCACCTGCTCCATGGAGAAAAAAATCTACCTTGGCCTTGCACCTTCTGGGGTCTTAACTCTGTTACAACATCGAATTAACAAATGGTGCCTTAGGAGATCCATGCTACAGCTACTGAAAGTCCCCCACTGTCACACTTCACAGGGACAACGCTCTTTTGCTTATCGAGCACCACTCTGGTTCAATGGCTTCAGCCCCACCATCTCCTCTGCCCCAACAATTGGTATGTTTAAAACTGGGCTCTGGGACTATCTCACTACCAACAGCTCCTGTGACTGCCCAACTTAACCTTGTTTCTCCACTTCCCTTCCTGCTCTAGTTGCCCCCCCCCACTGGATTCTACCCTCACATCTTGGTAAACCCAATGCTGCATTTTTCACACTCTCCCTACCCTTCCTACATTCCTTCTCCCTCCTCCTCTCTTCCCTCTCCCTATTCTTATCTGTTGTCTATTTTCTCTGACAAATGCCGCTGGCTGCCTTGTTACAATACTACGCTTGGATTGTATTAATCTGTACTCTGTTTGCAATGTCCACATTGTTGCAACGTCTGTCTTGATGTTCCCCATAATTTGTATTTCTCTGACGTGGAACCTTTGTAAAAGAGCCAAGGTCAAAGTTATTTGTAATCCTAGACTTGATAAATAAATTAAAAAAAAATTTAAAAAAAACTTCAGTTTTCAAACCTAACAGTTCAAAAGTCACAGGTTGAAACTATAATTCTGAGCATTCTAACTATCATGAAAAATATTTTTGGAAATGGTTAAAACATATTAGTGGTTATTCTATTTAAGAATAAATACATTTGTTTCTGGTCTTAAATATTTAGTAGCCGATATCAGGAGAAATGAAAAACATAGAAACAGAATTTGTCAGCAGAAAAGAACCAGTAGGCCCATCCAGTCTTCCCCATTTCTCCTTGCCAATTCAGACACCTCAGACCATATCTGTTCACTGGCATTCTGCCACCTCCCTTTCCTTTGCTTATTATACCCCTGTGCCTATCCCATGCCTGCTTGAAACTCCCCACTGTTTTTGCCCCACCACCTCTTGTGGTAGGCTGTCCCACCCTTTTTGTGAAGAAATATTTTCTCACATCCTTCTTAAACTCACCCCCAATAGTGTCATTGCATGCCCCTGTATTCTTATGCTTTTCCTCCTCTGATGGAGACTCCCCACCTGCAACTTTGTTCACCCCTGTGAGGTGCTTATAAGTCTCAATCATATCCTCTCTTGCTCACCTCTTCTCTGGGGATTACATGTTGAGATCCCACAGCCTCTCCTCATATAGCTTCTCATGCAACCCCTGCACCATTCTGGTAGCCCCCCTCTGGACAGCTTCTGCCCATCCATGTCCTTGAGGATGTGTGGCCTTCAGAGCTGGATACAGTACTATAGGTAGGGTCTCACTAGTGAACGATACAGTGGCAACACCACCTCCCACCTCATGCTGGAAATTCCACTCCCAGTTCCCCCAGTATCCCACAAGCCTTGCCTGCTGCCTTGTCACATTGCCCTGCCACCTTGAGAACATCACAGATATGATTACCCCGAGTTTTCTTTCTTGCTTGGTGACTGTCAGTACCTCTCCTCTCTGTCTTATCATGGGTTTCCTGACCCCAGGTGCATGACTTTGCAAAACCCTAAACTTTAGTAAATTTAAATATCACTGCAGTAAATAAAATAGTTTAAAGCCTTTTATCATAGCAAATACCTGGGGTCCAATTCATAGTCAGTCACAAGGGACTGTCATGAAACTGGTTCAAATCAATTTTGTGACATTCCCTTTGTGGCAGCCTCCTCAAGCAATGCCAAGTACTGTTGATGTTTTATGAAAATTAAAGCTGCAGTATTTATTAATCATCACAAAATTTCATCACAAAGTTTCTGGGTAAAAATGTATTTCTGACATCCTTGGATTTATGATCAGTTTTTTTCTAATTTTCTCATGTGTTACCAAAACAGCTTTTAGAGTTTGTTTGTTTTTTGTCCCTTACTGTTTAGCCTGCCACTGGCCCTATTCAGGCCACCAGAAGCCCCATCCCCATCACCCCCTTATCTCAGGGCTTACCTTGCTCCCAGGGTGGCACCCATGGTATCTCCTCAGGCTGGCCCAGTTCCCTTGGAAAGGCTAGCATTGTATGCAGGGAGCTTGCCTGGGTCAGTAGGTGTGAGGTCTGTGAGTTTTGGCACAGCCATCACTCTGCATTGGCTGAGGTGTTTTACAGTTTTCTGCCCCCCCAGACATGCACACTGAAACTAGTGAGATGCAAGACATCCATTCAGCTCAGCAAATGGCACCTCTCCCTGCCCCTTCTCACACTCCAACCTGCACTGCCACTCATAGTTATACAAGTGGCCATCACATGGCAGTAATGGGTCCCTCCTCCTGCCTAGGGAAGACAGCATCCTGAGGGATGCTCAAACCTCCTCTCCTTGGCTGGACCACCAATGACCCTGGCTCATTCACACACCCAGGTTGCCAGTGTTGTGAGTGGTAGTGCTACCATCACACCGACAGGCTGGTTGTTCTACAGCTAATTTTGTAATTTATGACTTATGTCATTAAAGAATGCCATCACTCGCAATTTAAAAAAATATCTTCCTTTGAAGATACTTGTTGAATGTACATGTATAGATTTGTAATGTGGATGTATTCGGCAGTGTTACCACATGTTTCCTGCAGTTGATTTTTTATTGAATTGCTTCACCAAAATACAAACAACATCACAGTACTATTTATAAGTACATAATCACAATGCATGTATTGTGAAACAACAAACTAGTCTTGAAAAAGTAACAAAATACAGCAGTCATATTCTGATCACTATATGGTGAAGAAAAATAGAAGAGATGATCAGGGAATAACAGATAAAACTTTTGTTATATAGGGGCTGAAAAGCGCAGTACACATTAGCTTGTTTGATGGAAAACAGCTCAACAGTGTATCAAAATATTTACGTTTTTTGTGGCGGGCATCCACAGGGGTGGGAACTTTAAAAAAAATTCAATATCCCCTATCTTGGTTCTGGAATGATAGAAAATCAAAAGAAAATGTATTTTATTTTTTATTTATTTATTCATTCTCAGATTACAATACCTTTGAGCACATAACAGCTCTTTTACAAAGGTTCTACATCAGTGGGAAGGGTACTAGACATACAATGGATGGTATTACATAAAATTTTGATGAGAAAGTATTTAAAACGACAATATGACATTAACATTGCAGCTAAACTTAAAACTACAAATTGGTAGGAAAACAAAAAAAACACCTACTAAAAGGAGGCAGCCCAAGGTGCTTTGTCAAATAGGTATAGTTAAATTAGGGTGAACAAAAGTTCAGGTAAGTGAAGATAAACAGTGGAAAGAAGGTGGAGGGTGAGATGGATGAGGTGAAAAAAGGATTAGGGAAGGAGGGAGGAAATAGAGCAGAGCAGTTAGGGTGAAAGTGGTCATTCACAGAGGAAGGGGAAGAAGTGGGTATACAAGGATCTGTCAAAACTGCTGAGGTAGTGCCTTGTCAGTTGAAACAGTCATAGGAACTGTTAGATGTAAGATGATGATGAAGAGTGCCTTTAAATGGTCCCAGTTTTGGTAAGGAAGAGATATCACAGGGCAGCGCATTAAACCATAGTGATGCTCTATATGGAAATGATTGTTGCCTTTGTGTAGTCCGGCATCTTGGGACAAAGAAGAGTTGATTTACTGAGCTATGCATGTGCTGGGAGCTGCAAGAGGGGTTGAGTAAGTTTGTAACACCAAAAGGCAGGAGCCCGAGAAGTGCCTTTTTAGTTAGCAAGCAGGTTTGATAGTGAATCTTCCCATTTAGCTGAAGCCAACCTGTTTGTGCATACAGTTCACATGTGAGGGCAAGGCGTGCTGCTCCAATAAGAAGTCAGCATGTTTTATTGAGTGCCACTGATATTCTGCAGAGGGTAGTGGTGGAAGATGAGCCATAGATAAGCAATAAATAAAATGAAAAAGAAAATCAATAATAACAATGGGACATCTTAATACTTCTCCCATACAAACATTATTGCTGAAATAAACCTAACGGTCACTAACAAATACTGCTGCTTAAAGTTGCAAACTACACAACTTCTAATTAAACAATGTGCAGCATTACCACATTTAAATAAAACATAGCATTATAAACATTTTAAACAGTCATGTAATTTTATGTATGGATACAAAAATAGTACTGATACTTTCTGTCAGTACAAAAATCAGTATTGATTCAAGTGTCTGCTGTTTTTTATGTTATTTCGTGCATGCACGAGCAACATATTGGGGTAACTTGGAATAGCAGGTTTTGGAGGCGCGGTCATGTTATGGCCAGTGATGCCACTGCATTTTCAGGCTGGGCTCCATGGCATGAATTAGATTGCACACTGTCTATGACAGCAGTGCAAAAGTGTGCCACCAACTTGAAATGATTTAGCCGCTGCAATGAGGGAGCTCCCCCTCATTGCAGAGCGTGCCTTACCTGGTGTAAAATTTCAATAAAAGATGGTGGTAGCTGTTGCCATCCACCTCACAGTCCCAATCAAGCCTACATTGGGGGTGCCCAATCCCCCTGTCAGCATGCCCCTTCTCAGTTCAATTTGCGAATGGGGGAGCCCATTCCCCGTTGGCATATTGGCACCCTTATCATTTAATCTGTGTGCTGAAGGGGTGCCCAATCTCTCTCGGAATCATGCACCCCCTAACAAGTTTCTGTGCCAATGGGGGGCCCAATCCCTATCAGCTTTGGTTCCCCTTCCCCAAAATACAGGTGGCACACTGTAAGCCCACCCCAGTGTGCTACAACACACCTGCAAAATAAGAAAACTGACCCATGTTGTCTTTATGTTTTTTTTAGTTTGTTTGTTTTTACCTGAAAAATGAGAAAACAGTCCCTTAACGTGTCCAGTGCCCCTCACCCAACCTGCACCCACCTGCTGCATATCCCACCTCCCCACAGACCCTCTCACCCCATATTTACCTCCAGAGCCTAGTGCGGTGATCTTCAGTGGACCGGGAACACGTCTGCACTCTTCAAAGCCAACTGCGAACTGAAGAAATGCCGGTAAGCTCTATAATGGCATAAATGTTTTGTTTTTTTTAACTTTGGTGCATATCGTAGCCATTTTTGTGAATTTTGGCACCCAATTTTCAACATGGGGTTCTTGGGACCCCACCTCATGAACTTAGTCACTGTCATCTCATTCGGTCCCGAAAGGTGATTTCGCGGTCAGTGCATGAAATCACCTTTTGGGACTGATTAACAAAACAACAGTGTCACTGTTCATTAAGTGGGCTCCCAAAAAGCCTATGTTGCAAATTTGGTGACAAAATTCCAAAAAAATGACTGTGTTATGAGTGTGAGTCACGCAGTTTCCATGCATGCTCATAACTTCAAGAATTTTTAATATTTGTACTCCAGATTTTCAATATTGCCATTTTTTCACACCTCCTTATGAACAGTATAGAAGACATTTTCCACATCCTGCCCAAAATGTGTTTTCATCCATCCGGCACACAATGGCACAGTCACTGTAGGAAAACTATGTTGAGGACAGAGTAAGAAAATCACAGTAACACTGTTCATGAGCAGAGGTCCCAAAATGCCTATGTTGAAAATGTGGTGACAAAATTCCACAAAATGGCTATTACGAATATGTGTTGTGCAGTTTCCATGCACAGTCGTAACTTCAAGAATTTTTTTATATTTTTACTTCAGATTTTCAACTTTGCTATTTTTGCACACCTCCTTATGAACAGTGCAGCTGTCATTTTTCACATCCTGCCTGAAATGTAGTTTTGAACATCTGGCACACAATGGCGCAGTTGCTGTGGGAAATCAACGTTTGGGACAGATTAAGAAAATCATAGTGCCACTGTTCATGAGCAGAGGTCTCAAAATGCCTATGTTAAAAATTTGGTGAAAGAATTCAAAAAACTGATTGTGTTACGAGCATGCATTCTGCAGTTTTCATGCACGCTTGTAACTTCAAGAATTTTTAATATTTACACTCCAGATTTTCAAAATTACCATCTCTTCACACCTCCTTATGAATGGTGCAGCTGTCATTTTTCACATCCTGCCTGAACTGTGTTTTCACACGTGGCACAGAATGGTGCAGTCGCTGTGGGAAATCAACATTCCAGACAGATTAACAAAATCACAGTGCCACTGTTCATGAACAGAGGTCCCAAATGTTTTCATGAGGTGGGGTCACAAAAAGGCCATGTTGAAAATTTGGAGTGTAAATACCAACAAACACCTGGGGCATTAGGGCTTTAACCATAACATCCCACCCTGTACAGACTAACAGGCATTAGAGGAGTGCCTTTGGATTGTCAGCTGTAATGCTCATGCCACTGCACCCCCACCCCTACCCTGCAGTCACTGACAGACATCAAGGTGTGCCTTGGACTCTTCGGCCCCAAAATTCACCCCATTCTCCTATACTGCACCCATCTCAATGTACTTCCTTAAGCAATGGGGTGATCATAAGGCCTGATGACCCCAAGGCACAATGCGACACTTATCAGAGTCTGCAGAGTAGGGTGAGGTGAAATGGCATGAGCATTATGGCCAACGACCCAAAGGCACACCTCATTGCCTGTCACTCTGTGCAGGGTGGAGTGGGGTTGACATCGGTTCCATACTTCACTGCCATTCCTATTATGCATCTCTCTAACTCCTGCACTACTAATGCCAACGCCAGCAAGACAACATTCGGCCTTGACAAATTAAGCAATAAGGCATGACAGAGGGTGTGTGTCATTGTGTAATAACATCACTCCTGGGGTGGGCTGAAGCATGAGGTGAAGTCGAATGCTTCCACCACCCCAGGAGTGACATTCTTACACAATAACACACACCCTGGAGTGCCTTATTGCTATTGTACAATGGCTCGTTTGTTAATAAAAGAAGAAAAATGAAAAATATATATTTTTAAGCATTTCACACTTGCTCTTTGGGTGTGGAAGTATATCATTTTAAAAAAAAGTCCAGAATATTATCCAGCAGTAGGTGGCGCTGAAGATTGAATAATCTAACTGCTCAGTTGTCTGTATGCTGTGCCCTGCCTTGCATGATCTTTGTTGTGCGCCCCCCCCCATGACGCAGTCTTGGCACTGAAAGGCAGAATGAAAAGCTGATTTTTTTTTTAACACTGTTGGGTTTTCTTTTAGTTTGTATGTTTTTTCATTTAAGTAGGAATGGTGCTTTGCGAGTGGGCGGCTGGATGACCGCAAGCGTTCGTCTACTGCCATATGCGAACCATGGAGCTGGAGATAAAAGTCGTCAGAGGTACGATTTATTGTTTTAAAAGTTGCAGCCAGGGGAGAAATACATTTGCAGTTTGGTGGCAGTTTCTTTCTGGTTACAGCTGAGTGGGCACGTGCACACAGTGAACAGCTTTAGCTGCAGTGGGAGCCATAGACTGCGGCACTAGGAAGAAAACTTTTTTTTTCTCAAAAAAAAAATAAATGTTGGCTCTTTATTTAGTTGTGGAGCGATGGATTAGGATGAGGATGAGGAACGGAATGGATGAGGGATGGAGTAGGTGTGTCTGTGAGAGTTTGGGGAAGGGAGGCACACAGTAGGTTGAATTGGTGTGTGTGAGCAGGTAAAGCTGTGAAGGGTCATATGTGGTCATGTGGGCATTAAGCGGGCAACGATTCCGGTTTGGCGATGCAGTTGTTTTGCTGCCCATCCTCGATACAGTGATGTTATTGTGTAATAACATCACTGTGTCTAGGACTCAGTAGACAATCAGCATCTTTGATTTTTTCTTGCCATTGTATAATAAAGGAATAATGCACAACAGGGTGTGTGTGGTGCTGGGATAACGTCACGCCTGGGGTGATTAGGCATGAGACTGCAGGCCGGGTGCGACTAATCACCCCAGAAGTGGCATTATTCCAGCACGACACACACCCTGGAGTGCATTATTCCTATTATACAATGGCTTGTTGTTATATATAAAATAAAAAATAATTTTAAAGAATGTTTTTATTAGTGTGGAAAAATATTTTTGTCTCTTAAGAGGAGATGCAAAAAAAGAGCATATGCTAAAGGTCCATATGGTCATCCATACTGGTTCACAGTGCTGAGACTAGACTTGTGATATTATGCTGGGATAACATCACGGGTCCAGCCCCAGACTGACCAATCAGAATCCAGGAAATGTTCTTGCCATTGTATAATTAATCAATAAGGCATGACAGGGTGTGGTATATCATGTGATATCATCACGGCTCGGGTGGTTGGGCATGAGGCTGCAGGCCAAGTGTGTCCAACCACCCGAGAAGTGACGATATCTCATGATATACCACACCCTGGAGTGACTTGTTGCTATTATGAACTGAGTTTGAATTTTCATAAATAAGAAAAAATAAAACAAACAGGTTTTTAAACGTTTTATGAACAAGTTTTTGGGTGATGTAGGAGTACATTTTGAAAAAATAGTTCTCAGACAGAACAGAGCAAAGAGGCTGGTAGCACCGGAACTTTTTTGAAGCCGTGATGATGTAGCCCAATATCATCATGGCTTCAAAGAGCTCTCTGCCAATCAAATTCCTCTATTTAAGCTCCTCAGTTCATAATGCTTGTTTTATGTGTCACTACTTAAAATCTTGTAACAATAATACACCCAAAAAGGTAAAAGCAGACTTATGAGAGATGCATAGCTCTCAGCTGTCTCTGCTTTTGCCTCAGAATTTAACTCTGTTCCTCCAAAAATGTGTGATTAATGTCTTATCAGTGATGACTGTAAGCACAGCATAATATAAAACATTAAAGTTGCAGTCTTGCTCTTCTCTGAAAATGTATTTTACACCAAGACCATTATTCTGCCAGTTTCCTGGAAGAATAGGGCCAGTTTTGAAGCTGTGTCCCTGATTTCTTTCAGCCCTGTCCCTGATTTATGAGACAGGCGGTTGAGTAGTATGAATAAATACACCATTTCAAGGACCATTACCGAAGTGCTGAGAATTGTTTTTAGTTTCAGTTTTTAAAACATGCCATTCTCTGTTTGCGACACAAAATCATGTCAACCAAATGGCCACGTTACTAACCCTGAGTGCACACCGGTCAACCTTTAATTACTGAAATAAAGGACACAGACGCTCTTAATGAGGGACAATGAGGGATACATCCCGAACTCAAATATGGAGATTCAAGCTCAAAACACTGCAGACTATCGTTTTTACTTACATAACGTTTTCTTCTTCGTTTGGCTTCTTAAAATATTCTTAACATCTCTTTTAAAGCGCCTTCTCTGTGGATGCAGCATGAGAGACAACTGATGAATATGTCAGTTCTGAGTGGAGATGCTATAAAAAGATTAACATCCCTCACCATTAGTCTCTTGAGAGAAGTACACTAAGCTGAGTGTGCCACGGAGTTTTAGCTCACAGAGACCAACTACTTAAAAGTCAGTTCGGAGATAGGGATTGGAAAGCTTTATCTGAACTAGCAGAAATCAGCAGGATAATCGTCACCACGGACACAGACAGTGTAGCGTGGACCCCCTACCATAGTCATCACTGAAAAAGTGACCCCCATACCTGGCAGCAAACAGAAGGTGCAAGGTGGACAGTTTTGGGGCAAGGGTCCTAAGTTAAAAGCATGCTCTTTTAAAGTGAGTCACTACACCAAAGAGTAGCTCAGCAGACGGTTGCATTGGTGGTAGTAGCCTGACTGAAACTAGCTTCCCCCTGCGCTCTTGCAGCCTCTCTGCCACAGATGACCTACTTCGTTGGGTAAAGCCGTGCTCCTCCTCTCTCACCTCCTGCAGCAGTTACTCTAGCTGCTTTTGCATGGACGGAGGTGAGTGCATTGGTGAGCGGCTGGGTAACAGGCGATGAGCTGGAGCGCACTGTTTCATCCAGGGGACCTATAATCTCACTCTGATTTCCTCACTCTTTGAAGTGCAGCTCAGACAGCAAGGAGCTCAAGTGCCTCAACGAGCGGTTCTGCAACCAAGACTTGGCTCAAAGCAAACATTGCCTGCTACTGCGCCAACCTGGCTGGAAGATCGAAAAGAAAAATAAATAAGTAAATAAATAAACAATATACGCCTGAATTAGCTTTGCTGCGCGACAAATCCGAAAAAAGTTCGAAACGTTTTGTTTCTGGTAAGTTACTTGGTTTCTTGTTCTATGGAGAGCAGTGCTAGCATAATAACATTTTAGCTATGGGAGCTTTACAGAGGTGCTGCAATATTATTTATTGTATTAGTAAAGAAGAGGGTCCCCGATCCGCTTTCTAGATTTCTTATGTGTGGCAGACATATCGCTTGGAAAGTTTGAGTCTTTCTGCTTTAAGAACCCTTCCACTTTTGCAAGTATTTAATAATTATGTTAATTAATAAACTATTATCCTTGTTAAAAATCCTAGCTGTTTATGTTCTGTGTATGCCTGTGAGGCTTTACTAAACGGCAGGACCATCATTTTCTTCATCTTACAGTATTTAGTCTATGGAAAAGAAGCTGGAGAGGGGACATCAGAATTGTGTTCCGATTAAAGAGACAGACGAGGTTGGGTAAACAAAGATGTTTGAGCCGGTGTATGCAGGCGGAACTAACAGGATAAAAACGGAAAGGTGCAGGATAAGGGAACATTACTTAACCCACAAGGTCGTTACGGTGCAAACACCATACCCTGTGAGGAACTGAAAACAGCATCTTAAATATTCAGACTTTCAAAGGGATTAGACAGGTTCCTCTAGTTCAACAGAATTAAGGGACACATTTCTAGTAGTTAAGCTTGAATGAGTGTCAGCATTTAAGCTGAGGTATAGCCACTGCTGTGCATCAGGAGGAGTGGATGAGATATACCACATTATGTTACTATGCTGAGGGTCTTAGTCTTTTTATTATGTGACTATGTTACTTGCAGTTGCATACCATAAGAGCTGACCCAAATACTGACTTGTTTAGTGTTTCAGCCCAAAAGGCACAATGATTTCCTTGCTAATCATGAGGGCAGGGCCATAATATATCATGGTAATGACTGATAGGTTTATCACAAGATCTCTTGCAGCTGAATACACATTATAAAGATGACATTGGAGGTGTGGAATTATTATTTTAGGCATCAGAAAATATTAAGCCAAGTGACCCCCAGACCTATAGACAGACACACACACACACACACACACACACACACATCCATCAGAGGATGGCCAAGGCTTCAGAAGGTCTTCTCGGTCCAGCCCAGCCTAGTGCCATTTATGACACTCCTTCTTAAGTTTATAGACATTACACAATATGACCATCTGTGTGGCAATCCTTATTCATTCACAGATGCCTGGCCCTTTGGGACTCAACTCAGCCCTTTTTTTTTTTTGATTTGCATCGTTTCAATTTGTAGAGAAGCCCCCCCCACAATAATGTTGCACACATCTAGCCATAATGTATGTGTATCTGTAACATGTTACAATCTGTTGTCTCACCTATGTGATGTCTTGTCTTTCTTGCCCCTGGACACGATTAAAAACTAAGTTGTAGTTTCAGTTTACCCCTCCAGCAACCAATTAATCAGTAAATAAATGTTACAGAGTCAGCTCCATGGTGTCAGGCAGCATGAGTAACCATGGAATGCTGGTAACCCTGGTTCATGACCTGAGCCTGAGAAGTAGAGGCTGACTGGGAGTGCTACAGAGCATCTGGGAGGAAGCTGTCCTCCTGGGTCCTCTTGGGAGGGATATGATACAGTATACTACTTTTGGAGCTATACCTGGTAGTGCTGTGATGAGGCCAGTGATGGTGTAAGTGATCCCCCACCCAGCAGCAACACAACCCTTGGGCTTCTCCTAAGGACTCCTTAAATGTGGACACTTTAAAATGTAAGTGCTGGGTAAGGAAGGAAGAATAACAATGAACAGAGCTAGGTATGCCAGATGATGACTGGCACGTCCAATCCCCCCCCCTTCCGCAGACACACCTCCATATCCCTCAACAGTATCCAGCACACTCCCTCAGCCATCATCACAGGCACTGCAGGCTTTGGCTCTTCTGGTGACATACAGGAGAGCCCCTCCTGAGGATAACACAGACCTAGAGCTGTGGCTACAGGAGACACTGGGACATGCAACAGTGACTATAGACAGCTGTGGGATAACTGGTGAACAGTGGAGTGCTAGGCAGACCTGAAGAAGTAGGGTGCCAGTGACCAAGGGAGGAACTTAAAAAAATAAATGTTATTATCCTTAAACATAGATGTTCATGGCAATGTCATTTTCATTGCACAAAATGGCTTGCAGACAAAAATACAGAACATTAAGTTCATTATCTAAAAAGGAGGAGTAATGCAAATACTTTGCCAATATTGTAAAATGGTTGCTTACTCACTGAATAAAAAGGATCCAGGAACTTCCACACACCTAGGGCCAGAGGTTTCCAGTAGGCTGTTTGTTTTATCAGATTCAAGTGAAAGTCTTCCAGTGGAGACGGGATATAACAGGAATCAATATCTTCTCAGGAACAGCTACTGTCATCAGACCAAAAGGGCAGGATTGAACTTTTTCATTGTACTTTGTTCTAGTTTTGCCCTGGTACCTCCTGTCCCCCACACAGATGTGGGGGGCTCCACTCAGGCTGTATCCTTCCTCCGACCAGGAAGGGGGGTGAGTGAGCACATTCACAGCTGACATCTGTACAACTTACAAACATAGGAACATACAAAACTTGCCAGCAGAAACAAGTCTTATGGTCAGTCAAGTCTGCTCATATGTGCAGCTAGCACCCTTATATTGCAGCTGCTGCAGCGCCACTCACCTCCTGGAACTGTTCGGTGTCCTTTTTTTTTTTTTTTTTTTTCCAATTCCTTTTCCCTCCAGCCACGGATCCAGGAGCCTCTCTCAGGCATCCAACCTTTGTCCTGTCCTGCCTGAAGTCCCCCTGACCAAAACTTCCTCTCCTCCGCCCCACCTCACAGCTGGCACCCCCAGCTTAACCCCTCTGGGGTGGGGCCAGCCCTCCTACCTTGGGCGCTCTTCAATTTGTAGACTCCAGCTGTGGATGTGGGCCTCTGGGCGGAGGGTCTGTGAAGGCCTGCCGAGTTGGACCTGGTTGTGGACATGGGGATTGGTGCCATCGCCTACCCATGGAACCGGGGTTTTCCTATGTTCTGTTGCACCTGCCCCTATCCCTTCATGTGCACCCCCGATGCTGTGGCACATGGCAACCCTGCCAGCATCAGGCACACTATTATGTGCAGCCCCACGCTACTGCAGTGCCCCCCTAGTCTCCACCAGGGGCCGCTGGAGCGCCGAGCTTCCCAATGCCTGTCACCGGCGTGGCGCGAGGTGTGGCGTCCAGCACCTCAACCCTCAGCGCCACTGAGCCGGCTGCTCAGTGTCCTTTACCCAGCCCCCCTTCCATGCCCTGCCCCATGCCCTTTTGAAACTCCCCACCATCCTGCTTGCCACCACCCTCTGGCAGAGCATTCCATTTTGACACAACCCTCTCCATGAAATAATACCTTCTTATCTCCCTCCTGAACCTACCTCCCACCAATCTCTGCCCGTGCCCCCTCATGTCCCTTCCCATCCGTTGTTTAAACAGCCATTCTGCACCAGGTTTGTTGATGCCTCTCAAGTATTTGAAAGTCTCAGTCATATCCCCCATCCCTTCTGTCCTCCAGGGTGAACAAACTCAAGTGACTCAGCCTTTCCTCATAGGGTCTGCCCTCCATCCCCTGTATTATTTTCATTGCCCTGCATTGTTTATTGTTTATTGAGTACAATCGGAATTACAAACCTTTGAGTCACAGACTGTTTTGCAAAAGCTCCACATCGGTTACAGGGGGTGGAGGGTAAACAAATACAGACATAAATGAAATATAAAACAGGCAGTAGTTACAGAAACAGTACTGACAGAGCAGTCCAGGCTTAAACTTAGAAAACAGTGAGGTATTTAGCAGCATTCTTGTAATCCCTAGACAGAGACAAGTAGGTGGCTGATTCATGGGGTCTAGAGAGACCCTGTGTCTGGAGAAGTGGAGGGTTTGGTAGCATAATTGAGTAGGCATCGTTAGCTACAGACACATTTAGCACTCTCAAGTGGTTGAGCTTTGAGACCCGTTTTGAATAGTGAGATGCTGTGGGTCTGGGTGAGTGGTGGAGGTAGTGTATTCAGCCAGCAAGGGGCACGGTAGCGGAAGGATCTTTGCCCTAGGGATGTTCTACAGAGGGGGACTAGAAATGATGGGTTTGCTGCGAGTCTTGTGTTGTGCCTGGGGTGGGCTGCACAGATAATGGAGAGTAGGCCATCGGGGGCTATCTGAAGATGTATCTTTTTTGCAAGGATGCAGGTGTGGTACTTTAGTCGTTGTTGGAGGTTTAGCCAACCAGATAAAGGATAAAGATCGCAGGTGTGGGTAAGTCTGTCACTACCTGTAACTAGACAGCAGGCTTTATTCAAGGCAATGTTTAAACCACTAAGTGTGGAGGGTTCAGCAGAGCCATATATAACTATCCCATAGTCAACGAGGAAGAGGATGGAGGAGGTGACAGCAAGTTGCATAGCCTGTGCGGGTAGGCAGTGCTTGAGTCAGTAGAGAATGCCCACTCTGGATTTGACAGCGGAGGAGAGAAGTTGGATATGCCTATGGTAGGAGAGGGAGGTGTCTAATGTGATGCCCGGGTATTTAAAGTTTCTGACATGTTCCAGTGGGACATCAAGTGAGTTCTTAATTAGGAGTGCTGACTGACTATGTGGGCTTTGGCGATGAGCAAAGATCATGGACTTCGTTTTTTTGTAGTTGATGATCAGGTGATGGTCTGCGAACCAGTTCTCTAGCTCCCAGAAAAAACCCTGAAGGGACAGTTGGAGGGCGCTCGGTTGAGGGTGTTTCCAATACAGTACCGTATCATCAGCGTAGAGTAGTAGATGACTACTACACACCTTAGGGAGCGAGTTTAAAAAGAGGGTGAAAAGCAGAGGGCCAAGTATAGACCCCTGCGGAACCCCAGAGCAAACTGTTTCGGAGGTGGAGATGGTGGTGTTTACTCTGACTTGTTGTGACCATCCTGAGAGGTAGTCCTTGAACCAGGCAGTTGCCTCTGGGACTACATTTAGTTGTGGAAAGACACAGAGCAGTAGCTCGTGACTGACCATGTCGAATGCCTTGGTCAGATCCACATAGATCACCCCTGCAATTGAGCCTTGGTAGAGGGCCTCATGGATGAACGAGGGAAACTCACAAAGTGCAGTGACTGTACTATGGCCAGTCCGGAAACCATGCTGTTCCTGACTGAGAAGGTTGTGTTTAGTAAGGTGTTCTGTTATCTGGTCAGAGACTATTTTTTCCAGAGCTTTGGAGAGAGGTAGGAGTATTGATATAGGTCTATAGTTGTTGGAGTTAGTGGGGTCATCGCTCTTCAGAATGGGGGTGATTATGGCTTGCTTCCAGGTTGAGGGGAACTGACCAAGGCATAGTGAGAGGTTGAGGATTTTTGCAAGGTGAGGTAGTGTGACATCCAGGGTAAGCCAAATGAGTTTCAGATCAAGGGAGTCATTGCTGTAACGGGTATTGGCTATTGCTTTGGAAATGTAGTGTTTAGTCTCACTGCAGGGGATGACTTGAAGCCGGAAGGAGGCGGGTTGACATTATACTGGGTTATGGGGGGAGGGTGGGGTGTGGGCGGGTGGAAGAAGTTAGGAGGGAGGATATGGGAGAGGTCAGAGAAGGCGGAGTTAAGGGCTTCAGCGATAGTGGCAGGATCCTGTGTGACATCCCCATTTAGGTTGAGTTGGGTAGGGGTGAGGGAGCTGGTTTTACCACTGAGTTCTTTTATGTTGTTCCAAATTTTGCCATCTCCCAGGAGGAGGTAAAGGTTTGTTGGTAGAAGTTAGCTTTTGCCTGCCATAAAGGTCAGGTACATTTGTGCGTGCCTCCGGTATAGTTGTCTATCCTGGGTGCGTTGGGAGTCAAGGCCTTGTGCCAAAGGTTGTCCCTTTGTTGAAGCAGTTTAAGAAGCGAGGGTGTGATCCAGGGGGTGGTTCTGGTTTTCACCACTTGCTTTGAGAGGGGAGCGAATATATCACAGGCTTTGTTGAAGGTGGTTATAAAGTGGGCGAGTGCAAGGTCAACTGACTGCATGTTGTAAATGGGGAGCCAGTTGTTGTTAGATAGATGGGCTTTGAGGTGCTCTAGGCCTCCTCTTTTAAGCCTTCGCTGCCAGGAGATAATGGGGGGGCAGGGGGCAATTTAGCCGACCACCAGCATGAAACCAGGGAGTGGTCACTGATAGCGTCGGGGAGAACAGTTGCTTGGGAGAGGTTATGTGGCCTGTTGGTGAAAATGAGGTCTAAGAGGGTGGAAGTCCTGGTTCTATTGTCCCTTCTGGTTGGGTAAGATCAAATGCCAGAGCAATGTCTTTGAAGCTGGATGAGGCTGGGGATAGCCAGTTGACATTGAAGTCACCCATTAGGATGATTTCACTGGTATTAGGTAGGTTGGAGATAATGTGGAGGATAGAATCAAATGCAAGTTTTTGGTTCCTGGGGGGGATGTAGGCCAAAATGATGTGGAGAGTTTTTGTACCCAGCATGAGTTTGACTGTTAGAGTCTGGGTTCCATATTGAGGTGCAGGGGTATGTACTTCAGTGGCATTGAGCGAGGATTTAACAAAGATTGCGCAGCCACTGCCTCTCTTGCTGGTCCTATCTGCCCGGAAGATGGCATAATTACAGAGGGAGACAGCATCATTGGGAATTTTTTCCATGAGCCAGGTCTCAGAGAGGGCTAGTATGTCAGGTGCATGCTGGGCGATCCAGCCTTAGAGAGAGAGGTGTGTTTTTTAGGTAGGCTGCAGATATTAAGGGTGGCTAGCAGCAGACTCCCCTGTGGGTTTTTAGGAGAGGCCTTAGTGCAGGGTGGCCCTGGGTTGGGGTGGATATTGCCAGGTAATAAGAGAAGAAGAAAAGTGATCCGCGGGAGAGCCAACCTGCAGAGTTTGGATGAGCGACGCTGGGATTGGTAGGGTGTAGGGCTTTTTGCGTTGGAGGTGGGGACAGGGAAACTAGGAATGATGCTGAATAGAAGAGTAAGGGATGTGTGTGATACGATAGTGGGGCTTATGTGGGTGGTGGGGGGTTGTGGTCTGAAGTGGGGGAGGGCTGAGGTACAATGCTTTCCAAGTGTGAGTGTAAGGTTTAGTGAAATCGTGTGTAGGTATAGGCAGTAAGGATCAATTTGGCATGGGTGTGTGATGTTGAGGGAACTGGATCTGCAGTAATCATAAAAGCTGGAGGAAAAGTGTTAAAGTTATGGTGGAAGTATAGGTGCCTCTGGGGGGTTGAAGTGCTAGGTGAAAGATCCTGGAAACCAGGAGGTTTGCAAATAGAAGGGATACCATTGTAAATATAGAAAGAGAGGCTTGTTACAGCCGCACTAGTGTTCGGTTAGTATAACCTGCAGCTGGATAAGTGGGCTGATAGGTTATTGACGGCAGGTCACCTGACCTAACCTAGCTATAAATTAGAGTGCCGAGCAAGGGTGGTGGTGAGGCGGTGGGAGCGAGCAGCGTGGCGTTGGCGGGGGCTAAACCTCAGGGACACCTCAATGTGCAAATTGTCTGGCAATTCGTGCTGCGAGAAAGGGAGCTTGTGGCCGTAGCTGAAAAAAGGCACCAGATGCTCAACGGTCGCGACTGCTGCCTGGTGAAAGGTAGAGTTACCTGGAAAAGTTTATGTTCAGGCTGCTGCAGTGCAGGGAGGGCTTCAGAGCTGGCCCTCACGACCTCCGGTCTCCTCGGGGAGGGGGGCGGTATCTGGGAAAGCTTATGTTTGGGCTGCTGCAGTGCAGGGAGGGCTTCAGAGCTGGCCCTCACGACCTCCGGTCTCCTCGGGGAGGGGGGCAGTATCTGGGAAAGCTTATGTTCGGGCTGCTGCAGTGCAGGGAGGGCTTCAGAGCTGGCCCTCACGACCTTCGGTCTCCTTGGGGGAAGGGGGCGGTATCTGGGAAAGCTTATGTTCGGGCTGCTGCAGTGCAGGGAGGGCTTCAGAGCTGGCCCTCATGACCTCCGGTCTCCTTGGGGGAGGGGGGCGGTATCTGAGAAAGCTTATATTCGGGCTGCTGCAGTGCAGGGAGGGCTTCAGAGCTACCTCAAGAAGCTTGATATCCTTCCTCAGGTATGGATGCCAATACTGAATACAGTACTCCAACTGTGGCCTGACCAAGGACCTGTACAGAGGCAGGATCACCTCCTTGTGCCTGAAGGAGAATCCCCAAGTGATGCACCCCAGCATCCTATTGGCCTTAGCCACCGCCCTCCTGCATTGAGCAGAGTTATTCATGCTCCCTGTTACTCTGAACCCCAGGTCCTTCTCCTCCTCAGTGACACTTAACTGTACCCCACCCAGCAAATATTCCCTCCTCTGGTTCCTCACCCTGAAGTGCATAATTTTGCACTTCTCTGGGTTAAATCCTGATTGCCACCTCACTGGTCACTCCTCAAGTCTGGTGAGGCCACCCTGCCATCCCTCTTTGTCATCCACTACAGTTTCCATCTTCATGTCATCCACAAACAGACTGATCCTGCTCTCTAACCTGTGTGCTATATCTGATATGAACAGTCCAAACAACATTGGCCCCAGCACAGAGCCCTGTGGCATACCACTAATCACTGGCTTGGGAGACGAGACTTCTCCCCCCCACCACCATCCGTTGCAGTGTATCCCCAAGCCAGTTCCTGATCCAGCCAGCCATCTTTGTCCCCACCCCTACGAGTTCCAACTTTGCCCCCAGTCACCCACTTCTCCACTACCCAGCATGGGGGTGGAAGCCCATACCTAGAAACATAGACAGCAAACGCAGAAGATGACTTTTAGTCCATCAAGTCTGCCCTGAAGTCCAGTTTTACACTTGTTGGCAGCCTTTTCCTCATACCCCAATACCTAACCTTTAGTGTTTACCCTTCAGTTGCTAATGATGCCCTTAAAATGTTCTTATTACCCATCCTAAAGGTGGGTCTAGAGAACATCTGAAACAAACTTGGTCCCGAGATATGAGACATTTCTCAGAACCTCATTTCTTGAATAGTATAAAATCAGAAAGGTGGGAGAGGTGTTTATTAATACCACAACTGGATCTTAGTATTAAATATTTTACTGATACCTGTCAAAAAATATGTAATATACATGCCCCCATAAAAACAAAGAAACATAGTGCCATGCCTAAATTCCCATGGATAACTGATAAACTTCTAAAAGCAATTAGAGTTAAAAATTGAATTTGGAAAAAAGCCAAAAAGACAAGAATGACTTATGACTGGGAATTATTCAAAATTAAAAGAAACCAGTATGGAAAATTAACAAAAAAGGCAAAAATACATTATTATCACAGTAAACTAAATCACAATGCTAATCCAAAAAAAATTTGGACAATTGTAAAAAACTTGTCAAACCCTGGAGGGCGAGGGGGACAAGCCAACTTAAATTTGAGGGTAAATGATGTTATAACTGAAGATCCAGGGGAGGTTTCAAATATCTTGAATAACTATTTTGTTGATCTCCCTGATTTAGGGTTATTAGACGATACACCAACAACAACAACTAATACTGAGATCGAAGAACATCCTTCGATCCAGCATCCTCCTTTCAGATTTAAAAAATTAACAACACAAGAAGTGACTAAAGAATTATTAAGAATAAATCCATATAAATCTGCAGGCTTAGAGAATTTAGAGGGTCGCTTCTTAAAAATAACTACCCCTTATATAGCATGTACAATCTCAGCTATATTTAATTGGAGCCTATAGGAGGGACATTTTCCCTCTCTTTGGAAGACTGGTAAAATAGTGCCTATCTATAAAGCGGGTGATAAAACATCCCCCAACAACTACCACCCCATTGCAATTTTACCCGTCGTCTCCAAATGTTTGGAGAGACTGGTAAACCAGCAAACTGGAGCCTACCTGGAAAAATATGATCTACTAACACAATATCAGTCTGGTTTCCAGAAGGGTTTTTCAACTACATCAGCCTTGGTTGAATTCAATGATTTGACATGCACATCTTCGAATAAAGGTAAGGATACAGCAGCAATATTTATTGATCTGTCAAAGGCGTTTGATCTGGTGAACCACTCCATCTTATTTAAAAGGCTGGCAGGTCTGGGTTTCTCTGGGGATCCACTGACCTGGTTTATATCATATTTAACTGACCGATCCCAGAGGGTACAGTTACAGCATCATCTTTCAAACCCTCGGACTGTTCAAAGAGGAGTTCCACAGGGGTCCATTTTAGGATCCCTGTTGTTTTTGATCTTCAGTAACGAATTACCATCAATGATTCAGCGCACAGACATAAGGATATATGCAGATGATATGGTCCTGGTGGCTTCTGGGTATGGTCCAGTGGATCTCCAGAGAAAACTCCAGACTGATTTCACCAGGATACAGGAGTGGTTCACCAGGTCACAGCTAAAAATGAATGCTAATAAGACTAAACTAATGTACTTCGGTACTAAGAAACATCAGTTGGTCTCGAACGTATAAATCTTAACAATAAATCAAATTCCAATAGAACAAGTAGCAAATTATTGTTACCTGGGAGTAAATATTGATTCCTTGCTGACTTTTATGGGGCATATTGAAACCATTGTTACTAAAACACATAAAAAATTCGGAGCTTTGAAAAGGACATCCAGATGTCTGAAGTTGCAGGACAGGAAACTGATTGCAGAACACCTCATACTCCCAGTATTAAAGTATGGATAATTTATCTATAGGTCTGCAACTAAACAACTTTTAAATAAATTAGACAAATTATACTATAGGGTGGCAAGATATGTTCTGCACTGTAACTTCAGAACTCATCACTGTATTTTGTTAACCATGCTAGATGAGCTACCTCTTGATTTAGATTATAAGAAAAACTGGTCAGTGTTCATCTATAAATACAGGATAATTCATTTAAATCATAACATTTCTAAACTATTGGCAGACAAGGATTCTGCCCTTAGGATACATTCAGTTAGGTCAATATATCAAAATAGAAGTGATCCAGATCGGCGAAAAAATAGGTTTGGGGATAGAACACTGGCATCACAAGCATCAGTATGTTGGAAAACACTCCCTCCCCTACTGCGAGCTGAGAAAACTACCAAAAGGTTCATTGCGGGACTTGAAAAGTGTTATGTCTATACATGTATATGTGTATAATAGTGATCTTTGTTATCTTCCTTTTCCTTTATATAATGTTGGTAATCTAGTTGTTGAGTATGGTGTATAAATGTTAAGGGATGGATCATTTGTGTATTTATTTTTTGTATCTAAATGTTTGTGATTGTCTTGATATCATGTGAAACCTAAAGAGCTTCTACAGGATTGTCTTTAAAATTGGATTATATTATCCAAATGACATGTTTTATTCCTGTATAAAAATACATTTTTACTACTAAATTTGTTGCACTGTGAACTGCAATAATTTATGCCCTCTGCATTCATCACATTGCTGGGCATGCTGTTTCATTTGTTGACCACCCTTTCTAAATTTTTTTCCTGATGCCCTACTTTAAGTTCCTTTTGTCAACCTGCAGTTGTGACCCTGAGTGTTTGAACTTTTCTTTGAGCAATTGATGTAGTCCACCTTATTGTACCTTGATATGTATATCTCCAGCATATCACCCCTCTCCCTTCTGGTCTCCAGTGAGTACAGGTTGCGGCCCCCCAGTCTCTCCACATAGGTCTTACCCTGCTGGGGTTGGATCATTTTTGTTGCCCTTCTATGAACTGACTCTAGCTTGTCCCAGCCCTTCTTCCAAAACACTGTTCTCCCTGCTTGAGAGTCAAATTCCTTGCCTCCATGATATGCCTTGAGTCCAGCCAGTGCTAATGTGGGGTTCACCATGACTGTTTTAAAGGGGCAACGTTACATTTGCTGATGCAATAGGGATGTCAATGTCCACTAAACTTGATGCTTGCTGTCATATTTCTAAATTAAAATGATTTACAGAAAAGAAAATAAACATATCCTGTGTTTGTTGTCTCCCAGAAGCTCAGCACAGCATGTTAACATGTCAGACTTATACTTTTTAACAACAGAGTTTCACTTAACAGAATTACAGGTACTGAACAGGATAAATGAAGGGGCATTTTATGTCTGATAGTCGTTCAGATCTATATGCCAGTTAATAGGTGCTGTTATCCTAATAAAGTTCATGTTTGTTGTCCCACTAAATGTAGTAAAAGCATGTACAGTAGCTCACCCCAGTCAGGCACCATTCTCTGCTCAGTCCTTCAAAAGGAAAACTCTTGATATGTAAGAAACCTTTCTCAATGATAGGTAACCCACTGACAAGCTTGTTGAGGTTTCCTGTACTTAAAATATATTTTAACATCTAAATAGTTTACCATAACTTTCATTTGACAAGACTGACTGCAACCATTTCCCAGGCAGTCACTTGCTTCCATCGCTAACACTATGCTTATGTGTCCTACTGGACAATGGCAGAATCAGTAGGGCGCATAAACATTGAGCAAGCGGTGTGAGATGGCTGCAGGCAACCTTGTCACACAGAAGTTATAGAAAGCTATTTAGGAGATAAAAAATACTTTAAGGTAATTGAAACAAATTCTGATTACCTAAACAAGCTCTCATCAGAGAGTGTCTTGGAGGGGAGGGAGCTATCAGTGATGGAGGGTTCATTTATATTTAATGTTTTCCATTATAAATGAATGTCACTTGACAAAGGGACCATTATGACTCTGATAGATTGTGCAATATTTATCTGTCTACCTATCTTTATGTCTATCTATATATATACAGTAGGTATTTCTGTCTCTATATATATATGTGTGTGTGTGTGTATATATATATTATATATATATATATATATATATATATTATAGGGGCGTGGTCAGTAGGCACTTCAATGTTAAACTCAAAACTTTGCACTTTAATAACTTTGCAGCCATTGAACGGATTTGCATGAAATTCAGTATGCTCCTTTGTGTGAGGTTGGTCTCTTCATCTGGTAAGTTTCATTTCAGTTGGATATGTGTTTTCTAAGTTACAGAGAGGTGAAAAAGTGTGTTTTCACTCATTGACTTTGCTGGGATTTTTCCTTGAACTTGCCTACAACCCAGAGGGTTTGTTTGGTCTGAAATTTTCAGAACAGAAAGGGACTACTCTACAGATGTGTCTTTTGCTAGTCTGATGAAAAAACAGTAAGCTGTTTTTAAGATATTGCAATTTAAAAATTTGAAAAAATAGTTTCTGAGCATGCTCAGTAGGCAGTTCAATATAGCTGTATGACACAAAGTAAGTATCCTGCTCTGTATGCAAAAAAATCATACTTCGTATGACAGCCATCTTGTTTACTGTTTTGCCTGAGATTTATATATGGAAACCTCCCAAAATGAGCTTCTGGGCAAGATCCAACATACGTAGCTTGCTTATTGTGATCCCCTAAGCATATCCTCCACTTTACCAGTTTAAAAATGTTTGTTTTCTCTAAATTTACAGCTTCCTGTGACTGGCAGCATGATACAAACTAACATCCTATGTCATATTACGTGATATGATGTAGGATCCTAGTTTGTAAGCAAAATCCTACGTTGTATGGACGCCATCTTATCTGTTTTGCCTGAAACATTTAAATATGAAAACCTCCCAAAATGGGTTTATAAGGAAGGACCAACACATGTAGCTTGACTGCTGTGACCCCCTGAGCATATTCTGAACTGTACTAGGTCAGAACATTTGTTTTTATTAATTTACAACTGCCTATCAGTGGCAATGTGATACAAACTAAGATCCTAAGTTATATTACACAATATGATGTAGGATCCTAGTTCCTATGGGAAATCCTAAGTCATATGGATACCGTCTTGTTCTTAACTATATGGTGGTACAGGTTGCCCTGTTGTAGTCTTAATATGTCTGGACCATCTTACTAATGGCACAATTACTAATACGACCATAACAAAGTAAGACTGAAGTCCAATAGTCCTTAAATTCTCTGTTTATCTTTATTCTTCTTTTACTCCACACCATACATATTCAATTGGCAACAGTTTTGTAGCTTCACAGCACTTCTTCAGGCCACAAATATGTTTGCTACAGTGCTGATTCTAGATATAAACAAAAAATAAACTAATGTCTAATTACTACTGTTATATTGTATTCCTCTTTTTAATTTCGATACACTGCATTTCCATAGGTACCCATCTCTCAACACAAATAAGGAACTTTCACACCTGCATGCATCTATTCATTAATTTCATTTGAACAATTAAACTCTCTTCTGAAATTCTCTAAAACTGGGACTTAAATATAGCAGTCAAACTGAATGATATTTAACAGCATATCTGCCTAATTTGTTTCTTCACCAATGATATTTTCTCTAACTTTCCTTTAATAGGTCAGTTTTTTTATGTACTAATAAATTTAAAATGCAAAGAAATCAAAGTACTTATTTTAATAAAGTTCATATTCAGACTGCAGTGTCAGTGGCTCAGTAGGTAGCACACTCGCCTCTGAGGCTGGGAGATCAGAGGGCTGTGGGTTTAGTTCCCACATCTGGCACTTGGGTTAATATCCCCATACTGACACTGTAATGCAGCATGAAAGGGGTGCTGCACTTCTGAGGTGCTGTCTTTTGGATGAGATGTTAAACCGAAGTCCCATCTGCCTGGATCAGTGGTAGTTTAGGTGGATGTTAAAGATTCCATGGCACTTATCGAAGAGTCGGGGAATTTCCCCGGTGTCCTGGCCAAATTTCCCTCATTCACTAAAAATACCACCAACAGCTTAATCTGGTTCAAGGTCAGTTGGCATTCATCTGTATCCCGCTACCCTGGGTTGTGCCTGAAAATAGGCAGGATTTGTCTAGTGCACTTACCCGATCAACAAAAACTAAATAAAATAAATTACCTTTATAGTGTTCTATTATGGTCTCATATTCTTTAATTGTAGAAAATATCCTGATGATCTCTAGTTCTTACTAGTATCTTGTTCAATTACATTTCCCTGTAATAAACTATATAGGGAATGAATAGATGTTCTCCTTGTATTTATTTTATGTTTAATATGCAATAATATAAAAAAGCGATAATATAAAAATACTTCACTCTGAGTAATTATTACCTTTCCAAGATTACATCCTAGTTTTAATCTCTATGTTTCACTCTTAATTCTTTTTTGTTTTATTTACTGCGATGCTTACTATGAATAAAAAGTAAAAATAAGAAATGTATGTTCTGTTACCGTGTATGCGCACGCAGTTCAACAGAAATATTAAAACAAAGGACATTTTAAAGTCCTCACTGAAGGCGCTTGAACTTGTGCTCATTATTTATTATTAATACCTTTACTTCCTTGTATTAATCCTCTTACTGTTACTTCTTTTTCAGTCTGTTTATTTCAACAGTACAAGCCATAAGAAAACAAAGGAATGACTGCTATATTGCTGTATTACTTATTAGCTACTCGTAATATCAAAAACATTTCAAACTGTTTCAAAACACATTTAACTGATGCCCAATAGTTTGTAAACTCTTACCTGACTGAAAACACCATTTAGAGATCAGCTTATACTGAAAAGGGAGCAGTCTGAGCCTACGATTTAGCATAGTTTAAATAAAATACAAAATCACACATGCCCACACAATGCAAAGCATCATGGGCTACATATGCAAATCATCACAGAATGTTATGCTGGTTCAACTTTAAGCAAAATTGCATGGTGCTGAAAGGTCTCTCACACAGTTTGCAAAGGGTACTAACAGATGACATAGACACGTGTTTCGTCCTACCAGGACTCATCAGTATGCCTCGTCTGTTTGACACCCCAGTGGAATGAACCAGGTACCCTAAGACAGTCTGTCTAGGTTACGTTATGGTGAACCCATTAAAATAAAAAAAAAACTATTTAAAAGACAAAGAACCTCTGTGCGCAAACACTGAGGCAAGGGTTACCCCAAAAGGCATTTGGATGAGAAGCCAAGTTTCAAGAAAATACAAAATCACACATGCCCACACAATGCAAAGCATCATGGGCTGCATATGCAAATCACCACAGAATGTTATGCTGGTTCAACTTTAAGCAGAATTGCATGGTGCCGAAAGGCCTCTCACATAGTTTGTATAGGGTGCCAACAGATGACATAGACACATGTTTCCTCCTACCAGGACTCATCAGTATGCCTCGTCTGTTTGACACCCCAGTGGAATGAACCAGGTACCCTAAGACAATGTTTATATTCTTTTCTGTAAATCATTTTAATTTAGAAATATGACAGCAAGCATCAAGTTTAGTGGACAGGTTTGTCCTGTGTGTTGTGTGTGTTGCTGGGGACATGCTGGCTTGTGCTCCTGGCCCCTTGCATTATATATGGCCATCCACGCGGTGGCCATGGTCCACCTGTCCTTCTGTGGTTTTAGTGCAGTGTCTCCATGTGGTGGACGTTGTTTGCTGCATGCATGTCATGTGGCCTGCATTGTTCTGGCATGCTACATTTTGTGCTGCCAATATTGATGGTGACACTGTTTTTGCTTCTTTATTTTTGTCCACTTTATTTTGTTCCGGGATGTTACTGACCGAAACCAACTGAATCTCCCTTTCTAGTGTCAAAAGCTGATTCTGTAAATCCAGTCTTTCACCTCTGCTTACCTTAGTCTTATCCTGTATGCTAATTGGAACAAACTTACTTAATTTTTCAACCTCTTCATGGACAACCTTAACTGTTGACATGTCATTTTCTAAACTGCTCTCTAGGTGTCTCTCCTCAGTATGAGCAGTATCATGTCCATCCAGAGGGAAAATATTAGTACCATTCTTACTATTTCTGTTTCTTTTTTTCTGTCACTTGTTTTTCTTCCTTTTCCTTTTTATTTGAGAGTCTGGAGTAGCTGGGAAAATTATAGAACTGAAGTCTGGTCTTTTATCTCTCTCGGGATCCCCTAATTCCACCTTCATTTCTTCATTTTCCCAAATAACAGAGTCTGATTCTTTTGGGAGGGTTTATAATATCCAATTTCCTTATCACATCATCTAACCTGGCACCATGAATTGCTATATCCTGCTCACTGACTCTAACTCATTTTTAATAACTATCATTTGCTCCACTAATATAAGATTGGCTGTATACTGATTTTTTAGTAAAAGAATTAAATAATTACTCAGCCCATAAAGGACATAAGTATTAGGAGGGTTAGAAGAGAGACCCCGCCCCCTTAACCTGGGAACTCATATTAGCCTCAAGCTTTTTCATTCCCTCTATAGTATATTGTAATTCTGAGTTTATGAGTTGTAATTCATAGCCCGCGATATCAATATGGTCCTTGTCAGTATTTTAATGACTGAGATTTACATTACTACTAGATTGAGCTGATTCTCTCAAGGTCCTGTCCTGTGACGGGCCCAGATAACTACACTCACCCAAGTTGCTTATGGCACTACTATTACAGCTACATGCTGGAAGTACCCTAGCAGCATTAGAATTTATTTACATTTTCAGAGTATTCGAAACACTTAAGTCAATTTCAGTATCATTCTCTACTTATGTTTCCTCTATTTCTTCCTCCAATTAATTTCTTAAACAGATATCCCTGTCTCTGTCTTGTCCCCTTTCACAAACTAACATTACGGAGAGTGATGAGGAATTGTTCAACTTTGCTTTAGGGGTTGATGTTCTTTCTTGTAAGTCAGACCCTACAATCAGTCTAAGAACAGGGAGGAGGTCAGTGGTCTTGATTTGAGTATCCCCTTCCCTCTGAACAAAAACATGGTATATATTCAAATTAGCGGGGTGGCACGCTGAATAATTAAATGAGGTGGAAAAGGAACACCAACTATGGACATTAGCAACAACCTAACTTCACCCGCTCACTCAGAAAAAAAACAGTGGCAGCCACGTCACACTTTGTTTACCTCTCCGAGTCAGAAAACTTGTTTTCTTATATTTAGTTACAGAGATCTGAGGGCATTTTTGCTATAATAACAACAAAAATGTTAAGGGTTTTATGGTTGGTCTTCAGTCATAAATGTACTGAGCATCTATAAAGACCTTCAGACTCAGTTTTCATCTACTGTAACCAGTGTGCTTATGACCTCATAAAACCACCTGATCTGCTTTACTGTCCCTATACAAACAAAAAAGGGTCCAACGGTAAAAAAGGCTGAGTTCCTTTCTCAGGGTAAACATGCGGTATTGTATAGACTACTTGAGCTTTGCTCTCTTGTGGCTGATGTCAAAAAATTCCTCATAATAGGAAACACCTGCTGGTTATCCACCAGTTACAATCACTCACCCTATTTATGCCAATGTTAGGTAAATCAAGGAAAATTAATATTTAAATAAAGAACTTAAAGTAGCAGTACTATGTAAAATATCTTCGCTTTTTTTATAGTTTATTCCCTGTGCTCTGTTTAGCATGTACTGGTAATCTTTCCCACTGGCATTGTACTATCACCCTGTAATTTGCTCAGTTATCCTTTGTTTTTGTTTACATTTCTGCTGCCTGCCACATTGAAAGCAGCAGTACAATATGCAGCTGACATATTTACTGTGGTGCTCCAACATTGGTAACGGATCACTTCCTGGTTAGGTAGTACTGCTGCTTTAAACTAAGGAGCAATGGATCTGATTGTATAAAGAAATACAATCATGTTGGAAGGGAAAAAGGAGAAACTGTCCCAGTGACTATATTATTTTGGCATTAAATATCTTGAGTTGTTTTTTTTGGAAGTTAACATGCCCAGTGGGAGATCTTGCCAGGAGAACACTTTAGTTGAAGCTTCACCACTGTCCAAATACTTACAGATTTTATATCTGGTCTGTATTATTGTTGGTAAACATGTCCTGCTAAGAAGGCTAGTGCTGAAGAGGCACTAATGTTTCAGGAATCATACCAGTCAGGCTAGTGTAAAGCCCTGGTGACTAGTGGCTGCAGTACATAATATCAACCCTTGACTTACTATAGGCTTTGAGGTGACTGTAGCACATGTATCTCTCATCTGTCCCTGCTTCTTTGGGATTTCTCCTTATGTTACATTTAGAATTTCCCTTGTCCTACCTGAAACATGTGCTTCTTTCTTAGAAGAGTAGAAAATGAAGGTAAAAAAATGTTGACATTTAACTTGCCAGTGTAGTTTTCCTTCAGAACTATACTGAGTGAGTTATTGTAACCGCAGTTCCAAAGCTGGGTCTGTCTACCATTAATTTGTGAATGGCCCCTGATTTTGGTCACTGGTGTGTGACTTTTTATGTTTGCTAGTGCTCATGTGCAAAGCAAACATATTGTGAGGAGTAGACTAGCAGGCTTTAGAGGCATGTCACTGTCACATCCAATGTAGCTCAGGCTGCAGGAGGCTTGACACATGACAGGCCAGTGATTAGCTCAGCTGATCATGATGCTGTGTACTGCGTGATGGGCAGAAACTTTGTGTAGTTGACAAGAGGCAGCCACACCTAACAGACAGTAGCTGCAGCTTTTTTATCTATATGACACCGCCCAGCAGAGATGGACGAAGTCGGCAAACTTCACTCCATGAATTCATTTGTGAATTTCACACAATTCGTGAAGCACAATCTGTGAAATTTGTGCAATTTTTGGAGTGCAAATCGACCATGAAATGTGAAATTTCACCTCAAAGTGCAGAATTTCACTGGTGAAGTTTCACACTTCGTTGCAAAATTCTTCATTTTATGGCAAAAACTTTATGATTTGGGTGAAGTCGAAGTTTCTTATGTCAGGGGAAGCTTCCGCTAAGCTCCGTGAAGTGTGAATATTCATCACTTCATGATGACTTCACTGGTAAATGTTTACTTCACCACCTCTCTACCACCCAGCAACTAGCTGAGTGTCATCATGCTCAGTCTGCTTCTCACCCTACCCAAAAGTTAGGCAACTGCTGTTGTGTAACCAGCATCACAGGTTCTTGGCTTCCTGAAGCCACTCTGTGATACTTGATCTATACCCCAACAGCCACTGCCCTGATCTGGGGGTTCATTGTTGTAGTACCAAAATGTCTCCTAAATGCATGGGATCAAGTGAGAAGGTCTGAGGCAAGATTCAGGTTTAACAGCCTGTGCCAAGTTCAATGGGCCTATCTTGGTTCCCAAGATTGGAACGTGTGGACAGGAAGTGGTTGAAGGAGAACAGGAGTTTAAGGGCATTATCAAGGTGAAAGAGTCTAACATGTTTAATTATAAGAAAAATAGCAGGACAAGAGGACACAGCATGAGATTAGAGGGGGGCTGATTAAGGGGGAATGTGAGAAAATTCTTTTTCACAGAAGGAGTGGTGGATGCATGGAATGGCTTACCACAAGAAGTGGTGGATATGAATACAGTGCAGGGCTTCAAACAGGCATGGGATAGGCATAAGGGAGCAATACAAATGACTATGAATAGATAGGCCACTGACAGAGCAAAGACCAATGGCACATTTATAAGGTAGAAAAACAAACGGGCAGACTGGATGGGCCTTGCGGTCCTTATCTGCCATCAACTTCTATGTTTCTATGTTTCTAGGAGCAACTCTCCCTCAGTAGCTGACTTAATCCCCAATCACAGGTGCAGAGCCTGCCAAATTTTCAGAAAATTCTGTCTGTCTTGACCTCAATATTTTTAACCTACCTTTTCAAACCTTATTTTATTATAAAATGTGGTAATCTGTAACAGAAAACACTACCCAGAATTTAAATTAGTGTGTGTGTGTGTGTGTGTGTGTGTGTGTGTGTGTGTGAGTGTCACTCTTTAACACCTAGCACAGTGGTTTCTTTATGTTTTCAATTTTCTGATGTTTTTAAGTCTGCATAGCAACTGTAACCAAATCCTGATGAGTAGTACCTTGTGCCTGCACAGTGTTATCTTATCAAACTATTGATGTGCATAACATCATTGTACTTCCTCTCTGCCCCCACCTGCCCCTACCAGACCTTCAGCACCCACCCTCATTTATAAATATAGTTCATCTTCCCAAATGTTTTTGAACACCCCCAATTCCTCCCTGTATGTGCCTTCCCTCCCCAAGCCTCAGTTAATGACCCTTCAGTCTCTACAAAAACACCTCATGTTCCTCTCTCCACATGCTTTCTGTCCTTTCGATACTGGCATTAATACCTCTACATGCTTTCCTGCCCCCACCCTCAGTTACCAGACCTACAAATATCTGCTTCCGCCCTTGGTCACTGGCCCTGGTCTCTGGGCTGTTGGCACTGCAGAGACGCATATTGTAATGCAACATTCATGGCATCAAGAACAAGAAACCTTCTGTGGTGAACCCTCTCAGCTAAGCTGAGCCTGAAAGGTAAAACGGTGGGCCAGACTGGCTAGTCACAGACCCTAGGGGCTTGGGTTGGTAGGATGAGTGTCAGGGTCTGATCTGCAAGTGGAAGAAAGGCAAGAGATGCACACAGCTAGCACTGGAGAGCCCCCCAACCCCAGGCTGCACCCTCAGGCAGAGTAGCAGAGGCTGTGCCCTACTGGCACAGGTTGGCCTGGGTAGGAACAGCTACAGAAACAGCAACTCTGATCTCTGCGACTAAACCTGTGTCCAAAAAGCAGAGGCTTGTCCTGGTGCCAGCAGTGATACTGAGGCTGGGAAAGGCTTCAGCAACTGGGATCAACCCCCTCAGAGCATCCGACAGCCTTGAGCACACTGTGCCTGAGCTACGTAAGGGAGCCTGTTAAACTGCAGCTGCTGTCAGTCAGGCAAGCTGAAGCGTTACCTGTGGGGACAGCACCCAGCAGTGTGGAGATTCATTAATGAGTGGAGGTAAGGCTGCACAAGCTGGTGAGCCATGGCAGTGGCAGTAGCTTCTCCTCCCGTGCCCCCAGCCCAGTCCAGCACAGCCCAGACTATGCCTTTGCTTGTAAAGCAAGAAAAAGGTGTCTGTTTTCCCCTTTGACAGAAGATGGAATCCAGACAGTCAGGTGCTACAGTCAGCCTGGGGAACAGGCACTTTGAAGAGTCTAGTAACAATGAATGAGATCAGCATTCATGTGAGTGTTTTATTGCATGGTCTCCACTAGCTGCTTCATTTTATTTATTTTGACAGAAAAGATGTCATAGCAATCCACTTCTAACTATGGAAATGTGTTATGTGTGGTGCTGTTGCGGTAGTTACATGCTGCATTACTGGCAGGTATAACTAACATTGACCCCCAAAACACTC
The DNA here is from genome assembly GCA_016271365.2 of Neoceratodus forsteri. Lineage (NCBI taxonomy): Eukaryota > Metazoa > Chordata > Ceratodontiformes > Ceratodontidae > Neoceratodus > Neoceratodus forsteri. The sequence goes on along the minus strand of CM057450.1, from coordinate 926,058,862 downwards.
TCTTTAATAATAAATTCATTATTTGTAATAAAAAATACAAATCTGACTGAGCACATGTCTTAGTATCTCAGCTTTGTCAGCGTGTTGGGGGAGAGGTGAGCATGTCAGTGTCTCCATACCACACAAACATGTGGCAGCTCAGGATTTAAATAAAAGTACAGGTATCTCAGTTCACTAAATATAGTCAGAGGAGCTATGTTTCTGTGTTGACCAGTGGAGTGGAGGCATCTTGTCACTCACTGCGTCTGTGTCATCGGAATAGGTAGCAACTGATTCAGTTAAATCATACCTACTGTTTAGTTCCTTTTTTTTTCGCTGAATCTGCTTTCCTCCCTTCCCCCAGGGCCCACCCCAATCAGTCTGACCTCAGACCCAGCCCTGTAACCCACCTTCTCCTGAACATACATCTCCCACATGTTCCATCCATCTCCTGCTCCCCAGTGGGGCCGGCAGGGGAGAGTGCCACGGTTGGTAGTGCAGGGCCTGCAGTGCAAGGCGAGTATCATCCTGGTAAATCAAATAAATAAATAAACTGGGGTTCAATGCTAAAAATGAGTAAAGTTATGCACTTGGGGGGCGAAGAATTCAGGGACCAAATACTGGTTGGGTGGTAAGCAGGACAGAAGAAGAAAAGGATCTGAGATCTCATAATGAATGACCTAAAACACTCTACACACTGCAGGAGAGCAGCAGTCAGAGAAAATCCGATGCTGGGCTGCATAGCCAGGGGACTCACTAGCAGGAAGGTGGAGGTCATTCTGCTGCTGTACAGGTCTCTGGTGAGACTGCACCTTGAGTACACTGTGCAGTACTGGTACCCTTATCTTAAGAAGGACATCACTTTTCTGGAATTGGACCAGAGAAGGGCAACCAAGATAATCCAGGGCCCACAGGGCAACACCTATGAGTAGAGGCTCAGGGGGCTCAACATGTACTCTCCTGAGTAAAGAAGGGTGAGGGGTATAAGTCTGAGACCTTCAAGTACCTTCAAGGTATAAACAGGGAGAGCACTGTAGCCCTCTTGAGCCTTAGTGGGACACAGCTTAAAGTTGGTGGGGGAAAGGTTTGGAACAGAGATGCTAAGGCACTTTTTCACTGAGAAGGTGGTGACTAAGTGGAATGAGCTGCCAGAGGCAGTGGTATCCCTAAAAATGGTTGACAGCTTCAAGAGCAGATGGGACAGGGTGAAGGGTAAAGTTGCAGCTGGGGGAAGGGTGAGTGGGAGAAGAGGGCAGTTAAGGGAGGTCAAAAGAGAAATGGAGAGGATGGCAGTTCTATCTGCAAATGCTTTGAGAACTACCTAGATGGACCATAAGGCTTTTATCTGCTGGCATGTTCATATGTTTGTAACATTGGCAAAGCCTTTGATTCTGTGCTGCACAAGAGTCTTTCAGGGAAACTAAAGGATCTAGAACCGGGGCGAAGACTAACTAGGTGGATGGGAAACTGGTTGTACGGGATACAACAGAGGGTGCTAGTAAATGGGAGTAAAGTCAGAGAATATCAGAGCCACTAGTGAGGTGTCACAAGGGTCAGTCCTGGGGCCAGTCCTGTTCAACATGTTCATCAGTGACATAGGGGAAACTGCAGAGAGCAAGATGTGTTTCTTCTAGGGTGGCCCAAAGCTATGCAGTAGAGTAGCTATTGAGGAGGGAGTCACGGAATTGATACAGGATCTAGAAACACTGAAAAGATGGTCCAAAATATGGTAACTAAGAAATAATGCCAAGAAGTGCAAGGTATTGCACATTGGCAAGAAGAAGCCACACATGCAGTATTGGATGGGGGAGTGAGGACAGCAGAAACTGGGGAGGAAAGAGATCTCAGCGTTATTATCAGAGGCAGTCTCAAAATATCTGGGCAGTGCTACAGGACATACAGCAAAGTGAATGGGATGTTGCAGTGTATAAGAGGGGCTTCAACAGCAGGAGTAGTGGGGTGATTCTGCCCATATACAGGACCCTGATGAGACTGCCTCTTGAGTACTATGCCCGTTCTGGAACCCACACCTGCAGAAACATATGGACAGGCTGGAGACAGTGCAATGAAGGGCCACAAGATGATCCAGAGGCTGTAGGGCTGGACATATAAGATGAGGATTGCAGACCATTGCATGTTCTCGCTGGAGGTCAGAGACAAGAGTGGAGATATGTAAGCAATAATATCCAATAGGGTGGGCGGTACTGGGCAGTACCAGACCACCCAGAGGCATAATGAGGCCCACCACTGCAGGTGGAGGGCCTTATAGCCCCTGGAAGGTCTGGTATTGCCCAACACCACCCACCCTGGAGGGTATTATTGCACTTAGAAAATGGGCCCAAGTATTAATGTGTTTGAACATTTTTTTTATGTTAAATGTTAAGCCTCTTAGTTTTTTGATTTTTTTGGTAATAAAATAGTTCCTTTGCCTGCATTTAGATGGTGTTATTTATTTTAAACCTGAGGACTTTTGCCCTTTTGCAACCTTTGTAGTTGTAGGTGGTTGTAATAGTTACCTGTCCCTGACACAGGCTCGGAGGACATAAAGTAAAACACTTCTGTTTACATAGAAAAATAGAAACATGGAAAGTGACAGCAGAAGGGGACCACAAAGTCCATCTAGTCTGCCCAAGAATCTACCTGTTGCTATCCCCTCTCCCATCCTTTGCCTTTCTGTATGCTGCCCTTATGTCTATCCCATGCATTTTTGAACTCGCTTACCATTTTGGTCCCCACTGCCTCCTTGGGTAGGCTATTCCATGGGTTCACCACCCTCTCTGTAAAGAAGAACTTCCTTGTATTACTCCTGAGTCTCCCTCCCTTCAGCCTCATGTTATGCCCTCTCGTTCTCCCACTCTTTCAATTGGAAAGCTCCTGAACTGTAACCTTATTTATGCCCCTCATATATTTAAAAGTCTCAATCATGTCACCCCTCTCCATCCTCTGTTCCAGGGAGTACATGTTGAGTTCCCTCAACCTGTCCTGGTATGCCATATGGTGCAGTCCCGGAATCATTTTTTGTGGCCCTCCTCTGCACCATCTTGATTCTGTCTATGTAATTTTTGAGGTGAGGTCTCCAGTACTGTATGAAGTACTCCCAGTGGGGACACACTAGCGCCCTGTAGAGTGGTAACACCACTTCCCTCCTGTGACTCATGATTCCCCTTCCAATGCAGCCCATCATGCCACTTGCCTTTAGTATTGCCTTTTCACACTGTTTACCCAGTTTCAAATATTCTGATATAATGACCCCTAGGTCCCTCTCCTGGCTGGTGGAGGCTAGCTTTTCTCCTCCCAGGTAGCAATCCTCTTTGGAATTATTTCTTCCTAAGTGCATGACTTTGTACTTTTTGGTATTGAATTTCAGCTTCCATGTTTCCGACCACTCCTCCAGTTTCTTCAAGTCTGAAGTCATACTCCTCACACCCTCAGGGGAGTCCACTCTGTTGCAAATCTTGGTGTTATCACCAAATAGACACACTTTACCTTCCAGCCCATTTGCAATGTCTGCTATGAACACATTGAAGAGTAGGGGAACCAGTCCCAAACCCTGTGGTACCCCGCTGGTCACTTCCCTCTCAGCTGAAGATGCCCCGTTTACCTGAACCCTCTGTGTTCTTCCTCTCAGCCAACTACTCACCCACTCAACCACCTCCCTGCCAACCCCCATGTGGTCCAGCTTCCCTACCAGCCTTCTGTGTGGAACAGAGTTGAAAGCTTTACTAAAGTCCAGATAGACGTCATCTACTGCCACTCCCTGATCTACAACCTTGCAACCCAGTGAAAGAAATCAACCAGGTTAGTTAGGAAAGACCTACCTACCACGATCCCATGCTGACTTTATCTCCCTCCTTTACTCCCTGCATAATCCTCAGTTCAGTCAGGGCTTTATTCTTCCTTATTGTCTAACCAGCTTCCCACTATGCTAGGTTTCCTTATCCTCATCTTTCACTGACACCCTAAACTTTGTGTACGCCTTCTTTTTCTCCCTTACTATTGCAGCCACCTCCCTGGTGAACCAGAGGTGTTTCCTTTTCTTATTTGCCTTCTTCCTCACCCTTCTGATGCACTGTTCAGTTATCTCTGTGATAGCTCCTTTGAGATACTCCCATATTTTGTCTACTCCTTTCTCTTCCCTGTATCTAAGACTATCTGCCAGGATATCTCTCATCTTCCGAAAAGTCTACTTTTCTGAAATCTAAAACCCTGATCTTGGAATGACTAATGTCTTCACTAGTGTTTACTTTAAATCCCACCATACGGTGGTCGCTGTTTCATAAGTGGCATCTCATCTCTACCTCCTTTACTCTGTCACTGTTAGTTAAAATCAAGTCCAGGACAGCTTCACCTCTGGTAGGAGTTTCCACAAGCTGCCTCACCCTGCACCCTGCACCCTGCAGGGCCATTACAAAGTCCCTGCCTCCTGATGAAGATGCTGTACAAGATTTCCAGTTTATGTCTGGCAAGTTAAAATCCCCTACTGTTATTGTCTCGCACTTGTCTGTCATTTTGTGGAATGTCTCCATCATTTCCTTGTCCCCAATATCCCCTTGTGACGGGGCTTGTAAATGATTCCTAGCCTAATGACTGCTCAATATCCTGTCTCAGCTATTACCTATAGTGCTTCTAACTCATCTGGGATCCCCTAAATCTCTGTAGCCTTAAGTTCCTCCCGGACATATAATGCTACCCGACCCCCTTTCCTCCCCTTCCTGTCCCTTCTGTACAGATGGTAGCCTGGGATAGCCATGTCCCAACCATGGTTCTCTGTGAACCAGGTTTCCATCATGGCCACTAGGTTGAGTTTGGCCTCTGCCATGATGGCCATGAGGTCATCACTTTAGTTTTTCAGGCTTCTGGCATTTATTGCCATTGCCCTCTATGTTCTACCCCCACTCTTAGCACAGGTGGGTTTCCTTTTGTTTTGCCATGCCTCTTTAGTACCCTTAATGGATCTCCTTTGGTCTGCACCTGTGGTTTCAGATGAAAGATTTATGAGGCTCTTTCAGTCTGCATCTGTGGTTTTGGATGGAAATTTTTGTTTGAAAGGTTTCTATCCCTCATTTGTATCCCTGCAGAAACTCCTTGGAACTGTACCTGTGGTTTCAGATGAAAAATGTTGTTGAAGAGGTTTGCCACAGGTATAGACAAGAGAGTTTTCCCTAATTTGTTTGGCGTTATCGTGCTTTGGAGTACTTACCCTATCATTTGCAGCTGTCGGGGGGGTAGTTACCTTATTACCCTTTGCCTTGGTAAGTGTTATCACCACCCCCCAAGTCTTCAGTTTAAATCTGACCAAGTGCTCTCACCCCTTCCTTTGTCAGGTGGAGGCCACCGTACCAAAAGAAGCCCCTCTCCCAGACTGCCAGTTGCTAATGAGATGGTAGTCATTTTCCTGGTACCATTCTCTCAGCCCTAAGTTAATCCCATGTATGTCCTCCTCTCTGACCTTCTTGATGCTTCCACCCCACCCCCAGACTAGAAGCACCTCCGAGAATGCCAGTGTGGACGAAAGAGAGGATATTCTGTTAGCAAGTTGTACAATGTGCTCCTTTGTTTCTGCAACTGATTCATTGGACAAGTCATCTGTCCCTAGGTGAATGACTATTTGTTTTGTTCCATCCTCCCTTTGCACAATCTGCTCAATGTGTTTTGTGCCCCTTTTTGCAGGTGCGCCTGGGAGGCACTTGACAATGACCCTGGTATCACCGTTTGAATTCCCTCCCCCTTTCCTCCCCTTCGTGTCCCTTCTGTACAGATGGTAGCCTGGGATTGACCTAAACCACTACAAGATGCTGAGAAATAAATGCAAACTGGCCATCAAAGTGGCCAAATGAGACTACCTCACTGATTTACAGAAAAAGAACCTAGGCAACCCTAGACTCTTTTGGGCTCACATAAACGGGCTTATAAAGGGGAGCGGAAAGACCGCTCACTTTCCCATAGAGGTCAATGGACAATTAACTAACGACGACCCTAGCATCGCCATGGCTCTCAACTGCCGGTTCACAAACCTGGACCTGCTCAAAGCAGACTTGCCACCCCTCCTCCCAGTCTCGAATGATCCCATCCCCCACAGCCTGGATCACCCAACCTTCCACATCTGGCATATAAGACCAAACAAAGTCCTCCCGTTACTGAAGTCCCTCAAAATGTTGGGAGCTATAGGACCCGATGGCATCCCCTCCCACATACTAAGGGAAGGGGCCCCTGCAGTCGCTAGGCCCCTCACCTGGCTCCTCAATTGATTGCTTATTGCAGGTGCCATCCTGGAACAATGGAAATTGGCCCATGTAGTCCCCATCCACAAGGGTGGTTCAAGGGAGACTACCAACAATTAAAGGCCCATCTCCCTGCTATCTAGCCTTGGTAAGATTCAAGACAGACTAATTTACAGACAACTCTGGGACTACCTAGAGCTCCACCATTTACAATGCCCCCCAGCACGGTTTCAGAGCCAATCATGGGACTGACACCGTGCTTATCAAGTTCTCCACTGATGTTCTCAGAGAACTGGACAAGGGATCCCCCACTGGGGCAGTCTTCATTGACCTTTCCAAGGCTTTTGACCTTGTAAACCACAACCTGCTCCTTACAAAACTGAGCCAGGTTGGGTTAGACAACCAATCCTATGTGGTTCAACAGTTACCTCACAGGGAGGACACAGAGGGTAAATGGAAAGACTCCTGTCGGAGCCTCTCCCCTAACAGATGGGGTGCCCCAAGGATCTATCCTTGGCCCCTTCTCTTCTCTCTTTTCACAAACAATCTCAGTAAACACTGTGGGGGTAGCTCAGTGGTACAGTATGCGGATGACGCGGTCATATACCACCCCTCCTCTAATCTGGGAGATCTCTGCTTCGGGCTACAGGAAGAACTGGGTTTCCTTGAGCAATGGCTTTTAACCAACAGAATGATCATTAACCATAGCAAGACCAAGGCCATGCTATTTGGCCCAAGAACCCTCGGCCGGGACAGAAGCCCACATCTCATGCTGATGACTAAATCAGGAAAAAGACTTGAGGTGGTTGAATCGATAAAATACCTTGGCCTCACCCTGGATCAGTGCTTCTCCCTCAAGGATCATGTCGACCAGGTAACCAAAAATATTCACGCCAAACTCAGGACCTTGTTTAGGCTGAAAGACCAGTTGATACCCACGGCCAGGGCCTCCATCGCCACAAGCGTCCTCCTCCCTACCCTCTCCTACTCGGCCCTGGTGATACAGGGAGCTGCCAAACAAGAGATGAACAGATTACAAGTTCTCTATCACAAGGTGTCTCATTTCACCACCCTATCCAGCTACCAGGCTCACCACTGTGACACTCTGTCCCAACTAAACTGGCCCTCGTGGGAGGCCCGGCTCCAATACCCCCTACTCTGCCACACTCATAAACTACTCAGCCCATCCCCTCCTCCCAGCCTCACTGGACTCATTGCCCAAAAGAGAAACCCTAGACTCCTCAGAACAATGGACAGAACCCTCCTCGCAGTGCCAAGGGTTAGAACCAAGGTTGGGGGGGTAAGTCGTTCGCCATCACAGCGCCCACCCTATGGAACTCCCTGCCCCCTGGTGTTCAGGATGCTACCTCTACCCACACCTTCCACACAAGGAATAAGGCTCATATGATGGTCACCTCCATATGCAACTGCTAAAGTGAGAGGCTCCTAAGTAGAAGCCCACTCCTCTCCCTCATATGGAAATAGCGACTATCACTGCACCCCATCTATATAGCACTGCACCCCATCTGTAGAGCTTACCCAGGAAATGTTAACTGCTAAAAAGCTACTATTTCTTACCTCTTAAATGTAACTGCTGAAAAACTACTATGTATTATGTTCCTCGCTGTCTAGTGTAATGTACCTGTGCAGTATGCTACCCCATGTATTATTCCGTAATTCCCCCAGGTCGCCGTTGAAAAGGGACCTTCCCCAAATGTGAATACCTGAATTATCAAAATTTAATAAATAAATAAATTTATGTGGGATTTCACTCCATGTATCATAGAGTCCCCCACTATGATAAGTTTCCTTTTGTCCCTGTTGCCATTGATGTCTTTATCCTTTTCAATCATGCATGCCTCCACGAGTCATTCCCTAGAGGCACCGCAATGCCAAGTGACTGGTTCCATTATCAGTGGTGCATATCTGTTATTTATAACCACATTGTTCTTGGAAGTTTGTGTTTTAGTTCTCGACACATGGCCTTGCCTCAGGATCTGGTCATAATAGCGCAGATGAAATAGCGTAAGAAATAACCACGCATACATAATAGCGCTATTATATTATAGTGCGTGCTCAATATGGCGCTTGTAATAGTGCTAAATCAGTAAGTGCCATTATACATTTGACTGAGCAGCATGTGAGCAGCACTGCACATCCACCCTCCTGGGGAACATACTGGAGGAAAAAACATGAGTGGCCAGCATGATGGACCGACCCCTTGCTTCTTGCTGGCTAACATTCCAATCCTGATAACAACTCCCCCCTCCCCTCCCCCCCGGTGATGTTACATTTAAAAGGCATCACTGCATACATGTCAGGCTAGCACCATCTGGTCTGCTACTCAACTTACCAAATAAATTGAGTGGGGATTGGGTGTTGGGCTTGTAGGAAATCCTCTGCAAACCCGCTTGCCTCCACTGTAAAAGAAGACAAACTCAAACTCCAAGACCACAGACACTGATCACACTAAGTCCAACGGGAGAAGACCATCACTGGGTGGGTTATTATGACTTGAGACTGCAGCTCACTGTCAATTACAGGTGGGGTTTAAAGATCCTCACTGCTCACTGCTGGAGTGTCTACAACAGTGCTGCTGGCAACAAGTTTAATTCGCGGGTGAGGATTGGGCCGGTACCATCGGGATGACTGACTGGGCTGGGCTGAACTGGCCACTGGCAACAATCTCAGACTCAGACAGAGTAGACAGTAGTAGTTCCACTAGCAAACATTACAGAAGCTAACAGGAACATAGATTGGGGAGCTAACAGGAACCACTAGCAGGAACATAGATTGGTAAGCTGACATAGCACTATGGCATACTATCTATTTCATTATTGTGCTATAAAGTACAAGCTGTTATGGCACTACGTTTTTATGAAGGAGTGGTAAAATGTACATGCCATAATAACACGCATGATATTGCATGCATGATTTTGACAGTGAACCCCTCACCTCCTCCTCCTGACCACCTGCCAGCCTTCCAATTCTGGATGCTGTCTAGGACCAGTGCTGATATTTGTGTTCCACTGGGTCAGAGGTGGGATGAGCGGGTGCCTGTAGCTTTGCAGTTCAACCTGGAGCTTATGTATTGTGGCCCATGCTTCCCTCAGTTGGGCCCTAAGGTCGGCCATAGCCCTGCAAACCAGACATTGACCAAGGCCATGGAAGAGCACCCTGCCGAATAGGGCTCCACATTGTCTACAAGTGACAATCTCCATTGGTACTACAATATTTTAGGTTGGAGTGGATCCACTTGGGTGACTCCTAGAGAGCAAAAAGACTATCCTCCTGTCCTGGTTTTAGAGCAATGGTTAGATTCATGGATCTGGTTGACTATTACTAGTGTTTATTATTTTTTTCATATACATTGATTCATTCACTTAGAACAACTGAATGAACGATTCATCTGTTCATTATTTGATCGGGGAATATGAAGGAGGTGCAGTAGTAGCGGTTTGGCGAGATGGGATAAAATGGATCATCAGCCTGCTGAGAGCAGGTACTATACATTCGATTTCTGCTGATTTCTGTTAATTTTCAGCTCTGTTTTTGTTTGTGGCAGTGAGAGGAGCTACATTAAAAAAAAATAATGTTTTGGGGAATCAGCAGCAGCGTGGTGATGATAGGTGGGTAATCGAAGTGAGGGGCAGCCTGGTACAGATGAAAGGTCCATAGATTTTGTGTAACAGAGGTTTATAGAGGTGGTAGGGTAATGAAAAATAAACTAAAATAACTGAACTAAGCATGGGCAAGGTTGTGCCATGTTTTTGTGGTGCTACTGACTGGGTGTTATGTTTGGCTTAGTGAGAGGGGAAAAAATGGCAGCAACTTTGTTTTAAAATTGTAACTGGCACAGGGATGCCAATTTCTAAGTGAAGCATGCACCTGTACTAGTTTTGGACTGGGCTGTAAAAATAAATGCATGCCTGGCCATGACTTTCAACCAGTCAGGATGCTTTATTTTTCAAGCCCATTTTCTAAAACACAAATGTATACGTTTCTGAGGCACATACAGTAACTAAAATGGATAGTGAAGAACTGTTCAACATGCAGAAAACTCTGGTAACAAGGGGGCACGATTGGAAACTGGTGGTGGGAAGTTTAAAAAAGATGTTAGGAAGTTCTTCTTCATGGAGAGGGTGATGGATCAGTGGAATAAGCTGCAAAGGCAGTAAGGACAGGAATGGGGCTAAAAGGGGTAAGGCCATCAAAAAGTGGAGGGTGATGAGTGCCAATCCCCGTAGTTTGTGTAACAAGCTCCCTGAACTAGTGGCCTTGATGGAAGAGGGTTGTCTGGATATTGTGACAATCACAGAAACATGGTACACAGAGAACCACGACTGGGATGTCAACATACCAGGATACACAATCTACAGGAGGGACAGGGTAAAAGAGGAGGAGGAGTAGCTCTGTATGTAAAGACAGAGATCAAAGCAACAGAACTAAAGAGTAAACGGGGATCAGATGAGGCACTCTGGGTCACCCCGAGGCAGGAAATGGCACCACAATCCGCATGGGGGTTGCATACAGACCCCCATCTCAAGGGGAGGGAATGGACAAGGAAATGATAGAAGGCTTCCTCAGAATGGCAGAAAAAGGGGAGTATTGTTGATGGGGGACCTGAATACGCCAGATATTAACTGGAGCACCTTTGCTGCAGGCACATCCAAGAGCAGGGTCATTCTTGATGCCCTACAGGGGGCATGCCTCAGACAGTTAGTATTGGAACTCACTCGGGAGGGAGCAATCTTAGACCTGGTACTCTCAAATGGGGATGGAGAAAGAATCTCAGATTTAGAAGTGGGTAGCCATCTGGGAACAAGCGACCACCAAACAGTGTGGTTCATGATAAACACAGCCATACAATCAAGCCATACAAAATCAAGAGTATTGGACTTTAGGACGGCTGACTTTGGGAAAATGAGAGAGTGCCTCAGAAAAGCACTAGCAAACAGGCAAGAAGGAGTGGTGGAGGAACAATGGGGAGTAATCAAAACAGCCATCACAGAGACAACAAGCCTTTGTGTAAAGCAAATCAACAAAACACAACGAAGGAAAAAAACGCTATGGTTCTCAAAAGAGCTGACAGGGAGGGTTAAGGAGTAAAGGATAGCATTCAGGAAATATAAGGAAACACAGAAGGAGCAGGACAGAGAACTTTATCAGTTAAAGGGTACCTAAACAAGCAGTTTTTAAAACTGTAAACTCCAAAATCTGTCTTCATAGTGAGGTAAAAGAAAGCCTGCTGTTTACATTTATGCTAAAGCTGCATTTATGTAAATAACATAAATGCAGCTTCGTAGCTTTTGAAAAAATGTAAACATCAGCCTTTCACTTTTAAAATACAGCCTTGGTTTCTCCCTAAGATGTCTGCCAAGTGTGCTAAGTGATGAGTCATGATGACATCATCAGAGCCAGAGGCAGAGATCCACATATATTTCTATAGTGTTAACTAGTTCTTCTTTCCCTCTTTATTTTGAATTGTTGTACCAGAATGATCAGCACCATGTATTAACTCATGGATTATTTTGATCAGTACACATTAAGTTGTGATTTTGTTCATTTTGTTTACTTTAACTTGCAGAAAATGTTTTGCAATCCAGCTGACTCTTTCTTTGGAAAACTGCATTACAGTACCACACTTCAAATACCTGATGATCTAGTGGTTATATGATGCACTGAATTTTGTTTTTTGTTAACCAGGAGAGACACACTAAGCTGAAAGCTTGTTTACAGTGTGGCCTGGGAGCACAAGGGAATTTAGTGACTTGCTCAAGGTCACACAGCAAAGTACCAGTCTTGCTCAGTTTCAAAGCTCTGCTCTCTTGTTAAGCCACGAATAAGGCTTTCTTTTTCCGTGTGAACCCCCTGCACCTAGCCTGCATTCTATTGAACACCCCACCATCCATACACTGTCCTTAGTACTGCCTGGGGCTGCATATAAGCTTGCGGTCTCATGAAGAGAATTATCACACCTCAGATTGTAATCTTGTACCTCAGAGAGTTGTGCACACCTATACTGATGCACATCATCAGCTGGCACTGGTAAAAAAAGCCTCCCAAATCACTCTCCAGTCCACATTCTCAATGTTTGACTTCTGCTCCCACAGTAAGCATTGAGTGGATCACCACCCTTCTGCACAGTGAAGGTAGTAAGTACAGTTCCCTGTTGTATTTGTTTTCCCCACCTCATTAACCAACAACTAGATCTTCCTGGAAGGCCAAGCAATAAGCACCATGACCCACCAGGAAAACTACTGTTCATGCCCTCTTAAAGGCTGCACTTACAATGGATAACAATATTATTAACAGGAGAGGCATACTAATACCTTGAACGAATCCACCAGACTTCCAGTGTCAGTCTACTCCTTTACCTGTGATCTGCAGAACCCCACAGGGTAGTTTCCAGCAATTCTTCTCCAGTACTTTTCTATGCTCTACTCCACAATGCAAGACGGTTGGCTACCACCCTTCCAAAACTTGAATGAGCTATACACAACTTCCTCAATACTGTCCTAACAAACATCAACATCCCCCCCCCCACTCAAGGGTAATCTCCCTATGGTGAATTCAAGTAACAGTTTAGGTGCAGCCCTGCCATTCTGAGTATTTGTCATCGCTGGCTACTCTCATCCACAGTCAGGTAGTGTTCACGTTGCTGGCAGCCCCACATTTCAGATCTCACAGTGATCTGCTCAGCAACCTCCTTCATGTCTTCAACTAACCTGAATAAAGCTGTACCCTGCTGGAATGGCCTCTTCAGTCCCTCTCTGGCATTCATTATTCTCACTTGCTCCTCACAACAAAAAACTGGTGAGTTCACTACCCTTCCGCATCATGAATGTGTTTAGTACAGTCTCCTGTGTTACATTTACATATTAACAATAAGCATAATCTTCTGGTAAGCCAGGCTGATAGCAACATGGCACAAGTAGAAAAATAGACTTTCCTACCCATATAAGATCTAAGCCACCTGTGATTAGGCACTTGTTAAATGAAGTGCATAATGATGTGTACACCTATCATTTAATAGTTTCTAATCAAAGGTAGCCTAGATCTTTTAAGGATAGGAAAGCCCACCATTCCCCTTTTTCCCTGCTGCTATGACTTACTGGAAATATATGTTTATATTTGATATGTCAAAATAAAACAGGGACTGTACTACTTGCATTCATGATGCAGAAGGATGATGAGCTCACCAGTTTTCGGTGGGAGGAGGAATAGTGAAGAATGAATACCAAAGGAAGACTGAGAAGGCCACTCATGCAAGGTGCTGCTATATTCAGGGAAGGGAGGAAGACAGAAGGAGAGAAATATGAGCAGATTACTGTGAGAAATAAGACGTGGGGCTGCCAGCACCTTGATCACTACCGGACCCCATTGTCCTAGCCAAAATTCCCCTTCCCATAAAACCAGTTCATGCAATTATCCAAGGCTGTGTGTGGATATTAATGTATGAAATGGCTGCCACTACATGTTCAGTCACTACACTACCAGTCTAGTATTGTTTGTAAAGCATTTTGGGATACAATGTGTATGAAAACCACTATATAAATGCTGATTCTTCTTCTTATTATTATTATTATTTATCATGGAAAAAGACAACAAGACAAGTATATATTTGAGTTTCCAGAAAGTATGAACTCTAACATTGGACTGCATAAAAACTTTGGTACAAAAAAGTGGTGGCTCTAGGGGGTGGTGAAGGGTGTGGCTGCAACTCCCCCCCCCACACAAAGTAATGTACTTGCTTGCTGCTGCTGCTGCTGCTGCATTTCACTTTGTTGAAGAAGTCTAATGTATTGATTGAATAAATGTTTACCTTCGAACTATGGATTACATTTGTAGGTTCTGTCAAAAAAGTACTAGAAAAGAATAATAGCAGAAAATATAATGGTTTAATAAAAGTCTTAAAAAATGCATATTAAGCATGCACACCACCCCAGCACCCCCTTCCCCGTAGCGTCTTGGATCCACCATACCCACTAGACCACCAGATTATTCAAGATGTGTACTGCACTGTGATTTGCCACAGAGAAAGTCAGTTGGATTAAAACTCATTTTCAGCATGTTAAAGTAAACAAAATGAACAGAACCATAGACTAACATGTGCATTATACAAAATAATGCACATAGTTTTGATCATTTGGGTGAAACAATTCTATACAAAGGGAAAAAAGAATGAGTTAGCACTATAGAGAGCCATATATCTCTCTGACTTTGGCTCCAATGATGTCATCACATAACACATTTGGTGGACATTTTAGGAAGCAGGCAAGATAGTTTTTTTTGAAATTGGAAGGCTGATTTTACAATTTTCAAATGCTCTGGAACCACACTTAGGTAAGTCATGTAAATGTAGTTTTAACATTAATGAATACAACAGCCTTTCCTTTAGTCACCTACTGAGTCAGAGTTTTGAATAGTTTGTTGTCAAAATGTTGTTTAGGTATCCTTTAAAGCAGAAAGAGGCTGGGAAGGCAGTCAGAATAGCAAAGGCCCAAACCAAGGAAAGGATAGCCAACTCTGTTAAGAAGGGGGACAAGAGCTTTTATAGGTACATTAGGCAGCGAAGAAAGACCAAAGAAGGGATACTGAGGCTTAATAAAGGGGTGGGAATGTGGGTAGAGGGTGACAGTGAAAAAGCAGGGATACTGAATGAATATTTCTGCTCAGTATTCACAAAGGAAGAGGAGGGGGAGGTACCTAAACCAAACAAGAGAAACACTCTGAAGACGGAGGTCTATACCAATCCATTTACAGAAGAAAGGGTTCTAAAAGAACTAATAAAATTGAAGGTGGACAAATCAATGGGGCCTGACGGGATTCACCCAAGAATTCTAAAGGAATTAAGGGAAGAACTAGTGACACTGCTGACTACTCTCTTTAACAAATCATGGGAGAATGGGGTGGTACCTGAGGACTGGAAGAGGGTGGATGTGATTCCTCTTCATAAAAGTGGGAGCAGGACAGAGGCAGGAAACTATAGACCAGTTAGTTTGACCTCAGTGGTAGGAAAAATGATGGAATCACTTTTGAAGGAAAGAACTGTCGAGTACCTAGAGGCCAGTGTGGCACAGGAGCCAAGGCAGCATGAATTTATGATGGGAAGGTCATGGCAGATGAATCTAATAGATTTTGTTGACTGGGTGACCAAAGTAGTAGACCAGGGAGGGGCTGTGGACATGGCCTACCTAGATTTTAGTAAGGCATTTGATACAATCCCACACAAAAGTTTAATACACAAGTTAGCCAGCCTTGGCGTAAGTCCCAAGGTGGTAGCCTGGATAAAAAAATGGCTAGACAACAGGATGCAAAGGGTAGTAGTAAATGGAGTACACAGTGAAGAAAGGAGGGTTACTAGTGGGGTACCGCCGGGTTCATTACTAGGGCCAGTCCTTTTTAATGTCTTTATAAGTGACATTGCAGAGGAACTGGAAGGAAAAGTATGTCTCTTTGCAGATGACACAAAGATCTGCAACAGGGTTGATACACAAGATGGAGTGGAAAGGATGAGAAGGGACTTGGCAATGTTGGAGGAATGGTCAGATGTATGGCAGATCAGATTCAGTGCAAAGAAGTGCAAGGTAATGCACCTGGGAAACAAAAACCCAGAGGAAGAGTACACAATGGGGGGTGAGATACTGACAACAGTAAAAATGGAAAGGGACCAGGGGGTAATTATATCAGAGGACCTAAAGGTGGGCTAGCAATGTGAGAAGGCAGTAAGGAAGGCTGGGGGGATACTGGGATGCATAGGGAGAGGCATCAATAGTAGAAAACAGGAAGTTGTTTTCCCTCTATACATACAGTTGGTGAAACCCCATCTGGAGTACTGTGTGCAGTTCTGGAGACCCCATCTCCGCAAAGACATAGACAAAGTGGAGGATGTCCAATGGAGGGCAACCAAAATGGTGCAGGGTCTGCACCAGAAGACATACGAAGAAAGACTAAAGGAACTTAATATGTATACCCTTGAGGAAAGAAGGGAGAGAGGGGACATGATAGAAACTTTCAAGTACCTCAAGGGAATCAACAAAGTCCAAGAGGGAAGCACCTTTCAGAAAAAGAGATGTGCAAGAACAAGGAGGCACAATTTGAAGATAATGGGGGGACGGTTCAGAGATAATGTGAGGAAGTATTTTTTCACAGAGAGGATTGTGTATGCATGGAACAGCCTCCCTGAGGAGATTGTAAAGTCAAGAACAGTGGAGGAATTCAAGAATGCATAGGACAGACATAAAGCAGTCCTAGTGGGGGGTAGGAGGAAGTACGCTGTTGGTTAACTAGGATCTGCAGCTTATCTGTTAGGTAAGAAAATGGTCAGACTAGGTGGGCCAAGTGGTCCTTATCTGCCGTCACATTCTATGTTTCTATGTAAGGTGGTAGTGGAAGTAAGGACTGTGACTGGCTTTAAAGTCAAGTAGGACAGATTCATAAGGGTGGTGATTGTTAATGGGGAGGTGGGGAAGGAGGAAAATTAGACCAGTAAGACTGTAGGCCAAGAGGGCTACAGTTAGTAATTTACGTGCAGACTGGATGAGCGTTGTCTTTTTCTGCAGTCACCTTTAATCTATGCACAGCATCTGTGATTTTGGTCCCTAACATAAAATCATACTGCATATTCAAAGCTGCCACTGTCATGGAATGTTGCTACTGAGCTGGAAAAGCAAGACATAAAATCCAGTCCAGCCCCTGCTTTCACCATCATATGATTTAAATTGTGTCTTATAATGTGTCAGTTCAGATATTCATATTTCTCTTTGTGAAATTTATTCAAAAGCTGACAGTAGTGCTATCAGCGGAATGAGTATTGCTCTTAGTGCTGTCTGGCATGATAGATTAATGTGTCATGGTGGCTGTCTGGATCACTTCTACTTTCTTTAGGGCTGTGTGTGGAGCCTACAGCCCTTCTGTCATCTGTAGCTCTAAAAACAGCTTTTCCCAGAACTTCCTTTTAAGACATTTGTATGTATTCCTCCACAGCTGCAAAGTAGTGCACTCCGCTCTGATTTTTGCTGTTTGTTGCTCTATGTTAAAGGCGTACATCAGGAAAAAAAAACTTTTTAAACTGCTGTTTCTATCATCTGTCCAGCTCAGTCTAACAGATGTGTTCTGTTTCTTTTAGCAACTTAGGAACTAACTCATTTCCTCTTGGTTTCTGTGAAAATGAAAGCCAGGCTCAGTGTCAGATTACAGACACTGGAACTACAGTTTATTAGCTGAGATTCCTTTCTGCATGACAGGCTGGAGGCAAGCACTGGAAACAGAAGACTGTTTTTTTCTCAATTTATAATATGATGTACTAAGTGTGTATTTAGTTCTAGGGTCAATGCATTGAAGAAAATAACTTTTATGTAACTCATTCAAGATTCTATCAGGTGGTCAGAAAAAAGTCTGAGAGAATTTGTGTAAAAACTAACAAATGACAGATGCAAAAAATAGCATGCACACTTTCCTCTGAGACTGGAAGAGTAGAAGGCTGTGGGTTCTATCCCACACTAGGCATGTGGGTTAAATAGCTTGTGTACTGCCTAAAACTAATAATAGATTTTAAAAGCAGTCAACCATTACCTTTTATATTTGAGGTACTTTATATTTTCCCTTTGTTTAATTGGAAGATTGTTTACCTGATGTGTGATGTGTAGAACAGCACTCTGTGTGGCAGCTGACATAGCTAGCTATATTGCCCCCCACAACATCACCAGCATTGTGACCTCACTGACTGTGACATCACTGCTACTTAGGAACAGCAATTCAGTGACTGCCAGGTCATTCACCTTTGATTTCACTGTCAGCAAAATCACAATGCTGATGAAGTAGTGGGACCAGTAGAGCTAGATATGTCAGCTGCTATGCTAAGAGCTGTTCCACACATCCACCACAACATTATGACATATAAGACTCTCTGATGGGCAAAAGGTAAAAGAACGGTACTTCAGAAATAACATTTTATAACTGACTACTTCTTAAAATCTATATTATTTTCCTGTCTTCCTGGTTTGGCTCTACTAGCTCTTTAAATCTCAGTACTGACACTGTAGGGCAGAATTGGGGGGGGGGTCTCCTGTCTTTTCTGTCTGCCTGTTCAGGTGGATGTTAAAGATCCTATGGCACTTCTCAAAAAAGAGTATGGGAATTTCCATGGTGTCCTCGCCAAATTTACCCCATTCACTAAAAATACCAACAGCTGGTTCAAGTAAGGATTTATGCCATGTTGCAATTTCAGCTGGTTACCATCTGTACTCCCTCACATTACTCCTGAAAAAGGAACTTCTAGTCTTAGTGGGCCTACCCGGTCAATAAAATCCAACAAATAAATTAATTCCCCCATTATGCCTTATGGATTCTGTGTAAATCCAAATCATTCCAAGGCCATCTTGACATATAATTTTAATACCTAACAGCAAAGCAGAGCCCTTTTTCCTGATAAAAGGCTGCCAACATATTACATTTAAATAAACAACAAAGTCATAAATAAGGAACTAGTGGCTTATGGAAAAATCTACAGGGATTTATACAGGGATTTTATGCTGCCTCTACAGAGAAAATACAGGGAAAATGAGGGCTTGTTACAAGAAAATGGTTATTTGGATCTGGGAGCACTGTGATGATTGTGACTAAACAGCTCTATATGGCACCAACAAGAAAATGACTTTGGTCATTTGGAGCTTTTCACAGCCCTATCAGCTCTGGCTAGACTTTGTTTTTATTTTTATTTTTATTTACTGGAAGTTACAGTAAGTTGCATCGATATTTGCTTTGTTAATTCTACCTTTGCTGGTGACTCAGCAAGATGATAAACCAGTTCTGTGGTTTAACCCATCTAACCGAGCAACTTAAAAGCCCCCCAAAATGCACCTGACCATTTACTGGAGCAATAAACAAAGTACAGAGACCATGCAACCAGTCAGCTCACAACACTTGCAGGTAACATATTTTAATGAACTGGGCATACAGTCAGTGCAACTGTATTTTGGTGTACTCGGTTCTCTATAGTTCATATAGCGACCTGTTCCTGTTTGTGCTAAGATTATTTTTAGGGTCACTGTTTTGGAACTTAACAAAAAGGTATGTAAGGTTTTATGATCAAAATGCTAATATACTATAGATGGCACAATAAGCATTATTATTTACCAAAATACTTTCATTTATTTCTTCTACCAAACAATATATTTCCCTAGCACAATCCCAACTGAAATGCAACATCTTGTTTACAGTGGAGTTCTACTTCATCCTGTTTCTGCAGGTGGGTGGCCTGGAACACACGGAGAGGTTAAATGATTGGCTCAAGGTCACACAGTAAGTACAGTAAATGGCTGCTGTGGGGTCTGAACCAGTGATTGCCTAGATCCAAGCTGATGTTCTAAGCACTCTGCCTCTAAACATTAAACTATTGGTCATCCAATCTAGTTTGTAAATATTTTAATGTCATTTTTATGTTCACCCTTGTGCTTATGTAAGGTAAACATATTGTCGTGATAGTGGGTTTTGAGAGGTGTGCCACTGTTGTTCCAATGCAGAGCAGTCTGCAAGGGACTTGTTAGTGTCCAACCAATTATCAGCCAGGCTGATCATAATGCTGGTCTGGTTTTGCTGGATGGAAACTTCCTGCAGTTCACAGGAGAGAGCTAGCCTAATCATCTTTCCTGTGAGCTACATAATGCTGCCCAGCAAGCACAACTGATCTGTTATGATTAGCCTGATGTGGTCCCCCACCCCCCAGCATAACCTGAAATAAAGAAAACCATCCCTCAATACCTCTCACTCCTTCCTTCTTAATTTTCTGACACTAGGGTGTCCAATCTCCAGTGCTGGCTACAACCCTTCACCCCACCCATTTTCACTGTGCAACACTGGGGAGCCCACTCCTGATGCTGCAAAATGTAAGAAAACCATCCCTCAGTCCCTTCCCCCCTTGCTTGTTGCTTTTACAATACCAGGATGCCCACTATCTGGTGCAGGGCTGCTATCCCCCCACCCTGTTTTTATTGGGCAACACTGGAAAGCCCTTCCCCGGGGCCACCAAACATAACACAAACACTGGAGTGTCCAATCCCCTGTGTTAGTACCTGAAATAAGGAAAACTGTCCCGTATAACTTTTTATTTTTTTAAATTTATTCTTATACAGCCTGAAAAAAGGATTCAGAGGACTCTGTGTGCATACTTTCCCAGAGAACCTGACAGCCACTGAGAGCAGTTGGATTAGCATAAATTATCTATGAGAAGCCAGCCAATGTGAACTGATCCTCAGATGAAGAACAATGGAGGATGTTAGAAAGCTTTAGACTTTTCTGGGAAATGGAGTGAGACATGAGTGATTTCAGCAGTCAGCCACTGGGTTGAGAGAGCTGTTTAAAAGCCTTTGGAAAGGTCAGGAGAGGAGGACTATGCATCCCAAGGGACACTCACCTCCTTCAGGGAGGGTGGGCAGCAGGCTCTGCTGTCATACTGCCTCCTGGGAGACTACAGGTTCAGTGCAGTATAACTGGAAGGAATGCCTAGGGATAGGGATCTTGGGAAACTTGAGGAATGGTCAAGAACATGGCCATTGGGGTTCAAAACCTAAAAGTGCAAAATCATGCTCCTAGGGCATAGGTACCCAGCAACTCAATTTAGGATGGGGAGGTACTGCTAGTTACTAAGCAGGAATGCTTTGAGACATTGTCAGTAGGACACATATAACTGCTTATATTTGCTTAGTAAATTATTTGACTGGCACCACATTTTGGAGAACCACTACTGATTCAGCTACTTGATAGGTTGCTGCTTCCTACCTGGTATATTATCAGGAAAATGATACTCTTATCAGCTACATTTATGTACTGTAAATGTTAGCAGTTGCCCAACAAAACCAAGATCTAGGTTTCTCTCTTCCTTGTGCTACGGTTTTGTAAAACTTTGTGTTTAAGAATCATTACCTAGCAAGACCTGTTTGACTCACCGGTTTCCTGTTTTTCATAATTAGTGGTTATGGCCTAGATTTTTGACCCTCATCGTAATTTGTCTTGCTAGTACCTAATCCCTACAACTCTCTATAATTTAAACCTTGTATCAGTACCCTTTAAAAGCAACAATATCAATTATGATGAATTTGTCTGTGTATGGGGGGGAGCTTAGAACCTGATTTTAAAAGCTGTCATGGAAGTAAATGTGGCCAAATATGTCAGCCTTTGAAGCTTTTAAAACAGTTATTAGTCTTATATAGGGAAAGTGTCTGTCTTTCTTTTTAGATAGAGAGAGACATACAGACAGAATAGACAGACAGGTAGGTATACAGATTGATAGACAGACAGACAGACAGAGAGATAGATATTTTGAAACGCCTTTCTTAAAACCAAGATGCTATAAAACCATCATAAACAAATACAAAATGAAAAACACAAAACATAAATTCAATAAATAAACCACATTAATAAATATTAAATTCGGAACATAAACTGTGCACATATGCCAGTGTTGTATCAGTCACCATGATATGTCTGCCTGAATAGACAGACATGTTTTCAATTTTATTTTGAAAATGGGGAACAAGGGGACAGACCAAATATCAGTGGAAAGGTGGTTCTAAAGAAGGGAGCCTACAATAGAAAGTACTGTGTCCCCTGCAGGTTTTAATCTTGACTTTGAAACAACCAAGACGACAGTGCTTGATGATCATAAATCATAGATTATCAGTGTGGTCTACAAGAAGATTCCTAAGAGACAGGACCCAGTCCATCAAGGGCCTTATAGGTCAAAAGTAAAATATTAAAATGAATCCCCTATCTGATTGGTAGAAAGTGCATTTAACTATCACAGGCAAAATATGCTCGCTTCTCCGAGTGGATGTAATGAGTCCAACTGCTACATTCTGCACAAGCTGCAGATGGCAGTTCTGACTTGCTGAAAGGTCCCATTAGAACATATTACAATAGTCAAGATGAGAAATGACAAAAGCATGGACTAGTGTTAAGAGGTCATCTAGGACAAGACAGGAGCACAGTCCGGCTACAGTATGTTTTTCAGATGTTAAGCGCCGCTAGTCCTGACTACAGCAGATACCTGTGAAACAAGTGAAAGCTCTGGGACAAGAGTGATGCATGGACTGTGTACTGCCTGTCAAGCCTTCAATCACTCATCCCTAAAAATCGGGAGTTCCCAGCTCTCCATAATGAATAATCTCAGACAAGTTTATGGCATCAGTAACATTTGGTTTTGTAAAGTTTCAGCTTCATCCTACTGAGAGCCATCTACAAACTGATCTCAGACAGTGCATTCTCAAGCACAGCTGCTGGGGAGTCCTGTCTGGGTTTAAACAAAAGACATATCTGGGGATCATCGGCATAACAATGAAAACTTAAGCCATACTTCTGGATCACCTCTCCAAGAGGGTGCACACACATCACAAAAAATGGGACCTATTCATGAAGGTGTGGAGTGGGTTATGCGCAGTGCAACTCCAGTGCATAGCTCACTCCACAACTGCCCGGCCCCTGTGCGCATTCACTAAGTGGATATGCCCCCCCACATACACTATCTCCCCGCTGATCATGGAGCTCCACACAGTGGCAGGCCTGGGGAAAGTGGGGGGGGTGCCAGCACCCCGTACATTCACTACAGTGTGGAATGCTTTGTTTGGGGGACTGCCAGCTACACCTATGAAAGGCAGCCATAAACCATTGGGGCTGGTTATGCGCCCCCGTGGAAGTGGCTGTCAACTCTAGCAGACATGGCCTGGGGTATAAGTCCCCCCAGTAGAGATGCCCCTGCCATCAGGGCACACCAGGAGGTCAGGGGTGGGCAGCTGAAGTACCACCTCTACATCACGGTCAGTGCTCTGCATGCCAGCTGAAATCATGGCACCACATGGATGCAAGGGATACACTGCTGGTCCCTGTCTGCCTGGAATCACCTGCTATGCACCTGCTGCTCCCCCCCATGGACCTGCATTTGGGGAACAGGGCCATATGGGAGCTGGGCAGAGGCCAATGTTTATGAATATGCCCCCCTCACAGATCTCCCGAGGGTGCAGAGCTGCACACCCAGATACACACCTTTGGAATGCACATTAGTGAATAGACACAATAGTGGCAACAAAATGGAATCCTGAGGGATACAGTTCTGTATGGGGGAAGATAAAAAAATTCCTCCCAGATCAGTGACTGACAGAGATCACTGAGCAAGGACCAGAACCAAGCAAGCATCCAAATAATCCTCTTCAGACTGTATGGTCCACTAGCTCCCAATGTTCTGTTCAGTGGTGTCAGATGCAGATAACTAATCCAAAAGGACAGGAAAAAACTCCACATTCCCTCACAAGGAGCAGATCATTCAGAACCTTAACAGGGCCATTTCAGTTAAGTGCTAAAGACGAAATCCAGATTGGAAAGGTTCACAAATGGAAAACTTCTCCAGGTGCTCTCATAACTGTAACGCTACCACTGGCAAGTTAGACATTGGTCTGCAACTCTTGAAATCATCAGATCTAAATAAGGTGTTCAATTAAGCAGACATGACAGGATGTGTATTGCTCATGTAATAAGGCCATGCCGAGGGTAGGTTAAAGCATGAGGCCACAAGCAGAGTGCATTCAACACCGATGAGAAATTACATTATTACACAACAACACACATCCCTGGAGTGTCTTATTGCTATTATGCAATGGCCCCTTTATAAAGAAAAAAAGATTTAAAAAAAAATTTAAATAGATTTTTAACTGAATTTTGAGATGTGGAAGTATATTTATTAAAAAAAAGTCCACAGTTTAATTTTTGTACACACAGTGGTGCTGCTAGTTATAGCTGTCTCTTTATGTTATTGTGTGTCCCCCGGCCCCTGTTTCTCCATGGTCATGTTTCTCCCAGTATAGAGTGGGACAGTTTTGGTGTGTACCGAAGGAAACTATGTGCTGATTTTACTGCAGCTGTTATTTGTGGAGCCAGGCAGTGTGGACAACAAGCATGGCACTTTTCATGTGTGCGTGTGTTTGCATGATCGCACTGCCAAGCAGATGGACTCAGAAACCATTAAATAAACATCAAATACAAGACAATAACACCAATGTGCAAATATTCAGTCATCGGTTACAAAACAATCACATAACAATTGTGTTCAATTCAAAATACATAAATACAACATTCTTAAAATATCACAAGTGCCAATGCTTAAAATTTTCATAACTTTTCCAACAAAATTCTAAGCAAATTCCACAACTAAACTAATGTTGTTGCACTTAAATTGAAAAGAATATTTCTGTTTTATAGCAGTCTTAAACCTACCCTTTGTAAGTGCCTGGTTTCTTAGTAATGGTGGAAGTGCATTCCAACTAGTTGTTGCCTTATATTCAAAAGTAATTTTACTAAAATTATTAGTTTTTTTAGGTTGAATAAATTCTCTAGCTGTTTTTAGTCTCAAATTCAAAACATGATCAGGTCTATGCAATTTTGTCCTTAAATGTAATGGAACCTCTTTTTTTAAATATATCCTGAACTTGATTTATCCAGATTTTCTTTCTTCTTTGGGCTAATGTATTCCGACTTAGTATTCTATACATATCACAATGGTGTGTATTAAATTTACTATTCAATACATACCTTGCCAATCTATTGTAAGAATGGTCTAATTTAGTTAACTGTTTTTTATCAGCGTACCAATGTATATGGCACCCATAATCCATATTTGCCAAAATTTGTTGGTTAGCAATCATTAAACGCACTTTTAATGTGGTACAGTTTTTAAATTGCCTCATAGCTGCTATACAAGCATTTGTTTTTTTGTAGCAAGTCTGAGATATGATAAGCAAATGTAAGATGTTGGTCTATGTAAACCCCCCAAATACCTGTAGACCTCCGTTTGAGTCAAAATTATTCCCTCTCTAGTCCTAATCTTTATTTCCATTGGTCTGTCTGTTTTGGTTTGTTTGGAGCCAGGAAACATGGTCTGAGCCTTTTTGTTGTTTATTACCAAGCCCAGAGAGGTAAAGTGATCCTGCAGCACCAATAAATCATGTTGTAGCTTAGATTCAGCCTCTCCCAGGGAACAGGGAACAGCCATCAGCCACGAAAACTGTATTATTGGCCTACAGACAAATCTTAGAAAATGCTATTTTGTCTGGAAGACTATTAACATTAATGTTAAACAACAGTGGGCTGAGAATCAACCCTTGAGGGACTCATGAATAATAGGCAGTATATTTGATTGACATCCACTGGCAGCTACTAACTGGGTTCTTTCTGTTAAATAAGATTTAAACCATTGACATGTTTTATCAGTCAGTCCCATACCTCTGAGACTACCCAGTAAGATGTCATGATCCAC
This sequence comes from Neoceratodus forsteri, assembly GCA_016271365.2. NCBI lineage: Eukaryota > Metazoa > Chordata > Ceratodontiformes > Ceratodontidae > Neoceratodus > Neoceratodus forsteri. Next base: position 926,033,359 of record CM057450.1, on the reverse strand, counting down.
CAGATCAAATGTTTTAGACAGATCCATGTAAACAGCAACCACGGATCTTGCCATACCTAAAAGATGGGACAATTACATCTAAAAGGCCCATGAGCGACATGGCCGTGGACCTGCCTTTTCTGAAACCTGCCTGAAATTTTGTCAGTTTTCCATACTTTTCAAAGTGAGCAACTAACTGCCCATAAACTATCCTTTCTACTATTTTTGAAACTGCTGATAACAAGGCTATGGTACGGTAATTTGATGAATCGGAAGGATCACCTCCTTTTGCAATTGGAACAACCTTAGCCAACTTCCAGCTTTGTGGAAAAATCCCCTCCCTCAGGTTCCAGTTAATTAAATCTCTGAGTACTGTGGATATCTCCACAGCTGATTCCTTTAATAATTTATTATCTATACCATATGCTCCACTAGCCTTATTAATCTGCAAGTTATCAATTATTTTAATAACTTCAACTGTAGTTACTGGGTGAAATTGAAACATAGTATAATTTTGATGTACCGGAACCTCACTGCTTACCCATCTTTTTTTATCTAGATTTACTACCTTGAGAACACAGCAGCCAGAGGAGTCACACTGTGAGTCTTAGGGTAAATATAATCAATACGTTTCCTAAATATTGGTACTTTATCCAGCTGTGTTCGCGCGCGTGTGTGTGTGTGTAGTAGTAGTAGTAGTTTTGTCTGCACTCCTGTTGCTATCCCTCAGTCCCTTACAATTTTTGCACCAGTACCAAGTAGCAGAAATGAAGCATCACTTTATAGTTTGTTAGAGTAGATCATGAATGAAATAGTATATGCGGAACGAGAATTGATTATATAAACTAGTCTGAAAACAGCATGAAGCATAGCTATTTATAAAACAAATCTGTGATTGCTCCTCACAATGCTACTTTACACTCTCCGCACCCCTTCCCACACTGCATAGCAAGGGACACATCCTTTTATCTCAGCAGCAGTTATTGCTGCCTGCAATCTGTATGTAAACTGTGTCACTTTACTTAAAATTCTGCTCCCCCCATTGTGATCAACATGTTATAGACATTTGACTCATTTGCTTGTATCTTGAGTAGAAGACAGTGCTTGTAGACAAATCTAATCATTTTGCAGCTATGGTCATCCCTTGGCTAAGTAGGCTTTGTGATGGTTTGTGTTGATGTGATCCAATCCTTACTTAGTATTTGGTTACTTTACTGATGTCTCCTATGGAGGGACTCAAAATGTGCAGGATAGTTTTTTAGCAAATTCAGAGAAATCACAGAGGCACCAGACTTGGACTTTGGGTGGAGTTTTCATTTAACATCTCTCAAACTAGAGGAAAGTCCCATAAAACACTATGGAGGAGGTTCCAACTTGCAGAAAAAGGCAGTACTGGGGAGGGCTCAACTTCAGCACTGAAACTTAACAAACAAAGAAAAGGCCCATAAAACATTATGGAGAAGGTTTCAATTTGCAAAAAAAGGCAGTACTGTGTAGGGCTCAATTAACTTCTCAAGCCAGAGGAAAACTAGTGCTCTCCAGCTGTCATACATATACAGGCAGCGTAGTAAGGAGGCTTCAGTGGAAGACACTATTTTTTAACACTCTACCATGTTGTTTGGAAGGTAGTTATGCAGGTAGACCTTTTCTCAAAGTAAAACATCCGCAGGGCTACGCCCACTACAACCATAAAAAAGTGAACTGTGATAGAGACAGGTGTGTATGTTTTATGAGTGTATGGAATGGGGTGAGGAAGAAAAGCCAAGAGAAGAATTGCCTTCACTATATGGTACCTGGGCCTGTGGAAGCAACCCTACACCTTTTCTTCCCTGGCTGGGGGGTGTTGCATAACAGCACTATCCTCCTACCCTCACCCTATCCAGCTGGCCCACTGAGCTTGCCCCCAGAACTCAGCTCACTGACATGGGATTATAAAGAACTATCCGAAGGAGTGAAGTCTGGCATGACACACAACGTTTCTTAATAATTATTATTTTTTAAATTTTGTTCCCTAATTTTCAAGACAGTAATTTTATGACTCCCCTTATAAGCATAATATGTGGCATTTATAGTATATTGGCTGACATATCATTTAACAGTACAAGTGCAAAAACATGCCTCATCCAGGAAAAAATTTTAAAATATTTCAATGTTCACTCATAACTTGGTAATTTTAATGTATTTGACACCAAAATTTCAACACAGACTTCTTATGACCCACCTTGTGAACCCAGTATGTGAAAATTGTTAAATCCCCACTGAAACATTTCATGCCACAAGTGTGAAAGCACATTTTGACCAGGATTAGAAAAACAACAGCTGTCACATTCATGAGGTGGTGTAAAAAAATGGTTATGTTGAAAATTTTGGGTAACATACTGAAAATTACCAAAGTTATAAGTGAATATAGAAAAATTTCAATGTATGCCATTATTTGTTTTTTAGTATTTTGACTCCAAATTTTCAACACAGCCTTCTTATGACCCCATCTCATGAACCTGGTTGGTGAAGATTTTCAAATCCACCCAAAACTCACAGTGACCATGAAATCGCCTTTGGGACCACATTTGAAAAATTCCACCACCCTTGTTCATGAGCTGGGGGTCCCAAAAAGCCCATGCTCAAAATTTGGCTTAAAAAATGACAATGTTATGAATATCATTTCAAACCCCATTGAAATACATTAAACAAGACTTGCCTTATTTTCTTATATCACAGTCGCCAGTGCCAGCAACAAGATGTGTCTTTGATTGATGAGTGGATCTACATAGCGGAACATGTTCAGGTGAGTGAGGGTACATGGGGGTGTGTGGGGTGGTGGATGTTGAGTGGAGAGGTGGGGTGGACTGGGTCTGGGTCTAGGGGTCAGGTCAGTGAGGGATCATTTTCCTTTTTTCAAGTTAATAAGAAAAAAAGAGGTCAACGAAGGATTGTTTTCTTTATTTCAGGGAGACCTATGCTGACAGTGAGAATTGGGCACCCCAATGTCAGAATGAACTTCAGCAGCACCGGGGGTGGGCACCCCAAAGCTGCCACATATATTATGGGAATGGGCAGGTGACCTGGAGGGAGGGTCAGGAGAAGTGTTACCAGGGTGGGCACCCCAGTCCACTTATTATATGTATTAAATACAAAATAAATAAACAGTGGGAAGGGGGCAGGCAACCTGGAGAGGAGGGTGAGAAAAAAGTGATATGGGGGGGTGGGCACCCAAGTCCACTTAAGAAATATTAGATAGATAGATAGATAGATAGATAGATAGATAGATAGATAGATAGATAGACAGATAGATACATACATACATACATACATACATACATGCATACATAGGAAAGAGAAAGAGAGAGAGAGAGAGAGCATTCCAACGATAGCCGGCTCGCTCCTCTCACTCAAGCCACCAGCAGCACTTCAGCTTCAGCTACAAAAAATGATAAAGCCACGCTGTTGATCTCACAAAAAAAAAACATACTTCTTTTCATTTGATCTCACGAAAGAAGCATAGTTCTTTTGTATAATCCAGCCATCGCTGGCTCACTGCTCTCACTCAAGCAGCTAGCCACACTCCAGATGCAACTAAAAAAAAAGAAATTAAAGTCCCACTGTTTTTTTTATCATAGAATGCTTTTTCCTCCTCCACTGTGGAGCGCTAATGACAAATCGTCCAGCTGCCAGCACCCACACCCTCGGACCAGATCTGGCCAGCGACACTCTCTCCCCCACATGCTGGCAAGTAGACAGATGGGGGGGCACACCTCTCATGTCCAGGGCTGCAGGGCATGGGCATCAGCCACCATGATCGCCCCACAATTTTCCACCATTATCTACCTTAGGAGCCGGATGTGCAATGGCATCAGCACACAGCCATGTGGAAGCCTGCCACGCTCCACCCCCTGATTGTGCACGCAAACTGTAGTGCATCTGGCCTCCATCAGTTGCCACTGTATAGCGATGCAGTTTTCCCACCCACCCCAGGGGAAGGAGAGCAGTCCTGGGATGCTCAATCCTCCCTCCCTCTCCCCTGCCAACCCCCAGTGGCCCAAGTCCATTCCCAAACCCGGGTCGCCAGTGTGGCATGAGGTGTGGCATCCAGCGCCTCAACCCTCAGCACCACTGGGCTGGCTAAAGTCCCACTGTTGATCTCACACTTTTGAGCTCACAAGAGAACCATATGTCTCTTGTATGAGCCCTCACTAAGCCCTTGATAAGCCTTCCATCATATTTAGGGGTCAATTTAAAAAAAAAAAAAAAAACACATCAACTCAAGTAAATGAATCCCACAAACCAGTTCATGTGTTATTTTCCCCAGAACATCATTTTTATCGGTTTCCAATTTTTTCAAAAAAAACAGATCCCACCGTACCAGGGCTGGGGACTGGATGCACCTTGCACTACTAGCACAAGTTGGGAGTAGCTCAGGCACGAGTCAGAGGCAGGTGAGAGTTGAGCTCTGATGGGCTGCTCTCCTCCTCGGGGTGGGGTGGGTGGGGATCGCCCAGCATGCCAGCGACTCCTAGTGGAGACTGGGGGTGCTGCATCACACTTAGCTGCACATAATCAGCATGCCCTGATGCAGGCAAGAGCTGACTTGTGCCTAGTATTGGGGACATGCACATGCACAGGAGGGGAGGAGAGATCACTAGAACAAAGGAAAAACCCGGTCTGAGGGGGCAGACGATGGCACCTGCCCCCATGTGCATGGCCAGGTCCATCCTGCCTGGCCTTCCAATTTCCTCCACCTGGGTCCTCTCCCACATTAGTCTGTTTCTAATGTGTGCCCAAAGAGGAGGGGCAGCCCCACCCCGGAGGGGTTAAGCCGGGGATGCTGATCATGGACAGAGGAGGAGGGAGAGAGGAGGCACAGGTAGGAGGACATCAGGCAGGGCAGGAACAGGCAGAATGCCTGAGAGAGGGCGCCCCAAACCGTGACCGGAGGGAAAAGAGATTAAATAAAAAAGATGGCAGCATTATGAAAGTTTTTTTTATGAAAGAAGAATTTTGGCTTTCATAAGCTGAAAATTATTTTCCATTGGGCATACAAATGAAAGGCCCTATTGAGCATGAACAATTCAAATCCTTACATCTCAGTAACCAATTAATATTTTTTCACCAATCCAAAAATAAAGGCCTCTTTCTAGAGCAAGCCCTTTTACCCTTAAAATGTCAGAACAAAATTCCAAACCATCCAGGCTGTAGATGAGAGCAAAAAATGAAATGGCCCCAAGCCTCTATTTTTCCACTTTTTGCACTATCCAGATCTTAAAACATAGATGTCCAACAATCATAAAATATGCTTAATAAAGAGTCCTTGCTCTCCAGACCATATATTCAAACTTTCTCGCAATTCCATTGCACATGGACGAAGTTATTAAAGTGCAAAGTTAGAGGTTTAAAGTTAAACACCCTACTCAGCCCTACTCAACCCTAAGTATGCTACCATGCCCCTATAATATAATTCTGTTGATGCAAACTGTGAATTTTTGTCTGGAACTAGAAAAAGCTGTATGGAATGATCTTAGCTTTAGAAACACAGAAATGATTTAAGTCAAAAAGGAACAAAGGTCTATCCAGTCTGCTCTTGTCCTACTAACTTCTGTTTCAGCCTCTCACTGGGTGGGCTTTCACTAATATTAGCCCTTTAGATCTGTCCTACCCCACATTGAATCCTTGCATTATCTCTACCTTGACCACTTCCCTTGGCAAGCTATCCACTTGTCCACCACCCTTTCCAAGAAGAAGTATCTCTACACATTTGTCCTGAAAGTACCCCAACAAATTTGTATCTATGCTGTGTAGTGCAGGTCCTGTCACTGCATTTAAACAACTGTCGATACTCCATCCTATTGCTCCCTTTGAGGTATCATATCCCCACACTCACTTCTGACCTGAAGCGAGTGCAAGTTTAGCCAACTCAACCTTTCCTCCCAACTCTTATATATGTAACCCCCCCCCCAATGTCTAGGGGTAATATGGAATGTCCGTGGGGAGTGGGGTGACCACAGCAGCAGACATTAACCCAGAATGGCTATGTTTACCTGGTTCACTGATACTCTCTGGGGTGTCCAAATGTCATAGGGCACTGCAGCTTAAGGGGGAAAATGATTAGCCCTAATACAATTTAATAAATAAGTCCGTTGTCCACACAATGAAAACAAGTTCATAATATGATTTAATTCAGTGGGGGCAAATCACAAATCTACTCCATGGAGCATGGGGTGAACAAGAGCAGCAATTAATTCCAAGTCACACAAGTACCTTAACACAGTGGTATACTCGTGATTGTGAAGATCTCCCACTAGCTTTTCCTCTCAGAGTCGAATCAGCATTCCATGTTACCTGGTGGCAGCAACATACTTGGAGGCTGATTCAGCCTTAACACACTTTTTGGCAGCTCAGCTTCTCCCTTTTTGGTTCCATGTCAAAATGTTGAAAAATTTATTGCGACTCACTCAACAGCGAGTACATTTAGCCAACTGCATAATTGGCAGTTAATTCTTCTCACCACCTACAAACACAGCAACAACTCAGCAATACAAAATATTTCACAGTAAAATTACAGTTTAATGTTTCATGGGGGGGCTATGTCCCCCCAACCCCCTTTGCAGGGGATAAGCCCCCCACACCTCATACTAATATAATAAACTCCGGGGGGAGACTGGGGGAGGGGTATTATATGAGAGGGGGGCTACCACTGCTGCAGCACCACAGTCAGGGGAACCAGGATACAGCAACCACAAAACAAACAAAAAAAATAACACCCACACAAAGCACAAAAAAATATTCCTCCGGGCAGTCCCAAACCCGAAACCATCAGCATCCTGAGCGGTGGCCGTATCCACCACTTCAGGTGACTGGCTCAGCAGCAGCACACTACTTTTCCCCATTCAACCCACCTGACTATATCACCCTCATGATCCTCCCTAGTGATTTGCCCTCACTGTCTTGTCACGCTGTACTCACAGTTCCCTCCTGTCAACATTCCCTACCAGTTGCTATCCCATTGGGCGATCAAATTGAGTGGCTCTTATTTGAGTTACTCAGTTTGGTTCACTATTATAATGTGATACCCCCTTTCTTCACTCCTGCTCAAAACTGTAATGTGAACTGGAACAAGTCCCATACATGACAGACTGCCAGAGCAAACTCCCTTACTTTCCAGCCATGGATTGGAATTGGCACATGACGGGGCTCAAACCTCCGCAGTCTGCACCTGCAGTAGACCTTCCATGGCCACCATTCCAAAACTGCATATATCGCATGGCTGCTGGGCACCATGAACATGGATGACATAATGGGCACACCAGACACTTGGCAGGGACAACCACACATGGAGCTGCTTGCAGAGACTTACACCTGGACTCCTGGTGCTATCTGTTACTTCCCATCTGCTCCTTACTCAGCTCTCTCCAGTGCCATCTTACAGTCACTGGGGGAAGGACAGTACATGTTCTCTCCACTGCCCCACCACCTCTTCTCTCTCTGTGGCAAGGATGAGCATTCTACCAGTAATCTTCTGTGATCTAGCCATTGCCCCTCCATTTAACACTCTCATACTTGTTCCCTGATGCTGCCATTTTGCTGATAGTTGTGGGTTGGGGTGGCAACTGTCCCACGCTGGCCCTGAGCCATGGTCCTCCTGCTGGACCAGGCTCCTGACCACTTCTCTCCCTCTCACTCCAAACCTCTCAAATTTATACCTCTTGGTGCTAACCTGTGGATGGTCCACAGAAGGCACAGGAATTAACTCCTTTGACACTTGTAAGCCCCAAGGGGGGCTTTAGTATACAAATTTCAAATGACTTGGGGACTGCCATTCAGAGTAAGGCTGCAGTAGCAAAGACAAACAAGGTAATATGTCCAATTAAAAGAAATACTGCATCTAGAGACAAGGACGTATTACTACCACTCTGTAGATAATATGTTTGTCCCCACATGGAATAGGCATCCCAACTTTCCAGCCACGGATTGGAACTGGCACATGACGGGGCTCAAACCTCCACAGTCTGTACCTGCAGTAGACCTTCCATGGCCACCATTCCAAAACTGCATATATCGCATGGCTGCTGGGCACCATGAACATGGATGACATAATGGGCACACCAGACACTTGGCAGGGACAACCACACATGGAGCTGCTTGCAGAGACTTACACCTGGACTCCTGGTGCTATCTGTTACTTCCCAGCTGCTCCTTACTCAGCTCTCTCCAGTGCCATCTTACAGTCACTGGGGGAAGGACAGTACATGTTCTCTCCACTGCCCCACCACCTCTTCTCTTTCTGTGGCAAGGATGAGCATTCTACCAGTAATCTTCTGTGATCTAGCCATTGCCCCTCCATGGAACACTCCCATACTTGTTCCCTGATGCTGCCATTTTGCTGATAGTTGTGGGTTGGGGTGGCAACTGCCCCAACCTGGCCCTGAGCCATGGTCCTCCTGCTGGACCAGGCTCCTGACCACTTCTCCCCCTCTCACTCCAAACCTCTCAAATTTATACCTCTTGGTGCTAACCTGTGGATGGTCCACAGAAGGCACAGGAATTAACTCCTTTGACACTTGTAAGCCCCAAGGGGGGGCTTTAGTAGACAAATTTCAAATGACTTGGGGACCGCCATTCAGAGTAAGGCTGCAGTAGCAAAGACAAACAAGGTAATATGTCCAATTAAAAGAAATACTGCATCTAGAGACAAGGACGTATTACTACCACTGTGTAGATAATATGTTTGTCCCCACATGGAATAGACATCCCAACGTTTGTTCCCAAGTAAAAAACGCAATAAGGACATGACAGAGAAAGTACAGAGAAACTCTACAAGATCAGTAAGTAGACTGAAAGAAAAAAAACATATGAGGAGTGTCTTCAGGCATTAAAACAAATGTCCCTGGAAACAAGGAGAATAAGGGGTGATCTGTTTATGTATGGTATCATGCAAGACTCATTCCTTCTTAAAGTATTAGGTACAGTATTTCTTTCAAATCTAGTATTAAGGTCACTAGAAGACACCCATTACAAATGATGGGTAACAAATTTAAAAAAACAATAAAAGAAAATATTTTTTTTACAATGAGGATAGTTAATACGTGGAATTCCTTGCCGTTGGATATAATAATAAGCAGAACTAAGCTAGAGTTTAAAAATAAACTGGACTCATACACTTTATTTGGGAATATCATAGAATACTATATGGACTAGACTACACAGGAGTTTTTATGGGCTAACCACCTCCATGCTTCTCACATTTCCTAGTATGAACTCCTAGTATGAACTCTTTTCCAGTATACCATGTATCATTTTGGTGGCCACCTCTGCACCGTTTCTAGGCAGTCTCTGTCTCTCTTGAGATGAGGTCTCCAAAGCTGCACACAGCACTCTAGGTGTAGCCTCAGCAGGAATCCATGGAAGGGAAGGCTAACCTCCCACCTCGTGCCGGTGAAGCCCATGGCAACACAGCACTCTGTTGAACATAGGAGAGACCTTGTTGCACTAGACTGATGTCTTACGTTTTTTGCTAATGATTACCTCAGGCCTTTTTCCTTGGTTATTTGGCCCACTCTGAGACCTCCTATCCAATATTCTGTGGAAAAATTGTGGCACAGAGAAAACTGTCCACCCACACAGATTCTGGGCACGCAGCAAGATGGAAAAGTATTAAGAGGAGATGGCAGAGAATATAAGGGAGATCGTACAGTAGGATAATTAACCAAAAAATCCGCTGCTGGAAATCTTTTATTTATTTAATTTTTTGTTAACCAAGTAAGTGCATTAGATGTAAAATGCATACTTTTAGGAATGGCCTGGGAGAGTATTGTATAAACTACAGAAAGGGCATATACAGAATTTCAAAATTGCATCAGTTGCAGTACAGGTAAGAAGCCAAAATTGACAGTCTCACATCATAGATATTTATGCTGTCTTCTGATCATTGCAGTGAAAATATGTATCACCAGAAAATGGTCAGAAAAAAAAGTCCCCTCAGCCAGGGAGGCATGGGGGGATGGGATTCATCACATGGAAAATCTGATACTTTGTGAGTCTACAAAATGATATGTTTGATGAGAAATGGGTATGATGGGTGGTATTTAGATTCCTGGGTATGATTGGTTATATTCCTTAAAGAAATAACTTGAAATGTATATGTCTTATTAAGACATATACAGGTTTGGAACTTGAGAGATGGGCATTGAAAGTTAGACTGAATAAAACCCAATGAACTGGGTCATGACACAATGTTTTTTATTTTTTTTTTTTCAGAATGTGAATATAGGAAATGTAAACTGCTCTAATACACTCTGTATCAGCTCTTGTGGACTGTGGGGAGTCTTAACATCATGATGACTATGCTACTTTGGTTCCTCTCCAAAAGTCTGGCCTAAGTGTGGTAGTCAATGCATGCTGTCATGGGGAGGTGGGTGGGAACTGTTTAATGGGGGAGAAAACCTCTTGCTTGCCTTAATCAAGGTAACTCCCACATCCGTTTTGCTGAACACACCTATGCTTGTCCCGCCGCTCAGCCAGCACAAGCAAATTGATGTTCCCAGACCAGTTACCGGGAGCTGGTCCGCCTCTTTGCAAACCAGTAAGTCCATGGTGCCATGGCAGAGCTTTGAAGGTCAGGACTGGTTGGAAGCAAGTAGGAGCCATGTCCTGGTGGGCAGAATGCAAGGCAGAAGTAGCTCGGCAGACAGTGAGCAAGAACAACACCATGGGAGTTACAAACTGTGACTTGAGAATGTGGAGGCATGGTCAGGAGCAAAAGGATGGAAATGGAGTGAAAAAGGGCCCCCCCCAAAAAAAGCAGCAATGGGTTCTATAAAACCACAGATACAGTATGACTAACAGCCTCTGTTATTACATATCAAAATTTAGAATGAATCAAGAATAGTAATTTATTTGCAGTACATTGGGTATATTTCTTAAAGAAATTCACTAAGTTTATGCATTGCACCACATACAGTGGTGCCTTACCCCTGCAATAAGCATTTGGTGCAGATGGTACCAAAAAGAAGATTGTATTTTCCTTGTACAATCACTCATAAAGTTTCAGCCACCGGGTCCTGTTACTTCCTGGTATATAGCCTCCCCGCTCTGCGTTATGATGCAAGGCCAGGAGAGCACAGGGACGTGCTTCATTCTAGCCTATAGAGGTTACTTTCTAATCAGTTTTACTTATTGTAATGGTCAACTGGTTAACAGTCAAGGGCACTGATTAACTAACAAGGCCCTTGTTAGTTGATCGGTGCCCTTGATTAATAACTAAATGCTTATCGCAGGGATCAGGAACCACTATATGTGGTGCAAATCTATAATTACAAAACTTGGTAGATCTCTTTAATTTGTAGGTCACATGGTAACAAATGCTGGTTGAACAGAAACACTCAGTTGACAGATCCATTTATGCCTCTCTGAGCTGTTGTCCAGGTCTTCCAGGGCTGGGTGCTTTACCAGGAGTCATTTTTATGTTTGCCTGCGCTTGCGCAAGAAATGTTTTGTTTAGTAGGAATGTCATTTCAGAGATGTGTCCCTGCTGAGTCCATTGCAGTTCAGTCTACAAGTGGCTCAGCAGCAGCACAGGCCAATGGCCAGCCACTCTGGTCGTAACAATAATCACTGCTTGCTGGGTGAAAACTTCTTGTACTTCAAAGTAAGTCAGCTGCTCTTGTTAGACAGTGGCTGACAGCTTTTATTTACAAGAAGCTGCCCAGCAACCAGCTGAATGTTTCAGTATGTAGAAGAAAACTCTCCCGTTCCCTTCCTCAGTGTGCTGTCCCAACCCCACCCTCCATTCTCTGTACCGGTATAAATGAAAAAAACTCCTGCTCTCCCTCCCTCCCTCAAAAGTATATACACACCCACCCTACTTTCCCTGTACCAGTATAAATGAAAAACTTCGCTCTGGCCTCTGTATGCTGTCTCACTCCTACACTCTATTCCCATCCCAGTACTAATGAAACAAAAAACTCCCTCCCTCCTTCTGCATGCTGTCCTACCCCCACCCCATTCTCTATCCATGGTTTAGCTCCAAAGAACAGATAATTAGTCTAGTTGCTTGATTAATTCTCTTTTGTTCAGAGCTCAAGCATGGAGCAGCATAGCAGTGCAACGATCTACGCTCCAAGAACTTGCCATTTTTTTCTTTATACAGTGACAGAGAACAGAAGGTGGGGTGGGACAGCACACAGAATGAGGGAGTGGGAGTTTTTTTTTATTTATATTTTTCATTTATACTGGAATGGGGACTGGAGGGTGGAGGTGGGACAGCACACAGAGGAAGGAAGTGGGATTTTTTTTATCCATACAGGGATGGGAATGGAGGGTGGGGTGGGACAGCACACAGAGGAAGGGAGGGAGGGAGCGGGAGGTTTCTCTTCTACATACTGGGACAGGGAACGGAGGGTGGGGATCATTATGCATCCCTGCTACCCACACCATGCAAGTAAATGTTGGACATTGACAAACACTTGTTAGCTGTTGTTGAGAAAATGCTAGTCATCACTTGACTCTAATCACAATGTGTCTTTTTTCTACTGCACATGCAAGTAACAACATTGCTCTTTGTTTGTCAGCAATACTCACGTTAATGTAATTACCTACATTTCTTTCAGATGGTTAATCTGTGATTTTGCTGAAATAATGCAACTGTAGTGAGCTGACATCTTGTTTCACCCATTTATAGCATCCAGTCTAGCATTGAATATATATAGAATAATGGACGGGGAAGTGTGTGATATGAGAATTTAATGCACACCCTTGGTGTGGGATGCTACATAAACCCCGAGGGCGAAGCCCGAGGATTTATCAAAGCATCCCACACCAAGGGTGTGCATTAAATTCTCATTATCACATACTTTCCTATCTTTCATTTTATATAATTGCTGGTGATCAGTTTTTTCCAGCTTAAATTCTGTGACCCCCCCAACTGACATATAGTCTTTACACACACACACACACTTTATCTCTCTCTCTCCACACACACACACACACACACACTGTCTCTCTCTCTCAAGAAATCCCCGTGTGGCAGCTTCACTCTAGTTCTCTGGGGCACCAAATAAAGAAGCAGCAGCTCACTGCTCCCCCAGCTCCCACTTCAGATTCCCCAGTTGAGTTGTGCAGCAATCCCCAGAGTCCCTTTCCCTCTTACCCTACTCTGCTCCCAGTTTTATTCTTTTTTTTTAATTTACAGCTGAAATCGCGATCGCAATTAGGCTCGTGCTTGCCTCTTAACCATGTTAGGCGGTTAACTGCAGACTCATTCTGCCAACTTTCTTTGTTCCCCAAAACTAGCAAACCACAGGATCAAACAGATACTTAAAAAAACAGTTATAATATTTAAGGTAGGATCGACCAGATATATTAAAAATACAGTGATTACAGGAAGCTGATAGTGAAACCATGATGGCACTACGCTAAGATACAGAGCCGGAGAACTGCTTAGCCTGCCCAGATTCAAAACAGGAGCCAATGAGGGAGCGCTCCCTTTCAATAGACAGAGCATGTGAATTTCATAATAACCAACTGGTTATTATGGGAAATATCAACTCGATGAGCCCATTGAAAAAATTGCTCACCAGTAATTATAAGAGGATAATGATGGGTAATGTTGTTAGCCGTGTTATAATCACCTTGAGTGGTTGCCATGCTGAGCTTGTAAAACTCAAAAGTGTAGATCGAGAGGGTATCATGTCAACTCCGCGCAATCATTTCATCATAATCATTTCATCAAAAAAACTTAATTGCAATGAATATCAGTGCATTACACATTTGGTCGCATGAGACATTTAGTCACAAAAACTCAAAACTGCTGTTATGCTTAATGTTATGTGAGATGCTTGCAAAAACTCAAAAATATCCTACCTTAAGCAGCAGACATGACTGTTTGTTTATGCGTGATGCATGATGCTTGATGCATTCTCCAAAGCACTCTGATTCATCAGTTCACTGCCCATCAATGAAATCTGATATTAGTTTGCTGCCCACCAATGAAATCTGTTCATTCAGTTAGATGTCCGCCAATGCAATCAGGTCATTCAGTTAGCTGTACACCAATGAAATCAGTTCACTGTATTCCAAAGTACGTGCAAAGTTAAAAGGTAAGTCTTTATTAATGTAATATTAAAATCATTGTTGTGGCTTCACATCTTATACCTGCAATTGGAAGTTGTGTGCAATTGCTCGTAAAAAGTCCATCCACTCGATATCACAGTAAGATTCTAGCACCTTGACAATCCTTTGTGCTGTGTCTCTGTAAATTTTTCTGGGAGCTGGAGGTTCTATGCCAGCCAGGTATTGCTCCACATGCAGCTCATTTAGGTCCTGTTCCACCTCCAGCGCACTTATAAACTTCCAAACGGTGGGATGGCATGCACCAAGAAGACTATTAAAACTTCTGTGCCACCCCTCCACAGAGTTTATAGTGTGTAGTAGTCCAGTACTAACTGCTGTGCTGCAGTTCCAGAACTCGAATGCAAAATGAGGTCCCCGATGACCGTGACGACCAGCTGCCTCCCTATCCATGTGTCTTCAAAATAATCGACTAAGGGTGCCAGTTGTCATCATTAGTCATATAAAAGTCTGTTGCCCTCAGTTGCTCAAATACTTCCACAATGTCTGCTGGTGGCATGTATGCAAGGGCTGGAAGCATTCTGATTTGCAATGCATAATCTGCATCCACAGTGTCATTTTTGTGAATGATTGTGTTTTCTTGGACTTTCCTCCATACGGCTTGGCATAGGTGAAAAAAGGAACCCCTAGTTCCAGCTGTAGGAAACTCAGTCAAAAATGCTTTTACTGCAGCTAGTTCAAAATCTATCATTATTGAAGTGGGGAACAGTTTGGGACATAGCCTTTTTAATTGTTGTAATACCCTTGCATAGCTCTCAGTGCTACGGTTAGACATTAATATGTATACAGAGGGGATAACCACAGATTGATGAACACTGTGTATTGTATACAGCTGATTGAATAGTGTTGGTGTACATTTGAAGGTACCATCCACACACCAGTGTGGGGTTGCATGCATATACAGCAAGTTCCGTTTTGTTGCAAATAGTAGGAATCGGTGGTTGTCATCATGCCCGGAGTCATACTGGAGGAACAGTGCCCCTCTCTAAGTATTGCAGTACTCATCTGGAATATGTAAGTCTGACAGTGACGCAAGGTGAGATGGTACAACTGCTGCTGCCTGCCGTGCTCTCTGTGCAGTGCGTGCAACTTGGCACAGACTGCCTGGCTGAGCCCACTGGTAGTGGCTACAACGAGCTGCTGGGTGGTCTCCTGAGAGCAGCCTGCTTTTTCTTTCAGTTCATTCACCACTTTTAATGCCAAAGTAGCACCAACATCAGGAACATGATTATGTTCCTTTATGTATTTATTAATCTCATTACCACTCGTGTGAACTCTGGTAGGGCACTTATATGTGTCGTATTGTCAACACTTCCAATACTGCTTTTCCCCATATGTGCACTCCAGTCGATAAAAAAATCCATTTTTACACAGCAATGGTTGGCCTCTGATACTGCTAACAAACTCGAGTGGCATGGCTGTAGCAACTCTGAATGCACTGTAGTGGGATGAGCACTAAACACCAACTTAATATGCAGTCAACTGTCATGCATGGCAGAGCTGGTGCTCTGAAAGGTGTTGCAATGTAATTGCCATGCGATAATTGACCGCGACGAAATGTTTTATGCGGAAAAGACATGGAACTGATCAATAGGTTTACTGTCGGCATGGCAACCACAAGAGGTGATTACAATGTGGTTTACAGCAGAATTCCAGTTATTGTCTTTTATAGTGTATGGGGGTTAGAATCTTATTGCAAAAGCCCAAATATGACACATTTTTATACATCCCTTACCTTATATATCCAGACTTGACACAGCCCTTGGATTTACTGAGGCTGCATTGAGGCTAGGTAACTAAAGAACTGTTAAAACAACTGTTAAAACATTAACTGTTAACTGGTAAAATTAACAAAAAAACTGATAGATGCTTGTTTTTAAACAAAAATGTATTCTGCATGTTGCTGCTTCTGAATCAAAATGTGGTTGGCCAACTACGATCATGTGCTTGTTCAGGAAGAGGGTACTTCAGCACATGGACCTGAGGGTTGTCGGAAACAATCGTCAATGAAGATAGGATGCATGCTCTGAGGAGGATACCTGTGGAGGGAGGGGGGAGGTAAGAGAAAAAAAAATGATTTTAAATTACTGATGCTGATCTGCAAATGTATTGAACCACTCATAAAAAAAGGAGAAGCACTTACTATCTGCTTGGGGTCATCAGTGTTAGATTTTAAAATGATCTTTTCCTAATGGGACCTACATTCCAATATAAAAATGCTGTTAGGTGAGTTCAGTTCTGTCTTGTAATCTCACCGATCTGACATAGGCAAGCAAGGTTTACAACTTTTGCATCAGAACGATGAGATTACAAGATAAAAAAAGACATCATGCAATGCATTATAAATGCTCCCATACATTATCTATATGGTAGATGTGATTTATAACAAGGCAACTACTCTAATCAAAAAAATGGTCTCTCCAGATACAATACTCCGACATGATGTTATTTTTGTTATAAGGTTGTTACACTGGGGATCCCATTTCCTTTGAAATTGTAAATTATAATGGCATTCAATGCAAATGAGAGCCAGAAGCCACAGTGTAACAATGTTATGTGCAGATTTGCACAATGATATCCTTACAGATGGAGGTGTAAGCTTTTAAAAGTTTTTTAAATAGTATATTCTATCCGGCAGGATTTAAAGCTATTAAAATCATTTCTTCCAATAATGTTTTTGGAAATCCAAATATACAATTGCTTAACTTTGATACAAGATGGCTGCCATCCTGAAATCAAATTAAGAAAAAGATGACTACTGCCGACAGGCTTGTGTTGTTTGTTTAAAAGTAGATGTAAGACAGACACAGCAGTGAAATCATGTTACACACAAGTAGCACTGTACAATTCCAGTGGGTTAGGTTGTCTTCAGTATGTGAAACATTCAGGGCAGCGTATTAGAATAGTTATTTATTGGATGTTAGTAACCAGTTATGCCCACTGAGACCAGATCCGTTTTTCAGGGGTGACTTTGGATTAATTACAGTAAAGTCAGAATAAGAATATAGACAGCTGCAGTACATTGATAACATCAGTTGAACAGTACAAATCAAACACAAAATTCATTGTTGACATCAAACTGTTAGCCAAGTGAAGACAAAAAGCAATCTAGTACAACAGAAGTAAAAAGACACAGAACCTCAGTGCGCAAGCACTAAGACAATGGTTACCCTAAAGGGCATTGGCCGGGAAGCCAAGTTTGAAAGAAATACAAAATCACACATGCCCCATAATGCAAAGCATCACGGGCTACATATGCAAATCATCACAGAATATTATACTGGTTCAACTGTAAGCAGAAATGCATGGTGCCGAAAGGCCTCTCACACAGTTTGCAAAGGGTGCCAACAGATGTATACAGATGGCATTCAGGCAGTGCAATAATAGCATAACACAAGCTGGAGTCCAACTGCTATCAAAACAGAGAAATGGGCATTGCAACTTGCAACTGAGAATAGACACACTGACATACAAAGAAAGCATGAGACAGCATGAGAGTACCATGTGTGGTACTAACAGGGTTTGGACCATGCTAACTGTGCTCTGTGCTCTGTGCTTGAGAGGTACATAGCAAAGCAAGAGCTTGGCCCAAACTTGTTACCACACTGGTGCTTAGTCACCCCAGGTGCACATGCCAAAGTGTGTTGGAGTCATGTACTCAGGGCGCACTGTCATATCTGAAGCTTTTTAGGAACACTAATTGACTGTTTGCACAGCGCTAATTGACACTTTCAAAAAGCATGTGTTAAACAAGCACAAAATTGTGTAGACTCCATCTCATGTTGCACTCATTAAGCATCTCCCTGGTGTCTGGTGGGACACCCTCCTACTCCCCATTCCCAGTAATCATATCATATCCTTGGAGTCTGGTGACATCACCTCTCTCTCTGTCCTGGTCCTAATTACTCCACTCTCCCTGGTATCCAGTGGCACCCCTCTCCTTCCGGAGCTCACCACCCTCCCTCCCTGGTCCTGCAATGGCAGCCAGCACTACCTCCGCACATCTCCTCTGCCACCTGCCATCTGACTGCAGCAAACACTGTAATAATATACCAGCAGGTGTACTGATACAGTAGTGAAGACACTTCTATGAAAAATCACGAGACTTCCGGTAACATCACTCCTGCGGATGGCTGCCTAACTCCCGGGCTCCATATTCCCCTCATTTCTCTCCTGCTAATTTTACTTTTAAACTTCACCAAAGGTTTAAAAAAACTCTGGGAGATCAAGCAATAAGCTAGGGAGCATGGAAACGACGAATAGCTTTGCTGTCCTGACAGCGGATCTCAATGGAATAGAGGAAGAAATATCCGATTCGGGCACCTCGGCCTCCTCGCATCACGCAGTCACCAACAAATTCACTTCCAGAAGAGGCTCATGAATTAAAAATAAAACTGAAGTCTCCGGGTGTTCAACCGACCCACAATCTAGCCAGTCTATGGAAAGCAAATTGGACATAATCCTCACAGAGCTCAGAGATATTAAAACGGAGGTGAAAACATTTAAAGAAATGATGTCGGAAATGCGCACAGATATTCAGCACATGGAATCGAGGGTTACTACTCTGGAATGCCACCAAGCTTCCTCTTCTCCACAACTATCCCAACTGCAGGATCAAGTTAAACAAATAACCCAGATATGCAAATCTATTACAGAGAGGCAAGAGGATTCAGAAAATTGGAACTGAAGAAATAATTTAAGAATTTATTCAATTCCTGAAGGAGAGGAGGGCTGTAACATTGTGAAATTTGTGGAAACGATACTGCGGACATCCCTGGTTTTAGACGTGGACTTCCCATTAGAATTTGAAAGGGTCCACAGAGCGTGTGGTCCCTAAGCCTAATTCTGCTTCAGCTAGACCAAGGTCAATAATTATTCGCTTCCTTAGATATGCAACCAAAGAGATCATATTAAAAAAGCTTGGGCCCAAAAGAAAGTGTTTTATGGTGCAACTAGGATCTTTATAGACAATGATCATGCATCTTATACACTTAAAAGGTGTCAAGAGTACGTTCCTGTATTCCAGATCCTACTCCAAAACAAGCTTGCCTTCAGAACACCTTACCCTGCTTCGCTAGTGGTTCAGTTCCCAGATGGTCAAACAAGCTATGGCTCTGCCTCAGAGGCCCTGAAAGACTTCCAGAAAAGAGGCCTTCCAATGCCGCCCAGATCTGAGCTCCCTAAGAAACTACCTGCTGGCCTTCCAAAAGCGGTTCACTTAAACCGGGACCTTCAGCTACAGCAGGCATTGGACTATCTTAAAAAACTTACACAATGGGGTATATCCACTGACTGAGATCTGATGAGTGGATGAGAGTTACTGACTGCTATATGACCCGGATGAGTACGACCAATGCGGGGCCTGGGGGGACTTGTTTGGTGGGCAGCCTGCCTCTGGCCCGGGTGTCTTTGCCACTCTCCTATAAATAAATGTCAAGAGGAGCACTGATTTGGTTTCCCATGTTCGGGCCTCTCTTGGGATCCGTTCGGCCTTTTTGCCTGGGTTGGGGGCCTTGGAGAGACGGACCTGAACCTATAGAGAAAATATGATTACCTTGACTTGATTAAAGATAAGAGAATCTGTTTCTTAAGCTGGCTGCAAGCCTAAAGAGAGGGGATCTCAGTGCCCTCAGAAATTGATTCGCACTAATTTACCATGATAATCTTAATCGCTTCCCCCACCCAGTCAAGTGAGCCGAGGTGGATCTTATTCATGTACCAAATGCTTCTTTTTTTATTTTAGTCAGATACAAGATTAGGCCAAAGGTGTTTTGGGGGGTTCGGCCTGAGACAAAGGTCCCAACCGGTTCCCAGATAGCCTGGACCTTCTAAACTACAAGAATCTTGGTGTATGGGATCATATTTTTGGCCCAGAGGCTGGGATGGGGAGAGCTGGCTGTCCCTTGAAATATGAGCCAGCTTATTGGTTATAATTATGAGAATTTGACACTTGGTTTGGGTCTGGTCTCCTGGGCCCCAGCGACCAGGGATATGGAATATGTGTATAGTCAACTCCACAAACTAGAGCAGATTGGTTACAGGGGGATGGTTGTGGCATCCGGGCTGGGGGGTGGCTGGCACCAAACTGTTTCCTCGGCTCGTTGCATGGGAGACTCAGCCCTGGGTTTTTGCTGAGGCACACAGAAACGTTGGGTCTAAGCGGGAGAAGGGTCTTCGGAACAAGGATTCCAGATATTGGACAGATCGACTAGATAATTAACTTGATATGAATCTGTGAAAATATACCGCTTAGATCCCATGGACTCACACAATTGGGTTTTTGAGTTAATTGTATTAATATATACCAGGGTCTACGAGAAAGAGAGTTACTTAAATGCTGGCAGACAGTAGAATTGATACCCAAAGATGGGGTAAACCCTAGTAATTTTGATAATATCACTCTGACCTTAATGGAGGGGGGAACCACAGGAGAGATGCAGTGGAGAAGACGCACCAATCCTGACACCTACCATATACTCTAGATTGGTTAGGTTCCCAATTTGTATTTTACCTACTCTCACCTACTTATATTTTTATTTGACCCTCCACTTTCCCCGTTTTGGGTAGAGAAACTCAGAGGGAGCCTCTGGTTGTGCCTAGTAGCACTGCTCTCTCTGCAGTTTTCACTGTCAACAATAGGTCGGTTTAGAATAACCACCTACAACTTGGAAGTCAATAATGTAAATAGTTTACAGTTATGGTTTTCTATGTCTCACCAGCTTCCCAGTTGGGTTCTGGTTGAGGCCTTTTTTAGGTTATTTTCCAGGTTTGGGATTTTTCTGTTATATGAATACAGCAGAATGTGGGGAGCGGGGGATGGGGGGTGCCGGGGGTGTCAATGGGCAGAGAAAAGTTAATATACCTAATTACACTATGAATGGGTAAACCTTTAAAAATTCTTTCGCATGTGAATGGCCTGACTGCCCTGTGAAAAGATATACAACTATTAAAGCACCGCGAAGAAATATAATGCTGAAATAATGTTACTACAGGAGACTCACCTTGACTCCAAGGAGCACCAAAAATTACTCCAGTTTGGATTTGGCCAACTCTATGAGTCAGCCTACTGCAGAGGGCATCACGGGGGGGTGGTTATTTTGATCTCCAAACATTCTGCATTTGCTGTCTCAGATCACTACTCAGATCCCGAGGGCAGATTAGTGGTTATAGTGGGTACAATTGGAAATCAGCAGTATACAACAGCAAATGTCTACATTCCCCCTGGCAGTGATGCCTCATCTATTCAAAAACTGTTTGACAAGATCTTAGCTATTAAGAAGGGAGTATTGGTCATAGGTGGAGACTATAATTGTCTGCTTAACCCTACAATGGATACCTCAGCTCCCAGACCTCCTTCTCAGACCTCAGGCCAACGCCACCTGAGAAAATTAATTAGAGAGTTAGGACTGGTGGATGCCTGGCAGCACCTACACCCTCTGTCTAGGAAATTCACCTTTTATTCACATGCCCATAAGTATTACTCCCGATTAGATTATTTCTCTGTATCAAAGGAACACTTGGACTTAATCCAGGGGGCAGAGATTCATAACATATGTTTATCTGATCATGCACCTATAATCTTAGAGATGAAATCACACGGAGAGAGGAAAAACACCTACTGGCGACTTAATAATTCCCTTTTGCAAGATCCGGAATGTAAAGACTTAATACAAACTAAGATAACAGAAATCCTGGTGGATAACACTAATGCACAAACCCCACCCCAATTAATCTGGGACACCTTGAAGGTGGTACTTAGAGAGTATATAATAGCATGCTCCTCACAAAAAAGACGCAGAATAGAATCCAAGTTAAAACAATTACAGGAAAAATTAAGCTTTCTGCAATGTGCACACATGCAGGGGGACAACTCACTAGCAGCTAAAATAGCAGCCGCACAACACTCAATTCAAAAATACTCACTGGAAAAATAGAACAGGCCTTGTTCTGGCTTAGGCAGAAATACCATGAAGAGGGACCTAGAGCCTCAAGAATCTTGGCACATAGACTCAGAAAACAAATTCAGCAAACAATTACTAAAGTTAGACAGCCCACATCAGATTCTTTATGTACTACAACATCTGGAATAGTGAAGGCTTTTCAATCTTATTATACTAATTTATATAAGGCTGAATCATTATCAGATGAGTCTGAGATAGATACATTTTTGTCTGACCTGACCCTCCCTCAACTTACAGAGGAGCAAAGGCAAATTCTAATCCGACCCATTACCAGTTCGGAAATTAAGAATGTCATTTCAAAACTCAAAAATGGCAAAAGCCCGGGACTGGATGGATATGGGGTGGAGTTTTATAAGACTGCTTGGGAATGGCTTGCAGATCCATTAACCAAAACTGTGGCGGAGAGTCATGCGAGGGGAGTATACCCACTGTCCTGGTCACAAGCCATGATCTCGGTGATTCTAAAACCAAGGAAGCCCTCCCATATATGTGAGTCCTGCTGGCCTATTTCTGCGTTGAATCAGGATTATGAAATATATGCTAGTATATTAGCCCATAGGCTTGATGACATGGTCCCCTCGTTGATACACCCAGACCAGGCAGGTTTCATTCCCACGCGACAGACCTCTGATAATGTCAAATGAACCTTATATTTAATTGAACATGCAAACCGCTCTAAATCTCCCTTATTAATACTAGGTTTAGATGCCCAGGAAGCTTTTGAAAGGGTTTCTTGGATATTTTTGAGAAAGACCATCCCTGTGGAAGTTGGACTTTCCAACGGAGTTTATAGATAATATTATGGGCATTTATTCAGATCCTCAGGCGGTGGTTAAGGCCAACGGATCCTGCTCATCAAGATTCTCCCTGCACCAGACAGGGATGCCCCCTCTCCCCCTATCTTTTTGCCATATATGCAGAACCTTTACCGCAGTACTTCTGACAGCTATGGGAATTCATGGGACAATGGGTGGGGGGATTGAGAGCACAGAGTTGCCTTATATGCGGAAGACCTTTTAATCTATGTCACAGAACCAGAGACATCACTACCGATACTGGAGCAGGCGCTGGCTTACATTGAGAAAATATCTGGGTATAAGGTTAATACACACAAAACAGAGACACTATATATAGGAGATTCTCTGGACAAAACAATACAAGACAAAAATCAATATAATTGGAACTGTAAATCACTTAGATACTTAGGCATAAATATCACGGGAAAACCAGGCCAGACTTTCACTGCTAATTACGACGCATTGTTTGAGCAAATTAAAGAAGATTTAGGGACCTGGATTCATCTCCCAATCCCTCTACTGAATAGAGTGCAGGCAGTTCAGATGAATCTGCTGCCTTGCCTACTATACTTAATGTAGACAATCCCCCAAATGCTTCCCAAGAGACAGGAGAGGAGATGGAATAGATTAATAACTAATTTCTTATGGCACAGGGGCAGACCATGGATAGCCTTGGATAAATTACAGGCCCCCAAAGAGAGAGGGGGATTAGCCCTACCTAGCTGGATGGGATATGTGACAGCGGCTATGCTGACTCATCTCAGGGAATTGTTTCAACCGAATGGACCGGGGCCCCAGTAGAAAGAGATTGAGCAGGCCCTGTCGGATACCTGGTTGGATGAAACTACTGTTTGCCAACCCCCCCTCATTGGAATCTTTGGGACCGGAGACCTCAGTTTATGTTAAAAGCTACCTCAGGGCCTGGGCCAAATATTTAACCCAACCCACTAATTTGTTTGGTGCTCGTTGGATAGGGGTACCCTGGCGAAACAAAAATTTGGTTCTGCTAGGTTAGACAAGGGATTTAAAGAGTGGACCACTCAGGGTCTGTGTTATACTTATCAGTATTATTCCAATGGCAACTTTAAAACATTCCTGCAATTACAGGAGGAATTCTCTATACCCAGCAAGGATTGGTATAGATGTTTCCAGATCCGGCAATTTCATGAGACCACCCTTGGCCTGGAGGTGAGCCAGGGGGACATCTCACCACTGATCACACTCCTAATATCAGTTCAAGGGGAAACAGATACCAGACATCTGATATCCAGATTTTATCGGGCTAATATACAGGGGATCCGGGATTCATGGGGCAGGGGCAAGAGTGTCTGGGAGAAGGAGATCGAGATAAATCTCTCGGAGACAGATTGGCTTTAGATTTGGAGGAGGCAGCACAAAATTACAAATTCTTAGAACTGGCATGAGTTTGGTTGGAAAGTGGTCTCACAATTCTTCCGCACCCCCACAAATAACATCTAAATTCCTTCCTTCACTGGATGCCTCTTGCTGGAGGGGCTGTGGATCTCTTGAGGCCACCCACACCCATATTTTTTGGAGCTGCCCTTTGTTAAAACATTATTGGCTAGGTGTCGAACGGGTTTTGTCAGCTATATGCCCTGAGGTGCTGCCGCTGTGCCCGGCCATGGTGCTGCTACTGCACTTTCCAGTGTGCCTTAAACATAAATCTAAGGTATATAAGGCCTCGGTGCTGTTAACGGCGGCCAAGAAAGCAATTACTAAGAACTGGCTGTCATTGGTTCCACCCACTCTCACAAAATGGGAGGACCTGCTTTATGATATCTATCTTATGGAAACCATGACAGCAAAGTTACAGAGGAAGACCCCCCAGATACAGGGTCACTGAATGGGCTGGTGGATGGACATAGCAGGTCATAGGCAAGACCTGGTTCCCTGAAAGTAAGAGGCCCTACAGGGATAAGTTCTTCTTCACTTCTCCCTAGGAGGAATAGAGTTAAAGGCCAACCAGTCAGCGGGATAGCTGATGTTTTTGGCCCTTGACATAGATGCATGATATTTCTCCTCGCCCACAGGGTGATGTACCCCCCCATTCCTTTTCTCTTTTATTTTTTGAGTTATAAGGTTATCTATGTAATCAATTACCAGATTCTTTGATATTGTACAACATTGCTTAATGTATTTATCAATGTTATATATAAAAATGTACAATGAAACTGTATCTCCCAATACCTGGCATAAAATTAAAATAATAAAAAATAAAGTAAAAAAAAAGGAAAAATCACAGAACCTCCTTAGATGAGGGAGGCAGAGGCCTCATGGATAGTGAAAGGTTATTCTAGACAAGAGGGAACTAATGGAAGGCAATGGGAGGTCCTTGTTGCTCCCAGAAATACAGGAGCAGAAAAGAAAGTTTATAAAAAAAAAAAAAAACACTTTAACCCAATAAAAGGTCTGTACTCCTTATTAAGAAGAACAACTGACCCCCTAACAAAAGAGTGACTTATAAGCAGAGCTAAGATTATTGAAAAGGTGGAAGCAGGTGAAACACTTACTATATGTACAGCATTATCCTCTTATACACAACTGGTGCTATCATCAAAGTGTCTGGCGGCATGTGTCCAACTCTATATGTGTCATGACCTAGTCTGCTTACACAAAACAAAAATGGTTGAAGTAGAGTCTCGTGATGCCTCTGTGCTAGCGACTGCACTTTCGCACTGCTCCTGCCTCTCCCTTCTAACATCATCGGTTAATTAAAATACCTTGACTGTATTTTTATAAGAGAAGTTATCCACACTACCTCTGTGTTCACTTGGCTGTTAATTCATCCCAGAAGAATCTGCTGCAGTCATTCAGGGATAGATGCCGAGATGAGGCAGGCCCTTCCGACCCATATACCACCTGCCACGCCGGAGAAAGGTAGTAAGAAGGCCAAAGCTCACAAAGCCTCATCCAGTTGGATAGCACCTACTACCACGCCACCCCTCCATCTGAAGAGTGATTTTTGGCTGAAATGCAGCCCATCAGAGAGCTTATACAGTCGCTCTCTGAAGAGCTAAAAAGTCTCCGCTTCGATTTGCCTGTGACTGCCAGGTGAGTAGGGGATGTAGAAGCTCGAATTGTTTCTGTGGCAAGATAGAACGGACCCCAAGACTTCTTCACTGCGCCAGAAGCTACACAAGGTAGAGGGGAAACTCGAGGATCTGGAAGGAAGATCCAGACGCAACAATTTGGTAGTTTTTGGACTGCTGGAGGACACCGAATCCCCTTCCCCTGTACTTTTCACACAGAAATTCCTAGAGAAAATTGCTGGGCCTTCACCAGACCACTCCAGCTATATCATAGAGACAGCTTACCATACCTTGCAGGCCAGGCCACTGCCCGGGTCTCCTCCTCATCCTCTCATACTAAAATTACTCAATTTCTTAGACAAGCAACATGTGCTCACCAAATGCAAGGACTTAAAGGAAATATCCTGGGAAGGGCAACGGATACATCTCTCACAAGACCTGCCTACTACCGTGAGACAAAAAAGGGCATCATTTCATCTTATTGTGGTAAAGTTACTAGCTGCCTCCATAAGATTCAAAATGCTTTACCCCACAAAGGTGCAGGTTTTCTGTATAATTATGGCTATTTATCTTTACATAAAAGTGTTATTCTTGACCTTGTGTAACGCAGGTCCACCTTGTAAATGAGCCTGCTCAACGGTGTTCGCCTGGATAAATAAAGGCTTAATTGATTGATTGATTGATTTCTACAAGGAGACATGGCACTGACTTGAAAGCTTGAAACAGGCTGCTAGAGAAATGTATTGTCTGCTCCCTGATCTTTTTCCTGCTACATGTGGATATTCTTACTGGCCTGCCAGTTTTAATGGGCTTGAACATTCAGTGATGGTTCTTATTATTGGTTTACCTTTGTTAGGATTAACACATGACAGGCCTGGTTTCCTGGTCACTTTATTTGTGTTATTCACAATCTTCAGTAGGCAATTGTGCCCCCTACTGCGTTATAGTATTTATGCATGCAAATCTGTTAATATTCCAGTTACTATGTTTTGTGTGGTTAACTGCTGTTATTTGAGGGTTAAAGACAGTCCTGTTTTTATTGCTGTGTGGGATTTTCCTTCTCTTGTATTAAAGTTGCTCTTTCTGGGGTACCCTTTGCAGCCTATATAGGGTTCTTGTTTGTTGGGTTGTGGGGGGGTGGGTATGTAAATCAGTTTCACAAATGGGACTGACACATACTAAGGGTAGGGTTTCTTTTCTCTCATGTTTCTAGTACGTGTTATGGCTTGGATGACAAGGGGTTGGTAATGACAGACTTGTGTTGAGGGGATTTTGTGTTGGAACATTTAGCTTATTGGTTGATAATTCAGGTGGGGTGGGGTGGAGGTGGGGGGAAGGGGGAGGGGGACAGGGGTCTGGAGCAGTTGGTTCAATGGTGAGCAGGTTTCATAGTGCCAAAGTTTTTCAATATTCTTATGGCCAATCTGATAAAGTTTGCATCCTGGAATGTTAGAAGGGGTTAGATCACCCCTGAAAAGGCTCAAACTCCTTAAGCACTTGCAGCAGTTACAGTGTCAGATTACCTTTTTTCAAGAGACCCATTTGTTGGCATTTGAGACTACCCTCCTTCGCAGACAGTTTATAGGACAGGTGTTTGGTGCAGGAGGTACCTCAGTAAGTCGGGGGGTAGCTATTATTATGTTGAGACAAGTCCCCTTTCAACACCATCTAACAATTGCGGACATCAATGGCAGATACGTCTTTATTAAGGAAATATTAGACCACACTAATCTCATCCTGGGGTGTGTATATGGGTCTAATCAGGTAGATCCCTCTTTTTTCATGGGGCTTGCAGACCAGATCTCTCATTTTCCCCCACTCCCTTTAATTATTGGTGGAGATTGGAATGTCACCCTCACATCTGATCTGGACAGATCAGGGTCTTGCAGAATGGAGCTAACCTCGTAACAGCGCTCATTACGGGAGCTGATCCAAACAGTGGGGCTATGTGATCCATGGCGACTCCTGCACCCTCAGGATCAAGTGTATACATATTTTTCCCCGGCCCATGGTTCCTTTTCTAGACTAGATTTTATTCTTCTCAGCCCCTGTCTTTTCCCAGGGACAGTAGAAGAGGAAATTGAACCTCAGGTCCTTTCTGATCATTCACTGATCTGGTTAACACTGATACTTACGTCTAATGGGGATAAGGACACAATATGAAAATTCAATAATCAATTGTTATCTGGTAAATTTCTAGTTGACCATATAAAGGACCAAATCACATGGTTTGATCAGCTGAATTCAGGTTCAGTGGGGAAAGTAGACCTGGAGTGGGCGGCCTGTAAATGCTTCATCGGGGTGATGCATTTGTCTAGCCTCTAAACACAAAAATGTTAGGGATACAATGGCAGCAAATCTCCTATGGCAGATCACTACCATTGAGACCACCCTCTCCCATCAGTCATCAGGAGACATTTTGCAGGAGTTGACAATTCTAAGGGATAAGTTTGCAACTATAACAAAAGATAGGGCGGAGTACACCTTAATGAAAACTAAGGCAAAGTACATTGACCAGGGGGATAGGGTGGGTCATCTTCTGGCTTTCCATTTGCAACAAGTCGAATCTTCTAGATTGGTTGCATCCATTAGAGTGAGAGACGGAGCTATCTTGTCCTGTCCCCAGGAAATAGCCCAAGATTTTGCCGCTTTCTATGGAGAACTTTATGGTGCCCGGCCCTCACTCAAATCTCGCTTGCATCTTCTCTCATATCTTCAGAAGTGTGAACTTCCAAGATTAACGCAAGAACAGCAGGCTTTTCTAGCTCAGCCTATCTCTGTAATGGAGATCCGCCAGGCTATAACTTGTCTTTCTCTGGATAAATCCCCTGGCCCTGAGAGCTTTACTTCCAACTTTTATAAAGCTTTTGTTTAACAGTTATTGCCCCCTCTGTCATGTTTTTTTGCCTATATCCATGATAATGGTATATCAGACCCAGGGCTCCTCGAAGCTCTTATTGTGGTACTTCTAAAACATGACAAATCCCCTGAGGCAGTTGGTAATTATAGGCCCATTTCATTAATCAACTGTGACATTAAAATTCCTGCTATAATACTGGCTACTAGGGTCCTCCGGGTATGGGATGGTCTCTTGTCCGGGGATCAAGTGGGCTTCGTACCTAACCTGTCTTCTTTAGATTAATTCCAAAAGCTGTCACATATCCTCTCTGTGTCCAGGGGCATGGATAATGCTATGACTCTGGTCTCTGTGGATGCAGAGAAGGCTCTCAATGGGGTAGACTGGTCCCTTTTATTTAACACCCTTAAAGTGCTTGGTTTCCCGCAAGATTTCATTAGGTGGGTGCGAGTCTTGTACTCCTCCCCGAATGCAAAAGTTTATTGTGATGTTTTTTTCCTTCCTTGATTCCTTTAGGTTCTGGCACCCAGCAGGGCTGTCCACTCTCAACCCTTCTTTTTAATTTATACCTGGAGCCCCTACTTCGGAGACTCTACAAGTCGCAAGATATAACGGGCATCCCAATGGGCCCTAATGTTTTTTTGACGTCTGTAAATGCAGACGATATTTTGCTCCATCTTACCCACCTGGATACCTCCCTTCCAGCAGCCCTCCACATCATTGAGGAATTCAGTACCCTCTCTCATGATAAGCTTAATGTTAACAAAACAATAGTCTTTCCTCTCACTGTTACAGTTAATAAACAGCAGGTAATATCTCTGGGGTTAACATGGTCTCCTAACACCCTTAAATATTTAGACCTGTATCTGGCTAAAGATGCATCATTAATGTACAAACTCAATCTGGAGGACCTGGTGAGCTGGGTGCAACAGGATTTGACTCATTGGCAAATACTCCCTCTTTCCTTATGGGGCTGTATCTCTGTTATTAAAATGAACATACTCCCCAGGATTTTTTACCTTTGCATATGCTTAATTTTTGGATATCACTAAAATGGTTCCAGCATTTACATTCAATCATCACAAAATTTATTTGGTGGAACAAAGCTCCTAGAAGGGCATACAAGAAGCTGGCAGCCCCAAAACAGTTAGGAGGAGTAAAGCTTCCTCACTTCCTGATTTACTACTTTTCCAGCCATGTTAGTAAATTATTTCAGTGATTCCTGGTTGGGTTTCCCTGAAAGATATTGACCTCCATGGTTAGACTTGGAAATCCATAGGTTGCAACAGTATGGATTTGATATAGCTACCTGGAGATATATCCCCTGGACCAATCTTCCTGTGGAAGTGAAAGACACTGTCATGGGAACTTCGCTTAAAGTTTATTCCCTGTTTTGAACCCTAGTAAAGTTGCCTATCTCAAAAGATATTTCACAACCTATATTTCAAAATGTGAGTTTCAAAATGGGGGGCAACATATTGTAGGTAATTGGCTTAGACAGAAGAGTACCTTAATGGTCAGGGATGTATTAGATAATGGAATTTTGAAGCAGTCAGAGGTAATATTGCAGCAATTAGGCCTGAATCAGAAGTACATTTTTAGAGTTTATCAGTTAAAACATGTGTTATTAAAGTGGTTTGGCCAGAGGTCTTGGACTTCTGACTTTTCTAATTTTTTTTCTCTATAATTCTCTCTCAAGTATCCCAAAAACATGCTGTGTATCTTTATATAGTACACTGTTTTCCATGTATGCTCTTGAAATTGATGGCTCCTCTCCTTATTGGGACCAAGTGTTCTCTCTCTCTCCCCACAGCGCTGGCTGAATATTTGGGAAAGTACTTACTGCTATGTAAGTCAGGATAGGCTGCGTCTTATGCAGTTTAACATTTTAAATAATTTGTACTATACTCTGCAGAAACTAGCATGTATGGGGCAGTCACAGTCATATATGTGCATTAGGTGTGGGAAGGAGGAAGGCACACTTTTACATATTTTTTGGTCCTGTCCTATGATTGCCTAACTGTGGACTATAATTGAGAGTAGCGATGATCCTCTGTTGTGGTTACAGGGCCTGTTTCAATCAGAGATTTGCATTTTATTAGATATGGCTCTAATCCCTGTAAAGGAACGTAGATATTTTATGGCACTTATTTCCCTCTCAGTAAAGAAAGTGGTCCTTAAACACTGGCTATACCAAACCATGATTTCTTATAATGAATGGATGCAAGAGTTATTATCTAACTTGAGAGAGAAATATATGCTTGCTCGCCTACACAATACTTTTAAAAGATGGGATAGGGTATAGGGCAAGCTGCATGCTCAGTACACTGCAGGTGTTGGATGATCACTGATTTTAATGTTCTGTGGGGAGATAGATATATTTTATATACTTTTATATGTGACTTTATTGGTAGGAATCTATCTGTCCAGCTCCGTTAGTCAGTTTTGTTCTGTTTATGCTCCGAGGTGGGGGGGGCTTGCGTGCCCTAGGGGTTACCCGGTCAATGATGTCACTGTATTCTTTTTCTGTGCTTTGCTTGTATGTTTTGAAATACAAATAAAGCTGTCTAAATTTAAAAAAATGGTTGACATAATTAAAGGGACACTGTCATCCTGTTTTTCATCATATTATTTCTAGTTAAAAACCTACAATTTATGATTGCTTACATTCTCTAAAATTCATTGATGTTGCTTTTTGTTTTGTCTGTCTTCTTGTTTAGGAGAACTGAAATGCATGGTAATATATATTTATAAACAACCTTGTTTTGTTTACAATCCTGGATCTGTTCTTGCTGCATACTTCCTGAGCATTAGAAACACACCCAAACAGTGCAGTCACTCATGAGGCAGTGGCCTCCTAAACTCCCACTGTAACACAAGAGGCTAGACTGTGTTGTGGGCATTTCCAAGTCCAGGAAAGATGCATTTGGAGCTGATCAAGGAATGTAAACAAACCTGTGTTTGTGTGGTAACACCGGTACGGTGGGCAGTTTGTTTTTCAATTTTTTAAAGAAAAAAATATTCAGAATCAAACTACCAGTTACATCAACAATCTTTACAGAATGTTGGCAATCATAAAATGTGTTTTTTAAACTAGGGACACTTTGAGACCTAAGGAGGGTTGACAGTGTCCCTTTAATAAGCCACTATAGGGTGTGGGTTACTATTCCTGAATCACATGTTTAGGTGCATTGTAAGACACAAATCATTTGCACTGAGTGCATTCAACCACCTGGAAGAACGGTTCTGGAATAGCAACCCACAACATGAAGTGACTAACTGCATCTATAAATAGGTCCAATGTAAAAAAAAAAAAAGTTAAGGAAAGTGCAAAGCAATGCAGTTCCTATTATTGAACTGCACAGCTTTAGAACCTTCTCTACCAATTTATTTTATTTATTTCAAAAGCTTTACCAGGAAGGACATACTGAGCTGATAAAAGCTCATTTTCAGATGTGTCCTGGGGAGGGGTATGAAAGATGGCACAAGAGGTGACATAAATAAATAGTAATTAACAGCATTACAAAACTAATAATGATATACCACAACAGAGTACATTAAACATTGCAAGTCATTGCAGTACAACAGTTACATGCAGTAGGCAAAACTGAGTTTTGCTAAGTGATGGGAAATTACCTCTACGGGCATGGGTGAGAGGGGATGAGAATAAAGAGGCAAGGGAAATATGATTAAGGGAGAAGGAAATCAAAGAGGTAGGGATCATAGACAACTGCAAGTAGTAGTAGAAAAGTCACAAAGAAGAGACTAAAGTGAGAAAGGAGACAAGGCAAATCGGATTGGCAGTGGAAGGTGGACCAGAGTTTAGGAAAGCGATATAAGATGGCAGCTTGACAAACAGTAGATTTCCTAGATGAAATAGAAAAGGAATGAGAAACATTGCTGTGGAGAGGGTAGGAGGAAGGAGGTGGAGAGGATAGGATGGAGTTAAGGTAGAAAGGAAGGTAACTGAACCAGAATTTGGGTAAAAAGGAGGCATAGTAGAAAAAGCACCTGGCATCAAGAGAGAGAAGGGAGAGGGAAGAGTAGAGTGAGCAGTGATGGATACAAGGGGGGCAGCCTAAGGCAGAATGATAAAATAAGTGGAAGAGTGGGTCCAGTCTGACAAGGGAGGTTTTGGGAGCTCCACTGTAAATTAGGTCACCATAGTCAAAAATAGGGAGAATCATCTTAAAAACAATCATACAGTGTGCAGGAAGTGGCATATTTGCTTTGTTCATGTACACAGCACAAAGCTTTGGTTAGAGCTGATGGCGTATGGCATCAATCTGCACCAAGAAATCAAGACCATGAGCCAGCCAGACTCTGAGGTACTTAAAAGAGGATATATCCTCAATCACAGCACCATCAAGGGTGTGGAGTAATGGGAGGAGAGTGAGTCTGGTAAGCCTCTGCCAGGTGCTAAATGTTACAGAAACTTTTTTTGCCACTGAGGGATTGTTGTTTAGAGTAGATCCATTTTGAGTACTGTCAAAATCCAGATTTAGTTGGGAAGTTAGGTCCTTAAAAGTGGAGCCAGATACAAATAATACTGTATCATCAGTGTACATATAAATGGATGCAGAGGAACAGTCATAGAGAAGGTCATTCAAGAATATGGAGAAGAGAATGGGGCCCAGAACAAATCCTTGAGGGATGCATGAACAGATGGGGAGGGGGGGATAGGTAGATTCCAATCCAGACAGCTTGAGACCTTCCCTCAAGGTAGGAGTGGATCCAATTGACTGAGGAGGTATAATGACCCCCTCCTTTATGGTTGTTCAGAAGGATCTCTTGATGCAGGTGCCTTTACCATTGTGCCTCCTTTATATCTAAATTCTAGTTAGGTTTCCAACCCTCCTACCTGACATCCCTCATGTCCTCTCATTTCATTTTTATACTGGAAAGGCATGTGGGCAGGTTGCTCATTTTCTCAAGTATCCAGGTGTCAAGTTGTAACATAGGCGGATATATACACTTTGTACATACACATTTATTTTATTTATTTATTTAAAAGTTGATAACTGGAAAAGGCACCATTGAGCAAAGCCTTATTGCCAGATGTGACCCAGTGGAAGGGATACATAGGGATACTACAGTGAAGTAAATACAAACATTTGCAAGATAGGCAATCATAGGTCATGGTTACAAGACCCAAAAATACAAAATACAAAAAACACAGAACATCATCCACAAGTAAGGAAACGTGGGTCTCGAAAACTGGACCCAAAACAAATGACATAAATAAGATACAAGTAAGAAAGCAAAAATGTGGGTTGCATTTACAAAATCCACAACAGCCAATAACAGCCTGATACAGGCATACAATGACAGCCATCGATACATACTAGTACAGATGCAGGCTTTACTGAAGACAATTGTCCACGGGGGTAGGGTGCTCATAGCATTACGAGAAATCCTTGTACATGTGGGAAATGTGGAATTACAAGGAATCAACAGCACAGAGATGACATTAGAAAATTTAAGGAGGGTAGGGTTGGGAGCACTGAGAACACTGCGGGTGCAGTAGGAAGTGGAGGAGTCTTTTGATAGACGATATTGAGGATGAAAAAGGAGGTCCGAGAGAAGTTTGCTCCAGATAGAGTGGAAATGATAGAAGAAGGCAGAAAGCCCAGAAACAGAGTGGGAACGAGAGATAGAAAAGGTGCGCAGGTCTCTATGGTGAAGAGAGTAACAAGGGTGGCAGCTTGGGAAAGGCAGTAGGAGAGATAGGAAGGTAGGGTAGTAAACCAAACTTTGTAGCAAAGGATGCACAGTGAACCAATCTCATATGAGATAAGAATGCAAGGGAGAGTACAGAGTAAAGGAGACAGTGATGGGGGAGCGGTGGCAAAGCAGCATATGGAGTTAAGCAGAGTGTCTAGTCTGGTGAGGGATGATTGAGAGGTTGTGCCGTACACCACATCTGCGTAATCAAATACGGGAAGGATAATTTTGGAGACCAATTCACAGTGGATGGGGAGGGGGAGATAGTCTTTATGTCAGTAGAGGATGGACAGTTTGGAGTGTAATTTATTGCAAATGGCATTAACATGGGTGGAGAAATCCAGGTGGTTATCCAGTCAAACTCCCAAAATATTTAAAAGCTGGAACATTTTCAAGAGGAGAACCATCCAAAGTAGAGATGGCGGGAAGGGACTGGATGATGGCCAGGTTTTGTCTAGAACCAAAAGTCATGGCCACAGTTTTTTTTTACTGTTAGTTTGAGTTGGTTTTCCTCAAACCAGAACTACGCTCTATTGAAATCTTCTTGTAAGGAGGACTGTACACTGATAGCAGAGGGCCAAGAAGTGAAAATAATAGCATCGTCAGCATACATGTGTATGTCAGAAGATTTATAGACTTATTGAAGGTTGTTTATAAATAAGGAGAAAAGGATGGAGCCAAGGATGGAGACTTGGGAGACCCCAGAGAGAATGGGGAGTGGGGGGGATCGGGAGTCACCTATCTGAAGTAATTGATGCCTGTCATGAAGATAGGAGTAGAACCAGTTAACAGTGGGTTCAGTGAGACTGGCAGAGCTAGGATTTTGCATTAGGAGGGACTGGGAGATGGAATCAAATGCTTTCATTAGGCTAGTGAAGATGGCAGCAGTAATATGGCTCTTGTCCATGGCTGACAGTATCGAGTCTGTAACTTGCAGTAGTGAAGAGATGGTCAAATGATGATTCCTAATGCCAGACTGCACTGGAGAGACAGAATTAATATTGGCTAGGAAATCAGACAGCCTGGAGTAAATAAGGGATTCTTGAAGTTTGGTGAGAGAGGGGAGGAGGTAAATACTTGGTTACTTGGTTTGTATAGACAAAGTAGGCCTGGGTCCATTTAATTGTCTCCCACTCCTAGTGGGATTATCTGTTAATGTATTTTTTTTTAGTTTATTATATTTTTAATTTTTTATTTTTATTTTAAGGACAGGAATTTGTCTAATTCGTTTTTAAACTAATCAAATGAGGTTGTTTCCACTACTTTTTTTGGCAGATTGTTCCACAATATAGGTGTATGTATATTGTAGAAATTCAAATGCCTATTAGTTAATGCCCTATTTATAAAAATGTGTTTATTGTGTGACCTTGAATTGACAGTTTTAGGAGTCCTTATTATATTACATTGTGATAATAATGCTTTGTCTTCCAGAATACGGTGTAAGAATAGTAAATCTCCCTTAATTCATCTTTTTTCCAATGAATAAAGATTGAGTTCTGATAACCTATCAGCATATTCCATGTTTTGTAGTCCTTTTATTGATTTAGTCAAACGTCTTTGGACTTTTTCCACCCTGTGTTTATCCTTTTTTAAATAAGGGCTCCAGATTGGAGATCCATAGTCGAGATGTGGGAGTACATAGTACCTGTATAATTTTAGTACACACTCTCTATTTCTAGATATAAAGTATTTTTTAATAGAATAAATAATGCTGTTACATTTTCCTATTGTTTTAGGGATATGTGTGTCTGGGGATAATTTAGAATGTATCCATATTCCCAAATCCTTCTTGTTGTTACTATTTTTTTTTATTATCTTATTATTTAAAACATATGAGTACTTAGGATTATTTTTACTAAAATGGATTACTGCACATTTATTCTCATTAAATCTCATACCATTTTCCTCTCCCCAAGCTTCTATTTTATCCAAACTATTCTTTAGTTCTTTATACTCACTCATTGTCATAACTTCTCCCCCATTTTAGTATCATCAGCTAATTTTGTTATAAGGGAATTAACTCCTTCACTCATATCGCTGATGTATAATCCAAACAGTAGTGGGCCCAACACTGATCCCTGAGGAACCCCACTTGTCACCCTCCCCTCATCAGAAAGGACTGTATTGATACGTACCCTCTGAGTCCGGTCCTTCAACCAATTTCCAATCCATTTTATAGTACTTGTATTTAATCCCAGTTTAATTAATGTATTTATCAATTTATGGTGAGGAACTGTGTCAAATGCTTTTCCTAAATCTAAAAAAAAATCACATCCACTGGTTTACCTTTATCCAGTTTAGAACTAATATGTTTATAGAAAGCTAATAGGTTTGTATTACAAGAGAGCCCTTTCTTAAATCCATGTTGATATATGTCTTGTAATCCTAACCTTGTTTTGTCCTCTTCAATACTATTTTTAATTAGTCTTTCCAAAATCTTGCAACAAACTGACGTCAGGCTGATTGGTCTATAATTTTTTAAACTTGATTTATTTCCTTTTTTGTGAATTGGCACCACTATAGCTTTTCTCCAAGCCAAGGGTATCTCACCAGTAGCAAGGGATCTATTAAATATTTGAACCAGTGGATCTACTAATACATCTGAAAGGTTTTTCCATATTATCGTGTCAATATTGTCCGGACCTGAAGAAGAAGATGTCCTTAGTTTTAACAGTTCCTGCTTCACTGTATCATGTCTGATATTAAAGGGTTCTCCACTAATAATGTCTGTGACACCTATTTGGAGATTGTGTTCCTGGTATGTGGTCATAAAATAATTATTAAAGCTATCAGCTATTTTTTTATTATTCACTATTGTTTCACCATTTACAGTTACTGAATTGATCTTCTTGCCTTTTTGTTTATTATTGTTTATATATGGATAAAAGGCTTTATGATTTTTACTTGTTGCTAACTTATTTTCATATCTGATTTTCCCTTTCTTTATAATAGTTTTGAGTAATCTCTGTTGTTTTTTATAATTGTTTTGATTTATTTCAATTGGGTTATTTTTATACTTCTTAAATGCTTTATTTTTCCTTCTGATTTGTTTCTTAATATCTTTGTTAAACCAGTGTGGAATATGGTCCTTACTATTGCTAGTTTTACACTTGGGAATAAATTCAAAAATTATTTCTTGAATTTTATTTTTCCATTTTTCCCACATATGGTTAGCTCCTAACTTACAATTTAATTCTTCCCAATCCAAGTTTTTAAATACTTCAGTAATTATGTTCCAATCTGCTTTTTTATAATCTAAGGATAATATGGTATTACTAAATTTAGTTTTTCCATGGTTAATTTGGCATTCAACAATATTGAGATCATTGTTCCCCAAATGGGGCAATGTATCCACTTTATCAATTTTATCAATATTATTAGTGATAATAAGGTCTAATATATTATTTCCCCTTGTTGGAACTTCAACCAATTGATGATAACCCTGTGATATTATAGTATCAATGAATATTTTTTCCAAAACAGTGCTTCCTTTCTGTTCTTCCCACATGATGCCTGGAGTATTAAAATCTCCCAAAATCATAGTATCCCCTAGATTGGAAGCTTTAATCAGTTCCTCTATTAGGTTTTTATTATGGACACTATTGCTATTCGGAGGTCTATAGCATATTCCTAAATTTATTTTTGGTAAATGAGGTAATATCATACTTAACCACAATGTTTCAGGTACGTTATCCATATGGTCACATACTTTAAATTCTTGACACTGGATTGACTCAGTTACATAGCAACATACTCCCTCACCTCTTTTTCCTATGTGTTTTTTTGTGAATAGTTGAAATCCTTCAATATTGTTTGACCAATTGTTACTTTCCTCCCACCAAGTTTCAGTTATACATATAATATCTATTTTATGTTTATTTATTAATAACTTAAGTTCACTCAGTTTATTATTATTTAAACTTCGTGCATTGATATTCCAAATTTTTCATTTTTTTGATCCTTGGTTGTTAAAATTTAACTTTGATTTTCATTTAGTAACCCATTTTGATTTAAGTTTAAGTTTTTTATTCTCGTCCCTCTTCTTTTCTAGTTTAAATTTTTTTGAATAATATTCTCAAATGTCCGATCTAATTTATAGGCTCCTTGTTTACTCAGATGTAATCCATCCCAACAAAACATTGAAGGTGTATCATTAAAGTTTTCCCAGTGTGGTATGGATTTATAGCCTACATTTAGTGTCCATTTTCTTATCCATTCATTTATAGTTTTAATCTTACATGTGGTATGATAATTTGCTCTGGGGACTGGTAGTATCTCTGAAAACCATATTTCACAATGTTGTTTGTCCAATGTTTTACCAGTTTCTATATACTCCTGTTTGATTTCATCAATCGATAATTTTTTTAGATCATTTGTACCTGCATGTATAACGACCAATGGATTGTGACCTGCTTTATGTAAAATATCTGGACACATATTATTGATATCCTTAATACCAGCTCCCCGAAATGAGGAGCATGCTATGTTCTGTTTATCCATTCTACACACTATTTTGTCTGTGTATTTTATTATTGAATCTCCCAAAACAAAAATTTGTCTGCTTGAACTATCTGTTGTTGTTATATCCTTGGTGACAGTGTCATTTTGTAGGATGGTATCTGTTATTATTCCTTGCATTTGTTCACTGGTCTCATTTATTTCTGTGTCTAACATGGAATCATTTACATCTGTTTTTGTAGTTTGTTTATGTGTGGCGTCATCTAGTCCTCTCTCTATTGGAGAGTTTCCCATTTCCAGATCAATTAGTGGGTCAAATCTATTTGATAAACTGATGTTATTACTAATAGCTCTACGTCTAGATTTGGATTTATGTCCTTTAGTTACAGTAGTCCACTCTTCAGCCTCACTGATTATACTGCTATTATATGACTCTTTTCTCTTCCTTTTCTCATTTCCCAGTTCTTGGGGAGGTTCAGTATCACACACCTCAATATTGGATTCCACCATTTCTGTAGTACTATAATGTGTACAATTCCCTGTGGTTTTGCTCAGATTTTCCTGGTTTAGCTCAATTACTGCTAATCTCTTATAAAAGTTATCTATATCTTCCCTTAGGACACTGTTACTTATACATTTGTCACATATATAGAGAGGAGTCAGTGGCAATGAAACAAATATTGCATACATAAAACAAGTATTGCATTTGAGGCCTGTTTCTCCATCCAAGTTTATAATGAAATCTCTCCTTGTGGTTTTGTCCACTGTTTTTTGTTTAGCATCAATCTCAGATACAGTCTCTAAAATAATCAAGTCAGCCATGTTCCTGGTTACTATTTATCCTTATTTTATGTATTTAAATTCACTTTTGGTTTACTTACTGTCCAGATCTATTTCCCAGCATTCATTCTTTCATGCTTGACATGCGTGACATGCAATATGCGTGTCTTAGTGTGGGTCTTCGCATGTGCAAGCATGTGCTTGCCCTGCTCATGCTCGCCCTGCTTGTTACAGGGCTGTTTAAATAGCGAGTGATACCTTGGAAGTGCCTTGGATTTCCTGGTTCTCACAACGCTACTCCTCGGTATCTAAATTTGTAATGTAGTGCAAACACTGTATTAGGCTTTAAAAATAACCCCCTTGGCAGTATTACTGCTAAAAAATAAATTGTTTTGGATGAGCTGTAGTCCGTAATTGTAATTCGCCAGCTAGTCTCCTCTTCCTAGCACAGCTAGGGCTCCAAATCTTGCGAGAATATGAGGGTTACAACAAGAGTGCACAAAACAGTTTTAAAATAGTAAAGTTACATCAATTGCATATATAAACATTGTTGCCACAGTATATTTCAGTCAAACAGACTGACTAGGTGATTTTGACTCGCTACAGGGCTGTTTAAATAGTGAGTGATACCCGGAAGTGCCTTGAATTTCCTGGTTCTCACAACGCTACTCCTCAGTATCTAAATTTGTAATGTAGTGCAAACACTGTATTAGGCTTTGAAAATAACCCCCTTGGCAGTATTACTGCTAAAAAATAAATTGTTTTGGATGAGCTGTAGTCCGGAATTGTAATTCTCCTGCTAGTCTCCTCTTCCTAGCACAGCTAGGGCTCCAAACCTCACAAGAATATGAGGGTTACAACAAGAGTGCACAAAACAGTTTTAAAATAGTAAAGTTACATCAATTGCATATATAAACGTTGTTGCCACAGTATATTTCAGTCAAACAGGCCTATAGTTACCTGGAACAGAAGGGCTGCCCCCTCTTATGAATGGGTAGGACCTTGGCAGATTTCCAGGCCTTGGGGATGGAGGAGGTGGCAAGCAGAGGTTTAAAGTGTGCGTGAGCAGGGCAGCTATGACTGGGGCAGAGATATGGAGAAGTCTATGGTGGAGACCATCAGGGATGGTCTTGATAGGGTTAAGGGTAAGGAGGGCTGTGTAGACTTCAGGGGGAGAGAAAGGGGGTAAATGGAATTTGAGAAGTTGACCTGGAGAGTCTGGTAGCACCAAGTGGGGTTTGGGGGGGTACTGGGGCAAGGCTATGGGGAAGAGCGCAAGTGGCAAAGAATTCATTGAAAATATCTCCAACAGAAGTGGGGTCAGACACATTGGAGCCATCAACTAGGAGGACAGAGGAGGCTATATGGGCATGGGGGTGTAATAAAGAGTAGAGTACCTTCCAAAATGATGCAGGAGTGTGTTTAACTTGCTGCAGGTGACACTTGAAATAATTAGCCTTGGCAAGGTGGAGGGCCATAGTGCAATTATTCCTAAGGGCTTTGTAAGCATGGAGGTTCTCTTGTGATAGATTCTCTTAATAGTGGTGCCAGACTTTGTCTCTGGCTCTGCAGTTGGCCAGTAAGTCTGCAGTTATCCATGGGTGATGATGCCTTTTCACTCTGGATTTCTTTAGGAGGGCATGGTGTTTCCAAATGTGAAACAAGAGGTTGATGAAAAGAGATAGAGCGGAGTTAACACTGACAGCAGAAAAGATAGGTTGCCAGTCTGCCACTAAATTGCCTTGTTGAAGGGCAGCAAAATCTAGATTAAAGAGGGGGAGGGTCCAAATGTATCTGGGCGCTGCGCATGGGGTGTGAACCTTTCCTATGCAGTACATAATACAGTGATCACTGATGGCATCAATCAGTGTCCCTCCTGCAGTGGTATGATGGGGGTGAAAGGAGAATGCCCTGTCAACTGGGTATGATTCTGGGAGTGGGGGTTCATGTGAGTGGGTTCATTGATTAGTTGGGTGAGGTTGAGAGCTTAAATTTTAAGGATAGTAGATCTGGAGGAGGGGGCTAGCCAATTTAAATTGAAATCACCGAGGAGCAGCAGCTCACCGCTTGCCATGATGGAGGAGACAGAAGGGATTATGGATACTAAGGCATCAGTTGTA
Source organism: Neoceratodus forsteri (assembly GCA_016271365.2). Taxonomy (NCBI): domain Eukaryota; kingdom Metazoa; phylum Chordata; order Ceratodontiformes; family Ceratodontidae; genus Neoceratodus; species Neoceratodus forsteri. The sequence goes on along the minus strand of CM057450.1, from coordinate 925,991,515 downwards.
GCTTTAGGTGGGGCATAGAGTGCACCTATATAGAACGGGGCAGAGGAAGGGATGGATAATAGTGCAATGAGTACTTTGTGGGAGGAGGTGTGGGACTGTTTGAAAGTAATGGAACAGGAAAGAGATTGCCTGACATACAGGGCAATGCCGACACCTCATTTGCCATGATCTTGAAGAAACAAGTTAAACTCAGGGACGGAGATGGCAGAGTCAGGGATTCTGGCTGATAGCCAGGTTTCTGTAACACAAAGGATGTCCGGTGGGTGTTGGGTGATCCATACTTTAAGATCGTCCAGTTTGGGGAGTAGGCTGTGTGCATCTAGGTGAAAGGTTCGAAGATCCTTTGGCAGAGAAGTAAAGTTTGGAGAGGGGACTGAGTTGGTTTGGGCTGGGGTAAGGGTGGTGGTGAGAGGATCTGGGTTGGGGTGGACATCTCCAGGGAGAAATAGGAGGAGTAGGAAAAGGGGCAGAGAAGGAGGGTATCTGGACTTCTTGGTGTTATAAGGGGAAGGTAAGTGGGGATATGTAGCGAAGCAGAGCCTCAAGGTTAAGAAGAACTGAAGGGAGTAGCCCTGGGTTTATGAGAGGAGAGGGGCAGAAGAGGGGGGAGACTGGAAAAGAAGGTGCATAGAGGTAAGCTGATACAGATGTGAGAGGGAGGGGACAGAGTTTAGCGGGGAGTGAGGGAAGGGGTGTAACATTTTGAAACCGGGGGGACCTGGGGGGCAGCAGAGAGGAGAGTTCTTGAGAGCGAGTATCAGGTAAGGAGAGAGGAACAAGGAGAGGATAAGTAGGAAAAGGTAAAAGGGTAGAGACATGGTTGGGGACATGAGGGTGGGCAGGAGTGGGATAGTGGGTGTAAATTTGTCCTAAGTGACTAGGAATTGAGAACAGAAGAGAGGTTAAGTGTGGGACAGGGTACAGCCCTAAGAAGAATGGATGGAGGACCTTGACTAATGACAGCAGGGAATGGGTGAGCTTGTGTCACTATTACAGCCACGATCCATGGGACAGCAAGCAGAAGTGAAAACTGTCTGTTTAGAAAATAAAGTCAATGAAATCTAAGACAGTAGGGGAAAGCAGGAGAAGAATGTGATGCCCCTAGTGGCCTGATCATATCACAAGCTAATGATAGATAGGGCACTTAGTCATGTGACCATAAATTTTAGCTATAAAGGAACAGTCCGCATAGGGTGGGCATGGTCATGGCTTAAGCACGGCTTAATCAAGAGGAAGTTAGCTCATCTACAAAATAGGCAAAGTAGATTGTGGCTGAGCTTCAGCTTCAAATAAAGAAATGGTCAGGAGTCAGAGGCAGCAAAAGAAAAATACCAGCTGGAGTGGAGAGCAAACAAAGAAAAAAAAGGCACCACAATTTAAACTGGGCTGCAGTCCGACTTTGCTGGTACCTTGCTGGCTTCAGGGCAAAGAGGGTGGGTGGGTACACATGGTTCTAAATATAATAAATAAGACAAAAAATGTATGAACCAGCACAGTTACATACATTCAAAGACAATTTCATGCATTGTGAGGAAAAAGGAAAAAACGACTAATGAACAGTAGCCACCATATCAACAGCAAGTCTATGCAATATGCACAAATATACATAAGTAAACTTAACGAGAGGGGACAGAAAAACATATACTAACGAAACAGTGATACCCCCACAATGAAACCCCCACAGAGGAAACCCCAACAGTGATGGACATTGTATGACGATTCCACAGCAATGGACTGTGCAGTGATGGGGGCATCTAACCTCACTGTCTGTCAGAAGTAGAGTTAGTTATCAAAGCATGAAGGGTGTGGGGCACATCCTCTGCATGGGTGACAGCCCCCTCGCATTGCTGTTGACATGTTGCCGGTCAGTGTCGGGATGTATCGGTATCAGAGATGTCAGCATGCTTGTGGCACTGTGGGGGAAGTCACCATGGCATGGTAGATCCACGGGAAAACACCCTAAGAAAATCTTAGAAGAGATGGAAGGAATGGAAGCAATGAGGTGATCGGGAATAAGGGAAAGAGGTTAAGAGAAAAAGAGGGAAAATACTAGCAGAAATTGTTAGAGTTATTTGCACAGGCTCCCTTAGTGTTTGCCCCAGGCAGTAGTAAAGAAACTGTGACATACTCCTTTCCCTTAGCTTCCTTCTACACTTTACACAATAATGCTTCCCATTTCCTCACTATTCCTTCTAGAAAATATACTGCTGGTTAATGAGCTTTCTCACATCACTTTCCTAAACTTTGGTCCTCCCTTCCCTTGTCAATTCACTGTGCCTCATCAGCTTTCTCCTTAAAGTCTCTCCTTCATGACTTTTCTTCTCCGTTCTGCAGCTGTTCATGGCTTTTTTTTAACCTCCCCCCATTAGTTCTGCCCAGGCAATTTGTTTCCTGCATTACCTGTACATATGTTATTCTGATTTGTCTTCAATTTTTTATTATGCTCCTTGATATATGGTATTTGCTGTATATGATTTTCCACATCCCCTACACCTGGGATGCATCTGGAAATGAGCTGCTAGCAGCTCAGTGTGTCATTTCTTGTGAAACTTTTGAAATCAATCAGTCAGTCAATAAGGATTGGATGTACCACAGTATCAAAAGCTTAAAAAAGATAAACAAAAATGCCAGAGATGATTAGACCCTGGTCCATATCTGAAAAGATGGAGTCAGTAAGCTGGAGGAGGGAGGTGGAAGTGGAGTGGGATTTCCTAAATCCAGACTGGAAAGGAGAGAAAAGAAGGAGGAGTCAAAGAAGGAAGAGATCTGAGAAAGAACAAGGTGTTCCTCTGACTTATCCAGAGTAGGAAGGAGATAAATAGGACAAAAGTTGTCAGGAGGAAAAGGATCACCACCTTCAGGGAGAGGGTTGAGAAATATTTCAGGTAATGTGCTGCAGTAATTTTTACACTGCTTCTTTTAATCAATCATGTTTATTGCTTTGCTTTTGCCTTTACTAATAAAAGTATAAAAGAATGACAGGATTAAAAGATAAGTATTGACTACACACGTCATAGACTGAAAAACTCACAAAATCAAAAATGTAAATGTTAAAGACACAGGGCTGGATTTTCAAAAGGTGATGGGTGGGAGTATTTGCACACTGTGCCAGACAGGGTATCATGTTCAAACAGAAACAGGAATACCATGAAGAGCATTACAGCGACAAAATCGGCATTTTGCTGCAATGTTCCCCTGTATTCCCTACACTGCTGTCTATGGGGATATCACCCCCTCCCTGAATCAACTCCAACTCAGAGTTAGTTATCTATAGTAAGGGGGGGTGCAGGGGGCAAAGCCCTCATGCATGGGGGATGTGTGGGGTGAAGCTCCCCACAAAAAATACTTGATTTAACGGACGGCACAATGCCGACTGTCGGCATTGCGCCATCACTGTATTGCTGTTCAACACAATTTGTGTTGCTGTGGCATGGTGGAACGGCGTGACAGTTAGATTACTTCAAAAGTGATCTACCTTTTGGGTGCAGTTGCTGCAATTAAATGCACTAAATATGATACATGCATCAAAAAATGACATGTCATTTTTTGACATGAACTGCCATAATTTGTAGAACTTTGCAAATACATCAAAATATTTGAAAATAACATTTAAAAACTTTGATATGTCTCAGAAGCTGGGAGTGCAGCATGAATTTGGAAAATGTGCCTGCATCCTCTTTCTTGAAAATCCAAATGGAGGAGAACATTGCCAAGTCAGTAAAAAAGGGGGTTAAAACATTTTTCATGTACATAAGAAACAAAAAAAAAAAAACAAGAACAAGGCAGGGATAGTGACAATAAAAGGGGAAGGGGGGAAGTATGGAAAAGGACATGAAGAAAGCAGATGTACTAAATAAGTACTTTTTCAGTATTCATGAAGGAAGGGGTAGAGGTAATGCCAAAGACAGGGGAAAGGGCATTAAGGGAAGGGAGATGGGCACTAGCTCTTTTAAAGAGGAGAGGGTCCTCAGGGAACTAGCGAAACTAAAAGTGGATTAGGCAATGGGGCCAGACAGGGTTCACTCTAGGATACTGAAAGAACTAAAGGAGGTGCTGACTGAGCCTCTGACAGACCTGTTCAATCTGTCTCTGGATACAGGGGGAAGTTCCAAGGGACTGGAGAAGGGCTGATATGGTTCCACTCCACAAAAGTGGAAATAATGAGCAGGTAGGAAACTACAGACCTGTAAGCTAGCCTGACTTTGATCGTGAGCAAAGTTATGGAAACACTACTAAAAGAAAAGATTGGGACTACCTTATGGCCAGTGAGTGACAGATCTGAGGCAGCAGGCATTCACAAGGGGGAGAGCTTGCCAAACAAACCTGATCAAGTTATTGGACTGGGATACCAGAGAAGTGAATCAGGGAGGAACAGTGAAAGTGGCCTACTTGGAATTCAGTGAGGCTTTCGACACCTTTCCACACAGAAGACTGGTAAACAAGCTGGGCAGCCTAGGAGTGGGTCCAAAGGTAGTGAAATGGGTACATAGTTGGTTGAGTAACAGAACTCAGAGGGTCATGGTAAACAGGGTTCACTCGGAAGAAGGCGTGATGACCAGCGGGATGCCACAGAGGTCAGTACTTGGACCAGTCCTCTTCAATGTCTTTAGTAGTGACATTGCAGAGGGGGCTGGAAGGGAAAGAATGCCTGTTAATCGATGACACGAAAATCTGCAACAGAGTGGACACACTAAGGGGAATGGAAAAAATGAGGGAAAATCTGAAAAAGCTAAAAAACTGGTCAAGGGTTTGGCAACAAGACTTCAGTGACAAAAAGTTCAAAATTATTCACATAGGACACAGAAATCCATGGGCAATGTATCATTTGGGGGGAAGGTCACAACCACAAAACAGGAAAGGGACCTGGGGGACATCATATCTGATGAACTGAAGGTAGCAAAGCAATGTGATAAGGCAGTGCAGAAGGCATGTAAAATGCTGGGGTATATAGGGAGAAGTTTTACCAGCAGAAAAAGGAAGGTAGTTTTACCCCTGTGTAGATCGATTGTGAGGCCTTACCAGGAGTACTATGTCCAATACTGGAGGCCCCATCTCTGAGAAGACATAGATCGGGTGGAGGCGGTACAGAGGAGGGCAACCAAAATGGTGCAAGGTCTGCATCAGAAACCCTATGAAGAAAGACTCAAGGAATTAAATATGTACTCCCTAGATGAAAGGAGGGAAAGGGGAGACATGATAGAAATGTTCAAATACCTCAAAGGTATTAATAAAGTACAGGAGGGGGTATCTTGCACAAAAAGAAATGTTCAAGGACAAGGGGCCATGATGTGAATCTGGAAGGGGGAAACATAGAGGCAATAAGAGGAAATACGTCTTCACAGAAAGGGTGGTGGATGCCTGGAACAACTTCCCATCAGAGGTGGTGGGTACAGAAATGGTAGCGGGATTTATACATGCATGGGGTAGACACAGGGTGGGGGGTTAAGGCCGGAGATCAACTAGGGTCTATGGTGGAACAGTAGGTAGGGACTTTAAGGCAGACTAGGAGGGCCAAGAGGTCATTTTCTACCAACACCTTGCATGTTTCTATGCTTCTATGTTTCAACCCATAATTTCATTTAATATAATACTATTAAAATATCTATCAGTTATACAGCATTGGTGAATAGGTTATAGCAGAAGGACACCATATGATGTATACAATATGAATCAATAGGCACAAAAAATCCTAGCATTCCAAGAAATTGTATTTAAATCAAAAAATACAAGGTACTGTAGTAGTTTCTTCAGCACATTTTAACAATAAAAAGTACTGAACACAGGAGTCAGCCCAGTGGCAAAGAAGGCTGAGGTGCTGTACCTTACTTCTTCCAATGCTGGCAACCCATGTTTGGGGACGAGCATGGGTCACCCTGGGTCAGCCGGGGGCGACATAAAAATAAACATAGAAACATAAAAGTTGTTGGCAGATGGGGACCTCATGATCCATCAAGTCTGCCCTTGTTTTCCTACCCCCCTACTTAGCAAACTGCTTGAGCACCCTGCAATGCCCGTCCCATGCCCATTTGAATTCCCCCACCATCTTCGCCCCCACCACCCCCTCCGGCAGGCTACTCTATGGTTCAGCAATGCGTTCCATGAAGAAGAATTTCCTCATGTTGCTCCTGAGCCTACTTCCCTTGAAATGAAAGTCATGCCCTCTTGTCCTGCTACAGTCTTTTACCTGAAAGAGGTTCTGCACCTGTACCTTGTTGTTGCCTTTGAGGCATTTAAACATCTCCATCATGTCCCCCAATTCCTGCACTGCTCTTAGGAGTACAGATTGAGGTCACTGAGTCTGGCTTCATACAATTTCTTATGCAAGCCCTGCACCATCTTTGTTGCTCTTCTCTGCACCGTCTCCAGCCTATCTACATCCCTCCTGAGATGTGGCCTCCAGAACTGGACACAGTATTCCAGGTGGGGTCTTACTAGGGATTGATACAGAGGCATGATCACGTCATGCCTCCTGCTTGTCATGTCCCTTCCTATGCACCCCAGGATGCCACTAGCTTTTAATGCTACCTTCTTGCATTGTTTGCTGACCTTGAGGTTATCTAATATGATCACCCCAGGTCTCACTCTAGCCTTTTATCCACCATCTCCTCCCCTCCCATCGAGTACAGTTTAGCTGGATTATGTTTTCCCAGGTGCATGACTTTACATTTTTTGGCATTAAGTTTCAGTTGCCAGATGCTTGACCATTCCTCCCGTTTTTGGAGATCAGAGTCCATGTTTTATTGCCCCTCTGGTGTGTCAACCCTGTTGCCTATTTTGGTGTCATCAGCAACAGGCATACTTTTCCCTTCAGTCCATCAGCAATGTCGCTGATGAATACAGTAACAGACAAAGACATGGGCAGATATTTCCTGAAATTTCTGTGATATTTCTAGAGAAATCTTCTGCTTTCTACAGTTCCACAGTAGGAGCAGCAGAGAGAAACTCTTTAGAAATTTCACGAAATCTAAGGAAATATCTGACCATGTTTTTGGCTACTACTATATGTTGAAGAGGATCAACTCCAGAACTGAGCCCTGCGGAATCCCACTAGTCACCCTACCCTCCTCTGATAGAGTGCTATTTACTAATACCCTATGTGTTATCCCATTTAACCAGTTCCTGACCCAGACTGTTACCTTATGCCCAATTCCCATGTTCTCCAGTTTATTTACTAGTCTCCCATGTGGAACTGAGACAAATGCCTTACTGAAGTCCAGGTAAACCACATCCACTGCCCTACCCTGATCCGCTGTTCTGGTGACCCAGTCAAAGAAATCTACCAGGTTTGTCTGGCAAGACCTACCTGCTGTGAAATCATGTTGCTCTGTGTCAAGCTGACCACTTTCCTCCAAAAAAGCAACAATTCTTTCCTTCAGTAGGGACTTCATCAGTTTTCCCACTACTGAAGGTAGACTAACTGGATGGTAGTTTCCTGGCTCTTGCTTGCTTCTGCTGTTGTGGAGTGGCACTACTGTTGCCCTCTTCCAGTCCTCTGGAACCTCCCCACTCTCCAATGATTTGTTGAAGAGCACTACTAAGGGGGCTGGTATTTCCCTCCCAAGTTCCTTAAGTATTCTTGGGTGTAACTCATCTGGCCCCATAGCTCTATTCATCTTTAACCTGTTGATTTCCTCTGTGAAGGGACTCGTGTCTGTACCTCCAAGAGGAATATTCTTTTTGCCTATTGTTGGACCGCTACCATCTGCTTCCTGTGTGAAGACAGCAGAAGTATTCATTGAGTGCCTTTGCCTTCTCTTTGTCATGTTCTGTGGGCTGCCCATCCTCTTTCATGGTTCTAACAATGCCTCCCTTAGTCTTCTTTTTTTCTCGTATGTGCCTGTAGAATGTTTTGTCACCCTTCTTCATGTCCTGAGCTATCCTCACCTCTGTCTGTTCATTGGCATTTATCACTTTCCCTGTCTCTTTTAGCTTTTCTTTATATTCTGTTTTAGCAACCTCTTTCCCTGACTCATACTTTCTGAAGGCTTTGCACTTCTCCCTCACCATGGTTGCCACCTCTTTGGAAACCATAGTGGGCTTCTCCTCTTTTTATTCTTACTGACTTGGTGGGCACACTGTGATGTCACCACGGTTATTGTATCTTTCAGCCTTGTCCAACACTCCTCAGTGCTGCCTTCTGTTGTGTTACTAAGATTGTCCCTCAGGCAGGCCTTCATTTTTGTGAAGTCTGCCCTCCTGAAGTCAGGAACCTTTCGTTTAGAGTGTGAGGAGTTCTCAGTCCTGTTTACCTTGAACCATACTGTACAATGGTCACTACAAAAGTATGGAAATATGCCATTAGAATTTCCAACCTTAACTCCCCAGCCCCCAAGCAGCAAAGGAAAAAACAGTAGAGAGTTGGGTCTCTGGAGTCTTGGCAAATCACCAGAAGGGACTTCCTCAGGGCTAAACCCAAATGCTCACCTCAGTCTGTAGCCACTTTTCTAAAGCATAAGGTACAGCTCTGAGCCAGTGTCTCATACTGATACACTCTTCAAAGCTAGAGAAGTGTGTCTCACCACATGTTGCCACTACAGTGTGTTGTAACTTTCTGTATGCATGGCCCTACAGGATTTGTGTGAAGAAAGGAGATCACATCTCACCTTCTTTGCTCAGAGAATGGGGTGGGCATTAGAGCTGACAACCCCAAGGTAGACCACACCACTGATTCGCCAAAACTCTGGATGCCCAAACCCTAATCATTTTTTTATTTTGCTGCCTGGAGGGTGGGGGTGAGAATTAGAAAACCCTAATGTCACATTTCCATGCTTTTGTGGCAATAACTGGAACCCTAACTGGTGAAGTAATGCAGCCTTTTTCAAAGAATTTCCTTTCTTTTTGAGATAGCAGAATCATATCCTCATTTATGCAGGTCCCTTCAGTACCTGCATGAACACATGCAGATGTGCATGGCCCAAAAAAAGAAATGGAAGACTCTGCCTACGGAAGTTCAGGACCCTGATGGTCCCTGCAGTTCCATACAGCTATGTATACCAAGAATTCATGGTGCTGTCTGGTGAGCTATGGAAGTGCAGAGCTCTCTGTTACCTGTGCTTGTATGTGGCCACAAATACAGATACAGATGTAGATGGTAAAGGGTCCATATGTCAGCCAATGTGCAGAGGCCTCTGCCACCTACAGATGATAATGTGCAGGATACTATGCCAAGATGAGAGTTTCTTCACTATATGGTACCTGGGTCCATGTGGGCAACCATGCATGCAGCTTCCATTCCCTGGCTGGGGCATGTCACATAATAGTACTATGCCTATACCCTCACCCCATAAAGCTGGATCTGAACTTGCCTCCAAACTCAGTTCACTGGCACAGGATACCGAACTATACCTGCTGGGGTCAAGACTGGCACCACACACAATGTTTCTTAACAAATATATACAGAGTATATATATATATATATATATATATATATATATATATATATATATATATATATATATCTATATATATATATATATATATATATATATTTTAGAGCAAAAAATCCTTTTAATGCATTAGTTAGGGTTATTTCACAGCGACAAAGCGAGGAAATTCTGTGTTGGGGTTGAAAGCTCCCCTTGGACCACCCCAGCCCATCTCCCCAACTGGCATCAGGGTGCACATTGGGGCCATCGGCCCTAACTCTCACCCCATCACATGCGTGAAGAAGCAGAGGTATAGGAGAATGGGGTGAGGGTTAGGACCGATGACCCCAACATGCACCCCGATGCCAGTTGGGAGGGTGGGCTGGGGGGGTCCAAGGGGGACTTTCAACCCTAACACCAAATTTCCTTGCTTTTGTCACTGTGAAACAACCATAACTAATGCATTAAATGGAGGTTTTTGCCTCTAATTTCCCTTCTTTTTGAGAATGATGACAAGAAATCATGAATGTAATGCAGTGGCGAGAGCACGGGACCCTTTGGCCCCCTGCTCCCACCACATGATGTCTTGTGACATAGTAATAGGAACAGTAACACAAACAGAATTGTGAACAGAGGTGCACATGGTAATGCAAACGTAAATGGTAAAGGAAACGTTAATAGAAACGAAAGCGCAAAGTGATGCCGAAGCGAACAGTGACACAAACAGACATTGAAGCGCATATGAAAATACAACTGGTAACACAAACAGTGATGGCAGCAGTATTTTAAATGGAAATGTTAAGTGTCACAGTGAAAAGAATGCGAAAGGGGACAGAAATGGAAACGCGAACACAAGCGCACACGTAAACGCAAACCGTAAAGCACACAGGCACAGTACTGCAATTGTAAATGCAAATGGTAAAGTTAACATGAAGAATAATGCCTAAGGAAAGAGAAATGGAAACAGGAACAGAAGCGTGTACAGAAACGCAAACCGAAACGCGCACGGGCACAGTACCGCAATTGTAAACGCAAATGGTAATGGTAACAGCAACAATAACAGCAAAGGAAACAGAAGTGCAAAATGAAACACAAGTGCATATGGAAACACAAACTGTAATGTGCATGAGCATAGTAATGCAATTGCAAACACAAATGGTAACAGTAACAGCAAGGAAGACGCAAAACGAAAGAGAAACGGAAACGCAAACGAAAGGGCTGCTGGAAACACAAATGGCAATGCGCATGGTGATGCAAACAAAAACACAAACAGAAAGAGTAGTGGAAATGCAAATGGTAACAGTATCAAAAATGCAAGCGCGAATGACAATGCAAAGGGTAACGCACACAGTGGCGTACACGGTAACGGTAACGCAAACGGGGACATAAACGCAAGTGGAAACAGTAACTGTAACAGTAATGGAAGTGCATCCAGGTGCATATAGAAACACAGTGTGTACAAAGAATGTATGCATTGTAATGGGGATCGAAGCTTAAAACGAGCATTGGAAGTACTTATTTGCTAATATCTCAGCAACCGCACGACGTAGAAAAAAAAATTTAAATTTCACAAAAATCTTGATTTTCCTGGCTAGGTTTTTGCAATTGCATAATGGGCTATGCAACTCACAACAAAGATTCCGTATCTCGCACCATTTTCGAGATACGAGCCCCAAAAGGCGCGGCGGACGCCACCATGTTAGTCTATGGGAAAAAATGTCAAATTCAGAGTACTGTAACTTGGCAGCCATACAATATTTGTTCATCAAACCACCAAAAGGCATATCTGCGAGATGTTGGCTGCCTTCCCTCCATATTTCAGCTCAAAAGACCAAACCGTTCTTTCGCAGCATGGTGGCAAAGAATTCCTGTCATTTTGGCCAAATCTGAAAAAGTAGTGTCGCAATTTGAGGCAATTTTCACAAACTTTTGCAAAAGTGCCGTGCCTGTGGCACTATTTTTTGACACTACTGGTTCCAGAAATTTGAAAAACATGTTTCTGGGGTGTTTTACCCCAAAATAAAGACATGGCTAGCATCCTCATGGTCCGACTAGGTGAACACAAAAAGAATTGTGTCCCTAGAGGGTCCCAAAATTTAAATACCAAGCATTTTTCTGATTAACAACTGAAAAAAAATTGTGGATTTGCGACACTACTAGAGCCATTTGTGACACTAAAAAGTGAATTTGCGAAAGTGTTGAATATTTTAACTTTTCCCATTGACTTGTAATGGGAAATTGTTTTTTGAATAACTTTTGAACCATTTAATATTTTTTCATGAAATCTTCAAAAGGCACATCGGGGACCCTGGCCACATGTTCTCCGAAGGTTTTGGACCAGTCGTGCAAACTGTGTGACCTGTAGGCGAGAGCAAAGAAATCACAAAAAGCGTAATTGTGCAATTGGTTGTCACTTAATAACTCCGCAGCCGTATATCTGACTGGTACAAAACTTGGCAGATCCCAAGATCTACCATGCCCAATTGTGCATATCAAATTTCAGGCAAATGCATTGAATGGTGGCAAAGTTATTAAGGTACAAAATTTGACCCTTTAACCTTAAAAGTGCTACTCAACCCTAACTATATTGCTTAGCACTACCGTGCTACAAGTAATATATATATATATACACATATATATGTATATACACACCTGAACACATACACACATATTCAGAAATGGCCAAAGGCTGGCGCAAGTCCGGCACAGTTCAAATCCAATGCACTGTGGCACAACAGGAGCCATATTCAGAGGTTGCACCAGCGTAACCCAGCTGAATATGGCACAGTTGCGCCATGGCACAACCAGAGTTGCACCATGGCACAAACACAGTTGTACCATGGCACAGAAAGAGATGCTTCAGCACAACTGTGGGAGCAGAGCAGCAGAGCAACAGAGGGGGGCATGGCACAGAGAAGAGACCCAGGGACAGAGCCAGGGAAGCACAGTGACAGACTACAGGAGGCCACCACCAGCAGGGCACAGCAGGGTGCACACAGGCACCCAGACACCCCCCCCAGAACACAACGGTGGCACAGATAGTAGGCAACAGGAGGTGCTAATGGCCAATGGAGGGCCACCAAGGGATCCTCCCCACAGGCTGCAGGCTGTGCCCCCCCACACACCCAGACCTGAGCAGGCCACACCCAGGACCATGCAGCCAAGCACACACATGCCACACAGGCACACAGGTGGCCCACATAGTAGGCACAGAATGCACCAGAATGCACGTAGCATGGCAGACCACATGGAACAGGCCGCACAATGCCAAGCAGGGGCCCCAATACAGCATGCGGCCTGTACCCGACCAAAGATCATGGCCGTGTGCCATCAACACGCACACACCCACCACGCACCCCAAGGCACAGCCACTGACCAGGGGAGGGACACCACCACAGTGGAACATACCACAGCACACAGCAGTGAAGCACAGAAGCACAACATGCGCCCCCGACACATGCACACCACACGGACAGGCACTGGGCCACTGCAGCATGGCTCCTCATGCCATCTGCAATGCAGACACTGACACAGGCAGGTAAGTCAAAAAATATATAATTCAAAACCAAACTATTTATAACAACAAGGGGGTGGGAAGGTGGGAAATGGTAGGAAAGCAAGGGAAGGCGACAGGGAACAGGGACTGTACAGTGGGATGGGGACTGTAGAGGGAGGTACAGCAGGGGAAACGGGAATTCTGGGGCCATTCTACCAGCAGCCATGGCCTACCACCTCTTGGCACCCTCACCACCTCCATTCCTCCAGCAGCCGGTGGCAAACCTGAAGGACAGCCTCCATCATAGTGGATGTAATAAGGATTAGCTGCCAGAGCAACCTGCAATAGATGGGCCTCTGTCATCTCCACTGGACACATATGACAAGGGACAGGACAGGTGATCAGTGCAATGTCCCAAGGAACCATTCCCACCCACAGCGTCCAATAGGCAGTGGGAACACACAACCCCGGAGGACCTGTACCGGTCACCCACAGGGGGGTGGGCTCATGCCTGCCAGCAATGTGGCACACCACAACAGTGCACAAAGGTGGTCCCCACCGCACAATGGCCACCCAACTGTGCAATGACAGTCACATGGCACAGTGCACCGGTAGCACCACAGCAACATCAGTGGCAGCCGAGCACACACCCACCCCACCAACAGCTGGCACACGTGTCCAATGGATGTGCCACAGTGGCAAGCACCATGCACAGTGTGATACACACAGCTGCCATGGCACATGGCACAGGTGGCCATGCGAGCACCCACACCCCTGCCACCCCCCCATGTAATGTGCAAAGGACCATGAGAGTGCCTACCTGCCAGACAGGGTTCCCCCCTAGGATTCTGAAAGAACTAAAGGAAATGCTGACTGTGCATCTGACAGATCTGTTCAATCTGTCTCTGGATATGGGGGAAAGTTCCAAGGGACTGGGGGAGGGCTGATGTCCCACTCCACAAAAGTGGAAATAGGGAGCAGGCTGGAAACTACAGACCTGTAAGCCTGACTTTGGTGGTGGGCAAAGTTATAGAAACATTACTGAAAGAAAGGATTGTGGACTACCTTATGGCAAGTGGATTGTAGGATCTGAGGCAGCATGGGTTCACAAGGGGGAGATCTTGCTAAACAAACCTGATCTAGGTCTTTGACTGGGATACCAGAGAAGTGGATCAGGGGGGAGTGGTGGATGTGGCCTTCAGTAAGGCCTTTGACACTGTTCCACACATAAGACTGGTAAATAAGCTGGAAAGCCTGGGAGTGAGAGTGGGTAGTGAAATACGTACATGGTTGAGTAACAGGACTCAGAGAGTCATGATAAATAGGGTTCACTCAGAAGAAGGCATGATGATCAATGGGATGCCACAGGGGTCAGTACTGGGACCAGTCCTCTTCAGTGTCTTTATTAGTGACATTGCAGAGGGGCTAGAAGGGAAGGAATGCCCGTTCATGGATGACACAAAAATCTGAAACAGAGTAGACACACCGGGGGAGTGGAAAAAATGAGGGAAGATATGAAAAATCTAGAAGACTTTTCTAGGGTCTGGCAACAAGGCTTCAATGACAAACAGTGCAACATTATGCACATGGGACACAGAAATCCAAGGGCAATGTTTTATTTGGGGGGAAGGTCACAACCACAAAACAGGAAAGAGACCTGGGGACATCATATCTGATTAACTGAATATAGCAAAGCAATGTGACAAGGCAGTGGGGAAGGCAAGTAAAATGCTGGGGTGCATAGGGAAGGATGTCACCAGCAGAAAAAAGGAAGTAATATTACCACTGCACTGATCAGTGGTGAGGCCTCACCTGGAGTACTGTGTCCAGTACTGGAGGGCCCCATCTCAGACAGGACATTGATCAGGTGGAGGTGATACAGAGGAGGGCAGCCAAAATTGTGCAAGGTCTGCATCAGAAGCCCTATGGAGAAAGACTTAAGGAATTAAATATGTACTCCCTAGAGGAAAGGAGGGAAAGGGGAGACATCAAATACCTCAAAGGTAACAATAAGGTACAGGAAGGGGGTATCTTGCACAGAAAGAAATGTTCAAGGACAAGGAGGCATGATATGAAGCTGGGAGGGAAGGAGACTTCAAGGCAATAGGAGGAAACACTTCTTCAAGGAAAGGGTGGTGGATGCCTGGAACAACCTCCCATCAGAGGTGGTGGGTACAAAAACAGGAACATGATTTAAACGTGCAAGGGGTAGACATAAGGGGACCTTAGTAACAGGGTGTGGGGGGGGGGTTAAGGCTGGAGATCATTTAGGGTCTATGGTAGCACAGTAGGTAGGGACTTTGGGGCAGACTCGGAGGGCCCAGAGGTCCTTTTCTGCCAACACCTTGTATGTTTCTATGTTTCAACCCATAATTTAGTTTAATATACTACTACTAAAATATCTATCTGTTATACAGCATTGGTGAAGAGGTTATAGCAGAAGGACATCATATTTTTACTTATTTATTTTTTGTTGATCAGGAAAGGAGGACTAGACAATTCTGCTTATTTTCAACCTCATTCCGGGGGAGGGGGATACAGATGGATGCCAACTGATAGTGAACCGGATTAAGCTGCTGGTGGTATTTTTTTTTAGTGAATTGGGGAAACTTGGCCAGGACACCGGGGAAAATTCTCCTACTCTTTTTGAGAAATGCCATGGGATCTTTAACATCCACATGAACTACCACCAGACCAGGCAGATGGGACCTCAGTTTAAAGTCTCATCTGAAAGACGGCACCTCAGGAGTGCATTACCCCCTCATGCTGCACTACAGTGTCAGTTTTGGGATTTATCCCAAGTGCCTGGTGTGGGGGTGGAACCCACAGCCTTCTGATCTTCTGACCTCAGAGGCAAGTTTGCAACCTGCTGAGCTATTGACAATGCACTGCATGATGTATACAATATGAATCTATATTGAAAAGGCACAAAAAATCTTAGCATTCCAAGAAATTGTATTTACATCAAAAATACAAGATAGAAGTTTCTTCAGCATATTTCAAAAATTAAAAGTACTGAACCCAGGAGCTGGCCCAGTGGCAAAGAGGGCTGAGGTCCTGGCACCTGACCTCTTCCCACACTGGCGACCCATGTTTTGGGAACAAGCATGGGTCACCAAGGGTCGGCCAGAGGGGAGAAAAATAGAAACATAGAAGTTGTCAGCAGATGGGGACCGTATGATTCATCAAGTCTGCCCTTGTTTTCCTAACCCCCCACTTAGCTGCATGCTTAAGTATCTCACAATGCTTATCCAATGCCCGCTTGAATTCCCCCACGGTCTTCGCCCCACCACCCCCTCCAGCAGGCTGTTCTATGGTTCAACAAGGCGTTCCATGAAGAAGAATTTCCTCATATTGCTCCTGAACCTACCTCCCTTGAGGCGAAGGTCATGCCGTCTTGTTCTGCTATAGTGTTTTACCTGAAAAAGGTTCTGCACCTGTACCTTGTTGTTGCCTTTAAGGTATTTAAATGTCTGTCATATCCCCCCAATTCCTGCTCTGCTCTAGGGAGTATAGATTGAGTTCACTGAGTCTGGCATCATACAGTTTCTGGTGCAAGCCCTGCACCATCTTTGTTGCTCTTCTCTGCACCATCTCCAGCCTATCTTTGTCCCTCCTGAGGTGTGGCCTCTAGAACTGGACACAGTATTCCAGGTGGGATCTTACATGAGATCACTACAGAGGCATGATCCCTTCATGCCTCTTGCTTGTGATGCCCCTTCCTATGTATCCCAGGATACCACTAGCTTTTAGTGCTGCCTTCTCACATTGTTTGATGACTCTGAGGTCATCTGATATGATCACCCCCAGGTCTCGCTCTAGTCTTGTATCCACCAGCTGCTCCCCTCTTATACAGTACAGTTTCCCTGGGTTACATTTTACCAGGTGCATGACTTTACATTTTTTGGCACTTAATTCCAATTGCCAGATCCTTGGCCATTCCTCCAGCTTTTGGAGATCATATTCCATGCTTTATTGCCCCTCTGGTGGGTCAACCCTGTTGCCAATTTCAGTGTCATCAGCAACAGGCACACTTTTCCCTTCAGTCCATCAGCAATGTCACTGATGAATATGTTGAAGAGGATCGGCACCAGAACCAAGCCATGTGGAACCCCATTAGTCACCCTACCCTCCTCTGACAGAGTGGCATTTACTAATACCCTCTGTGTTCTCCCATTTAACCTGTTCCTGACCCAGCCTGTTACCTAAATCCCGACTCCCATGTTCTCCAGTTTATTTACTAGTCTCCTGTGTGGAACCAAGTCAAACGCCTTACTGAAGTCCAGGTAAACCACATCCACTGCTCCAGCCTGATCCGCTGTTCTGGTGACCCAGTCAAATAAATCTACCAGGTTTGTCTGGCAGGACCTCCCTGCTGTGAAATTCTGTTGCTTTGTGTCAAGCTAACCACTTTCCTCCAAAAAAGAAATGATTCTTTCCTTCAGTAGGGACTCCATCAGTTTTCCCACCACTGAAGTTAGACTAACTGAATGGTAGTTTCCTGGCTTTTGCTTGCTTCCACTCTTTTGGAGTGGCACTACTGTTGCCCTCTTCCAGTCCTCTGGAACCTCCCTGCTCTCCAATGATTTGTTGAAGAGCACTGCTAAGGGAGCTGCTAGCTCCCTCCCAAGTTCCTTAAGTATTCTTGGGTGTAACCCATTTGGCCCCATATCTTTATCCACCTATATCTTATTGATTGCCTCTAGTACCCTTTCCTCTGTGAAGGAACTCGTGTTTGTACCTCCAAGTGGAATATTCTTTTTGCCTATTGTTGGACCGCTACCATCTGCTTCCTGTGTGATGACTGAGCAGAAGTATTCATTGAGTGCCTCTGCCTTCTCTCCATCATGTTCCATGGGCTGTCTGTCCTTTTTCATGAGTCTAACAATGCCTCTCTTAGTCTTCCTTTTTTCTCGTATGTACCTGTAGAATGTTTTGTCAGCCTTCTTAACTCCCTGAGCTATCCTCACCTCTGTCTGTGCCTTGGCATTTCTTATCACTTTCCCTGTCTCTTTTAGCTTTCCTGTATATTCTGTTTTGTCACCCTCTTTCCCTGACTCCTTGTTGTTTCTAAAGGCTTTGTGCCTTTCCTTTACCATGGTTGCCACCTCTTTGGAAAACCATAGTGGGTTATTCCTCTTTTTATTTTTACTGACCTGGCGGACACTCTATGATGTGACCATAGTTATTGTATCTTTCAACCTTGTCCAACACTCCTCAACACTGCCTTCTGTTGTGTATGAAGACTGTCCCTCAGCAGGCCTTTGTTTTTGGGAAGTCTGCCCTCCTGAGGTCAAGGAACTTTAATTTAGAGTGTGTAGAGTTCTCAGTCCTGTTTACCTTGAACCATACTGTGCGATGGTCACTATTTCCCAAGTGGTGCCCCACTTCAATGCTCATAACACTATCACTATTTGTGAATACGGTTCCATGTCATAATGGCGACCGTGGAAAGGCAATCGCTGTTAGGGTGAATGTATATCACCGAAAATCAATGTTGGCAATGTACACACCCAGTCACAGCAAAAGGGTGCTGGGGACTTTGATTTTTTTTGCTTATGGAGGGTGCTGCACCCCCACCCCCCCCACTAAAGGATTCTCAACTCCAAGGGGATGTATGTCAGGGGAGTACAAAATCAAAAAAAATTAATGGCCGGGCAAAGCAAAATGAACATGCGCCCAGACCTGAACCTGGCACAATCGCAACCATAGCCTACCACCCACCCACTACACCACGGGGCCAGCTCAGCAGTGCACCACTGCACTACACCTCACAAACCCTCCCTCCCATCGCTTGGCATGCTCGGTCCTCCCACTCATGTGTACCTATAGCGTGCTCACTACCCCTCTGTGTTCCTCTGGTGGATGTCTTTACTAGTTGACTTAGGCCTGCTGCCTATAGTGTAACTAGGAATTCCCTGCTTTTTTCTGATGCTGCTGTGTGGGAACTCCAATCAGTGTCTGGTAGACTGAGGTCACTTACCAGCACCATGTCCCCTTTGTCTGACATCTGAAGGATAGTTTCCAGGGTATCCTTGTCCCTGGTTTCTTCCTGAGTTGAGAGTCTACAGATTACTCCTACCAGGATGGGTGTCCAGCTTCAGATCCCGATTGTAATCCATAGGTCCTCAGTTTCCTCCTGTGCCTGCTGGATTTCAGTTGCACTTATGGTATCTTAAACATAAATAGCTATCCCTCCTCCCATTTTCCCAGTCCTATCTCTCCTGAACAAGTTATACTCTGGCATATCACCTCCCAGTTGTGACTGTTCATGAACCATGTTTCAGTCATGGCAACCCAGTCCAGTCTTGCCTCTGCTACTGTGGCAGTGAGGTCTGGCATCTTGTTAGCCAGACTGTATGCATGGAGACATAAAGCTATCCATTTGTGATACCTCTTTTTTTTGTTCTTGTTTCTCCCTTTACCTCTTTTTGGCCATTGTTAGTTTCTGACAGGGTTGCATGCTTTCTGCCTTCTGCAACTGTTATCCTGGAGCGTCCTGTAGGGAGAGCAAGGAGTTGGATCAAGCTGCCACCAGGCAGCTCTCCTCTCCTTGGGAGGGATGTTGGGTTTCCCCAACTCAAGGCTGACACCAGGTGGAGGCTCAGTGGCAGTGCTAAGCCTAGGGGGGACCTGATGCTAGGCCATGTGGGAGGAAGAGGCTGTCACCAGAGCCTCGGAGCACATGTGTGCCTCAATGCGTATGCGCATCCGCGTAGCGGGGTCTCAGGATAAGGGGAGAAAACAGGAAAAGGGAGCACTAGAGCAGGTAGGATGATGCCCCAGAGTTTGGGGGGTGGAATGAGTCCTTTCAAGGAGAGGACCAGAGTGGAACCTGCCCAGCACCCCGAAGGGAGATAAAGATACAGTATATGGGAAAAAAAAAGTACTGAACTCAAGTAATATGAGTTTAGATTACAGAAGACAAAAAACATTGGGAAAGAGAGGTTGATATACAGTACGTAGCCTCAATTATGAATAATTAAGACAAACACGGAAGGAAGCATATTTAGTTGATGGTAACAATGCCCTGTCAACAAGTGAAGAGAAAGACCTCAAGATTTCTGGGTCTGAGAAATAGTCTCCATCACTCTATAATCTCTAACCCATCTATGGAATAGAGACCATAAGCTGGCTATAACATACTTCTGAGTTTTTTTTGCCTAGGTTAAATATATTCAGAACAAACAAATAGATGAACATGCAACCTCTAGGTCAATTAACTTTAAGGTTGTAGAGCAAGGTCAAGTTTTTTGAATGAGTGGATGCAGGCAATACACTTGCATCCAGCATAACCTCTTGTGTCCATTACCCTCTTCGGTACAGCAGGATATTTATTTTAAACATTCAGCAACATGCATCCAACTCTAGATGCAGCTATCGATCTTGACTAAGCACCCTATGCACAGAAGCGTCCCAGCTTGTCTGTACACGTGGAGGGCATTGACAAACCACGGAGTCTCCCATACATGCAAGATGCACTCCACTGGGGCACTCTCCAGCATCCAAATTCTGCGGCGTGTGTCCTCCCTCACCCTGACATGCATATGTGTTTGTGTGTATATATATTCTTTGCAAAAACTGTGTTAATGCACCAGTTAGGGTTCCAGTTAATGCAACAAAAGTATGGAAATGTGGCATTAGGATTTCCAACCCTAACTCCCCACCCCACCCCCCAAGCAACAAAAGGAAAAAACATTAGACATTTGGGTCTCTGAAGCCTATGCAAATCACTGGCGGGGATTCCTTGGGGCTCAATCCAACAGCTCGTCCCTCACCCCAGTCTGTAGCCACCTATCTGAAGCACAAGTTACAGCTCCAAGCCAGTGCCTCATACTGATACACTCTTCAAAGCTAGAGAAGTATGTCTCACCACATATTGCCAATACAGTGTGCTGCAGCTTTTCTCATGCAGTGCCCTACAGGCCTTATATGAAGAAAGGAGATTATGTCTCACCTTCTTTGCTCAGAGAACTGGGTGGGATTAGGGCTGAAAAAACCCAAGGTAGACCACACCACTGATTCGCCAAGACTCCGGAAACTCAAAATCCTAATAATTCTTTCATTTTGCTGCCTGGAGCATGGGAGTGAGAATTAGGGTCATATTTCCATACTTTTGTGGCATTAACTGGAACCCTAACTGGTGCAGTAATGCAGTTTTTTTCAAAGAATTTCCTTTATTTTTGAGATAGTGGAATCGTATCCTCATTCACATGTGCAGATGTGCATGGCCCAAAAAAAGAAAGGGAAGACTCTGTCTGCCTACAGAAGTTCAGGACCCTTGTGGGCCCTGCAGTTCCATGCAGCTATGTATGCCAAGAATTCATGGGGCTGTCTGGTGTGCTGCAGAATTGCAGGGCTCTCTGTTACCTGTGCTTACATGTGGCCGCAGATACAGACATAGAGGGTAAAGAGCTCATCTTTCAGCCAATGCACAAGTGCCTGTGCCACCCACAGGTGCAGATGTGCAGGGCCCTATGCCAAGAGGAGAGTTTCTTCACTATATGGTACCTTGGCCCATGTGGGCAACCATGTAGCTTTCATTCTGTGGCTGGGGAGGGTGTTTCATAATAGCAGCATCCTCCCACCCTCACCCCATCCAGCTGGGTTTGAACTCACCTCCAAACTCAGCTCACTGACACAGGATACCAAACCATTCCTGCTGGAGTTGAGACTGGCACCACACACAAAGCTTCTTAATTATATGTAGTGGCATTAGTGGTGTCACTATAGTTAGGGTTGAGTACGCAGTTTAATGTTCAATGGATTTGCACAAAATTTGGTATATATTGTTTTGTGGGGTAGATCTCTTGATGTGTCAAGTTTTGTTTTGATCAGATGTGCAGATTTCATGAAGCACATTGTGAAAAAAGTGTGTTTTTGCCTATTTTCCCTGATTTTTCCTGATCACGCTGCACACACACCATTTGGAATTTTGGTGTGAAGATTTCAGGGTAGAAAGAGCATGCCCCCAAAGAACAAGCCAGCATTGGTTTGGTGAAAAAATAATAATCCATTCCATAGTTATTCAATTTTGAAATTTTGGGTTCTGAGTATGCTCAGTTCAGTCTTTTGGATGGGGTATTTTTTGCAAACAAAGATTTGCCTCATGAACAAGGATTTTAACAGGTCATGAACAGGGATCTGACTCACAAATGGATTTTGACAGCTCACAAACAAGGATTTTATTCATTTTGTGCATTAATAACTTCACAGCTGTTCTTTCAAGTTATATGAAATTTAACATGTGCCCTCACAGACAAATGGTCTCTTGTCATGCCACGTTTCAGGTTGATTGGGAGTGCACATCTGAAGATATGCAATCCCAAAATATGTACATCCCATGTTTTGTCAAATGTCTTGCTTTGATTGTTAAACTTTGTGCACTAATACCTTTGCAATTGTTCTTGCAATTTACATGAGATTTGGCATGTACCCTTACAGAGTAATGGTCTCTTGATATGCCAGGTTTCCGTTTTATAGGGAGTGCACATCTGGAGATACAGTATGTAGTCCCAAAATGTGTACATCCCCATGTTTTGTCAGATTCTTGCTTTGATTGTTTCACTTTGTGCGTTAATAACTTTGCAGCTGTTCCTGCAATGTACATGAAGTTTGCCATGTGCCCACACAGACTGATGGTCTCTTGATATGCCAGATTTCAGTTTGATAGGGTGTGCACATCTGGAGATACAGAATGCGCTACTTGTAATGGACTAGTTTGACAAAGGGGCTTGAGTCCATTACATGCGGTGACCAGTACATCATTTGGTGAAAAAGATAGCCAAACACTTACTCAGGAGCGAGCGGTCGGGTGAAGCCACGAACAAGGGATAACGATCAGCTGAATTTTGTTGAGAATCTTGATATTTGGGATCAGAAGTTGCCGACATCTATTGCAGCTCAGCAAACCTGAGGAAGAGTAGATTGCAAGCTTGCTGCTCCCTTTGAAAAAAATTAGCAAAAGGCTTATTCAGGAGCGAGCGATTGGGTGATGTGCTCCTGTTGAGAAAGTCCATGAATAGGGTCCAGGAACAGGGTTTGCTTTGGTGCTGTTGCCTAACTCTATTGCAGCTCAGTAAACCCGAGGAAGGGTAGATCGCTAGCTTGCTGCTCCTTTTGAAAAAAATAGCAAAATGCTTATTCAGGAGTGAGCGGTCAGGTGTAGCCACGAACAAGAGATAGCAAACAGCTGAATTCTGCTGAGAATCCAGCTCCTGTTGAGAAAGACCACAATTAGAGTCTGCTTCAGTGCTGTTGCGTGTCATCTCCAGCAGGAAAAGAATGCATGTGCCACATAAGTTCTCACCAGGTACAGTGTCGCTCTAACAGAAGGCATGGAAGCACTAGTGTAGCGTTCAGGAAAGCAGCACTAAATACACAAATACTTCAGGAAGTGTCCTGACAAAAAGTGTTGCATCTTCTTAGGTGTTAAATACGGTGTTAATGGGAGCACTTGGGGGCTGCTACATGCGGAGTTACAGGTCTGCCTTAATAGGAATAATTAACACTGAAAACATAGCGTTTGGCGTTTGGAAAGGGAAATTTGTCCACTAGAAGTGGACATCCGTTACAACCGTATCCAGTACAGTTGGCGCATACTGTATTCAATATGCAGTCCCAAAATGTGTACATCCCCATGTTTTGTCAAATTTCTTGCTTCAATTGTTTCACTTTCTGCACTAATAACTTCATAGCTGTTCTTGCAATTTACATGAGATTTGGAATGTGCCCTCACACAGTAATTGTCCCTTAATATACCAAGTTTCAGATTAATTGAGAATGCACATCTGGAGATATGCAGTCCCAAAATGTGTACATCCTCATGTTTTGTCAAATTCTTGCTTTGTTTCACTTTGTGCATTAATAACTTCACAATTCTTCTTTCAATTTACATGAAATTTTGGATTTACCCTCATAAACGTCTTTTGACTTGCTAAATTTCAGAGTGATTGGGAGTGTATATTTGGAGATATGAAGTCCAAAACAGTGTACATCCCCATGTTTTGTCAAATTTCTTGCTCCAGTTGCTTCACTTACTGCACTAATAACTTTGCAGCTGTTCTAGCAATTGACATGGGATTTGGCAAGTGCCCTTACAGACTAATGGTCTCTTGATATGCCCAGTTTCAGTTAGATAGGGAGTGCACATCTGGAGATACAGTATGTAGTTCCAAAATGTGTACATCCTATGTTTTGTCAAATTCTTGTTTTGATTGTTTCACTTTGTGCATTAATAACGTTGCAGCTGTTCATGCCATTTACAAGAAGTTTGTCAAGTTCCCTCACATACAGATTTTCTCTTGATCTATCAAGATTCAATTTGATAGAGAGTGGATATCTGGAGATATGCAGTCCCAAAATGTGTACATCCCCATCCATGTTTTATCAAATTCCTGCTTCGATTGTTTCACTTTGTGCATTAATAACTTTGCAGCTGTTCCTGCAATTTACATGAAGTTTGGCATGTGCCCTCACAGACTGATGGTCTCATGATCTGCCAAGCTTCAATTTGATTGGGAGTGCATGTCTTGAGATATGCAGTCCCAAAATGTGTATATCACCATTTGTAATCCAATTCTTTCTTCACTTTTACGTTAAACTTAATAGTTATGTGCTTCAATGATGTTGAAAAAGTTCAGGTGATACGCATGAAATGCACCATGCCCCATCATGAAGCAGACATCTCGTGAAGTTGTAAGTTTCATTTCAGTTGCATCTGAGGGCATAGAGCTATAGTGTCCCAAAATGTGCAAATCACTTTTTTTTACCAGCTCATTTTCTCACCTGCAGGTTTTACTGTTTGACCACTGGTGGTCACCAAAACACTACATTTCTTACTTGTTGCTCCCTCACTTCCACACCATTTGGATGAAATGTTCTGGGTAGACAGAGCTTGCCCCACAGAACAAGCCAACATTGGTTTGGTGAAAAAATATTAATCAGTTACAAAGTTATTTGGTTTTGAAATTTTGGGTTCTGAGCATGCTCAGTTCAGTTTTTTGGATAGCCTCACAGTGGTGAAGAGGGATTTAGGTACACAAAAAATATTGCAAAAAGGGACTTTTAAATCCATCTTCATGAGGAGAAAAATCCCTTTTCGTGAGCCGCCATCTTGTTTTTCATTTTTTTGGCACCAACAAAACACTATTACGTGCCCCAGGGGTGTCTTCTGTAGACACACATGTATGGAATTTGCTCAGGGGAATGTCCTCTAAAAACCCATGTCTTTGATTTAGTTAGTTTTCTTTAAAAATGGTACTTTTAAAGTTTAAAAATCCTATTTCGTGACTCTCTTTTGATGCCTTTTCTCAAGTCGTCAGAATCCCTTTTCTCAAGCTAATCCCTCTTCATGAGCTGTCAAAATCCCTTTTCCTGAGGGGAGAACCACATGACCCTACCTCGTAAAATGGGATCATCTCACGAAATGGGATGTTGGCAGCTGCAAAAAGGATCGACTAGTGGAAAGGGATTTTGTCACCTCACAAAAAGGGATTTTTTTGCATTATTTCTTTTTGCCACCCCTACATTCCCAGGATCCACCACTCCTTCCGGCAGCCATGGTCTCCAACACCTCCTACTAGTCCCCCTCCCAGACCCCACCTCTCCTCATATTGCAGCCAGGTCCCTGGGGTAGTCCGGCGTAACCCTTCACCAGATTGGTCCCCCCTCTCCGAGGGGGAAGGCACCAGTGGGGGAAACCCAGCACAGTCTTCACTTGGTCGGCCCCAGGGCACTGCTGAGATGGGCGGAACATCCAGGGGAGGTTCTTCGGAAGTGCCAATAGGCCAGCTGCCATCATCTGGCCAATCCCGGGCTTTTTTCCTTTTTCTTGGTTCCTCCCTCTGCAACGACGCTCCTGCAGCACTCCCGGTCTCCACCGGGGGCCACTACAGAGCGAAGTGAACCCACTACCCACTCCAGGAGAGGAGGGAATTTTCACTAAACACAGCTTAGTACACCTTTAGGTGTACTAAGTTGATTTGCAGGTTGCCAGGGCATGATTACAACTGCAGTGGAATTTTTTCCAGTGTTCCTATGGGTACTGAGATACTGCACCATTTGCATCACAAGGGTTACTTGGAATGTCTGTCGGTCTGTGCTGTACTTCTGTAGTTATTGGTAAATTGGAGTACAGGGCCCAGAGGGCCCAGTGCTCCAACATATGGATACTATTATGCAGTTATGAGTCTGCAGGGCCCCTCATTATGCGACAGTGGGAGTGCAGGGCCCTCTCCCACAGGAACATGAGAGTTCAATACATTGTCTCTACAGCTATGGATAGATGTGAGTGCAGTGCCCATAGTAATACCATTACAGAGGAAGATGTAGCCACAACACAGTATAGACTGATAGGAGCACAGAACCTTGTGGGCTCTGCACTCTCACAAACCTATAAGGGTAACATTACACTCCCAATCAAACTGTAACTTGGTATATCAAGAGACCATTATTCTATAAAGGCACATGTCAAATCTCATGTAAATTGAAAGAACAGCTGTGAAGTTATTAGTGCACAAAGTGAAACAATCGAAGCAAGAACTTTGACCAATCATGGGGATGTACACATTTTGGGACTGCATATCTCCAGATGTGCACTCCCTATCACACATCCCCTTCTCCTGAACAAACTGTCTTCTGCAGGACTCTCTTCTGAGACCACTAGCTGATTCTTTTTCTACCTTGTGGGTAGGATGCAGTCCATGTGGATTGGTACCTCTACCCCCCCACTTCCCATCTCGACTGATGTCCCCCAAGGCTCCATCCTTGATCCCCTGTTGTTCTCCATTTTCCTAAATGATCTGCCCTCTGCCTTCCCCCACATATCCATCCATATGTATGCAGACAACACCATCCTGTTTATTTCCACACCATCAACCTCAGAAGTAGAAACCAGACTGCAACAGGACTTTGATAATGTGCAGACCTGATTTTTCTCAAATCAGCTCTTCCTCAATGCCAAAAAAATGGTATCTGTGACCTTTGGCACAGGTTACCTGGCTCCCTTCCCTTCCCGCTTCCCGTACCCATGATGGGACCTTGCTGGAAAACTGCCCCTCCTTCAGATACTTCAGGGTCTGGCTTGACCAGCACCTTGACTTTTATGCACATCTTGAAGCTATCCATAAAAAGTTACACACTAAACTGCATGCGCTCTACTGGAACCATGAATGCCTTCCTCTACCAGCCTGCCGGGACATCGTGTAGAAAATGATCCTCCCCATATCTGACTGTGGTGACGTACTCTACGGTGCTGCTCCCAAGTCCTCCTTATCCAGACTGGACACACTTTTCCACTCCTTCTGCCATTTTGTGCTTGACTCCCTCCCCCTTTGTACACACCATTGTGACCTTTACCATTCCCTATCCTTTCCCTCCCTTGCTGATAGGCAACAGTCACACTGCAACAGTATTACTGCCAAATTCTGGTTCAACTCCCTTCCTTTGTACCTCTCCTCTTCCATTAAGACCCCCCCTCCTGCACATTCCGTCAAAATCCTTGACTTGCATACCCTGGCCATCCCTCACAGGACTACCTCGGCAGGTCAGGTTGCTTTCTCCTATAGACTCCCTAAACTTTGGAACTCCCTCCCCTCATCCCTCTGCTATGCCCTCTCCACTCCTTCTTTACCCTCTCAAAAGACCACTTGCACTCTGCTTGCTCCTGTCATCAACTGTAACCTGGCCCTAACTCCCAGCTCCCCTCTGCATTTCTCTGTTGCCTGCTCTTTGCCCTGCAGTCTCTCTTCACTGTCCTGCTGCTAAATGCCAAATTGGGTGTAACTGTATACTATTTGCACACTATGTTTCCATAGGTATTCGATAACTACAAGGCATCTATGTTGCTTACTCTTATGTCGCATGGCTGTAAGGTTCTGCTCACGCGCCTATGCTATGCTGGCTACTCAGTTGTTCATAATGTACTTATATTCCAGTTGGTTTCTACATATCTGTACAACAAGTGTCATATCAACATGCTGTTATAGCTGCAATCACCACCACCATTGTACACTCCCATTGCTGTATATTCCCCTGCTATTGGTATCTGCTTCCTCTCCCCCACCTCTGCTGCTAGTACTCTGTATATAGTATAATTTATAAAAGATGTGCTTTATAATTTATGTTTCATAATTTGAATATTCTATTGCATTTCTAACTTGCATATTCTGCGTGCCTTTGTGATGTAATCTGTTTGTACATACCCCCAAACCCCCTTTCCCTGGACGCATCTGGAAACAAGATCTTGCAGCTCAGTATGCCCTCCTGGTGAAACTTTTAAACAAATAACTAAACCAGAAACTTGGCATATCAAGAGATCATTGGTCTGTGAGTGCACATGCCAAATGTCATGTAAATTGAAAGAACAGCTGCAAAGTTATTAATGCACAAAGTGAAAAAAATCCCTGTTTGTGAGCTGTCAAAGTCCCTTTTCATGAGCTCTAAATCCCTTTTTATGTTGGCACGCGTGTGCAGCCAACATCTTGCGGTAGTGCAGATTTGGAGGCGCGTTCACTGTTGGTCGAATGCAGGGCACGCATCAGTAGGAGCGTCCCTTATTGTCCAATCAGCCTGCATGTTGGTGCCACACCACCCGGGTGAGTACATCTAAGGAAAGGTCTGCTGCAATGCGAACAAAGCTCATCACACGCAGTGGACCTCTCAATGTGCTTACCCAGAAACATAAACATGGCAGCACACTGCCCGCTAAACTGCCGACTTTGGGGTGCCCCCCTGTCAAACACCCTCTCTCAATGTATATGCTGATGGGGAGCCCACCCCCATCAGCATAACCCCCATTTGTTATATGCGCCGAGGTGCCCAACCCCCTCGGCTCTTGCCCCCACTCTCCTTGTGTGTCGACGGAGGTGCCCAATCCCCATCGGCATAAAGTAACCCCCTCTTTTGTTGTGTGCTGACAGGGTGCCCAATCCCCCAATGGCTACAGCTGCCCCCCCAAAAAAACAAGGCTCCATTGGCAAGCTGGGAGCCCAACCCAGTGTGCCACATGCCCCTATAAACAGAAAAATGGTCCTGCAATGTTTTTTTTTGGTACCTGTGGAAAAAGGAAATGGTCCCTCTGTGGTCTCCCTGCCGCCCTCCCACAACCCATGCCTACCCACTACACACCCTGCCAACCCACACCTCCCCACCCCATACTTACCTGCGGAGTCTGGTGCGATGATCTTTGGTGCACCAGGAACACATCTGCACTCTTCAAAGCTGACCACGAACTGAGGAAATGCCGGTAAGCTGTATAATGGAATAAATCGTTTTTTTTTTCAACTTTGATGCATATCTCAGGCATTTTTTGGAATTTTGGCACCAAATTTTCAACATGGGGTTTTTGGGACCCCTCCTCATGAATTCTGACACTGTCATGGCATTATTCGGTCCGAAGGTGATTTCATCGTCACTGTGCAGAATCACCTTTGGGACTGAGTAACAAAACAACAGTGCCACTGCTCATGAGGGGAGCTCTCAAAAACCCTATGTTGCAAATTTGGTGACAAAACTCCCAAAAATGTCTGTTTTACGAGCGTATGTTGTGCTGTTTCTATGCACGCTCGTAACGTCATGAATTTGTAATATTTTCACTCCAGATTTTCAAATGTGACATTTTTGTACACCTCCTGATGAACAGTATAGCTGTTATTTTACATTTCCTGCCTGAAATGTGTTTTCGTATGTCCAGTGCAGAATAGTGCGGTCGCTGTGCGAAATCACTTTTTGAGACAGTTTGAGGAAATAACAGTGACACTGTTCATGAGCAGAGGTCCTAAAATGCCTATGTTGAAAATTTGGTGCTGAAAGTCCATAAAATGGCTGTGTTGCAAGTGTGTGTTGCACAGTTTCCACGCACCCTTTTAACTTCACAAATTTGCAATATTTCCATGCCAGATTTTCAACACTGGCATTTTTTTCACACCTCCTTATGAACAGTACAGCTGTCACTTTTCACATCCTGCCCAAAATGTGTTTCTGCACCTGTGGCGCACAATGGCGTGGTCGCTGTGGGAAATCAACTTTTGGGACAGATTAACAAAATTGCACCACCACTGTTCATAAGGGGAGGTCCCAAAATGTCCATGTTACAAATGTGGATACCAAATTCCCCAAAATAATTGGGTTACGGATGTGTGTTGCACAGTTTGTGTGCATGCTCATTGCTTTACCAGTATTTCATATTGTCACTCAAGATTTTCAACGTTGCCATTTTTTTACACCTCCTCATGAACAATACAGTTGTCATTCTCCACATCCTGCCCAAAAATGTGTTTTCGTCCCTCTGTAACTAAATGGCACAGCCGCTGTGCAAAACCACCTTTCAGCAAACAAAGTGATTGTGCCGCTTTTCATGAGGTGGCCAGACAAGCAGCCCATGTTGAAAATGTGGAGCTGAACTACCACCATATGCCTACGATGTTAGGGTTTCCAACTGCAGCACCCCACCCAGTACAGACTGACAGGTGTCAGGGGTGTGACTTGGGATCATAGTATGTAATGCTCACGCCATTCCACCCCCGTTTCCCACCCTGCAGCCACTGACAGGCATCATGGTGTGCCTTGCACTGTTCAGCCACAAAGTTCACCCAAAGCTCCTATACTGCACCCACGTCAACGTATTTCCTTATGGAATGGGGTAAGTATAATGCCCAAAGACCCCAAAGCACACCCTGACACTTGTCAGTATCTACAGGGTAGGGTGAGGTACAATGGCATGAGCATTATAGCTGATGACTCAAAGGCACACCCCAATGCCTGTCGCTCTCTACAGGGTGGGAGTGGGGTTGGCATCACTTCAATACTTCACTGCCATTCCTATTATGTGTCTCTAGTTCCAGCACTGCCAATGCCAATGCCATCGCGACAACATTCGGCATTGACAAATGCTTGTTGTACTGTGCATCTATCCCATAGACTGAACTGGGCAAACTCAGAACCTGACATTTCAAAACTGAATAACTTTTGAATGGATTAATATTTTTTCACTAAACCAATGCTGGATTTTTACTTAGGATAACCTCTTTCTACTCTGAAACTTCTAGGCCAAAATTCGAAATGGGGTGGGTACAGCGTAATGAGGAAAAACAGGGAAAGATTGGGAAAAATTAGCAAAAAATGCATTTATTTTACTATTTGCTGCACAAAATCCACAAATCCAATTGCAACACAAACTGGCAGATTATGGGATCCACCATTCAAGATCATGTATTCCAAATTTTGTGCAAATCTGTTGAACAGTTGCAAAGTTATTAAAGTGCAAAATTCGGGGTTTAACATTAAACTGACTACTCAACCCTAACTACAAAGGCACAACCACACCTCATATATATATATATATATATATATACACACACACACACATAGGTACATATATATATATATATATATATATATATATATATATATATATATATACATATACATATATATATATATATATATATATATATATATATACACACATGATATGCAACCCCTTACTGGAAGATTGTCAATATTTTTTGTTCATGCGCTGTTGACCCAATAACATCGTGAGTCAACTGGCATGAGAATAAAAAATTTCGACAATATTTCCAGTTGGGGGGTTGCATATTCTATTTATGCCATACCTCCAAAAAGTGAAACAAAAAGTAAATTCTTGCCATATTTTGCCGATTATAAAAAATCTAAAATAAATCTATAAATTAAAAAACACTCATTTTGTAGGTATTTTTGTCCTGATTAATTTTTTCTCAAAGTACCCCGCTATTATTTTTCATTTTAAAGTTATATGCATTTGTTCATTGCAGAAAATGAAAAAAATTTAATTTTCTGAAGTTCTTTTGCTAATTATAAAACAACTAAAAGGTAGCTATAAATGAAACACCTCTCATTTTGTAGATATTTTTGTGCTGAACAACTTTCGCATTCATAGTACCATGCTATCATTTTGCATTTTAAAATTATTCACATTTGTTTGTCGAAAAGTAAAAAAATGCATTTTCTGCTGTTTTTTGCTTATTACATAAAATAAAAGTGAGTCATAAATGAAACACCACTCATTTTGTAGATATTTTCATGCTGAACAACTTTCGTGCTCGCAGTACCATACTATCATTTTTCGTTTTAAAGTTATTCACATTTGTTTATCGAATAAAGTGAAAAAAATGCATTTTTTGCTGTTTTTCAGCTAATTATATAAAAAAATGTAGCCATAAATGAAACACCAATCATTTTGTAGATATTTTTGTGCTGAACAACTTTTGTGCTCATAGTACCAAGGTATCATTTTTCATTTTAAAGTTATTCGCATTTGAATATGGTTACTACTGCTACTGGAGACGAATATGCAAATGAGTTCTGAATGAGCCAATCTCTACCTACTGTGTGGATAAATTTACCTACAGTGAGAATAAATGTGATATTCTCACTGTAGGTCTGACCACCCTGAGAATATTGAAAATATTTGCCTTTTTTTATCCTCACAGGTATGGCATAAATATAGATATATATATATAGATATACAGATATATATATCTATATAGATATATATATCTATATCTATAGATATATATATATATGGGATACATGATGGGCACGAGTGTGATATGGAAAATGTATATATATATATTATACTGGTCCAGTAGGACCAGTACCATTAGGGTTGCACAGCCACTTCTATGTTAAACCCCAAATTTTGCACTTTAATAACTTTGCAACCATTTGTCCGATTTGCATGAAACCTGCATGCATGGTGTGGTACCATAGATTTCTGGATCTGGAAAGTTTTGTTCCTATCAGATTTTTGGTTGCGGAGCTGTGGCACGTGAAAACGTATGAAAAAAACTCTACTTTTTTAAATTATTTGCTCATCTCTACAGCCCGAACGGTTTGTCAGTCTGCTCTGAAATTGTCAGGGTATATGGGGACTGGACCAAGGAAGTTCCTATTGAAGGTTCGGTGAACAAATATTAACCCATTCAAAAGTTATAAAACTTTAAAGTTTCCCATTATAGCCTATGGGAAAAATATATGTGTGCACCACAAAAGCTTTTAAAAGCTTTTGCAAAAGCACAATTTTCTTTTGAGCTCTGGGATCTTGTTTTTGTGCTGCCGCCCTCTTGTTCTCAGTTAGCAGTAGACAAAAACAGCTGTAGTTCAAATTTGTCTGCCCATAGGTAAACACTGATGCTTGTATTTATCTAATCTGGACCTTAGGAACACACTTCTGCCATTATTTTGGGGAAATGACCCCCAGAAAGACATTTTCATGATCGGCCATCCCTAAGATGTGTAAGTGTCATGAAAATGTGGCACCTGTTCTTTCACAAATGTTTGACACTTTCACAAATTCACAGGATGGCCGATCCTCCAAAACATCTTTCTGAGGGTCATTTCCCCACAATAATGGCACCACAGTGCCCCTGTGATGTGGCACACTGGGAGCCCACCCCAGTGTCCCCAAATCCTGTTTAATATAAAGAAAACGGTCTCCCCCAATGTCTTTTTTTCTTCATTGCAGAAGCCTGCATCTAAATTTTCAATATAGGATCCTGCATCATACTAGTCTGCCCTTCCCCATTCCTTGTTATGCACACCGACATTGGGGTGACCAATCCCCATGTCGGTATCCCTTACCTAATCATACTTGTGTGGCATACCGGGAGCCCACCCCAGTGTGCCCAAATATATTAAACCTGTTTAAAATAAAGAAAACTGTCCACCGATGTCTTTTCAATGCAAAATCCTGCACCTAAATTTTTGATGCAGGACCCTGCATCAAACTAACATAGTATCCCCCGTTCCATTTTATGCACCACCAATATCTTGGTGTCCAAACCCCATGTCGGTATGTCTCCCCCCACACATACACATTTATGTGGGACACTGGAAGCCCACACTAGTGTGCCCAAATGTATTTCATTTTTGAACCTATTATTAAAGAAAACAGTCCCTCTCATCTCCCTAGTCCCCATCCCTATCCTCCCACTGAACACCCAACTCCCCACACACCCCCACCCATACTTACCTCCGCAGATCGGGCGACGCGATCTGCTCTGGACTGGCACACATCTTCACTCTTCAGAGCTGAACAGCTGGAATCAAGGTAAGCACTGTATAATGGTGGTCTATGGTGTTTTGAACTTATGTTGATGTCTTGGCCATTTTTCATGATTTTTTCACCACATTTTCAACATGGGGCTCTTGGGATCCCACCTCATGAACACTGTCACTGTCATCTCAGTAATCAGACGTGAAAGATGATTTCATGGTTGCTGCACGGAATCACCTTTCATGACCAGTTAATGTAATGACAGTGGCAGTGTTCATGAGTGGTCCAAATGACATGTTAAAAATGTGGTGCAAAGAATCCCAAAAATGACTGCGTTATGAGCGTGTATTGTGTAGTTTATATGCACACTCATAACTTCACCAGGTTTTAATATTTTCACTCCCGATTTTCATCATTGTTATTTTTTCACACCTCCTTATGAACAGTACAGCTGTCATTTTTCACATACAACCTGAAATGTGTTTTTACACCTGTGGCACAGAATGGTGCCGTCACTGTGTGAAATCAACTTTTGGGATGGATTAAAGGGACACTGTCAACCCCTTAGGCCTCAAATTGTCCCTATTTTAAAAAAAAGATTTTTTAAATTGTTCACATTCTATAAAGACTGTTGATGCAGCTGGCAGTTTGATTCAGATCCTCTTTTTTTTTTTCTTTAAAAAGTGAAAAACTGACTTCCCACCATATTGGTGTTATCACACCAAAACATGGTTTGCTTACATTTCTTGATCAGCTCCCACTGCATCTTTTCTGGACTCAGAAACTCCCACAACACGATCCAAACACTCATTATGCAGTGGGAGTAGCAAAGACCATTGTATTATGAGTGGCTACACTGTTTGAGGGTGTTTCGATTGTTCAGAAAGTGTGCACTAAGAGGATTCCATATCATGATAGCTATTGCAATACAGTGATTGCTATTGTAGTGAATGTATATCGCCAAAATCATTTTGGTGATATACAAGCCAAAGTGACCCAACTTTTGGCTACTGCAAGTGTTTTTGCGGGGGGGCTGCACTCCTGTGCCCATCCTCACAGAGGGTTTGCATCCCTCACCCCCGAATAAAGACTGTTAACTCCAGGGGTGCATGTTGAGGAGGGGGTGAAACACAGACAGAAAAATAAAAGTGCTGCAAGCAGCAGCAAAAACAATTGCCCCAACAGGTCCCGAGCCCACTGCCTGCTGCACCATAGCTATCCACCCTCACCACCACACCACAGGGCTGGCTTGGCTGCAGCAGGATCCCCTACTCATTCAAACCCTCCCTCCTATCCCTCCCCTCCACCTCCCTATCCCTCCCCTTCCAGTTGCTCTCCTTTCTGTGGGATTGCTACCCTAGCAGGGTAGCTGTTGATTATAGTGCTATAAATGAGTCACTGTTTCTACAGTCGCTCATTTATTATCACTATCATCACTGGCTACTCATTAAGAGTAGTTCAATGATTTGAAGCAAAGCAAAGCAAAGCAGGGCATAGCTATACATTATCATGCATTTTAAATCTAGTACGCAAGGAGACAGATCAAACAACCAGCAACATCAATCAATTTTAGTGAAGGTATGCAATCATAAAATGTGGGTTTTTACCAAAAAATAATATGTTGCAAACAAGGTTGACAGTGTCCCTTTAACAAACTGACAGTGACACAGTTCACGAGGGGAAGTCTCAAGAAGCCCAATTTGAAAATTTGGTGAAAAATTTCAAAAAGTTACTGCGTTACGAGTGTGCATTGTGCACTTTCTACTCACACTCATAACTTCACCAAATTTACATATTTTCACTCAAGATTTTCAACATTGCCATTTTTTCACACCACCTAATGAACAGTATAGCTGTCATGTTTTGCATCCTGCCCAAAATGTGCTTTCACACCTGTGCCGCAGAATGCCATGGTCACTCTGTGAAATCAACTTTTGGGATGGATTAAAGAAATCACAGTGCCAGTGTGCAAGAGGGGAGGTCTCAAAAAGCTCATGTTGAAAATTTGGTTAAAAAATTCCAAAACATCACTGCGGTATGAGTATCTGTTGTACAATTTCTTGAGAAATTTCCCATAGGATAACATTGTGGCGCCATGGCACCTTTCGACGCCCGTAGCTTGAAAATGGTTCGAGATATGGATTTTTCATTACTCACAGCTTAGCACTGTTGGAGGTTTCAAAGTCATGAATACAACCAAGGTGGAATCATTGTCATAGTTGCTATGGTTAGTGAGATATTGGCAAATTACTGTTTCAAGGGTTCATTTTCGTGACTCTGTGTTATATCCCCATACTTATGAGTAAGTGGGAGCGCAAGGCCCAGAGGGCCCACACTCCCACATATACATACTATTACACAAAAAATTGCAGCCCCAGTGGAGTGCTGGGCCCAGAGGGCCCTGCAATCCCACAACAACATACCACTTACCATTTACATTATACTTTCTCAAAAAGAAGGGAAATTTATTGCAAAAAAATCCATTAATGCATTAGTTAGGGTTGATAGCACAGCAACAAAAGTTTGGAAATTCTGTGTTTGGGTAACCAACTCTTACCACCCCACCCCCAACCTACCACCCTCCACACACCAACAGGCATTACGCTGTGCATTGGGGTCTACAGGCCTAACATCCATGGTGCTGTGACACAGGTTTGAATGTGGGGAAATCCCCACAGTCCACCTAGTGGGTAAGTATGGCATGGGCAAGGGGTGATGGGCAGAGCAGACCTGGGGTGGGAGTGGGCAGGGTGTGCATGGTGGTGTGGGTGCCAGGGACAGGAAAGGTGCATAGCACAGCAGAGCGTAGGGCTAACCATGTCATTCTCCACACAGGTGACAGTGCATACATGCTGAGGCCCTGGCTGCTCACCCCCTACCAGCGCCCATCATCCCCAGCAGAGGAGCGGTACAACGAAGCACACGCCAGCACACGCAACATCATTGAGCATGTTTTTGGCATGCTGAAGGCATGATTCCATTGCCTACACAGGTCAGGCAGTGCCCTACAGTACAGTCCCTCGAAAGCCTGTAGTCTATTCCTGGCCTGCTGCATACTGCACAACATGGCCATAGACCGTGGGATAGCTGTCGAGGCAGATGAGGGCAACAGTAGTGGGGACGTTGGAGACAATGGTCTGGAAGATGGTGGAAAGCCACCCCCAGGGTGGAGGGACCCCAGACTGCAACAGCAGGCATGGCACTGCCATAGCACTGTAGCACAGGAACACTTCAGGGAATGCAGGTAGGTGGTGTGGTAAACATGCATGGGCCACACAAAGAAGTACAGCATACATGCAGGTTGTGCATGGTAAGGGGTATGCACACACAGAGGTGTGATGCAGGGGGAAGGGAGTCAGTGGCACACACCCACACACAGCAATACACACACACACACACACACACACACATATGCACACACCCACCCAGGCATTGGACTGTGGCATGGATCAGATGCATGGCATTGGTGCACAGGTGCAACTGGTGCTAGACTGCCCTCATCTTGCCCACACCACATGGTCCAGCATCCAGGCATGCACACACAGGCAGCATGCAGTACATCCCACAGGCATGCCACCATCTGTATGGTGCACACATACCACCCATGGGTGCACAGGGCATCAGCTGCAGACTGTGGTCAGGGCAGCATGCAGATCAGGGTGACCACACAGTACCATGGTCACCACAGCTACAGGAGCAGCCGCGCCAGGGCCGATCGGCAACCACAGGTTCTGCATCAGCCAGGGGGGGTGTCCAACAGCTCCCCAGGCATGGAAGCACAGGACCATGACTGTGTCCTCATGGGGGTGTGCAAGTGCCCAAACAGGCCCACCCCAGGCATGCCTGGGATGCCTACATCTGAGCCTGGTGTTGACTGTGATGGGGTCACCCGTCGCCGGGTCCATGGGGTGGACAGCACACTGTGGGGGGTCTCCTGTGCACAGCCATACCCTGTGGCAGGCAGCAATGCAAAGCCATCCAAAATTGCACCAGCAATGTGATCCAAGGACACAGTCGTGGCCTCCTGCATGCATTGCATTCCCTCCAGGATCTGCACAGTGCCCCTGTCCTGCTGCTTGGCTAACTGGTGCACCTCCACAAGCAGTGCATGTACCCCAGTGGCGAACATGATGCCGATCCTCTGGGGGTGACCTGCCACGCTGCACAGCCTGCCTCTCTGGTGGATGCTGCACAGTGGGGTCTGCAGGGGGAATGGGTACGGCAGGCACACCAGTGGCAGATCCTGTGTCTGGCTGCCTGGTGGCATCCGCAGCCTGCAGCCGTCACCCCTCTTGCTGCTGTTCACCACCCTGTGCCTGCATGGCTGCACCACCACCACCACCAATGCAGGGTACATCTGTGGCACTGCACACCACTGCACCCCTCAGTGGTGGAAGACAGCTGTTCCACCATTGGCAGTACACTGGGTACTGTATCTGGCTGTTCTGCCAGGAGGGACGACATGCCCACAATGTCACCCATGCTGTTCAGGAGTGTGTGAGGTCATCATCGGAGTCAGACCCCTAGGCCAAGGACAGCTGCAGGCACCATGGTGCAGATCCACAGCCTGTCGGGCCCCCGGATGCCGGTGGATGTTGATGGTCCATCTTCCGGGGCCATGCCAGCATCCACGGGTGCCACTGCCACTGTTGGCACACCACCCTCTGCACGGAGGCATGCTGGTGCTACAACAGAAGGATGGCATGTCAGTGATGCAGTGCCCACATGTGACCCCCATACACTGTTGCCACATGTGTCCTGCAGCATGGCATGCACGTGGGTGCACACATGTGCACATGCCATGCAGGATGGCCGCATGCATGACAGCAAGCCCATGTACACACCCTCCAGGCCACTAGCTGTGCACACCTGCCATACACACCATGCAGTGATGGGCTGCCACCTATCTGGAAACCTCTTACAGGCACACCCTCCACCGAGGTGTGGTGGATGGTGGCTGTCACCAACTCCTCCATTGGTGTCAGTGTGGGTGCATCCTCTGGCCCTCCTCTGGTGGCATTCCAGGATGCTCTGATGGCTGCCACCTTCTCCTTTATGCACCACCTGTTGGTCCTGACCTTCTTGTGGCACTCCTGCACTGACCGCTGGTGGCTGCCATGCTGGTTCACATATGTCGCCACCTCCTCCCATCCAGCAGCCCTGTCCTGTGGTGTGCCTCTGGCACCACTCATCAGGGCCTCTCTGTCGGGGTAGGCCTCAAAGAGGGCATCTGTCTCTCCCTTTGTGAAGTTGGGTCTGCGCTTCCATGCAGGTCCCTGATCCTCGCTCTCCTCCTGTCTCAACATGTTTCCTCCTGTGAATATGAACATCATGGTGTGTCAGTGGCAGCATCTTCCTGGTCTGTCCCACCTTGCAGTGCTGTCTGCTCCCAGTGAGCTGCTGGAGCATCCAACACTTACCTGTCACGGTTGCAATACTGGTACATGGCCTGTGCTGTTCCGTGGAGCTTATGAGGCACAAAGCATGCAAATAAGGTTGTGCACAACTGTAATGATATGCTAATGTACCCCACTGTGGCTGATGAGCTCATTTGCATGCGGCATCTGAAGATCAAGATATTATGCCGTGCGCAATGGTATTGCGCTGGAGCAAGCGGTGGAGCAATGCCCACACATGCACGGTGCTTGGGCCTGCAGTGCACATGTGCACTGCACTGTCATGGTGTCAGTCATGCAAGACACACAAACAGCGTGATGACGCGCATGATGGCATGTCCCCTATCGTGCACATGCTCATTGTGCACTAACAGCTGACATCTGACCCCTGGGTCCTCTCCATGACCCTGTGACCATGCCTACTGCGCGTGTGCAGCAATGCTCGATGGCTGGGCAGCACTGGCGATTCTCCCAAGACATTGCATTATCGCCATTTTGCCACTGAACCAGATCTAGTGCAATGGCGCAAGGTAGGGGATGCCATGCCCATAACTGTGGACAGATGTGGAGCTGGTGGAATCCCACAGCCTACAGCTGTTTGGACAGGTGCTCTTGCAGCAGGCCAGGGGTAGCGTGTGGCAGGATATCTCTTCCAGTCTGGAGAGGAGGACTGGGGTATCCAGGATGGCAGAACAGTATAGGCACCGGTACGGTGACCTCATGCATAGGGACCCTGACCATCTACGGAGGCTGCAGGCATGCATCAGGCATGGTGCAGTGCCGCAGCAAGTTAAGTCATCCCATGTTGCATGTCTGCCCCGGTGCTGTACCGTGGTGTTGGCTTTGCTGCCTGGCATGCCCTGTGGTGGGGTACACTGTCATTGTGCACATTATGGAGTGGCATTGTCAACTGCTGCTTGAACTGTGATGCAGCCGTGTTGGCATGCAGGACATGTCCAGCAAGGGAACACCCTATGCACAGAGGGCTGGGGGAAAGCTGCTGTGGTCGGTTACTGATGTGCACCTGTCTTCTCTCCATTTCCAGGGCCAGAGGACAGCAGGCAGGCCAGGGTTGCAGTGGCACACAACCAGGCAGTGCGCCCTGATGGTGGAGGACCTCCACTGCAGGGGGCAGGTAAGCATTGCCATGGTCCTTCACACTTTACATGGGGTGTGGCAGTAGGGAGTGGGTATGGGCATGGCTGCCTGTGCCATGTGCCATGGCAGCTGTGTGTGTCATACTGTGCATGGTGCATGCCACTGTGGCGTGTCCATTGGACACATGTGCCGGCTGTTGGTGGAGTGGGCA
Source organism: Neoceratodus forsteri (assembly GCA_016271365.2). Taxonomy (NCBI): domain Eukaryota; kingdom Metazoa; phylum Chordata; order Ceratodontiformes; family Ceratodontidae; genus Neoceratodus; species Neoceratodus forsteri. Next base: position 925,950,912 of record CM057450.1, on the reverse strand, counting down.
TGCGCCCAACTGCCACCATTGTTGCTGTGGTACTGCTGGTGCAGTGTGCCAAGTTATTGTCACTGCACAGTCGTGTGGCCATTGTGCAGTGGGGGACCACCTCTGTGCAATGTTGTGGTGCGTTGTGTTACTGGCTGGTGTTGGCCCACCTCCCTGCGGGTGTCCATTCTGGGCCCTCCAGGGGTGTGTGGTCCCGCTGCCCATTATGCACCATGGGTCAACATGGTTCCTTGGGCCATTGTACTGATCACCTGTCCTGTCCCCTTGCTATTGGCGTCCGGCATCCAGCGTGGAGAGTGCCAAGACAGATGCTCACCTGGCTCATGCGGTAGATCTTACTGGTAGTCTCAAGCATTCTAGAGGCAGTGGTTGCCATGCGTCACATGATGGTGGCAGAGAGGATGGACTGATGGCATGCTGGGGTGGCTGGATGGGGCTGTAGCTAGTGTTGCAGCTGTTTTCCCCTGTTTGCCCTGTTGCACCTTCGTCTAGTGTCCCCCCTCGCACTGTACAGTACCTGTTCCCTGTCCCCTTCCCTCACTGTACCTTCCTTTTCCCAGCCCCTGCTATTTTTGTACATAGTTATTTTATATAAATATTTTCTGACATATCTGCTTGTGTTTGTGTCTGTGTCTGCTTTGCAGGTGGCATGTGGAGCCATGCTGCAGTGGCCCAGTGTGTTGTGTGCATGAGAGGGGTCACGTGTTGTGCTTCCGTGGTTCCCTGCTGTGTGCTGTGGTGTGTCCCACTGTGGTGGTGTCCATCCCCTGGGTTGGTGGCTGTGCATTGGGGTGTCCATGGGGCGGCAGTCAAGGGTGTGTGGTGGCACACGGCCATGGTCAGTGTTCGGGTACCATCTGCACACTGTGTTGGGGTCCTCTGCTTGGCGTTGAGCGGCCTGTCCCATGTGGTTTGCCATGCTGCCTACATCCTGGCCCATTCAGTGGCCACTGTGTGGGCTCCCTGTGTGCCTGTGTGGTGTGTGTGTGCTTGGCCACATGGTCTTGGGTGTGGCCTGCTATGGTCTTGTGGTGGTTGGGCATGGCCAGCAGCCTTCTGGGGGGGTGGAAGCTCCCTTTGTTGCCCTCCGTTGGCACCTCCTGTCACCTGCTATCCATGCCACTGTTGTGTTCTGGGGTACAGTGTCTGGGTGTCTGTGTATGTCCTGCTGTGCCCTGTTGGTGGAGAGTTCCTGTGACCGCTGTCACTTTGCTTCCTTGGCTCTGTCCCTGGGTCTGTCCTCTGTGCCCTGCCCCTCTCTGGTGCTGTGCTGCTCTGCGCTGCCACGGTTGTGTTGGAGCATCTCTGTTTGCACCATGACGCACCTCTGTTTGCACCATGCTGCAACTCTACCATAATCAGCCACCTTGTGCTGGCACTGTTTGGCCTCTACAACCTCTGAATATGGCTCCTGTTGTGCCATGGCACATCAGATTTGCACTGTGCCAGACTTGCACCAGGCTTTGGCACATTTCTGAATATCCAGGCCATACTGTATAGCAGGAAATATTAGCTTTCAGTTTATCTTCGCTATATTGGCTTAACTGACAAAAGCGCTCAAATAAGCTGATCACTAATATTACAGGGAGCATAGTGCTGTAACTGGACATGAAGTTGACGTGTTAATTCAGTTGGGCGCTAAATAGTACTGCACCCCTCTCCGTGCTAAATAAAGAGGGCGCTAAAATAAGCTGCTGTACAGTATGTATACTGTATATGTATATATTATGGTAGCACAGTAGTGCTGCCATAATTAGGGTTGAGGAGCCATTTACGTGTTAAACCTAAAATTTTGCACCTTAATAACTTTGCAACTGTTCAACGGATTTGCCTAAAATTTGGAATACATGATCAAGAGCCATAGACCTTGGAATCTTCCAACTTTCATACTGTTCGGATATACAGCTGCGGAGTTATTAAGCATGATCTGCGCACGCATTCACTTTTTTTGGAATGTTTTGGTCATCTCTAGAGGTCGCATGGTTTGTGCGACCAGTCTGAAATCTTCAGGAAATATGCAGCCAGGGTCCCTGATGTGCCTTTTGAAGATTTCATGAAAAAATATTAAACGGTTCAAAAGTTATTCAAAAACAAGTTCCCATTATAAGTCAATGGGAAAAGTTAACAAAAAGTTTGACAGTGTCACAAATGCAGTTTTTACTTTCGCAAATGGCCCTTTTACTGTCACAAATCCACCAATTTGTTTTCAGTTGGTCATCAGAAAAATGCTTGGCATTTAAATTTGGGACCCTCTAGCAACCTAATTCTTTTTGTATTCACCTAGTCAGACCCTTAGGATGCTAGGCATGTCTTTATTTTGGGGTAAAACACCCCAGAAATATGTTTTTCAGATTTCTGGAAAAAGTACTTCCACAAAGTACTTTTGCACTTGTGACAGTGTCGAGTGAATTTGTGAAAGCTTTTGCAAAGTTCGACAGTACTTTTCCAGGCTGTGTGAAAATGACAGCAATTCTTTGGCACGCTGCTGCAAAAGAACAGTTTGGTCTTTTGGGCTGAAACTTGGAGGGAACGCAGCCAATATCTCACAGATGTGCCTTTCAGTTTTCAGTGAAAAAATATTATAGGCTGGCAAAGTTACGGCACTCCAAAGTTGATGCTTTTTCCCATAGGAAAACATTACAGTGTCTGCCGCATTACAGGAATCCTTTGGCGCACTGCTGCAAAATAACAGTTTGGTCTTTTGGGCTAAAATTTGGAGGAAAGAAAGCCAACATCCCACAGATGTGCCTTTCAGTGGTTTGGTGAAAAAATATTACAGTGAGGGAAAGTTATGGGACTGCGAATTTGTCTTTTTTCCCCATAGGATAACATTACGGCGTGTATTGAGCCTTTCAGGGCCCGTATCTCGGAAACGGTGCGAGATACGGACTTTTCATTGGAAAAATGCTTAATGGGGGCTAAGTACAAAACTAGCCAAGAAAGTGATAATTAATATGACTTTTAATTTTTTTTTCTACATCATACGGTTCCTGAGATATAAGCAATTTAGTATTCCAAGTCCTCATTTTCTGTTCCGAGAGCCATTATTATGCATACATTATTTGTACTCACTGGTTTTCTATATGAAGATTTTGGGGAATAATATAGTGTGTGTTTCTATAACTGTTACCCTTTGCACTTCTGGTTGTGGTTCTGTACCAGTTTCAGTTACTTTTTGTGTCTATGCCACCTTGTGCGTTACCGTGTGCGTTTTCATTTGCGCTTGTGTTTTTGTAATTTTAACCTTTTGTGTCTACAGTACTGTTTATCTTTGTGTTTTGCTTTGTGCTACCATGTACATTAACATTTGCGTTTGCTGGCACTGTGTTAGTATGTCTGAAGATATCTCGTGGCAGGAGTGCAGGGCCCGAAGGGCCCCGTGCTCCCGGCTCTGTATAACATGCAGTATTTTTCAGTACTGTTTATCTTTCTGTTTTGCTTTGTGCTACCATGTGGAATAATATTTGCGTTTGCTGGCACTGTGTTAGTATGTGTCAAGACATCTCGTGGTGGGAGCGGGCCCCGCCCTCCTGCCGCCACATTACATTCACTATTTCTCATTATCATTCTCAAAGAAGAAATTAGGCAAAAACTCATTTAATACATCAGTTAGGGTTGTTCACAGCGACAAAAGTGAGGAATGGTGTTAGGCTGAACTCCCTGATCATTCTCAGCCATCTTCAACCAGCATCGGTGCACGCTTGGGTTGCCAGCCCTAACTCACCCCATCAGATGTGTGAAGAAGCAGAGGTATAGGAGAATGGGGTGAGAGTTGGGACCAATAACTCCAATGCGCATCCCGATGCTGGTTGGGGGTGTGGGCAGGGGGGTCCAAGGGGGGCTTTCAACCCTAACAACGAATTTATTCACTTTTGTCGCTGTGGAACAACCCTAACTAATGCATTAAATGGAATTTTTTGCCTCTAATATATATATATATATATATATATATATATATATATATATATATAAATATATCTATAATGTGTATATATTTATATACATATATATAACATACAGCTATAATGTGTATATTATATATATGGATATATCTATATACAGTATATATATATATATATATATATATAAAACAGACACAGTAGCACCTGTATATTAGAGTTGAGCAAGCACTTTAATTTTTTTTTTTAACTCGGCTTTGTTGGGGTTGGCAGCAACAGTTACAGCTATGCATGTCTTCAGTTCCATGTATTACATACATAAAAATATTGGATTCACAGCAGCTTGTAATTTACATTCCCATTTTTACAACTTGATGACAATATTTAATTGTTGCTAAAGTTCATATGATAACTGTCTTATTACTTACAGTAGTTGCTGCTGTCTCATCTAACCTGTAATTTTGCCTTCACCACCCAGAGCCTCAACAAACTGGTTTAACAATTCTACTTTATTGAAACACGTGTAATATAAACAAAAAAAACAACCTAGCACTGTTACTGTACAATACCAATATTATTGTGTAGAAATGCGCTTCTTCACTTTGTCCAAACTATGACTGGGGTGTTTATTCATCATGATCCATGACCATGGTGTGTAGAAGCCAGCCCTTCTCAACTCCTCAACCTTCCTCACCTCCCCCTCAATCCCTTTGGGTATGTTGTGCAATCCACCATGCCCATAACTCCAGGTGTTTATCCTGATTCATATCTAAGTGTTGCTATTAGTTCTTCCATCCTCATGAAGTTCTCCACCCTATCAGCTTTTTATAGCTGGAACAGGCTCTCTCTGGCCACATACAGCTCCTTAATACAATAGAAAGTTATTCTATCATTCAGTGAATTGCAGACTAAATATGAACTCCCCTGATCTGACTTCAATCGATATCTTCAAGTCAGGCATTACATGCAGGTGAATCATTCAGTCCCTAAAGTGGACAGAGAGTTAATGTCCTTGGAGAAATTTTTTTATGGGGCAGCCATGATCGTGAGAAAAAAGGACTGATATCAGATGACTATGAGGCTCTCTTGGGCACCGACGATCAAGTGGTGATGACCTGAGGGTTAAGTGGGAGGAAGAAAAAAGGTTCCCCCATTCTGGAGGGAGACTAGAAAAAGACATGAGAACAGGGTTGGAGGGTGACACCTCATCAGATTGGAGAGAGTTTAAGTGAAAGTGCATGTCTAGGTTCTTCCATACTCTTGGTCACTAGACACTTCATGGCTAGCAACTCTACCCATCCATTGGAAGGGTTATAGCCAATTGGGGTTACATTATCACATCTTCTGAGCATGTCCAGTGATTGCCCATTTCTGGTCTAAGGTACACAAGGAGCTGTCAAGAATCTGGGAAGCCACTATTCCTTTAGATTTCAAATTTCTATTTTTGGGATTACATGTCCCTGGGTTGGGTAATTCCAAGCAACAAGGCCTGTTAAGGACAATATGTCTAGCAGTCCAGAAGGAAATTGCAGTTAAATAGCCTAAGGCACCAAAGTTATAAAGATGCAAATATTGTAAAATTTTTTTTTTTTTTATGCCACCTCTCTCAGCTGGTATCTGGCTCCACTTTCAAGCACATGTATCTCCCCAACCCCATCACCCCACCTTCTCCTGGGGACATAACATCTCCCACATTTCCTCTTAGTTTACTCTCCACAATGGGGACCTGAGACTGGGCCATTTCCCTTGGAATCTTCATTTAGCATCACCAGAAGAGAGAGTCAGGTTGATGGATGAAGGGTCTTCAGGAGAGCAAGGCCATCATTCTGCTTCAACGAGGTTTTTTTTTCCATTTTCTCCCCTCCCCTCCCCATGGGAGCACCAGCTGAGAGCTGGCATGAACATGCAGTGCATGAAGCTGCTTCCAGACAGTCAGCACTTCCTACCCTCTACTGCATGCATACCTGCACCATCACCTGTGGCCACATAGGTGTCAGTTATGCAGTGGCAGAGATCTCTCTCCCTTCCCAGAGGAGGAAAGCATCCTCTGGAATGCTCGATCCTCCTCCACCTGGCCAGCCCCCAATGACTCAGGCTTGCTACTGAACCTGGGTCACTGGGGTCTTGAACTGTAGTGCTATTGTTGTGCAGACAGGCTTGCAAATTCTGGGGTCTTAAGGCTTGATTTGCTCACCTATTGCTAAAAAATTGCTTTGATTTGAAACCTGAAAGTTTCAGGTTTGATAGAGTTTGGCCCCAAATGCATTTCTTTTCTACTTTTCTGCCCCTAGGTTGAGTTGTTTTTAAAATATTTTTTAAACTGTTTTATTTTTCTGAGCATGCTCAGTAGGTTTTTCCTGATAGCTGTATTTTGGTGAAAGCATGTTGTGATGGTTTCATTTGTCAAACCATCACAACAGTTTTTGATACAGTCTGGCAGCATGCTTCACTAATGCTTTTGTGTAGTGCACCGTGCTGCCATTTTTGTTGGGCGGAGCCTTGTCGGCACATCTGTGTGTACTGACCTGGCCCTGCCTTCCTGTTGCTGCTGCTGGGGCAGTTATTGTGGTTGCAGAGTACTAAAAGGGGGGGAGGTTTTTGCTCCGTCCCACCACCAGTATCACTGTTCTCCCCATTCTTCATGCTTTACAACCAGCGACAAGTGTCCAGTGCTGCTGCTGGTAGTCCCCCCCCCATGCATGGTGTTTACATTATACATGATATTGGCTGCTCAGTTCTTTTGCCAGTATCATGTCAGTGATGCCAACACCAAGGTGACCAACTCCCAGTGCTGGTTGTAGTGTAAACAGTAATATCTTTCTCCACCAGTAATTACTGACACGGGGTGCCCACCCCAGTGCCAATATATTTCTGTGTCCTGCCATCCCATCCATGGTTTATGGGCACTTCCTCAACTAATATGTTGTGACATTGGGTTGCCCACCCCAGGTGCCACTGAAGACGTTGCTGACACTGGGGTGCTCAATCCCCAGTGTCAGTGGCTGTAAAATACAAGTAAACAGTCCCTCATCTACATTTCTTTCATATTTATATCTTCAATGAAGAAAACCATCCATTGCTATCTTCTGCAAAGCTGCCCTTTCCCTACCCTCAACCTGAACCCAAACCCCCCCACCACACTCAGCACGCAGAACCTTACACAGTCCCACACCCCTTACTTACCTAATAGTAGCCCAGTGTTGTAAATCCTATCTCAATTGACAAATGCCCTGCTGCTCTGGAACCCAATCACAAAGTGGCTGAATACAGGATAAATGTGGTTAAAGTATTTTCAATGCATTTTGAGCGTTTACTCATTACATGGTCATTTTTTAATATTTTTGCCCCAAATTTCAAAATGGCCTTTTCTGATAACTCCAAGGAACACCACACCATTTATTCACCAAGTGAAGTCTTGGCGAATCAGTTGTGGGGTCTTCCTCGGGTTTGTCAACCCTAATGCTCACTCCTCCCCCCAGCCTGTAGCCTCCTGTCTGAAGCACAAAGTACAGCTCCAAGCCAATGCCTCATGGTGATACAGTCTTCAAAAGTAGAGCAGTATGTCTTGCCATGTGTTGCCGACATAATTTGTTGTAGCTTTCTTCATGTAGGGCCCTGTGGCTCTGCATAAAGAAAGGATATCATGTGTGACATTGTTTGCTCAGAGAATAGGATGGGTATTAGTGAGGTTCCAAAACCTGCTCCTGTGCATTGAGTTATCAGGTGGGTGCAATTGAGAGGACTGGTAACCCAAACAGTCTATGAGTTTCCAAATGATGATTTGCACTCCCCAGAACAAATACAAGTAGACTTGTTTTACTTTAAAAAAATGAACAGAATTTTTATTGAGCACAGATTTGCATGTCAGCAAGGCTTAACGAGGGGGACCCCTCATGAAACCTGCTGAGAGGCAAAGCACTGGGATTTGTTGCCTTATGAGTGACTGGCTGTAGACTTATATGCTTAGAGCTGCAGTGCTCAATAAAAATTCTGTTCATTTTTTCAAAGTAAAACAAGTTTACTTGTATTTGTTCCAGGGAGTGCAACTTACCATTTGGAAACTTATAGGGTAGGTATTAGGGTTGACAACCCCAAGGAAGACTCTGCCACTGATTTGCCAAGACTCTAGAGACCCCAAACCCTACCTGATACCTCCTGATGAGGTGTTAAATTTCCAACTACCCTCTGCCCTCCTACCTTTTATGTAATGCCCTCCAACCATTGATGATATAATAGCAGCCTTCCTGCTGTGTTGGAGCCATTGTTTCTTGTTTCTGCTGCAGTTTCTGAGAAGATGCCATCAGGAGCAAGTCTGCAGTTTAGACTGTTCATTCAGCATGCTGTGAATGTCAAGGTGAAGAGAGGGAGAGGGAGCTACTGAACTCTGAGTGCAGGATCGGGGAAAGTAAGCTGCAGGATTAGGAGAGGGAGGGAACAGCCACTATATTTTTATTATTATTTATTTTTTATTTAGTTTTTGTTGACCGGATAAGTGCACTAGACAAATACTGCCTATTTTCAGGCATGACCCGGGGGAGGGGGATACAGATGAATGCCAACTGACCTTGAACCAATGAGTATGGGATATGGAATGGGAGCAGAAGCTGCAGATCAGGGAGGAAAGGCAGAGAGGGGAGACACTGTATGCCAATGAGTGAGGCAGGTTGGTGTGGCCCTCAAAATGTTGGAAGCTTACTCAGCAAGTGAGTGACCTTGCTCCAGTTAGGCTTCTCGTTGACTGACAAGGCAGATTTGTACCAATGAATAAACAGATGGAACTTTTTTCTTTACAGTATTCTGGATCACAATTTATCACTGTACAGGAGCTGAGCCAAGACACACAAGCATCAGGTCAACCAGGTATACCAGCAGCCAATAGTAAGTTAATTCCTAGTTAAGCATGCCCCCCACCCTCCTCAGCCACCAATCAGTAGTGAGAAAAGAAAAAGGTTGCTGCATCATTTCCACTGCTGAGCATGTGCAAAAAAGTAGAGCAAGAACACAACTGTGCTATATCTCAAAAATGGCATAAGGTAGGGATATCAAAATTACATAGCACACACCATGAACCAAGCTCTATCTAAACTGAAACTTTCAGATTTTAAATACAAACAGTTTTTGAATTATTTGAGAGTAAAAATAAAAAGTCTACCTTTTTGTGAACGTATGTGTTTTCAACCTTCTAAAACTTCCCCCACTGAAATTAATATTACAACACTTACAGGATCCAGAGATCCTGTCACATACCCCATGCAAGCCAATTTTCAGGTGAATCAATCAAATGACAGCCACACTTTTAAGGTGCAAATATTGGCATTTAATATAGAAATGCTTACTCAACCGTACTATATAAACACTATTGTGCCTGTATAATATTATATAATAAACAGGCAGGGCTGCATCTATATATTGTAGATGAGCAACTGTTTATGTAAAAAGCAGGATTTGACAGCTTATACCTCAGTGGTCCCACCCTAGGGCTGTGAAATATGGTATCCACAGTTTCAGTCAAAGGGGCTCATGTTTTGGCAAATTTGTTGAAAATTGATTCAGAAGTTATTAATGTGTGAATTAATGTTAAAAAAAAATCCCTGTTAAAACGCAATGATTTTGATAACAAATAGTGTAAAACTACCAAGATTTGAATTATCCAGCTTACAGGTCTGTAAAAACATGTCCCAGAATAGGATCTTTTGGTTGTTACAGAACAAAATAGTTGTTTAATTGTTATGTTTGTTGAGGTTTAAGGTTCCAGATTCTCATGCATGCATGGACCACTTGAAAAAAAAAAGTCTAAGTAATGCATTTATTTTACAACTTAAAGTTCAGCCCAAATAAAAACTTTAAAAGCAGCAAACATAAAAAAAAAAATGTACTCTAAAGGCTGCAGTTTTGTGGTTTGTAAGAAAATAGTCTAATGAGTCATATGATCCTACTTTTTAATAACGAGTTGATAGTTTTTATTAGAAAAGAACATGTGTGATTGCCTCAATAAATGTTAAGATCGACTTTAATGATTTTAGCATGTGCATGACAGATAGCACGTGCATTTGGTAATGACCAAAAAACACAGAGAAACAAGCAACACATAATTGTTTTTTTTGAGTGGGTCAAACAAGTTCGGGGAACATTCTATTGTACGCTGATGATGCAGTCATCTTTGCCTCAAATCGTAACCCTACTGCCCTCCAGGACTCGCTGCAGAAGTCCTTCACTGAAGGAGGGCTGGTTCAAGGAAATATAGATTGGTGATAAATCTTAAAAACAAAACCATGTTCTTCACTCATCCCCAAAACAAGTCCTGCAACTTCAAACTCCTCATTCACTCTGGGTCCTCATTCCCACTCGAACAAGTTTGCTCCTATAAATACCTAGGGACCCATTTGACCCCTCCCTCTCCTTCCATGGACACATCGCTGCCCTAGCCACTGCCACTAATATCCGATTGGGCATCTTACATCGGTATAAACACTGCCTCCCGAGGCTCTTCGACTCACAGTCACTCTCTATCCTGTCCCTAGTGGACTATGGACTGCCGTGTATGGTGCTGCTGATCAGACCGCACTCCATAAAAATGCACTACTCTGAATAAGGCCTGCAGGTTAATTACTGAGCACCTAGGATGACACACACCTGTCTACTGTATGCTAAAGCGCTGGTACTTGATCTCGACAAGGCGCCTCAAATATCTTACCTGTACCCTTACAAAAAGACCCTCCTTAGGCTTTCCCCACCAGGATTGACCACCACCATCGCCCGCTCTGTCCCACTAGTTCATACTCGGACCTCTGGGAAAACCTCTTGTTATCCCTAGAGCTAGGACCTCTCTCACGCCAAAGAGCCTTCAGCTTAGGGCCCCTCCTGGTTCAACACACTGCCCCTCCGCCTCCGAAGCTCCAAATATATCGTGTTTCAAAACTTCCTTACGTAATCACCTTATTAACACCATGCTGTAATTGCCACTAGTCAAAGCCGTGACTCAATACTTATGACAAAGCTTATTACTAAGCTGCTAAGGACAACATAACTCTGGTATTGTTTGCATCCATCCTACCTGTACCAGCTTGTTTGTATCTATGTCTTAATTTACTGTTATACTTATGTGTTATACTGCTATACTGTGTATTTTGGTTTGTCTTACTGTGACAAGGTACCTTTGTAAATGAGCCTATGGCTCAAAGGTTTTCCAAACTGCTGTTTAAATAAAATAAATTAAAATAAATAAGTTTGGCTACATGATTCTAACAGTTTGTTTGACTCATGAGATGGAAATTTTTTATAAGCATATAGCACGTTCCTGCCTTTTGTTTTATGTAATACACTTGGATAGCCATAAAAATGGCTTAATATTAATTTTTTCCAGGTTTTAAAATTTCCCAGCAGCGTGGAGGTAATTCTCAGGGAGCACTTTTATTGAAGTGTTGTTTTCTGCTTGTTATTCAGTGTTTGTGGAGCAAGCATTGTGTTGATTGTTGTTGCTTATTAAATCTGAGGTCTGCTACTGACTGAATATGCAAATTATGTCCCTGACTTGGGTGTCAACTATAAAACAAAGATGGATACATTGTTAGATTTTCTGAAGCTGTTGTTTCAAGCTGCTTTGGGTTATGCCAGTTTCAAAATATTTTTTCTGTGGGTTAGTTGGCTTATGTCAGGTCTGAGTCCTTTGCCAATCAACAATGTTGACAATTTTGCAGCTTCCAGTGCTTGCAAGTTGTCATCAGACACAAAAAACAAATTAAAAAAAGCAAAAACAAGTTATCTTAACTAAATAATACAAAAGGTAAAAATATTAAGAATTCCTTTGGCTCTCAACACTGTTGGAAATTCTGCAGCTGACAATACCTGTGAGTTTCATAAGAAAGGGAAAACATTGTTAAAAAGAAAAAAGTTCACTTTACTGAGTGCTGCCAAAGACCAAACTTAGCAACAGACCCTGAAACAGCACTTTTTAAGTTGTAACTCATTTGCCACTGACATCAAAAGCAGTTTGTCATTTTGCTTGCACATCCCCGCTCCGAGCTCAGCATTAGCTGGTTCAGTTCAAAAAGTTTCAAACGACGACAGAGAAATGAACTACCTAATATATAATAGTTTCTCTCTCTCTCTCTCTCTCACCTCTAGACTAACTTCTGTTTTCAGCATTAACTGCTTTGGCTGATAACATTTTACATGGAAGTACCTCGGTAAAATTCAGTCCCACCTCTCACTATCCAGGAGACCCAGTTAATTATTTTTGGATAACTGCTCTGAAAAATACTATGGAGCCAACACCATGTGGTGCTCCCTTTCTTAAGCAATAAGGCAAGAGTAGGGTTTTGTTAATGATCTGCTAATGACTCTCTAGGGCAGGGGTTCTCAAATGGTGAGGCCAGCCTCCCTAGGGAGGCCCCAACCTGTTCCAGGGGAGGCTCAAGCAAGTCTCGTAAAAGTATTATATTTCACTTTTGAACTTTATAGATTTTGTGTGAAGGAATAAGGCAAACTAAAAGAGGATAATAGTAGGTGAATGTATGTATGTATTCACAAGTCTGTGACCTGGGAAGCTACTGTACACTGAGCCATGGCTTATATCAGAGTGTACCAGGGAAGAGTAGTGAGAGAATACAATTCAAGATGTAACTGCAAAACACTCAAGCAATACAAAATAAATAAAAGTGCAACTAAATTAAGAATAAAAACCAACAATGGAGGCACAATTGATCAATTAGACTGGCAGCAGAACTGTCCAAATATAAGAGTTAACCATACAGGTACTAGGAATAAGAGCAGGAGGGAGCAAAATTATCCCTGAGAAGTTGCTTAAGAGTAGGAGGGGAGGCAGAGGTCATCAGGAAGGTTATTCCAGTTAGAGGAGAAACAGAAAAACAGTCTGATCCATGAAGGTATGGCAGTAAGTAGTAACAATGGTTCGAGAGTCAAAATATTGGAGCAAGTAGGTTGTCCTGTTGGGGGTGGGGGTTACAATAAGCTTAATAACATGAGAGCCAGCAATGCAAAGAGGTTTCAATTTATTCCTGATGTACCTGTGAAAAGTGGGCTATTTTTCTTTGGGGAGGCCCGAAAATATTTCAGTATTTTGGGGGAGGCTCAAGATCTTTTCCGTGACTTAGGGGAGGCTCACTATGACAAAGTTTGAGAACTGTTGCTCTAGGGGTATAATGTGGCATGAGGTGTTGTTAAGTGTTACATGTCCATAGAAGGTAATTAACTGAACACTAACTTAACCCCTGGAAGTGTTGTGTTACTATTTTAAAAATACCATAGTTTAAAATATTTATAGTATTATTATAGGGTATTTTAAAACAGAGTTGTACCCTGTTAAGGATTTTGATTAGACTCTACATATATGTTTACATAAAATTAAATAGACCCAATAGAATTTTTACAGCCAATCAGGAAGCTCTGTTTCACCAACCCATTTTGTTATCCCTGTTATTCCTTCCAAATAACAAGTGAGAAATCTTGTGGTATCTTGTATCTGGAAAGCCCCACAGATTATTTGAGTATATCTACTGTAGTTGTGATTTCTTAATAAAAAAAAAATTACTGTAAGTCTACCTTAGCCTTGTGGTAATACATACACCCTCTCATTCTCTTTTTTGATGTACTGTATAAAGATACTCGACAAATGAGATGAAAGTTCTGACTAATCCCAGTTAAACTACAAGATTACCAGATGTGAAATCTATTTTTCCACTGAGAATATTTAGATTCGCACAGTATCATATCATTGATGGCAATCTGAGAGTTTTGTAATACAGTATTTAGTTTTGATTAGTCATGCGCATGTAACATGCTAGTCAGTACAGTGATATAATGATGTCCTTGCTTAGTGGGCTGGACGGCTCAGCAGGCTGATGGTGGGTTATAGATCTTTTCACCAGCAAGTCACTGGTTCATATGTGGTCTTGCTCAGTAGTGAGAAAAAGCCACATAATCTGATAGCTTCTCACTGGTCTTTGTGACATGAGTTGTGCTAGTTTCAGTCTAATTCCAACTCAACAGGTTCCCACAATAAAAAAACACATTTACAGCTGTCACTAATTAGCACCTATGATGGTGGTCGCACATAAGAGACCAAGAATCAATGAGCCATAGCATCTAAACAACCCTCTCATCCTAAAGGTTGCACTTTATATGACACAATTAAGGTACACTGGTGGGGCAATATAGGGAAGCTTCCAATGTGACTATGGTATTGTACCTGTCATGTGCAGCAACACAGATTTTGGCCTCTGGTTTTGTCACGCCAGTATCTTTCATGAGCACTGCATTCGCTACCGAATTTAAGCACAACAAATCTGATGTGAAAAAGCAATTGTAAAGATCAGGCCAAGGTTATTATTCCATTTTTAATATGCTAGCAGCTTATAGTATGCTTCTCAAAGGATCTTGAATCAGATTGAAACCCGGCAATATGCAGCTATCACAATGAGGTTTAGAAAGTGGTTTTACCTGTGGAGCACAAGCTACAGAAGCTGAAAAAGGTAACCATAACTGCTGTCAGACTGAGTTTCTACAAAATTATTTATGAAGTAAAGATCAAAGCATTAAACACTACCTGGTGACTAATTCAGCAGGTCATTATTTTGCACAGGAAATGCTTGGGCATAGGTCATTTACAGTTCTTGCCATTAAAATTGTTTTGAGATAGAACAGTGTGGAAAGTCTGGACTTTGTGTTCCTGTCAGAATCTTTACAACTGTAAATATTTGTATTTTGTGAATATCCCTATTTTTATTCAGAGATTATGCACAGAGTAGCCAATCAGCTTGCTTGCATAGTGATGACAAATTTCATTTGGCTTACAATTATGCTTCAAAGTGCATCCTACCTAATCAGCAGTTAATACAGCATGTTTTCTGATCTGCAAAACTGTTAACAAAATACAGGGTGGAGACTTTTTTTTTAAATAATTCATGTTGTTCCAGTGCGAGTGGAAATGAAAGCTATGGGCACAAATATTAAATTGAAAACACATTTTTGAAACAAAAGCAGTTTTCATTCTCACTTCATACTGGTTATTTTATAGACGTAACAACTGTGAAATGAGTTAAATGCAGAGTTACTCGTATGCTACTTTCCCATCAGAACACAATCTACTGCCTCTTCATTTAGTTTAAGTAGGACAGGAAGAGTAAAACCCCTGCTTCATAATACATGTAACTAGAACAGAATGCCTACTGATTTCACAACAAAGTAAGTTCTAAAAAGATCAATCAGCTTTATACTGAAAATAAAAACAGTGTATGATGTTCAAAAACAAAACAGTAGAACAGTTTTCCATCCAGTAATGGTGCAACTAGGCTCCCTTACTGAATCACACTACTGTTAGCTAAAATAAATTTGTCCAAAATACCTTTTTTACCATTGTTATTTTCTGATGATCTGCAGTGATAATGCTGGCCTGCCCCCAGTGACTCTATACCAATCAAAATAAATATGGCAATTGAGCTAGAGTTGTTGGGGGGGCAGAACCATCTTTTTGAGGGATCCACAGAAAATAACTGAGGTAAAAATAAACTGTGTGACTTTTTACTCAACTTATTCTTAGATTACAGTAGTGTTATTTGGTAAAGGAACCTTGCAGTCTCTCCCTTAATTGCGTTTTTTTTTCTTTCTTTTTTTTTTTTGACAGGTAACATGAACTGCTGGTTCTGCTGTTTCACATGACAAACCAGGTCACCTGCCATGACTACATCTGCTAAAATACATCCGGTTCTGCATTTTCTAAGGCAAAACATTTAATATCAGGTAATTGATGAGTGCAGTAACACACTTCAGTGTGTTGCGTTTATTGGGAGATACATTGTCAATATCCTCTGGAGTGTGTGGAGAAGCACTCAGCCTGTGGCAACACTCCTCAGCACACATTAGAGAATGGCCAGCATCAACCACTGAATGCATACCCTGACATGAATGCACACCATATATAATGTAGTTATATTTATATTTATATATATATATATATATATATTTACATATATATGCATATACCAAGAATCCCCTAATTAGTACTTCTCACATGAGGCCACCATGGCCACATGCAGCCACCAGCATTATTTTGTATAACCATAGAAGCCTATAAAGCCCTAATTAAAACTATTTTGGTGATGGCGATTTTGTACTATAGGTAAGGTGAAAAAAATGAGCGGAGGAGGCAGCAGAAACATGATGTATTGTCTACTAGGTGGAAACAAATTTATTCAGAAGCTTGTGTGAAAAACTAGACAGTGTGGCCACTGGCAAGTCATGGTGGCTGCCCTTTGAGGCCACCAGAATTTTAAGTCTGAGAATCACTAACCTAAAATTCCTGTAGATTTTCTTTTAGATTTTTTAACAAGGCAGGCAGACTGAGCATAAGCTCATTTTCCAGTGCTTCCAGCGAGCACAAGGATATTAAGTGACTTGCTCAGAGGTCACGTTATACAAGTGATTGTTGTGGGATTTATACTCAAAACTTCTGGGTCTCCAGGTTCTAACCTCTACCTCCCTAACTTTATGTTTATCGACAAAGCACTTACAGTCTTAATACAAGAAAGGGCAATCACATTAAATACAAAACTACAAGCACATTGCATTGGAGAATATTCTGTCGGAACATCTGCAAAAGAAAATAAACACTGAAAGGTGCTTATGGGTAGCAGCATAAATTTCTTGTCACTGAAGACCAGTGTCACCAATAGACTGGAACCCTAAAATAAAACAGTATAATAAAAAAGATCTTGAATGACTACAAGGCCATAGGGGTTCACCTATACAGTCGAGTATCAATGCATAGCACCTTACACAGCCATGGTACACTCCAAAAACACAAGCTGCTTATAGTATATTATTAGAGAGAAAAATACATATTAAATCATAATGAGTTCCCCGAATTGCAGTCTCCATACAGCAGATAATTGAGCATACTAACTAATGTGATACCGGAGGAGAGACACTTTCATACATAACCCCCCTCCTCCACACACATTTTGTCCAAGCACAGAAGCAGTCAGTGGGGTACTTTCACAAGCAGTCACAGGCTGTTTCTGACTTCTTCATGTACCACTGGGTATGAAAGAAAAACATGGGAACTCTGCCATGTTAAAGATCAAGTCCCATGCTATATGAAAATATCAGTCCCACATTCTCTACCATTAGGGATAATTCTGCATCTCTGAAGATAAGAGCACCAGCAATGTAGTAAAGTTCAAAACATAAAACTAACAGTTCAGCCTCAAAAGATTTAATAATAAAACTTCAGAACCTTGTGAAAAAATGTTAAGAAATTAACTGAGCTGATTCACCAATGAGGGAGTTAAGTTCATATCATTGCCAAGTTCAGGCCTTTGATTTCAAACCACTCAGTTATCGTTTCTTCTGTTGCTATTCAGCCCAGAGTTTGTCTAGCAGTTTCTCACCATTTTTACAGTTGTGGGCTGAGCCTACAGCTGTTTTGGGATCAATCTGTTGCTCCTAAAATGGCTGATCGTGGCACCTTTCATTGGACTTTTGGAAATATCCTTCTGAAAGTCCAATGGAGCTTGTAACACTCTACCACGATCAGCCACTATGGAGTAACAGCTGCACTATTTCGGCTGTTACTTTCGTATTCTGGGACAAGAACTGCGCATGCATGCCTCACGCTCATGTGCAGTTCTGTTGGTGCCACCATCTTGTGAATGGTAGAATGCCATTCACTGCAGTTACACATGTGTGAATGCTGCACATGCACAGTTGCATTGCCTCTGCCATTTTGTGGATGGCACTCCTCCCACACCCTCCCACTGCTCCTGTCCTTCCCACTCCCGTCATTCCCTCCCAGCACCAGTGGGTAAAAACACTCCCACTACCTCCCACTGCTGCTGTCCTCACCGCTCCCTCCATTCCCCATCCCTGCACTGACATTGCAGTGCCCAATCACCGTGTCAGCATCATGTAACCCCCCCCAACTCATGTGGTACACTGGGAGCCCACCCCAGTGTGCCAAAAGTTATGTTTTTTTTTTTTTCTGCCATGCTGACATCAGGGTACCCAATTCCCATGTCAGCATCATGTACCCCCCCCCACCAACTCATGTGGCACACTGGGAGCCCACCCCAGTGTACCTAAATTTATTTTTTTCCCACCCACCGACTTCGGGGTGCCTAATCTCTGTGTCAGCATCATGTTCCCCCCAACTCATGTGGCACACTGGGAGCCCACTCCAGTGCACTGAAATTTTTTCCTGTAAATAAAGAAAACAGTCCCCCACATCTTTTATTTACCTGTAAAAGAAAACAGTCCTCATTGTCACCCAGTCCCCTCCCATTCCCAGCCTCCCACTGAGCATCCACCTCCCCTTTACCCACTGTGCCCTCTGGAGGTCGGCGCTGTCATCTTCTCAGGACCGGACATGTCTGCACTCTTCAAAACCCAACCACAAACTGAAGAATCAAAGATAAGTGTGGTATAATGGCAGTCAATGGGGTTTTCAACCTATCTCAATATAGCAGCCATTTTTAGGAATTTTGGCCCTAAAATTTCAACCTGGGGTTCTTGGGATCCCACCTCATGAACACTGTTACTGTCATTTCATTACTTGGTCCCAAAAGGTGATTTCATGGTTGCTGTGTGGAATCACCTTTCAGGACTGATTAATGAAATGACAATGTCACTGTTCATGAGAGGTGGGGTCCTAAAAAGCGCATGTTCCAAATTTGGTGAAAAGATTCCAAAAAATGACTGCATTATGAGCATACATTGTACAGTTTCTACGCATGCTCCTAATGTCACTACTTTTTAATATTTTCACTCCAGATTTTCAACATTGTCATTTTTGCACACCTCCTTATTAACAGTAGAGCTGTCATTTTTCACATCCTGCCTGAAATGTGGTTTTATACCTGTGGCACAGAACGGCATGGTTGCTCTGTGAAAACACCTTTTGCGACAAGTGAACAAAATGACTGTGGCACTCTTCATGAGGTGAGGTCCCAAAAAGACCATATTGAAAATTTGGTGAAACAACTCCAAAAAATGGCGAGTTACACCCGGTCATTCAAAATTTTCTACACACATGTGTAACTTTGGTAATTTGGCATCTCACCACAGCCGTATCGGCTCTGGCTAGAGTTTGTTTATCTTTGCGCACATAGGTCTGGTTACCTTTTTTTGCATATTGAGCTTTGCAAAGAAACTTAATTAGATGACACATTGAGCTCACAGAGCTTTCTGTTTACTCCATCAAAGCTGTTTTGCTGCTGCAACATGGCAAAACTGAAATCAGGATAAAAAGAAATCGAATTGCTTTTAACATCTATTTCTTTACGTTATCTGGTCACTTTTAAAACCACATCTTGCTGTACCGCATTGCCGTGATGAAGAATCAGTGTGCATGGGCCATTTCCCAGTACTCTGAGGCGTAATCTACAAATCATTTTCATTTCATTTATTTATTATACTGGAAAGCAAGATGAGCTAGATAGCTCATTTTCACAAGTGACCAGTTTAAAACAAGGAACAAAGAAAAACAGGTAGCCGGGGTACAGGCACCAACAAGTTACAATAGTGTAATTAGGTATAACAATTTACAATAGTAAAGTCAGGTAACACATTGTTCAGGCAGAAGGATAAGTTATACGCTAGCACAATTTAATGTAGCAAGGGTAAGACAGTTGAATGGGGAACAGTTACATTGCACTATGTCTAACAAGACTTGGTGGAGGTTGGAGCTGAAGGTAGGGACATTCATTCCTAGGGTGAGGGGGGCAGGTAGGAGATTGTAGGGTCCAATTTTCCTGAAGGAAAGAGCTCTTTGCCCTGTAGCAGTGTGCCTGAAGGGGAGAAAGAAAGTGAATCTTGCCTGAGAGTGAGTTCCCAGCTTGTTGGCGGAGCAGATGAAGACAGAAGAGACACAAGGGGGGACTATGCCAAATGCCACCTTATGTAGCAGCACTGCCAACCTTTGAGTGAGGTGATCATCCAGTGAAAGGCAGTCAGCAGATATATAGAGCTGGCAATTGTAAGTACAGTATGGTATGTCAGTCATGAAGTGAAAGATGCTGCTGTATGCAATACACACTTTAGTGAGGACCCCAGAAGAAGCATCTGCATGTACAAGGGAACCATAGGCAACTATTGGCAATGGCAGGCTGTTGGCAAGAAGCCTCTAAGTCTTAGTCAAGAACCTTTTGGCCCTCTGGAAGGCACCAAGTCTCTGGTGCACAATATTTACTAGGGTATTGATATGGGTATCAAAGGACAGTGTGTTGTCTAGGACTTGTTACTTGAACTGTAATACAAGCTCCACTGCAGTGCCATCTAAATCATGGATGGTGAACAGAAAGCAAGTCCCTTTCCAGTGTGTCCCTGAGAAAATCATGGCCTTGTTTTTTTTGTTTGGGGGGGGGGTTGGTGTAGAGGACTTTTTTTTTTATTTTGGAACCATGTCTGGAGGAGGTCAAAGTCATGTTACATGACAAGTGTGCTTCATAAAACCCCTATGTAATCACCTTTCATGTTTTCTCACTGCCTCTTACTTCCCTTATAAGGGATCCAGCATACCTACGTCTTCTGGCCCACACATATACAGTACTTCAGAAAGCTATTGCCCTGGACTCTTACTCCTTTATCTAAATCTGTTTTTCATCCTTAAGAGTTGACCTATCCGCCTTGAAGACCCTTGACCTACTGGCACTGGCTTGGCATCCTGTCAGTCAGTTTTAACACTATCAGTATTGGCTGGTACAGCTAGCTGTTAGAATTATTGAGTACTTTGTGAATTGTATTTTTCTTTAAACCAATTTGTGTTTATCTTAACCAATCTAGCCAATAGAATGTCTAACATATTCGTTTTATTTTTTATTCTTTTGTACTTTGCCTCAACACATCTGTATATATCCTAACCATTTTGTATAAACACCCAATTGTATATTGTAAATGTTTGGTATATCTACTCTACGAGGATGTGTTATTGTATACTCCAATGTTATTCTGTCTCATATGTAATTATTACTAGGTCCATCTTGTAAATGAGTTCTTCTCAACGATGTTTTGCCTGGCTAAATAAAGACTGATTGATTGATTGAGTGATTGATGTTGGATGACTTTATTTAAGGCTGCCAGGTCTCTGTCCAAGCTGAAGATGACAGCATCAGCATACAGTAGTGAGATGGTGGATGGGCAGGTACTGGAGAGAAAGGAAGTAAGTTTAGAAATAGGGAGAAGAGAAGGGGACCTAGCACTGAATTGGATGAAATTCCAAGAGTACGCTGTCGATTGCAGTCTTGTGCATCTTTCTGGACAGGTAGATTTTGGACCACTGGGTTGTCTCAGGAGAGATTATGAGGCAGGAGAGGGCACAGATCAGCAAAACATGATCCACAAGATCAAAGGCCTTGGTGAGGTCCACACATATAGCAACAATATAGCAGCAACACAGCTCCCCATGTCTAAGGCTCAATGTATGTAGTTGGTGAAACTCACCAGAGCTGGTTTGCTGTTGTGTTTAGGGCAGAACCCATAATAGGCACTGGTCCACAAGTTGTAGTGCTGTATTTAGGCAAACATCTGATCAAACACAATCCTTTTGAAGACTTTCAAAAGAGGGCAAGGAGAGAGAGATGTGATTTTAGTCAGAGGTGAGGTGCTTGGGCACAGATCTGTGGATGGGGATAATAGTGGCCAGTTTTCCAAAGCTTGGGGTAGTCACCCATGCATAGGGATTTTTTCCGGATATGAGAAATTGGGAAAGCCAGTGCCTCTCTGGCAAGTTTAGTGAGGTATTAGTCCAAGCCATTTGGACCAGAGACATGTTTTTGGATTGAAGTGTCTCAGGCATTTGGCTACTTGCCCCATGGTTGGGGTCTGAAATAACATTCAGGAGGGAGGGTGCAGTGAAGCAAGGCATAAGGTACCTTGGAGGGTGTATGGGAAGGTTTGTGGTATTTATCCAGGTCACCAGAAAAGTCAATGAAGGGTGGCAATAGTCTTGGGTTTTCAGGTGACCCCATCCTTGCTCTCAATGGCTCAGGACTGGGAGCCCTTAGAGCTACCTAACATACTGTTGAGGTTATGCCACAGATATTTGAGGTTCCCACGGCTGGAGGTCAGACCATATTTCAAGTGGCTAATTTTGGCTTTGTGAACCGTAGCTTTACATTTATTTCACAAAGTTTTGTACTCCTGTAAGTGGGTAGAGTCTTTTGATTTCTTATTTTGAGCCCACACTTTTTCCCTGGTGTTAAAAAGCCTTAGGAGGTACCCTGAGACCCACTCCTGCTTGTTGCCTTGAATTCTGAGTCACTTCATGGGACATAGGATATCACAGATACTTGTAAAAGTCTCATAGAAACTGTCTTAGGCTGAGTCAATATCCTCTATGTTGTCTAGGAAGGACCAGTTGGTTGAGGACAGTGCAGAGGTGAGTGCCTCAAGGTTTAAGTCCTTGAGTCATCTGGACATGGTGTAGGTGGGGGGAGGGCATGACGGAGCTTGACAGACCAGTCACGAAACACCAAGCTGTGGTCATTTGGTGAGTATAGGAGCACTCCACTGTTGCAGGGGAGGAGGGATCAGAGACTATGACCCAATCTAGGATAGATTTATACCCCGATTTGTAGCTGACCATGGTAGGGTTTGTAATGATCTGGCTTAGGCCAAAGTTTGCAAATAGGTCTCTGGCTTTATCAGCTTGGCATGAGGGATAGTTCATGTTAACGTCGTTGAGTAGAATCCATTCCCTGCTTTTTGGGTAGGCACAACCAAATTCAGAGAGGCAGCCTGGCCCTCCTCTTGTTCTGATCAATCAAAATGTCAAGAGACAGGAGGTCACAAAGGCCTGGGGAGGGGTAGTTAGGGGACTCTGAAGCCCTGAGGTGTTTGGAGATGTAGATGAGACAGCCACCTCCCCTTTTATTTGTGCTATCCCTTCTAAAGATAGAATAGCCCAGTAGAGTAATTTATCATCTGAGACTTTGTTGGAGAGCCCGGCCTCAGAAAGGATGATAATATCAAAATTGGATGCTAAGACCCATGCTTCCAATTGGTCAAATTTGGCTGGTCAGCTCTGTATGTTCACTGTAGATGCACCACACTCAAGTTAGATTTAGGACATGGTTGCTGGTACTGTGCAGGGCTCCAGGGTGAGGGTGGACTGTCCTAGACATAAACAGTAGGAGCAAGACCATGCACCTGTGTCTGGGTAGGCTCCAAGGCCTGATACTGCAGTACTTTGGGGGAGTGATGGCTCAGACAGATAATGCTTTGGTACTGATTAGATTAAAGCAGACATCCCAGAACACTAAGAGGTTTAGGAAAAGTGCCTAGTGGAGGGTGTCAGGGGTGGGAGACAGGGAGCCTTCCATCCCCATGGGCAGGGAGTAAGGAGGGATGTGATCTAATCCTCCACCCTTGGAAGTAAAACTGTGTGTAAAGGTGATACCCCTGGGGGAATGTGTGGTGTGGTGAGGGGGTAAAACACCAGCCAAGGTACAGCAGTGGTAGAGAAACAGAATCAGGTGGGCAGACACAAAGTAGTATGGATGAGTTCCACACCACAGTGTGGTGACACAGGATGTGAATGCATCTCTCAGGCTAGACCAAATGGTGGAAAAATACCTGGTAAATTGTTTTCAGTGCAGTAAAGGTAGCAGTGATAGAGGGCTGAGCAAACAGCCAACTAAAAACACTGGTGGCTAACAGACAACCTTGCTGCTATAGACACAGGCAGCAGTGGCAGCTAAACTTGGGTGCCTGTAATTTATAGCCTAGCAAGTAAACAGACAGCAGTGGCAGCTAAACGTGGGTGCCTGTAATTTACAACCTAGCAGGTAAACATGGCAACAGTGGCAGCTAAACGTGGGTGCCTGTAATTTACAACCTAGCAAGTAAACAGGCAGCAGTGGCAGCTAAACTTGGGTGCCTGTAATTTACAGCCTAGCAAGTAAACAGACAGCAGTGGCAGCTAAACTTGGGTGCCTGTAATTTACAGCCTAGCAAGTAAACAGACAGCAGTGGCAGCTAAACTTGGGTGCCTGTAATTTACAACCTAGCAAGTAAACAGGCAGCAGTGGCAGCTAAACTTGGGTGCCTGTAATTTACAGCCTAGCAAGTAAACAGACAGCAGTGGCAGCTAAACTTGGGTGCCTGTAATTTACAGCCTAGAAAGTAAACAGACAGCAGTGGCAGCTAAACTTGGGTGCCTGTAATTTACAACCTAGCAAGTAAACATGGCAGCAGTGGCAGGTGTTTTGGCAGACTGCTTTTCATGTTATTTCACATAAAACCGTTTAGGCAAAGCCTATTTTCAAACATCTTAGTGTCAAGATGACACCATAAACAAGTGATACCGGGATTGCAGTGGCACTGGTAACTAATAAAAACAACCCACGACAGTTAGGATATTACTTGCGTTTACCTATGATTTACAGCTTCAGGCAGTACAGAGGATGGCAGGGAGCCTTTCAGGACTTTCTGAAGCAGGGAGGCTCCTTCTTGCTTGATGTGGCTCTTCTTTTGTCACTGATGGGGGACCAAAAATCACAGGCAAAGGGGCTGAAAATAATAAACAGGGCAGAACAGAGCCCACACCGAACGTAGGGGACAGGACTAAAGCGGGGACTACCAGACTTGACCACAAACGAGGCAGGACAGGAGCACAGCAGTCATCTTCTATGGTCTATGGTGGAGCAGGAGCCAAAGTGCCCAGACAACCAAAAGGGAAGGCTTCCAACCCTCAGATAAGCCCTTCTCTCTCCCTCATAGGTTTCTGGCATCCTCCTTCTCTCAACACCAGTCCAATCCTCCCTGCTGCACTGGGGGACTGGGAGGAGACAGCTGAAGTGCACAGACAAGCTCTGGGATGGCTTCAACCAAACCAGGTAAGCCTAACTCTAACCGGCAGCTCTCTGTGCCCTCTCTCCTCCCGGTCCAGCTCCAACTCCCCAACGGTCACGTACCCTCTCCCCCAACTGTCTCTCCCTGAATTCCCCTTTCCCCCTGAGTTCCATCACTGTCTGTTGCGAGCTCCCCTTTATTTAAAAAAAATCCCTGCCCTTTTCCTTTCTCATGCAAGGGAACCTAGCCATGTTCCCCATGCGCATACCCAGCTCTCAAGGCACGAGAGCAAAAACAAAAACATTTAACAGGGGAGAGAAACTTAGGGGAACCGCTGCACAATTTTCCGGCTACATTACTGACTGCCTGCAAAGTCATATAGCCTGTGCAGCATACTGCATTAACACTAAAAGAAGGATGTTCTTACTGTTGTCTTTTTTTGTGTGTCCCCTGCAAACTAATTTTACACAGCTTTGACCATCCGTGATCCGCGACATTTGTTTTCCTGCCGCCACAAATACATAGTGCTCAGTTGGTCCGTGATGTCCGATATGAGGAAACATGTAGACTGTGTGTATATAAAGTGTTCAGTGCTATGAGAATACATTAAATACCATTTTACTCTTATTCTGTTTTAGTTGGTCAGTCCATCTAGTTTGTGGAATTTTCTGCCTAGTGCCAGTCAGGTCAGTCCAGTTTTGTCAGCTTACACATCTTTGCAGCCATGATATCGACTAACGCAACCGCAGTTTATTCCGTGCTAGTCAGTCCCATTTCCTCAATTTTATTGCCAGTGTCAACCAGTCAGTCCATGGATTTTTTTTTAGCCTAAATATTGTGGTAGTCCTGATTTCATATTTTTTTAACCTCAGGCTTCACTTCAGAAACCAGTAATATGGTTTACTGCTGTGCTGTGGGCTGCTGGAGTGACATCCGAAAATTGGAATGCCGAGACCTATCCTTCCACACTTCCCCTCAAAATGAAACATTATGTACACTGTAGAAAGTACGCATAAAGAGGCAGCATCTACCAGATATGCACAGTACAAATACTGTTTGCTCATTGCATTTCATGATGGACTGTTAGGAAAGCGATTTCCAGGCAATTTTTGTTAGTACATATTTTTCCTGCATAAAATGTCCCCTTTTTTATAGTGCAGTTGCTATGGCTGCTCCGTAGATTGCAAGCCCATGATCAATGATGGAGATAATAGAGCTGTGTATTGCTAGTTTAAGGGCATTGGGTGTCAGGCAGTGTCTGTGCTTGTAGAGAAGGCCAGTGTGGATATTTACTGATTTAGCAACCAAGTCTGTATGGCTGGAGAAGGACAGCGTAGAGTCCAGGGTTACACCAAGTTATTTGAAAGTTTGCGTTTGGTCCAGTATCTCACCCGATCCCTTTTTTATAGGTTTTCATTGGTGTTTTTCAGCTTTATTTTTTCCAAACAATAGCAGTTTTCTTGGAGTGCTGGTTCATGTTATCTGTTTCATCCCAGTTGGACAACCAAGTATTGTATATTTGGGGGGAAAAAACAGAACCCGCAGTACCAAAAGAATAAGTGTTGTTAAAAAATTAGAGCTAGATAAAATTTTGTGTAAGCAGTCAATTTCTGCTTTGCATACAGGAACATGTCGCATATTCTATTGACTGTATGCATGGAACGTGCAAAAATATGCAAGTGAAAGTACAGTATGATACTTTTACTTTATTGTGGTGTAAGGAGAGGACCGAAATAGCAATTCTACAGCTCCACGTCAACCTGTGTTCTCTTTAAAAAAAAACTGGCTTAGCAATATTTGTAAAATATATGTTAATAACAGCTGCACTTGCACTAGGTTCCTTATATCTGCAGGTGCTATATTTCTATTCATCGATATGCATGCCTAAGTATTGGGTGCACATGATAGTACAAAGGCTATGCAGTTTCAGACTTCCAGGTGTAGACATCCACCTCCAAATTGTCCTATTGTATCTGATGCCTGTTATAGTCATTTACTGTTTCATTTGCTTGGAACCATGGTACACATTTAGAATTTCTGAAAGGCTGGAAATGCACATTTCCATTCCAATGGATTTACTCACCTCAGTGAGCAGCTTGCAAATGGGATTCAGAATTGCAAATAAATGTTATTATGTTCTATTGTTTTTTACTTTAAAGTTTAACTTTCACAGGGAAAATGCATTGTGATAAAAAGTCATTTACACAAATGTCCCAACTACTTTGGGAATGTGGGGCTGTTGCAGTAATTGGCTATGTGATGTCTGTCTGCCGCTGCTATAAGAATGTGAATTTGTTTTCCTAATAGCAGTATTTTTTCTGCATCTGTATGTTGCATTGAGACCTCGAAAGACCTGGTTTTATAGCTGTCCAACTAAGCATTTATGGTGAATTACCGTTTGAATTCATGCCAACAAAACTTTGATACACTAAACTACCACTAAACAACCACTGAAGTGACATGATGCTTCAATTGCCTGGTAACATAATAAATAATAAAGAATTTAGAATAGGTTACAATAACAACTTAGTTTGTGTGGCACTTCTAACTAAAAAGAGCATTTACACAACATTGAGCAGTCTAATAAAATATTTAACATACCAAATAGAAAGTTTTCAAATGATATATAGAATATGTTACTTATGATAAAATCACACATCCCAGAAATATGGAATTACTTAAAGCAAACATGCACAAAAAATGGTATCGAGCTGTGCATCCTATTTATAAAGAATGATTTTCTGAGGAGTCAAGCATAAAAACCAGTTGTCAGACAATTCAGGATTAAAGCAGCAGTAAAATGAAACTGTTTTTACAAAACACTAGTTTTGGCTATGGTGACACGGTATGCCATTCGCACAGTGAATGCATTACTGTGAAGACCATTACAGCAACAAAATCTGCAGTTTGCTGTAATGGTCCTGGGGGTACACTGAAGGTTTGTCCCCAGTGACTGTGCCCCCTTCCTGGCACAACTCTGACTCGGAGTTGATTATATAAAAGTGTGTATGGGGGGGTGCAGGGGATAAAGCCCCCCCCCAGAAAAACACTTTGTTACAGTGACAGCACAAAGCCAGTTGTCGGCATGATGCCATCGCTGTACTGCCATTCAGCAAAGTTCCTTTTGCTGTGGCAAGATGGAACCCGGTGATATGCTAGCATACCATTCAACTCTGCTTTTCTAGATACTCATGTTTTGGTGTAACTAGATCTTTTTACCACCATATGAAACAGGGAGATGCCTGGAATATTTTTATTGTGAAAAAGTAAGCAACATTTTGGCCACATATTGTTGAACTGCCACTTTAGTTCAGGTTCAAGTTTATTTCCAGGAAAAGGTCATTCAGCAAGCTCATTTTCAAGGAGGTCCTGAGAGACTCAAGACAGTAACATGACGAATACAAGAAGTGCAACTTAGAAATAAGAAATGAACAAGTCAAGACATAAGATTGGACAATGTAAAAGGAACTGAACAAGTTTCATTGCCTGACAAGCTAACAATTTCATTGCCTAACAATGAGAAGCAACTGTACAAATGTCATTGTCTAACAACAGGAACAACATATATTAGTGTTTTATTGGACCTTGTAGTCACTGAGGTTTGGAAATGCACAGTTAAACAATACAGATCAACGTAGCATATCGGGGTAGTCAGGATGCAAGATGAGGAGAGGCGGGGGGGGCGAAGATGGCAGAAGGACTGGTTGTCTAGCCAGTGCTTTACAATAAGTTGTTTTGTTGAGATAGTTAACATAGTGATGATTTCTCTGTTACTGGAGCCTCTAACTGTGGCAAGATTACCTAAAATACAGGTCTTGAAGTTAAAGGAGTGACACAAGGTTAGTTTCTTGCCATATGTATTTTTAATTAAGTTCCAAATGGTTTGTGCTCTTGGGCAGTCCCATAAAATATGTCAGATAGTTCCCTCATCCAGGTTGCACTTAGTACATATGCCAGAAAAAAAAAAAACTTGCACATTTTTTAGGGGTCATATAGGCATTATGAAGCAGGGTCCGACTGGGAAGCAAAGGGCCCACCTGGAAATGGGGTCACAGGGACCCTGGTGCCAGCATCATTATACCCTCATGTACAAACTGTTGCACAGTTTTACCATCAGTGGTAAGCCCTAGCATGTAAACTGTAGCCTGTATTTTCAACCGTAAAGTAACAGCATGTATCCCATTTGGAAGAAAGCTATTCCCTGCACCAGTTATAAAGACATAAGGGACTATGTTTATGAAGTTTATTATATATACACATACACATAGTATATGTATGTTTATAAGATGGATAAGAAAACTATGTAAGAGGCCAGCCTCCTGATTGGGTGAAGCATTATTTTTTAGGTCTTTGGTAACCAGGTAAGGCCCACTAGGCACAGCTGCCTGTTTTCAGGGGTGACCTGGGAGCACTGGGGAGGTTAAGTGACTTGCTTAGAGTTGCACAGTATGCAAGTGAAGGCTGTGGGAATCAAACCCAGGTCTGCTGGATGTACGGTACCAAGCTCATTCACACTCATTACTCAAACCTCTAGGATATACTGCCAGCCACAAAGATCACACATATGCCCTTCTTTTCATCCCTTAGAACTTTCTGGACATTTTATAAGACAGATAATCCACTACAGGGCATGCTTACTTGCTGTACTATATGAACACGTTGGATGGCGACTGCACACCCTGTAGTGGATTATGTATTACATATCACCTTCCTCTGGTATGTAAATAAAACCAAACTTCATAAGACACAGTCACAATGCATTATTCTCAATTTTCCACTAAACTTCCTTTCCTTGTACTGGCTCCACGCAGCCTGCATTGGGAACTGTGTTAACTAAGTCTACTACTATTAGTAATGCATATACATTTTACTTCAGCATTGTCCTGCAGTGACATACAAGTATTAAAAATATTAAAAAGTTCAGATTGGCAGTGTCAGTGTGATTATTTTATTTTTCTCTGTTTTCCCCATTCCCTTTGCTTATCACCCTTTTTACCATGGATTCATCTTTTTATCAGTCTTCCCAGCATTCTTTCATTCTTTTTCTGCCCAACAGTTGTGGTCATTTGACTATACCCTTGCTTTAATGTTTTGGGGTTGATCCCCTCTGCCATTTACACAGCTATACCATGAACCTTGGGACAAACAGATACCTCTGAATGTGCTACCATTGGCTGCTGTCTGATAATCTTTGCAAGACTGTGTGTATACTTCCTACTACTACTGGACCTTCTACTGCACTAACCTTCCTCACATTCCATATAAAGGATGTCCCCAGTTTTAACACTTACTCCAATCCATCCCATATGTGCAGTAAAATATTAAAAAAATAACCTAATGACAGCAAAGTTCTGGGTAACTTTGCCCCGTACCCCAGACATAATGGCACTGGCAGTAAAGCTCTCATCATCTAGCAGGTGGGTGGACTGTGGACAACTATGCTTTCAGTCAAGTGCCCTCATTCTCTCCTTTGTTTGCATACCCCATGGCACCTCCCTTTCTATTGGTGCTTGTTTTCCTTCCCACCACAGAAGAGACATCAACTCCCTCCCCCAAGGTTGAAGCATGATGCAAACAGATCAAGGCAACATCTTACCAGCTCAGGGAAGTTAGGACCAAGACAGTTGGCAGCATGTCTCAATTGGTATCACATTCATCTCCAGACCAGGAGGTTGTGAGTTCTATTCCCACACCAAGATTGAGCCCATACTCCTGGCACCTGAATGCAGTATTAAGTGGGTGTACTGTCGGGGCATGCAGTGGGCTTAACACAGAAACACAGAATTTGATGGCGGATAAGGACAGCTTGGCCCACCTAGTCTGCCCATTTCACTATCTAATGGATAAGCTGCAGATCCTAGTTAACCAACAGCCTACTTCTTTCTACCTCCCACTAGAATTGCTTTATGTCTGTCCCATGCATTCTTGAATTCCCCCACTGTTTTTGACTCCACAACCTCCTCAGGAAGGCTGTTCCATGCATCCACAACCCTCTCCATGAAAACATACTTTCTCACATTACCACTGAGCCACCCCCCCCATCTTCAAATTGTGCCCCCTTGTTCTTGCACGTCTCTTTTTCTGAAAGTTGCTACCCTCTTGGACTATGTTGATTCCCTTGAGGTACTTGAAAGTTTCAATCATGTCCCCCCTCCCTTCTTTCCTCAAGGGTATACATATTGAGCTCCTTTAGTCTCTCTTCGTATGTCTTCTAGTGCAGACCCAGCACCATTTTGGTTGCCCTCCTCTGGATAGTCTCCACCCTGTCTATGTCTTTGCGGTGATGGGGTCTCCAGAACTGCACACAGTACTCCAGATGGGGTCTCACCAACTGTCCGTACAGAGGGATAACAACTTCCTGTTTTCTACTGGTGATGCCTCTCCTTATACATCCCAGTATCCCCCCAGCCCTCCTTACTGCCTTCTCATATTGCTTGCCTACCTTTAGGTCGTCTGATATAACTACCCCCAGATCCCTTTCCATTTTTGCTGTTGTCAGTATTTCACCCCCCAATGTGTACTCTCCCCCTGGGTTTTTGGTTTCTAAGTGCATTACTTTGCATTTCTTTGCGTTGAATCTAAGCTGCCATACATTTGACCATTCCTCCAATCTTGCCAAGTCCCTTCTCATCCTTTCCATCCCACCTTGTGTATCAACCCTGTTGCAGATCTTTGTGTCGTCTGCAAAGAGACATACTTTTCCTTCCAGTCCCTCTGCAATGTCACTTATAAAGACATTCAAAAGAGCCAGTACTGAACTCTGCGATACCCCACTAGTAACCCCCCTTTCTTCACTTGTCTAGCCAATGTTTTTCCCAGGCTTTCACCCTGGAACCCACTCCCAGGCTGGCTAAGTTGTTTATTAATCTTTTGTGTGGGACTGTGTCAAATGCCTTGCTAAAGTCTATGTAGACCATGTCCACAGCCCCTCCCTGGTCTACTACTTTGGTCACCCAGTCAAAGAAATCAATTAGATTCATCTGACATGACCTTCCCACATGAATACCACCATCCAACAACCAGTCACCCAGGCAAGTTTAAGTTTATAATAGGGCCAACACTCCATGATAGTCCAGGTCCTCCCATCACATCTTGACCTGAATAGCATCATTCTTGCCTCAGTAGTGCACTGAGGGGTGCACTGCTGGGGCAAGAATGCTTAATGCTAGTATTTGAGCCTGAAGGTAATAGGAGGATTGGGATCATCATGCAGTATTGGACCTACTGGTGGCTGGCGAATGGGGGGGAGGGTAGATTAAAGGGTGCATGCAGCCCAGAAGGGCTGGGTGGATCCCCTTCAGATCGATAAGGCAAAATGTAACTTGTTTCACTCACGAAGTCAATGAGCAAGAGCAGACCACCTCCTGGTTTAGCCCCTCCCAGCAAACACCCCCTCCACATTTTAGCAACTCTGATAGTTTTAGAAAAAGCCAAGAAACACCACAAAAACAATAGGTTCCTGCTAGCTTGCCCTCATTCATCACTCATACATAATAACACCTGTTGGACTAGCCCCCTTTCACTCTCTGCTTAAGATCTTTTGCTGTTGAGTCCTGCTCATATGTTTCACTCCTCAGGTGGTGGCCCTAGAGCATCGCAGGTCAAGACAGAGGTCAAATTAACTCTATCTGAGTTGACCAACAGAAAAGTCATCCCAGTGGCCTCGAATACCACAACCCCTAGACACTGCACACACAGTCTCTCCCTCCTCTAGATTTGACCCTGTGCTATCAGTCAATCAAACAGTAACTCTAAGAGGGGGACCAGCTTGCTAGTTGCAACCAACTCTTGTCTCGGACTCCTGCTTTCAATCACCAACAATGCCAGACTAGCTGGTATTATTATTTTGCAATCCTCACAGTTAGTTTTTATTTTTTTTATACAGTGCCCACAGTGGAGTGCATTGACGGAGTAGCAATGCTTTCTATTAACACTCTACAAGACTTAAAGGGAAATGTCCACTTGAAATCGGGCTCCACCTCAGTATGATTTAGGGCCTGATTAGCATTTCTGAAAACAATCTAATTTTTTTAACTTACACATAGTTTAGTTATTTATAGTGTATCTGGTTGATCCTGCCATCCCTCCCACCAGCATTTTGAAAGCAAGCACCTCCTAGCAGCACATCACAACCTCCCGTAGCTGTGCCGAGAATGGCATATGAGCCATGGAGCAGCTGCGGGAGAGTGCATGGGGTCCTGTATATTTGGAGCTATTAACGGCTCCAGTTTGTATGTAGATGTCTCAGTGCTGTATCAAGATCAAGTACAGATTAGCAGTTCACTGCTTTCAAAGTGGCAACAGGATCAACCAGATAAAATCTAAATAACTAATCTCAGTGCAAGTTAAAAAAAACTGTTTGCGAAAATGTTAACTGGGCCCTGCCTCACACTGAGGTGGGGCCTGATGTTAGGTGGACGATTCCCTTCAAGTAATAATGTAAGGTTTATCTCAACTGGTGATGTTAAAATAAACAGAAGGTAAGACAGTAAAATAAATACATACCATTGACGTCCCTGCCACCCCCAGGTGGGGGTACTGCAGTGGGTCCTGATGCCCTCCCTCCCCAG
Organism: Neoceratodus forsteri; assembly: GCA_016271365.2. Lineage (NCBI taxonomy): Eukaryota > Metazoa > Chordata > Ceratodontiformes > Ceratodontidae > Neoceratodus > Neoceratodus forsteri. The sequence goes on along the minus strand of CM057450.1, from coordinate 925,917,641 downwards.
AGCAGGTGAGCAACCATGCAGATTTTCACTGTAGATGATCCCCAGCCCCAGACAGTCTCAGACCCCTTCACACCACCAAACAAGACAAAGATTCCCCACCAACAGCAGATGATGCCCAACCCCAGCACCAGACTCTGGTTCAATGTCCCCAGTGCCCCCCCCCCCGACAGACACAGACACACACACACACACGCACTGCAGACAGTCTCAGACCTCCTCACACCCCCAAATGAGACAAATATTCCCTGACAACAGCAGGTGCAGATGGTCCCCAACCCCATCACCAGATTCTGGTTCAACCCCAAACAAAACACACACTGCAGTCTTAGTTCCCTCTTACTTCCCACCAGCAGCAGATGTTGATCCAACCCCAGCACCAGACTCTGGTTCAGTGCTGCTCAGTGGAGGACAGTCTTAACCCCCCACACACACACTGCAGACAATGTTGCCCCCACCACCAAACTAGACAAAGTTCCCCGCTAGCAGCAGATGATCCCCAGCCCCAGTACCAGACTCTGATTCAGCCCCCAAGCGGTGGATAGTCACAAGCTCGAGCACATGCACACACACACACACCCACACCCAGACCATACAGATTCCCCATCAACAACAGACACTGACAATCCCAACCCCCCAGAACCAGACTCTGGTTCAACACCCCCAGCGATGGACAGTCTCTCAATACCCCCCAACATACACACTGCAGACAGTTTCAACCCACTATCACCACTGAACCAGACATTACTAGTCCAAAGCAGTCGGCAGATGATCCCCAACCCAGCACCAGACTTTGGTTCTACCCCAACTGGTGAAAGTCTCAAGCCTCCACCTACACAAACACACACACACTGCAGTCTCAGTCCCCCCTCACCCCAAGCGGACACTGACAGATTCCCCACCAACAGCAGACTCCAAACCCAGCACCAGACTCTGTTCATCCCCCCCCCAAGCTTTGTACAAACACCACCTCACAATGGTTGATAGTTTCAAGCCCCCCCATATATCAGTTGTTAAAACCCTCTACCCAGTCGCACTAGCAGCTGCAACCTCTTAAGCCAAGTGGAATTCCCCGCACAACCAGCACATAGTTTCTATGGCATCCACATCCACTCCACCCACCCCTAGTTGTGACCACCATCCACCAGCACAAAGCTCAACCACAGCCTGAGCCTCACCTTCTAACCTGATATAAGCTGGCTGGGACTACAGCCATGTGCCGATCGATCCCGTAGCCTGCTTTGGTTTTTTGACCTGCAGGAAGGAGCCTGTGCATGACTCAGTCCAAGCGCCTGCTGCTGCAGCTCCGATTCTGCCAGAAACCATCCGCTACTGTTTTCCATGCACAATCAGTAGGTACAAATACAATCCATTTTAAAAAGCCCGCTGATCCCCCTTCCAACAGCTTAACAGTTTACTATGTAAGGCATGCCTCCCATCCCTTTTGCCTACTAATCCGCCGCTGCCCAACACAACTCTGACTCACCCCTTCAGAGTCCCTGTCCCTCCTGTCTCAAATTTTATATGCATTGCAGAGTACCTGTAAAATGGTCCAGGCAATGGCCTATCGCTGGCAGCAGAGAGAGGGGAAGTGACACCAAACATTTTTTTCCAGTTAGTTAGAGAAACTCACTCGAGAGAGCTGGTGTGCGAGCCGCATGTTGCGCCATGGCGTGCACCCTTGTGCTGAACCAAAAGAAGGATTTCAACAAATGGAATCAGATCCAGGAATCAGACACAGGTAAACCTGGTATTTTGAAGAGGCAAGAGTCCGCCCCGCCAACCATACTTACCACTCCCCCTCACACCAGTTGCCCAATTAGCTTAGCAGCAACTGGGCAAAAGTCATGCAGGGAAGGCGCCGGGGTTTGCCAGTGTCTGAGTTCATTTCTTACTCCTTCCTTTGTTTTTTTCTCTGCTCTGGGCTACTCCTAAATTGTGTTTAATTATGCTAAGTCATTTAGCGTGAAGAAGATCAAAGGCAGAGGGGCACTGTCACACTTACTTGCTGCACCGGACGTTTCTTTTGATCTTGGTCTCCCTCATCCTGCACTGTTTACTGAGAGTTCCAGTCTCACTCACTCACAGCGTACATGAAGGGGCCTGAACAGTTTCTGTTCCATTCTAACAGCTGCCCCCTCCATACATGCATTGATATATGCGAAGTACGCATGGCAGGGGGGCCCACCCGGAAATGTCCAGGTATCCGGCCAGGCCAGTCCGACCCTGTTATGAAGGAGTTTATGTTGAATTAACCTTAGGTTATCTAAGGGAATATGTTGGTATGTATTCTTCCATAAGGTAGACCAGGGCTGAGCACTAGCCTCAGTCTCCCTGAGCCAGTAATGGAGAATTTATTTATTTATTTAAGAGATTTACCAGGAAGGCATACTGAGCGGAGTACCGCTCGATTCCAGATGCGCCCTGGGGGTAGGGGGTTACATGGGTGAGGCAGTGCAATGAGAACAGTTCAGGAATAATAGGTTCCATACCAAATGTTTGAGTAAGTAGCAGTTTGTAAAGATTAGAGATGGGGTGGGGGTTTAAACTATTGGTTAACATATCACCCAGTGGGTCTTGAGCAGTAGTAATCAATGGAACATGGCCAAAATAGGCTGTCAAGGCTGTTTTGATTAGTAACAGTTCAGGAAGGAACTTTTTATGAAGAGATTTGTTGACCAAAACTTCATGTAAGGATATATATAAATTATTCCTAATAAAGGAACCAGCAGTGAGTCTGATATTGTCAGGGAACCAGCTGGTATAGGTTTCCTATTTATTTTAAAATGTGGGTTATCAAAGATAGGTTGGGCTAAGCTTTGAGAACATGAAAAGCCTAAAAAAGATAACATTTGATAATGAATTTTCAGAGAGGTTCCAGTCATGGAACATCTCAGTTTTGCAGGCAGTGACCTGAACTTGGAGTGTAATAGTGAGTCAGGACGAACTTTATATTTTTTCATCAAGTTAAGCTCCAGGTCAAGCCATATTGAGTGATAGCGATCAGAAGAGCTATATGGAGATAACCACTTTATATATTTATTGATTTGAGAAGCCATGTAATATAGCGTACAGTTGGGTAACTTAATTCCACCTTGTTCTTTAGAGAGAACAAGTTTTCTCCATGCTATTATTGGAGTTTTACCACCCCATATGAAATTGATGATTTCTGAGTTTAAATTATTAAAGCACTTTAGGGGTATTAAAACATTTAACATATTAAGCAGATGGAAAAGTCTCCAAACAATATTCATTTTAATAACATTAACTCTACCCCAAAAAGAAAGGGGAAGTCGATGTCATCTTTTAAGGTCTTGTTTGATTGTATTTAATAAATCATGCAAGTTTAATTTTAATAGCAGGGATTGATCCTTCGTTAGTTATATACCTAAGTATTTTTAATTTCTGGGGGGACCATGTAAAGCCTATGTTTGTTATCTCTGTTTTAAATAGAGAGAAATTAAGGAGCAAGACCTCCATTTTATCAATATTTAGTTTGTAGTTGGAATGGAAACTAAATTCCTGTATAGTGACTAACGCTGCCTTGATGGAAGGCACTGGATTGGCAACATGAAGCAGAATATCATCTGCAAATGCAGAGATTTTACATCGAAAGTTACCACAGTTAATGCCTATAATTTGAGGATTAGGATTTAGAAAATAAAGTAGGGGTTCAAGATGTAAATTGATTAGGAGAGGGGATAAGGAACAACCCTGTCTAGTTCCAGAATATAGAGTGTTTGCATCTGAGATTAAGCCATTGCAACTTAGTCTGGCTGAGGGAAGAGTATAAAGGATTTTTAACCATGATATACATTTAAGTGGGAATCCAAAACAAAAGAGAGTATAACATAAAAATTTATGGTGGACTCTATCAAATGTTTTTTCTGCATCTAGTAAAACCAAGGCCATAGGGATGTTGAAATCACTAGATGCAGAAAAAATATGGGCCAGTTTTTTAATATGGTCAGAAGCTTGTCTCTTGGAAATAAAACCTACTTGTTCCCTGGAACTAAATGTGGGTGCCAGATTAGTTTGATTCTTTGCACTAGGATGGAAGCAAGAATTTTTATATCGTAATTAGATGTCACTGTGTTGGGGCGGGGCAGCAAGATGGCTGCAGGGTTGCTCCGCTCCCAGCTGCTTCTTGTTGTGCTCTGTTATTTGGCTCTGGAATTTACTTAACAGAGTTTCTTTTATTTGTTTATATGAATGAAACTGTGTTTGTTTTTTTTAACTGAGCTTTTAAGTTATTTAATACCATTAAGAAGCCAATAAGTAATATGTTGAGTGACCGTTCAGTTTCGAAGTTTGCCATTCGGTGTTCTGTGTTGCTTTGGGAATCTCCCCCCAAAACATTTTTTCGACGACTGAGCATTTATTCATGGGGCCAGATATTCAAACTGCGCTATTTTGTGGAGCAAGCCCTTGCGCTGCACAAAATAGTTGAGCTGGGGTGTGTCCAGAGCAATATTCAAGGTTACATGCCAGGCAACTCGCTGAATATCACCTAAACCACTAGCCACTATACATGGTGCAGTGGAACTTGCGCCACCGCAAGTTGTCAGAGTGGAGCATTCAACTTGCAGTGGCGCAAGTACCATTGCGCCATGTGCAAAATCCCAATATTCAAAAGGTGACATGCAAATGGGGCCATAATTCATGCAAGGTGCAGGGGGGGCCATTTGCATCTGATTATGGCCCCATTTGCATGCCATTAGCATGCAGGTGCGCCAATCCCCGAGGACTTGCACCTGGCACCCTGCCAGGCAGCAGCCGTCGGGACCGACGCCCCCTGCAGCCCGATTGCAGGCAAAACAGTGTAGAATCCCCACCACCACCACCCACTGGCCCGATCACAGGCATAGTTTAATTCCCCCCCACCAGCCTGATCGCGGGCAGCAATGTGGCTCCCCCCCGAACGTATCCCTGGTGGTCCAGTGGACCGTAAATCCCGATCGTGGGATGGTATTAAGCAACCCCTGAACACATCCCTGGTGGTCCAGTGGACCGTAAATCCCGATCGCGGGATGGTAGTAAGTAAACCCCGAACACATCCCTGGTGGTCAGTGGACCGTAAATCCCGATCGCGGGATGGTAGTAAATAACCCGAACACATCCCTGGTGGTCAGTGGACCATAAATCCCGATCGCGGGATGGTATTGAAACACCCCAACACATCCCTGGTGCCTGTATCCCACCTCACCACGAAGCTCCACTCACCCGCTCCCCCAGCAGCCAGTGGGCGGCAGCATCCACCCGCCTGCCACGCCGACTGACTGCCCAGTAGAACTGCATGCCCATTGGTGCAGAGCAAGAGCCAATGGTGTGCAGCCCATACCGTACAAGACAGTCAGTTTTGTGAATGAATGTATTCATTCACAAACTGAACTGTCCTTTAAGTAAACTACATGCCATTGGCTCTGCTGCTCATGACATCTGCCCTCAGGCAGTCGATCCGGGAGTGCAAGCGCAGGCAGTGGGATGCTGCGCCGGGCCGCGGGGAGGGGTGTGGGGCTTCATGGGTGGTGGGGTGGGGACACCAGACAGGGATATTCAGGGTTTATAATACATCCAGCGATCGAGACCAGTCACTGGACCAGCAAGGATGGGTGAGGGAGTTACTACTGCCATCCAGCGATCGGGGATTTACGGTCACTGGACCACCAGGGATCGTTCGGGGAGAGCCACATTGCTGTCTGCGATTGGGCTGGTGGAAGTTAAACTATGCCCGCGATCGGGCCGAGTAGGTGGTGGGATTCTGCACTGTTTTGCTTGATCGAGCTTCTGAAAGGCTTACAAAGGAGAGTGGGTGGGGGCCAGCCACGGGTGGCAGCTGCTGTGCTGCGCCCTGCAATGCAGCAGCTTACCTGTGGGTGGCCTCGATTAAAGCCTTTTCTTTGCTCAAAGTTGTGCAGGCGCAGGTTGGGGTTGCTCTGCACAACTTTGCACAGTCCGGCCAATATCGGGCTGTGCAGTTTATGCATGGTTCCTCCCCCTCCAGTTCAGCATGCATTCATTTGCATTGCGCTGTTGCTCAGCCTGTTTTCAGCGGCGCAACTGCCTCCTGCTGAATATCGCAGAATGGAGCAAGTTCGGACTTGTGTAGGCGCAACCCTATTGCGCATGGCGTAACCCTTTCGAATATCTGGCCCATGGTGTTTTTTGCTTGGAATGGTGTTTCCTTGGCTCTGTTATATGAGAAGCATTGCCGTTATTCTGCAGATTAAGAGAGTTGTTAAAAAAAATGGGATGTCTTTTTCTATCAGAGAAGTTACTATCCTTTCTCTTATTAATGCCCAGGTAAGCATTTTGCTAAATAAAAAGCACTTTGACTTCTGCATGTACTGTTTTTCTTGACAGACTGAAGCTAACTTCATTTTCAGAGTACTGATATACACAGTTCTTTTGAGGTATCTAATCAGTGGAACTTCCTATTGAAGAGCGCTGTACCATTTTTTTTTTTAATTGGACTTGCACTATGTCAGCTTCCAACCTGGAAGAACTTCTGGATTGATTGCCTCCCTGTATGTATTCTGTCACGTTTTCTGACTTTGTATAGAAGTGATATTTAGGGATGTAAGTTTGTCATGGATGAGGTTTTAATGACTCATTGTTTGTTCATGAAATCATTAGTAAACAGTAGTAAATGTTGTGGCACTGTCATCATTGTTACATTCTGATGACACTAGTGAAAGTCATGGAAGTCCTGAATAAAGATCAAATGTCATGGAATCAATGATGTGTATGACTGCCATGACAAACTTACGTCCCTAGTGATACTACCATTAAGAATTATATTAGCTTGTATGGAGCTTTTTGAGCCATGGATATTATTTATACTGACTTCAATATCTTTAAGAGTTTAAAGTTTATATCTCAATACTTCCTGCAAATTTATTGTGGGATACTGGGATATTGTGTGTGCCTTGGGCTATATGTTTTTAGTTATTATGAAGCCCTCACGAGCTCTTAAGAGCACTATTTTAAAAAAAATATGCCTAAACAGTTCAATTTTATTCTATGCAGTTTGTTTAGTCTTGAAATGATTTTGATTAGCATTGTAATGGCCTTATTGAAACAATGATAGCAGATAGCCATAGGAATTAGTTGGTATATCTCCCACTCGGTTCCTGGGGAACCATTTGTACACCTTTAGCTGGCCCGATTTGGCCTGCAGCATCAGGAGTTAGTCTCAAAGCACTGGACTTAGAAGTGGAGGGAACTGAGAGGATTTTTCTGGGGAAAAGCCTAAAGACCCAGAGTTGGTTAAAGTAGCAGCAGGTATATAATTCCTATTAGACCGGGGTGTAGTTGAAGCATGGGACCACATACATGGTGGGATGCTCCTTAATAGCACCCCAATCGGATGGGTTTTGCTGGCAGCCTTTTACCTAACTTGGATTTGGTAATTGGGCATCCTTGGATAATTTTCCCACACAGTACCTCTAAGAGCAGAGTTCAATCTGTCATTGGCCCAGATATGTTGGCTAAATGTTAAACCTTACTGGGGATGAGAGATCACCCCTTAAAAGAGATCATAATTTGGTATATTATGGCTATCTTACACTTTATGATATATTGCGGCTGGTACACATGTACAGTGTTAGAAATATCAGCCCAAATTGTTATTTGTACTATAGTTTTCCAGTTTTTAAATGTTTTGTGATTAATACTGTAATGGTTTTATTGAAACATTACTAAAAATAGTTATGGGAAATCAGCCAGTGGATCTTCCACTTTGTTCCCCCAAACCAATATATCTGGCTTTCATTTTTAGAATAACAAATTCCACCTTTTTCTTGGTAAGTAAAAAAAAGGTCATTTTTGCATTGTTGTAGTTCCTTAGTTTCTGACTCAGATATTAAAGAGTGGTCTATATTTTCTAACACATCTATTCTCTTAGTAAGAGACTGTTCTTTCTAGGCATTGCTTCTTTTGTTTTGAAGTGAATCTAACAAAATCTCCCCTGATATAGCTTTTTAAAGCTGCTCAGATAATATTTAGCCTATCTATAGAAGCAAAGTTCTCTTTCCAAAAATTAATAGAGCAGTTGATGTAGTTAATAATGTATTTCTGTCTAAGCAAGGTGCTATTTAACCTCCAGATAGAGTGTCTAGGATATAATCCTGCAAACATAATGTGTAGATCAATTAAGAGGCTGGAGAGAGATCTACCCGAGATCTGTGAACTCTGGACATCATTCATCAGAGTCTTAGAGCCAGATATTCAAAACTTTGCACTGGGCAAAAACTGTTTGCGCAGGTTTAGCCCGGGATTAGCATGGGTACTGCTATATTCAAAAGGCCAAATAGCGCGGGCAAACTGCATTAGCACCGGGCAAAATCATAATGTATGCAAGGGCAAACTAAGATGAATACAGGCACAATGCTATATTCAGCAACTAGAGCTGTGCAAAGTGGTTTTGCGCAACTTAGCGTGGTGCACATTATCGCCCAGGAAAAGCTTGTCTTAACCCTTGGAAATCAGCTTTGTGCGACACTATGGCTTTGAGCAGTGTTTGCGCGGGTTTTGCACGGGTTTTGCATGACCCTAACAAATAAATATGACACATAGACAAAGCCAAACATACAGGAAGCATGCTGCTAACTGATGGCATCACAATGATGCCATCATTTGCTACCCAGTCCCAGCCATGTCAGGCAGTAAGTGGTGACCCTGCTGCCAGTGGACAGCATGGCAGTGTGGCCATACAGCACACACCTGTGGACCACACTTCTGTGGACACCAACAGATGCCAGAACACACATGCAGCACTGTGGGCTTGGAGGATGTTAAGGGGAGAGTGTATGGGTGGCCAGGCTGTGCCACAGACCAGGTGTGGCCACAAGGCTGGGACACATCATGCAGTGCACATGGGCCAGCATTGGGCATACCCCAACACCAGTGTGCCTTTCTGATAATATATGCCCCCCCCCAGCCACATACCACACAGCTGTACAACTGCCACAGCACACAAAGCCAGACATGTATATGTCACTGTGAGCATCCCATGCCAGAGGTGCAGCATCTGTGGGTCACACAACAGTGTAACAGTAATGTCCACTGTCAGTAAACACCTGCAGGTTGGGCCTCTCACTGTGTATAGTGCAGTCATCATCACTGCCCTACACACCATAGGCATTGCTGTGTCCACACACTACTGGCCCCCTTGCTACTGTAGTGTCTGCTGTGCACTGTAGCATGACCTACTGTGTGACAGTTGCATGCAGCACCACCACTATCTGTGCCTATGCTGTGTTGTCCCAGTACAGCTGCAGGCAGCAGCACATGTGGAAGTAATGTTCAAAACTGTATAATATTCCCAAGCTGTTTAGCAGCCTTCTTTGACTGAAGCGGGTTTAGCGCGGGGCTAAACTGTTAACCCAGTGCAAACAAAGCATGCAAATCAGGGCATAATGAGATGCTAATTTGGATGTTTGCCCAGAGACTATGTAAATAGGCTCATTTGCATGCCACTTTTGAATATGGCAAAGTTTAGCACCGGGTAAACGTGTTTGCACCGGGTTAATGGTTTAGCCCTGCGCTAAACCCGCGTAAACATGTTAGCGCTGCGCAAATAGTTCACAGAATATTTTACAGTTTTGAACACTTTACTTTCACATACGCTGCTGCCTGCAGCTGTACTGGGTCCACGCATTTGCTGGCACACACATTGGCCACATAGTTTACCTCTACCTACCTTCACGTCACTGTGCACTGTTTTGCTGTTGTGGTTTGCACTTCCTGGTTGCCATATTCAGAGCTGTCTTATTCCAGGGCTAAGTTTGCCCTGCACTCCCAGCCCAGTTTGCCCGGCCTCATTCCCATGCTATATTCAGAAGCTGTTTGCCCCAGGCTATTCCTTCTGAATATGGCTTGCTTTGTGCTCCGGGCTAAGTTTGCCCACCAGGCAGTGCTAATTTAGCCCTGGGGCAAAGTTTTGAATATCTGGCCCTTAGTAATTAAGAAAAAGTCAATGAGTGAGTAAGATTTATATACTGGTGAGGAAAAAGGAACATTTTTTGGTATTCAGATGTGGAGTTCTCATGGATCCAGTAAGTTACAAATGTTTAAAAATTCATGTAGAGCTTGTATATCAGAGTGTAATGCAGGACTGGATGGATTGGATTTGTCCAATGGGGGTTCAATGGAATATTCCAATCTCCACCAATCAAATTTTTGTGCATTAAAAAGGGAGCTAGGTCAGTTAGAAGTTTGGTTAAAAAGGAAGTGGTAGTAATATTAGGACCATAGACTGAGGCTATGACAATATCAGAATGATTAAATTTTCCTAATACAATTGTATATCAACCTTCTGAATCTGGGGTAATTTTTGTGAGGGTAAAGTTTAATGATTTATCTACCAGGATAGCAACTACACCCTTAGATGAGAATTTACCTGCCCCGAACACTTGACTATAACCACATTTTTTAAGTAAATATATTTCAGTAGGCAAAAAATGAGTTTCTTGTAGGAATACAAGATTGTATCCCAATGAGTTTAACAAGCCGAGAATTTGCATTCTCTTAACCCTTAGGCATGGGTCTTTGACATTCCAGGAAGCTATTTTAAGAAGCAGTGCCTTTGCACAATATTAGAAAAAGTAAAAGAGGGTGATGAAAAAGATTGTATGATATTACTTGGAGTATTAGCATTTCTTCAATGTTGCGTATATTATACAGTTCCCCCTCCCATCTTTGGCATCTGTTACTTGTAAATAAAACAAACCGAACAGTACCACTAAACCTCAAATTGTAAAAAGAAAACAATCCTAGATAGAAAAATAAAAAAATCTCTCCCAGCCCCAAAGACTGAACTCCTAAAAACATTTTAACCTGGCTGATCCTCATCTGTTGTACCCCTATTTCTTCATCCCAATATAATTGTGAACAGTCTTACAACAACAACCCAATACAACCAAACAGTCTTATCAGATAAAATTGTTTACATAAACTAGCATGCAGTAATTGAGTAACAGTGACCACAAGAATGTCAAACTCAGAGAAAATGTGTTATAAATTCAAAACAAGTTTGATCAGCATCGTAAAAGGTGTGTCTTCTTCCTAAAATATATTGGAAGACTGTAAGTATTAAAAATGAGGTTAAATAATTAGGAAAGGGTCCAGCTGGGCATATCTACCACACAGTTTCCTTAACAGAAAAGAAATAAGGTTGTAAAGTTCATAAGTATGGAACAGCCTTAAAAGGTCAAATAAACAGCTGATATTTAATGTTGTCTAATTAGGTGTATAAACAATTTAAAATGTTTAAAAATATATATAAGCACAGAGCCATGTTTGAACAATTAAAATTCTGTCAAAGCATTTTTTCTAGGTAGAGAGGTAACCTCGAACTCCCCCCAGGTAGACAGAGCAGATATTAGATCCTTGTAAAGTTATGTGTCTTGGTCAGAAATATAGATCTTAGGGTGTGCTGAGTAAGTAGAAAGGTCCCCTTCATAAAGTCATACTGCTGGTGACATTGAAAAAGTAGATGCCAGGTCTCTTCCTTATTTAATAGGAAAATGGGAGAGCTGGATGTCCCTGTGTGGAATTAAAGTTCCCCTCATTGTAGAAAAGCTTAATTGAAAGTTGTGCAAATCAAAAAGAAAAAAATCCACTTTTAAATCACTAAGTAAATTTTAAGGTTGCCCTTGTCCTTTGGAATCCATAAAGACCAAAAAGAAGGGAGAAGAAGGTAGCACAAAGAAAGGGATTGTCCCCTATTTAACGAGAAGTTAAACATTAGGAGAAATTTGTGGTGTCAAGTAAAATAAAATAACCTCCTGGGGAATTAAAGCATAAAAGCTTCCCCAAAGTCTGTAGACCATGGTCTCCTAACTCTTTCTCTGGAGTTATTAGTAAAATGAGTTATGGAGTTGTAAAGAAAAAAAAGAATTTTAAATAATTCCTATTTAACAGAGATTATTTGAAGTGGAGTCTCACAGTGTGAAGCTTGTATACCAAGTTCAAAACTGCCTCTGCTCCACTAGGTGAAGTATGGTTTCAGAGCTAGTATTCATTGAGATCAGTGTGATAAATGGAATTGCATAGGAAGCAGTGTGCAGAAAAAAGAAGATAAATGAATATACCACAAAACAACGAAATGAAAAATAGTATGACAATAGTAGGGGGGTTATTTCCATCGATGTATTTTAGTTCTGGGAATTACTTCAGCTTTAGGGAAAATCTTGCTCAGTCAGGGTAACAGAATCTGACCAAGAACACATTGCAAATAAATAAAATTCCTCTCTAATGGAAAATGTTGTGCAAGGTTTTATTTTGAGGGGGCACATGTTAGCCTACCCACCTCCTCAGAAAACTCTTGTCTTATCTGTTCCCTTGATCAAATAAAATTAACACATAGCAATCACCAATGGTTTGGAAAGATCCAAGGGTAAATAATATTATAGTCCACTTGATTTTGTGTTAATAAATTAGAAAAGGAAAGTAGCAAAAACTGGTTAATTACAACTATTTCATTTCCAACCTAAGGTCTATAGATAGTTCTGAGTAAGGATTTCCAATAAAGGATCTCTCCTCAAAGATCTGGCAAAAGTATGCACATCTCAAGCTGGATGACATCACAGGTACAGCAATCTCTGCAAGTAAAGAGAACCCCAATGGTCTTTAATAAAACTATTTAAAAACCAACAACTCAAGATACAAAACCATAAAGAAGAAAAAACTTGAAAAAAATCCCAAAATCATGTTAGTCCCCAGACCCCATCCCATTGCCGTGTAACCACTTTTAAAATTTAGTAAGAGATTAGGACCTTGGTGCATACTGTTACATCTTTTACAATTGTCTTTTCCCTTTTTAAAGACAAATTACTTGCGTTAAGAAAGGCTGGCTAAATCCACACAGTTGTAAAAAAGACAAACCATATAAATGTTAAAGTCTCTAGAAAAAAGATAAGTTGCTTGAGTGAAATTTTCATGTTCAGACTATGATATATAAGCACATGAGATTAAAATTAAGAAGTCCGAGTCTTGTGGCTTTGCAAAATAAAGCACGACTTTTATAGCCAGATTACTCACATAATCTGGTGCAACTATAAAGACATAAAGCCAGCTATTCCCACAGCTGAAGAAGTTTAGTAGTAACCAAGAGTGGAAAAAAACATAAGATCCTTGGAATATTTGAAAAAAGCAATTAGCTTAAACTTTCTTAGCCCAGCTTTAATATTTCTTAGTTGGAGTACCGACAATGGTGTTATTCAAAAAAAATTCACCTCCGTGATTCAGAGATATTGCAGCACGGTCATCCAGACTTAAAGAGCTCCGATATAATTTTGAAAGATGAGTAGCAGCTTGCTCTGGAGTATCAAGGGCATATGATTTCCCATCCTTAGATATACTCAGTTTCATAGGGTACAACATCCGAAATTTGAGCCTGCAGCTATTAATTTACTGACAGTCAGAGAAAACTCTGTTCGTCTCCGTCTAACTTCCTGTGGTAGATCTTGAAACAAACATATTTTTTAGCACCCTGACTTAAGTCTCTTGATTTTTTAATTTTGTTTAATATGTGGAGCCAGTCCAGATAGTTTAAAAAATGAATATTGGAAGGATGAGGAGGCTCTCCTTTAGCAGGAGGTGGTCTGAGGGCTCTGTGGGCTCTTTTGATTATATACTGAGATCCATTCGGAGATTTGCCTGCCAAATTTTCACATAGCACTTGATCAAAATGGATCGGGTCACATCCCTCAGAATTTTCTGGAAGATCATACACTACCATGTTATTTCTTTGGGACTTACCTTCTAGGTCTTCAAGTTTTGCCTCAACTTTGGTTAATTTGTGTCGCATGAGTGGAAATTCTGGATCGATCTTGCATTTCCAATCCTCAATCGATAAAATCCTGGCTTCTGAGTCAGTAAGCCACATATTAATTTTTTCAATGGCCACCTGAAGTGATTTGGAATCTTTGGCTAGCATTTTTATAGAAACATAGAAACATAAAAACGTAGAATTTGACGGCAGATAAGGACCGCTTGGCCCACCTAGTCTGCCCATTTTCCTACCTAACAGATAAGCTGCAGATCCTAGTTAACCAACAGTTTACTTCCTCCTACCCCCACTAGGACTGCCTTATGCCTGTCCCATGCATTCTTGAAGTCCCCCACTGTTCTTGACTCCACATCCTCCTCAGGGAGGCTGTTCCATGCATCCACAACCCTCTCAGTGAAAAAATACTTCCTCACATTACCTCTGAGCCGTCCCCCCTCAATCTTCAAATTGTGACCCTTGTTCTTGCACATCTCTTTTTCTGGAAGATGCTATCCTCTTGGACTTTGTTAATTCCCTTGAGGTACTTGAAAGTTTCTATCATGTCCCCTCTCTCCCTTCTTTCCTCAAGGGTATACATACTAAGCTCCTTTAGTCTTTCTTCGTATGTCTTCTGGTGCAGACCCTGCACCATTTTAGTTGCCCTCCTCTAGACAGCCTCCACTCTGTCTATGTCTTTGTGGAGATGGGGTCTCCAGAACCGCACACAGTACTCCAGATGGGGTCTCACCAACTGTCTGTACAGAGGGATAACAACTTCCTGTTTTCTACTATTGATGCCTCTTCCTATGCATCCCAGTATCCCCCCAGCCTTCCTTACTGCCTTCTCACATTGCTTGCCCACCTTTAGGTCATCTGATATAATTACCCCCAGGTCCCTTTCTATTTTTACTGTTGTCAGTATCTCACCCCCCATTGTGTGCCTTCCCTGGGTTTTGTTTCCTATGTGCATTACCTTGCACTTCTTTGCATTGAACCTGAGCTGCCATACATTTGACCATTCCTCCAACCTTGCCAAGTCCCTTTTCATCCTTTCCACTCCATCTTGTGTATCAACCCTGTTGCAGATCTTTGTGTCATCTGCAAAGAGACATACTTTTCCTTCCAGTTTCTCTGCAATGTCACTTATAAAGACATTAAAAAGGACTGGTCCCAGTACTGAACCCCCTTGGTACCCCACCAGTAACCCTCCTTTCTTCACTGTGTACTCCATTTACTACTACCCTTTGTGTCCTGTTGTCCAGCCAATTTTTTATCCAGGCTACCACCTTGGGACCCACTCCAAGGCTGGCTATCTTGTGTATTAATCTTTTGTGTGGGACTATATCAAATGCCTTGCTAAAATCTAGGTAGGCCATGTCCACAGCCCCTCCCTGGTCTACTACTTTGGTCACCCAGTCAAAGAAATCTATTAGATTCGTCTGACATGACCTTCCCATCATGAATCCATGCTGCCTTGGGTCCTGTGCCCCACTGGCCTCTAGCTACTCAACAATTCTTTACTTCAGAAGTGATTCCATCATTTTCCCTACCACTGAGGTCAAACTAACTGGTCTGTAGTTTCCTGCCTCTGTCCTGCTCCCACTTTTGTGAAGATGAATCACATCTGCCCTTCTCCAGTCCTCAGGTACCACCCCATCCTCCCATGATTTGTTAAAGAGAGTAGTCAATGGTGTCACTAGTTCTACCCTTAGTTCTTTTAGAATTCTTGGGTTAATCCCATCAGGCCCCATTGCTTTGTCCACCTTCAATTTTATTAGTTCTTTCAGAACCCTTTCTTCTGTAAATGGACTGGTATTGACCCCCGTCTTCAGAATGTTTCTCTTGTTTGGTTTAGGTAACTCCCCCTCCTCTTCCTTTGTGAATACTGAGCAGAAATATTCATTCAGTATCCCTGCTTTTTCACTGTCACCCTCTACCCACGTTCCCTTCCCTTTATTAAGATTCAGTATCCCTCCTATAGCATTTCTTAGCTCAATTATTTCCTCCAGAAATCTTTCCTCAGTTTGAAGGTTGGAGCTCGGAGCAGGTGACAAGATTTTGATTGAGACCTGTTCAGACCATTGGAGTTAGCAGACTTATCTGGGGTAGGTGGCAGCATATGCCACAATATTGAGTTTTCATTTCCACGTCCATTGCTTAATCTATCCAAACCCTTGTAGCAAAGTGTTGGAGAAGTAAAACCTTAGAAAAGTTCCAGAATGCTCTTTGAAATTAACTTGATTGAGAGGTGTTTTTTTGTGGGGTTAAGAGAAGGAGCTCCAGAGCTAACCTTCCTACCACAGCAAGCTCATCACCAGAAGTCAGCATTATCTTAAGTAAGTCCTAACATCGCAGTAAGTGCTTGTTCTGCCAAGGCCATTACCACATTCTTCACCAAATTTCTCACCTTGACCTTTTACTCTGCCTTCTTTAATTGTTGAGTATAGTTGCTGAATGTGTAATTTAATAGTCTGACAACCTCACTCATTTGATGCATAGTCTGTTGCAGAGTTAGCAGGGAAACCTCACCATCTACAGAGCTGGAGGTTTTGGCCACTTTCCTAGCTTCATGTACAGAGTCCTGGGCCTTGAAGAAATATTGCAAAATTGAGGGAACTGGCTTACCATACCCCCATCACATGGCTGGACCAAAAAACGATATCTAATGGTTCAACAGTAGGTGTAGTCACCAAAACTATGCAATTCAGGTAAATTCTAAAACAATTTTAGTTTTTTTTTTTCATAGAGGAGTTTTCTCTCCCAATGGTGGAGTGCAACTAACTGGCAACTGCTTCCCCTGAGGACTTACCTGGTCAGAACAAGTTCCACCACAGCTTACTCACCAAGGAAGGACTGGAGGAGGGAGGGCCATCCCCGCATTCAAGTAATCTAGTTCAGACCAAGGCCCTCAGGTAGCAGTGTGGGTCAGAAGCAGGTGAACAGGGCTTCACGAACCCCCCACCATCATTTTCCATTTTTTCTTTCCTCCATCCCAGTTGTAGCATGTGCATGTATACATGTGGAAGCACACATATCACACACCTGCTGCAACTCCCTATGTGCCATCCAAGCTTCACTGCCACCTGGTGGCAGTCTAAGGCTGGGCAAACGGGCCTCCCCATCCTGGGAGAGGAGAGCAGCTCTTAGGATGCTCAATCCTCTCCCACCTTGGCTGACCCCCAGCAACCTGAGCTCATTTCCAAACTCGAGTCACCAGCATGGCAGTAAGTAGGGTGCCCTCCATGCCACCAAGACAACTGATAGCTTTTAGTTTTAATGCCTGCTAAGTGGTAGGACCCTGAGCCAAAATATGTTCTGTCATCCCTGATGTGACCACCCCTTCAAAGGTATATTTTTATAGAATTTACATTTTTGTTGGTAGTCATGTTTAATAATTTTAATTATTACAGTTCAGTAATTTACAAAAATGTTAAAAAATGAAACATATTTAAACTAAACAGATTCTAAGGTCCCTTTCTTACCTCCAGTCTACATTAATATGAACACTAGGCTACATCAATAATTGCCTGCCTCACTTTGGAAACTCCTACAGTGTTTTGTTCTAATTAAACTCTGCAGTTTTGCATGATTTTTGCCACTAAGCATTTGCCAACTAATCCTAATGAACTTTAAACTGTAATTCTTTGTAGTTTCTGAGAATTTCAGCAGATTTTATTGTTTTAAAAGGGTAAAAAATAGCTCTTGCTGCACTTCAAATTCTCAAAAAAGTATTTTGCCAGTTTTTGTCAAATTTGCTAGATTGGGAAATTTTGTGTCTGAGTTTAAACACTGATGATATTGAGGTCCTACTCATAAACTGCATACATTTATGTGCCTAAATAAAAAACAGATTTTAATATCATTTAAATGTCAAACCAAACTGAGCACTCACATTGTCACTTTGGATACAACATTGTCCATTTATTATGGCTGTATGGGCAGAGCCATGCAGATGTACTGCTATCATCAGAAAAAGGGGTCTGAATTCCTTTCCTGATGCAGCACAACTTTTGTTCTTACAAGGAGTGGAATGAAATCAAAGCTGCATTCACTAAACTGTTTCCTCCCCCCGGCCCCAGGAGAGAGTGGAATCCCTCCCCTCACTGCAGTGTGGAATCTGCAGTCTAGTAGCTCAGCTCAGGCTTCAGGTTTCATAGCTCTTCATTAAAGGGTAACTGTCAGCCCCCACAAACTCACATTTTATCTAGCATAGAAAACCTTTCTGACTGCACACATTGTGCAGAGATTTGCTAGTGCATTTCGTGAAGTTTGTTTCTGATTGCTTTTAACAATTTAAAGTAAGCCAAAACTGCACAGTCTGTTCTAGTTTATGCGCTGTGCAGAGATGCGATCCACATTTACAAATGACACTGACATACCTGGCAGCTCATTGCACCTCCCAAAACCTGAGTTCTGCTAGAAGCATATCATGACATAGTAAAAAAAGCTGAACTTGTGGAAGTGACACTTAATTACAAATGAGGGCTCTAAAGTACAAAATCCATGGTTGGAAAGCTGAGTCAAGATACTGGGCATATGATTATACATATGCATATCTGGGAGATTATGCATATGTGTAAGTCCATGCCCATAGTCACGACTTGGCTTTCCAGCTGTGATGTTTGTACTTTGGAGACCTCATTTGTAAATAAGTGTCACTTTTCCCAAGTTCAGCTTTTTTTTCACTCTGTCATAATACTGTATGTTTCTAGCTGAACTCATGTACTAGGAGACGTGCACGATCTGCAGGATGCTTCAGTATCATTTAGAAATGTGATTGCGCTTCTGTGTGGCACATTAAACTAGAGCAGACCACTCAGGTTTTGGATTACTTTGAAATGATTAAAGAAGCAATCGGAATTAAACTATCAGCCACATCAGCAAGTTCTGCACAATGTGTGCAGTCAGAAAATGTGTTTTCTACACCGGGTAAAATGTGAGGCCGGGGGGCTGATAGTCTCCCTTTAACAGCTCTCTGTTGCAAGGTCAATTAATCACACCTGATCCAAAAAAACACAGTTGCACCAAGGGAAATCAGGGGGTGTTCAAACAGGGCTGGCTAGCCCTCAACACAATCAGTATAAGGTAGAAGCATTCCAGAAATAAACTTCAGGACTCAGAAAGGCAGTAAATAACTTTTAGTAAGGTGTCTAACATAAACACACACCCAAAGCAACAGCACCTCAGCACTTCACCCCAGAGGGCTTCATCAAGAGGTGGAGAATTTTACAAATCAGTTGCATTTTAAAGGCAGTCATTGTAAAGTCTTTTTCTAAAACATCCAATCAACAGTGCAATCATTTTGAGTATATTTTCTTATATAAATTAAACAAAATGCAGTGGGACCTGTGACTTATTTTTTTATAAAAAATAAACATTTATACTGATCTCTCAGTTTTTACTAAGTAAGCTCACAACAAACAATTAATAAAAAAATCAAAATAAACTTTTTAAAACTGAAAAACTGAATACTTATACGGATCAGTAATGCAAGTCAAAACTGAAAATTTTTTCTAAGTGCCAAATATGTTGTGATCACCCATTACTGTTCAAGGCAAAAATATTCCTGATGATCAACAGCAGTTCAGCTTGTGACATCAATCCAGATCTGCATAGTGCCAAGTGAAAGAAATATGTATGGGACCTACAAGAGAGAACAGAGAATTAAAACTATAAATAGTTTGTTCAAACATCCTGTTCAGCTATACAATAATGAAACAATAGGTCTCACTACTTAACCCTCAAAGCATAATATCAATAGGAAGAAAAAAATGGCTGGGGGGTGAGAAAGATGGAGAGATCAGAAAAGGTTGCATAAAGAGGATCAAAACACTAAAGGTGCAATTTATTACTCATTAACAAGAACACATTTTATTGATCTCTCAAAAAGGGTTTAACATCCCAAAACTCAATGTCCTGATGGATTAACTGTTTGCAATTTATGTATCTGAAAGCTCTCTCTCTCTCCTAAGAAGCAGATTAGTTGTGTCTCTTCCCCTCTTAGGGGGTTTAAAGGGACACTGTCAACCCCATTTGGCCTCAAAGTGTCCCTCATTTAAAAAATATATTTTATGATTGTTCTCATTCTATAGAGACTGCTGATGTAGCTGTAGCTGGTTGTTTGATACAGCCTCATTTTTCCTTTTAAAAAGTAAAAAGATTGAGTGTCAGCCAAACTGGTGTTATCACACCAAAATATGTTTGCTTACAGTACATTTCTTGACCAACTATCTAGCTGCTCATTATGCAGTGGGAGTAGATGAGACTATTGTATCAGGAGTGGCTGCATTGTTTGTGTGTATTTTTAATGTTCCGGAAGTATGCAGTAAGCTTAAGTAAACAATCTGGAGCAAAACAAAGCTCTGTATAACTATACATTCCTATGCATTTCAGTTCTAATAAGCAAGGCAGTAGATTAAAGAACCAGCAACATCAATGAATTTTAGAAAAGATAAGTAATCATAAAATGTGGGATTTTACCTAGAAATAATATGATGCAAAAAGATTGACAGTGTCCTTTTAACCATTTCAATTGCCATGAATTTAAGACAAGAAGGGTTGCTGTTGTGTGACTGCAGGAAACGCCATCCCAGTGATGTATCCAATCTTCCATTAGTTATAACTACTGTAGGAAGGACAAAATGATGGGCATATTTCTGAAATGGAATTTAAATATTTGTTTAATGAATTCCCACTTTCTATACTTTACCCCAAACCCATAAGGATTTAAATAACCCACCTGGATGCCCGATTATTTTAGGTATAGGTTTACTAACAGAAAATATGGGAAAATTTGTTGACTACTTTCTACAAAATAGTGTATTAACCTTACCATATTTCTTACAGGATACAACAGATACCTTATATAAATTCAAAAACATGAAATGAAAAAATTCATATCTCTGGGTTAGTGTTGATGTTAAATCCCTGTATACATCAATAAGACATGCTGATGGTATAGAGGCACTAGACACTTTTTGCAAAAGAGTCCCCTGTCTGAACATGTACCCATAGAGTTCTTCATGAGATGTCTTGACTTTAGCCTAAGACATAGTGTATCTGAATTTGTTAAAAACTACTACTTGCTGTTATGTGGTACCACAATGGGGGCATGTATGGCCCCCACCTATACAAACTTGTTCCTGGGAAAGTGGGAGGAGGAAACCATCTATAGTATCGAGACCAACCCATATTTGGGACACATTAAGTGTTGGTTTTGGTACATGGATGATTGTATCTGTGCATGAGATAGAGATGAGAAAATAGCAAAGGAATTTATGAATTGGTTTAATGAAAATAACTACAGTTTGAGATTCACAGCTACTATTGACAAGGACCAAATACATTTCCTAGACATCATTTTAAAAGGAGACTTAGAAAGGGAAAAAGTTGTTACTAGATGCTATAGAAAATTGACAGCCACAAATTCACTATCACATTATGATAGCTCATATCTTAGAGCACTACAAGACTCCATACCATATGGGCAGTTTATAAAAATCAGAAGAAACTGTATGGCACTAAGTGAGTTTGAGGAACAAGCAAGAGATTGAAAAAACAGATTTTTGGCAAGAGGCTATGGACAGGACCTAGGGCAGGACCTTCTAGATAAAGCAACTTCTCGAGTAAGGTTCAAGAATAGAGATGACCTCTTGACCCCTGAGAAACAGGGAACTAACAATGTTTCAGGACACAAAAAGAAGCCAGTTACTTTCTCCACTGTATATAATCACATAGCCATACAGATTGGTAACATACTATGGAGAAACTGGCAGATCCTACTTTCAGATGCAAAACTTGGAGAAGTGATTGAGGGTACTCCTAGAATCGCCTTTAAAAAGGACTTAAGTTTAAGAGATACTCTGGTTAAGAGTCAGTTCCAGAGGAAGGAGGCAGAAGGAATGGCATGGCTACACAAAAAATCACAGGGTTAAAGTACCATAACTGCAGTGTATGCCAGTATACCATGCAGTCTCAGTCATTACAGCACCCTAAGAAAAAAGTTCCTATTTGTGACTTTATTATTTGTACTATATCTGTGGTATAGCTTTGGGGTGCCCTTGTGAATATTTCTATATATTTTTTTTTTAAACTAATTTTCCCTCCGGTCACGGCCCCATGGAGCCTCTCTCAGGCATCCTGCCCATATCCTGCCTATCTGAGGCCCCCCCCAACCTGTGTCTCCTCTCTCTCCCCTCCCTGCAGCCAGCACCCCTGGCTTAACCCCTCCAGGGTGGGGCCACCCCTCCTCTTGGCCCCTCTTACATGTCTGTTTCTGGCTGAAGGTGAAGGCCTAGGCAGAGGAACTGGAAGACCAGGCAAGGTAGACTCAGCAGAGAGCATAGGGAACAGGTGCCGTCGCCTACCCTACGGAGCCAGTGTTTTCCCTGTTCTGGTGACTTCTCCCTCCCCCCTCCTCTGTGTGCACTCCTGACACTGTGGCACATGGCAACCCTGCCTGCGTGAAGCACACTGTACATTGTGCAGCCCATGCACTGCATCACTCCTGATCTCTAGGAGCTACTGGTGCGCCTGGGCTATCCCCCCCACCTCCCCGGGGAGAAAGCAGCCCTGTGAGCATTCAATCCTCCCCATCCCTGCTGACCCCCGCACCTGAACTCACTTCCAAACTCAGGTCACCAGCATGGCACGATGTGTGGCACCCTGCACCTCAACCCTCAGCGCCACCGGGCCGGACGAATATTTCTATATTGACAGGACAGTTAGGATGGCAAAAGAAAGACTCCAGGAACATGTTCACTCCATAACTAAAGGAAGATTGGATACATCACTGGGACAACATTTCCTGAAGCCATATAGCAGCAACCCTTCTCATCATAAATTCATGGCAACTGAAATGGTTAATCCACCTAAGAGGGAGGAGATAGAACTAATCTGCTGCTTAGGAGAGAGAGCTTTTGGATATATACTGTAAATTGTAGACAAATAATCCATCAGGACTCAATAAATTTTGGGATGTCAAACCCTTTTTGAGAGATCAATAAAATGTGTTCTTGTTAATGAGTACTAAATTGCGCCTCTAGTTTTTGTTCCTCTTTATGCAACCTTTTCTGACCTCCCCATCTCCCCCCCCCCCTTTTTTTTATTCCTATGGATATTATGCTTTGAGGGTTAAGTAGTGAGACCTATTGTTTTATTAGTGCTGAACAGGATGTTTGAACAAATTATTTATAGTTATAATTCTCTGTTCTGTCTTGTAGGTCCCATACATATTTCTTTCACTTGGCACTATGCAGATCTGGATTGGATGTCACAAGCTGAACTGCTGTTGATCCCCAGGAATATTTTTGCCTTGAATAGTAATGGGTGATCACAACATATCTGGCACTTGGAGATAATTTTCAGTTTTGACTTGCATTACTGCTCCATATAATTGTTCAATTTTTCAGTTTTAAAAAGTTTATTTTGATTTTTTTGTTAAAAGTATTGTTTGTTGTGAGCTTACTTACTATAAACTGAGAGACCAGTATAAACATTTATTTTTTTATAAAAAAAAAAAAGACACAGTACCCACTGCATTTTATTTGATGTATATAAGAAAATGTACTTGAAATGATTGCACTGTTGGTTGGATGTGTCAGAGAATGACGTTACAATGACTGTCTTTAAAATGCAACTGATTTGGAAAAGTCTTCACCTTCTGGGGTGAAGTTCTGAGGTGCTGCTGCTTTGGATGTGTGTTTATTTTGAACTCCTTATTAAAAGCTATCTACTGCTTTTCTGAGTCCTGCCGTCCGTTTCTGGAGCGCACATGCACTATACATGAAACATTGTGAATTTAAACAATATAACACAACACTGTACAGAGGCTTAGAACTCAGTCCATCTAGAGGACACAGGTCAGCTGTTAGGTTGAGACTACATAATCAAAGCCCACTAGTTCACTGAAAGAACATACAGCACTCTCACATGCAATGTGACAAATGAACTAACAGATTTATTTCTGACTACATCAAACTAAGAATGGTGCCAAATAAAAATTATTATTTTGTCCCAGCCCTTCCATTGCTGCCAAGAAAAAATCCAAAAGGCTTCCCTCCCCTTTAAGGTTCTTATTGGCTGCATCGGCGACGTGAACTGAAGGAAGCACCAGGAAGGAAGCTGTAACCCTCTCGTTGGAGAGGAGGGATGGGGACTAGTGGCACCAGAGGACCAATCGTCCACAAAGGTGCCAAATTTCAGACTCATGGCTGGGTTATAAGTAGCAAGCCCCATCACTTGCAAGAAGACACACGCATGCCACAGAGGAGCTGTACAATGTCTGCATCAGTGGTGGCATCAGGTCAGCAGGGAGCTCTGACTGCATTAGTGGTGGCATCCAGGGAGGAGGTGCTTTTGGCCACATTGGCAGCATAAACTGGGGGATGCACCAGGAAGGGAGCTTTAATCCTCTTGTTGGAGAGGAGGAACAAGGACCAGTGGCACTAGAGGATCAATCACCCACAAAGGTGCCAAATTTCATGCTCGCAGCTCAGTTGCTTGTAAGGGGACACATGCACGGCACGGAGGAGCTGTACAATGGCTGCATCAGTGGTGGTCTCAGGTCAGCGGGGGTGCTCCTTTAAAGTTCTTATTGGCCGCATTGGTGGCAAAAACTGGATGAGGTGCCAGGAAGGTTGCTGTAATCCTCTTTTCGGAGAGGAGGGATGGAGACCAGTGGCATGACAGGACCAATCACCCACAAGGGCACCAAATTTCAGACTCATGACTGGACTATGAGTAGCAAGCCCAGACGCTTGCAAGGGGACACATGCATGGCACAGAGGAGCTGTACAATTGCTGCACTGGCAGCAGCATCAGGCCAGTGGGGGTGCTCCATTAAGGTTCTTATTGGCCGCATTGGCAGCGTAAACTGGAGGAGGCACCAGGAAGGGAGCTTTAATCCTCTCGTCAGAGAGGAGGGATGAGGACCAGTGGCACCAGAGGACCAATCACCCACAAGGGCACCAAATTTCAGACTCATGTCTGGGCTATAAGTAGCAAGCCCAGCCGCTTGCAAGGGGACACATGCACGGCACAAAGGAGCTGTACAATGGCTGCATCGGCAGTGGCATCAGGTCAGCGGGGGTGCTCTGGCCGCATCGGTGTGGCATCCAGCGTAGGAGGTGCTTTTGGCCGCATAGGCAGCATAAACCGGAGGAGGCACCAGGAAGGGAGTTGTAATCCTCTCAACGGAGAGGAGGGATGGGGACCAGTGATGCCAGAGGACCAATTGCCCATAAGGGTGCCAAATTTCAGGCTCGTGGCTGGGCTATAAGCAGCAAGCCCAGCCAATTGCACAGACACAGAGAAGCTGTATTTTGTCCCGCCTTCCCACCTCAGCTCCAACCTCTATTAAATAGGCTAAGGGGGAGGAGCAAAGGGAGGAGGGAGTGGGCTGGACTTGGATACATGCTCTGCTGTGTTTTTTGAGCTGCCCTGAGGGGCTGGGTTGGTAGGAAACCTTGTTGTTGTTCTTTTCTTGGGTTTGGAGTGTGATACTCTGTCTGATTGAGCAGGGCAGGGATCCTAACTAGGATACATATCATCTGTTATTATTTGGGCCTGTATGGATGGGGATCCTAACTAGGATGCATACCATCTAACATTATTTGAGTCTTGTATGTTGTGCATTGATTTGCTAATGCTTTCTGATTACCATTGATCCCACTATAGCTGGAGGTCTTTCATCTCCCAAATTTTCCCGGGGGCAGTTTGTGCACTCTATTTAAGGCCTTACGTGTTTTGGGCCAGGTGAAGGGGCAATGGGCTAGGGGGTGGCCATATAGGATGGGGACAAGGCTATGGTAGAGACCTCAAGTTACGAGGGCTGACATCTTTGAAAGGGTGGTGGGGTGTACTGGGTGAGGGTCAGCTATGGTTTTGGCATTGGCCTGGAGGATAGAGCCATGTGTGCCATCAGCTGGCACAACTAAGGGAGGAGGTGGGGTGGAATATGGAGGGCTGGGGTGGTGGGGATGTGAGGGAGACTGCCCGGAAGTTGGAGGTGGAGATGTGGGGGGTAAGGGGCAGGTACTTGGGTCAGTAGTTGTAGTTGGGATCAATGGCTTGATTAAAGGGAGGTGTAGGAGTGGTTACACAGGAGTAGGGGCTCAGGTCTGCAGAGGTCTACATGCAAGCTGGCAGATGACTGAGGAGCAAAGGACCAGGGCAGCATAGAAGGGAATTAGAGGGCGACACCAGCAGAGGAAACATGATAGTAGGCATTCGCGTACAAAAGAGATTTGAGCCTCTGTATTTAATAGTGGATGGGGAGGATGAGGTAGCTGGGGAGGAGGTGGTCAGGAAGGGAGGGAGGGAGGAGGGGTGGGCATGAGGGTTGGCCAGGTAGACAAGAAGGGTGGGGGCAGGACTGTGCATAGGGGCCTGGCTGGGGCAGAGGTGCGTCAACCCAGCACAGGTGGATATGGGGGATGGGTGGGTTGGGCAGGATGAGGAGCCAGGTAAACAGGAGGAGCAAGGCAGGAGTCTCCTTGAAGAACAGCCTTGGGGCCGGTGGTGCTGTCAGCCCAGCTGTCAAGAGGGGAGTATTTGAGAACTTGCGGGTGGGAAACTGTGGGGGGAAGGGGACCCTGTCAGCAGAGTGCAGTTTGCAAATCTGGCGGATGGAGATGGAGAGGTGCAGGGGATTCAGAGATTTAGGTGAATTCATGGCCAGAGCAGGAAGCAAAGCTGGGATCAGTGGGGGTCAGCACAAGGAGGGGGAGGACTTGGGTAGGGAGTGGACCGGGGGAACAGCTAGAACATGTGGAAGGGAAGGACAGGATAACTGATGTGGTGGGGAGGAGGGTGGTAGTAGGGTCCTCAGGGGATACTAGTACCACGGGGAGCTGACTTGTTGGTCCTAAGAGACAAGGAGGGGGAGAACCAGGAGTGGACAGGTCAGCTGTGGGATTGAACCGGGTTGGGACTGCCAAGCTGGCTTATGGGATTGGCAGAAGGAAGGGCTGGGACAGGAAGAATAGAGCTGCAATTAACACTTATACAGGGGGTCTTGCAGGCACCCAGTTGGAGGGCAAGGTTGGGGATGTGGAAGGGGTAGGGATTGTGAGGGATGCCAACGATGGGGTGGGCTGAGAGACAGGGGGGAGGTCAAGTTTCTTCTGTTGGGGGACTCAATGATTAGGGGTATTCAGTGGGATGGGCAGGGTGGGGGAGAGCCCAGTGCTGTTAAGGTCAAGAGTATATCTGGCTTGACTGTGCATAAGGCCAAGCACCTGGTTTATGCACTGGCTAAGGATTATGGGGGGACCCCTGGCATCTTAGTGCACCTGAGTACTAATGATATTGAGGGGAATAGTGTGCTGGAGAGTCAGGCTAGATTCCGGGAGCTAGCCAGGGTCTGCCAGGCCATAGGATGCTCAGTCTCCTTCTCTGAGATCCTACCTATGCCCAAGGGCCAGTGTGGAAAACAAACAAAAAATCAGAGAGGTTAATTAGTGGCTCAATGAATGGTGTGGGGCTCAGGGGTATGGGGTGGTGGGGGACTGGGGAGTGACCTGGGAGGACAAGAGGCTGTACACAAGGGATAGGCTTCATCTCAATCCGGAAGGGAAGGAGGTATCAAAGCAGAAACTAGCTGGATTTATCCAGTATAGGTGGAGTTTAAACTTGTGACGGGGGAGGGCTGGGCTGTGAGGTGGATACTAGCCTGACCATCTGGGATGGTCCTGGGTTTCTCCCCTTATTGGGGGGCATGGACTGCATATGGTGGAGCAAACAGGCAGTTGCTAGGAAACACCTGTGTTAGTGAATTGAGGGGGGGCAGAGGAAGAGGCTGGAAGATTGTTTTTATCAATGCGAGGAACCTGGGAAACAAGATGTCTGAGCTCCAGGTGATGCTGGTGGAGGGGGAAGTGGACGTGGCAGCTGTCACTGAAACTTGGGCCACTCCAGGACATGGTTGAGACCTGAACCTGAGTCGGTACACTGTACTCAGGAAGGACAAGGTGGAGGACAGAGGGGTCAGAGTTGTTCTGATAATTAAGAATGGCATAGGGAGAAGCAGGGTGGATGGGGCAGTGGGCAACGTAGAGGCAATATGGGTTACCTTGTAGATGTCGGGGTATAGGAGAGTAGAGATCAGGATGGTCTATAGGCCTCCCATGTTGGCAGAGGACCTGGAAGATAGTCTGGTGGCAAATATTAAGGAACATTGTAGACAGGATAGGGGAAGGGTAGTGGTATTGGGGGACCTTAACATGCCAGGGACATATTGGTGAACTATGAGTGACATCCCCATCAGCCAAGGAACAGAGGTTGCTGGATGTCTTCCAGGACACATTCCTAAATCAGCTGGTGGTTGATCTGACAAGGGAGGGATGTATTCTGGATGTGGTCTTGGTGGACGGGGATCTGGTTAGAGACCTTGAGGTGGGGGACCCACTGGTGGGGAGTGACCATTCCACGGTCTGGTTTACACTTATCCTGGGGGGTGGAATTTGCACACGGATGGAAGTAGTTGATCTTAGAGGTGCTGATTTGAAGGGCATGGAAAAAATCCTCATGGGTCATCTTGAGGGGGATAAGATCGGACAAGGATGCCGAAAGCAGGTGGGCAATTATAAAGAGGGGGATTCAGGAGGCTACCAGGTCCTGAGCAGGTGTGAGGCACAAGTTTGGTAGGTCCAGGAAGCCATGCTGGTGGTCTCGGCAGCTGCAGGAGGTGGTGAGGGAGAAGAGGGCTGCATACAGTAGGTATAAGTGGTTGCGAGAGGTTGCAGACAAGGATGAATATGACTTAGCAACCAGGAAGGTCACCAGGGTGATGAGATCGGCTAAGGCAAGGATGGAAAAGAGGCTGGAGCAGGGGATCAGGAGGGGGGATAAGGTGTTTTTTTTTGGTATATTGGGGAAAGAATGAGAGTGAGGGGGCAAATAGGCAGGTTGAGGTCCGGGGGGGGTGGGCACTCAATGAGTACTTTGCCTCGGTCTTCACTAGGGAGGATGAGGGGACTGCACAGCGTGGGAGGGGGCAGGGTGCTGAAATGTCTGGGCGCTTAAATGTTGAAATACCTGTTGGTACTGGAGGGCAGGCGGGGCCTGTGCAGTACGGGGGGAGTCAGGCTGGATATGCTGTAGGGGTGTGGGCCACGGGATGTTGATATCTCTGTCAGCAAGGTGTGGCATGCCCTCAAGTCCCTTAAGAAGGGAAAAGTCCCAGGCCCGGAAGGAATACACCCCAGGGTGCTATGGGAATTAGCAGATGTCCTGGCTAAGCCCCTGGTGGCCATATTTAATACTTCACTTTGGACATGGAGGGTGCCTCAGGATTGGAGGGTGGCTCACATTATGCTTATCCACAAAGGGGGCTCTAGGGAGGAGCCGGGGAATTACAGGCCTGTCAGCCTGACGTCGGTGGTGGGCAAATTGATGGAGGTCATCCTAAAGGAGCATCTGTGGGTGTTCTTGGAGGAAGGGGGGGTACCTGGATGACCACCAGCATGGTTTTGTCCCAGGCAGATCATATCAGATTAACCTTGTGGAGTTTTATGACTGGGTGATGGCAGAGCTTGATCAGGGTAGGCCGGTGGATGTCATCTTTCTGGACTTCAGCAAGGCGTTTGACTCGATACCTCACTCTGGTCTGCTGGACAAGCTAGAGAGGATGGGTGTGGGGATGCTGTTGGTCAGGTGGATTGGGAACTGGCTATCTGGGTGTACTCAGAAGGTTGTGGTGGGGGGGGGTAGTCTCATCTCCCAGGAGAGTCATTAGTGGGGTCATGCAGGGATCAATGCTGGGCCCGCTCCAGTTCAACGCTTATGTCTCCGACATCAGAAAAGGTATCAGGAGTAAAATGAGTCTGTTTGCAAGTGATTCGAAGCTGGAGCAGTGGTGGATGGGGATGAGGGTAGGGAAACCCTGCAGAGGGATTTGGAGGCTCTGGAGTAGTGGTCATCTACCTGGAAATTGAAATTTAACACAGGGAAGTGCAGGGTTCTTCACCTGGGCCATAGGAACCCAGGCTTTGAGTGCACCCTGGG
This sequence comes from Neoceratodus forsteri, assembly GCA_016271365.2. NCBI lineage: Eukaryota > Metazoa > Chordata > Ceratodontiformes > Ceratodontidae > Neoceratodus > Neoceratodus forsteri. The sequence goes on along the minus strand of CM057450.1, from coordinate 925,887,865 downwards.
AGGGGATATGCTGCAGATTCCTAGGGGGGGAGGGATCTGGGGGTGGTAGTGGATGCCAAAATGAATAACTCTGAGCAATGTAGGAGGGCTGAGGCCAAGGAAAATAAAATGCTGGGTTGCATCACCAGGGGGATTACCTCACAAAGTAGGGACGTATTTCTGCCGCTGCGTGACTGCCTGGTTAGACCACACCTGGAGCACGGCATGCAGTTTTGGTGTCAGCACTTAAAGAGGGACATTGCATTCCTGGAAAGGGTACAGAGAAGGGCAGCTAGGATGATTCAGGGTCTGGGGGATAGGTCTTATGGAGAGAGACTTGAGGAGCTCAGCCTGTACTCACTGAAGGAGAGGAGAGACGGGGGGATATGATAGAGGTTTTCAAGTATCTAAAGGGGTTAAATGAGGTGGGGCTGGATAAGAGTTTTCTGAGGCAGGAGGGAGGGGCCACCATTGGGCACTGTTGGAAGCTGGAGGGCAGGAGAATCAGGAGTGAGGGAAGGCGGCGCTACTTCACTGACAGGGTGGTGGAACCATGGAATGCCCTGCCTGCTGAACTGGTGGAGGTTGGCACGATGGAGGGGTTCAAGACAGGCTGGGACAGATACAGGAGGAAGGTGAAGCTGGGCAATGTCAACCCTGGGGGGGGACTCTGACGGCAGGTGGGGGGAGCATGGTGGGGGACATGGGGGTTGGTGACAGTACCCATCATGGGTGCTGACCCTCAAGCAGACTCGATGACTGTAAGGCCTATTCTGCTGGCATTTTTAGTATGTTATTATGTTAGTACTGTCAAGACTACCTATTCTCAACAGTGGCCCAACTTTTTCAATTTCTACAGATTAAAAACCGATGTTGACTGTGGCTTTTTGATTCCACTATATGATTAGCAACAGAATAATCTATGCCCAAACTTAAAATAGCCCTACAATGTTCAGTGACCCTCACCTTAAGTTTTCTAATAGTTTTACTAAACAGAAAAATGTAATTCTATGGTTCAATGTCATATAACTTGCAAGGTATTTTGTGGAGCCTGCTCTGATGGATGGACAACAATTTCACAATCCAGGGATGAGCCACTCTGAGCCCAGTCATGGCCACAACACCAAATTCCTCTGATATAAATTTTTTATTTTACTTCATTACCCCAAAGTTTTGCCTAAAGACCTTCCTCAGGGAGGCAATATTGATTTCTTTTTTTTATTCAGCATATATCAGCTTTACTCCCATTCTTATGGCTACCTCGGAAGCATTCTGTGTGAGGGATACATGAAAGCTGATGTTTTTCTGAGTGCACCTTGGAACCGTGGCTCCTATGTGTTGTCTCTGAAGTAGAGGCCTTCTGCAGTACTGTATACTGGAAGAATGTGGTGCTGTGGTCTATGATGGGGCTCAAAGTGGCTCATCTTTGGATAGTGAAACTAATGGTTTTACCCAATAAATGACATCGCTGGATGAACTAGCAGGATGCCGAATAAATTACTTCCTGTGGTGTCAAAACTGATTAAGCTATGAATCTCAACATTTCTACCTGTTTCAGGGCTAGTAAAACACTCAGCAGTCTCAATAATCACAAGATTGTGCCTGAGGTTCAGTGGAGCTGTGGGTGACTGTGCCACACACCCCCACCAAATAAATGGCCAGCTGCAAGTGCCCTCTGGATACTTGTTTTCTTTGCTGCTGCCTTTGTGAATGGTTGCAGCTTCCCTTCCCACATCTTCCTCAGTTCCCATTGAGCCCTCCTACTTGCCTTAGGGGCGCAGCCCTGACTAACCTCCCTGGGCAGCCTCTTCTCCACTATGTGATCCACCCTGCATTTGAACAAAACAGTGATCAGCTGGTTTTCTGGGGTGGGGGTTGGGGTTCTGTGCAACATTGTTTCCATGTGTACCACTACCGCCTCAGGTACAGCCTTGTTTCTCTTTGCATTGATTCTAGCAATGCCCTCAGACACATACTGCAGGAGTCTGAATAAAAACACCGGGACTGATAGTGAAGTCCTAACAGTGTCTATGGGGTGACAAAAACTTAACTGCCTGAGTTATTTAAATTCACTGAGTCACTGGAATTAGCGCCAGGACAAGGCAGAATTTCACTCTCTTTACAACTCAGCCACCCATATTCATCATGTCACTGAATCTGTACACCATACCCCCATAAGTGATTTGGAGGCACACTGGAAAAAAGTGTGGAGTGAGCAATTCCCAGTCTACAAAGATGCCAGCTCACTGCAACAAATTCCTTGCAGTGGTTTCTCATGGTGAAAGGCAAATATGTGTAGAAGTGAACAACCCAGTACATGCCTTGCACTGCCTGGGACTGTTGCACAGCTTGAAGCAGCATATCCCAGGTCTCTGCTCCACTTGTAATGAAAAGGACAGCCTAGGTAGGTTCATGGTGCTGGAAAATATACTCTATGCAGCCATTTTGTCAGAACTGCGGTTCTTTCCTCTGTAGATAGAACACAGCTGTCAGCCAGGCTGACAAAAAAGTGCCAAAAGTCTTCGCACTGCACTTCTTTGAGAAGGCTGATGATCCAAGGGGTTGGTGCTCGCACCATGTTTTGCAGGACCTTTAACCAATACCTCAGATGAATGTGTTTTCATGAGCCAGCATCACAGGTACAGTTAAGACCCAGGAAACATTCTCACCCATTCCCTTCACTGTTGCCATCCTTGCATTTCCAGTATTTTTACATCCTGGATGCACATCCATTTAACAGTTGCTTCTGTTTGCTTGCCCATCACATGCATTGTGGCAAGGACCAGTTGCCAGTGTGGTTTGCTTCCTATGGCATCAAGCTTCCCTGTTCCAGAGACATTCGGGAAGCTGTCTGCAGATGGTGGTTAGTTTTTCACTCCTCTGCCTGCCATAGTTGTATTAGAACAATCCATATTTGTCCTGAGACAACCTCAAGTAAGTTGTAAAAAAATGCAGTTATGTAAAATGAACCTTTTTAGGACTACAATGGTGACAACTCAAGAGTTTCCTGTTGCCTTGAAATGCTGTGGTAAGTGAGGTAGCATGCTGCAGCAACTCCATTATCTCCAATGGTAACTTGTCCAGTTACCTTGAGGTACTGTACCTTAAGTTATACTGCAGTAAAAGCCACTTTTTTATTCTTACCATTTGTAGTTCAGTGATGCTGAACCAGTTCCTACTGCAATCACACTGATGAGTGCATAACCAATAGAGAATGGCTTGTGTGGGGATACCACTAATTTATGACCTAAAATGAATGAGTGATGGTTGTTGCCATCATTTACATATTCTCAGCCTTTGGTTGGGTCTGGGTGAGAGTGCATGAGGGCTATGGCAAAGCTCTTTAGAATGCAAATGATAAAGCTTGCGAGAATGTGGTCAGTATTTGTAAACGAGTGTTTGGAAAGCTGCCAGCTCCTGGCACTATGCCAGCTGCAGATTACATTCGCTAATGTAAATTGTGTTCTAAAGAGTTGCATAACTGCATCTCCATTCATAAAGAGGAAGTCCAGTGAACATCATATTCTTTTACATTATTTAAGTCTCAAAATACTGTATTATGCATTTTATGGCTCAGTCCTTTTATTTAGCATTAACAATTTAAAACAATAGCCAGTGACATAGCATAAAAAGAAATAATTCACAATCAAAAAGCAGAGAAGTATGCATAAGACAGACCATAATAGACTTAATATGCATATCAGTTAATATATTAAGGGGATACATGATGGTGAAAGTGTGATATGGAAAATATTTTCACTCCTTTAAAGTGACCACTGGATATTCACGAGTGGCAAAGCCATGAGTGAGTATCCAGAGGTCATTGTGCAGGAGTGAAAATATTTTCCATATCACACAAGTGCACATCATGTATCCTTTTTATACAATGGGGCGTGATAAGTGGAGTTTTCTCCAGTTATTACACTGTGATGATGTCATCACAGTGTGATAACTGGAGTTGTCATACTGCAGTGAGAATAATTGTTTTTATCTAATGGGTTATCTGCTTACCCCATTGTATAATAATACATATAAGATGTTTGTTAAAATACATTCAGCATACTTAATAATTGTTGCTGTGGGCTGGCCCGCCAGTGCAGCGGTTGGATTTCCACTTGCGGTGTCGGCAACCTGGGTTCGGGAACAGACCCAGGTTGTTGGAGGGCCGGCCGAGGGGAGAAGGATCGAGCGTCCATAGGACTGCTCTCCTTCTCTGGGGGGAGGAGGGTTAGAGTATTCGGTGCTACAGTGACACCTAGTGGAGGCTGGGTGCATTGCATGCATCAATGCCAAATCGAAATTAGGGGCGGGTCGGACAACGGTCGTCATTGCACATCCCCGCCCATTCGCAAAAAGGGAGAAAACAACATCCTCTGCCTGGCCGTCCTAATGAAGCTCAGCCCCTGACGCCTCAATCAGCCTCCAGGAGCTGGATCCCCGACTAGATACTTGTAGCGCGGCCCAATATGGGGGTTGGTGCCACGACCCCACTCTCTGGGGGGCAAGCCAGGGATGACAGGGTGAGTGCGGGCATGTCTGGAGGTGGAGACAAGGGGATCCATGACCGGAGCAGAAATCTGATGGCTGGCAAGGGGACCAAAAGTATAATAAATAAAAATAATAATTGTTGCTCTGTATAGTGGTGCTCACTGTCAAGTTCCTTCTTCTCTAGTTGCCGCATGGCATTATTGTCACAGTGCCCTGAGTAATGCTTAGATATGATTTGAAATACATAGTAATTAAGCAATTAGCAGTGATGACTCTGTCCATTCTTGCCAGTTATGTTCAAAAGTACTGAATGACATGACAAGACAAGAAGGAGCCTGACACTGAGCACCACTGTACTACAATAATTTCTTCTTTTCCCACTGGGCAAAGGATGCAAGGCCATACATGATAACTTGGGACTCCACATTCAGTAAACAATTACCCTTTCAATGTCAGACCAATAAAACTTAGCACCAGTGTTCATTGTAGTTTCTTGTATATTACAATAACAAAGGTGATAGATGATATCTTGAGCTACACCAGCACCAGATATACACTGGTTTAGTGAATGAGACCTTTTCAGTTGCTATTTACTTCATTCACTAAAATGAAAATTTGGAATCTAAGCTGGGCTAAACTTTCTAAATGCTCACTATTTTTAATAAATACTATATGCTGTAAGGCCCATGTCTGTGTTCTTTTACTTTTTCGTAGTATATTTCAGGTGCTAGAACTTTCACTAAAGCATACACCTTTAGGTATTTAGTAATCCATCATTCTCTGTTTAGCTGTAACTATAACACCTTCTGTGCTGTCCTTCACAGTAAAAATTGATGAAAGTCCAAAAATGAAGCACATATTGTCTAGATTATTGAACCAATTTATGAATGAATAGAACAACTTTCCAGCCTGCATAGCCTGGGGTACCTATACATCAGCATAGCCCAAATGTTCATCATATAGGACAAACTTTTTACAAGCCAGATATCTGACTGAAATACAGTTTCTGATCTGAGATGTACCCCCAGCTCCTTAGCATGGAAGACCTAGAAAGACAAACCTTAGCAGAACATTTTTTAGTGATCTGAGATCTTTTGCCAACCACATTCCTCAGATTTCAGCCCTGTATACAAGGTAGAACCTCAGTTTTGCCTCAAATGCAATGTACAATGCCTTGAACAAACGTCCCACAAATTCTTTCTGAAAGCTAAGTTCCCTAGTGTCTAGCACAGCACACCAGATATTATAACATAACATAGTAGCTGTTGGCAGAAAAGGACCCCTTGGCCCATCTGGTCTTCCCTAAAAAAATCCTACCTATTGAGCCACTGCAGACCCTACTTGACCTGCAGCCTTCCCCACCCATAGCCCTATTGCTAAGGTCCTCCTGTGTCTGTCCCATGCGTGCTTAAATCCTGCTATTGTATTTGTACCTACCACATCTACTGGTAGTCTGTTCCAGATGTCTACCACCCTTTCTGTGAATAAGTACTTACTCACATTTCCTCTGAACCTCCCCCCTTCCAACTTCATATCATGCCCCTTGTCCTAGAGCATCTTTTTCTATGTAAAATACCACCCTCCTGTACCTTATTGATGCCCTTGAGATATTTGAATGTCTCTATCATGTCTCCACTTTCCCTTCTATCCTCCAGAGAGCATATATTTAATTCCTTGAGTCTTTCCTCATAGTGTTTCTGATGCAGGCCATGCACAATTTTGGTTGCTGTTCTCTGCACTGCCTCTACCTGATCAATGTCCTTCTTGAGATGGGGCCTCCAGAACTGAACACAGTATTCAAGGTGGGGCCTCATCAGTGACCTATACAGAGGCAACGCCACCTCCCTGTTTCTGCTTGTGATATCCCTCCGTATGCACCCCAGCATTCTGCTAACCTTTCCTACTGCCTTATCACACTGCCTTGCCACCTTGAGGTCATCAGGTCTCTTTCCTGTTTTGTGTTTGTCACCTCCTCTCCTCCCAGTTTGTACATTGCCCTTGGGTTCCTTTGCTTTATGTGCATAATTTAGCACTTTTTAGCATTGAAGCCTAGCTGCCATTGACCATTCTTCCAGTTTTTTCAGTTTTTTTTCTCATTCTGTCTACCCCCCAGTGTATCCACTCTGTTGCAGCTTTTTGTGTAATCTGTGAACAGGCATAATTTCCCTTCCTGCCCTTCTGCAATGTCATAGATTAAGACATTGATGAGGACTGGCCCCAGAACTGACCCCTGTGGCACCATGCTGGGTGCCTGTAATGGCCGCTGGTAGCATGCATAGCCCTCATTTGTTTTGTAGTTCTTTTGTGAATTTTCATGGAACAGAGTTTCTCACCATGACAACAAACTCATAGAGCATTTCTGTCTTTAGTGGAAAAAAAGATAGTAGTAAGAAAAGCCACAAAAATGGATGTGAAAGAGAAGTGACTCAAGAACATCACCCACTTCACTGCATGTTTTTTCTCCTCTCAACCAGTAAAGTGTCTCCCTCACAAATACACACACACAGACACACTCACAGTCAGTCAGACAGTGCACACAGTACACACATAGTGGTTGGACACTCACTGCTCATACACAGACACAACATTGGGAAGTCACATACAAAGATGCACACAGTACCCCCCTCTCACATAGACCTGAACAGGGAGAGGGACCAACTGACGGATGAACTGAATCAGCCTTGATTACTGGAATAGCGTGCAGTATCTCATGTCCTCCACCTGCTTTTAAATGCCTGTGCTGTGCACCTACTACTTCACTTCTGCCACCTCCCTCGAACATTCGTCTTTACCCAGCTGTGCCCTCACAGCCATGGGCTCCCTCCCTGCTGATGTCACAAAATTGCCGACGGGAAGATCGAACTCAGTGGATTCACATCCATCAGTATAAACAGACAGGGAAAAAAAGGGGGTGGCTGCATGTCCTTTGTTTACAGCAAGTTCTCTTTCACCAGTCACAATGACAGCTCTGAGTTCATCCTGCTTGAGACCCTTTCCATTAACCTATTGCTCAGACAAAATAAAATGCTCACCCGTAACTACTGCCTTTCTCCCCCCAGGAACCCCTCCCTCCAACCTGGAGTCCTTGCTAGCCCTTAAACACCCTCCCTCTCTCTTAACAGGGAACAGGTTCTTCTCTGGGACTTCAACATAAATTGGGTCTCCAGACAAGCCGACACCGCCAAATCCTGCATCACCATCCTTGGTCTTCACCAGCTTTCTCCACACCCCAAGGTCAAATTATAAGATGGGGGTTCAATCACTAATCGACTGGGTCATCATCACCAACCCCTCCCACATCACCGACTCCTGAGTATTGCCGGACTGCATCAGTGATCACTGCACCTCCTACTGTCTATGGTCCACTCTAGGTGCTAGAAAAATAACTCCATCAAAAATATAACACACAATCTCAGCCTAGTTGACTGGTCATTCACCACTGTACCAGGTAACCTCAACTCTATCCTTGACAGATTCTCTACCATCCTCAACAGTGTATGCGACAAATACACCCCTCTCAAAACAAATTCAGGGTTAGGGGATGTGTTAATGAATGGGTACCGCCTAACATCATTAAATTGATGAGGAACAGAGACAAGGCCTGGGCCTGTTGCACCAAGCACAGACACCCTGCCCAGCTCTCCCTCTACAAAGCACTCAGAAACAAGTGCAAATCAGTCATCTGGAAAGCTAAAATTGACTTTTTTCACAATAAACAACTTAGGAAAATATCCAGCCCCTGCCAACTTTGCGTTACACTCAACTCATTACTCGGGAAACACAAGAATACCAAACCTATCACTCTGATCCATGGTGGCAAGCAGACCAACGACCCCTCAAAAGTAGCAAATGTTTTCAACTCATTCTTTGGTGACCTCGATAAATATAAAACTTCCCCCTCCACTCCCTCTCCCCCCTCAACTACCCCTACTGTCCTGTCCCAATACTACATCTGAGCCCAGCCCCAGATTCTATTTTAGGGTCCTAAAACCCTCAGACACCTTAAAGCACATCCAAAGTAACAACCCTAAACCCAGCAAAGGGGGGATGGAATCAACTTTAAAATCCTTAAACTGGCCATTAATTCATTAGCAGTCCCCATCACCAACATACTGTACTAAACTGCTTACTCTGTTCCAGCTATTTCCCTAGCACCTGGAAAACTGCAACCAACAAACCATTGTTCAAGTCAGGGTCAAGGAATGAAGTAGGGAATTATCAACCTATCTCCCTCCTTGCTCCCCTCTCCAAAATCATTGAAAAAGTTGTTCATACTCAACTTACTTCCTTCCTCGACTGTCTTAACTTGCTGTCTATTGCCCAGCATGGTTTCAAATCTGAACATAGCACTAAAACCACCCTGGTAAGGTTCACTGGTGATATCCTCAAGGCAAGCGATAAGGGCCAGTACACAGGCTCTGTCTTCGTGGACCTGAACAGCATGGCCTAGACACCCTCAAGGGCTTGCATATATCTGAAACCATCATCAAATGGGTCAGAAGCTACCTCTCTGGCAGATCGCAGAAAACTATTATCAACAATCATTTTTCTGTTGAATGTCCAGTTAAATATGGGGTACCCCAGAGCTCCATCCTGGACCCACTCCTGTTCCCACTCTTCATCAATAACCTCCCTTCCATCTGACAAACCACCCAACTAGTCTTTTACATTGACAACACAGCCCTCTACTGCAGCGACACTAACCTGGACACAGTGTTCAGTAATTTGCAGGCTGACTTCAGCAAGCTACACACTTGGTTCTCTGCCAAAGGCATGGTTCTCAACTCCATGAAGACCACGTTTATGATCTTATCTGGCCCAAGGAAAGACCCAGTCATAGGCCCATCCCTCTCAGACAATCTTGGTAACATCATAGAACAAGTCTATGAATTCAGATACCTTGGACTGTACTTAGACCCTCACCTGACCTACAATATCCATATCACCAACCTCATCAAGAAAATTCATGAGGCTAGGTCTCTTGTACGAGATCAGAAAGTTCCTTATACCCATCTCCAGACTATGCCTTGCCAGCTCCCTTCTCCTGCCCCTCTTTGATTATGGCTCCATTGTCTACTCCCCCCTAACACATCCCCCCTTTTCTCCAAACTCAGAACTACATACAGTAATATTGCACGCTTCGTGACCAGCCTCCCCTGGATGATACATCACTGTACCTTTCATGCCTCCCTCAACTGGCTCACCCTTGAAGGCTGGTTCCAACCTTAAAATGCTCTCTTTCCTACACAAAGTTAACTGTAACCTACTGCTGATTAGCATTAACTCCCTTTTTCCCTTATCGGTTCTCAAGCGCAGTACAAGAGGGGCCACCTGTCGTATCTTCGACACCCCTTTTTACCGCACCAAGCATGCGCAGAACTTTATCACATACAAGGGCCCTATGTTTTACAATAAACTGAACTTCAGGACTGTAGTTCAATTGGCTCATTCACCTCCTCCCTCAAGGACCACCTCCTTCAAACCCACCACCTGTGCCTGCCCCAGTAGGCAACCCTCCTGAATGTCCACCAATCCCTGAGTTACCTTAAAGTTTATATGTATCTGTTTATAGGCTCTGTTGTTGTGTGCTCTGTATTTTTTTTTCCAATCTAGATGATCCTGTCATATACACTGTTCCTATAGTAAATACTTATAAGTGTAAAACATTAAAAGTTGCTCAGGAAAAATTGAGTTGTTGCATACCAGTAATATGGACAAGAATGGGATGGGACTGGAGTGCAAAGAGCAAAGTAAATTAGAAAACTGCAATGAAAAAAAATTAAATGACTGAGACACCTGTGTCTGTGTAGGGTTATCCTGTATATCAAGTGTCTCAGTTTTAATGTTCATGACTTGTAAGTTTTATTGCCTTTGCTTTCTCTGTTTTAGATGTTTTAGGCATGTATGTGGTCATATACTATGCTAGGACTATGTTTAACAATTGTCCATCCGAGTTGCATTATCTGCTGTACCCTGTATCTTTACCTTGCTTGTTATACAGCTGTAAGAAAACATTTATGCCAATAAAAAGATCCACCGCAAAATCTAACAATTCCTTTAACTGCTTGATTATTACCTTTTTAATGAGTATCTGCGTGTGATGTCCAGCTGCCAGTATGCTTAAAATTAATTCCCAGATATTCATCTTCTTTAATTGTTCAAGTGAAATTCCCCTAAATACCATTTGCTTGTACAAACATGTGGCTATCAAATACCGTAACCTTGGTTTTCATAACATCAGTCTCTAAAATTATTACCTTGAGTTAATGTTGAACAGTCTTCAGTGCCTGTTGGATATGTAATGGAGGTAATGATAACATGTTTGTGCCATCTGCATGGAGTAGTACTGCAATTTTCTCACCTCCAATTTTGGTGGGGATGTGTCTGATGTAATAATGTATCAGCTGCACTGTTTTTATACAGTAGAACCTCAGTTATCCAGATCTCCTGATTATCAGAACTCTGACATTGTCCCTCTACTCTGGTTTGCCTAATGTTATGGACTCCCGATTATTTGAACTCTGAATTATCCAAACAAATTTGATATCTCCCAGAGCATTCAGATAATCGAAGTTGTACTGTACTGTATATTGTACAGTATGTTACATAAAGTGGTGCCAGCAGGCAACCATGCTTGACACCTCTAGAAACACAGAAACATAGAAACATAGACTTTGACGGCAGATAAGGACCGCTTGGCCCATCTAGTCTGCCCATTTCCCTACCTACAGGATAGGCTGCAGATCCTAGTTAACCAACAGCCTATTTCTTCCTACCCCCCACAAGAATTGCCGTATGTCTGTCCCATGCATTCTTGAATTCTCCCACAGTTTTAGACCCCACAACCTCCTCAGGAAGGCTGTTCCATGCATCCACTACCCTCTCTGTGAAATAATACTTCCTCACATTGCTCCTGAACTGCCCTCCTTCTATCTTTAAATTGTGTCCCCTTGTTCTTGCAAGTCTCTTTTTCTATTAACCATAATTTCTCCTCCTGCTAGCTCTCACCTTAGAAACGGTGTTGTGATGTAACAATTTTACCAGTTCAAGGAATCTCTGATCAATATTCTTTTCTTGAAGAATTTGGCATACACTCCATGAGTGGCAGAATCAAAGAAGCACTTTAAATCAGGTAGACTTCATACAGACTTGTGTTTTTAATGTGAATGTACTTGTTTATAAAATAGTTTAAGACAAACATTGACCTCAAATGTCTGAAACTTTCCTGAGCCTCACTTGGTCGGGATGGGTACAGACAATAATTCTCCCTGTTTTTTTTTTTTCTGTTTTTTTTTTCAATTAAGTCTGTCAATCAATAAATAACTACTGTATCTTGCCTTGACATTTGTTCATGAAAAATACCATTAACAGCTTAATTTGGTTCAATTTTAGTTTACATCTGTGTCCTCTCCCCCGAGCCCAAGATGAGGCTATAACTAGGTAGCATGTCTAGACTTACTTTCCTAGTAAACAAAAACTAAATAAATAATTTGTCCTTTAGGCTATATGTCATATAGCTTTTTAAAGTGTTTTTGCTTCTGTTGGGGTATGATTATAGCCTCTGTATTCATACATACATTGCCTGTACCATAAAATCTCTGCTCCCGGTATTTCTTTGTTGTATTTTTCAATATAATTGCCTTAAACTTTGCCATATTTTAAGTTTATTAGCTTCAGAAGAAGTTCTGCATATGTATGACAAGTTTATGAGAAGCTCAACAGCACCACCTGGAGTTCATGACTCTAAATAAGACTCTCTAAGATCTGCTGAAGTGATTCAGGCTAACAAATCAGTACTCTTCAACAACATCTGATCCTTGATAGTCATGAATATTGTCCCATGACCCAGACAAGGATCACAGGCCTACAGTAACCTGAATCACTTCCACTGTACTTTTTAAACAAAGGAACAACAGGTGCCATTGTTTAGTTCATGTGTGCATTGCCATTCACGGATTACTTCTGTTAAATCCTTGCAAAAGTACCTGATATTACACGCTTTAGTTCCTTGAGTATGCACTACTGGATATACAGTATATTCTTCTCCATTTGCTGTTTATGCTCCATTGCCTTTACCCCTAACCCTCACCAATGGCTACCTTCCTGCAGCACTGGCCCTAATTATTTCAGGGCCCTGTGTAAACCTCCTTACTAGGACCCCATATCAGAAGTTGTGAAACTCCCAAGGAACATCCTCATCCCTATCATGACCTCCCTGTAGCTTCATTTTTAGCTAGTTTTGCCCTTTTTGCACTTTACTTAAATTAGTACACACAGGACCAGGAAGAAGGAGGTCAACTGGACAACTGAGTTTTTTGGGGGACCCCTCTGCTCATGGGGCCCTGTGCGAATGCATAGTTCGCAATCCCCTAAGGCCGATTCTGCCTCCCTGCCCCAACAGCTATACCTATCCCATGGATTCTACCTCTCATGGATTAATCCTACCTGTGGTGGAGTCATTTAGGTTCCCAAGCTCTTCCAGTGCCTGAATCAAGTGCTTCTTTTTTTGCAGGTGGTGGTACAGAGCCAGAGAGTACTGCTAGTGTTATCTGCAGCTGGGGCAATTCCTGCTGTCTTCCTCATTCCAGGGACATTGGCGGCAAGAGTTCCAGAGTATGCATACTCATGTGCTGTCTTGTGCAGCCAGCTGATATGTCCCCTTCCCAGCCACTACATTTGCAGTACCACCTGCAGTCACCCAAACGGTGCTCACATCATAGTGTTTGGCAGTCATCTTTCCTGAAGGAGGTCAGCATTCTCCTTACCCTTCCCTGCTAGCCCTCTAGCTTCCCTGGCTCATGCCTGAACCTGGGTCGCTGGCATTGCAAGTGGCACCACTGCTACGCTGCTGATGAGTTAGCTCATTTGGAAAGATATTTTGATCCTGTTGTTCTAACTGGTAAAGTGACTACACGTGTTATCTCTCTTCTTCAGGTTTTACAAGTTTAAGCAGCTGAGGTCCAGGAGCATTGGTGAGAAAGGGTCAAGAGCCCAGTCTACATTTCTTTTCTAATAATGCTGTGCAGACTTGTTTGTTGGGTTATGGGTAGAGAGGTGGGAAGGAGGGAGGGGATTGTGGGAGTTTGAGGGGTGGGAGTTTGTTTGGCTGCCAATTGCAGTTAAAGAATTTCCTCATGTTTCTCCTGAATTTATCCCCCCAACCTGTCCAAACAAATAAAGGCTGTACAAGGAACAGTGGTGCAACAAACCACAGGAAGTAAACTGAATTCACAAGTTAGGCACTCACCAACTAATGTAGAGATGACACATGGCTTCAACATTCAAACAAGCAGGCAAAGTTTATTTCATGAACACAAATGGTCTGCATGCTTTACGCATTTCAGACGTAGGTTCCTTATCAAAAGCTAATGCATACTGAATGAGACAGACAATAAATAATGTACAACATCATGATGTCATAATGATGGTATTGTGTTTAGACCACTAAAAAGATAGACTGGCATCACCACATGATATTAATTCATAATAGGCTTCAAACCCACTTCAAACAGGAATGAAAGGGAAGCTTTTCCTGCTTGTTTGAACTTTGAAGTCATGTGAAGCTCTACACTGGGTGGTGGCATTCCCCTGGGTAATGACATTGGCTGATGAGTGCCTAACTGTGAATTCACAACCCCCACCAACCTCCAGTCATGTACCCTAGTGACTACATTCCTATTTCTTGCAAATAGGTCCTCACTGTTTACCTTGTTTATACCCCCAAGAAACGTACATGTCTCAGTCATGTCCCCCTGCACCCCCTTGGCCTTCAGTATTTCATGTTTATGGCCGCCAGCCATTCCTCATAGGATCTGCCCTGCAGGCCCTGTATCATCTTGTTGACCCTTCACTGTGCCCACTCTAGATTGTCAATGTCCTTTCTCAGGTGAGGGCCAAAGAACTGGCCATAGTACTATAAATGGGACCTCAACATGGAACGGTACAGTCACAGAATCACCTCACTTCTCCTACTGTCAAAGCCCCTCCCTACACAACCCAGCATCCTTGATGCCTTGCTGTATACATTATTGCATTGACTTGTTTGCTTGAGGGAATCACTGATTATTACCCCAAGATCTCTCTCCCCTGTTGAAGTGGCCAACTCCTCCTACGCAGTATTCTGTACATGGATTTCATATACCTAACTGCAGTACTTTGCATTTCTTGGAATTGAACCTCAACTGCCAGACCTTAGACTGTTTCTCTAGTTTTTCTGTGTCCTGGCTTCTTGTCTGCCCTGACAGATTCTAATCCGTTTTGTAACCTGTCCACTAAGATCTATATTCCGCTCATTTCCTGGAACCCCTGCCCTTGTGACAGCCTTGATATCACTACCTGGCATAGGACCACTGTCCTCTACCATGAATATGGAAAATAAATAATTTTTTACTACATTTGCCTTCTTTATCACAATTAAGCAGTCAGGAGGAAAATTACTTTTCTCTTTATGTCACTCTTGTGTTCCTGAATTCTTGTTTTTAAAGCTCTTGTTGTCTGCCCTACATATAATCGATCACAGGGGCACTGAATGACATATATCACCCCTTCTGTGATGCAATTAATATTCTGCTTGATGGGGAATGTTTGATCTGTATGTGGATGTCTAAACAAATCTTTTTTCGATGTATGTCCACACACTGAACAGTGTCCACAAGGGGCCATGCCTGGTTTCAGGGGGCCTGGCAGTAGTTGTGCTTCTTTTTCCTCTGGGGGCTTAAATTCTTATCTCATTAGTTAATCCTTAAGGGTTTCCACCTTCTTGGCTGTTACTAGTGGTTTTCTGTGAAAACTCTGTGGTTGGTTGTTACTGAATAGCAAAAGATGCCAGTGTTTATTTATAATTTTTCGTATATCTGTAAATTTGTCGTTATATTTAGTTGTGAAAACTAATCTTTGTTCCCTGGAAGGTTTTTCTTTCGATCTCATGACATCATCCCTTCCTATCTGGTTTATCCTATTCTCAGCTTATTTCAAAACTGTTGCTATGTAGCCCCATTCTCTGAATCTGGTTAGCATTGCTTTTTTTTGCCTATCAAAATTCTGTTCTGTTGTACAATTCCGTTTAGCTCTAACTAGCTGTGAATACAGTATGCTGTTTATTAATTTACATTCATGGAAACTATGTCCATGCAGAACAGTGTTTCTGACAGTTTTTTTTTGTATAAATCAGTGACAAGTGTTATTACTTGCTTAATAATTCTCAGGTCAAGATAGGCAATGTCTGTTAGACTACTGTTCATTACAAATCTAATATTTTCATTAATATTGTTTATGTACAATAGGAAGGCTTCTAGTCCCTCTTTTGTACCTGTCCAAATGAAAAACACATTATCAATATATCTATTCCAAGATCTCACATGCTGGAAAAAATGATTTTTTTCAACGTTTTATATGTATTGTGTTTTGAAATCATACTTGAAGGCATTAGCATATGCTGGTGCCATAGTACTTCCCATTGCTGTCCTTCATTGCTGGAAGTAATACTGCCCATCAAACTCAAAATAGTTGCGGGCCAGTATTATTTCTGCTAATTCTTGTAGTACTATAGTATTTGGTTTAGCATTCAGTCCTCTTTTATGCAAACGTTTGCCCATAGCATAAACCCCTTGCTCATGAGGAATAGAGGTATAACAGGCCTACAACATCAACTGTAACTAAAAACTCTTTGTGTGACACTCCTTCTTCTGAGATTTGTTTTAATTTATTAAGCATATCACCCACGTCCTGTACAAAAGTCTCTGTTTTCTCTAAAAGGGGCTGTAAGTGAAAATTAATAAATTGTAAAACGGGTTCGAAAAGGGATTCATTTGCTGATACTATCAGTCACGCCAGGGGGTCAAGCTGGTTCTTATGGATTTTCAGAATAGCATAAAAAGTGGGCCTTCTAGGGTTCCTTTGTTTGATTGCCTCCATTTCCCAATTCTCTAACCAGCCATTATTCTCAAATTTTTCTAGTGTGCATGCTAACTATCTTTGTAGCTTAGTATTGGGATCCCCTGGAATGGATTCATAATTGGGTCTGTTGTCCAGTAAATACATGCACATTGCTCTATAGTGTGCCTTGTCCATTAGCACTATGCCTCCCCCTTTATCAGCTTGTTTTATAATGATGCTATCAGCTCTGGCTAGGGTGTTAAGTGCTGTCCTCTGGGCTCTACTTAGATTATCTTGTCCTGTTGTGTTAGTTTTTTGTTTACACAGATTATGCATGTCCTTCTGGACAGCTGCACAGTAGGTTTCAACTGCATGGTTCCTACCTACTGGAGGATTATACTTTGATTTTATCTTCAATGCTGTCCCTAATTCTTGTTGGTATGTGTGGACCTGTTCTGTGTCATATACAGTTTTTAAATGTACAGAGTACAAAAACCTCTGTAGGTCTGCTTCTAGCTCAAACTCATTAATGTTTTTTGATGGTGCAAAAGAGAGGCCAAGGCTAAACACTTGTCTTTAAATCCATGAGTTCCCTTTCACTAATGTTGAACATTGGTATCTTGTCATCAATTATGTCCCCTGATGATTCCTGTTGCACAATCCACTTACTTGCCTTGTTGTTCTTCCAGTTCATGTGTTTCCTCCCCCTCTGCTGCCCCCACCCTCCTCTGAACCCCCCCAAACCCCTTGTTCCCCCATTCTGTCTCTTAGGGTGTATCTCAGTGTAAGCTCAGGTTGGTTGGAAGGTCATGTTGACCTGATGTCTCACTTCCCTGTGGGTCCCTAACATTCTGGTCTCTTGCATAACTTCTCTTGCTGCCTGTACTTGTGTCAGTGTATTGGCCCTGATGGCCCCAACCCTGATTCCATTTATATTTTTTATAGGTATAGACCTTTTCCCTATAATCGTTTGCATCTCTTTGAAATTTTTTAATCTTTTGTTGCTTAACCCTATCTTCATACTCTTTCAGCTTGGATTTCAAACTCTCCAAACTGAGCTTGAAGGCCTCCTCTGCTATTTTTAGGCATAGAGCTTCTTCCATGAGTGTTGTTTCTTTTCTCTAATTTCTCCCTCTTTTCTAAAATGGCTTAAATTAGTGCATACATGAAGTCACATGATGCTCGATTTCTTATCCCATCCCAGTTCCTCGTGAGTTTGGACATTTCTATCCCTAAATTGGGTTCTATAAATATTCTCAAGCCTCGTGGTATCATGTTGTATTCCAAATATTTAGTTAGGGTTAGGCCATGCCATTCCAACCTGGTATTTCTGCATTTCTAGTTCTCTGTCTTTTCTGCTAATGATTTATTATCATCCCCTAATTGTTGGCTCATGTCCCTCCCCGCCCTCAGAGCATCAACTAATTTTTTCCTTACTTCTTCAGAATAAGACATATAGGGCTGGATATTCAAAAGGGTTGCACCATGCACAATAGGATTGCGCCTGCACCAGTCCGAAATTGCGCCATTCTGCAATATTCAGCAGGAGGCAGTTGCGTCCCCCAAACCCTGCTGAGCAACAGCGCAATGCTAATGAAGGCATGCTCAACTGGAGGGGGAGGAACCATGCATAAACTGCACAGCCTGATATTCAGTCGGGCCGTGCAGAGTTGTGCAGGTGCAACCCCCTACCTGGGCCTGCACAACTTTGAGCCCAAAAAAAAAGGATTAAGTCGAGGGCCACCCACAGGTGAGCTGCCACATTGCAGGGCACAACACAGCAGCTGCCACCTGTGGGTGGCCCTCCACTTGATCCCTGTGGCCCACCTGCAGCCCGATCGCAGGCATAATAGTAAACCCCCCATAGCCCGATCGTGGGCATAACATACTGTTCCTCCCCACAGCAGCCCGATCATGGGCATAACAAGATTAACCCCCAGGCCGATCGTGGGCAGAACTCACCCCAGTAGCCTGATCGCGGGCAGAATGGAGTTCAACCCCCTGACTAGCCTGATCGCAGGGCAGAATGGAGTTCAACCCCTCAAAGACCAATATCTATTCATTCACATATCTGGACTGCCTTGTATGGTATGGGCTGCATGCCAATTGGCTCTTGCTCTGAACCAATGGGCTTGCAGCCCTACGAAGTCAATTGGCGGGTGGCGGGTGGCATGCAGGTGGTGCTATCACGCTGGACGGGGGAAGCGGGTGGTGGGTCTCCATGCGGTGCGGAGTGGGGGCCACTAGGATCACCAGGGAAATTGGACTTGGGGTGGGTTTGACTCTTATGCCCGTGATTGGGCTTCGCGGTCCACTGGACCACCAGGGATATTGGTCTTTGGGGGTTGAACTCCAATCTGCCCGTGATCGGGCTAGTCGGGGGTTGAACTCCATTCTGCCCGCGATCAGGCTAGTGGAAGTGTGTTCTGCCCAAGATCAGGCTACTGTGGGGTGGGGGGGTGAGTTCTGCCCGCAATCGGGCTAGTGGAGGGGAGATGTACTTCATGCCCGCGATTGGGCTGCAGGGGATGTCGGCCCCTGACGGCTGCTGTCTGGCAGGGTGCCAGGCACAAGTCGTCGGGGATCAGCGCACCTGCATGCTAATGGCATGCAAATGGGGCCGTAATTAGATGCAAATGGCCCCCGCATGCCTTTGCATGAATTATGGCCCCATTTGCATGTCACCTTTTGAATATCAGAAATTTGCGCATGGCGCAATGGAACTTGTGCCACCGCATCTGAATGCTCCACTCTGACCACTTGAGGTGGCGCAAGTTCCACTGCGCCATGCACAGTGGCTGTGGCCGGGGGGTGATATTCAAAGGAGCTGCTCAATAGTGCAACTCTATTAATTATCGCCCCGGCCACACCCCAGCGCAACTTTTTTGAGCAGCGCAAGGGCTTGCACCACAGAATGGCGCAGTTTGAATATCCAGCCCACAATGTATAGACTGTTGGGCACTATACCCAACATCAGGGAATGCTTCCATTCCTTGTTGCTCCATATTGTTCCACAGTTATTTACTTCACAAGTGTAGATCGTCTTCATGGTGGTAAGTGTTCCACAAAATCTTCAATGGCTGGTGTTGCAATTTATTCAACTAAACACAATGTTAATTAGGTCCAACATCCACGGATGGCTGAATGTCGTTAACTCAGCCCTTAAATAGTACCACTTCAAGTGTTCATTGTTCCATGGGAAATGGATAATTATTTGATTACTTAACTGTTCCTCCCTGAAGTAGGACCAATCGCTTTATCACAATTAAGTAGTCAGGAGGAAAAAAGATTTCTTCACCCACTAAGAGGTTGTGTGCTTGCTAATTCTTTTATTTTCATTGCCCTGATGTTTCACACATAATATGTACTTTTTCAAAGGGCTTTTCTGTAATAAAATAATAATAATTCATTTTTATATTCTGTATTTACACATATTTGTTTCAAATAAATGCTTAATTTTTTATGAAACATTACCAGAAGCACACTTTCTCCTGCAATTATTTCTTATTTCAGCACTTGCAATATGAATCATATATTGCTCTAAAAATTCAAATAATACATCCATATTTTACTACATTATCATATTATATTCATGAACTTCACAATTACAGTTTAGTTAACGCTCCTGTATAATATCATCCTGTGCTCTGTTCTATCCATCTCTGTCCTTCAATAGTATGCTAAACTTGAATGCTACTTACAAGCTTGCTACCTCATTTTTAACTGTGGGTTATTTACACCTCAGTTCTTTGACACGTTTTTGTAAAACAACTGTATATTGTAATACTGTTTTGTATACCCTGCTATATCTCCAAGTACTCTTTTATGCTACTACATGCTTTGTATACCTTTTAAATGTTGGCCCAGATATTCAAAGGGGTTGTGCCTGGCGCAATGGAGTTGCACTGGCACAACCCTGTATTGCACCCTGGCAGGATATTGGGAAGACTGCCTGGTGCAGTGCAAATCCCGATGCACCGGGGCACCATGATAATGTATGCAGCACAGATGCAGGGGGCGTGCCCATGCATATGCGGCACATCCCGATATTCAGCCTGGGATGTGTGGCTGTACGGCACACCCTGCATCTGCTCCCTATAGAAAGGCTCAAAGTTGAGCCCTGTAGAGTAAGAGCAACTTGGCCACCCACAGGTGGGCTGCTGTATTGCAGGGTGCAACACAGCAGCCCGGCCATGGGTGGCCACCTGCCCACCCAGAACATTCACATCCCTGGTGGTCTAGTGGTCCCCCAGTCCCCGATGCCCCTGATGTGAATGCATCCTGCCCATCCCTGGTGGTCTAGTGGTCCCCGCTCCCACCTGAGTCCCCGATGCCCTGATAAATGACAAGATGACCACCTTGGTGATCAGGCCTGAGTGGTTAACTGGGTTACACGTTCCTTTACAGTATCTCAATTGGGGACTCCAGCAGGAAGCAGCATGAGCAGAGAAACAGGCAAAATTCAAGGTAAAACAGCATGCATTTTCTCAAAAATGCAGTATCAAGCTATTAGGATTTATAAACTAAGTGAATGAAAAGTCTTTCACAATGCAAGCAGGTTCTGAATAAGGGACTTTTGAACTGTGTTATAAATCAAATTTGCAAATGGCAGCATGATTTGAGGCACTGGATGTCACACCTCGCACTGCGCTGGCGACCCGGTTCGGGAATGAGCCCAGATTGTCAGGGATTGCCCTGGGGAGGAGGGAGAGCAGCAAGATTGAGCTGCCACAAGGCAGCTCTCTCCTCCTGGGAGGGATTGGAGGCTCCCTGGTCACTGGCTGCCACTTGGTGGAGGACAGATGGTGGTACCGTTCTAGGGAGCTCCAGCATTAGCCACAGGAAGGGGTGGAAGGGGCTGAGCCAGTGTCACAGGGCGTGTATGTACCTGCACGTATGCAAGTTGCCTGTGTGCTGGGGCCCTGGGACCAGGAGAGAAATTGGGAAAAAAAAAAAAAGAAGCCAAATATTTTATGAAGGCAACCAAGGTCTGGGAATGAACTCAGGTTGTTTAGGATCAGCCAGGAGAAGGGAAGATCGAGCATCCCATACACAGTTTTCTTGTCTTGGGAGGGGCACTGCATCCTGCTATTTGACTGCCACCCAGCAGAGACCAGGTGGCAGTACAGTGGGCATATATATAATGTGATTGACAGTCACCAGACACCAGCATGCATGCTTGCCACTACACACTTGTGGGCATGTCATTGTATGCTGGTACACTCAAGGGTGACAAACAGAAGAGGAAAGCTCCAGTCTCCCAGAGACAACATACCTGCCACAGGCTCACACATGACCAACAGGGTAGGCCAGCCACCTCAGTTGTGCTCAAGGGTTAATGGTGGATGACCAGTAAATTCCCGAGAAGGTCAGTGTCTGGGCCGGGGGGAGGTTTCATCAGGAGGTGGGCCGATGGGGGACAGAGAAAATGTTTTTGATTAAAATAAACTGGATTGGCTGGATTTACAGTTTGCTGCATCCCACATGCATTCAGTGGGATTTTCAGATATGGGTACATTTGAAAATCCCACCTGCACCAAGTTTTCAATGCACGGGGTATGCAAGCAGGATGTAGTGGTAGACTATAAAGCCTTTTAGATGTCCAGCACTGAAGTCCACATTCTGCAGCATGCATCCAAAATCAGGTGAAACTGTTGAAATTGTAATTCACTTTTAGAAACAGATGTGAGTCCCCAGCACAGCTGAGACATATAGTATACATCCCCAATGTTCTGTCTAAACATCTGGCCCCAGGTTTCTTATGTAACAAAATGTTTCAAACCATTATGTTTACATTAATTACATTGTGCTCTCTGTTTTGTAGTTTTATCTCAGTATAGTGTCATTTAAATATTTTATGTAAACAGTTATTTATTTACATCTGTTTCAAAAACTTCACACTGTCCTGAACAAGCATCTGTCAATTCCAAATGGCTGCTTGTTAAACAATTTGTTTTTTGCAATTCTGACCTCAAATTCTGAAGATACTGTACTTGATTTAGGATTCACCTTATAGATGGAGAATGACAGCTGTTCATCTAACTCTGCAGCGTCTTCAAGCAATAGGTGCCGGGGTTTTTTGTCAGCCCTTTCTCTCATTCATGTCTGTTGACGTTTAAGGGAACAGGCTTTGATGTTTGGCATATATACAGTAGGTGTAAACTTGTTTAAGATAAATTAGCTCTTTTGTTTGGTAGTAGACCCCGGAGTCAGTTGAAAAAACAATTATGACTGACTTACCACACATTATGACTGATTTTTTCAACTAGTTTAAAATTTATGACTTCGACTCACTAAAGAAAAGTCAACCAATTTTTTCAACTCCTACCATTGTTGAATTTTATGTACTAGCAAGTCATGCAATTAGTGGAAAAACTCTACAGCACATTCTTTTACTTAGTGAATACAGTAGAAAGTTGTATTTTTTGAGTGCAATTAGTAGAAAACCTTTGCAGTGCATTCATTTATGTTTACTCAATATTGACTCTACATGTAAGAAATTAGGACTGCCATATTTTTTTATTTAACCAGGAGAGGCACACTAAGCTGAAGCATGTTTCCAAGTATGACCTGGGAGCACAAGGAAGTTAAGTGACTTGCTCAGGGTCACGCAGTATGCAAGTGGGGGCTGTGGGATTCAAACCCAGGTCTGCAGCTCAGAGCCTTAAACCACTGCATATACTGCCTCCTATTTGTATTTCTGACCTAAGAACTGCAGTCGAGCCCTTATGTTGTGTTAAAGCGGTTGATTTAAAAAGATATTTCATGATGGAGAGGTGAAGGGAAATAAGGACTAGCTAGCACTGCAGTAGTTGAAGCAATATATGTGACTGAGGTGATGTCAGTCATCCCAAGTCTATTTTCTATTTTCATTCTCAGCACCAGAAGGCATTTAATATTATCTTGCTTGCCCCACTCAAAAATTTCACAATCAGACTACAAGTAGGACTCAGAGTAGACAAAGGAGATGATTGTCACATTGGACAACATCATAACCCACAGGGGGATTACAATCATAACTTTTAGCACTTGCCCAACCATGACTGAAGTTGAATTTTCACTTGCACCTATTAATTTCAATATTGGCTCTCTTTGTAGGTTGTACTTGCCTTTTGAGGTAATTTACTAGCCAAGGACAGGGTTCGATGGGACCTGCACACCACTGTTAACCCATTAACAATTCTAGGAGCTTCAGTTTGCAACCTGAGGCTCATAGTGACTGTCACTGCCCCAATTTCTGTACGCCCATGTGGCAGGGGGTATCTTCCAACAGTACTTCCACAATAAAACACAACCTACACCCGTGTTGCACATGACAGTTTACAATATAAATGCACTTGCACTGGAACAATTAACAAAGGCACATAAATCTACAATATTTTTACTGGTTTCAGACAATGTTCAGCCTATGTAAAATACAAGCTTTAACAAACACTGAGGAATTAGGAAGAAAACAGGAATGAAACCACTAAGACTGAGCAGAGGGCAGTGACGTATAGTAACATGACATGAGCAGCTGCCTTACTTTCTATGGCAAGGCATTGACGGCAACAAGGATATAAATTTGCAGAAAGGGAGGAAAGCAAGGTCTAACTTAGCAGTGTCAGTGGCTCAGCAGTAGCACACTTGCCTCTGAGGCCTGGAGATTAGCAGGCTGTCAGAAGGCTGTGGGTTCAGTTCCCACACTTGGTACTTGGGGTTGAATCCCAATACTGACACTGTAGTGCAGCATGAGGGGGGTACTGTACTTCTGAGGTGCTGTCTTTAGGATGAGATGTTAAACCGAGGTCTCCATCTGCCTGTTCAGGTAGATGTTAAAGATCCCATGACACTTATTGAAAAGAGTAGGGGAATTTCCTGGCCAAATTTCCCCCATTCACAAAACAAGATACCACCAACAGCTTAATCTGGTTAAAGGCCAATCAGCATTCATCTGGGGGGAGGGGGGCAATTGGGGAAGGGCAGCTGCAGAAAGTGGGGGGTGCTAGCTGCAGACTGGATAGACAGTGTGGCCTATTTCTGCTAGCAAGAAGGTCAGTAACTTGCTATTTGCAAATGTTGAAATATTTTAATTTTAGCAGTCCATTATATGGCTCCCTCCCAGTCCCCCGCTCCCCAGGCTTTTAGCTTTTGGCAGCTAAAATTGGAGATGAAGCAAGCTGCTAGTGTGTCATATAAGCATCAGCAATTTTCAATTTTCAACATACATACATACTTAATGGGTTAAGCAAAGGTTATAACGAGAAGTAGAAGAGGGCAGGGGAGGTGAGGTTGAGGGTTACCACCTGGCAATCAGTGAATGGCTGGCTGCCCAGTGCCCACTGCCAAGCCACTACTTGAATCATATTGACTCAGAAACCAATTAACATTCCCAATGACATATTATACAAAGGCATAAAAAATACTGTTCTCTGATTGGCTGGCTGGCACGATTTAAAATGTGTAAATCGTAGCATCACCACACTGGAAAAAGTGCCAGCCAGTCAATCGCCCGCCCCACCCCAATCACTCCGATGCCTACACATCAAAGCTACCGCCACCATCTTGACTCACACGTTAAGCGGTATATTTAAAAACTAAAGAAAATAGACTCGTCATTTGAAATAATTGATGATTTGATGATGAACAGCTACAACATTTTTTTGCCACCATTCTGGACACAAAACCAAACATCTCAACTCCCAACAATACAAAAAAATCTGTACCTTTTTTCTGAAGTGAATGAACCCGTAATCACTCGAACCCCTTCCGACAGCAATTTCCCAGCGTATACCAGTCAGCTAAGCACTGCAGTTTTTTTGTTAATTTGTATCCAGACAGTTAAGTCACATCAGCAAACATGACCAACAACCCATGAACAAATACAGCTACCGTCTTCTTAGCTCAGCAACTAATTTACCACAGAAATAACTTCATATTCAGGCCAGTACAGGCATATAGCATTCTGTTGCATATTTAAGCCAAGAAACCAGAAACCAGGAGAAAAAATGGAAAGACTAGAGCTCATTGGTCATATCGTCCAAGTGGTTGCATGGATGCTTATATATTGACTATTTCATCATCCTCACAGTGTTTTTTTTTATTTCTGGTTCCTTGGCTAAAATATGCAACAGAGTGCTTTATGCCTGTACCAGCTTGAATAGGAAGTTATTTCAGGCATAATGAGTTGCTGAGCTATGAAGACGGTAGCTGAATTTTCTCGTGAGTTGTTGTTCATATTTGCTGATATGAATGAACTGTTTGGATACAAATTAATAAAATAACTGCTGCACTTTATTTGTACAATTGGAGGCTATGGTCCGTTTTTTCCTTTAAAGTGATTTTCCGACATTTGCCATAACAAATGGGAATAGTAACCTGTAGGAGTTGTGAATCAGTCTCCTACCATTCAAACAGCCAAAAAGTGCTGTTTTCCATTAAGCAAAATGTTTTTCTGTGCTCTACTTTATTTGCATAACCCACCCCTTTCAGTGCTGCAAGCCCCAATTGTGACACCAGACCAGGGTAACCAAGTTATTAAAGGGACACTGTCAGTTTGAGAAACTGGAAGGCAGTCAAAAGCAAAGCGCTGATAAAATACAACAATAAAATGACTATTGCAGATTTTTTCTACAAAACTAATGGCAGCTTCAACATCTGAAGCATGGGAGGGCATGGCATACTATGTGAAAAAGCATCTGCGAAACATCAGAAAATCCTTTTTAGTGGTACTGACCTGAAACTCATTTTGTGGAGCTTTTGTGTTCATTTTAGCATTTTACACTCCTGGGTATGTGCACGCAAATTGACAGATCATTATAATAAGCTGTGAGCCCTATTCTTGTGCTTCTGTTTCTATTAGCCTTGTACAGTTCTTCATGTTTCAGGCACTGTTTGCAAAAAAGGTGTAGACTGTACCAATAAAAGCAGCATTTTACAAGTGAAGTCCTTCATCGTTATTCATATTGGGAGCATTTATGCAGTGTGGATGCAGCAGTTTAGAAATTACGTAAATGTAGAAAACTTTGTATAGAAGCCTCTTCTGCATGGATCTCTCTTCATCCCCATAAAAATGTATCTGAAAAGGAGCTGCTATGTCTGAGATTGATGCAGAAGTGGATTCTGTACAACGTTTTCTACATTTGCATTCTGTCTAAAATGCTGTAGCTGCACAGCATAAATAAATACAGTTCAAGCCAGTGATAAGCTCCTTTGAAAGTCGCTCAGCTATTTGTTGACTGACTTCATGCAAATCAAAGGAATGAATCCCTCTATGATTGGAGTGGCTTCAGTCCTTTGAAATAAACAAAGTTGCAGCCCACCAAGCAGAGAGAGATGTCAGGACTGCAGAGCCCCTGCTTTTGTGATCTGCAATGGGCTCAGCAGTGACCGCCCCCCCAAAAAAAAATCCCTTATTCTTGCCACAAAACATTGGATGCACAAGCACAGCCAATGTAAAAAAGTCTTTAGATAACACAGTATAGGAAAACCACTGGGCTCACACACCTGTGGAATAGTTTATTTATGATTTTATAACCACCTACCCCGGATACTGGTCTGCCCAGGATTACCCACACATGGAATACTTTATTTACAATTATGAACTGGGTGCCAAGAATCAAAGAAGCTGATTGGCCGAGAGGTCTTTGAAGCCGTGATGATATCAGGCTACATCATCATGGCTTCAAAAAAACTTCTGGTCACCAACCTCCTCACTTACCGCGCAGTGTTCCTCATCTCCAACAGTCCGAGTCAGACCTCCAGTTTGACGCTATTTAAAAAAAAATAATAGTAATCCTCACAACCGTGCCCATAACAGAATGCAGCACCACACAAGCTGCTAGGAGGAACGACGGTCGAGCTGCCCACAACATCCTCCATATCCAGCTCTCACATTCCCCACACAAACATTAGCCAATAGCCGGCACTCGCTGACCACATCGTATCTATCTACAAGGCAAAATGGCGCGAGTCGCGCCTTGAGCAAATATTTATAAAAAAAAGTAAAGGATCCCAAACCACCCCAACTTCTTTTTTAAACACTACTAACAGCCAGCCAATCAGCAGTTTCAGATTTCTGGGCTACTTACTAGGAGATGTTCTTCTCATTTACATTACTGCTTCCTGCTTGCCACAGATAACGTTTTCATAAAAATAAAAAAAAAAATGCACACATCTTCACTGATCCAGCAGCACCAGGTCAAAGGCAAGAAGAACAGAGTTCACTTCCTGGTACTGAGAGAGACACCCCTCCTCCATGAACTCGACTTACAACAGTGCCGCCTGCTGTCCAGAACTCTCTTGGAACTATTTTATTAAAAAGTACTCCTCCAACACCTCTCAAAAGACATTTTCATCAGGATTTAAAATATTTTTTTTATTTTTTTTTTACTGCTAAAATTTGATTTCAAATTCATATTAGTAATAAGGCACTCCAGGGTGTGGTATATCATGGGATATTGTCACCTTTTAGGCAGTTGGATGCACACGGTCTACGGCCTCATGCCCAACCACCCGAGGCGTGATGATATCTCATGATATACCACACCCTGTTGTGCCTTATTGCTTAATTATAAAACAGGTAAGAGAAATACTGTACAGTGACTGGTGGAATCTAGTCACATGACTATGCCGTTATCCCAAACACAACAGCACAGGTCAGAAATGCTTAACTTTCTGAACCTTATTACTTGGTCCTAAAATAAAAAAAAAAATCAGGAAAGCCATTTTATAATCACAGTAAGGCATTCCATGGTGTGCGCTATTGAGGGATAACGGCACTTCTCGGGTACATAAAGCCCTCAGCTTTGCCTTGGACTTCACTGCCTGAGGTGTGCTATATCCCACGATAACACACACCCTGTCATGTCTTATTGCTTAATTACATAACCACCTCCATTAGTTATTGGTCTGCCAAACAAAGGCTCAAGCAACACTTTGCTGCCTCATGCTTTTGAACTAGTTTTCTCACATTGCTCCCCATCTGATTATGTTTCGATATTTGTAAATTCTTTTCTTATATAGCAATAAGAATGTTCTTACAGTAGTACAGATGTGCCTTTTCAGCTATACTCATTTGGTTCTCACTCTTTAATTATTTTTTTTTTTGCTTCTATAATTTATTCTTTGTTTTTTTTTGTTTTTTTTTTACTTTGTGTACCCGGTGGTCTTATTTTCTATGACTGCACTCTCTTTCCCTTCCTTTCTCCCCTCTGCCAGTTGCAACTAAATATATATTTACTTCTGATATTGGCATGATATCTGGTAAAATAAATTTCAAATGATAATAAATAACTGACCCTAGTATTGCTGCTTTATTTATAGCATCACTGTCTGTTGATATGGTAAGTACTATGATGTCACAACTGTACAACTGAGTCAGAAAATCATGATGAAAGCATTTTAAGCAGGCTACAGGGAAAAGTAGGCAGAAAATACTGCAAATTCTGGAGCAGACCAGCGAAATACTTTGCTTCTGATGTTATTTTTGTTAATACATTATGATAGCAAATAGAGTAAAACATTTGTACAGTAATATAAATTGAACAAAGAGACTGGGCGGTACAAAGTGCAGTTCTCTGAATGTTTATCTTTTTAAAGCAAAACAGTCTCTATAGCCTCATTAAAAGGTGAAGGGAGAACACAGCCCTGCTGTGAGTAAGGAAACACTGCACAAAGTACAGGGGCAACAGCCCCTGACAGGGTTTTAAAAAAACTCATTACTAAAGCCATCGGCCCTAGAGATCTGCCATTTGGCAGATCCCCTATCATCTCTCTGACCTCTTCGACAGATATTATTTTTTTTAAGATTTTGAGATCATCCTTTAACAACTGGGAGAAATGGAATTTTCTCAAGAAAGGAATCCATTTCAATTTCAGATGCATCTCTGTCTGGAGTATATCGTTTTTGATAATCTCTAAAAATATCATTAAATTTCAGACTTGTCGTAAACTGTATTATCGTCACTGTCCTTCATACTATAAATATGATTATGTTCTTGTTCACATTTTATTTGACTGATTGTCTCTAGAGAAATTATATTTAGACTTTGCCTTCCCCATGGCTCTCTGCCTGCTCATTAGTCTTACTATTATATAGTTTCCTGAAATGAAGAACTTCCACCAGAGCCTCTTCCTTCCCTGTGTTTACATGTTTGCCGGGGCAGTGCATAGCTTCTTTTCAAGATCTTTTAATTTTCCATTATGCTCTTTTTTGGTGTGCCCTCCAGCTAATCAGGATACCTCTTAAGTAGGATTTCAAGGCATTCCATGTTATATTCACTGGGATGTTATCCTTTGTATTTTGCCCCCAAAATATTTCTACTTCCTTAAGAACAATTTTAATTAATAATGTATCCTTTAAACAAATTGGATCTAATCTCCATAAGAAGACTTCTCTGATTCAATTTAACTCAAAATCTGTGAAGATTGGGGAGTGATCTGAGATTTTTCTAGGGCCATGTGTAATATCTTTCAACATATGCAGCAAAGACATAGAGATTAACATAGAATTAATCCTTGAATAAGATTTCAACACTGGGGAGTAAAATAAGTAAGTTTTAAGTTCAGGCTATAATTTATGAAATGGGTCAATCAGAGCCAATTCTTCTATAAAACCTTTAAGCAATAATAATGATTTAGTTTTCTTTTCGTTTCATGTCCTTGTCATCTTTTCAAGTTATATAAGACCACATTTAAGTCACCCCCAGTTATGTACAGGAATAGAAAATGAGACAATTGTAAAAATATATCCACAAAGAAGTTTGTATCCTCCTAATTTGTAGCATACACACTGCCTATTGTTTAAATGAATTCATCTCTACATACTTTAATGATTATGAATCTCCCAATCAGGTCTATGTAAGAATCACTTTTTTGAAACGTTAAAGATTTTTCTAATAATGATGGCTACCCCTTTAGAAGACACTGAAAAGGAAAAATGTACATTGATCCCCTTAAATAGTTTAAGAAATGTATTTCATTTCAGCATCAAAAAAATGTCTTTCTTGTAGAATTAGACAGTTTGCTTGCTTATTTTGAGGTTATTTAATGATTTCCTTATTTTTGATCTAAGGGAACCCTGAATATTCCAAATTAGACACTGTAGATTTCATTCTATGTGTTTTTTTTTAACTCTCTTTATCACCGATACTCTGGAACTCTCTCAGGCATACCTCACTCACCACCAACAATGCTACCACCTACCTGAAGCCCACCCCACTGGCAAATTGGGGACAGACACTCCCCACCTACCTTAGTCCATCGATGCTCCCCTACTCATGCTGGGCCTTCGGAGATCTTAGGGCTCAGCTCCGGGCAGCATGGGCAGAGATTGCATGCCTCAAATCTCATATTCAAGAGGAAATACATTATAAGAACCACCCGCCATTTCCACAGCATCCAACAGAAAAACCTCGACCGCAGAGGGTAGTTGGTCCAGGAGGTTGGCAGGTGGTTTGGAGGGGCAAATTGGGTGCCCCATCACTCTCTGCTCTCCAACATATTACCTCCAAAAACCATATAAACACTACAAACAGGTATCTGCCTCTATCTCTGAAATCAAACAAAGAGGCAGAAGACACTGTAGAACAGGACACTGCAGCACAGGAAGCTAGCACAACAAAACTCACCCAAATCAGGAACCAAAACAAAAAAGCAAAAAGAATCCAAAAACTTCTGATCATAGAAGACTCCATGATTCGGGAGTTGATACCCATCTCCAGCTAGGGTAATGGTCAGATGTCTCCAGGTACATCAGCATGGAGAGACACTGACCGTATTGCTAAAATTGTTCACAAAGCAGGAGAAAACATTGATGTCCTAGTACACATAGGGACTAATGATCTCACCAGCCAGTCAGTTGTGGAGACCAAGGAACACCTGACCAGGCTGGGTGACAAACTATCATCTATTTCGTCCAGCATCTCCTTCTCTGAGATCCTGCCAGTCTGGGAGAGGGGAGCAGATGGACGGAAGTTCAGAGAAGGGGAGATAGGGGAGCTAAACACATAGCTCAAGGGCTGGTGCCAGGAAAAAGGACACAGATTTGTAGGGAACTGGCAACAGTTCTGGGAGCGAAAGTTCTTTAAATTTGATGGACTACATCTGACAAAGGAGGGAGTCAGTGCATTGGGGCAGAAGTTTGACATCTTTGCAGAATATTTAAACTAGCAAATGGGGAGAGGGGTGCAGCACCCCATACGTCGAATGGGAAGAACACCCCTTCCCCCTCAGCTAGTGGTCAAACAGGGATTCAGCATGTTTGCAGTTCATTTGCATCACCAGGTAAGAAAAAAGGTTTGTCTCCCCATACAGCGCACAGGGGTAATGCCAAACCTCACCCAACAACTAACACACCAAAATCTGGCCAATGGAAAATCATGTACACAAATGCTCACAGCCTGGGAAATAAGATCCCAGACCTGCAGGCAATAATGTCAGAGGCTAAACTGGACATAGTAGCAATTATTGAGACGTGGTTTACCAGTAACCACACTTGGGAGACTTCAGTACCTGGCTATGTATTGTTCAGAAGAGACCGAGGTGCAAAGGGGAGTGGCCCTGTATGTCAATGAAAATATCAAAGCTACAGAAATTCAGAATACACATAAGGAGCCAGAAGAACTGTGGGTCACCCTGGAAACAGAAATGGGACAGCCATAAGAACTGGGGTTGTCTACAGGCCCCCAGACCAGGGGAGGACATAGACACATTACTGTTAGAAGATATACAAAACATGACAGCTAAAGGGAGGTTCTGATAATGGGAGACTTCAACATGCCGGATACAGATTGGTCAATACCAGCAGGAACATCTGCCAGAACTAGACACATAGTGGAGTCCCTGCAGAGGGAGGACCTCAAACAACTGGTACAGCAACCCATGAGAGACAGGGCTATCCTAGATCTAGTACTGACTAACAAGGAAGGGATCACAGATCTCCAGGAAGAAGGTCACCTGGGGGCCAGTGACCATCACATGGTATGGTTCAATTTGGCTACTACATCTAAATCATCCCATTCCAAGGCAAAAATATGGGACTTCAGAGGAGCTGACTTTGATAAGATGGCCAACAGAGTTAAGCTAGCCCTGGCAAAAAGAAACACAGGTGAGGGGGTACAGGCAAAGTGGGCAAGCATTAAGGATGCAATACTTGAAGCAACATCCCATTGTGTTAGACAGAAAAGGAAGTGCAAAAGAAGAAGGAAACCACTTTGTTTCTCAAATACAGTAGCAGAAAAGGTCAGAGCCAAAAGGCTGGCCTTCAGGAAATATAAGGGGACACAGCGGGATGAAGATAGGGAGGCATACCAAACTGCCCTAAGGGAAGCAGGTAAGGCAGTAAGGCAGGCAAAGTCCCAAACTGAGGAAAACCTAGCACGAACAGTAAAAGAAGGTGACAAGACTGTCTATAGATACATTAGTGAAAGGAGAAAGTTCAGAGGGGGGTATTGCTAAGCTTAATGGAGAAAAGGGAGCATGTGAGGAGGAGGACCCTGTAAACTCATCTATCCTAAATAGATACTTTTGTTCAGTATTTACTGAAGAGAAGGTAGGGCAGGGCCCATAGCTCAGCATCATGGACACGGGGGAGGGAGGTGAGTACTACTCCCTTCACAAAAGAAAGGGTCCTACAAGAGCTTGCTAAGCTCAGGGTGGATAAGGCAATGGGACCTGATGGCATACATCCCAGGGTACTTAAGGAGCTAAAGGTGGAACTAGCAGAGCCATTAGCAGAACTGTTTAGTGAGTCTCTGAGCACAGGAGAGGTCCCAGAAGACTGGAGAAGGGCTCATGTGATCCCGCTCCACAAGAGTGGTAGCAGGGAGGAGGCGGGAACTACAGACCAGTCAGTCTTACCTCAGTAGTGGGCAAGATTATGGAGGCACTCCTTAAGGAAAGGATAGTGCAACACCTGGAATCCATAGGGCACAGGATCCAAGACAGTATGGGTTTACAAAGGAAGGTCCTGTCAAACTAATCTCATAGATTTCTTTGACTGGGTAACCAGAGTGGTGGACCAAGGGGGAGCAGTTGATGTCACCTACCTTGACTTCAGCAAAGCTTTTGACACTGTTCCATATAGAAGATTGATAAATAAGCTGGGTAGGCTCGGGGTGGGTCAGAAGTTGGTCAACTGGGTGGCAAACTGGTTGATGGGCAGAAAACAGAGAGTGGTGGTAAATGGTATACAGTCAGAAGAGATGCAAGTCACAAGTGGGGTACCTCAGGATCAGTCCTGGGGCCAGTCCTCTTCAACATCTTCATTAGTGACCTTGCAGATGGGCTAGAGGGTAAGGCTTGTCTGTTTGCAGATGACACCAAGATCTGCAACAGAGTAGATGATCCAGATGGGGTGGGCAGAATGAGAAGAGATCTGGATAAACTAGCAAAATGGTCAGAAAAGAGTGGCAACTGGATTTAATGCAAAGAAGTGCAAAATCAGCACATAGGGAAGAGAAACCCTGAAGCCACCTATAGGCTGGGAGGGGAGTTGCTAGCAGTCACAAAGGAAGAAAGAGACTTGGGCATCATCATCACTGATGACCTGAAATCATCCAAGCAGACCTCTAAAGCAGTAGGTAAGGCTAGGGGGTGTTAGGGTGTATTAGTAGGGGTATCAAAAGTCGTAAGAGGGAGGTAATAATCCCTCTTTACAAGACACTGGTTAGGCCCCATCTGGAGTACTGCATGCAGTATTGGAGGCCACACCTTCACAAGGACATTAACCAAATTGAGGCAGTCCAGAGAAGGGCAACCAAAATGGTGCAGGGACTGCATCAGAAGACATATAAGGACAGATTAACAGAGCTCAATATGTATACCCTTGAGCAAAGGAGGGAAAGAGGTGATATGATCGAGGCATTCAAACACCTTAAGGGCATTAACAAGGTGAAAGAGTCTAACATGTTTAAATATAAGAAAAATAGCAGGACAAGAGGACACAGCATGAGATTAGAGGGGGGGCCGATTAAGGGGGAATGTGAGGAAATTCTTTTTCACAGAAAGGGTGGTGGATGCATGGAATGGCTTACCACAAGAAGTGGTGGCTATGAATACAGTGCAGGGCTTCAAACAGGCATGGGATAGGCATAAGGGAGCAATACAAATGACTATGAATAGATAGGCCACTGACAGAGCAAAGGCCGATGGCACATTTATTAAGGTAGAAAAAGAAATGGGCAGACTGGATGGGCCTTGCGGTCCTTATCTGCCGTCAACTTCTATGTTTCTATGTTACTCGATGGAGCGAAGGCAGAACAGGAGATCGGGAGAGCCAGTGGGTTGAGCCCAGCATTGAATGTGTGGCGGTAAGGCACGGGAGGTTGTCATCACCTATTCAGGGAGCAGGGCTTTTCTTTTGTGTTTCCCCTGGAGTATGGATGTGCAATGACATCTGCACACTGACTTGCTAACATCTGCTGCCATGCCACTCCTTGATACAGCATAACTCCAGCAGTGCCCCATATCTCCATCTGGGGTCACTGCAGAGTGATGCAAGGCCTACTACCCACCCTAGAAGAGGAAAGCAGTCCTCTGGACACTTGATCCTGTACCTCCCCAGCTAACCCTCAGCAGCCCGAGTCCATTCCTGAACCCGGGTCGCCAGCATGGTTTGAGGTTTGGTGTCCAGCGCCTCAACCCACAGCACCACCAGTCCCACATTCTTTGTGTTTAAATGTTAATTGAGATAAATGGCAATAATGACAGGATATGAAAGAAAGCCTTTATACTGCCCATCCTGCCCAGTCTCTTTGCTCAGTTCAGATTACAGAATCTTCGCAAAGGCTTGCAAAGAGGTTAAGCAAAGTAGTGCATAAAATCATCCACAAAGATCAAACTGGGTTTACAGATGGCAAAAGACTGTCCTCCAATATAAGGCATTCTCTAAACATCCTTGAACAATCACCACAGGACAGCACAACTCTGTTACCACTTGATGTGGAAAAGACTTTTGACAAGAGTAACTGGGGCTTTCTCAAGAAGATATTGTAAATATTTGAATTTAAAACCGATTTTTAACATGGGTAAATCATATTGATAAGTCCCAGTGAACCAGAATTAAAAGCACAATAATCATATTTTCAAATCCAGTTAATCTTCTAAGAGGCATTCTCCTGGGCTGTCCCCTATTGCCTCTCCTGTTTTCAGCATTTATAGAACCTTTGGATATTGACATAAGGATATCGGGACATCAACAGGTATAAAAAACTAATTATACATATCATTCAGTAGCACTTTCTGCACATTAATCTCTCCAACAGGGCCGGTAGAAGTTCTGTACCTAAGATCTCAAAATTATTAATTGCTTTTAGTAAGGTCTCTGGGTATCAAATACATTTTCAGAAAAGCAAAGCTACGCTGTTAGGTCCAAATATTTTAGGTCAAACTTCATTATCATGAATTGGATTGTGTAAGGAAAACAATTAAGTATGTTGCACTTTACATCCCTAGAAATTTAAATAAACATTTTGAGTTGAATTATACACCTTTGTTAGAACAACTATGGGCCAGATTTTCAAAGGCTGGCAGCAAGCTACAACAATGGAAGTTTGTGCCAACTGTCCCTGCATCCTTTACCCTGCACCCAAATCAGCATCAGAATGAGTCCCAGAGTCTGCATCCTGCGGCTTGTGGCATAGTTCAAACAGATGACGCATTCACCAAGAATGCCACAAGTCACAGAATGGGTGGACGACAGATGCGCCCTCAGAAGGTAGAATGGTAGTGGGTCATGTCCCCACCCTGACCCCCAATATGATGATTAACATAGCCCCTGTGGGCTAGGGTCCCCCCAACCCCGATCCCCTGTCCCCGATCCCCGACAATTGTCATGGCAGTTATTAAAAAATACTGTATAAAATTATGTGTCTGCAATGTAGCCCTGGTGGACTAGTGGCCCCCACTCCCCCCCACCCAGCAGTGCCAGACTACCCTGCTCCCCCTGGCCCATACCCAGCCAGAAACTGGCACAGCCCACCTCTCACCACTATGGCCAGCCACCGACTGAGCTCTTCTATGAGTGTGTACTGTAAATAGTACACGCTCATTGAATGACAGCAGTTGTCATATAACATGTGCTGTATGTGCTCATGCAAAGCTCAGTCAGTGGCTGGTTGTGGTAGTGAGAGGTGTGCTGTGCCATTCACTGGCTGAGTATGGGTTGGGGGAAGCAGGGTGGTCTGGCACTGATGGGTGGGGGGCCACTAGTCCACCAGAGCTACATTGCAGATGGCATGATTTTATATTTTTTTAATAACTGCCATGACAATTGTTGTGGATCAGGGATCTGGGCTGGGAAGGGGGTACCCTAGCCCACAAGGGCTGAGTTATTCATCATATCCGAGATCGGGGCT
Source organism: Neoceratodus forsteri (assembly GCA_016271365.2). Lineage (NCBI taxonomy): Eukaryota > Metazoa > Chordata > Ceratodontiformes > Ceratodontidae > Neoceratodus > Neoceratodus forsteri. Next base: position 925,851,188 of record CM057450.1, on the reverse strand, counting down.
GGGGGGGCCTGACATATTTCATTAGTTTGGGAATCGGGAATAGGGGGGACCACTGGATCACTAGGGATGTTTTGGGGGCACATATGAGGAGGGGCACACAGTGGCACATGGCTGCCAACCCTCCCAGACAGTGTTTAAGTACTGTTACACCAGCACTTTGCTGGTCTGACAGTATTTAGACCATGCCCTCTGGGAGGGTTCTTTGAATCCAAATTAAAGGGATATGGCAGTCTTCATCTGCCACAAGCCCCCTAGCGTCATGCCGTAGCCATGTTTGTGGCACAAAGCTGGTGGAACCCCCCTTTGCTGCAAGCAGCCTGTGTTCGCAGCAGGCTGCTTTACTGCATAGCTCCCGGCCGCATCTTTCGACGCAAGGTGCCAGCTGCACCACAGCAGGCAGTATAGCGCAGTGGTTTAAGGCTCTGAGCTGCAAATCTGGTGACATCAGCAGACCAGATCTGGGTTTGAATCCCACAGCTTCCACTTGCATACTGTGTGACCCTGCGCAAGTCACTAAACTTCCCTGTATTCCCAGGTCACACCTGTAGAAAAGCTTTCAGCTTAGTGTGCTACTCCTGGTTAAACAACTAAAAAAAAAAGCACCTTGTGCCAGACATAGAGCTTTGAAAATCCAGCCCTACATGTATAGACAGGCATTGCTCCCTCTTACTTTGACTGGCAGAATCAACATCATTAAGATGAATGTCTTGTCCATATTTTTTTTATTTTGTTTCAGACCTTTACTGTTAAGGTAGAGAAGACATTTTTTGACTTTTTGAGAAACATCTTAGGACATTTCTGTGGGCTGGCAAAAGACCCAGACTCAAATTAGAAAAACCATATCTTCGGTTAGAAGGACTGGGCTTGCCCAATATGCTTTTATACTACTTTACTGCGTAGCTTGAAGTGGTTGTACACTGGTTCAAATACAGGATAATCCCTTGCCATGGCTCTCTGTAGAAGCTTATTTACTCCAAGGGAAAAATATCATAACTGCAATTTATTGGGATTTCAATAAAGTCAGCACACATTTAATGAGCTTTTTTTTTTTTTGCACTAGGTGAACAGTTGGGGCATGGCAAAAAGCTAATAAGTTATTAGGGTATAAAAACAAAATTATACAACTTTCAGTGTTATTCCATAATCCACACCTTCTGCTGCTTTATGTTTCTAATAATTGGCCCCACAGAGATTTCCTGCACCTTAGTGTCCTTTACAGTCAGGGAAAATGTATTTCTTACCCAGAATTATCTTTGGTCTTTTCTAATCTATCTACACATTTGGGAGGTCCTAAGGAAACACACGAACATAAAAGAAGCCTGCAGAAGAAGACCAGTTGGTCTATCTAGTCTGCTCATATTGCAGGGTCCACAGCTTTGGCTACTGTCCCTATCCCCTCGCCCCACTCCTCCCATCCTCACTACCCATGATCCTTACCTTCCCCCTATGCCTATCCCAGCCTCTCTTGAAGCTGCCCACTATCTTCAATGAGACTACTTCTTCTGACAATGTATTCCAAGTGTCCACCGCCCTCTTCATGAAGAAGTGCTTCCTGCCACTCAGCTTAAAGAGACTCTCCTTTTCCACCTTATTTATCCCTTTCAAGTACTTGAAGGTCCTAATCATGTCCCCCCCTTGCTCTCTCTCTCTCTCTCTCCTGTCCCGCTGGAAGTAATTTTTTTTGTCAATTACATTTTATTGTAATAAGTGAAAACAAACAAGAAACATCAGTTACATACATATTTTAAAAGATAAAATAGCAACAATGAATTAATGTTTAAGAAATAACTTTGGTAACACAAATGCAAAACTAGAAATGAATGCTGTACTTGATGATGACAGGTACAATATTATAATTAAATCAATAACTGAATGCTAAGAAAAAAGGTAAATATGAATTATGTAGGTATATTAACAATAAATAAGATGTTCAAGGGTAGACAACTACCTATGCGTGTAATAAAACGCACAAATCAAGTTGTTAAGCATAATAAAACTAAGTAGTCAAGGAAAGAAAGAAGAAAGGAAGGAAATAAGATATAAGAGTAGAGCATTAATTCTCAGACTTTGACATTGTGAGCCTCTCCTAAGCCATGGAAAAGATCTTGAGCCTCACCAAAATACTGAAATAATCTTGGGGCTCCCCATAGAAAAATAGTACACTTTGCACGGTACAGCAGGAATAAAGTGAAACTCCTGCGAGTAGTTGGCTCTCAGTTTATTCAGCTTATGTTAACCTCCCCCCCCAATTGTAACCCTCTCCCCAGGCCAGGCTACTTGCTATTTTGACTTTCGAACCAGTTACCCCTTGTTGCAATACCTTCATGGGTCAGACTGCTTTCTCTGTGTTACCCTTCCTACTGACTTCTGTATCTCCCCCTTACCCTGCTCTTAAGCAACTCCTGAGGGATTCTTTTGCTCCCTCCTGTTCTTCCTCCTAGTACCTCTCTGCTTAACACAGAAACATAGAAACATAGACTTTGACAGCAGATAAGGATCGCTTCGCCCATCTAGTCTGCCCATTTCCCTACCTACAGGATAGGCTGCAGATCCTAGTTAACCAACAGCCTATTTCTTCCTACCCCCCCACAAGAATTGCCTTATGTCTGTCCCATACATTCTTGAATTCTCCCACAGTTTTAGACCCCACAACCTCCTCAGGAAGGCTGTTCCATGCATCCACTACCCTCTCTGTGAAAAAATGCTTCCTCACATTGCCCTGAACCGCCCTCCTTGTCTTTAAATTGTGTCCCTTGTTCTTGCACATCTCTTTTTCTGATAGATGCTACCCTCTTGGACTTTGTTGATTCCACTGAGGTACTTAAAAGTTTCTGTCATGTCCCCTCTCCCTTCTTTCCTCAAGGGTATACTTATTAAGCTCCTTTAGTCTTTCTTTGTATGTCTTCTGGTGCAGATCCTGCACCATTTTAGTTGCCCTCCTCTGGACAGCCTCCACTCTGTCTATATCTTTGCGGAGATGGGGTCTCCAGAACCACACACAGTACTCCAGATGGGGTCTCACCAACTGTCTGTACAGAGGAATAACAACTTCCTGTTTCCTACTATTGATGTCTCTCCCTATGCATCCCAGTATCCCCCCAGCCTTCCTTACTGCCTTCTCACATTGCTTGCCCACCTTAGGTCATCTGATATAATTATCCCCAGGTCCCTTTCCATTTTTACTGTTGTCAGTATCTCACCCCCCATTGTGTACTTTTCCCCTGGGTTCTTGTTTCCCAGGTGTATTACCTTGCACTTCTTTGCATTGAATCTGAGCTGCCATACATTTGACCATTTCTCCAACCTTGCCAGGTCCCTTTTCATCCCTTCCACTCCATCTTGTGTATCAACCCAGTTGCAGATCTTTGTGTCGTCTGCAAAGAGATGTACTTTTCCTTCCAGTTCCTCTGCAACATCACTTACAAAGACATTAAAAAGGACCGGTCCCAGTACTGAACCCTGCAGTACCCCACTAGTAACCCTCCTTTGTTCACTGTGGACTCTGTTTACTACTACCCTTTGCGTCCTGTTGTCTAGCCATTTTTTTATCCAGGCTACCACCTTGGGACCCACTCCAAGGCTGGCTAACTTGTGTAATAATCTTTTGTGTGGGACTGTATCAAATGCCTTGCTAAAATCTAGGTAGACCATGTCCACAACCTCTCCCTGGTCTTCTACTTTGGTCACCCAGTCAAATAAATCTTTTAGATTCATCTGACACAACTTTCCCATTGTGAATCCATGCTGCCTTGGGTCCTGTGCTCCACTGGCCTCTACGTACTCAACAATTCTTTCCTTCAGAAGTGATTCCATCATTTTCCCTACCACTGAGGTCAAACCAACTGGTCTGTAGTTTCCTGCCTCTGTCCTGCTCCCAGTTTTGTGAAGAAGAATCACATCCACCCTCCTCCAGTCCTCAGGTACCACCCTATCCTCCCAAGATTTGTTAAAGAGAGTAGTCAGTGGTGTCACTAGTTCTACCCTTAGTTCTTTTAGAATTCTTGGGTGAATCCCATTAGGCCCCAATGCTTTGTCCACGTTCAATTTTATTAGTTCTTTCAGAACCCTTTCTTCTGTAAATGGACTGGTATCGACCCCCCCGTCTTCAGAGTGTTTCTCTTGTTTGGTTTAGGTACCTCCCCCTCCTCTTCCTTTGTGAATACTGAGCAGAAATATTTGTTCGGTATCCCTGCTTTTTCACTGTCACCCTCTACCCACATTCCCTCCCCTTTATTAAGCCTCAGTATCCTTCCTTTGGTCTTTCTTCACTCCCTAATGTACCTATAAAAGGTATTAACCCCCTTCTTAACAGATTTGGCTATCCTTTCCTCGGTTTGGGCCTTTGCTATTCTGACTGCCTTCCCAGCCTCTTTCTGCTTTAACTAATAAAGTTCTCTATCCTGCTCCTTCTGTGTTTCCGTATATTTCCCGAATGCTATCCTTTTCTCCTTAACCTTCCCTGCCACCTCTTTTGAGAACCACAGCGTTTTTTTCCTTCATTGTGTTTTGTTGATTTGCTTTACACAAAGGCTTGTTGCCACTGTGATGGCTGTTTTGATTACTCCCCATTGTTCCTCCACCCCTCCTTCTTGCCTGTTTGCTAGTGCTTTTCTGAGGCACTCTCTCATTTTCCCAAAGTCAGCCCTCCTAAAGTCCAATACTGTTGCTTTTGCATGGCTTGATTGTATGGCTGTGTTTATCATGAACCACACTGTTTGGTGGTCGCTTGTTCCCAGATGGCTACCCACTTCTAAATCTGAGATTCTTTCTCCATCCCCATTTGATAGTACCAGGTCTAAGATTGCTCCCTCCTGAGGGGGTTCCAATACTAGCTGTCTGAGACATGCCCCCTGTAGGGCATCAAGAATGACCCTGCTCTTGGATGTGCCTGCAGCAAAGGTGCTCCAGTTAACATCTGGCATATTCAGGTCCCCCATCAACAATATCTCCCCTTTTTCTGCCATTCTAAGGAAGCCTTCTATCATTTCCTTGTACATTCCCTTCCCCTGAGATGGGGGTCTGTATATAACCCCCACGCAGATTGTGGTGCCATTTCCTGTCTCCAGGGTGACCCAGAGTGCCTCATCTGCTCCCTGTTTACTCCTAGTTCTGTTGCATTGATCTCTTCCTTTACATAGAGAGCTACTCCTCCTCCTCCTCCTCCTCTTTACCCTCCCTGTCCCTCGTAGATTGTGTATCCTGGTATGTTGACATCCCAGTCATGGTTCTCTGTATACCATGTTTCTGTGATTGCCACAATATCCAGGCAACCCTCTTCCATCAAGGCCACTAGTTCAGGGAGCTTGTTACATGACTACGGGCATTGGTACTCATCACCCTCCACTTTTTGATGGCCTTACCCCTTTTAGTCCCATTCCTGTCCTTACTGCCTTTGCCTTTTTTTACATTTACCTCTGTCCTGCTCCCTAATGACTTCTCTACCTTGGTGTTTACCTCACTAATTACCGTTTTTTGTGGGGGGAGGCTGGGCTTTCCCTGCTCCTTTTCAGTGCCTCCCCCCTTGGCTAGTTTAAATGCTTGCCTATGAGGCATTTAAACCTCTCACCTAGGATCCTGGTTCCCCCCCCTGGACAGATGCAGACCATTGCACTAGTATAGGTCTGCAGTCCTCCAGGTGGCTCCCCAGTCCCCACTGAAGCCAAAACCCTGAGCTCCACACCTGTTTTTCAACCATTCATTGAATTCCCTGGTGAGGAGTACCCTAGCATCACCCTTGCCATAGACAGGCAGCACCTCCGAGGTTACCATATGCACTACTTGTCTAAGGCCCCTCCCCAACTCTACAAACTCCTCTTGCACTGCTCTGATCCCATTCCTAGCCAGGTCATTTGCCCATAGGCGGACAATGACATCCAGCTCCCTCCCTTGTGCAGCTTCTCCCACAATCCTGAGGATTCGCTTCCTGTCCCTCCAGGCCGAGGCGCCAGGCAGGCACCTTACCTCCCTCTCCCCTTCCTCCTCCATTTCTACCCCTAATGATTGAGTCCCCCACCAGGAGTTGTTTCCTTCCCCTGTGGGGTCCCATGCCACCCTCCTGTGGGTCTCCTTTGTGAAGGTTCCCAGCATCTTCCTTGGTCTCCACTGCAGGTGCCTCCATAGAGGAACCACTATTCACCAGAAGAGCAAATGAATTGTGGAGAGGTACAGCTGGAGGGATGCTACTCTGTTCCATTGCCCTCTCCCTCCCTGAGCCCACCTTGGTCCAGCCTCTCCTATTTCTTGGCAACCTCTGAGGTAGTGGCATTGGCCCTGGTGGTCCCTGGGTGGGGGAGGAGGTGTCATGAATCCTAGCTAGGTCAGCCTGGAGACGGCAACCTCCTCCCTCAGACCAGAGAGGTGCCTGCAAATAGGGCAGCATTGCAGCCTCCAGAATGTCTCCCGGAACACTGCTGCCCCACAGCCATTGCACTGCACCACTCCTATCATGTCTTATTTTGTGTCCCCTGTCCTGTTTCTCTGTATGCTTACTCTCTCCTCTCCTTACAGCTTTCACCCTTCCTGTTCTAGGATAGCAACTTCCTATATTCTTCAGTAGCATCCTTCTTCCTTGCTCAGTGTCAGACCACCAGCAGCTGGGGGGTGGGTGAGCTACTTTTTTCCTTTAGGGTTGACAAAACCAGTGTTTCTCTATGATCATTCCCTTCCTACTGCAAAACAGGAAGTTCCTGTTGACAGTCAAATCCAGTGGCTATAAAAGTAGAACTGGCTTAGGGTGGGTGGGATGGAGGGAGGGAAATTAGTAAGAAAAAAGGCTAGCAACAGGAAGTTGTAATTTGAGTTGCCTGTTTTTATAGTGTCTAAGCCACACCCCCAATTAAGCTCACTCTCTTCTCCTACTGGTTTAGCAAAGTAAATTGATATGGTACCCTTCCCAGCACAGAACACACACACTGACTTTCTTTCCTTTCTTTTTTTTAACCCTAAATAAGAACCCTTCTACTTCTAATAAAGTATCTGTCTGCTTAATCTCAACAGACACTGACTCCTGCTGAGATATAAGTGTTAAATGAATAAAAAAATGTAGCTTCTTTTAGTTAGTTGCTTTCTGCTCTACAAGCAAGGCTAGCATTGTAATAGATTTTTTAATATCCCCTTAATAAATGAAAATTGTAATGAACATTAAACCCATAATGATCCCACCATCTCCTCTTTCACTCATTCTTGAATGGAGAATGCAACCCAACAAGACCAGCATACCCATTGGTTAATTAGTTATGTTAGTGTCATTAGAACATTTGTGAATAAACATTGTTGATTTAAATGCTTAACTTTTTTATAGTAAGGGTGCTAAACACTATAAGCAAGTATTATATGACAAAGAAGAAATACATTAGATTGTAAGCTGTATGTACTGCAGATTCCATTGATAAACAATGTGGAATAAAACTAGACATGTAAACTACCTGAGCTGCATTAAATCTCAACATAATCCAACCTCTGAATTACATAAAAATGTTTTGTCACTATAAAAGAATGAAACACTTTAAAAATGTAACAATAACAATCGCTGCCATGCACTGCATGAATGTAACTATAAATAGCTGAGCGTATAATGCAAGTTGATGAACAGAACTGAAAGTATTGAAATCACTAGAGTAAAAGTCAAAAATTCTTACTTCCACGATGACACCCTGGGTGCATCTACCTGATGAAAGGTAATATGATGTACTGAAGATACACTGGTTCTGCAATACAATAAGGTAAGATGTTATACCCCATTGACAGACAGCAGAAAGGAAAAAGAACAGTAGGTTAAAAATAGGGAGACATTAACTTGTTTATTTAAGTCTTACTATCAAAGAACATACAAAGCAAGGACACTACTTTCATATTTAGTGCAGACAGCATAATAGATCTTGAGTCTATTAAGTTATAACACTCAAAACAGTAAAACTTTGTAAGAGTTGCTGCATGAAAGTTCTCAGCAGCTCTGCTTATACGCATGTAGCCTTGTGGGTCAAGTTGAAGGCATGCTTTGTGGACAGCAGCCTCGTGACTGAACCACACAAGAGAAATTCAAAATAAATTCTAACACAGTGCTCTTAAATGAACATTCATGCCCCTAAAACAAAATGGAGGAAAGTAAAAAAAATCCAGCAGCTTCGTCATGTGTGCTCCCATCACAGTGTAAACCCCTGGTGTCAGCCTGGCATCAACAGATCCCCACTCACCTAAGACATTATTATTTAAGCACATATGCTCCAACTGCTCACGCTGCTTATATTGTTTTTTTTAAGAAAGTCATACGGAGAGTAGAAAAAAATATAGAACGTCATGCTTACCCAAACACTTGCCTCTTGCTCCAGAAAACAGCCCCACCAGAGAGTGAAAGAGAGTGCCCTGCTGAAATTTACTCACAGTGTTCACAGGGTTCACCAGCCTGTATATAGGAGAGAAGGCCAAAGCCCTCCCCCAGTGATCCACTGGAAAGAAACTGCCTACCTTAGGGCGTGACAACTAACTCCACCTCTGGGATCATCTCTCATCACCTCCTGGCTGGACTGAACACAGCATCGCCAGGCATCACTGGAAGCACCAGAAAGATTGCTAAAAGCTAATTGTTTGTAAATATTTATAAACAGTATTTCAGTAAAATTAATTTAGAGAGAGCAAATAGAGTGAGAGAAGCTGTGGAGCATGGGGCTGCAGCACGGGTGAGGAGCGTACCCATCTCCGCCAAAGCAGGAGTGAAGGGCAACACAGTTACAGAAGCAGGTAAAAGCAACACGCCAGGCATCAGCACATCAAACTTGTATTTATATTTATATTTAGTGTTTTTTTTTTATTGTAACAAAAGTACTCTGCATATTACTGGAACACTGTTTTTGTATGGAGTCCTTTGTAAATGAGCATATTTTTATACTCAGTGGGTTACTACCATGTTCATTTTATGAATAAAATCATTACATTGTATTTGATACTTTAAATCATACAGAAAAATTGTTTACTAAGCATACTGGCCTATTTACGAAATAGCAAAATTAGACACAAGTCACTGTAAGAAGTTAAACACTGAAAACAGTTCAGGTAAATCTTTCCTGAGACCAGCTTTATCTGCATCATAGCGGCTATATTCCTTAGGACCTGATGGCATGTACACCTTGAGCAAAGTTGGAAAAAACAGGCTGTAACTCAATTCAACGTCACAAAGTTTCTTTCTTATTGGTAAGAAGGCATCCCTTTTCTTAATCACCTCAGGGGGAGATCATTGTAAATGGAAAGCTTACACCCTTGAAATCAATCAGTTTGTTAATCCTGAGCATTCTTTGAATAAACACCTTTTGTTGGAAATTTAAAAGCCTTAACACAAATGATCGGGGTCACTCATTAGCAGAGGGTTTGGGTTTCAATGAGCGGTATGCTCTTTCGATCACATAATCTTTTTTATCTGGTTGGGGGCCTACCAGTGTCATCAGTAGTTTGTTTGCAGAAGAGATAGGGTCACTCCTCTCTGTTCCCTCACAAATACCAAAAATCCTCAAATTGTTACATCTGTTCCTGCCCTCTAAGTCCTCGACCTTCAGCTCCAATCTTGTTGGTTTCTAACTATCATTAACTCTTCCTGCATATTCCTTCTCTGCCCTGTCCTCAGTGCTACTAATCCTTGTTTCAGCATCATCAATCCTTACTTTGCAATCTGCTAGCTTTTGCCTTCTTTCTCTAGATCTCCAGCCATATTGTTTAGTGTAATTTTCAAAGAAGCTATTTCAGTCATAATTAAACTGAAATATGCCACAGTAAGCTGTTTTTGCGAAATGGGAATCTTCACCTCCTTCCCTCCGTGGACCTCTGAACCTGTGGATAACGGTCTTTTGAGGGGGTTGCTTTCTAGTGACATGTCTACCAGATTTTCTTCTGTGTTGGTGAAAAAATGAGATTGGAGTATATCCAAAAAAAAATTAAAAGCATGAATACTTGCAGTTTATTGAATTTGTTCTTAGCTCCCGATGTTCCCTGGCCCGGTGCCTGCGCTCAGCTGCCGTGATATTTACAGCTTAAGTTTTCTGGTATAAAATGCCATCTCAAAACTGTGACAGTTTCCAGGTTCATTATACCAAGGTCAGGTTGTCAAGCTATGATATCATTAATTATTAATTATTAAAATAAAATAAAATAAGAAAACAAGGTTTCTGAGTATTGCGAGGGAGGGCAACATGGAGCTCACACTAATATGTCCTGCTGTTTCGCTGCCATTCTATTGAATCCTCCAAGGAGTACATGTTCAGTGCCCTAACCTTCTCCTCATATGCTTTACCCTACTGACCCACTATCATCTTTGTAGCCCTCCTCTGGACCTTCTCCAGCAGGTTAATGTCTTTTTTGAAGTGTGGGTACCAGTACTGAACTCCATACTCTAGATGTGGCCTTACCAGTGATCTGTACAAGAGCAGTATAACCTCCTCTCTCCTACTACTGATCCCCCTAGCTATGCATCCCAGCATCTTGTTTGCCCTTTCTGTTGCTTTTCTGCACTATCTGGAGTGCTTCAGGTCACTAGTGATCATCACTCCCAGGTCCTTCTCCTCCTCTGATGCAGATACCTGGATGTCACCCAGGTAGTAGTCCAGCCTGGGATTCTTGGATTCAATGTGCATAACTTTGCATTTCTTGGCATTGATGCCAAGCTGCCAAATCCCAGACCACCTCCTCAGCTTTTCCAGATCATCCTGTAGGTCCTGTATCCCTTCAGCTGTGTCTACTCTCCCACAGAGCTTGGTGTCATCCGTGCATAGGACATGTTGCCCTTAATGCCATCCCCGAAGTAATTGATGAAAACACTGAACAACACCAGCCCCAGCACCAAGCCCTCCGAGACCCCATTGGTGACCCCTCTTGTGCCAGATAACTCTCCCCCCACAACCACCATCTGCATTCTATCCCTCCTCCAGTTTTCCACCCATTTGGCCAGCTTATCCAAAACTCTGAGATCCACCAACTTCTTGATCAACCTTTTATGGGGCACAGAGTCAAAGGCATTGCTGACTCCAGATAGAGTATTTCTACCACTTGGTCCCTGTCTACTGTCTTAGTGACTCAGTCAAAGAAGTCAGTCATATTTGTTTGACATGATCCCCCCATGAACTTGTGCCTCCTCACATCCTGGAGACCATGCTCCTCTAGATATTTTACCAACCTTTCCTTAAGTATGGTCTCCATGAGGTTGTACACAATTGAGGTCAGAGTGACTGGTCTGTAATTCCCTGGGTCCGCTTTTGTGGAGGGGTACCACATGTGCTGTTCTCCAGTCCTGGGGTGCCACGTCTGACTCCAGTGAACTATTAAGTAGGCCTGCCATTGGCCCTGCCAGCTCCTCAGCCAGTTCCCTAGTACCCTTGGATGTACTCTGTCCAGGCCTGGTGATTTGTCCTCCTTCAATGCTAGCAGCCCCTCCCTCACTCTATCCTCCTCAATTACTATATCTGTTTTCCCCTCCCCCGCTCCTCTTCTCCTCCCTCCTGAAGGCACAGGTCCATCCTTCTCCCTGGTGAAGCCCACACACACGTGTTCATTTAGTATATCTCCGCTTTTCCATTTCAAATTGAAGTAATTCTTCTTCATCTGTTTGATGATGCTGAATTAACTTAGCAATCTTCTGATCTTGTTAAATTACTTCTGATTAACACACAAAAAAACTATTTTGCAACACTGGAAAGATCCACGACCACAAAAATGTGTTTCATTCCTGAATCTTACAACTGTCTGCACTAACTCTGAGTGGATTCATTACTCATTTATAGGCAATGTTACTAAATCTGAGATCCTAGGGACACCCCTTATAAAGGTTACTATTTGCTCTCGTTCATACTTCATATCTCTTCTTAATTTATCCATGCTTTGTACTTCCCAGTCACAGTAAGAAAAGGGTACCGATGAGACTCTTTGTTTCAAAAATGAAGAAGTCCTGATTGGAGTTCATTAGATAACAGCTGAAAGAATATTCTGACCCCCCCAAAAAAAGAAATGATAATATTATAAATAGAGTACGTTGATATCTGAGAAAAGATTTTTAAATGCAGTATTGTCAATGTATCATGCTTAGTTCATCATCTTTTGGATGCATCAAAATGCCATTGGGTGAAGTCCATAAAAAATCCTGTCACTGCCCTTTAAGGTCAATTTTTTGCCTCCCATTCCATTCCATTCCACCTCATGTATCGCTTTATTTTTGTTATGCTGTCACCTATGCAGCTTGAATAAAATATTAAATTACTTTTTAATTAAACGGGGTAGTGGAAAGCTAGTGCAGTAAATGATTGCAGACTTTAACAGGAAGTACAGGGGATATCTTGTTGGCTGCAGTCCTCAGAGTGGCATGCTGTAGTCTATGTTGGTTCCTGTAATATGCAGTGTGCCAGCTAGACCATTTACAATAAAGATGGCTGCTTGAAGTTGTTTCTGCCAAGATCTGGCTAACAGTGGGAAAAAGTGCACAGCAGGGAACAGAGGTGCAGAAACTAGAAATCCTCAGGCAGTACACAGAGAGAACAGTGTTGCAAGGTACCTGCACTCTGATGAGGATCCCAGAATAAAGCACAACTCACTCTGCTATTTCAATCAATTTTTCATGCTTTTATTAGCAAACTAAAGTGAGTGTGTACAGACCATAACACTGCCACACAAAGCCCCAGCACTTCGGGTCAGGAAACCCTTTGTCAGGGGGCCCCCTGATGAAGGGTTTCCTGACCCAAAGCACCAGGGCTTTGTGTGGCGGTGTTATGGTCTGTGAACACTCATTTAGTTTGCTAATAAAAGCATGAAAAATTGATTGAAATAGCAGAGTGAGTTGTGCTTTACTCTGGGATCCTCATCAGAGTGCAGGTACCTTGGAGCTCTGTATTTCTGGCTTAACAACCCTTACCTGCATCCCTACCAACCTGAGTTACTTGCTGTTTCTGTCCTTGAAGCTGTCACAGAGAGAACAGACAGCAACAGGGGAGTTCCAGGCCCTGCTACAGCTACACAGATTACGTGAAGACAGTTTTCTCTTGTGGGCACAAAGAACTGCAGGGTTTTAAATAATTGATTAGCAGTTTTTTTCTTGGGACAATGCTAACTGTAAAGAAAGTATTTATATAGGTTTTCAAGAAGTGTTATGTTTGTTAAACACAGTGATGTAAGTGCTATGCATTTGCACAATGTTTTAGCCCTTTCATGAGCAAAACGCTAATCAAATTTTGGAGTTAAATAAATCCCTGAACTGCAGTTAAAGCAGTGCAGGACTAAAGGGAGCAACCAGGAAAGTACACACCAATAAAGGAAGAAAAAGGGGATTAGAGTGATACACCCTATCACTTAGAACAAACTCATGATGTCAGCACAAGCATTACAACAGGGTTGACTACACATCCATAGCACACAGAAGCTGTCAATTTCTCATGGCATGACATCAGTCGGACAGGGCCAAACTTTGACCAGCCAAAAAAGGACTTTGATTCTTATTCTGAACACTCAGAACACTAGATGACAGAGAATAAAGACATGGAAGAAAAGAAGGTGAATGTCTCCCTGGTGGATGTGGGATGCAAAGTATATGGACTTCTTTTAGAGACTGGTTGTACTAGTCAAGCTGTTGGGCATTTTGTATACACATCTCACAGAATGCTGTCATGCCATTTCAAGCCCTCATTGCAGAGCACCTTCACTTTAATGATCAGAACGAGGCAGATAAGGTAGCTCTGTCCAGCTATGTCATTGCCCTGAAGTGCTTAACCAGAACCTGTGAGTCTGACCAGTTTCTGGATGATGTCTTATGGGATCAGTTTTCTTGGGGCCTATGTGGGGAAGGTTATCACAAATGGCTGTTGTCTGAAAAGGTCTTAACCTTCAAATCAGCCAATGATATTGCATTTGCTTTGGAACTGAATCATAAGGACACCAGAGAGCTACTGAGACATACCAAACCAACCAGGAATGGGGGTTCGCAGAGTCACCCATACTAAAGGATCCAAGGGACATTCCAGACCATGGTGTGGTCCATCATCATCTTGACACCATCAGTAAGCTTCTCGATAACCACCACCAAAGGCATCTTGAGCAAAGGCACAGCAGCCTCATTACCACAGCAGCAGAAACGTGGGTCATCTTGTTCCAGTCTACAAAAGCACATAATCTACTGACACAGCACAGTATGTCCTAGACACTGCACAGGAGGTAGGACAAGTGAAGAGCCACCACAGCCAGTCACTGTCTATGCAGTGCAAAGAAATGGAGAGGGGAATTGGCTTCCAGATTGGGTCAGTGGGCAAACTGGTCAGCATGCAGCTTGACAGTGGGTTGTCAGTGTCACTTGTGCCTAATGTATAAGGAGTAGCTCAGTAAGTGCCCACACTGAAACCTGTCTGTATCCAGCTTACATTATATGCTTGTGACCAAATTCCTGTGCTGGGGGAGATTCAGGCACCAGTTGCAATGTCTACAAGGGAGAAGCATGGAGCTTGCTTCTTTTGGTGGTAGTGCAAGGGCAGCAACCAGCAGTATTGAGATGGAACTGACTGTATAAGGTCAAGTTGAACTGGGAAAAGGTATTCACCTTACATGCTGTGACGGGGGCACCACAAAACACAATGAGGAGAATGATGGACAAGACACTGCCCTGTTTTTCCAGGTAGGGTATGGCACCATTCAGGATGACAGGGCAAAGATACAGGTATAAACAAAAGTTACTCCTATGTTCAACATACCTCAACCTGTGCCCTCTGCCTTAAAAGATGTGGTAGAGCAAGAATTGCATTCCTTAGAGAAGCATGGTGTCATGGTAGGAGTAGAGAGGAGCAGCTGTGTTGTCACTATAATTGTGGTACCAACGTTGGATAAGGTAGCATTGCTGTGTTCCAGTTACAATGTCATACTAACACTTTGCATGGAACCAGATACATACCCACTACCAAGTCACAGGACTTATTTTCCACACTAGCCAGTGGCAAGTTCTTCAGCAAACTGGACTTATGCTTTGCATACCAACAGCTGGAATGAGAACCTGTCAGAGTCATTTCTGACCCTAAACACCCAAAATGTAGTTTATGCCCTGCAACCTTTCTGGTGCTCCGAATTCCTTGCAAATGGGTACTCTTCCATCCACCCTATTGGTCGATGCATGATCTTAAATTTTGGACTGCCAGAGGCCAAGCCCACAGCCATGATAGCATTGTCCAGTTTTCTTCATGCCATCGTTAGAGATCGGCCATGAGCACTGCTCTCTCCCTAAAATCGCAGGTAACTTTAACAACAAAATTTTACTCTATTTTTGACTTTCTCCAATCTATAACAGCACTCGTCGAGTCAAGAAGTGCGTGCTAACATTAGGACCTTTTAACATTGCTCTGCATGTTTTCAAAAACAACAACAACAACAAAAACTCTCCAGTACATTGCCCAGGGGCACCAGTCAAGCAGGACCCTCTAGTAGCATCTTACTTAAACTCCCCTGGTCCAGCTGGGAGCCTCAAGTAGCGTCTCTACTGGCTAGTTACCAGAAGAAATGGACCCTCATGTAGCATCCACTTCATTCAAAGGCAGCACTCTCAATGAGCCCCAGACTCTCGGCCAAGGAAGTGGACCCTCTTGCAGCGTCCATCTCAAGTCAGGCAGCACTCTTAATCATGCCTCTCCACTGTCCCTGCTTTCTAGGACAGCCTGGATTTTGCCTGAAATAACATGCACTTGTCTCTTTTCCACTTGGTGCCTTGGGTCATGAGGATTCTAGGCAGCATATTGGACAAACAGACTGATTTAGTTACCAAACACCAAAACAAATGCACTGCGAGGGAGCTTCAGCCAAAGTCAGGCAATCACTCTCTGACACGGAGCCATGCTCTACCAGCTCCATGAACAAAAAGTAAATACTTTAAGGCTGGCCCCCATTTTGTGTAGCTGGAAGGAAGAGGTAGGATCTCAGTGAGCCTCAGACACTCTGTTACAAGGGCAGCTAGTCTGCCATAGGACCAGCCTACAGATGAACGGAAAAGGTTTGGGCTACATTCGCCAAACAGGGACACAATTCCACAGACCCCACTTGCATTAATTCAATAAGCACTGAGTAAACCTGAAAAAAAAATCTTAACAACCCATTATTTTAACTCACCAGGACCTAAGCAGTGCATTTTTGCTACACTGGAGAGGTGTTCTTGGGTATTGGCTGGATTGCTGGCTTGCTGCGCCTTGGAGTCACCAACTTCCACAGGCAGCACGAGTCATCGCGATCCACAGACATGGGGGGAGTACCATTTTTTGGTTTTCCCCATGCTGTTAGCATGCCCCCTCCACACTGGAGATGTCTTCTACTGGCACCCTATCACTCCCCCTCAGATTACAGAGCACCATGCCATTAGCAGGGATGCAATTCTCGCAGGCTCCGTATTACCAATGACGCCTCTCAAGGGACTCACCTCTGTTCTCCTCAGAAAATAATGGCAGAGCGTGAGAGGTAGGAGAGGGAGTCATGGGACACATGACCCTGTGGGGGTCACCAAAATAAACAACACCCCACTCATAAGCCAGGGCAGGAATTTTGGGGGGGCCCCAAGTTTTGCAGCGGCTGTGACCTCATGGCACATTGATCCCACCAAGCTGCAGTCGTCTCCCCCATGCTGTCCCTAGGATAGCATGGGAATGGTGGCCACCTTAAGAGGGCAACACATAGCAGCCAGCTTGGGT
The DNA here is from genome assembly GCA_016271365.2 of Neoceratodus forsteri. Lineage (NCBI taxonomy): Eukaryota > Metazoa > Chordata > Ceratodontiformes > Ceratodontidae > Neoceratodus > Neoceratodus forsteri. Next base: position 925,834,515 of record CM057450.1, on the reverse strand, counting down.
GGGTCGTTCTGCCGCACCTACGCTGGCGACAGCCAGGAGTCCCATGGTGCACGACTGAGGAAAACAGGTGGTCTGCAAGGTCCTCAGGACCTGTCCAGCAGGATGCAGCCTGCAGAGGCAGTCTGGGGTAGTAGTTAAGAGCACTGACCTGGAGTTTGAATCCCACAGCCCCCTCTTGAATACTGTGGGCCCTGAGCAAGCAATCTTAACTGCCTGGTGCTCCCAGGTCACACCTGGAAACAAGCTTCGGTTAGTGCACCTTTCAGGGTTAAAACAATTTCCCCCTTCCCTATATATACAGGGAAATACTAGATGCATGCAAGCCTCGGTGCAATGGTATCAGAGAGGGTACCTCAGGATTTGATCCAGGCCCTATTTTTCATCTTCATGCTGAGACAGTATGGTCAGGTGCCATGAGTAGGGGTGGGGGGAATCCGGAGTTACAGGAAAACATCCCGTCACAGCACAGTGGTGCCAGATGACCTGGGCATTCAGTTACCCTCCCAGTACCACACTCACGAAGCCAACAAAAGAAGCAGGAACAGGGCCTACAAGAGTTACTAGCTGGGCACCCCTACCTCGGGGGAACTCCATAACCAGTATAGGTATGGTGACCGGGGTTGTTGGGATGGCACAGTGACTGACATGGTGACCACATCCACAGGATGCCCAGACCAATTACACCCAACCTCACCACGCATAGGAAAAAAATCCACGTCTGTGGATCCCTACACCCCCCCCCCGATGTGCTTACCTAGTTCTGCCAACCATACATTAAGCCCAATAAGGGAAATTTTAATCTGCTACCAAAGAGTACCACTGACCCTTGTGCCCTTCGTGATGGCTACAACCAAAACATCTATACCTAACCAGCTATTCCCACCCACTCCGGAGCAGACCTAGAGGCTCCTTGTTTTTTCTAGGCTCATAAACCACTAGAGGGCAAAAACCGCAGGGGATTGCTGGGCCTCCAAACTCGTAGCCCACCGAGATGTATCATGCAAGGATCTAGACAGCGAGCCTGGATCAAATTTCCCCAGGGCCAGGTCATCTACCAGTATAGTATCACGAGTGGCACAAGGCAGCTTACTCAGTGGGACAGGTCACAGATATTACTATTAACCCCGGTAGGGCAAGAAGTGTCATCTGGGGACAACCAGGGCTTGCACCAAACACCCTAAGGTCATCTTCCAACCCCAGGCTATATTCTGCAATTCTTGGGCAGCTATAAAAGGTAAGGATTCCCCCAGCTATGGTCAAGTAAGACTCTGCATGGGGGTGAGCATTGCAGCGCCTTACAATCCTTGTGAAAAGCCACCTCTGCAGTAGGAATTGATGCAACACATTGCAGTTGATACATATGGGCCAGGCCACCTGCACAGGCATGGAGGGACAGGCATGCAGTCCCTCACTGCCTACCCTATCCAAGAAGGGGATACAGGATAGCAGCTAGGGTTAGGGGCTATTCACCGGGTGACCAGTAATTGAATTCCACAGCCCCAATGACACTCTGGCATGGAGCGGACAATAGCGGCATATGTCTACGACCTGACCAACGTCACTGACCTGATATGGACGCACCCCTAGCATGCCCATGGTGGCATATCTGCACCAGCAAAGGCTCATGGCATAGATCATAACCACAGCACCAGGGGTTGCAGCCAGACATGGCCCAACCCAGGGACCTACTCTAGCCTCTAGCCCAGGACAGTCTATTGCAATGGTTACTTGGGATGTTTTTTGTGTAACTACCCTCCCACAAATAGGTTACAATACAGCAGAGCTCTCATTTTAGGTGGTGAACCCCTCCAGGGGTATTCGGAGGACAGCAATGTCGGGGGTGGTACAACCACCATAAAATTTAAGAGGTGGCAGAACTGGGTCGCTGTGGGATCTGGATCTCCCTCGATCCCTGACACACTGGGACGGACTGTGCCTTCTTGTTCAGGCCTGCCGTCCCGCTTTAGACAGACACTGGCCACCAAGGCAAAAGAGGGGGTTACAACATCTAGATGGGCAGAATACATTATTTCAAGTGTGAGCATATCCACCCCATTTTTTCAGGGGAAATGTGGGCTCCCAGTCGCAACACTGTTATCCCATGGCTGCTTTCACTCCAACACAGTTCAACCAAAGAAATTGATAAACAGCCAGCGCTGTGTTTTTTCTTGGTCAACTTAACCTTTTCACACATCAGGTGGTGGAGAAATTGACTCTCAAAATCAGGGCCACGTAGGTCACAGTTCCACTGTTGTATCCTGTTTGGGACCTGGAGCTCTCGGTATGCTAGGCATGGGGCAGGGTTGCTCGATGCCTTCTGGCTTCAGCCACACTTCTCAAACCCTCTCAACCCTGGACAACACATTGCCACATTCCATCAGTTCTCACCCGGCCCTAGGGAGGCAGCATTACAACCTCTATTGAGAGAGGGATAGCCACAAATAGCTGGACTGACCCTGGTGATCTAGGATGTTTTTTCTTACAGCTGTTGGAAGTATGTCTATAAGGTGTACAGCACAAGGTCTGTCCTATTCAGTGGCGTCTCTTCCCAAAATCCTAGATTTTTTCATTAATGGGACACGTCTTCTTTAAGAATAAATAAATAAATAAATAAATAAATAAAAGATCTGTTTAGGCTGCCCACAAGGGTCATTACCTTGATAAAGCATGGTGGCAATTGACTACCGTCTACCAAGGAAGCTGTGGGCCATCTTCAGGGTAAAGACCCATTTCGGCCAGGGCATTCTCAGGCCTCTAGGCAGTAGTCAGGCTGACTCTATACAGATGGCGGGGAGGGGCAGTGGCTGTCTGACACCCTGTACATACTTTGTCCATCCTTATAGTCCAAACGTAGCAGCAGCAATCAGACTAACATTCAGGGGGCAGATATGCTTTGGGCTACTTCAGGTTCTCTGTAACATAAGTTTGTACTCTCATCTGCAATTTTCTTTCTGGTACTGCTACAAAGTCCCAATTGTGAGGAATTCTGAGCACCAGAAAGGCTGCAGGGGACAATGGTATTTATTCACCTGGTAAAGGTGATTATGACTGCAACCTTTATGGTGCTTGGAGCCCTGCCCATTTCTGAACAAACTGGGAACCTGGATGGCAGGAAACATTTGTAGACTTCGGCTAGGAGTGGAAGGGGACACCAAGCTATGCATATGATCCTGGAGCACAGCAGTCCTGGGGCTGACTCCAGTTATTTCAGCAGGTACGCTGGGGGTTCGTGAGCAGGTCACCTAACCTATTGCCCGGTATGCTGCCCGGTGTTTTTGTGTAAGTGCCATTGTTGCCTGCTTTTTCAGTATGTTTTTTCTTTCAGGACTCCCAGGTCTACAGGGATTCCTGTATGTTTTTTGAAGGTGTTTGTAGGCAGCTACTGGGACTGTTTCTCCATGAACTTGCATGGGCTATTAGGACAACAGAGCAGAGTGGTTCCCATAGAACATAGTATATTCTTTGGGAAAGCTCAGAAAACTCACCCTGGAGTTGCGAGGTGAATGGCAAGTAACTCAGGGAGCACTGTGTTTTTTCTCTACATGGTTTGACTGCAGTTATCTACTTCCTCTACTATGGAGGCTTTGTTTTTTAAGTCATGGGTATTATATTGAGGTTGGACCTAGTATATTATATGAAACCGGGGTAGCCAGACCCGAGGGGGATGTTCTTCCCCGGAAGAGTTAGGTGTTTTCTTCTATGTGAAATTGTATTTTGTTACAGACCAAGTATACTCTGGAATATGGGTTATCCATGTCATTGACTCACTACGTTCTTTCTTGAGGGCAGATCCTCGCTATTTTCAACTCAGCAGCGCCAACCAATGTGACTGAGTTATGATTATTCTTGGACCTGTTGCAACCACTACATGGCTTGCTGAAAAAAAGACACAAAGTGGAATTGGTCATTACAGTATATTGCAGCATTCAAGTCTTGCCAGCAGTGAGTTCTGAACAGCAAATGGCTAGCACAGAATGACTTAGTGAAGCATTTGAGATTGGTGTGTGATACATTCCCATATTGGATAGGTGCAGTCATTTCTCTGGCATTAACTTTAGGGGAGGAACACCTAATTGCTTTTGCATCAAGGACTTTGTTTCTAAGTGAATGTTACTATGTTCAGCTTGAGAGGGAGACTTGAAATATAATCTTTAGAGTTGGGAAATTCCAGAAGCACCTATATGGACAGAAATCTATCAGGCTATCAAATTACAAGCCTCTACTGGTCATCCTAAGGTCAAAAGCAGCAGTGTCAATGCTTGAAGCACTAAGCATGCAACACTGGGCCCTGATTCTTTCATCATGTGATTTCATTATAGAGCATCAATGATCTCAGAACCACGTAAATGTGGATGCACCGTTACCACTGCCATGCACAAATTCAGCACAGAAGGACAATGACAGGACTGTTCTCCAAATTGCACACATCATGGAGCTCTCTGTAGCATGCCAGGATGCAGCAGAGGAAACTAGACTTGATCCAGTTCTCTCAAAGGTCCTCGATTTAACCCTGAATGGACAGCCAAACTTCACAAGGGATCTAAATCTTTGACCTTCTTTGACAAGACTGATCAGTTGGCCTTGGATCAAGGCTGTGTTCTATGGGGTCCTAAGTCATGATAACTCCAAAATTCTAGAACAGTTTCTTTCTGACTTGTTTAAGAGTCATCATGGAGTCTCTCAAACAAAGGCATCGGCCTGAGGATACCTCTGGTGGCTGGGACTAGATGACAACATCCAAGATCTGATCAGCAATTGTGCACCTAGTGCAATCATCTGCAGCCTGCCTGTAACAGCACCCCTCCATCCCTAGTCCTAGGCCCCTACCCCTTTTAAGCACATCCATGTAGGCTGTGCAGATTTCGAAAAACAGTATTTTCTGATGATGACCGATATTCACAATGCAAGTTCAACCCTGTCTAGTACATAGAGATTTTATCACAGTACTTGTACAGTTTTCTTTATTTGTATATGTTTACGGGGTTGCACCAGGTGTGAGACTGAAATGAAAATCAAATAGTTATAGTACCAGTGCCCACTCAAAGCAGCTGAAAGCCTGTAGTTCATTCAAGTTAATTCAGTTTTCTTACATGGTTTTCATTCCATCATTTTAACACTTAAAGGAGTTTTTGGTCTCATCGTTCAGCTGAAACACAATCAGACTGACAACTGACTGCTTTTAAAATAAATTAATCTGTCTGCACTACCCTGAACTCATTTGTGAGTGATTACATGGTCAGTGCTGAGACTGCCCTCCTCTGTGTGATACTGAAGCCTCAACCTTTCACCAGGGCACCAGCTCTTTGTTCCGGTAGCTACCTGTTTGGTCTTTGAAATATAACAAGCTTCCAAAGTCAGTCTGGATTTTCCATCCATGACTTCTAAAATCCCAAATCTTTTTGGACGTCAGCTATTGTGCACAAGACTGATAGAGCTATGACCTACAGAGTATACATGGGGCTTCATTTGATTCTTGTGCACATGGATCACCTGTTGTCATCAAAGGTTTCAGCTTCCAGTTGCATGATGTAAATCTAGAAGGGGAAAGTGATGCTGAGAAGCTTGCTCCTTCATGTGAGAATCCATTGGTTTCTGTGCGAGTAACCCTGAAGGCCCTGTTCCACTGGAAGTTTTCCAGCCCATGACGTTAAAAAAACTTATGTCTGTGGTGCGACTGGACTTCTTACATGTTGTGTTACACAGTTAAAGCAATTTCTACTAAAAGGCAGAATAATCCCTAAAACCTGACGAAGGTCCTCCTGCTAAATCTTGGGAATGGAGAGTGGCTGCTGGTGGTAAATTGCAGGTGTACTAGCATCTACGCAAGGACTTGCATTTCAATGTCTGTATCTAATTTAGACCACCTTATTTACTGTAACTATGGGCCAGGCTTTTCATGCCTAACACAAATGGGGCACAGAGTCTCATATTTAATACCCTCTGGCCAGCCCTGTGAAATAAATTGAAGCACCTAGGACAACACTGGCTCAGGCCTTGCCCATTACCAAATCTGAGTGGCATTTACTGGGTAATTTTCACTGTTACGTACTTGTAGTTGTACCTTTAATTGTACTTGTAATTTGGAGACAGTGAAGGCATTGTCACCTATAGTATATTTATACTATCTCAAATTCATGAGTAATATTCTTTTAGATTATCCTCATCTGTATATTTGTCTAATGTGCTTTTAAATGACATTAAGGTCGTACTATCTACTACAGTATATCTGCAGGCAAATAACTCCATATGGCTATTATTCTTTGGGTATAGTACATTTTCCTTTTGTCTGTATTAAACCTGTTAATTTTAACCTGCTTAGTATGACTTGTATAGTGCTTGTAAATATGGAAACTAAGACCTAGATGATCAACACTTCACTGTCGTTATGTAGATTATAAAATAGTAGCAGTTCTCCCTTTATTCTTCTTCTGTGTAAACTGTGCAATGATAAAACATTTAGGGCCAGATATTCAAACTGGCCAAAAGTGTAACCAACGGGGAGTAAGCGCCAAGTCAATTCTTTGTCTGCACACGCGATATTCAAACATGGAGCAAGACAAATTGCGCAAGCAGCCAACATCTGAATATCGCACAACCCGCGCCATAGCGCAACCAGGAAGGAGAAGCTGAGCAGAGCTGATGCGCCACAGCGCAACAAAGACGGCCCAGCTGAGCAGTCCAGAGGCACCATAGCACAAGCAAAGAGGCCCCAGCAGCATAGCAATGGAACTGCACAACCAGGGAGGTAGGCAGGGACCCACCACCCATGCCACAGATGGGCACAGGGACACACTGCTGAACCAACAATGTACCCCCACACCCCAAGCACAGCAGAACTGGGGGAAGGATGGAACAGCCACCGGACCATGGGGACAAGCAAACAAAGCACATCCCGGCCGTGTTACTGCAGCACACCCACTGTCAACCTGAGACTGGCACAAAGGGCGGAGCACCCCAGTGTCCAGCGGCCCCGTGTGCACAGCACCCCAGCACTGTGACCCCAAGACACCACCCATGCGCAGTGACCAGCACTGCAGGAATCCCCAGGCCCCCGGCACACTGCAACCTCGTGAACCACAGAACCATACAAGCCACACCACCATGAGCACTCAACAGTGGGTGGCAGCACATGGCAATACTGACTGGAAGCCTCACCACACCAGAGACACCGCCCCCCACACACGCACACACATACCCATGACCATACCACACCAGATGCCATGCACACCACTGCAACTAAGCACCTTTAGCCAGCTGCAAATCAGAGACCACTACAGTATTCCTATCAAAATATTAATGTAATAACAAGATGCATAACAAGAACAACAAACAACAACATATTTACAAAGCAGGGGTGGGGGTATGGGTATGAAGTAGGGGTGGGTAAGGGGCAGGGGTGAGCAACCGGGAGAGGGAAGGTGGGGTTCGCTTGACATTCAGCTACCGCCTGGCAGCCTGCCCTCCTCCTGCCTGGTGCCGTGCCCATGGCCTCCTCCGGCGCGGCATCCCATGCTGCTGTAAGTCCAGGAGAATGGTGTGTGTGTCGATGGCCACCTGAGTGAGCCTCCGAAGGCCCCGCTCCATCAGGCGCAGGATCCGGATACCTAGGACAAGGGATCAGAGTCAATGGCTATGACTGTCCACATCCCTGAATCCCACCCATCATGCATGGCAGACAGCCAAGTGCCCCGCTCCTATGATGGACTGCACCCACCCACAGTGACTGTGCACAAGACAAGCCCAACCAGCCAGCAATGGCCACGTGTACCACTGCACACACACACCGCCCATGTCCAGCACAGCACAACCAAGGCTGCCCAGTAACGTGGCTACGTGGTGGGATGCTAGTGCCACAGCCATGTGCCCGGTGCATGCATGGACCACCAGTGATGCGAACACACACACACACACATGCAGTGCCACTGGACAGTGATGACTGTCACATGTTGCATGCATGTTAGTGTTGTCCCTGGAAGGTGTCTGTGCCCCCTCCAGCATGCAATAGCATCCATGATGTAATGACACTCACCCTCATCAAGCCACTGCAGCAGGTGCTGCTGCGGCTGCGGCTGCTGCTGTGGCTGTGGCTGTTGCACACCTCCTCCGCCAGCCACCCTGGCACCGTCATCCCAGGCCTCAGCCTGTGCCTGCCTCCACTCCTCCACGCCTGTGGGAGACAAAGGAAGAGAAACACATCAGTGAGATCCCAAAGCACACAGCCCCTTGCCCCATTGAGTGTGCCTGCCCACACAACCAGACCCAAACAGCACACACCTGCAAACACTCTCACAGCAAACCACAGCCCAACCCACCCCCATGCGCAGATTACATTACACAGTCACCCATGCAGACAATACCGGTGCATACACGCACCCACCTGGCCTGGACACAATGCCCCTCCTGGCACGAGCTGAGGCGCAAGCGAAGCACGCTCTTTCCTCTGCAGGTCGCCATGTAGCGGTGCCTGCACTGCTCCGGGGTCCTCCTCCACCCAGTGGCCTGCTCCAGGGCAGCGGCGACCTGCTGCCACACATGGGTGCGTGGCACCTGCAGGGGCACTCCCTCAAACAGTGAGCCATAGTGAGGCTCCACCACAGCCACCAGGTTAGCTATTTCCAAAGCCCCCCATTGTGGTGCTCTCCTGTGTGCCATTTTCAAAAAGTACAGTGGCAATATGGCGCTCCGCAGCGCGGCAACCCCACGTGGAAATGTTGCGCAATACAACTCCATCACTGCCCATCGCGCTGTTCGGACAGCGCCGTCGGTCCACATCGCGCTGTCACCGAACAGCGCGATAGAGCCGTACACTTGCCAGATGTACAGCGCCAGTGGGCAAAGGTCGGGCACAAGGTCATGGGTCAGTGGCGCAAGGCCACGCACAGCGCCATCGGATGTCCACACGTCCTGGGCGATCGGACACCTGTGTGCCAGTGCCACAGTGGACTATTGCGCAGTACTGCCACAGCGCCATATGGTGACCAGTGCTGTAGCGCCATTGGCACAATGGTGGCCGTGGCCTGAATTGCTGATCGCACACAGCACGTCATCAGCATGGCAGAAGCCTGCATAAGCTACCTGGGCATGCGCAATGCAGTGTACCACACAGTCACAGAAATGCGCCATTGGCTCTGCCGGCTCAACCGTATTGCACAAAGCGCAACGGCGCGATATTCAGCCGACACATGCAAATCATCTGATCAGCAATTCAAAGGTGCAGTGGCGCGATTTGCATCTCATTACAGTTGCTCCACTCCTAATTTGCATGCATTGCGCTATAAATGTGCGACATTGGGCTGCGCTGGCCAGATTCGGTTACTGCAGGTGAGTTGCATGCTGTGTGATGTTCTGGCCAATGGTCATGGGATAACGCTGTAGTCTGCACAGTGACAGGTGTCCACTTCCACCCATACAGACTGACATGACCGAGCAGAGACAAGGTGAGGGTGAGGATGGTGGGTGGAGGAGGAGGCCCAACTTCACCATGGCGGAGACAGAGGCCCTCTTCCAGGCCTACCTGGAGGAGGAGCCACTACTGAGTGGACGGCGGGGCACCCCTCAGGCCCATGCGGCTGCATGGGAGAGGGTAGCTCGGGCAGTGAACCTGCACGGAAGCCACCAGCGCTCCATGCAGGAATGCAAAAAGAAGATGGGGACAGACCACAGGAGGGTGAAGGAGAAGGTGGCAGCCCTCAGGGCGGCACGTGCTGGCACAGGTGGGGGCCAGCCAGAGGTGGCGGAGTTGACCCAGGCTGAGGACCGACTGGCTGCATCAATGCAGTGGAGTGCTATTGAGGGCATACCAGGAGGTGGATTCCAGACAGGTGGAAGCCCATCACTGCACGGTATGACATGGTGGTGGTGTTGGGGGGGGGGGGTTGTTCACATGCACTCACATGTCCTCACTTTCTGTTACAGATCCTGTTCGTCTTCAGGGGATGGTGGTGGTGGGTCCAGGCAGTGAGGAAGACCTGCCGGAGTTGGAGGAGGGTCCATCCACCTCTGTCGCCAGCCAGCATGCACTGCACCAGCATGCACGCCTAGCTGCCAACCCTGTTGTCGGTGAGTCAGGTGTGGGCGGTGCACAGCCTGTGTCTCAGCAGTCTGGCATGCAAGCATGCCAGCACGCTGTGACTGTGGCTGTAGCATGTACCTGCACCATTGATGATGCAAGGACTGCAATGGGCAGTGACATGTGTGTGTCCCATGACGGACACACAGCAGGCCAGCACGTGCCCCTGGGCCTAGCTGGTTCCAATGTGTGTGCCAGCATGTTGGCACAGTCCCAGGCTGTGCCCGTCAGCACCGGTGGGGCAGCACCAGTGGCTGTGCAGGTGTCTGGCACTGTTGTGGCCACAGCAGTGGAACGAGTGGTCCCTGGGGCACAGCGGTTGGAGGGGCAGCAGCAGCAGTCACCCACCAGGTCTGGGGGTACAGTGTCCAGCGGTGGCACATGCCCACTGCCCTTTGATATGCCCATTCCTGGTCCTGGTGAACAGCGCCCACCCTCAAGGGGTGTTGAGCATCAGGATCTTCCATACCCTGGGGGATAGGATGCCATTGTGGCACAGTACCCATTTGAAGAGCACACCCGCCTGCTGCGGGGAATCAGTACAGCAGCAAAGGCGGGTTGCAAAATCCGTGGAGGCACTGTGCATGGCTGTGGAGCGGCACAGCAGGGACTGTGCTCTGATCCTTGCAGAGATGGTCCATATGCGGATGGATGTGACTGCCGCCATTGACAGGCAGACACAGGCATTGGTCACTGTCGTGGCTGCATTGGGCACACAAGCAGGTGCCCCTGTACCGCACACTCCACACAGTACGCTCTCCACTCCCATTCCCGGCGTCGTGCGACACCCAGCCTGTCAATGCCGGGTTCTGCTGTGGGCATCCCGAGCACCCCTGGTGCAGGTATGTTTGGCATACTACATAACCCTGTGCGGACAAGGTCGCAATCGCGCAGTGGGACCCATGGTGGTCCATCGGTGCCACCCCATGTGGCCCCTGCTCAGCCTGCCAGTGCTGTTGGGTCACGGCGGGGCCGCCCACACATCCGCGGTGGCCGTGGAACAGTGCAACATGACTGACCTGTCTCCCAGTGCGGGCCCTGTCTGGTGCTGCCCTGTGTGCAATGTGCGTCATGGTGGGCAGTGCACTGGTGGGTGCCCTGCCCATCACGCCGACACACGGACCACCTGCACACCATCCCGACTGCTGTCCACAGGTGTGTGTGCATGATGATGCCTGCATTGTACTGTACACCAAGGTGCAAGGGTGCCCAGCATTTGACACACGTACTTGGACAGTACAGGTGGTGGGGTGGTCTGTGGATCTGTGTGTTTGCCATGTCTGTTCCCGCTCTGCTGTGCACCTGCCCATGTACGCTTTGTGCCTGGTGTGTGTGTGTGTGTGTGTGTGTCCATATGACTGTTCACCCCTCCCTGATGGTGTGTTTGTGTGCCTGGTCCCTTCCACTCCCCTTGCCGTCATGCACCCCTGGTGTGTTACTCTGTGTGCCTGTGGGTTGCGCCTGGACAGTGTTGGTTGCACATCGCGCCTTGACTTACCTGTATCGTGCATAATGCTCCTCCATGATGGTGTCCTGGTGCAGCTGGGCCTGCCGGATCAGTCGGGGGTCCCGCCATCCAAGGGGGGGCTGCTCATCACCATCATCACCGGCGCCGCTGGCGTCCCCATCGCTGTCCCCCTCCTCGACCTGAATGGCTATCCTACAGTCTTTGGCCATGTTGTGCAGGATACAACAGGCCAGGAATATCCCACAGGCCTTTGAGGGCTGTACTGTAGGGCACCGCCGGAGGTGTCTAGGCATCGGAAGCGTGCCTTGAGCATCCCAAACACCCGCTCGATGATGTTGTGTGTGGCGGCATCGCCTCATTATAAATCGCTGCGATGGGGTCATAGGCGCCCGGTATGTGTGAGCAGCCAGGGACGGAGTGGTATCTGCTGTCACCTGTGTGGAGATGGTGGAGATGAGTATCATGTTCAGGTCCATATTGCCAATATCCCTGTGTGCCACTACCATAGCACCTGTGGCATTCCCACCCTTGCCCCACGTTTGCAATTCCTACATGTGTACTCACCCACTAGATGGCCTGTGGGGATGTCCCCACTCTCGAATCGATGGCACAGTGTGGACTGATACCATATGAAGGCATCATGTGCTCCGCCAGGGTGTGTGGCACAGACATTGATTATGCGCCCAGTGGCATCACACACCACCTGGCAGTTGACACTGGAATAGCCCTTCCTGTTCCTATATGCGGCCGCATCAGGGGCCAGGTGGCATGCGAATGGCCACATGGGTGCAGTCTATGGCCTCTAGCACACCAGGCATACGTGCTACCCTGTGGAACTCCTGCATGTTTGCTGTACGCTCCGCCGCGGTGCTGGGGAAATGGATGTGCTCCGCAGCATGTGGCAGCAGTGCACTGAGGAATTGGGTGAGGATGCGTGGCGTGGTCGACTGTGTGATGCCTGTGGTGTCCCTGTCAGCCTCTGGAAGGTGCCCGTGGCAAGCAGGCACATGCAGGCTGTCACCTTGGTCTCCACTGACAGGCGTGACTCCGTCGTGAGGGTGCCTGCATCACATCACTGCACAGCTCACAGAGCCGCCTCAGTATTGCCCTGTTCAGGTGGTACCAGCCACGATCTCTACATCTGTGTACAGCTCAAAGCTGATGCGGGCGCGGTACTGCCTGTTGGGCGTGCGCCGACGGACCCTTCCGGCCACGTCCCCTGCAGCATGCATTCTCACCCCCCTCATTACAGCTTCCATGTGGAAGCTGGCACTATCCATCTCCTGGCTTGTGACCCTCCTGGCTGATGCTGCTCTGTTACCCCACTGTCCTGACTGCTACCTCCACTGCCGGGTGCACCCTGGCCTCTGCAGCCTATGGCCCACACAACTTCCCTTGCCTGCCTTGTTCTGGACTGTCGCTGTCTGTCTCTCTCTGTCTGTCCCGCTTGGCATCCCTGTAGCGTTCTTGCGCTTCTTCCTTGAACCTTTTTATTTTGGCTCATTTCCGCTGTGGCGCAACTTCCGGCTGTTCCGCTATTGCGCATTGCGCAACCCTTTGAATATCACATTGCACTCTTTATGCAGGGATCCACCCCCTTTGGTTGCGCATGCCTTCATTTGCATTGCGCCGTTGCTCAGCCTGTTTTCGGTGGCACAACTGCCTCCTGCTGAATATTGCAGAATGGTGCAATTTCGGACTTGCGCATGCGCAACCCTTTTGAATATCCGGCCCTTAATCTTTCCCTGTAATCCATATGTTCTAAACCCCCATCATTCTTGTTGCTTTCTTTTGAAGTTGTTCTAGTTTGTTTTGGTTTCCTTGGTTTAGTCCACCTAACAGCTGAGGATAGTACTCTACCAATGGTCTGATAAAAGTTTTATATATGGGAAGTAAAACTTCCCTGGCTTTGTGGTTGAAACGTCACTTGATGTTGTTCGGTAAGTGATTAACTTTGTTAAATACATCAGTAATATATTGTGTCTGCTGATATTTTCATACCCAGGTCTTTTTCTGTTTTTATCTCATTTAGTTTAACCCCTTTGAGGAAACAGCTGTTATTCTTATTATTTCTCCCTAAATGCATCACAGTGAAGCTATTGTCATTATAATGCATACCACATGAGTCTGCCCATCTTGCCATGTTATCCGAATCCTCCTGCATTTTTGTAGTATCTTTCTGGTTATTTACCTTCCCTTCTAGTTTGGGATTATCCATGAATTTGTTATAGCAATTTCTTATATTAACCCCCAGATCTGTTATATAAAGGCCAAACATTACCAGTCCCAGTACAGAACCCTGCTGGGCCCCACTCATGACATCCCCCTTCCCCTGAAGTGCATCTCTTTAATCTGACCCTTTGGGTTCTGTCTGTTAACTAGTTGTTAGTCCAATTAGTTATCAATTGAGGGATGTTAGGAACTGACAGAGCTGGCCAGAACTACAAAAGAACCCCAGAGCAATTGCCCTGAGGCATGGGTTATCCCGGACGATATTTTCCATACAGCCACATTTTAAAGAAAACACAATTCCACATACCCTAATAATGCAAAGCATCATGGGAAACATATGCAAATACCCATGAGAGAATTTGGACTGGCTCAACTTTAAGCAGAATTGCATGGTGCCAGTAGGCCTCACAGTGCAATCAGCAAAGGCTAAGAACAGCAGACACATACACATGTTTCGTCCTCATTTGGACTAATCAGTGTGCCATATCTGTGTCTTAGCCCAGGGAGAGGCAGCCAACCACCCCTTAAGGAGATGTTGTTTGTTTGGGCCATGGGGAGCCCAAAATAGAGAAGGAAAAGAACTACAAAAGAACCCCAGAGCAAATGCCCTGAGGCATGGGTTATCCCAGAGGATATTGGCCATAGAGCCAAATTTTAAAGAATACACAATTGCACATACCCCAATAATGCAAAGCATCATCGGAAACATATGCAAATCCCCATGAGAGAATTTGGACTGGCTCAACTTTAAGCAGCATTACATGGTACCGGAAGGCCTCACAATAAAATCAGCAAGGCTAAGAATAGCAAACACACAGACCTGGCCAGGCAGACCTGGACATAGTGGCAATAACTGAAACCTGGTACAATGCTAATCATGGGTGGGAAGTAAATGTACCAGGGTATGTTCTGTTCAGGTGGGATAGGGAGGGTAAAAAAGGGGGGAGGAGTAACCCTGTATGTGAGAGAAGATATAAAGGCTACACAGGTACAGGGTACAGGGCAGGCAGGGGGAGGTCAAGACACTGTGGATCACACTTCAACCTGGAAATGGCACAGCAATGCTGAAGGTGGCTGGATTTGAGTGTCTTCACTACATAGCTCTTGGGAAATATGAGAGTTTTAACCGAGTTTGGGCTCCCTTCCTGACTCATTTGGGAATCCCTCCTCCTGTAGGGTGGGTGTGTATACCTCCTCGTACCAGTTTGTGGGGAATGAGTGGTCTATAGGCATGTTTTGTAGGCCCCGGGCACTCTTCCCCCGGCAGTGACTGTAGGGGTTGGTCCCCCACTGATGTTTGTTTCAGTCCTTCCTGTGCTCCCTTCCCAACTCCTCCCTCTCTCTCTCTCTCTTGCTTTTTCTTTGTTTTGCTTGATAGGTTTGAAGAGTCAGAGAAGGGGAGGTTTCCAGCACTGTTTGACTGTTTGCTTGTTTGTAACTTGCTGCAGACAAGGGGCATGTTTGATGGCAGCTGTCTTTCCAGGCTGTTTTCACCCACTAGGCTTTGTTACTTCACTACTTTGCTACTTCAGTTACTATGGTTACTTTGTTCTTGTCCTTTGTTATATTCTTTTTTTTTTGTGAGTCATTAAACACAGGGATCATGCCAGAGGATTGGAGGAGGGCACATGTGGTCCCTGTACACAAACCTGGCTGCAGAGAGATAGCGGGGAACTATAGGCCGGTCAGTCTCACCTCAGTAGTGGGGAAGATTATGGAGGCATTGCTTAAAGAAAGGATAGTGGGGTATCTAGAAGCCATTGGTGCCCAGGACCTTAGGCAACAAGGATTCATAGTGGGGAGGTCATGTCAGACAAATCTGATTAATTTCTTCAGCTGGGTGACAAAGGAAGTAAATCAAAGTGGGGCAGTGGACATCACCTACCTTGATTTCAGCAAGGTCTTTGGCACCATCCCACATCGGAGGCTGGTAAACAAGCTGGGTAGTCTGGGCATGCGGGACAAGGTAGTACACTGGGTTAGAAACTGGCTGACAGGCAGGAGAAAGAGGATGGTGGTACTTGGGGTACAATCTGGGGAAAGGGGGGTGACCAGCGAGGTACCTCAGGGATCGGCCCTGGGGACAGTCCTGTTCAACATCTTCATTAGTGACATTACAGAGAGGCTGGAAGGAAAGGTCTGCCTGTTTGCAGATGACACCAAGATCTGTAAAAGGGTAGATACCCCAGAAGGGGTGGTGACAATAAGGAGGGACCTTGGGAAGCTTGAGAAATAGTCTGAGGACTGGCAACTGAGGTTTAATTCAAAAAGTGCAAAATTATGCACTTGGGACATAGAAACCCTGGGGAAAGCTACAGGATGGGGGAGTTCCAGACAGTAACCAAGGAAGAATGGGACCTGGGGGTTAGTATTTCAGATGACCTGAACATTTCAAAGCAGAGTATTAAGGCAGCAGGGAGGGTCAGTGACATGCTGGGGTGTATAGGCAGGGGTATCACCAGCAGAAGGCGGGAGGTAGTGATACCATTATTTAAAACCCTGGTCAGGCCTCACATGGAGTACTTTGTGCAGTTCTGGAGGCTGCACTTTCGTAAGGACATTAACAGGCTAGAGACAGTCCAGAGAAGGGCAACTAAGATGGTACAGGGCTTCCAACACAAAGACTTACGAAGAGCGATTAAGGGACCTCAATATGTACTCACTGGAAGAGAGGAGGGAGAGAGGGAGGGAACATGATAGAAACATTCAAGTACCTTAAAGGGCATAAACAAGGTGCGGGGGGGGGGCCTGTTCCAATACAGGAGGAGCATAAGAACGAGGGAGCAAGAAATGAAATTGGAAGGTGGGAGGTTAAGAGGGAATGTGAGGATGTTCTTCTTCACAGAGAGGGTGGTGGATGCATGGAATGGTCTGCTGCAGGAGGTGGTGGGAGTGAGCACTGTGTATGGATTTAAATATGCTTGGCACAGGCATAGGGGAACCATAGAGGTAAAGCAGCGGGAGGGTCAGAAGCTCTAATCAAGTACAGGGCTTACAGGCAGACTAGATGGGCCTAGCGGTCCTTATCTGTTAACAATTTCTATGTTTCTATGTTTCTGTTTCCCCTTATTTTAATTATTAGTATGTGGTGTGGCATAGCATCAAATGCCTTACCAACATCCAAATAAATGATGTCCACTGAGTCACCTTCATCTAATGCTTTGCTAATCCTCTCATAGAAACTAAGTATATTTGTTGTCCATGATCTTCCTTATCTGAGGCCATGTTGCTCTTTGTCTACATATTTGTTTGAGATGCACGTATTATTAATTGCTTTGATTATTGTTTCTATTAGTTTCCCAGCTATTGATGTTATGCTCATTTGCCTGTAATTATTGGGGTTTTCCTTCCTGCCTTTCTTGAAAGTTGGCACCACCTCAGCTTTTGTCCAGTCCGGGGAAACCTCGCCCAATGAAAGGAACCTATTAAATGTGAGCATTAGAGGTGCATAAAACCCATTATTTTCGGTTTATTACTTGCCAATTTGATCCATAGTTTCTTTTTCCTGGTTTCCTTTTTGATAGTTTTACCAGTTATCTTTGTTAGTATTGCCTATACTGGATAATAAGCCATCATTTTATAGGCCTTTGTTTTCTTTTTAGAGATACATGACAGTTTTTTGTTGTACCAAGGGGGGATTTCCCCTTTTTCATTATAGCATGGTTTATGGGGTATACATTTATCTTAAAGCTTTAGCAGTTTATTTGTAAATATTTCACAACTTGTGCTCATATTTGTCTTCCTAATCTCAGCTTTCCAATCCCATCTCATAATTTCTTCCCTCACACCCATGAAATCTGCTCTTTTGTAGTTATAGAATATTTTCCTTTCCTTGTTAGGCTGAAAACTTCTATTTACAGTTATGAGAATTACAAAGTGGTCGCTGGACTCCAGTGGATCCATTATCTTATATGTTAGAGGTTCAGAAACATGAGAAATTGCAAGGTCTAATATATTACTCCCCCTAGTGTTATATTTTATTACTTGCATGGAACTGCTTTCTCTGATGGTGTGTAATAGGGAGTTTCCCTGTGTGGTGTGCACTTGTAAATTACTCCAGTCAATGTCTGGTTCTTGGAAATCTTCTAAAGTGAGTACGTCCCCGTGGCTGCTGTAATGGGATATTTTATCTGGGTACTGACTATGTAGTTCCTTGTTAATGCCTGATGGTATGTATAATGTACCTATTACTAGTTATCTTGGTTTGATGTTAACTGTTACCCAGACTGATTCAACACTGTTGTTAATATTTTGCTGAAATTCAACACAGTTTAGATCCTCCTTAAGTAATAATGGCACCCCCACCTTGTCTTTCCTTCCTACATTTTTGGAACAGTGTTGTCCCATGTGTCCATCTCATCCCACCAAATTTTGGTCACAGACATAATATTAGCATTTGTATTAGTTATTAGTGTTTTAATGTGGTCAGATTTATTTAACAGGCTTCTAGCATTCAGGGAAATCACAGATAGATTAGATATATTCTGATCCTGAGAGGATGTATTTTCCCTCTTAGTTATTTTTATATCCTCATCTCCCCATGTTTTCAGTTTAAATCACTATTGAGGATATTCTTAAAAGAATAGTGTCCCTGGACTTGGTGCACTGGTAGGTGCCTCAGGTACTGGCAAACAGCCAAGTGTGTCATTATTAGGTTGGGCTGGCATTTCCCAGCCTGTACGTAACAGTATATTCATTTGCAGCTAAGGTGAGTATCCAGAACTGTATCTGGGCAGAGGCCATAGCTGTATGACTTTAATTTAATTAAACTCAGCAGGGGTTTACTGTATGGTCAGAGCAAATGGTAACATGACAGCCATTTACAAACTAATGTAGCTTTTTTACTTCAAATACCACCAACAAACATTTAATTTGAAATATCCCATTTCTGTCGGGGTCTGGTTCCTGGATACAAAGCCAGCTGGCTGCTCCTCTCCTATCTCAGCACGATGTGATAGCAAGTGCCAGCCCCATAAGGTGAGGCATCACAGGACAAAATTAGGTCTTTCTTGGTATCATGCAGTATTCCCTCGCTATAGCAAACCCTGCTATAGCGAATTCCTGGTTGTTATGAATGGCCCCCTTGGCCCCTTATATCAACCCCTCGATTTCCGCATTGTGTTGTAGTGCTCTTACTGATTGGAATACAATGTGGCAGCATGGTCCCCAGTGCTCACTCTCTGCAGAGCTTATTCAGTCCACAGTGAAGTCAGGCAAACCAATGCATGTACCCTCTCCTGTATACACTACTCCAATATTGGACTCTTTTCATACAGCCACTACATGTCACAGGATGTGCAGCAGCGGCGGTGTCAGCAGCCCCTCTTTCCTCGTTCTTCTCACTCACTAAACCTCACTAGCTCTCTTTCACTCACTCTTTTAAACTAAAAAAACACTAATTGTGGCCAGCACCTTCTGCCTAATTGTAACATGCTCACTCATGGAACTAAAAAAAAATTCTTGTGCACTATGTTATACTGTACAGTAGGACAATGGGGAGATGGAACGGTTTTTCGACTTTTCAGTTTTTGGCTGTTTGGATTTCTCTAGACTTCCTATAAGAAACTAAGAACTAACAAAGAACAAACACAGTGAAACATACAGCAGTGTTCCTTGTACACTTACAGACTCAATAAACTGAATATACAACCTAACTGCTAATGCTATACCTGACACCATATTCACAGTGTCCCTCGATATAATGAACAAGCCACTAGAAAGAATGTGGTGGCTGGCTCCCAAACCATTCATTATAGAGAGGAAGCACTGTAATTCACTAAAAAGCATAATAATTGTATCTTCTTTGTGGAATTGAAGCTAGTTTCCTTAGCCTTGGACCAATTCTAGAGTGCTTTTTCTGTAAAACACATACAATGGGCAAGTACTGTGTAGATTCAGGTCAGAGATTTATTATAAATAATTCAGTATACCCAAGAACAATGAAGATATGTGACACTGTTAGGACGGTGGAGCTGCCTTAATGGCTTGAACCTTTTCTGTCACTGGATGCACCCCTAAAAGATTAATGCAGAGACTCAAATAAACCACTTCTGCCTCCTTTAAAGTGCTGTTCTCATCTTTGATGCATAGTCCTGATTCTGAAAGGTGTTGCAAAACTTGTTCAGATTTTGTAGGTCCTCGCTGTCCAATAACCCTGTGAACTGGATGTCATCAAAATAAGACACAAGATGGCTGAGGAAGCACCAAACCACAGTCTACTCTATTCTAAGAAACAATCCTTGATATGTATAAATAGTAACATACTGTGTGAACCAGTCTTCCATGGCCAGCAGCTGACATACATGACTTCTATAGTTAGCTTTGTAAATATTTAAAAGACAAAGAACCTCTGTGCATAAACACTGAGGCAAGGGTTACCCCAAAGGGCATTTGGCTAGGAAGCCAAGTTTCAAGAAAATACAAAATCGCACATGCCCCCACAATGCAAAGCATCATGGGCTGCATATGCAAATCACCACAGAATGTTAGGCTGGTCCAACTTTAAGCAGAATTGCATGGTGCCGAAAGGCCTCTCACACAGTTTGCAAAGGGTGCTAACAGAAGACATAGACACGTGTTTCGTCCTACCAGGACTCATCAGTATGCCTCATCTGTTTGACACCCCAGTGGCATGGACCAGCTACCCCTAAGGCAGTGTGCCTGGGATATATTGTGGTGAACCCATTAAAATAAAAAACAATTTAAAAGACAAAGAACCTCTGTGCATAAACACTGAGGCAAGGGTTTCCCCAAAGGGCATTTGGCTGGGAAGCCAAGTTTCAAGAAAATACAAAATCGCACATGCCCCCACAATGCAAAGCATCATGGGCATTCTGTGGTGATTTGTGGTGATTTGCATATGCAGCCACTCCTTCTACAGGTACTCCAATATAGTTTCAGCCCTTTCTTTCAGTATATAAGGTACAGGCCAGGTTTTGAAAAAGTGTGATGATACTTTGGTGTCTGCATCAAAGTTTGCTATGAAACCCTGAAGCATTCCTATTCTGGGCATCAGTTACTCTTTTATTTGGAAATATCTGACTTCCAAAAATAAACATTTCCAAAATAAAGGGTGTGAATGTGTTTGACACCCAGAGATGAAAAAGAAAAATGAGGAAACTTTCAATTTTGCATTCATGGAAGTTAAACACATATGCTTTTATTAAAAGAAAGTGCATGTTTCCCCTAATACTTACAGTACATTCAATTTAAAAAAAATTGTCACTTAGAAAATTGACTTGTGACCTTAGTATTTTTCTTGACTTTCATAAACAGGAGTGACTTCCGAATTTAAACTCATTCAAGTTTTTGACTTTCACCAAAAATAAATTAACTGAACTCCTATAAATCCTAACCCTACCAGGAACACCTCTGGGTAGCTATCTTGCATAGCCTAAATACCAGTACTTTGTGCTTGATGTTTTTCTCTCCAGCCTAGGTTGAGCTGATTTACCCAAAATTGTCCCATCAAACTAGGCCACTCTCCCTTGACTTCCAACAACTGCAGCTTGGTAAATGCGGGGAGCCATTTAAAAACAGTAATGAATCTAGGACACAAGGACATAATTGGAAGCTGGTGGATGGACAGAAGGGTTAGGAGGCATATGAAAATTTTTATTTCATGGAAAGAGTGGTTAAGCCATGGAACAGTCTGCCAGAAGAGATCATGAGCACCGAACCATTAATGGTTTCAGGCATGTTTGGGACAGTGTTAAGGGCTCAGTAGTTGCTCAGGGGAGTAATAGTATGACATGGAGCAAGAGGATGGCTGGTATTGACAAAAAACCACTGACAAAAGGTTTTGGGGTGAGATAGGGTGTTATGGGCAGACTGGATGGACCATTGGTCTTTTTCTGCCATCATTGTCTATGTTTCAATGCAACTGTACTGCTACATTGCACTTCCAGGTCCAGGGCATTACAGACATCTATTTGCTTCCCTGTGTAAGTCCACAGCACTGCTTTACTCTCCTGAAGGACTGGTGTTTGTCCAATCTGCCATGTTCTCACTGCTGCTACTGCATTACTACTTTCTGTTTGTTGCACTCCACTGTGATGTGCCTGTTTTTTTTGGGGGGGGGAGTTTCCACTGTCTTTGTACATTCTACAAGGAATACACTTGGCTTCCTTCCCACCAACAGCATGAGTGGGCAGAGAGCTCTACTTCTGTATCATCCACCGTTGTTGCACACAGCATATACAAACTGAGCACTGGCTCAGCGAGCAATCTATGGTTAATTCAGCGAACTGTAAGATCACAAATCACTCTGCCCTGCAGCAGATCTTCTTAAGTTCCCCATAATCACAACATTGGGCTTAGTGGCTTTAGCTCAGCTACAAACATGCTACTGACTGTCCCTAATACACTAACCAACTGTTAAACATGAATCTTTGTATAATTACCGAAGGCCTTGGGTTATAATGTTCTCAGTACCAGTAATTTAAGTTGGTCAAATAGACTGTCTCCAGGGAACTGAAGAGCTATTAGGATTTTTATCAGCTGATAAGTCTTATTGCCATATATACTCAAAAAAACAATGTTTTGTACTCGTATTACTGGCTACAGAAATAAAAAGTACATAAATCCTCAATATACAGTATTGGTTCCATTCCTGCTCTTGTTGCTCTGGATGGGTCAGTATCCTACTTGCAGGAGTCTGGATGACCTTCAAGCTCAGTTGAAATCAGCATGGAGGTAGGTAGCCAGCCTGCATCTCCAGCTAATCTGGCATTCAAGCCAACCACATCCTCTCCCTCAGAGACCCACTGGCCTGGGGGTTGTAGGGTAGTGGGTTAGGGGACGGGAAAGATTTCAAGGATGGACCATGCAGGATCTCTTCAGAGCAATACTATTCCAACAAAGAACCATTTTTCACCACTGGAGAAGATGAAGGATCCTGACTCGGCAAGACAAGAGGTGATCCTGAGCTCATCGAGAGAACCAGGTGTAGCGAAGAGACAGCATCCAAAGGTGGCAAGAAAACATGCGGTGGATCCAGGAGTGAGCAATTTCTTGTTCTGGGGGACTCAATGATCAGACAAGCTAAGTCCGAACTGATAAAAGGTATGCAACCTAAAGTGATGGTTAAATGCCTCCCTGGAGCTTCAGCACAGCATGACGTTGAACTCATCAGGAGGCTGGTAGACAAAGTGGAGAAAGGAACCAATATTCTGATTCATCTCGGTATGAATGACCTGTCTGCTTGAACAGTGGAAGAAACCAAGCTAAATTTCATTAAGCTGGGGGAATGGCTAGAGGCTAGAATGACCACCCTAACATTCTCAGAGATCCTCCCAGTGTGAGACAAAGGGGATTGCAAAGACAAAATCAGGAATAAAGACATCGAGGAATTCAATTCTTGGCTACATGGTTGGTGTTGTGAAAAAGGATATCATGTCATAGGCTCATGGGGAAGCTTCTGGGAGAGGAAGCTATTCAGGTTTGACGGACTTCACCTAACAAAGGAAGGAGTAAGTGCACTTTGGCAGAAATTCCTATCTATCTCAACCATTTAAACTAGGTGAGGTGGAGTCTACCACTAGGGAACCTATCAGATAATACATGTCTGATAGGAACTTAGTCGTCACTCCCCCACAAGCAGGAATTTCTTTCCCACAACCTAAAAAAAACATATAGAAAATAGAAACTATCAGAAAATGATAAACATACCAGGGTATACCCTATATAAAAAATATGGATGCCATAGAAAGTGGGGAGGGGTAGTCCTTTATGTTGCAGATAATATAAAATCTGAGGCTATACAAGCAACTACAGATGAGCCAGACCAAATCTGGATTAAGTTATTTCCATCTAAATCCTCTAAAATAACCCTTGGAATTATATATAGATAACCATCAGCCACAGCATAATTAAACCACGTACTCTTAAACAAAATAGACTTTTTAAATCCTACTGATAGGCTACTAGTTATGGGCAACTTCAATTTGCCAGGCATAAGTTGGGAAACACTAAAAGGAACAAATAAAATAGAAAATGCATTTCTGGAGTCCCTTAACAACATAGGGCTGTTACAAATAGTCAAGGAACCAACTAGAGACCATAACATATTCGATTTAGTGTTAACTAATATGGGCAACAACATCATGGACTGTATAACATCTATTCTCTTGGGTACTAGCGACTATTTAAAAATAGAATTTAAAATCAGAGAACCCTTGTACAGCAATGTAGGGCAAACTAGCAAAATGGATTTTAGCAAAGCTGACTTTAACCTCATAAAAACTAATATTGCTAAATGGAATTGCCGATCAAGATCTAAGCAATAAATCATTGAACATCATGTGGGACACATTTTGTAACAAAATAAATAAGGAAATAACTAATAATATACCCTGTAAACAAAATATAATAATACAAGATCAAAACCCCAGTGGTTAACTCCTGCAATATAGAAACTCACAAACAGGAAACATAAGTTATATAAAAAATGGAGAGCTAGTGGCACAGAAATAAATAGACTTAATTATGCACATATTCTAAAAACTCTAAAAAAAAATAAAATTAAAACTGCAAAAGCAAACTATGAGCATAAATTAGCTTCTTTAGTTAGCCAACATTATAAATTATTGTATTCATAAATTAATAACCAGAAAGGAAATTCACACAAAGTAGGACCTTTGAAAAATCAAAATGGAGAATTAATATCTGAGGATGACTCTATGTCCAACCTACTTAATGTATATTTTACATCTGTATTTAATAACAAAATAAGTAGTATTCAGAGTTTACAGGTCACTGACACAACATACCAAAAAGAATAATTATGAATCCAACTAATGTAGAGGTTAGATTAAATAAACTTGATCCTAATAAATCAACAGGGTCTGATTGTCTGCATCCAAGAGTATTGAAAGAGCTAAGCAACCAAATTGCAGCACCCCTAACATACATTTTTCAGGCTTCTCTAGATAAACGGGAGGTAGTAGATGACTGGAAAAAAGTTACTGTAATTCCATAAATCCCTTGTCATGCCTAGTCTAGTATTTCATTTAACTGGCAGATTGGTTTGCAGAAATGAGGTTGTTTGAAGTGCAATAGGAGTTATGCCAAACAAATGTAAACATTTCTTAAAGTATATGAGTTACACATAAAAAAAAAACAGTATGAAAGTGTTTCAGGACAAAAATAACATTCCAATGAGCCTATTCATTAAGCTGCACTAATTATATTTTTAAACTATGGCCATCCGATTATCTGAATTTTCATTTTTCATGTTAGTTATGCCAAACAAATGTAACTATCTCTAAAAATATACGAGTTACACATAAACCACCAGTATGAAAGTTGTTCAAGACAAAAATATATTTCCAATGAGCCTATTCATTAAGCTGCAGTAATTATATTGTTTAAACTATGGCCCTCTGATTATCTGAATTTTCATTTGTCTTCACAGTTTTCACCTTTTGGATGGCTATATTTAAAAAAATATAATGAATTCAGACTAGCGACTACCCTCATTTGAAAGGTTGTTTTGTCCTGAACAACTTTCATATTGGTTGTGTATGGGTAACTGGTATATTTTCTGAGATATTTAC
Organism: Neoceratodus forsteri; assembly: GCA_016271365.2. Lineage (NCBI taxonomy): Eukaryota > Metazoa > Chordata > Ceratodontiformes > Ceratodontidae > Neoceratodus > Neoceratodus forsteri. Next base: position 925,809,191 of record CM057450.1, on the reverse strand, counting down.
ATTTATTTGCCATAACTCTTACTGTGTTCACTCAGAAAAAATTAGACTTTTTGGAAGACCATATTTTACAAAATGTAAAGAATTCAGATTAGTGACTATCCTCATGTGGAAGATCTTTTTGTCCTGAGCAACTTTCATACTGGTTGTTTCTGTGCACCTTGAACAGTTTTAAAGATATTTAGATTTGTTTGGAATGTGTTCACATTTTCTCTCAGAGAAAAGCAGTCTGGAATCCTGTCTCCAACGTTCAAAACAAACAATGTAACTCATTCAGACCAATTGTGTGTTTTGAACATTGGAGACAGAACTCCAGACTGCTTTTCAAATGAGGTCAGTCACTAATCTGTACTCCTTATATTTAGTAAAATATGGTCATCTTATTACCTGTATTTCTATTTTTGGTTTTACAAAATTCACATTTCTGATGGCTATTTAACAGAAAAACTATAAAGAATTTAGATTAGTGACTTCCCTCATCTGAAAGATCTTTTTGTCCTGAAAACAAAAATGTAAAATAATGCACACAGAAATCCAGGGGCAGAGTACAAAATGGGTGGAGTGATACTGACAACATTAAGAAAGCATACATTCCCCCCCAAAACAAGCTTTTACATACAGTTGATTACTGTTTAACAATATTATGCATCTATGGCTACCACTGTACATCTGATGCAAACCCATAATCATGTTCCTCACTTGAAACAAAAGTGGGGGGAGTGGAGGGCATAACTGGCTCCTTGTATTTGTGTTAAAGGGGTCAGTTTTTTTACAGCAAAAACAAGAAAACGTGTCATTTCTAAAATGTGCAGACGAGTATGAGGACCACTTTTTGCAGAGCATGCCACCACTGGCTAGTGTTGATAGGATAGTATCCTACAAATTCAGATGCCATCAGATACCATCATTTTGGTCAGATATTGGGTAGCCTCAGATGGCATGGACATCCAAACAAGGATCCGACCTTCTAGGATCCACTGTAAGTATCCAAAGTATCCAATGGATCTGACCAAGAATCAGATGGATCCAACCATCAGATCCAACTATCCTAAGTCAGATCTGATGGATCCAACCACCGGATCCATTCGCTGGATCCTAGGTCGAGATACCAGCACTATCCGATGGAGGATAGTCAGATCCACAAAAGTACTATCCGAGTGTTACCCCCTTGTTCCCGGGGGTTACTAGAATCCCACTTACAATCAGTGGCAGGCAGGGACAGGCAACTTGTGAAATGCCAGTTAAATGAATTTCATAGTGTCACACTCTGTTTTTCAGTCTCAGCTGAGCTGGAGTGATGATGTCACTTTGAAACTGTTGCAGCAGCACAAGCCACACTGGAAGCTGGCTGCAGGGAGTTAGCTTTAGAATGTTGAGTTAGAGTGTAGTTAGTCTGCAGTTGGAGTCAATGGAGGAGGTTGCAGGTAGTGCAGCCTCTCTCTTTCACTCTGTCAGAGAGCTACCAGTAGTGTTTTTGTTTGTTTCTCACCCTAGTGTGAGCCAGTACAGCTTAGTGGTGAAGTGGTGGAAATCAAGTCAAGTGGTTTTCACAGTGCCTCATCCCAGGAGGGATGGGGTGGATTCCAGGATTCAGAGGCAATCCCCTGGTCAAGTCTGGACTGTGTTGAAGCTGCCTGAGATTCAACTGCTCTGTGAGTACCTATGACTATTGTGTGGAAAAGCTCTGGGGCACCTGCATTCCTTTGGTGAATTTTCTCTAACATAGGGACTCTGTCACCTAGACTATTTCTGTTAAAAAGTGTCTGCTAAAGTTGGGGTCTAGTGAAGAGACATTGCCAATTACAGAACTTTTAACTTTCTGACACCTCAGAGATGTGCAATGTAGTATGTTAAGTGTGAAAGACATTTCAAGATAGCATCTACAAGTTTTCTGTGAGGGTGTTATTAACCAGATGAATGGCCGAGTATAAATTTGGAAGCAAAAGGTGGGAGATCCCCCCATCTGAAGCAACCTGTTTACCTCTCCAGGTTCAGTTTGGGCACCTGTGTTTTCGCTCAGTGCATTTGACCAGTGCCTAAAGAAAATAGTTTACCCAGACGTGGGTGGGATTCTCTGTGAGCCTGTATGTGTTCTTTGGTGGTCGAGGGTACCACCAGTAATTCCTCATGAAATATGGGAAAGTCTCCTAGTACTGGCCGTGGGTGCCTAGTCAAGGGAAGTGTACCAGTAACTGGCCGTGTGTCCCAATCTCCTCATTCAGAACCTGAGGGTTTGCTGTGAGTATTCTCTGTACCTCAGTAATCTGCATTACCAGTAGGAGTAGCCCTGTGAGGGTTCATCTTTGCTTTGTGATTATCCTCTGTGTATGTGAATAAAAGTCACACTCTAGAATCGCAATCTGGTTTGGACAGTACTGTTATTGCTTCCACTGTGTCTGGGTTTTCTTGAGTGCCCCTGACCAGAAGTACAAACCTAGCATAATTGTGAGCAAATGTTTTCTCCCAGGGACCCAGGTTGATGGCCATGGTAAATGGTCCCATCAGTTGTGTGCCAGGAAGCTGCCACACTTGGTTTGCCTGTCTGTGTATGGCAGGCTCAGAAGTAGATGTAATAGTAAACTGAACTGTAGTGACAACCCCCATCCCTCTCTTTGGCGCCATGTGGTGAGAGGAGCAGCCCTTCTAGTTAGACAAGGGGGGCCAGTGGGGGTGGGTTACAAAATGGAGGCACCGCTGTCGAAGTGTTTGAATTTGGGAGAAAACAAGCAATGTTTGCTCAGGTTGTGGCTAGCATTTTGTCTGTCTGGCAGTTGGTAGCCCAAAATTGGAAGCTTTGTGCATAAGAGATTTGCTCAGAGTAGTGCCATTGGTATGTGCCACTGTGTGCCTGCTGTTCATTTGATGCTGTGATTGTGCTAAAGTTTACTAAGCAGCTGCAAAGCCAGACTGTGTGTGCCCCTTGTCCTGCATCAAAAAGAATGTCTGCCAGCTTTAATTTTCAAGTTGTGACAGGAAAAAATATTGTGAACTGTGGGAAACAAAGAGACAATTGTGCAGTGAACGTTTCAAATGCTTGCTGTGTGAACTGGGGGAGCAGCTAGAGAAATAGCCAAGAAAAATGGTTTAAAATGGTGCTCCCAAAAGAAATAAAGTTGTTTGCAGTTTAAATTTTGCCTGCTCGATTATCACCGTGAAGGAGAAGAGCATGAAAAGAGAGAAAGGCTCATCTGCATGGTGTTGAGTGATTGGTGAGACTGCAATCAGTCCCGCCCCCAGCCCCCTAGCCAGCTTCAGAGAGCTGCCCAGTGTTCGAGAGGGAGCGAGCGAGTGGTGTGCGAGCTGGCTAGCCAGGAGGATCATCGAGGTGACTGTGAACTTTCTAAAAATTAAAACAACAGACTTTCTGTGCTAAATCAGGCTCAACCAGTATTCCGATCGACTGGGGAGAAAGCGTGGTGTTTGTAGGGACAATCGGTGGGATCGTCAGCCCGTTTCAACCCAGAGGTCTTCCAGGATTGGCTTTAGGCTGAGAATTTCCATTGAAAAACCAGCTACTGATTCAGTGAGTACCATTCAGTAAAACTGAGCTCAAACTGTGTGTGATTTTTCAAAAGCCAGCTGGATCTGTGTGCAAACAGTGTGATTGTTTTTGCAAAGGACTGCAAAGTAATCAAAAACCCAAGCAAGTGTAACCCCTAGATGGCGCTATCCCAGGGGCTACTACCCCTGCCTGATTTGCCACTAACAGGTTGAGGGGCCTGGATCCAATGGCGGGTGCCTCCACCCAGAGGTCAGGGTTTGCAATAGTTAAACTTACTTGGTCACAGCCCTCTGGGACACTGAAACCCCCCTTTCTTCCCACTAGTGGCCCACACAATATATCAGAATTACCTTCACAGTATACACTTACCCCCAGGGCTGGTTTAGGCACTGGGACCTCCTGTAAAATAAGATACAGTGCAACAATCACAGTACAATACTTTAACATAGACAAATACCTCAGGCAGTATAACTTTGCTGAAACAAGCAGCTCGGATTTATTTAGGGGAATATAACAAGGACAGGGGGAAATCAGGTTAATTAGCTTATCACTTTGCTCATCTACCTATGGCTCTGTGCACAGGCCTATCCCTACCAGTTACTGTCCCTGGGTACCCAAGCCCTAGTGGCTAGTCCAAACCGTGGCAGCTGGTAGGGGCCCTTTCCCACAGAGAAAAGAAAATTAGTTTAAACAGTCAGCAGTACAGTGATTCCATTTGGATTCAATGTGGCAATTCAACAGGGAGCGACCCTGAATTAGTACTCACGACCTCCAAACAAGATAGGGTCCTTCAATGTCAGCAGGGCTACTCTTGAGCTCCACGAGACTCCTCACACATTTATATGGCAAACTGCAACAGGCAAAAGTCCTTTAATGGCAGCAGGATTCACTTGAGCTAACCAAGCCTCCTCACACATTTATATGGTGAACAGTAACAGGCAAAAGTCCTTTAATGGCAGCAGGATTCACTTGAGCTAACCAAGCCTCCTCACACATTTATATGGTGAACAGTAACAGGCAAAAGTCCTTTAATGGCAGCAGGATTCACTTGAGGTACACAAGCCTCTTCACACATTTATATGGTAAAACAGAAAGTACTATACCAGGCAGGCTGCTTCTCTATCCGATCGCAATTACTGCACAATACCGGGAGAACACACAGCAGATTCAGTTCCTGACAGACCGAGTGCAATTCAGCAATTTCTCCAGTCTTCTACAGGGTGAGCCTGGTTTCTACTCTTCAGATATCCTTTGATTCTCTTCACAGGACGGATTCAGTCCTAACAAGCAGTTACACAAGCTGCAGACCGGAACTCTGGGCCTTACACACGTTTCCCGACTAAAACTGCACACTGAAAAAGCACAGGGCTCCTTCCTTCTTCACTGCCAGAGCTCAACTGAAACTCCAACAGACAAAACCGAGCACTTCCTTTGAGTTCCTCCCAGTTCTTGACTGGATTGGCTGTCACTCACAATAGACTGCTCCTGTTTGGTCCAAAAGGCGAAGTCTAAACTACATCTCCCAGAGTCACTGCCCATACAATCCTCTTGTGGCTGGCTCAGATTATGAGTCCAAGTTCTGATTCGTCAAGGCACCATTTTAGAGCTAGCTTACCCCACACTGATTGGTCCAGTTCAGCAGTTCAAAACCAGAATGGGGAACTAGGCAGACACAGTTCTGACTGCAAAGAAAGCAGGTTAGACAAACTGTAATTTCATTATTACTCTAAATGGTTTCTGGCAAACAGTTACATCTTTCAGATAGGTTCCTTTGCACTCCTAGTGACTGCAAAATGGAGTGAATTGGCAGCAGCTCAGTGGTACTCAATCAAAAGAACACAGTCCCCCATACAAACTAATTATGTCTGCAAGCAGACAGCTCTTAAAGACAGTACCAGAGGTTCTAAAACACTCACTGATAAATGGCTCAAACGCCAAACACCATTCAGGCTTGGAGCATTCAAGCAAGCTCCTGGAAGTCTTTAGGAACCCCCATTTGCAGGGGTTACACCTTCCTGCCTGGGAAAGCTTGCGTCGCGTCAAGCAAGTACCCATAAGTTTCAACTGCAACCATATACATTTGCATTAGGCTCGCACATGTAATCATCAGTCAATATATCATTTTACCAAGAACACATTTCTGAAACATTGCAGTACGTCACTCTTTACAGTATTACACACATTGTACCATAACTCAAGTTATTACCTCTTGTACATGAAACCTGAAGAGAGGGGCCCTTCCTATCAGTTACCTTGGGGCTGGATGGGCAAGGGCACCATACTTAGAGGGCAACACAAGTAACTTGAGTAGCACTGACGCTCAGTTTGGGCAATGAGCTGGGGACACATACACTCCTTTATGGACAACATTGAGAGGCAGATCCACTGGCGGCCAGGGAATCATAACTGAGGTGCACCACAGGCTTTACAGCTCGACCAGTCTTTCTAGGGGAACTGTTACAGTCTCTGCACTCTGAGCCTCATTTTCAGCATTGTCCTCACTTGTCAGGGAGTCTCCATGGGGTAGAGGCTAGAACTTGGGGCACTTTCAGCTCCAGGAGTTACAGTTTCTGAGTCCACAACATTTGGCTCGCATGGAGAGCTTTCGGACACTGGCAGTGGACTGTCAGGGCACTCAAAATACTCTTCTTGTTCTGGTGTATCACCAGTCTGACCCAATCCATCATTTTCCTCCCCTGAAAGCTCAAACAGTTCAACCATGCACAATGATTCCATTTCATCTGATCTGATGCTTTGCACTTCACTTTCTGGGAGCATTGGCTCCAGGGACGAAGCTGGGGGCTTAGACAGTCCAGAAGGCCCAGCTTCATCTCCAGTATTGACTAGGGGATTGCCCGAAACAATTGACTCAGTTCGTAAGAAGGATAGTATTCAAAGTCACTCTCACTTTCTTCCGATATGGACTGACAGTCATGCTCAACTGGGACTTGTGGAGGGAACACTTTAACTTTGCTTCTGTAGGTGCAGACTTCTTGATCTTTTCTTAGCAGCAGCTCTAGTCACTGGTCCAGAGGGGCATCTTCTAGGGGCTCAGACTCAATTAAGATTTGTCCAATGGGCAGTAAATGATTTCTATGCATTGTTTTACATCTTTTGAATTATTCTCAGGCCTTACTTTGTACACTGGCAGATCATCTAGTTTGCCCACTACAATGTGAGGGAGATGGTGCCATCTGTCAGCAATCTTGTGCTTGCCATGCAGTCCCAGATTTCTTAGCAATACCCGATCTCCCTCCTGGAGTTCCTGTGCTTTCACCTTTTATCATACCTTTCTTTGTTGGCCAGATTTCTTTTGGCAGCCATGGTTTGAGCCAGTTAGTAGCATGAGTTAGCTGGGCCTTTAACTTTGCACATACTGTAAATAGTTGTCAGCTTGAACCCCATCAGGAGAGACCCCAAAACACACATCTACGGTGATCGAGCTTCTCTTCCAAACATCAGGCGGTAGGGGAGAACCCAGTGGCATCACTTTTGGTGCAGTTATAAGCATGTACCAGGGTGCTAATTTGTTGGCTCCATCTAGGCTTGTCCTTTGGGTGCAGGGTGCCTAGCATATCTAGCAAAGTGCGGTTGAAACGTTCAGGCTGAGGTCCCCTGGGGGTGGTAAGGAGTGGTTCTGGACTTCGTGCCTCCCCACAGAGAAAGCATCTCTTTGATCAGACGACTCTCAAAGTCTCTCCCTTGATCAGAATGGATTCTTTGTGGAGCCCCATAGTGAACAAAAAGTTTTCTACAAGTACTTTGGCCACAGTGGATGCTTTCTGGTCTTTGGTGGGAAAGCTTGGGCATATCTCGTGAAATGGTCAGTGACCACCAGCACATTACTGATATTTCTTTGATCTGACTCCAAACTCAGAAAATCAATACAGACCAGCTCCATGGGTGCACTGGTGGTGATGTTAACAAGGGGGGCAGCCCTCTGGGGCAAAGCTTTCCTCTGTAAGCAGCGACTACAAGTTCGAATGTATTGCTCCACATCAGCCCCCATCTTAGGCCAATAGAATCTGGATCTCACCAAGTCAAGTGTTCTGTCTATACCAAGGTGCCCCATGTGGTTGTGCAAGGACATCAGTACTGAGTCTCGAAAGGCAGTGGGCAGCACTAGTTGTTGTTTGTCTACTTGTCCCCCTCTGTCTACTGTTTCTCTGTATAACAGTTTATTGATCAGTTTCAACTTAGGACCTTCTTTGTATAATAGTGCAGTTCTGAAATCCGTGGAGCGTAATTTGGACAAATCTTTTCCTGCATAGAGGGCTTCTAAAGCTGCTTTGATCATGGGATCGCGGGATTGAGCCCGCTGAATACTGTCATTGTCCAGCTGAGGCAGTGCACCAATGTCTATTGCAAAAAAGTGGCAATAAGCAGCAGGTATGCAATTCTCAGAGGGTCCCAAGCAATCCACCATGCAGTCCACTGCGTCCGTGGACATTTGTTCCTCCCTGTCAAACTTCGGCAGAGTGCCGAATGTCAGGTTCTGCCAATCGGACCCAATCATTCTGGGGAACAGGCCTCCGGGAGAGAGCATCAGCATCTATGTGGTTCAGACCTGCTCGGTATTCGAGAGCATAGTCATATGTAGATAATGCAGAAAGCCACCTATGGCCAGTGGCATCCAACTTAGCTGAGGTCTGCACATAGGTCAAAGGATTATTGTCAGTTTTTACTAGTATTTTAGCCCCATACAAGTGCTCATGGAATTGGTCAACAATAGCCCACTTCAAAGCTAGGAACTCTAACTTATGTACAGGATAGTTCTTTTCGGATGGGGTCAGGCTTCTACTGGCAAAGGCCACTGGTCTCAGGCCATTCTCATGCTCTTGGTACAACACAGCCCCCAACCCTTGCAAGCTAGCATCAGTGTGCAGGACGTAAGGTTTTCTTGGATCGGCATAGGCCAGCACTGGAGCATGGGTAAGTTGATATATGATCTCATGAAAAGCAGTCTCACAATCAGGAGTCCAGCGGGCCCCAAATACTTCACTCGGATGAAAATACACTCTTTCAGTCTTGAGGCGCTGACTTTGGTATTTTTGTGGGTTGGGGATACCCTTGAGTAAGGTTAAGTAAAGGCGGATCACTCTTGAATAGTCCTTGATGAAGCGCCGATAATAACCACAGAATCCCAGGAATCTTTGCAGTTCTTTTAGATTTTGGGCTGTGGCCAGGTGGTCAAGGCCTCAACTTTACTTGGGTCGGTCTCTATTCCTCGGTGGATACTATGTGTCCCACATACTTTACTGATGTTTGAAAGAATTGACACTTATCAATGGACAGTTTAAGGCCAAAGTCCTCCAGTCAGTCCAATACCTTAAATAATCTGCTCATGTTCCTCCAGTGAGCTGCCAAACACAATAACATCATCTAGGTATACCATGCACTCTAGTAAGTTCATGTCCCCACTGCACACTCCATCAATCGTTGAAAAGTGGCTGGTGCACCTGAAATCCCTTGAGGCATCCTCATGAATTCATAAATAGCCGGACAGATAAAGGCTGTCTTCTCACAGTCCTCTGGGGCCATCGGGATCTGGTAGTACCCACTGCGGAGATCCAGCACAGAGAACCACTTGCTCCCGTTTAGGCAGTCAAAGCATCCTGAATGCGGGGCATTGTGTACTGATCGAGGATAGTCCGCGGTTTAAGGTGCGATAATCCACACACATCCTTACTGTTCCATTCTTTTCCTCACTACCACAATGAGGAAGCATAAGGGCTTCTGGATTCTTGTATTACACCAGCAGCTAACATCTCTTGCAGATGCCGTCTCACATCATCTATGTCAGCAGGTGCCAGGCGTCGAGACCTCTCATGAAATGGTCTTTCGTCATGCAGCGGATATTGTGCTCAGCTCCTTGCAGCATCCTACATCCCATTCCTTAAAGAAAACACCTGGTCTCTCTGGGCAAGCTTCTCACTGATCCTCACTTTCCATTCAGCTGGCAGCGGGAGTCGCCAAATCAAACAAGTCAGGCGTTACTCTGTCATTCTTCCTTGACTCTTGCTGCTGGGTAGCACTGCAGTGTCTGCACAATGCACATTAGCCAGGATGCAACCTCTATTTACTCGAATGTCTCTTTCAGACACATTATGAACTTGGACCATTACCCTTCTGGCATAAGCATGGGCTCTAGCGGGCAAAATACTAGGCTTGACCAGCAGTCCCTCTGGCAATTTTCCATCGCCTGGTGCATCCAACATTAATATTTTATTCTTAACATCCTTTCTGATACGGACCTCTCCCTGTAAGGTACACTGGGCATTTGGCGCCAGGATCAGAGACTCAGGATCCTTCTTCCATACAATTCGACCGGTTCCTCTGGTTCTATTTTTCAGCATCTCTCTGTGCCTCATAGGCCTTCTTAATTAAAGCCGGAACTCTTAAAGCTCTACTAGTCTTTGACCCCTGTTTTCATAACACAACTGTGCCAGCCTTCCGAACATATGAGCATTTGTTCCAATCAACAAAGGGACACCATCATACAGTCCAGTGGGGGACACACTAAGGCTAGGGTCTCTACTTGTTCGCCACTCCAGCCAATGGAGGTGGGGAAAGACAGCCAAATTCGGATATACCCAGAATAGGGGTAGGCCTTCTCACTTAACCCCCATACATGCAGTCCTTCTAATGGTTGTAAGGTACGTCTGACAAATGCTTCTGATACCAATCCTGGAACATAATTGTCACTTGGGAGCCACTGTCTAATACAGCTCTTGTAGACCTCCATTCACCTTTACAGTGGTCTCCATGGAGGACCCACTATTCTGGACCAGTCTGGAGAGGCGGTAGTGGGGGCCTGGGCAACTGACCTTGCCACAAAAGGACGTGAGTTAGCATTTTGGTGCCCTCACTGGGATCATTTCGTGCACCTCTTAACCACTGATTTGTTCTCCAAAGCTCTCCTTGTAGCCTATATGCAACTTTGTCAGTGTCTTTGGGGACCGGCATTCCCTCTCATGTGCCCATCTTTCCCACAATTATAGCAAAACATACTTTCTGGAGTTTGAGCTGGCCGGGCGCCACTGGGAGCCAGGGCGGGGTATTACTAACTGGAAACCTTGGTGCCATCTCTGTCTGCGGTGTGATAAGCATTTGGAGACATCTCATCAGTTTCTCCACTTCCATGGTCAAGGAATCGAGGTTGGAGCTGTTATCAGCAGGAGATACATGGGTGGGTACCCCACCCCCATAGCAGATGCAGTCGAATATAGGTCAGGGCCGTACTTGCAGGCGTGGCCTTCATAAAGGGACTGTTTTTGAATTCCCAGGTCTCTCTCAACAGTTCGCCCCATTGTGGCATATCTTTTTCCTTGTCAGAGCACTCATTTACTGCCAACCTCTGCCCCTGAACTTCACTTGATGGGTCACCCTCAGTCACTCGGGTCATAGCCGCAGCTGTTGGTGCAGGTCCCTCCCGAGGTCGCCTTTTCTCAACTCCTCGAATTTCTCTCATTAACTCATCATAGGAGGTGGGGATTCCAGTCGATTTGCCAGGCGAACTGAAGCAACAGCAGTTCTGAGAAGGGGCAGACTTAAGGATCCTGTCCAGCCTGGTTGGTCCAGTTCAATCGCTGGCAAACTACCCTTTCTGAGGCATTCTTGCAACAATTTTTCCAGCCGAGATACATACACAGACAACAACTCCCCTTGGTACTGTTGTGCATCTCTTACTTTCCACCATAGGTCTTCATCAGAATCTGGGCTCCCATACACATTCTCCAGGGCCTCAAGATAGGCCTGTGCAGTCACTTCAGGGTTACTGGCCCGTTTAGCATGGATGGTAGCCAGGGCAGGACCTCGGAGGCTCTCACTAACCCTCTTTCGCTTTTCGGCTTCCGAGCATTGCCATTCTAGCACTTGGGGGGCAACATAGTCTATCCAGGTCTCCCAGTCATCCTCCCCTTGGGGGGTGGGGAGGGTGCCAGAGAAGATCCTCAACCTTCGGTAAGAGTCGTGACTAATGGCAGGTGCAGAAATAGAGGTCTGCATTGGTTCAGCCACCATTACGGGTACTGGAGGCGGGAGAAGGTGTTGGGGAGGAACACCCCCAGGTGGCAAGAATAGTTTCTTCAAGTCCTCCACAGTTTTCCCTTCCCCCAGCAACCATTTAGCAAATTTCTCCTCAAAAGTTTCAGATAGTGGTGGGGGCTCATTCCCCCCCGGGTCTTTACTGTCCTTAGTTATCACTCTCCAAGCAGTGAGGGCTCCCTCTGGGGTAATGGTCTGTGGCACTTTGGAGCTATCTATGGGATCCTTAAACTCTACTAGGGCCAGGAAAGTGTGGGTGAGCAGATTAGCATGCCGACCCACCACCACAGGGTTTTGTAAACCTTCCACCTTGGAAAGTACTCCCTGCACAGTGTCCGTATTGATACCCAGGGGATGTCCAGGATAAGCATAGCATTTTGGGGTCAATCTCTCCCAGTGCACCACTCCACCAGCCGGTGCACAGCCACTTCTGTCGGGTGCCCATTTATTTTTTTTTTTCTTAACAGTGGTTTGTAAATATGGCCACTAGAGGACACACAATCCCAGCGGGAGCCTCCAAGATGTAACCCCTAGATGGCGCTATCCCAGGGGCTACTACCCCTGCCTGATTTGCCACTAACAGGTTGAGGGGCCTGGATCCAATGGCGGGTGCCTCCACCCAGAGGTCAGGGTTTGCAATAGTTAAACTTACTTGGTCACAGCCCTCTGGGACACTGCAACCCCTTTCTTCCCACTAGTGGCCCACAAATATATCAGAATTACCTTCACAGTATACACTTACCCCCAGGGCTGGTTCAGGCACTGGGACCTCCTGTAAAATAAGATACAGTGCAACAATCACAGTACAATACTTTAACATAGACAAATACCTCAGGCAGTATAACTTTGCTGAAACAAGCAGCTCGGATTTTAGGGGAATATAACAAGGACAGGAAATCAGGTTAATTAGCTTATCACTTTACTCATCTACCTATGGCTCTGTGCACAGGCCTATCCCTACCAGTTACTGTCCCTGGGTACCCAAGCCCTAGTGGCTAGTCCAAACCGTGGCAGCTGGTAGGGGCCCTTTCCCACAGAGAAAGAAAAATTAGTTAAACAGTCAGCAGTACAGTGATTCCATTTGGATTCAATGTGGCAATTCAACAGGAGGCGACCCTGAATTAGTACTCACGACCTCCAAACAAGATAGGGTCCTTCAATGTCAGCAGGGCTACTCTTGAGCTCCACGAGACTCCGCACACATTTATATGGCAAACTGCAACAGGCAAAAGTCCTTTAATGGCAGCAGGATTCACTTGAGCTAACAAGCCTCCTCACACATTTATATGGTGAACAGTAACAGGCAAAAGTCCTTTAATGGCAGCAGGATTCACTTGAGCTAACCAAGCCTCCTCACACATTTATATGGTGAACAGTAACAGGCAAAAGTCCTTTAATGGCAGCAGGATTCACTTGAGGTACACAAGCCTCTTCACACATTTATATGGTAAAACAGAAAGTACTATACCAGGCAGGCTGCTTCTATCCCGATCGTAATTACTGCAATACCGGGAGAACACACAGCAGATTCAGTTCCTGACAGACCGAGTGCAATTCAGCAATTTCTCCAGTCTTCTACAGGGTGAGCCTGGTTTCTACTCTTCAGATATCCTTTGATTCTCTTCACAGGACGGATTCAGTCCTAACAAGCAGTTACACAAGCTGCAGACCGGAACTCTGGGCCTTACACACGTTTCCCGACCAAAACTGCACACTGAAAAAGCACAGGGCTCCTTCCTTCTTCACTGCCAGAGCTCAACTGAAACTCCAACAGACAAAACCGAGCACTTCCTTTGAGTTCCTCTCAGTTCTTGACTGGATTGGCTGTCACTCACAATAGACTGCTCCTGTTGGTCCAAAAGGCGCGAAGTCTAAACTACATCTCCCAAGTCACTGCCATACAATCCTCTTGTGGCTGGCTCAGATTATGAGTCCAAGTTCTGATTCGTCAAGGCACCATTTTAGAGCTAGCTTACCCACACTGATTGGTCCAGTTCAGCAGTTCAAAACCAGAATGGGGAACTAGGCAGACACAGTTCTGACTGCAAAGAAAGCAGGTTAGACAAACTGTAATTTCATTATTACTCTAAATGGTTTCTGGCAAACAGTTACATCTTTCAGATAGGTTCCCTTTGCACTCCTAGTGACTGCAAAAATGGAGTGAATTGGCAGCAGCTTGGTGGTACTCAATCAAAAACACACAGTCCCCATACAAACTAATTATGTCTGCAAGCAGACAGCTCTTAAAGAGACAGTACCAGAGGTTCTAAAACACTCACTGATAAATGGCTTAAACGCCAAACACCATTCAGGCTTGGAGCATTCAAGCAAGCTCCTGGAAGTCTTTTGGGAACCCCCATTTGCAGGGGGGTTACACAAGAATTCTGAGCATTAGACTGTGAGCATGTACTATGGGTTAAGCAACAGTGTAATTTTTTGAGCGACTAGAGAGACTGTGCGTTGTATGAGAGGCTGCTATAAGCAGGCAATCTTGTTCAAGAAATACTGTGGCTTTAGTGCTTTAAGTAAGTAAAACTGATTGGAAGCTAATGGTAAAGTCCTAGAAAATCATATAGATGTGCTGAGGAAGAAAAGCAGTGCAGTCTTTACAGTTTGAGTAAATTTATCAGTATGCAGTAAATCAGATGCAGAGTGGCTTGAGTCAGATACAGATTGTTGATGCATCAGGAGTGCTGCTGCCACCATTACAGGGTGGGGCAGTAATGTAAGCACAGCAGCAGGGAGCCATTTTGTGAGACTGTTCAAAGTGAAGGGAACTCAGTAATAACAGTGAACTTTTGTGTGTTTTTCTACAGTCATGGCTTTGGGACCATCCCGCTACCCGGATCATGCCCGGGCTATGATAGTTGAAGAGGTTTCCAAGCTTAAAGAAATAGAGAGATGTTTCTATGGTGGAAGTTTGCCTCCTCATGTTGCGATTCCCGGATACCCTTTGAGAGTGTGCATAATGTGCCTCAAGGCTGGAAGGGATGTTTTCATGATTCCTCATTGTTCAGGGTGCATAGAGAAGCAAGGTCTAACTAGTGCACCTAAGATTCATTTGGCTCCCACATGGACACAGCTTCAAGATCCTGCTAGTAGCAGCACACAGCACCAGGTGGAACCTGTTGGGGGAAGCCCAGCAGAGTGTAGCACAAAAGAAGAGGGTGTAGGTGTACTGCCACAGCAAAGTCCTCATGATGTCTCCACACCTGTGTCGCAGATCCAGCATGCCTTGACCAGGCCACAGACCCCTCAATTTCTGGAACCTAAACAGTTTTTCAGAAATCCTCTGTACTGCAAGGGATCTAGCGTGCCTTGACCAGGCCACGGACCCCTCAATTTCTGGAACCTAAACAGTTTTTCAGAAATCCTCTGTACTGCAAGGGATCCAGCGTGCCTTGACCAGGCCACGGACCCCTCAATTTCTGGAACCTAAACAGTTTTTCAGAAATCCTCTGTACTGCAAGGTACTAGCCCTGACTTTTGGATTTGGTACCAGTGGAAGCTGATTTCCAAGTGGCCCATACTACTTCCTGCTGAACACACATCTAACTACCTCTAACTACTGTATCTCCCTCTGTGTCTCTAGTTGAATTTATGTGCTAGGGTTTAATGATTTGTTAAGTTCTGAGTTGATATTAGAAGTGAATTTAGAGCTTTTTTTTTACTTTTCCATTAGCAGATTATATCCTCTCACCACTAGAGGGCTATATCTCTATCTCTTTATCTAGTACGTAAGCCATGTGGGCTCTCTCTGCCTTTCTCTCACCTCTCCTCCTCCTCCTTGCCCTGGCCCCCCTCTTCTCTCTCCCTGGTCCTAGCCACCCCCCACCCCACCCCCACCACCCTCTACTCTGGTTTCCACTGCAACTCCAAGGAACTCTCCACTTCCACTCGAGACTTGTGCTTGGTGCACCGTTTGGATATTCCTGGTTACTTAACACGACCACTACTCTCAACAAGTGTGGCCACCTCTCTACACTGTACCACCTTGCAGTCCATATGGGACACCGCCTGGAACCTTGCACTTCTCCAGGAAACAACAATAAAAACTATCTCTCAAAAGCTGCGACTCTGCTCCTTAAAACTCCTGCTCTTCCTCCTTCTCATCTCAGGCAGCGTCCATCCCAATCCTGGCCTAGAGCTCAGGCCACACACAAACTCCAGGTGCCCTTATCGTTGCAACCATTAATATCTGCAGCCTACTACCAAAGCTGGATGCACTCCAAGACTTCATATGCCAACACAACCCTGACATCCTTGCAGTGGTGGAAACTTGGCTGACACCTAAAGTTCCTGACTCAGCAGTAACAATACAGGGCTACAATGTTCACAGGCTGGACCGGATATCCAAAAAAGGCGGTGGTTGAGCAATCTATATCAAAGACTCCCTGTCTTGGCACCCAGTAGCAACTCCATCACTTTCTGCCTCAGACCAGATTTTGCCAATAAAAATCATCCTAGGTCCCAACCATAAAGCTCTGACTATTGTCTCCATATATATCCCACCCAGGGACCCTAAACATGGATTCAACGACGTCCTAAACTTTATCAACTCACATCCTCCCGAAACTGAACTTATTCTACTAGGGGATTTCAACATAAACTGGTTAGCATCGAGTGCCAGTGCCTATAAAGACTCCATCTCAGCTGCTAACCTCACACAAATGGTAAATTCCCCTACTAGGATTAACTACAAGACTGGCACCAGTACCCTCTTGGATTGGGTCCTCACCACTCACCCCACAAGGATTTCTCGTCGACCATTCTCCCAGACTCACTCAGTGACCACTCCCCAGTCATGTGTGCATGGTCTAACAAATTCCATAGCCCCTCCCAAAATTATCGCTAGCAGAGTCCTTCCTCGTGGAAAACTTCCACATCTCAAACAACACCTGCTTCTACAAGACTGGCTACCCATCTATGAAGCAACAGATGTTAACTTGGCTCTTGATCGTTTCATCTCAATTTTCAACAAAGCCTGCGACCTCTTTGCCCCTGCTAAAAGGCGCAAAACAAAATCTCTCTCTAACCCATGGGTCACCGTGGCTCTTCTCTCACAGCTGAAACTAAGGGATCACCTCTGGGCAGTTGCCAGGGCCACTGGCAAACAACTGGACATCCAAAATTACAAACAAGCATGAAATGCCTACACAAAAGCCATATGGCTAATGAAATCCACCTATTACAAAGATGCTCTCACCAATACATGGGGAAATGGTCGTGCTTTCTGGGACAATATCAAGGATGTCACAGGGAAGCAGCCAAAATCCTCTCCGGTCATGTTAATGGTTGATGGATCCTCAACCCTTGACCCCAAGGTGATCGCAAACATCTTTAACACGGCTTTTTCAGACCTTAGTGCTGTTCTACCCCATGACTTTTTCGAAAACAGGGCCTACTCCCCAAATACCTCAGCCCCTCAGTCTAACCATCCCCTCTTCTACTTCAGGAAGGTAAGGCTGAGTGAAGCTGCCCTATATTACTGCAGCTATCTCTAAATCTAGATCTAGTAGCAACACCCTGGACCTTAAGCTTCTTTTGCTCACCCTCGATGAGGTAATTCATCCATTAACAAAAATCCTAAACCTCTCTCTCTGCTGTGGTAAATTCCCGGACCTATGGAAGACAGCCACCGTGACACCCATCCATAAAAGTGGGGACAAGACGATTCACTCAAATTATTGCCCTATCTCCATACTGCCCCCACTCTCTAAGGCACTTGAGCGCATCGTGGCTAATCAACTTACCGACCACCTGGATAAATACAATATACCTTGTCCACAACAATACGGCTTCCGGAAAGGTCACAGCACCACCACAGCCCTTTCTGAGTTCACTGGAGCTTTGCACAAATCCCTTGACAACGGCCTTCTCACAGGGGCCGTTTTCGTTGACCTCTCCAAGGCCTTCGATACAGTACACCATGGATTATTAATACACCAACTACTGAATGCCGGGCTATCACCTGACTCTTCTCTCTGGTTTAAAAGCTACTTAGAAAACCGGTCACAGAGAGTAAAAATTGCGGACGCTCTTTCTAACACCCTGCCTGTTCGCTTGGGTGTCCCACAGGGATCCATACTGGGACCCCTCCTTTTAGCCTTTTCTTAAACTCCCTCCCTTACCACTGCTCTGAGCAGATCATACTATATGCCAATGATGCTGTTGTATTCTCCACTCACAAAGATCCTGCAACTCTTCAACTCAACCTTCAACTTGGTTTCAGTTCTGTAGAGACATGGTTTCTTAATCATAAACTGGTCCTCAATGACAAGAAAACCAAATCTATGCTCTTCTGCAGCTCTCTTACACAAGCTACACCACTTGGCTATCTCCACCACCCAGAGGAACACTCTAGATCAGGTGGAGTCCTTCAAATACTTAGGGATACAGCTTGACCCTAATCTCTCCTATGGACTTCATGTAGATAATGTAGCTAGAGCTGCTAATACACGGCTTGGTCTCCTCTACAAACACAGACCACACCTCACGCCAGAAGCTTTGAAGGTTGCAGTCCTGAGCTCTGTGATCTCTGTAATAGACTATGGTCTCATCATTTATGGCTCGGCCACAACCACAACCCTTAGATGCCTCTCAACTACCTTAAATAAAGCATGTCGGCTCATCACTGGTGCTCACCGTCTCACCCACACATGTGACCTGTACACTCAGACCGGCTGGCTCCAACTATCAAACCGCATAAAGTTTCTCACCTGCTCCATGGTGAAAAAAATCTACCTTAGCCTTGCACCTTCTGGGGTCTCAACTCTGTTACAACACCCGAGGTTAACAAGCGGCACCTTAGGAGATCCACGCTACAGCTACTGAAAGTCCCCACTGTCACACTTCACAGGGACAACGCTCTTTTGCTTATCGAGCGCCACTCTGGTTCAATGGCCTCAGCCCAACCATCTCCTCTGCCCCAACTATTGGTATGTTTAAAACTAGGCTCCAGGACTATCTCACTACCAACAGCTCCTGTGATTGCCCAACTTAACCTTGTTTCTCCACTTCCCTTTCTGTTCTAGTTGTTCCCCCCCCCCACTGGATTATACCCTCACATCTTGGTATACCCAATGTTTCACTTTTCACCCTCTTGCCACCCTTTCTACATTCCTTCCCCCCACCCTCTTCCCTCTCCCTATGACTCTGGCACTTCTTATCTGTTGCCTATTTTCTCTGACAAATGCCGCTGACTGCCTTGTTACAATGCTACCCTTGAACTGTATTAATCTGTACTCTGTTTGCAATGTCCACATTGTTGTAATGCCTGTCTTGATGTTCCCCATAATTTGTATTTCTCTGACGTGGAACCTTTGTAAAAGAGCCATGGCTCAACGGTATTTGTAATCCTAGACTTGATAAATAAAAATTAAAAAAAAAAGATGGACAGTGTGGAGGGAGAATCAGTGGATCCATGGAGAGAGGGTCCTAGTCCTTCAGATGAATGGCCAAGTATAAATTTGGAAGCAAAAGGTGGGAGATCGCCTATCTGGAGTAACCATGTTTACCTCTTCGGGTTCAGTTTGGGCACCTGTGTTTTCTTTCAGTGCATTTGGCCAGTGCCTAAAGAAAATAGTTTACCCAGACGTGGGTTGGATTTTCTGTGAGGCTGTATGTGCTCTTTGGTGATTGAGAGTACCACCAATAATTCCTCATGAAATATGGGAAAGTCTCCCAGTAGTGGCCATGTGTGCCTAGTCAAGGGAAGTGTTCCAGTACTGGCCATGTGCGCCAATCTCCTCATTCAGAACCGGAGTGTTCGCTGTTCAAGTCAGAACCAGAGTGTTTGTTGTGTGTGTTCTCTGTACCTCAGTAATCTGCATTACCAGTAGGAGTAGCCCTGTGGGGGTCCGTCTTTGCTTTGTGATTATCCTCTGTGTATGTGAATAAAAGCCACACTGTAGAATCCCAACCTAGTTTGGACAGTACTGTTATTGCTTCCACTGTGTCTGGATTTACTTGGGTGCCCCTGACCAGAAGTACAAACCTAGCATAATTGTGAGCAAACATTTTCTCCCAGGGACCCAGGTTGATGGCCATGGTGAATGGTCCCACCAGGTGTGTGCCAGGTAGTTGCTACACTTGGTTTTCCTGTCTGTGTATGGCAGGCTCAGAAGTAGATGTACTAGTAAACTGAACTGCAGTGACAACCCCCATCCCTCTCTTTGGCACCAGGTGGTGAGAGGAGCAGCCCTGCTAGTTAGACAAGGGGGGGGTGGTGGGGATGGGTTACACGAGCAACACTACCACCGGCAGCTACCACTTCAAGACTGCTACTACCTCCACCTACTATAATCAGGGGAAAACCAAAAGTACTCCACCAGCACTGAGATCAATATGGTTAAGGCACATTTATCAGAAATTACTGCTTAGAAAAGAATGAGAAAGTGACTGTGATGACGAGCAAGTCCCAGACCAGATCTCTAGTTTATTAATAGTCTCCTCTTGAGTCTGATTTTTACAGCTGCATGGGCCAAGCTCCACAGATGTTATGCCATCATGAGATTTGTATAAGAGCACTGTGGAAGCTCATGACCGGACCGCTGCCTGATGTGCTGCCACAGTGCTCTGGCATAGTTTCCAGTGATTCTGTTTATGCAGCCCTTCCCCTCCATGAGCCACCTAAACATCCCCCTTCCCTGCGCATTACTTTTCCTTTCTGCAACTGCGGAAGTGATGGTTCCATGTGCAACATGGTGATGCTTACATAAACTGTGCATGCACGGGTATCATGCATATGTAGTCATGTCAGCACCACCATGTTACACATGGCTGACTCGGGGGCAAACTGCAAATGTGTGTGTATCACGCATGCACAGTTCTATAATTACTGCAGTATCAGTTACGTCTGACTCCAGTGCAGCAAGAGCACCACATATCCTTTTCAACACTCTTGCCACTCCTAAAAGATCTCCACAGCCATATTGACTCTGACCAGACTTTGTTACTAGTGAAATGGCAGTTGCACATGTCTTGCATTCAAACACATAATCTGTTACATGAGATGCAAAGACTAAATGGTGGGTAACAGAAATATTCAGAATGTCACACACTTTGGATACCTAACTCGTAAAGATTCCAGTAAAGCAATGCTTTCAAGTACTGTTCTCTCGCCATGCCTATCTGTTATTTGTAACATATGTACCTTTATTTACAGGTTACAGCAACAGAAACAGTGTTAGTACATTGCAGCAGAATTTTGAAACACAGTCTTCAGCCTTGTGCCTAATATCAGCAGAAGTAAGTAAACAAAAATGTATTTTAAATTTTAGGGTCTTCCTGCAAATCATAAAATTAGGTTGTTGAGATATCATATGAGTGTGTGCATCAGATAGCCATAGGTTTGTACTGCACTACCCGGCCTTATGGGCTGAAGTAAGGATATGGTGCCTGGGCTGTTACCCCCTGAGATGATTAGTTACCAAAAGATGTTGAAGTTTGAAATACGATGTGCATCGTGTCTACGCAGAAAATAAAGTACTAATACTACCCCCTGGGATTAAGTACCAGCTCACTGTGATCCCCAGTGGTACAGGCCTCCCAGTTCTTACACACTGCAATAGCAGTTGGTCCCACCAGCAATGTAACACTCTACAAACAGCCAAATAGAGTCAGCAATTCGGAAAAGCATGAAAGAAATTTATTAGGGGATCGGGAATAAGGTCCTAAGTGAGAGAAAGGCAAATTTAATCAAATAAACTTAAAAGTAAGCTGTGCTCCAGTAGATTCTGACTCCCTCCCATGCAGCCTAACCCACAACCAACATAATGCTTCTGTCCAACTGAACTGTTAGGCACCCTAGCCATTCCTTACTGGTACCAGTATACCCCTATGTCTATAAAGAGCTCTTGGTGCTTTACTGGGTTCCCAGCTGGTGACAAATTACAGACTCATTGCAGCTGCACACAGCATTGGTGCACTTCAACTAAGTAAAACATTGGTAGCAAAGTCCACTAAATTTGTAATTCTGTTTGGATTACCGTATCTATCATTTACATGATTATTTACAGGGACTGTGGTGGACATATACAGTATTTAAAATACAACCACTAAATAACATGTTTTCAGAATACACTGTATAAGTGCCCTGGTGTGGGTAGCATGCACAGTAGGCTCTGCCACATAGTTCTGGAATGAAGCACATACCACTCTCCTCAAAGGTACTCCAGTACCCAGACACACTGAGGAGCAGAAAGGAACTGGGCACACACCAGATCAAGGAGATAGATATTTCATGAACTAGACATAAAAAGCATGACTAAGGATGGGCTAACACCCATACAGTACATATCAACTCAGGCTGGCGAGTCTTCCGTAGGGCCCCCTATGTGCCCTGTTTCTTTCTGCTCCGCGGTAGGCTCTGCCAGTCAGTAATGACTGGAGCCTCCCTCTTTCAAAAGGCTTTTGTGTAGGTCCCATGAGAAAAGGTAAAAAAACACAAAGCAAAATACCCTATTTCAGGGGGAAACAATCTACCATGGGGGATCAGGGAAAGGATAAAGGAGAAAAGAAGGCAGAAGAGATGAGGAGGTGATCCTTCAAATGTCATAGAAAAAAACATTACTATTTCTTGTTGCTGAAAGCAGGTAAATTGAAAAGCAGTTTGCCTACCTTGTCCTGTCACTGGCACAACACCGATATCTCCTGGACTAGGCCACTCTCACTTGGGTTTCTTTAAGTTCCTCACTGTTTGGGTTTAATAAAAAAGTCTTCCAACAGAAGGAGGCCTTTGCTGTCACTGATGGGCAGAGACTACTGCCCAGACCAGGGCACTTAAGTCACTACCATCCAAAAAATGTCTGGGTTAGGGCCTGTCTGTTGGTAAGATAAAGCAGTCAGTTACATAATGTTTTTGTTTTTTATCCACAAGTCTTACAGTTTGACTTGCGCTCACTTTTTCTCCTCCTTCTTTTCTGTGCCCGGCCCCATTGCAGGTGCTTTTCTTTCGTTGTTTTTCCTGCCAGTCCATCTTTCTTTTAAAACTAATCATTTCATTTTATATTAACCATGTATTTCAGTTTGAATATTTACTTTCACTTTTACTCCTGCTTCTTTTCTGTGCCCCACCAACATACACACACACACACACACACACACACACACACACACACACAATGCAGGAGCTTTCCCTTGCTCTAGTTCCCCCTTCCCTAAGGTAGCATTTCTTTTTTTGTAAAATGTAATTTATTTAGTAAAGTAAATATCTTTCTCCTTTATTTCTGTACATGACCATCTTTCAGTTCAAGCCCTTTTATTTTCAGGTCTCCTTCCCTTTCTTTCCTGCACCCCTCCTCCCCATTGCAGGAGATTTTTCTATTTTTCTAGTTCCCCTACCTCTAAAGTAGTATTTGAAAATGTCATTTGTTTTGTAAAGTATGGTGGTAGCAATCACCACATTGAATCATGACATGCTTCATGAATACCCATATCAGACAGTATTGCAAAAGTCACATTCATCTGAATGAGGCTTTTCCATCTCATAGCGGGATGTGGCACACCACGTGTCTCACCAGTTTGCCATAACTATACTTGGCAGTGGCTACCATACAAACATATGAAAGCACCAGCAGAAAAAGGCCTCAAGGACTATCAAGTCTGCCCAAGTGTGCAGCTCACAGTATCCTTTTACTGCAGCTACCCCCCCTTCCCAACCCATCATCCCCATCCTTATTCCTGCCTCTGTTCTTATCTGTACATACCCTCCCTTTGTCTCTAT
Organism: Neoceratodus forsteri; assembly: GCA_016271365.2. NCBI lineage: Eukaryota > Metazoa > Chordata > Ceratodontiformes > Ceratodontidae > Neoceratodus > Neoceratodus forsteri. The sequence goes on along the minus strand of CM057450.1, from coordinate 925,785,921 downwards.
CCCACCATCTTTTAAAACTGCCCACTGTCCTCAACGTAATCAACTCTTCTGATAGTTTGTTTCACCCTTCCACTACCCTTTCTGTAAAGTAATGCCTCCTCATTTCCCTCCCTAATATTCCCCCTTCTAACTTCATACTGTGCGCTTTCATTACCCTCCCTCCCTTTAAGCAGAATAATCCCCCCCCATCTTAGCCCTGTGTATGCCTTTTAAGTATTTGAAGGTCTCTGCCATGTCCCCCCCTCTCCCTTTTATCCTCCAGAGAGTGCATGTTGAGCTCCTTCAATCTCTCCTATAGGGTAAATCTCCTAGACCTTGGATCATCTTTGTCGCACTAGGCTGCATGGGCACTAGAATTGTACACTGCACTCCAAGTATGGTCTTACCAGTGATCTGTACAGTGGTAGGATGACCTCTTCCCTTCTAGAGCTGATTCCCCTGGCTATGCACCCCAGCATTTAATTGCCCCTCTGGCTCTGTGCCGATACTTTCATCTCTCCTGTGACTATTATCCCTAGGTCTTTCTCTTCCTCAGAAATAGACACCAGCACTCCCCCAGCCAGTAGTGGTCTTGGGGTTTCTGGTTCCAAGGTGCATGACCATGGCAGACTGGATGGGTCTTGCAGTCCTTATCTACCGTCAACTTCTATGTTTCTATGCACTTCTTAGCATTAAACCCCAACTGCCATTCCCCTGAACAGTGCTTAAATTTTGCCAGATCTTCCCCAAATTCTTGCCTCCCTTCCTCGCTGTCCACTATCACACATATCTTCGTGTCATCAGTGAACAGGCTGATCTTACTCTTGATCCCATCAGCTATGTCCTTGATGAAGATGTTAAATAAAACAGGGCTTGGCACTAAGCCCTGTGGAACCCCACTGGTCACAGGCCTTGGTTTGGAGCTTCCCCCCTCACAATTACCCTCCGCTGTCTGTTCTGCAGCCAGCTAGTAACCCAACCCATTAGCTTGTCCCTGGCCCCCAGGTTTCTCAGCTTGCCCAGCAACCTCCTTTGGGGCACTGAGTCAAAGGTCTTATTGAAGTCCAGGTACAGGACATCCACAGCATGGCCCCCATCAACTGCCCTTGAGAACCAATCAAAGTCAATTAGGTTTGTCCAACAGGATCTACCTGAGACAAACCTGTGCTGCCTTTCATCCTGGAGACCATTTTCCTCCAGAAAGATTATCAATCTCTCCTTAAGAATGGTCTCCATTAACTTTCGCACAATGGACATCAAGCTTACCGATCTATAGTTACCCGGCTCTTCCTTAGGTCCACTTTTGTGAAGGGGCACCACATAGGCCATCCTCCAGTCCCAGGGCATGCATCCTGTTTCCAGTGAGATGTAGAACAGGTCTGCCAGTGGGCCCACCAATACCTCTGCCAACTCCTTCAGGACTTTTGGATGTACTCCAACCGGTCCTGGGGACTTTGTCCAACCTCAGGTCTTTTAGTCCTTTTCGAACTCTATCCACCTGGATGACTCCATCTGTCATCTCTGCACCCCTCTTGCCTGCCCATCTTTTCCCTTGTGGTGTTGGCCTATCCTTTTCTTTAGTAAACACAGAACAGAAGTACTCGTTGAGAGCTTCTGTCTGGCCTACCTCATTTTCTGCCCAACCCCCTTCCCTCTTGATCCAGACAATCTTATCCTTACAGCTTTTCTTTTCTCGTATGTACTTGAATAAATCTTTTTCCCCCTCCCTGATCCCCAGTGCCAGTCTCAGCTCCCTTGAGACTTTTGGAATGGTATAAATTAACTGTTTGGTAAAAATACGAGAGCTTCTCTTGATTCAGTGATGATAGACAATGTAATATGTTCTGATACTATTGAAATCACAAACAGTTTTATTAATCTTTTCACAGGTACAGTTAAACTGTAAAGAGTGACCACTGGGGTACCCCAGTGCTCAGTACTGGGACCAGTCCTTTTTAATGTCTTTATAGGTGACATTGCAAATGGACTAGAAGGGAAGGTATGCCTCTTTGCAGATGACACCAAAATTTGCAATAAGGTGGACACTTGGCGGGGGGGGGGGTTCCAGAGACATGAGAAAACTCGAGGAGTGGTCAAGGGTATGGCAGCTGGGTTTCAGTGTGAAAAAGTGCAAAGTAATGCACTTGGGGCACAGAAACTCAGAGGAAGTGTACAGAATAGGAGAGCAGGTACTGATGGTCACCAAACAGGAAAGGGACCGGAGGGTAATAATATCTGATAACATAAGGTGGCAGTGCAGTACAATAAGGCATTCAGTAGGGTCAGTGGGGTGTTAGAGTGCATAGGGAGGGGAATCACTAGCAGAAGGAAGTGAGGCTGTGTTACCACTGTATAGATCACTGGTAAAACCTCACCTGGAGTACTGCGTCCAGTTCTGGAGACTGCATCTCCAGAAAGACAGACTGTAGACAGAGCAGAGGCTATCCATAGGAGAGCAACTAAAATGGTTTAGGGTCTGTATCAGAAGCCCCATGAGGACAGATAGATAGATAGATAAATTGATAGAACGTTTATTTATATAGTGCCCCTTCTGGAGGCATGGGGCACTTAACAATGTTTAAAAACAATCCTAACATAATACACACTTCAGAACATAATGCAGAGTTCAGTATAACATTCTATCATTCACTAAAATAACAATAATAAAACCAGTCAGTTCATTTTACTCTTCAGCTCATATCAAACGCCTGATTGAATAAAAGCTTTTTCAGTCCATTTTTAAAGGTTTCCACCAAGAGTGTCTCCCTCTGATATCTTGACAAGGAGTTCCACAGGGTCAGTGTGGCAACCAAGAATGCATGGTCCCCAGAATGCTGCAACCTGGCTCTAGGAACCACAAGGAGGCAACCCTCGGAGGAACGGAGAGCCCGAGATGGGCGATGAGGAACCCAGAGGTCTTGCAGGTAGGCTGGTCTCCTGGACCCCCCCCCGTGCAGGGCTTTATAGGTCAGTAATCTGACCTTGAAGGCAATGTTCCACATTACTGGAAACCAGTGCAGTTCATGGAGGACAGGCGTGATATGGTCAGATCTCGAAACACCAGTCAACCTCAATATGTGCACCCTGGAGGAGAGGAGGGAGAAGAAAATATGATAGAGACCTTTAAATGTCTCACAGGGGTAAATAAGATACAGGAGGGGAGTATTTTACAGAAAAAAAAGATGCTCAAGAACAAGGGGACATGCAATGAGGCAGAAAGGGGTTAATTCAGGAGAAATTTGAGGAAGTACTTCTTCATGGAAGGAGTGGTGGATGCCTGGAACAGTCTTCCAGCAGAGGTGGTGTTGGTGAAAACAGTGGTGGAATTCAAGAATGCATGGGATAGGCATAAGAAAATCTTGATGGAAAGCAGCGACGGAAGTACTATAGGCAGGGAAAAAATGGGCAGACTAGGTGGGCCAAGCGATCACCTGATAGATATGTTTTATATTCCCTGATGGCATAATAGATCCCCCAACCCCGATCAACCAATAGATATCTATTTTATATCCCTTGGTGGTGGTTCTCCCCACTCTACCCCTGATCACCCGGTAGAAATCAGTTTTATATTCCCTGGTAGTCTTGTGGTTCTGCCCCCCTCCCCACCCTTACTGTCTGGTAAAAATCAGCTTCATATTCCCTAATGGTCTAGTTGGTTCCACCCATCCACTGATCACACAGTACTGTAGGTCTCTGTTTTATATTCCCTAGTAGCATAGTGGTTCCCTCCACATGCACCCGACCATACACAGACCTCACTCACCTGCACACTCACTGGGGAACTCTGCCCCACCCTGAGTGCCAGGCCTCATGAAATTGGTGGCGGCACAGCTCTTCTCTCACTGCCTCTGCCTGCCACCATCTGAGAGTCATGGAGCATGATCATACACGGGAGAGAACCACTATGTCGCTGACTTGCTGTTTTCCACAGAAAGTGGCACTATGGGGCTGCTGCTGCATATGCAAAAGAGCCCATAATAATGGGCATGCAAATGGCACCTTTGAGCACTGCATGCCCATTGGGCTCATTTGCATGCTCAAGCTGAATATGGCCCACAGGAGCAAGGCAAGGCAAAGCAAATTTTATGTACATTTCTCAATCCAACAAGGGTTCTGAGTGCTTTACAAAGATAAAACTAGTCAACCAAAATAAAATACAAATTAAACAACAGCTGAGAAACAAATTATGTCAAATTAAAAGCTTGATCAAATAAGAAAGTTTTCAGTGAGGCTTTAAAGGCCTCCACTGGGCTAGTTTATGAATATATGGCCCTGTGCATGAAGCCTACAAGCCACGTGATGTTCACACATAGGCAATCCTACACTGGAATACTACACAATGTGCATCTGGTGGAGCTCCTGGCGGCATTCATGACCATTGCATGAGCCCGTGTGCACATGATCCCCTGGCTGAACACGCGCCCCAAACTAGGGCAGTCCAGGGGCATGCTGGGGCATGTCTGCACTTCACATTATTCATGAAGGTATGCAGGTGGCATGGAGTGTTGGGCTGGGGTACATGATGGAAACCCTGCCATAAGTGTTACACACACGCCCAATGGACGCCGGCAGCAGCACCCAGAACTCTGCCACACTGTTCTCCCAGCCCACTGGGAAGATGGGATGGGCTGTGGGCAGTTATCCATGAAGTGCCCATACCCCACCATCCCGCATTCCGCTGCTCCCGTGACACAAGGGATCCACTCAGGGACACAGGACAGGCATCTGATTGGATGCCCACCTGCATCCACACCCAACCCTGTGCAGCCCTGATCCAGAACTGTATGGCTGAGTGCTGGGGATGGAGCCATGGACAGGTGCCCTGCAGATTGTGGCAGTTGTGAATCTATACATCCTGCACCTGTCCTGGGTCACATAGGCGCCGCGATGTACAATAGTAATGATGCAGTTTACACTTTTGTGCATAGCCCCCACAATGAGGGACTGAATTCCAAATAAATGGGGCTGCACTCCAAAGGCTCTATCATCTGATGATTTAAGCCTCAATGTAGGAACAACCAGCTGACCAACTTCAATGGAGCAGAAAAGCAGAAAGAGGGACTGGTTGGTATGGAATTAGGTCTCTTTCAAGTAGTCTGGTCTGGAAGCACCACTGGAGGTCGACAGTGAATTTGCTGACCTCCACACCAGCGATGGCACAATACCGACACTCCGTTGCCATCCAAAATTAGGTGTTTTATGGGGAGCCATGCCCCTGCACCCTCCAAATTTTTATATAACCAACTCCAGGTTGGAGTTGTTCTGGGAAGGAGGCAGAACACCGGGAGAAAAACATCACCCGAAAACAGACCATTACAGTGACTGTTGCTGTAATGGTCTATTTTCAGCTTTCGCTGTTGGGGTGTTGTGCTGCAGGGGGCAACTGGTCTGGTCCCATACCACGTAACACCTTGTATGTCAACAAGCAGATCTTGAAGGTGATCCGCGAATGCAAAGGGAGCCAGTGCAGGCCATAGAGAACCAGTTAAACATGGTCCCTCGGTAAAGAACTGAGACATCCAGGCGCCAGCATTCTGCACTAGCTGCAGTCAATGAATAAAACCTCCGGATAGCCCTAGGTATAGAGCATTATAATAATCCAACCTAATGGCGATGAAAGCATGCATAATTGTTGCTAGGTCATCCTGAGCTAAGTACAGCCAGATCCTGATGATGTTCCAGAGATGAAAGAAGCCAAATCAGACAACAGAAGACACCTGCTGTTCAAATGGCAGTCTTTCATCCAAAATGACTCCCAGATCTCTAACCGCACTAACTGCTGTGAGGGGTTGGCCACCCAATACAGGCAGGGCCATATCCTTAGCTACAGAAAAGTTCCAGTGACCAGATTCGATAACCATGACCTCTGTTATGCCTGGGTTGAGACATAACCAATTAGAGGCCATCCTGTCATTAATCTCAGCCAAACAATGGCTCAGCACCGTAGACACAGATGTAGCATCAGGGACACAAGACAGGTACAACAAAGTATCATCTGCCTAGCAGTGAAAACCCTCATTGTACCACCTTATGATTTTCCCTAGTGGCAGCATATACACAGAGACTAGAATAGGGTGAGGATCAAGCCTTGAGGAACACCATAGGACCACACAGATGGCTCTGAGGTTGCTGCATCTTCCCTGTCAGATATGAGCCAAACCAGTGCAGAACTGTGCTGGCGATGCCAACATAGTTCCTCATGAGATCCAGCAACACCCTATATGATCCACTGTGTCAAATGCCAATGAAAGATCCAAGAGCACCATGATTGTACATTGCCCTTGGTCCCTCTCTAGAAGAAGATTGTGAGTCGTCCTGACAAGAGCTGTCTCAGTGCTGTGCTGAGGCCAAAAACCAGACTGGAGAGGTTCAAAGATTGAAAGAGACTCCAAGCAATCTATCAGATGCTCAACCACCTTCTTCTCAATAACCTTTCCTAAAAAGGGAAGGTTAGAAACTGACCTGTGATTTGCTAGAATGTCAGGGTCCAGAGATGCCTTTTTTAGAAGGGGCCTAACCATAGCCCTTTTCAAGGCCAAGGGAAAGACACCCTCCCTCAAGGACTATTCATGATCTCCATGAGAACTGGACCTAGGAACTCAGTGCAGCCAATAATCAGCCATGTTGGATCCAGGTCCAGTTCACAGTTGGTGGGACAAATTGAAGACAATACAAAGGAACACAGCCTCAGACACTGGTCAAAACTCATCCCAGGCTGGCAGATCTACATCACCATAGGTTTGACTACTCGTGGTCCAAGCCAGACCGCTAAAAGAAATACCCAATCTGATGGCTGACACCTTGTCAGCGAAAAACACAAACACCTTGCACCTTTCTGCAGAAATAGCTCCTGTGAACTACAGACAGGGAGGATTTAACCATCTGTCCACAGTGTGAAAGAGCTGAGTTTGGCAATTTTTCACTGTAGCAATCGACCGTGACAGAAATTCTGTCTTTTTCAGGTCAATTACCCACTGGTATTCAGCATAATGAAGTCTCTATGCCAGTCTGTCCTCCATAGATCCGGATCTTCTCAGGAATGCTCCAATCTATGTCCCTTAGTCTTCAACCGCCACAGCACAGTACCACAGTGAGCCATGACGGAGATCAAGGAGCGAATGCGAAAGGTACAGTGGAGTCCAAGAAGCTGTGAGTGCCATATTACGGCAATGTGCAGCTACCTCTGAAGAATAAGAAGAAGAAGAATCAGCATTTTATAGCGCTTTCATACATCCCAAAGCGCTTTACAAGCAATGCTAGACTGGTAGTGAAATGACTGTGTGGTGGCAGCCATATCGCACATCATCACCAACGCACAGCCTGGATAATTGCATGAACGGTTTATGGGAAGGGAATGTTGGCCAGAACACCAGGAATATTCCCTACTCTTTGCAAAGAGTGCCCTGGGTTCTTTTACTTCACCTGGACACCCACCAGGACAACACCAGGATGGGCAGAAGGGACCTCGGTTTAACGTCTCATGCGAAGAACGGTACACCCCAGCAGTACAGCACCCCCAAATACTGCACTCAGATGCCAGCAATTTTTAGGTGCAAGTCCAATCCCGGTGTGGGATGAGAATCCATGACCTTCTGGTCCAGCGGTGGATGTGCTACCAACTGAGCCACGCTGACACCAGCTGGACCTAGTGCACAAGCTAGCAGCATACCTGAGATATCCAGTGCCTACTGGAGTTTGCAAGGCTCCAATTTATGTTTAGTACAGCACCGGATGGTCTTCACTGAGGGGGTAATAGAACAGGGGACCCCACACTGGAACTCAACTGCATGATGGTCCGACCAAGCAACTGGATCAACCTTGACCGCAGCTATGTCAAGTCCCAGTGAGAAAATCAGATCCAGTGTGTGGACATGTTGATGTGTTTCAGAGGTAACTGTCTGTGTCAATCCCAGTGGAGACATCAACTGGAGGAGCTCCTGTCCAAACTGAGAGGATTCATCATCAATCCAGGCACTGAAGTCCCCCAGCATCAATAACCTGGGAGCATTCAACAACTGTTCAGTGATGAAATCCACCTGCTCCTGTAGGAAAACATCCCCACCATCCAGAGGTTGGTAGATGAGAATGATCATGCCATTAGCATCTGAAACACATCTGGCCATCACTCATTCAAATGACATAAATGATCTCACTGGAAGTGCAGTGAGACCCAGGGTGGCTCTAAAACAGATGATCCACCCACCCCCTCTGCAATGCCTCCTCAGGCAGTGCACCGTGGAGAAACTGGGAGGGACAGATGCCCCAGCACAGGGCCAGCATCATCACCCAACCAGGTTTCCATGATGCAAATGAGGTCAGCTGAGGAATCGGCAGTGAAACTCTCCATTACCAGAGTCTTATTCTCAGCAACCTTGCTTTACAGAGAACAGCCAAAAGGGACAGCAGTGCAAGCGGATGGACTATTTTCTGAAATTTGTAGAGCCTGGGGAGAGAACCAGGTGTGTTGGTACTCAGCCTCGATTCTGTATCATCCCAGGGCATCTCTTGGTCCTTACCATCTCAATTCCACCCCACCCACCACCATAGCTGTGGCCTCCACTGTGTTGAAAGCTCTTTCTATGTAGGATCCATAGTTCCGGCAATGGCTCAGTATCTCTGCTGGGAGAATGAGTGGGACCCCAATGAAAGGACAAAGTGAACACAGGTGGTCACCGGAGTAAGTGCACCTCTACACATATTCAATTAGCAGCAAGCCACAGTCCTCCAAATGATTCTTGATAAATAACCATAATAAAATTATGTAGAAAACAACACACACCATCCAAATCACCATGCACACCATTGCAAACTCACTATCAACAAAAGCTGTCAAACATACCAGCCTTGCCAAAATTTAAAACAAACACACACCCTACCCTACCCTACATACGCATACCTGACCTTAAAACAAACAGTTATAAAAAACACCCCACACCCCCAAAGTCCCAACTGATATAATACATAAATAATTTCAAAGGAGAACCCTGGCAAACAGTTAGTAGTGCACAATCACAAAACTAGTTCATAGATCAAGAGCAAGAATAGTCCAATACAATATTAGTTACTGCGGTCTTCTTCTCTCACAAGAGAGCAGAAACTTGAACGGGAATAGAAAAGTATTAGATGTAAAATGTAAAATGAAGTCCAGACTCCAAAGCTGATGACCTTTGTCTGCGTAAGATTTAAACCTTTAATAAAAGAACTTACAGAGCTCTCACCCTACAGGCAAAAACAGTAGAGCAGTGAACAATAAAAGTGTATACAAGGGCTCTCACCCCTCAGTCATCGAAACCAGTTTCCAGAATTGTTCAGGCAGATACTCAAAATATTAACAGCCATCAGACACAGTTTCTGTCCCTGACAGCTCTCTTACAAGCCAACAGGGACAGAGACTCATCAGTTAGTAAACAATCCTGAGACAAAACCGGCTCCAGAACCACAGTCCCCGTAATCCAGGCTATCAGCGTGACTTAGTCACATCCAGGTCAAGTCCAGTCTGAATTAGACTCCAGGAATCCTCTTCTGCCCTAAGGTGTGCCAGAATTTCCAGTTCATTGAGGGCACTTTCTGCTCGTGCTACCCACACTCCACTCCAGGTCACCTCCAGTCTGGAATCCTTTGGGAACACAGGCCACCAAACAACAACTCCATAAGCCAAGAATGTAGAAAATTAGGTCAGATGGGTTTAAAATTCATTCACTGCCAACTGAGTGAGGACTTAAAATAGTTCTGTGACAAATATAATTTGTGCACCTCAAGTTGTTCCACTGTTTGAGGATTTCACAAACACCTTACTAAAACTAAAAAGCAAGCTCCTAGCACTGCCTCACGTTGCCCCCTGACTAGCACTCCTTTCCTATGCTTATCACTTCCTAAAGAGTTTTTGCTATATCATAGCTATCATGAGAACCATAAAGAAAGATAAAAATAAATAAAATACTGGCAGTCGAGTAGTGGATTCTCCTGCCATTTATCATAAATATCCAAAACTCCAAGCTCTGACAAGCTCCAGCATACTTCTTAACAAAAATGGTCAGCTAGCGTAGCCATCATCCTGTCACCAGCAAGAAGACCTAGTGTGATCCCATTTTGGGCAGCGCTCTTATGGGTCATATGCAACCCTGGTCGATGTTAGTGCAGCACAGATCCACTTAGCATTGCACCGACATTGCCTGAGATTCTGTTGGGTAGCGCTGCTCTGTCAGCAAGCACTCTGTCTGAATATCGTTCACATCTAGGAGAGCACTTAAACAGCTCTGAATATTTGGCCCTATGTGTTCACTTCTAATGAATAGACAACATACTTAACAAATGTTAGTAATCACTTTCTTCTTTTATAATAAAATATTTGTTTGAGCAGTCAAACAAGTAGGTGTTCACATTAGCTTTTCACACTGCTAGAAAAAAGAAACAATATAATTCTGGTAATGTGTTGTCAGAAAATTGCCAACTACTTAGGAACCCACTATATTTCAATGAGAAACTAAAGATACTGTATTTGTACCTTTCAAAAAAAAAAGATACTTCTTTCATCAACAAACTTTGACTTCTATATATTTGTACTATTATTATGTTACTTTTTTTAAACAGTAATTGGCTTCCCTTTTCATCTTTAAATCTGGTTAGGAAGTTAATTTCATCTACCAAATCATAACAAATGACCACATGTTATGAAAAATCACATATTTTTATTTTTATTAAATTCATCCTTTCCTGCCTCGCTTTCCAGTACCTGCCTCAATGGCTTCCATCCATCATTGTACCTCATATGCTTCCTATTTTTACCTTCCTCGTCCTGGTGCCTTTTCTCATCCCCACCGACTCCATCTGACCTGCAATTGATATTTCTTTTGGGCATACCGATCACACCTCCCACACTGCCTCATTGATCCGAGGCCCTCCTGCCCATGTGTCAAGTTCCTGACTCCGATCCTCATTACCCATTTCTTCTCTCATAGAGCCTCCCTTCCTGGCTCTGTTCCATCAGCTGTTACGGATTTATTTCAGTCATGAATTCACTCCTTAGTGTACAATTTGATCACATTCTGCCATATCTCACTTCAGTCTGCTCATCTCTTTCAATCTCTCTGTCGATATGCCTTGGCAGCCTCCCTCTAGCCTGCAGTGTCAGCCACCTTGATTCATCTGCCTCCATTCCCTGGCCATGCATTCGTGCCCATCGCCCCTTGCTACGGGCTGGCTGGAGGCTATCTGCTATCATTCATGTTTCTTTCACATTCCTTTCTGAATCTACCCAATTTCGAGGAGCTTACTTCATCACATCGCTCTGTTCATTTCCGGCTCTGCCTCCTTTTGAGGTGTCTGCTTGATCACATTGCTCTATCATGTGTATCAACCCTCTAGTTTGCATACCCTCTGGTCCTTGATATGCCTTCTTCGCCTCGGAGTATATCTCCTTTTGAGAAGCCTCATTCCTTGCATCTCTCTATTGAATCCTCTGATCTCCTCGTTCATATCACCCATTTATGCCTTATCAGCCTCAGTGTCTACTTCTTCACTTTGCTCAATCAGGTGTACCTCTCAATTGATTTATGCTCCCTGCTTCAGGTTTCAGGCCGCCCCTGACTGGCGGCGGCTGTGTCCTGGCTCCTCCGGCCCTGCTGCAGCTCTGCAAACTCCCGGCGCACCAACCGCCTACTCCTGGATCAAACAGTTCCGAATCCTTGGGGTCTTCCTCCAGCCGCCTCTCTGATCTTTCTGAACATGCAGCTTGCCAGATTTTGGATGCTGCCCTATTTCCTTTCCCTTTGGTGCCCTTATCATCCTGCAACACTAGCAACTGAATGCTACCAGCTGCATCCTTCTGTATTATCCTCGGTGCTAGTATACCTTGGGAGTCCGTCTGCTTCTGCACTGCAGGTCTCACCCTTCTTAGTTTCCAGTCTCTCACCTAGTAGTCTGTTCCACATGCTAATTATTGCCTTCTGCGTCTCTTGGTGCTTTTTGATGTTTCCCCTTCTCTCCCACCCCAGCTCTGAGCATATGCCCTATAGTTCTGCTTGCATTCACCAGCTTCAACAGGTCTGTATGCTCTCTCTACTAGGTTTGATACTTTGTATATCTCCGGTGTTTTGTATGGATCTTGTTCCCTCTGCGGCCAGTTGCCTTGGTCATCCAGTGCTCATCTACTTCCATTGACTCTGAACTTCGTTTTTTTTCCTGCCTCTCTTTCTCCATCCACTACTCCTGCTTCGGTGTGCCTCGTTCTGCTCCCTCTCATCAGCTCTTTCAGCAAAGTCAGCCTTCCTGGTTTCAATCTGGTCATGGCTTCTATCTCATCATGCCACAATTTCTCCATTCCTTTGCTTTGCCATTCATATCCTCTGGCCTTCCATGGCTGACTCCATCGACCTTCCATTGACCTGGACCTCCGTGCCCTCATCCAGTTCGCCTTCCTGCCCCTTGAGGAGCCTTTCTCCTTCACAGAGTCTACTTGCTCCATGTCATCCACCGTCGATGATCCTTCATTCCTTAGCCCCTTGGCTCCCATGATGTAGCCTCACTCATCTCATTCATTCACTACCTATCTAGGCATGCTTTTGCATGGTTTGCTGCCAAGTCTGCACTGTTCCATTGCTCTGTCTGGCCATGCCTATCCTGGATCGTGTACCACCTAATTCGACTTGCCCCGGTGCAGTTCTCCTCCCGTATCAGCTGGGTCCTATGCTACCCTATTGACCTCCCTACCATCCTTCGTTATTTCATACCTCGCTTTCCAGTACTTGCCTTCATGGCGTCAATCCCTCATCATACCTCATCCGTTCCAGTTCCCTTCCTCAGCCTAGCGCTTATTCTCGTCCTGACCATCTTGAATTCTTTCCACTCATGGCTTCCCTCCTCATCGTACATCATCCGATTTGACTCCCCTTGATCACTATCCTGAGCTTGCCCTCGAGTTCCCATACCCTCTGGTTCCTGATATGCCTTCTCGGCCTTGGCGGCTGCCTCCTTTTGAGAATCATTGTTGTTCGAATTGCTCCTTAGAGCATGTTACCTTCGTTCCATTTCTTTTCAAGTTCATTCCTATCTCCTCTTCTTCCAATTCCATACCAACTCTTCAGGATTCACTCCACTCGTGGCATGCTATCAATATTTCTTTTGGGCATACCTACCATAACTCCTATGCCACCTATCAACCGTGGCCACCCTGCTGCATGTATTGAGTTCATAACTCCAGTCATATCGAGTTCATAAATCGTGAGTTCATACCTCCAGTCATCATTCATTCATTACCTCATGATTTATCTATTTACATCGCTTACTCGAACATTCCTGTCATGGAATCCTATGCTACCTCATCGACTACAACCACAGGGTCTCATAATCGTTTACATCGCATAATCAAGCATGCCTCTTCAACCTCTGTCTGCTCACTCGCATCGCTCACTTAGGCCAGTATGCATCATCATCGGTCTTCTCATCAGCACATCTGGAATCTCCTTGCGTGCATATCTGGATATCCCTTGCTCCTCTGACTTCTACATGGATTTACTCCCTCCCATCAACAGACAGTTTTCATCGTTGCCTAATGTTCCTTCTTCTTTCTGCGTGCAGCCTTATGTTCCCTCTTCGATCCGTGCTCTCTTTTGTTTTTTTTTCCCTATTCCATCATTCATGTATGGACCATTCTCTTTACCAACATACGCCCTCAAATCAAATGTCATCAGCCTGGAGGAAGGCGACCTGGGCCTTGGATCCCCAGAGGTTTCCTTCTTAAAGGTTTTTTTTCCTCTGTTCCATGCCAGTGGTCATAATATTAATTAGTTAGTGCTTTCTTCCCATTAGTTAGTTAGGTTCTACTGTTGGATGGAGGCAGATGGTGGCCCCGGCTTTCCCCTCTCTCCTTAGGAAGTTAGCCCTTCTCATCACAGAAATTATTAATCATCCTCACCTCTTCAATGCTTAACATCTTTAGGTATTCTTTTTGGGCTTCTTCCTAACCTACCTTTAGCTGATGCATTCATTCCTGGCACCTGTGGGGGGGAACACTTCTCTAGGGTTCCCTTGCTCCGTGCCCCAACAGTGTGGTATATCCCATGGATAGAGAGGTGGAAAGCCACAAAGCAAATCAAGTTACACAAGCATCATCTCATTTTATCTCATCCAGTTGCGTAAGCACATTGAATGGGAGGGCTTTAATCGTCACTGCCCCATCTAGCTTAAAAGGTCCTAACATCCTGGGTCTCCTCAGGATTCTTTCTCGTTGGCCACCATCCACCCCTCCTCCTCCTCCAGCGGCTTGCCTCTCTTACCCATGGGCTTCTTCCTAACCTACCTTTAGCCGATGCATTAATTCCCAGCAAATCAAGTTACACAAGCATCATCACATATCTTATCCAGTTGCGTAAGCACATTGAACTTCATATTGGTGAGAGAGTGTTTTTTACCAGCTACAGGCTCCAAGTCTGCACATAAACTTGGAAGGGGGATCTGTTACACCATTGATACATTCCCGCTGCTGTTTACTGCATTTTTGTTAGTGGGGGGGCTGTTGTTACAATTTGATTCCTGTGGATTAGGGGTTGTTTGGTGGCACCTGGTTACTTCAAGGTGGGATTTACATGATTTGTTTCACAAAGGTTTGCTTTTGGTTCTGTTTTTTAAGTTGTAAAGGGGAGGTTGCCTGTTGCTGCAGTTTAACCCATGGGGAGATGGGGTTGCCCATTAGCACCATGAATTGTTTATTGGTGCCACACTAAAATTTGGGGGTGGGAGTAGTGTTCACTGGTGCCACAGATATGCTCACAGTACCTCTTCTAATCATGGCGGGGGATGTACAGTGGCACCTGGAGTGGGCTTCTGATGCCACATTTAAACTACATACCAGTAGGGAAATGTTTTGAGGTATTAGGTATTGCCTCTTTGGGCTGCATTTTAATTGGATGGGGAAGACTTTGATATACACTAAAACTTGTGAAACAGGAGTGTTCAGCGATAGTAGAGGTGATGCCCCATGCAGCATGAACTAATGAAATTGAAATGTTCAGCAACACTGTTGGTGAGTCCAAACCCAGGCAGCGCTACAATTTGTGAAACAGCAAGTACAGGAACATCAGAGGTGGCCACCCCCCCATGCAACAATAAAACTTGTGAAAAGAGTGCACAGCAACATTGCATGGGGGAGCCCCCCACACAGCACTAAAACTTGTTAAACAGAAGTGTTCAGCAACACTGGATGGGAGCCGCCCCCCCATGCAGCACTAAAACTTGTAAACAGAGCATTCAGCAACACTGGAGGTGGGACAACCACAAAGCACTAAAACTGGTGAAACAGAAGTGTTCAGCAACACTGAAGGTGAGCCTCCTCCCCATGCAGCACTAACATTTGTTAAATAGAAGTGCAGCAGCACTGGAAGTGAGCCCCAACACACACAGCACTAAAACATGTAAAACAGGATTATTCAGCAGCACTGGAGGTAGCCCCCCCCCACACACACACACACACACATCACTAAAACTTGTGAAACAGGAGTGTTCAGTGACACTGGAGGTGAGCCTCCATGCAGCACTAAAACCCATGAAACACAAGTGTTCAGCAACACTGAAGGTGAGCCCCCCCCCACACACACACACACACACAGCACTGAAACTTGTGAAACAGGAATGTTAAGAAACACTGGAGGTGGCTCCTGTTGAAGCACTAAAACTTGTGGAACATGAGTGTTCAGAAACACTGGAGGTGGCTCCCCACATTATAGCACTAAAACCTGTGAAACAGGAGTATTCAGAAAAACTGGAGGTGGCTCCCCATGTAGCACTAAAACATCTGAAACAGGTGTGTTCAGAAACACTGGAGGTGGCTCCCACATAGCACTAAAACTTGCAAAACATGAGTGTTCAGAAAACACTGGAGGTGGCTCCCCATGTAGCACTAAAACGTGAAATATGAGTGTTCAGAAACACTGAGGTGGCTCCCACATTATAGCACTAAAACCTGTGAAACAGGAGTATTCAGAAACACTAGAGGTGGCCCCTCATGTACTGTAACACTAAAACTTGCAAAACTTGAGTGTTCAGAAACACTGAAGGTGGCCTCACCCCCCATGTAGCACTAAAACTTGCAAAACATGAGTGTTCAGAAACACTGGAGGTGGCCCCTCATCTACTTTAGCATTAAACTTGCGAAACATGAGGGTTCAGAAACACTGGAGGTGGCCTCCCATGTAGCACTGAAACTTCTGAAACAAGAGTGTCTAGAAACACTGAGGTGGCTCCCACATAGCACTAAACTTGCAAAACATGAGAGTTCAGAAAACACTGAGGTGCCCCCATGTAGCACTACAATTTGTAAAACAGTGTCTAGAAACACTGTAGGTGGCTCCCATGCAGCACTAAAACTTGCAAAATATGAGTGTTCAGAAACACTGGAGGTGGCCCCCACATAACATTAAAACTTGTGAAATAGTGTTCAGAAACACTTGAGGTTGCTCCCCACATAGCACTAAAACTTGTAAAACAGAATTGTTCAGAAACACTGAAGGTAGCTCCCCACATAGCACTAAAACCTATGAAACAGGTGTGTTCAGATACATTGGAGGTGGCTCCCCACGCAGCACTAAAACCTGTGAAACATGAGTGTTCAGAAACACTGGCGGTGGCTCCCCACATTGCACTAAAACTTGCAACACAGGAGTGTTCAAAATACTGGAGGTGGACTTACATGCACTAAAACGTGTGAAACATAGTGTTCAGAAACACTGAAGTAGCTCCCCATGTAGCACTAAAATATACAAAACATGAGTGTTCAGAAACACTGGAGGTGCCCCCCCCCCATATAGCACTAAAACTTGTGAAACAGGATTGTTCAGAAACACTGGAGGTGGCTGCCCACTTAGCACTAAAACATGCAAAACATGAGTGTTCAGGAACACTAGCGGTGGCCCCCCATATAGCACTAAAACTTGTGAAACAGGATTGTTCAGAAACACTGGAGGTGACTTCCCACAAAGCACTAAGACTTGCCAAGCAGGAGTGTTCAGAAACACTGGAGGTGGCTGCCCACTTAGCACTAAAACATGCAAAACATGAGTGTTCAGGAACACTAGCGGTGGCCCCCCACGTAGCACTAAAACGTGTGAAATATGAGTGTTCAGAAACACTGGAGGTGGCTCCCCACATACTAGGATTACTAGGAATAGATGGACAAAAGGAAGCATGAAGCACATCTGGATTGTCCCGCACACTTGTGGGCATAATTAAACCATCTTACAATCAGGATAAAACAGTCTGTTCAAAGTGTTCTTAAATTCCAAAAAACTGCGAGCTTCAACACCCACTTTAGGTAGCCTATTCCAGGCCTTAATACTCCTTACTGAGAAGTAGTTGTCTCTTTTTGTGGTCTATGCCCTAGGTATGACTGATTTCTTGCCATGGGATTGGAGGTTATTTCTAGTATTACTATATATAAGGCCACATTGTTCCATGAGCTCAGGTGAATCCAGTATTCTATGAAGCAATAAAAGGTCCCCTCTCTGTCTTCTTAATTGTAAAGAGTACAGATCAGTTTTTCTTTCAATCAAGCTTCATACAGAAGTCCCTTTAAATGTTGTATTAGTTTGGTTACTGATCGTTGCACCACTTCGATCATCTTAATGTCCGTCATATGATAAGGTGACCAAGCTGGAGATCCATAGTCGAGTAACGGCCTAATATAACTCCTATACAAAGGGATGATACACTACTGAGATCTGCATACAAATGATTATTTTATTCTTTTAATAAGGCCTCTTGCTTTGAAGGACACATGTCATCAATGATCTGTAGGGGTAAGGAATTATTTATTATGACCCCAAGATCCCATTCAGAGGTTACTGTACAAAGTATTTGGTTAACTGGAATGTAACTATAGTTATGATTCTTAGAACCATAATGAAGTACAACACATTTATTGATATTGAACTGCATCCCATTTGTTTCAGCCCATTCCATAATTTGATTTAGGTCATTGACCATAGTCAGGTGCTTATTAAAGGTGTCAACCTCACCACCCAGTTTCAAATCGTCAGCAGATTTTACCAGGTTATTTTTAATATTGTGTTGGATATCACTAACGAATATACTGAACAAGGCTGGGCCCAGAACTGAGCCCTGGGGGACCCCACTAGTGACATTTTTCTTATTTGATGTAAAACCATTAATTTTGACAATTTGTACACGATCTTTTAGCCAATTTTTTACCCACCTTACCCATGAATGGCTGAAGCCGAGTTTCAATAACTTAGTGACCAAGGTGGAATGTGGAACCTTGTCAAAGGCCTTAGAAAATCCATTAGGATCACATCTGAAGGGCACCTTCTATCAAGGCTTTTGCTTATCTTTTCATAAAAGGTGGTCAGATTTGTAGTACAAGACCTTCCTTTTTGGAACACATGTTGCCTGTTGTCAGAAATACCTAAGTTGTTTTTTTCCTGATCTATTCTGGCCTTAATAAGTCTTTCCATTATTTTACATGGGCTAGAAGTAAGGCTAATAGGCTTATAGTTGTCAAGTCTGGTCTTGTTTCCCTTCTTAAATGTAGGTGTCACATTAGCTGATCTCCAGTCGGAATGGTACAATCCCGCTTTCAAAGGATTTGTTAAAAATAATGGTTAGAGGAAATGTTAGCATATGGGATCCAGCTTTAAGTAGCTTAGGATGTATATTGTCAGGACCAGAGGTGGTGGATATTCTAACATTCTGCAATTCATGTTGAACCTCAGCCATAGGTTAAATATATTTCCTATTTGTAACATCAAATGTTATGTTACAACTGTTTACCATGGGGCCAAACACTGAAGCAAAATAGTTTTTGAAGCTGTCAGCCATTTTGATAGGATCGCTTATCATACTTCCATTTTCGTAGACAGATTCTATAATGTTAGGTTGAGATCTGTTGGAGTTTATGTAAGAATACAGCAATTTGATATATTTGCTATGTACAATTTAAAATTCTGTTTTGTATCTTTCCTAATCTTGCTTTTCAGTTCTTTTTGTATTTTGATATAATGTAATTTGTTAACAGCTGACGGACATTTTTTGTATTTCCTATATGCTTTAAGCTTGTGCTTAAGTTGTCTTCTAATTAATGGAGTCATCCAGCTGGGTATCTTACCCTCTTTATTATATGTGTTTCTTAGTGGGACAAACTTATCAACTGTGAAAGTTATAATGTCCTTGAAGCACTTCCATGCTTCTTCTGTCCATAATTTGAGAAGTAATCAGTGCCAGTCTGTATTGCTAAGGTGGTTGATGGCAAGATTTAGATTGGTCTCGTTATAATTCCTTATTTTAGTTTTAATGTTAGAAAGCTTGTATTTGCAATACTGTAGTGAACAGGCAATCATATTATGATCGCTATTCCCCAATGGTGACAACATAGCAACACTGCTTAAGAGATAACTGACATTAGTTAAAATTAAATTTAACTTGTTAGCACCTCTGGTTGGTTCAAAAACCACTTGTTCATGGTTGCTGTTTATGACCGTATCTAAAACAAACATTTGTCAATGCCGAATGTTGTTTGCTTGTATGTGCTGTTTAGGTATTTGGAAGTGATAGTTCCATGCCTTCCTCCCAAGTCATCCACTGTGTCTTTCCGCTCAGTATTCACAGAAGAGTGGGAGGGGCAAGGGCCACAGCAGTACAGCAGTTGCCAAGGGGGGTGAAGAGGTGGATAATAGTCCATTCAAAGGCAAAAGAGTCCTGCAGGAGCTCACTAAATTGAAGGTGGACAAAGCGATGGAACCAGATGGCATACGCCCAAGGATATTAAGAGAACTGCAAAGGGAGATAGCAGTACCTCTGGCAGCCATGTTCACTGAGTCATTCAACATGAGTGAATTGGAGGAGGGCACATGTGGTCCCTCTACACAAATGCAGCAGCAGGGAGGAGGCAGGGAACAACAGGCCATTCAGCCTCACCTCAGTAGTGAGGAAGATCATGGAGGCATTGCTTAAAGAAAGGATAGTGGGGCATCTAGAAGCCATCGGAGCCCAGGATCATAGACAACATGGATTCACAGTGGGGACATCATGTCAGACAAATATGGTTGATTTCTTTGACTGGGTGACAAAGGAAGTGAATCAGGGTGGGGCAGTGGACAACGCTTACCTTGATTTCAGCAAAGCCTTTGACACCATCCCACATAGGAGGCTGATAAACTAGCTAACTAGCTGAGTAGGCTTGGCATGGGGGAAAGGGTGGTAAACTGGGTTAGAAACTGGCTAACAGACAGGAGGCAGAGAGTGGAGGTAAATGGGGTGCAGTCTAGGGAGAGGGGGTGACCAGTGGGGTACTGCAGAGTCTTCATTAGTAACACTGCAGAACGGCTGAAGGGAATTTTTTCACCAAATTTTCAACATAGCCATTTTAAGACCTGTGCTCATGAACAGTGTCACTGTGATTTCTTAATGTGTCCCGTACATTGATTTCACACACCAACTGTGCCATTGTGCGCTACATGGGCCGAAACACGTTTTGGGTGAGATGTGAAAAATGACAGCTGTACTGCTCATAAGGAGGTGTGGTAAAATGGCAATGTTGAAAATCTGGAGTGCAAATATTAAAAATTTGCGAACTTACAAGCGTGGGTAGGAACTGCGCAATGCACGTTCGTAAAACAGTCATTTTTAGGAATTTTTTCACCAAATTTTCAACATAGCCATTTTAAGACCTCTGCTCATGAACAGTGTCACTGTGATTTTCTTAATGTGTCCCGTACATTGATTTCACACACCGACTGCGGAAACACGGTTTGGGCAAGATGTGAAAAATGACAGCTGTACTGCTCATAAGGAGGTGTGGTAAATTGGCAATGCTGAAAATCTGGAGTGAACATATATTGAAAATTCGCGAACTTACGAGCGTATGTAGGAACTGCGCAACGTACGCTCATAAAACAGTCATTTTTAGGAATTTTTTCACCAAATTTTTAACATAGCCATTTTAAGACTTCTGCTCATGAACAGTGTCACTGTGATTTCTTAATGTGTCCCATACATTGATTTACATACACCGACTGCACCATTATGCTTCATGGGCAGAAACACGTTTTTGGGTGAGATGCAAAAATGACAGCTGTACTGCTCATAAGGAGGTGTGGTAAAATGGCAGTGTTGAAAATCTGGAGTGCAAATATTAAAAATTCATGAACTTCGGCGTCGTAGGAACTACTTTAGCATAGCAGCATCAAACAGATATTTGGGAATTTTGTCACCAAATTTCAACATAGACTTTTTGAGAGACCACCTTATGAACACTGGCAGTGTTGTTTCGTTAACTGGTCCCGAAGGTGATTTCGCGCGGTGACCGTGAAATCACCCGCCGGGCCCGGTAATAACGATGCAATAATTCATGAGGAGGGGTCCTAAAACCCCACGCTTGAAAAAATTTGGGCCCAAAATTCCCAAAAATGCCTGAGATATGCAACAAAGTTGAAAACCCTATTTATTCCATTATACAGCTTACCGGGCATTTCTCTCAGTTTCGATCGGCTTTGAAGACTGCAGACATGTTCGGTCCACGAAGATCGTCACCAAGCTCCAGAGGTAAGTATGAGTGAGGGGTGTGTGGAGAGGCAGGGTGCGCGAGTGGGTGAGTGCGGGTTGTGGGGGCAGGGAGACTACGAGGACCGTTTTTGTTTACAGGTTGTTTTTAAGGCGCGTGGGGCGTTTGCCCAGCGTGGCAGCTGGAAAAGCTGTTTGGGGGCTGGAGCCAATGAAGTTGGGCACCCTGTGAGCCATAACAAGCTTTGCCACGCTGGGTGGGATCCAGCATGGCACCTGGAAAGCTTTGGGGGTCGGCTATAAGCTTTGCCACGCTGGGGTGGGCTCCCAGCATGGCACCTGGAAAGCTTTTGTGGTGGGGCATGGAGCCGACGGGGGATTGGGCACCCCCTGTCAGCCTTACAGTGTGTGCGTGGGGGGGGAGGAAGCGCATTAGCATGCAGTATGCGTGCTTGCGTGTGTGTGTGGAGGGGGAAAGCTCTGCTCACTGAAGCGGAGCTCTCCCTTTCAATTGTACGACCACTGCATTTTCAACTGCTGTCATAAACAGCTGCAGCAGTGATTGGGGAACTGGGGCCGCACCTGCAAACACACTGACTGAATTGGAAGACGGCTGCCACACCTCTGAAAACTCAGATGATGGCACTATGTTCCTTGCACATGCGTGCAAGCAACATAGAAAGGGATTTAAGTTCAGATTTTGCCTTTAGGTTGGCACGATCAATACCTGGAAGATTAAAGTCTCCCATTATAATTACATTGCCTTGTTCTGATGCTTGTGCAATCTCTAGACAAAGAACAGCTGTATCTTCATGGTGAGATGCTGGAAGCCTATAACAATTTCCAAGAGTAAAACGTGTGAAATAGGAGTGTTCAGAAAGACTGGAGGTGGCACCCCACATAGCACTAAAACTTGTGAAGTAGTAGTGTTCAGCAATGCTGGAGGTGAGTCCCCCCCCAACACTAAAACATGTGAAATAGGAGTATTTAGCAACACTGATGGTGGACCCCCCATCACAGCACTAAAACTTGTGAAACAGAGTGTTCAGCAACACTGTTGGTGGCACACACATATACACACACACACACACACACACACACACACACACACTGCAGCAATACAACTTGTGAAACAGTGTTCACCTCCCCATGCAGCAGTAAAACTTGTGAAATGTTTTTTTTAGCAACACTGGAACTGCCCCCCACCCCCACCCCCCATGCAGCACTAAAACATGTGAAACAGGAGAATACAGCAGTTTCAATAGGCTTGCCTCGGCTAGGACTGTTAATTTATTGTATTTACATATTATTGATGTATTGTTTATTGGAGAAAATTAAATAACTTTTGCTTTAGTGTTCTGTAACTCTGGGGGTTAGATCCTCATACAGCACTAAATCGGGGGAGGGGGTTATGATAGATTTCACTTGGACTGGACTGCTAGTGCTTCTTGACTCTCTTACTCCCTCTAAAGGTAGCAGCCCAGATGGGTTTGATCCTAAACTTCTCCATTCCTCATCCCTATGACTCCCTACATTTCATTCCTAATTTCTGGTTCAGGTCCCTTTCTTTTTCACCTCTCCAACCTCCTCTCCCCTCTCACTACTCCCTCCATTCATCTGACTTGCTTACCTTCTTTCCCCCACTCAAAAACCCTTGTTGGGCAATCTTTCTTCTCCTCCTGACTCCCATACCGCTGTAACAGCTTTCTTATTCTCCATATCTCCGCCACCCACTACACCTCAAAGCCCTCATTCATTACCTTTCCAGCTGTACAGCCTCCTGCAGCTAAACCTCCCCATCTTCCCTCCACCCATTCATTCTTCTTTTTCTACTACTAGGCCCCCCTTCTTTCCCCTCTACCCCTACAGCTTGCTGCCCCTTTTGTCATTTTAGTATCAGGACCTGCCTGATCAGTGTGTTTCCCCATACTATGCCATTGTCTTTGTTCCCACCACTGTTTAGACTTCATGTTCCTCATGGGCTACCTAGTTTCAAGTGCAGGATCTTTCAGACTGCAGGTTCAGGATTTAAAGTATTACAGCTCTTTTGTTTTAAGCTCCTATGGTGTTTTACTCTGGATCAGAAACTAAACCAAAATCAGCTGAACTGTTAGATTAAGTTTAAAGTGATACAGCTTTTTGTGAACACTCCTCTGTTTAGACCAGGTTTCATTGTGTTGCAGCTCTAAGCTATGCCCTGCAACTAATCCCATTTCTGTTTCCCTTTCTCCCTCGCCTCTATTCCTCCAGCTGGAATTTTTTCACCCCACCCCCACCCACAGCATTTATTAAATACTCTCCCTCCCCCAGCGGCACTGCCCCCAGGCAATCTCCAGCCTCTCCTCTCACTAATATTGCAACTCCCCTTAAAAAAACAGAACACAGTTAAAGGGCCTAACACTTGTCGGTGTTAATCTCATAGTAGCCACTGTGTCTTTGTTACGTGATCCAGAACTACACTCCACTTTCTCTGCAGCTGTCGTCTTGCTGGTCTACAAGAAATAATTTTTATCATCTGATTATATTATTTTCAAATACAAAATGTTCTCCTGTGCTCTTCATTACTTTATGCACCATGACTGGCCTGTTACTACTGATTGATTTCTGTGCCATCATCCTCGCTGCTGAATCACCTGTACTCAGTGACCTACCCACACAAAGCCAAAGCCTACCAGCTCTCCCCGTGCTCTGTCATACTAGCCCTCCTGACTAACCATGATCATCGTCTACTTGGTTTGTTTCTCCACTCCCTCACTATACAGTCCCCCATTGGCACCCTCCTACCTGCCACCTCTTCTCACTTCTCCTCCTCGCAGGGGATGTGGAAGCCAACCCTGGACCTTCAAACGTGCATATTAACCATGCTAATTCTATCTGGATGGACGCGGCCTTAGGGTTGCACACTATACATTTGCAGCCTCCCAGCTAAGTTCTCTGAACTCGAAGCCTGGGTGCCCCTCTACAAACCACATGTACTGGGTCTATCTGAAACATGGCTTAAGCCATACCACAGTGATGCCTCCTACCAACTCCCCAGCTACTCATTGCTGCGCCTTGACAGGTCTGGCAGAAGGTGGGGGTGGCATTGCACTATACATGCAGGACCATATTAGTGCCACCACTATTGCCTGCTCCTCTCCCTCCTCAGTCAGTTAATGGCTTGTTGCTGACATTGTCCTGGATACATCGTAAAAATTGTACATAGGCTGCTTCTACAATCCTCCCTCAGAAGGTGCACAGGGACTATCGAATTTCCTGGATGGCCTTGCATCTGCCCCCTCCTCTACGGACACCATCATACTTGGGGATTTCAACCTCTACTGGACAGAATCCCCATTACCGGAATATGCACACCTGCTAAGGATCCATCACCTTAAACAAGTCATCTCCTCCCCTACCAGATACAACCTCCACTCCCCCAACCACTCCGCCCTCAACTGGATTGCCACAAACTGTTTGAATCTCATCCTCCAAGCAGGCATTATGTCTGACTCTATCAGTGACCACACCCCTATGTATATCACTCTAACCACCAAATCAATATGTCCTCCCCACAAATTGCTATTTTTTAGGAAATTCAAACCCCAGGATTGGGACTTAGTGCTAAGGGATGCCTGGGCCATAAACTGGTCCTCATTCTATCAACTCAAAGATGTCTCCATGGCAGTGGCGCTCTTTGCAACCTTCAGACAAATACTTCCTATCACACGCCAGGAGAGTTAAAGGTGGTAACACCCGTTGGCTATCAAATGAACTTCTGGCCCAAATGAAAGTAAGGGACAAAACCTGGCAAGCCATCAAGGCATCCCCTCCCCCCAATTTTGGAATGCATACAGGTGACTTCGTAACTCCTACAAGCAGGCTGTGAAGTCACTCAAGCGTAAATACTACACCAACCTACAAAACAAGTCTCTTAGCAACCCCTGCAGTTTCTGGGCATTACCCATCCATACTGGTGTCCCCAGGGCTCCATACTGGAACCTCTAATATTCTTACTGTTCATAAATTATCTTTCTGCAGAAAGCATAAACTGTAATGTGCTCCTCTATGCTGATGGCCTCGTCATCTACCATACCACCAAGTCCTTCGAATCTATATCTTCTGCACTCACTACAAACTATGGATCAGCTCAGCGTTTGTTCCTCTCAAAAAAACTTCTTGTAAATGAGAAAAAAAATGAATGCCATGCTCTTTGGCTCAAAGCCGTACCTTGCAAACGCCACCAAATCAAAAACCTTGTTACACATAGTCACCCCTGCAGGCCCTCCTCTTGACACTGTATCCTCCTTCAAATACCTAGGAGTAACATTTGATCCTCCTTACCTACAATGACCACATTTCTAACACTATGAAGAGAGTTCACCAGAAGCTGGGGCAGCCTACTGTGTTAACCACCTCCTGACCCCAGAGGCTCGTCTTGCAATTGCCCTGCCCAGGGAAATCTACTGCTCCTACTTGACTATTGCTCCCCAGTGTTCTCCTCCATGTCCTCCTCACTTCTTTCTCATCTAAATATCACGTACAACTCTATCTGTCACTTTGTCCTTCAGGTCCCTTCCTTCACTCATCAGTGCTCTCTATATCAGTCCTTAGGCTGTCTCTCTCTGCAAGGCTGTTTTGAATATGCTATGGGCTGTCTAGACAACACCTCTCTCAGGAACTCACATAAGTCCCCGTACTCCTTGCTTCTCACCGACAGCGTGGTAACTCGATATCTCGGTGTCTCTTCTGTCCCCCCCCCCCGGTAACAGAGAAACATAGAATTTGACGGCAGATAAGGACCGCTTGGCCCACCCAGTCTGCCCATTTCCCTATCTAATGGATAAGCTGCAGATCCTAGTTAACCAGCAGCCTACTTCTTCCTGCCCCCACCCCCTAGAATTGCCTTATGACTGTCCCATGCATGCTTGAATTCCACCACTGTTTTTGACTCCACAACCTCCTCCAGAAGGCCGTTCCATGCATCCACAACCCTCTCTGTGAAAAAATGCTTCCTTAAATTACCTCTGAGCGCCCCCCCATCTTCAAATTGTGCCCCTTGTTCTTGCACACCTCTTTTTTTGAAAGATGCTACCCTCTTGGACTTTGTTGATTCCCTTGAGGTACTTGAAAGTTTCTATCATGTCCCCCCTCTCCCTCCTTTCCTCGAGGCTATACATATTAAGCTCCTTAAGTCTCCTGTCTATCTACAGTAATGGGGAGCAAGGCTTTCTCTGTCTCTGCCCCCTACCTCTGGAACAGACTACCACCTGCTATCCATATGTTACCCTCTCATCAGTCTTCAGATTGAAGCTAAGAGATTGGCTCATGTCTCAGGCCACCTGTGCCTGCTCCTTGGAAACACCCTCACCAGAAACCCACCTTAGGGGCCCAGTGTACCATTTGCCTTACTTCCCAAGTACTGGCTACCACATAAACAATTAACATGTTTTTACTCCATTGTGAAAATGTTGATTGCTATAGTGTAATCCCTTATGCACTGTACTGTAAACCTTAAACTGGCTGAACAATGTCTTGATTTGCTGTAGGTGTATGTCCTAGTTCTCTGCAAGCACAGAAGTGTTGTTTTATTTGTCATGAACTTTTTTTATGTCCTTAACCCCTATTTTAAGATATGATGTTTATGTATCACTGTTTCTGATACCACTGTACTCACTGCATTATATGTACCTACTGTAGTATAACTTGTACCTATTGTCTGTGCCACTGTACGACCCGGGTTGTAACTGAAAATGGTCCTTTGGATCAGTTTGCACACCCGGTTACCAAAAACATATATAAATAAATTGTACCCTGCTTTGTAATATCATCCTATTCTCATGCAACAACTGTGTTTTATCTGATATATTTGTGTTATCTTGCCATATTTTATCTTTGTGACACTGTTAATTTTATTGTACTCCTCCATAGCACTATGTTAGAGTACTGTTGCTGTCTTCCTGTATCGTAGTTATCCTTTTGTTATTGATATTTGAAGTTTTGTTTTGTTGAATTCCCCCCATTCAATCCTCCTCCGTCGGGTTGCACCTGGAATCAAGCCACCACATAGCATGTCTTTCCCAGACACCATTTAGTAAGAAAATGAAAGAGCAATAAAATTGCATTCCTCTGTTTTGCAGTAGGCACAAGCACCATGCCATTAGCATACTGCAACTTGTCTTGAATATACTCCATTCTACATATTTAGATTACAATACCACTTGGAAATAAAGTAGTAAAACTAAAGCTATGAAAAGAAAAAAAAATGTTAAAAGTATTTAAACAAAATAACTGAGTGAATGTGGAGAGAGTGGACAGGAAGAGCAGAGACCTGAGAAAATTAAAGGGTGATCAAGGGTTTTGCAGCTGGGTTTCAATGCAAAAAAAGTGCAAAATATTGCACTTAGGGCACAAAAACCCAGGGGCAGAGTTAAAATGGGTAGAATCATACTCGCAACCACCAAGCAGGAAAGAGACCTAGGGGTAATCATATCTGATGACCTAAAGGTGGCCAGGCAGTGCGACTAGACAGTCAGGAGGGCTAGAGTGATGCTGGGGTGCATAGGGAGGGTATCACCAGCAAAAAGAGGGAAGTGGTGTTGCTTTTGTATAGATCACTGGTAAGACCCTACCTAGAGTACTGTGTCCAGTTGTGGAGACCACTTCTCTGGCAAGACATAGACATAGTGAAGGCAGTCCAGAAAAGGGCAGATAAATGGTGCAGGGTCTGCATCAAAAGCCCTATGAGGAGAGCAAAGGACCTCAGCATGCACACAGTGGAAGAGAGGGGAGAGATATGATAAGAGACCTTTAAATACCACACGGTGGTAAATAAGTACAGGAGGGAAGTATTTCTCAGAAGAAAAGGTGAGCAAGAGCAAGGAGACGTGCTATGGAGCTTGAGAAGGGTAGATTCAGGAGAGACGTGCTAAAGTATTTCTTCACAGAGAGAGTGATGGATTGCTGGCACAGTCTTCCAGCGGAGGTGGTGGGGATGAAATCAGTGGTGCGGTTAAAAAATGCATGGTATAAGCACAAAGGAATCATGGTGGAAATGAAGCTGGGGAGGGAGAAAAAGCTATAGATCAAGTGTGATCTGTAGTAATAATGTAGGTAGGGAAAATGGGCAGATTAGGTGGGCCAAGCAGTCCTTATCTGCCATCAAATTCTGTGTTTCTGTGTTTACATCATGCTTATAACTGACTACTATATTTTCACCAAGAAAAAGCACACTAATTCTTTCTTTTCTGGTGGGGGTGCATACTGACAGAGAAATAATATTTAATTGACCTTAGCATTGCACTGTTACTCCAATATTTATTAATATTGTGTGTTTTTTTATTTCAGGTAATGAGTGATTATGATAGTGATTACAGCTACAGCACAACTGATTATGATCCTGGATCTTATGAAATTCTATGTGATAAAGGCAGCATAAGACAGGTTGCTAAACACTGTTTGCCTGCTGTATTATCTCTGATATGTATGCTGGGCCTTGTGGGTAATGGTTTGGTAGTGGTTACTTACGCATTTTACAAGAACTCAAAGTCCATGACAGATGTTTATCTTCTCAATGTGGCCATAGCAGACATACTCCTTGTTCTTACTCTCCCATTTGGGGCAGTGTACCATCATGCTCAGAAGTGGTTCTTTGGGACAGTAATGTGCAAACTGGTCAGAGGACTGTATGACATCAACTTTTACTGCAGCATGCTGTTGCTGGCATTTATCAGCATTGACCGATACATTGCGATTGTACAAGCAACCCGATCCTTCAGGCTTCGAGCAAGAACATCAGTCTACAGCAAACTAATCTGTGCAATGATCTGGTTTGTCTCTTTTCTTGTGTCCATCCCAACATTTATATACAGTGAAGCATATGTTCACAGCATAGGTGAGAACAGAACAATATGTGAGTTCAGATACCCTGAGGTTAGTGCACTTCAGTTTAAGTTGTCCGCCCACATTTTACCGCTATGTCTTGGTTTTTTGCTCCCTTTGTTGATCATGCTCTTCTGTTACTTATTTATCATCAAACTCTGCTCCATGCTCAAAACTTCCGAGTACAGGACAATACGTGTTGTAATAGCTGTTGTACTTGTTTTCTGCTTTGCAATGTACCATACAATGTGGTCTTACTTATCAACATCATAAAGCTCTCTAAAACAGATGGAGATTGCAAGGAAGAAAAGCAAATTACAGTAGCAAATTATGTTACAGAGAGTTTAGCATATTTTCATTGCTGCCTGAATCCTTTGCTTTATGCTTTAATTGGAGTGAAGTTTAGGAACTACTTCCTAAGGATCCTGCAGGATTTCTGGTGTTTAAGCAAGAAATACATTACAGTGAGGCGCAGTTCTAGGCTTTCTACTGAAGCCTTCAGCTCTAAGAGAACAAGCGAGGTGTATGACACTGCCAATGCATCATCTTTCACTATGTAATCCGTGGATGGCTTTGTACGTGTAAACATCTGATAATAAAAACTAAGTTGTGCAGATATTGTACTAACATGTTACTCCCCAGTTACTTCTGATGAAACAAATATTAAGTTAACTAGTTTAACAGTGTTTCAGAAACAAAGGTTTAGCAATTATTATAATGGCTACAACTTGTTTACAAATGCCCACCATTTAATTGCTTATGTGAAGCAGCAGAGCATGCCTGAAGAGATTTTGGCTGGTAGTGCCCAAAACACCTACAGGAAAAGACATGCTTTAGGTTGCCTTATAATTGAGGACTGTGCACTGCAAATCACTGCCCACCCAAAACCATAGCATCCCGATAATAAAAGTTTGTATTGCAGGTAATGCATGTTATAAGCAGGTTTCGACAGCAGTGCTAAACATGGGAACTAGCATTTATTTTTCATCATGGACCTGAATGACTGACTTTGCATTTAAAAAGAATGTGAAGTACCCATCAAAGGATATCTGTTTTCTTACACTGCAGCTTTGTTCACTTCGGTGGGCAAACTGTAGTCAGACTGTTGTGGCCCAGTTATTGAGAGTACATCAATCAACAATGTAGCAAAATACAGTATCATGCATTTCAGCAACTTTTGCTCCATTTTATTATGAAACTGACACCCTTAGAAAGTAGGAAGAAAAGGGTGTATATATTCAGTGGGTAATGATTGAAACAAACTGTGAATGTCAGGTCCATTAGCAATCTGGCCACCAGGAGTATTTTCTAATTATTAACAATGAAGAGATCAATTCTGAAAGCAGGCTCCTGGTGTGTGCATACCTTGTAATGTAGTCACAAAACTTTGCAGCAGAGAGGGTGTGGATTCTGTTGCATATCTAGGTACTGTTTGTTTCAAGAATGGTAGGAAAGAAACTCAAGTACAAAATTCAGTAAAAAAATACTGCTGTGGAGGGGAGAAGAGGGAAAACTGTCTCCTATATTAGCTGATCAGGAGTGCTCCCTTTTCATTGTAGTAAGACTACAGTACGTGGGGAATAATGCACTGTCAGCCATGATAATTGTCACTGTTGTGTTGCTCACCTGGACACGATGCCTTGTGATGCAGCATTTCATTCACAAGGGGTCCAGAGGGGAAGGTAACAAGGGTAGGAATAATAATAATAATAACAAGGTACAGGAGGCATATCCCTGAAGACATAAAATGTATTGTACTACAGTATGTGCAAAAAGAAATACAGTTATGTAAGCAATAATAAGGCACAACAAACACATTGCTGGTCTAACCATGCCAGGGGCATAGTGAGGCATACTGCTGCAGGCTGTATGCCTTTAGCCCCCTTGAAGTGTGGTTAGATAAGCATAATACACCCCTTCCCCAAAAGTGTCTCATTGTGCTCATAAAAGGGAAATTTAGAAAATTAAAGAAGGCAACTTTTTTAATTATAAATAGATATTTTATTTTCTTAAAAGTAACTAGTAAGAAGTAGTCCCTCCCCAGCAGTCAAGCATCTGTCAATCCATATATTCAATAGATGGAATGTTTGTTATAAAATACAGGAATTCAACTTTCTGCAGGATTCTGCTGGTTGCATGTTCACATCTCCCAACACAAACACACAGCAGAAGGCCTCAAGCCAGGGATTCAGTTTTATCTGTGGCAGGGCAAGGAGCAATATTTACCCTGGAAGGCAGGAAAGAACTGATGTCCATGGTTAGAAAAGAAGCTCCAAAAATGTGAGTAGTACTTTGTTTTGAAAGAAACATGTATATATATATATATATATATATATATATATATATATATA
Source organism: Neoceratodus forsteri (assembly GCA_016271365.2). Lineage (NCBI taxonomy): Eukaryota > Metazoa > Chordata > Ceratodontiformes > Ceratodontidae > Neoceratodus > Neoceratodus forsteri. The sequence continues at coordinate 925,754,227 of CM057450.1, read as the reverse complement.
CACATATATATATTATTTGGAGGGAGTTTAATTTTATGATCTAGTTGATTTTTTAGTGAGTAAAGCTGGCAATTTCATCTGTAATGGAAATAAAGATTTTTGAAAAAGACATTGATATTGTCAGTGTGCTGTGTTCTGCTGGTTAGCACTTTTAACGATATTGATCTGTCCTAATTGACAGGCTCTAACCAATCAGGTCATAGTATTTCCAATCCCTTTTATAATGAGACACATTCAATATAAGAAAACAGAAGACAAATTTCACATTAATTTAGTATTCCAAGCATACCACAAAATGTATGATCAGAATCATAGAGACCCCCGTGAAATTTCCAACTTCCACTTTTAACAGTGATCCCTGCCTGTTTGTATAGATAACCCACCCCTACCCCTGGAAATGAAAAAATATGTTCCTTTGATCAGAATACTAATTTAGGGCAGCTGATATTCCTTTTTCAACACAAATAATCGTACTGTATACATAAATTTGGAATTGCTTTGCTCTGTTTTCCCCCAATCCCTCCTAGGGTCACAGCCTAGATGAGTTCAAATTTATACTCCTCCACCTCTCGGTGCCTGCCATTACCTTCCCCGTGCCCTGCCTGCTAAACCATTCCTACTGTCTTGGCATAGCTCCAGGGGTTTTGAAGTGGGCAAAACATTCTCATCCTCCTTAAAGGGGGTTACCCCCTGATAACTCTGCCCCATCTCTCTCTCATCCCTGCCCTTGTGAAAGCAAAGAAGAAACTTATCCTCTCCCAGTTCTCTTCTTTTTTTGTCTTCTCCTTCCTCTGCCCTTTCCAGTCAACCTTCTCTAAGTCCCAGTTTATAGTCATATTGCTTCGGTGGCTCACTGACTCTGTCCTGAAGGGGACGGACATGCGACTGTTAATTTCTGCCATTTGTATCAACCTGGCAAAGGCCTTTGACTCTGTTTCCCATCCCTGCCTGCTTGATAGATTCACAGAGCTAATTCCATCTGTCCATACTGTCAGTTGGTTCTGCTCCTACCTCTTTGATAGACACCAGTCTGTCCAAGCAGGTAGTGTTCTCTCAGCCCTTTTTCCATCTCCTCAGCAGTCCTCCAGGATTCTATCTTGGGACCCTTCATATTTGTCATCATAAACTACTTCCCCTACGCATGTGTCTCCTTGCATATCCACATGTATGCAGATGACCAGCTATTTTTTCTTTGGGTGAAATGGGGAGTTTGGCTACTATGTGTGGTTTGCCACCGGGTGTTTTTCTGCTGCTATTCTTTTTCTCCCCCATTACCATTGTTGTACCCATATACCTATGGCTGCTAACCCTTCCCTGGTGCTTACCTCAGTCTCCAGGATCCATGTAGCAGCTTCTGCACCATAGTAGTTCCATTAGTGAATTTTTCATTCAGCAACCCCCTCCAGCCCTCATATGTGGGAGAAGAGTGGTCAGTCAGGTAGTTAGGGCCCAGGAATGCAGGGCTTTGCCCTGCTTGCCCTGGTGATTTTCCTGCTTACTGGTTCCATCCCTCATGATGCTGCCAGCTAGGGCCCCAATTAGCACTATGCACAGTCATGCATGACTGTGTACTGGAGTACTGGAGCCAGGCAGTACCTCCTTCCCATGGCACCCATCTGCTGCACTTCCACCTCTGGTGACCCAGGTGACAGTGTGTTAATGGAGAGTCATGTAGCCCTCTCTCCCCAAAGGAAAAGAATGTCCCCTGGAATGCTCAGCGGCTCTTTCTCCCAAAGGCCCTCAATTATCAAGGCTTGGAGCACAAACCAGGGTCACTGGCATTGTGGTGACAGCTCTAATGTTGCACAGACTGTCTGGCTATGGCCCATGATGTTTTGTAGCAATAAACTTTTCCACTTTGGTGTGCATTTGTGTGCATCCATTCGTTTGTTATTGGTTTTGTGTCTGGCTGTAGCAGCACTGCAGGAGAGAAAGAGTGCATGGTTCCTTTGTCCTTGTTTTTGTTATTGTTTTATAGCTGTGCTAAAAATTTCTTTTCATAATACGATTGTATTTTATGTTATTGTATTTCTGTTTTGTACTTTGTACAGAACTGATGCACTCCTGTTCTATCTATTTTGTGCTGGCCTGTTCCAATGTATGCTCACTGTGTTATTTGTTGCTTGTAAAACTTCCCCCTCAGTGAGCCCCCTTCCCTTCGGTCATGCCTGGAAATTAGGCTTGGCTCAGTGTCCCCTTTTCTGGTCACCAGTTTGTAAATAAATTTAAAAAAGCTTTCATGTATTTATTTGAAAATGTTTTACCAGGTAAACCACACAGAGAACAACAGTACAGTTTACAGATGTGACCAGGAATGAGGGGAATAGAGGGTATGGGGTGGGGGAAAGGTACAGGACTAGCAATAAGATAAAAATAAAATGCTTCAACACAAATGTACAACACCATAGTATACAGTGCATATTTAGATCTGGCAGCAGGTGGCACACCATACAATGCAAGGCAGGCTTCAATTTCATAATAGAGTTACACAGCAGTAGGATATGGCACTTACAAGTAGACATAACATGCTGTTTTAATTTTAATTTTGACTTTGTAGTGAGGACTGAGGGTGAGCAAGCAGGGCTGCAGCTATGAATTTTGGGGCCCTGGACAAGTCACTTAAAATGGGCCCCTGTTTCCCAAACCAGATAATGCCAGGGGTAATGCCAGCTCCTCAGGTGGGCCCCTCCTGAGCTCGGGGCCCTGGACAACATCCCCACGTTTCCTCCCATTACTGTGGCCCTGAGAGCGAGTAATGTCAGAGGGCAACATATTCTATACTTTGGGCAAGCAGAAGTAATTACTGATCAGCCAGCTTTCTTCACCGTCCCTCGTGCTTGCGCCTCAGCAGGCCAACTTGCTTTCTCTCTCTCAGACTGTCTTCCCCCAGGAATGACCTCCCTCCCCAGACTCATCTTACCTGCACCTTTCCTGCAATAAAGCAACTTCTCAGACCACCCCCTGTTGCATCTTGTGACTGCTCACTGACCTAAATCGATTTTAAATTTCCTGTCCTCCTCTCTTTTTTCCATCTCAACCTAGATATAATAATTTTCCTTCATGTATTATCTACTTTGTAAATATACTGTAACTGTAAAATAGGCACCATCATGTGTATATTGTATATTTACTGTATCCATTATTCTGTATATTTTCATATTTCTGTATTACTGTATCATATAGTTTGTAACCCTTTGTAGTGTTTTTGCACCCCTGTCCCCGGGTCACATCTAGAAATGAGCCTCAGCTCAGTGTGCCTTTCCCAGTTACCAACATTTAAATAAAGAAATAAATAAAAAAGGTAGGAATAGAGCATATTAACCCAGAAGTGGCTCTGAGCAAGACAGTGTGGTAAGCATGCCTAGAGTACATACTGGACCAACCTAGAGTGGTGTGCATTTGATGGTAATGGGTATAACATACACAATTAAGGGCAAACCTGTTTAGGGTGTTAAATAAACTATTCAGCTTGGAGAGAGGGACTGTTTAGATTCAGCTGCATACACTACATCACCATAATCCATGGTAGGTATGGTCATATGTTCAATTATTTATTTTTGGATCCATCAAATCTAAGCTAAATTTCTAGCCCTAAGACTTCATCATTCCCATAAAAGTACAAACCCTTAAATATAAGACAACCCAACACTCCCAAAGTTCTTATGCATGACATAATCAGAGTATGGCACACACAAATATTACTAGATACCATGTTATAGACAAAACCATGTTCCCATACTGCACAAGTGGCACTTGCATGACGTAGAGGCATGGTCACAGGCACTTTGTGGAGATGGATGGATACCTAATGCCTTGTATAAGACAGTCATGATAGCTGCTACGAGTGTGCACTTATTGTATAGTAACTGATACAGAGATACATAGAAACATATTAGTTGTTGGCAGAAAAGGACCTCTTGACCCATCTAATCTGCCCTTAATTTCCCTACCTTCTGTGTTACTGCAGACATACTCGATCTCCGGTCTTACCCCCCCAGCCTAGTTATTAAGGTCCCCTTGTGTCTATCCGATGCATGCTTGAATCCTTGTACCATTTTGGTGACCACCACCTCTACTGGGAGTCTGTTCCAGATGTCCTCCACCCTTTCTGTGAAGAAGTACTTTCTCACATTCCCTCTGAGCCTCCCCCTTCCAGCTTCATTTCATGCCCTTTGTCCTTGAGCATCTTTTCTATGTAAATGCTACCTCCTGTATCTTATTTATACGTTTGAGGTATTTGAATGTTTCTATTATGTCTCCACTCTCCATTCTATCCTCTAGAGTATATTTAATTCCCTGAGTCTTTCCTCGTAGGGCTTCTGGTGTATGCCATGCACTATTTTGTTGCCCTCCTCTGTATCATCTCCACCTAATCCATGTCCTTCCGAGATGGAGCCCAGAAGTGGACACAGTACTAAAGGTGGGCCTCACCATTGATCTATACAGGGTAACACTACCTCCCTCTTTCTATTGGTGGGCAGAACCTACCTGGCCAACTACAGGCCAATCTCAATTCTGCTCCCCAAGGCACTAGAGGATAGTATATGATCAGTTAGTACTTAATCCCAGATAAGTACAACCTTCAATGTCAGGAACAGCATGGCTTTCAGAAGGCACATAGTACTTCAACGGCATTGGTTGAGTTTACTGGTCAAATCCATGAAGCACTTGACTAAGGGCTCTTGGTGGGGGCCACTTTCATAGACTGCACCAAGTCCTTCGACACGGTCAACCACGACTTGATTCTCTAACAACTCTCTAACATTGCTATATCCTCTGTCTCTCTAGGCTGGTTCCAGAGTTACCTCTCTAACAGGACCCAGCAGGTCAAGATTCTTGATGTTCTATCCGACCATCGGCATGTCAACACAGGGGTGCCCCAAGGTTCCATTCTGGGCCCGCTGCTGTTCAGCCTGTTTCTAAATGAACTCCCCAAAGTCTGCCAGAATAAGATCCTTCTATATGCAGATGATGCTGTTCTCTACATACATCACTCTACTCCAGAACAGCTGGAAAAAGGCATTGAAGATGACTTTACTGCTGTGGAAAAATGGTTCCTTCAGTCTAAGCTCTTGCTCAACTACACTAAGACTAAAACAATGCTGTTTGCCTCCCATCAAAACTGTCATAAGTCCCATCACCTAAATATCTACAATAACAAGTTTGATACACTCGAAATGGTCACCACCTTTAAGTACCTTGGTGTCTACCTTGACAGCTCTCTCTCCTACAGCCAGCACATAGACCATGTTGCCAAGGCAGCTAGTGCCAAACTAGGTTAGCTCTACCAGCATAGGCAGTGCCTCACCGAAAGTGCCATCAAACTTGCAGTTAACAGCTCCGTGCTCTCTATCATAGATGATGGACTGGTAGTCTATGGAACCGGTACCGATACAGCACTTAGGCGAATCAAGATTGTCCTAAACAAAGCCTGCATACTAGTCCTAGGTGTGTACCGTTTAACTCACACTTGTGAACTATACTCAAGCATTGGTTGGTTAAACTTGAATAGCAGAATTCAGTACCAAGTCTGTCTATTAGCTAAAAATCCACCCTAGGTCTTGCTCCTCCTGGAGTGAGGCAACTGCTAAGAAACTCCACTTCCTCCAGACTATCTAGGGAGTCCAGTAAAGCTGCCTTCATTATCCCATTCCACCGGACGTCACTAGGGCAGCGGTCCTTCGAGTACAGGGCCCCCTGCTGGCTAAATTCTCTTAACTCTGAGCTGATTGAGGAAACAAAACTACACGCTCATTTAAGGCAAGCTGCTGCAGTACCTGGCCACTCTTAGTAATTGCGATCGCGCCACCTGTGCATAACTCTCTGTCATAGGTTGCTTATCTGTCCTGCATAGCACCCATTTCCCTCCCACTCCTCCCTGCCTGGTGTGACCCCACTGAGCACTTACTCCCACATTCTCTTTATCCCCTCCGCCTTCCTGCTTTCTTCACAAGTACTAATCTCTACAATGTTCACCCCTCCCATCCGTTTCCTCTCCTTACCCCCCACTTTAAAACCCTGTCCTTATCCCTCTCCCCCACACATCACCCAGCCCTGCCCTATCACCTACTTATGGTAACCCTGGGTAGATTCCTATCCAATCCCACCCCTCTGACTACTCAACCCCCTTATTCTGTCACCCCTTTTGTGTCTACTCCCACCCTCCCCCTGCTCTCATCTATTCTGTCCTCTCCCTCCTTTGGTCACCACCACTTCTGACCCTCCATAACTCTACCTGCACGGTCTAAAGCTCAACTACCACTATAAATTGCTTGTCCACCTTAGGTATGCTCTTAGTACTGTTGCAATAAAGTTGACCTCTCCTACCTGCTGTATTTTAACTATACTTGCTTGAATCTGTATCTGTATGTACCATAATGTACTTGCCTGCTGTATATACCCCTACCTGTTTTGTAATGTCTACATTCCTTGTCTATTGCCTTACAACTTTTAGCTCAAAGGTGTTATCTGAGATTCCAACAAACAGATAAATAATTTGGTGATCCCCTCCTATGCATTCCAGCATTCTATTAGCCTTTCCCACAGCCTTGTCACACTGCTTTTCTGCCTTCAGGTTATCAGTAAGGCCCTGGAATTCTGCAGTTCTGTGGTTGTGGAATTTACTGAGAATTTAAGTCCATGCCATAGAATATATGTAGTGCTGCAGAATTCATTGTTTTGGTGAATTTTCATATAAATTTACTGTTTTCCATAATGTCAGGCTTTCTTTCCCATCTCGTTTATCCTGAAGCCCCTCCTCTATGCTCAGCATATGATGTCATCGATGACATCACATCATATTTAGCCAATGACAGGACTGCATTCTGCCAGAGAAGTGAATAAATCATGCCGCAGAAATCAGAAAATGCTGCCGAAGAACACCAGGGGCCCTGGTTATCAGATATGATGACCCCCAGGTCTCTCTCCTGTTTTGTTGTTGCCAACACCTCCTCCCAATTGATACATTGCCCTTGGTTTCCTGTGCCCCATATTCATAATTTTGCACTTTTTGGCACTGAAGCCCAGTTACCATACCCTTGATCAGTCTTCCAACTTTTCCAGGTTCTCCCTCAGGTGTGTCCAATCAGTTGTAGAATTTTGTGTCATCTGTGAATAGGCATACTTTCCCTTATAGCCCCGCTGTGATGTTGCTAATAAAGACATTGAAAAAGACTGGTCCTAGAACTGACCCTTGTGGCACCCCACTGATTACCTTACCTTCTTCCGAGTGAACCCCATATACCACCACCCTCTGACTCCTGTTACTCAGTCAACTTCATACCTATTTTATTACCTTTGGACCCACTCCCAGGCTGCCCAGCTTGTTTACCAACCTTCTGTGTAGAGCTGTGTTGAAGGCCTTACTGAAATCCAGGTAGGCCACACCCACCACTCTTCCCTGATCCCTTATTTTATAGAATGCATCAAGAATTTGCTGTTAACTTTCATGGTTAAAGAAACTGTTTGTTTTTTTTAAGTTGGATTCTTCTCACAGCCAGTTCTACTGCAGCAACTCGGACAGGAACAGTATGACAAGGCAGTGTCACCGCAGCGGGAATCAGCTGTGCAGAGGAATGTGAGGCAGCAACTGTACACTTAATAAGAGGTATAGTAGTGCTGCCATCTGATTGGTGGAGGCAGTTACACTGCTTTATAATCTGGCATAGCATATCACCTATTGTTTGGATATTTCTACCCGCATACTCAGCCTTATTCACCAGCTTTTATGAAGCAAAGTGACACCTTTAATGACTGCTAACAAAAAAGGGAAATATGAAATCTCCAGATGTTGATACCATTCTTAGATTTGCCTAGGTTGCAAGAGCTAAGGAGTAGACAGAAAAAAAACATATTCTACATTTTGTCCTATAATCTTCAAAACATGTAAGTAAATTAGGAACTCTTATCAAATAAAGTATTAGAAGAAATTGCATTTATTCCGAATACAGAATATCTAGGGAACTATTAAATCTTGCTGTAATGCCTACTGAAATGTTAAACACAGTACAGTTATTATAAACTACCTTCAGTGGTGCAAACTTTTAAAAAGGCATGTGCTCCAAATCACTGATCTTGTACCAGTCCCAAAACTCCCAAACAGTGAAAACTGCAGAGCTTGGACGTGTCTGGAAAACTGCTGATTCACTGAGTCCTAGACTTCTTCCTTATCCTTTTGCTCTTTGGGGCTCAAGTAACTTTACAATGAAAGATTCAGGTTTCAAATTAGTTTCTAGTTGTTTTACTCAAAAACAACGGTAAAAAGCAATGATTGTGTCTTTTATTTAGAAACAAAGTGCAGAATGCTTTTAGTTGTATATTAGCTTCTTTTACATTTATGGTATTTCATAGCGTTAAAGCTGTGTGAAGTGAACATATATACTGTATCATTTACTACTGTCTGAATGTCCCACTGTTGTACCATTGTTCTGTAACCTCCCGGTCATGCCTCAAAATAGGCAGTGTTTGTCTAGTGCACTTACCCGGTCATCAAAAACTAAATAAATAAATATGTGTGTATGTGTATACTGTATATAAAATTATACATACGATATCACATGTTTCTGCAGGATAAGTCAGGTACTATATGGGATAAGCCTATGACTGAGGAAGGCTGAATAACTAAGTCGTCAATTATCTATGTTGACCTTCCTCATGAGCGAATAATTTATTTTGCTAGTGTCATTCAATATACTATTGATACAATTCATTTTTGTAAGTATAAATGTAACAATAAAAATAATTTTAAATATAATTTCAGTTTTGTTGTGACATTTTTCCTTATTGAATTCTGTTCTGGGATATCTGGAGTGCCACATATTTGAAGCACAGTTAAAGATCAAAGTCATTATTCAGGGCACTGCAGTAGTATGTCTTACTGCCTCCTAGAAGACTGGATTCACATGCTAATCTCAAAGTCCTGCACTGGGTCAGCTGGGGTTCAAGTATGTCTCACTGGCAGGAACCACTCACACATAAAGAAGGGTATGCATTTTTACTCCCAGAGAGGAAGAAGCAGGAGCAGATATAATGCTAGGGGGTTAGAAGGGGAGGTAGGAGAAAGTGGCTAAAGGAGGACTACTGTATAGCATAATGTGCCTTGCTCACTTTATTGACAATACCCCCTGCTGCTTAACAGCCCCTGCAACCACTTGAAAACAGGTGCTACTCTGAAATGTGAATTTCCTGTTGTGTCAAATTCTAACAGAGCAATACATAGAATAAAGGATGGGAGATGTGTGATATGAGCATTACACCCTGCAGCAGTCAGAAGAGGCAAGGGTAGGAGAGGGACTAGAAAGGGACCCGCCCTCGCCCCGACCACTGTTGCTCTCCCTGCATCATCAGAGACCCTGCAGGTAGTTACTCAGCACTGGCCTGATTGTTTCTGCAGCACTCGAGCTGGGCACCATGTGGTGAGTCAAGATGGCAGCCACTCCAGAAACACTGCAGCCAGACTTAGGACACTGTATTTCCACTGGAGCCTTTGGGCACGCTCCCACTAAAGCTGCATGCTGTGATAGCAAGCCACAATTTCAAGCACAGTAGGGGCTGTATTGGGATGTGTTTTCTAGGAATGTATGATGTGGTAGTGCAAAGGGAGCCTAAATTCGAATAAAGCAAAGTAGAGGTATTGCTGTGCTAAGTATGCAGAAAAAGTGTGTGTGTTCCAGCCCATAGTTATCTGCCTCAGTGAGTAGCTTTTTACCATGCTGAGCAAAGCAGTAAATGTATATTTGTTGCCTTTTACTGAGCTGAGCAAGGCGAAGAAGGAAATGTATATTTGTAGCTTTGTACTATGCTGAGCTTATCAAGCAGGAAATGTTTAAGGAGCTACTGACACCAAAATAAAACTTTCAAAACATAATAATTAAGTACAATTCAGCTTGCATTCCATATGTATTCTATATCTTTCTCTTCCTTTTTATTTATTACTGATTAAATTTGCATGAGTACATGATTTTTATCCCCTAGATTTCCCTTAGAGTTTATCTGCCACTGTAGCTTACTCCCTACTTCAAGTCATAATCCTCTATTGTGACATCACAATCTGTTGTCATGGGAGTAACTGTGATGTCACTATCAGGGCATTATGACCTCAGGTAGGGAGAAAAGAACAGGAATATATTAACTCTTCAGAAGCAAAGATCCTGTTTTCATGCAGATTACCTCAGTAATAAATAATGGGGAGGAAGACTACAAAACTAATGTAAAATACAAGCTGGACTGTGCCTAAATGTCATGTTTTGTTAAAGTTCTCCTGAAGATGTCATCTACTCATTAACTGTATTAGTTAATTTAAACTCTAACCAAATCAAGGGTAGCTGGTCTAACATATTGATTTAAGCAATGCAACAAGTCGCCTAGTCAGTTTAGATCTAGCTTTGTCCCGGGTAATTTTAAACAGTGACTGCTGCTGCTGGAGTTTGTACATGACTTGATATGAAATGTGTTTGTGGTAGTGAAACCTCCTACATGTCCGCTGGCTTGTTTTCAGGGGTTGTTGTATGGGCTGGTCATACTGGAACATTGTTGGTGCTGAATACCTGTCCCCCTGCTAGCGCTCATTGTGTGGCAACAGAAACTCCGTAGTTTGGACCCTGCAGGTGAATCACTGCAGGGCTGCTCTAATCTCACTCCCCATTTTAGGGCTAGCAGCATTACACCCTGCAGCAGACAGAAGAGGCAAGGGTAGAGGAAGGGGACTAGAAGGGACCCGCCCTTCGCCCGACCACTGTTGCTCTCCCCTGCATCATCAGAGACCCTGCAGGTAGTTACTCAGCACTGGGCTGATTGTTTCCACAGCACTCTAGTTGGGCATGGCGATAAGGAATATCCCACCCTGCACCCCACACCACATCCACCCTGGGGAATCCCCTTTACCTCTTTTCCCTTTTGTCTGACTGCTCCACAAACAAACTGCACCTGGCTTTAATCCAGTATCTTGCCACTCAGCCTGTTTTGTTTCTCCAGCTATTAGCTTGCCCCTCCTGCCCAGCTGTGGTTTGCTACTCCATCCTCGAATCTACCTTTCAGTTCTGTCCTCCACCTGGCTTGTTCTTTCTGGTTCAGTTCTGTACCTCTAAACATTTAAGCTGCACTGATTTTTATTTTTTGCTCCTGCTCTCCCTAACCATGACTCTACTCTCCTTTCTCCCATTCTACCTCCTTCCATTGCTCTTCTCAAACACTCTCCTACGAACTCATGTATCTACTCCTGCTCTTACTCCTTCTTCCCCTCCCTCCCTGGCTTACTGCCTCTACCCATATCTAGTCCTCTCAGCACCCTTACTCACCTATCTTCCCCCCCCCTTCTGCACACCCCTCACCCTCCCCAGCCCCCCACCACCTACGACACTCCTCATCTACACCGCTCTGTTACGTCTCACTTCCTAAATATTGAGGCCCTGCTTCACTGCATTTCTCCTTCTGCACCACTCCCCTCACAACTCCAGAGGCATAAGTTCCCCACACTAATCCCTTTCTTGTACCTTCTACTTCTCTCTGGAGATAGCCAACCCAACCCTCTCCCTCCAACAATCTGCTCCTCCTCAGACCAAATTAACCAAGGTACTCCCCTGAGCTCTGCTCCCTCTCTCCCCTGCCAAAGGGACTTCATATTTTTTATTTAAATGGCAGAAGCTGCACCGGCCCAGTGGCACTGGAGGTTGAGGTGCTGGTCACTACACCTCATGCCATGCCAGCGACCTGGGTTCGGGAACAAGCCCAGGCCTCTGGGGGTCGGCAGAGGGGAGAGAGGGTTGAGCATCCAGTGGACTGCTCTCCTCTCTCGGGGAGAGGGCACACGCCGTCCCTCTCGATGATTGCCTTCTGGTGGCGACCAGATGGCAATATGGGTTGGGAGGCACGCTCCAACATGATTATGTCAGTGGGAAGGGAGGCAGGGAGAAAAACAGGAGGAAAAGAGCCTGGCAGGGCTCCATGACAGTCTGCCACACCATGGGCCAACCCCGGGGATTTGGATTGCATCTCTGGGGAAGGGGCACCACCTCCCTGGCCCCGCCACAGGGGGCAATCCACGGGGAAATACCAGAGGGCAGCTAATTGTGGCACGGTGGGACCCAAGAGAGAGTTCCTCATTCAGGAGAAACCAAAGCACCTGCCAGGGCTGAGGCAGAAAAATGCATATGGGGGAAAAAAATGCCAGAAGCCTCCTCCCTAAATTGGATGCCCTTAAAGTGTGGATACCACAGCACCCACCAGACATCCTCTGTGTTACCGAAACATGGTTATCCACCAAAATCCCAGACTCCTCTCTCTCTCTATCCCTGAGTTCAACCTCTTCTGTCAAGATTGCGTTAAGCGTTGTGGTGGTGTAGCCTTGCACATCAGAAAGTCTCTCTCCTGCTCCATCTCTTTTAAAAAATCTTGTCCCTCTTCCCATGAACTCATCATCACCCATCTATCCCTCCCATTCTCAACCCCACTTTACATTGGCACACTCTATGCCCCACCTAAAACCTCTCCTGACTCTTAATCTCCATTATCTCTTCTATCTCCTCCTGTGCAGCAAGTGGAGAATGCCTGCTTCTAGGAGACTTCAGCCTAGATTGTTTCTCATCCTCCTCTAAGCCTACCTCTTAAAATTGGAGGCCCTAAACCTCACAGAGCTGATCCTTGAACCCACTTGTACAACCCCCCCACTCCCCAAACCACTCCTTGCTCAACTGAGTGTTATCCTCCCACCACCACTGCATCACAGCATCAGACATCCTGCCAGATACTCTCAGTGGTCACTGCATCACTTACTATGTACGTAAGATACATTTCCCCCATGCTGTCCCTAAATATATTTGGTCCCACCCTCTCCACGCTCTACACACAGTAGCCCTCCTCTAAAAGATCTCACTCAAACAGACTAGAATCCAGTATTTCAAGCCCATGGTGTTGATTCCACCCTATTCCTCTTCTCTAGCATACTTAGCCCTATCTGGAACCACCACACCCCTTAAGGAAAGCTAGAGTAAAACAACACCATCATCCCTGGGTAATAGCTGATCTACTTGCCAAATGCAGAGCCATGGATAAAGCCTGGATGCACTATAAAGTGTCCCAAACCCAATCAAACCTACAAGCTTACAAATCACTCAGAAATAAGTTAACTGCACCAAACTATCCGCCACTCCAAGGCTACATATTTCAGGTCCCACCTGCAACAAGGTCAAAACACTCCTGCATCATTCTGGAAAGTGTTACACGTTCTCCTTGATCCCCCTGCTCAACAGGCATCCTCAGTCCTCAGAGTTGATGGCACCCCTGTCTCTGACCCCTCCTCAGAAGCCAAGATTTTCAGTAAATTCTTTGCCACCTGTGCGCTCCCTGATAACCCCTCTACCACCCCACCAGTCTCCTCTCCCACCCATTATGATTCATCCACTCCCTCCTCCATGTTCTACTTCCCACCTTTCTCCCCCCTTGAAGTCTATACTGCTCTCACTGCCCTCAATCCAGCCAAAACTAATCCTGACAGTCTTCACCCTAGGCTTCTCCATATCTCCACTCCCGCCATAGCTGCCTCTAGCACACATCCTCACTGAGCCCTCAAGAGCTCCTTAAGAGTTTCACCACTTATGGCTCATATACTTTTAACAGTGCAACTTGGAGCTTTCTGAGCAAAATCAAGTAATAATCAGCATGCCACAAAGAAATGTGAATAACTCATGAACCTAAGTGCTACACACAAAGTACGAGTGGCAAAGTTGTTCAGCACAAACTTACCTTTCCAATGGTACTATGCAATTAAGTATAAGTAGTTCCTATTTTGTTCTATATTGGTTGAAATAACAAAAAATGTTTTTTTTTTCAATAAAAAAAGCAATGGAAACAATTTTTTTGTGGGCAAATATTTAACATATCAACACCAAATTAAGCATCCATACATAAGATGGAGGTACGAAACTAATTTTGTACTAAAAAGCAGTTTTTCTAATGTGATACATGTATTTCTTTTCTGTTTTATTAAGGTGGCTAAGTGAAGCTTGAGAGACAAATGTCAGCCATTAACACCATACCATACAAAAATATGAATATCTTCTAAAGTATACATAACAGACATAAAGTATCGGTAGAAAAGTTGTTCAGCAGAACATTACCTTTCCAACGGTGCTATGCAGTCAATTCTACTCACTTTAGTTTGTGAAATATTTAAGTTTTAAGCAGTGACATCCTCAGGCATCAAAGTCTTCAGTGGCACAAAGTGCAGGATGTCTGGAGGCATTAAAGACCTCAGGAGTATCTTTTCTGCTGCTGCCTACAGGTGTCTTGGGGCCTCAGTGAGTTAATCTCTCCCTCTCAGCCTCCACTGTCCCCAAAAATTGTACATTCGCTAAGGTGTTACCTCTACATAAGGACAGTGACCCTTCTGCTCCCAAGAACTACCAGCCCATCTCACTCCTCCCATCTCTAGACAAACTCCAGGAGTCACTCATTCACTCTAGGCTCTATGAATACCTTGCCACAAACAACTCTCTCTCACCTGTGCAATCTGGTTTTAAAAAATAACACTCTACCATCTCCTCCTTACTGAAGGTCACTGACTCTGTTTACTCAGCAATGAACCAGAGTCATAGCAGCACCATTTTCATTGACATAGCAAGACATTTGATTCAGTCTCCACACCCTCCTGCTACATAAACCAAAATCTGCTGGCCTCACAGACCCAGCTGTTAACTGTTCCACTCCTATCTACATAAGCAGCAATCTGTCTAAATTGGTGACGCACTTTCTTCCCCTCTTCCCATCCTTACTGGAGTCCCTCAAGGTTTTATCCTTGGCCCCATCCTATTTTCCCTATTTATAAATGACCTCCCATCCTCCATCTGTAGCACTTCCGATATGCATGTGTACATGGACGATACCATCATCTTTATCTCCGGTCCCTCCTCAAACAGCATGCAATCCCCTCTCTAGCAAGTCTTTAACAGAGTTCAATCTTTGTTCCAGTCAAGTCAATTGAAACTCAGTGTAAAAAAAAAACGTTGCCATGATGTTCGGTTCCAGACAGAAGCTGGTTTCACTCCAGTCTGCCCCAGTTTTCTCTACTCTGGATGGCTCCCCTTTAGAGACAGTCTCAGCTTTTAAATACCTGGGGGCCTGGCTGGATAACCACTTAGATTTCACTACCCACATTGACTCCATCTGTACCAAACTCTGACCAAATTTGCAGTCCTCGATCACCATAAAGATAGTCTTCCTCTCCCCACCCATTGGGAGCTGGTATCTAAAATGATCCTACCCATTATTGACTATGCCGATGTGGTCTACAGCACTGCACCAGCCACAGCTCTCTCCAGACTGGATACACTCCTTAACTCTTTCTGCCATTTCACTACTGCTACCCCTCCCCTCACTCACCACTGTCTTCTCTACTCTGCTTTCCCTTTTGCACCTCTGTCTCACAGAAGGATGGTACATTGCGCCTCCCTTGCCGCTAAACTCTGGATCAGGACTCCCCCCCCACCTCTCCTCCAACCTCTCTCAGGCAACCACCTCAGTGTACTCCCTACATCACAGAGAGCCTCATTCCTTTTCTGTCTCTCACCCTCATTCTGCTGCTGGCCAATCTGCCATCTCCTATCATCTCCCACTTCTCTGAAACATAGAAACATAGACTTTGATGGCAGATAAGGACCACTTGGCCCATCTAGTCTGCCCATTTCCCTACCTACAGGATAGGCCGCAGATCCTAGTTAACCAACAGCCTATTTCTTCCTACCCCCCACAAGAATTGCCTTATGTCTGTCCCATTCATTCTTGAATTCTCCCACAGTTTTAGACCCACAACCTCCTCATGAAGGCTGTTCCATGAATCCACTACTCCTCTGTGAAATAATACTTCCTCACATTGCCCCTGAACTGCCCTCCTTCTATCTTTAAATTGCGCCCCTTGTTCTTGCAAGTCTCTTTTTCTGAAAGATGCTACCCTCTTGGACTTTGTTGATTCCACTGAGGTACTTAAAGTTTCTATCATGTTCCTCTCCTTCTTTCCTCAAGGGTATACATATTAAGCTCCTTTAGTCTCTCCTCATATGGCTTCTCTGCAGACCCTGCACCATTTTAGTTGCCCTCCTCTGGACTACCGCTATCCTGTCTATGTCCTTGTGGAGATGGAGTCTCCAGAACTGGATGCAGTACTCAGATGGGGTCTCACCAACTGTCTGTACAGAGGATAACAACTTCCTGTTTTCTGCTGCTGATGCCTCTCCCTATACATCCCAGTATACCCCCAGCCCTCCCTACTGCCTTCTCACATTGCTTGCTAACCTTAAGGTCATCTGATATGATTACCCCCAGGTCCCATTCCTTTTTTGTTGTTGTTACTACCTCCCCACCAATTGTGTATTCTTCCCCTGGGTTCTTGTTTCCCAGGTGCATTATTTTGCACTTCTTTGCATTGAATCCTAGCTGCCATACTTCTGACCATTCCTCCAACCTTGCCAAGTCCCTTTTCATCCTTTCCATGCCTCCTTGTGTATCAACCCTGTTGCAGATCTTTGTGTCATCTGCAAAAAGGCATACTTTTCCTTCCAGTCCCTCTGCAATGTCACTGATGAAGACATTAAAAGGACTGGACCCAATACTGAACCCTGCGTGCCCACTAGTAACCCTCTTTCTTCAGAGTGGACTCCATTTATAATTACCTTCTGTGTCCTGTTGTGCAGCCAATGTTTTACCCAGGCTACCACCCTGGGTCCCACTCCCAGGCTGGTTAATTTAACTATTAATCTTTTGTGGGACTGTGTCAAATGCCTTGCTAAAGTCTAGGTAGGCCATGTCCACAGCCCTCCCTGGTCTACTACTTTGGTCACCCAGTCAAAGAAATCTAATAGATTCATCTGACATGACCTTCCCACTGTGAACCCATGCTGCCTTGGGTCCTGTGCTCCACTGGCCTCTAGGTACTCAACTATTCTTTCCTTCTAGTGACTCCATCACTTTCCCTACCACAGATGTCAGACTGACAGGTCTGTAGTTTCCTGCCTCTGTCTTGGTCCCACTTTTGTGAAGGGGAATCACATCCGCCTTCCTCCAGTCCTCGGTACCACACCATCCTCCCATGATTTATTAAAAGAGTAGCCAGTGGTTTCACTAGTTCCTCCTTAATTCTTTTAGAATTTGGGTGAATTCCATCAGGACCCATTGCTTTGTCCACCTTCAGTTTTAGGAGTTCTTGCAGAACCCTTTTCTTCTGTGAAAGGACTGGATCGACTCCCATCAAGAGTGCTTCTGTTAATTGGATTAGGCACTTCCACCTCCTTTTGTGAATACTGAGCAGAAATATTCATTCAGTATCCTGCTTTTCACTGTCCCCTCTGCCCACCCACCGTTCATTCTATTCAGCCTCACTATCCCTCCCTTTGTCTTTCTCGCTCACTGATGTACCTATAAAAGGTTTTATCCCCTTCTTAACTGAGTTGGCTATCTTTTCCTCAGTTTGGGCCTTTGCTAGTCTGACTTCCTCCTGATTCCTTCTGCCTTAACTGGTACAGTTCTCTGTTCTGCTCCTTCTGTGTTTCCTTATACTTCTGGAATGCTATCTTTTCTTCCTGACTTTCACAGCCACCTCTTTTGAGAACCATAGTGGCTTTTCTTTCATTTGATTTGTTTATTTGCTTCACACAAAGGCTTGTTGCCTCTGTGATGGCAGTTTGATGATTCCCCATTGTTGCTCCACACCTCCTTCTAGCCTGTTTGCTAGTGCTTTTCTGAGGTGCTCTCCATCTTGCCAAAGTCAGCCCTTCTAAAGTCCAGTACCCTCACTTTTGTATGGCTTGACTCTGTAGCTGAGTTTAACGTGAACCACACTGTTTGATGGTCACTTGTCCCAGATGGCAACCCACTTCTAGATCTGAGATCCTCTCACTGCCCCCTGCTTGAGAGTATGAGGTCTAAGATTGCTCCCTCATGAGTGGGTTCCAAAACTAGCTGTCTAAGGCCTGCCACCTGTAGGGCATCAAGAATGGCCTGCTCTTGGATGTGGCTGCAGAAATGTGCTCCAGTTAACATCTGGCATATTCAGGTCTCCCATCAACAGTATCTTCCCTTTCTCTGCCATTCTAAGAATGCCTTCTATCATATCCTTGTCCATTCCTCCCCTGACATGGGGGTCTGTACACAACCCTATGCGGATTATGGTACCTTTCCAGTCTCAAGGTGACCCACAGTGCCTCCTCTCCTCCCTGTTTACTCTTTTGTTCAGTTGCTTTATCCCTTCCTTACATAGAGACTACCTCCCTCTCTTCTCCCCTGCCTGTCTCTCCTGTAGGTTATGTACCCTGGTATGTTAACATCCCAGTCATGGTTCTCTGTGTACCATGTTTCTGTGACTGCTACTGATATCCAGGCATCCCTCTTCCATCAAGGCCACCAGCTCAGGGAGCTTGTTGCCCAGACTACGGGCATTGGTACTCATTACCCTCCATTTCCTGATGGCCTTACTCCCTTTGCCCCATCCCTGTCCTTCTTGCCTTTGTCACTTTCTCCATTAACCCCAGCCCTTCTCCCTATCGACACCTCTATGTTGGTGTTTTCTGCATTCTACTACCGTGATTATTTGGGGGCTAGGATTTCCTGCTCCTTTCCAGTGCCTCCCCCCTTGGCTAGTTTAAAAGCTTGCCAATGAAGCATTTAAACCTATCACCTAGGATCCTGGTTCCCCTCCTGGACAGATGCAGCCCATCATGCCAGTATAGGCTTGCATCACTCCAGGTAGACTCCCAGTCCCCAATGAAGCCAAATCCCTGAGCTCCACACCAGTTTTTCAACCACTGATTGAATCCCATGGTGCAGAACACCCTAGCCTCTCCTATGCCATAGATGGGCAGCACCTCCAAGAAGGTTACTGTGCGTGCTACTTGACTAAGGCCCCTCCCCAATTCTAAACTCTTCCTGCACTTCTCTAATCCTTTCTTAGCCAGGTCATTTGTCCCTAGGTGGACAATGACATCCAGCTCTCCCTGTGCAGCTGCTCTGGGAATCCTGAGGATCATCCCTGTCCCTCAAGCCATGGCGCCAGGCAGGCACCTACCTCCTCTCCACTTCCTCCCTCTGGAGCAAACTTCCCTGATCTTCACCTATCCTCATCTTTCTCCCCTGTCAAAAGATTCCTCAGACTTCTCCTTCACCAGTGTGCTAACAGTGTTCTACAATCCCCACCACTTCTTGAGCGGCCTCCCTCCTCAGTAGCCAAAGTTTCATGTCCCCTCTCACGAATCCCCCTCCTTGGTGTAGGGTTGAGTGCCCTATCCCTGCCAAAGTTAGAGGTTTTTTTTACCCAGTTTATCTGTCCTGAAGTGGTTTAGCAATCGCACCCGAACTGTGCTTATATTTCCTATTTTATGACTGTATACTACCATAACTGGATTTGTACTCTTTGTCTTTCATTTGTTTTGTACTAATGTTTTATTCAATGTTATCCTTTCCCTAGGTTACACCTAGAAACGAGTCTTGACTCAGTGTGCCTTTCCCAGTTACCAAATTTTAAATAAAATCATTTATTTAATGCACACCCAAGATGTGGGATGCTACATAAACCCCAAGGGCAAAGCCCTTGGGGTTTATCAAAGTATCCCACACTGAGAGTGTCTATTAAATTCTCATATGCACACTTCCTCATCTTTTATTTTATATACTATACTGGTGGGCACCTTTTCCAGTCCTAGTGCAGTGACCCTGTCCCTCTCTCTCTCTTCTCTCTCTCTCTCTCTCTCTCTCTCTCACACACACACACACACACACACACACACACACACACACCTTGTCTCCCTTTTTCCACAGGATGAGGATTTTTTTTCTTATTTTATTGTAGCATTTGGGATTGCGATTTCCAGCCTGGGTGAGCAGTACTCTTCTTACAAGGTGCCATCCACTGAAGGCAACAAACAGCAGGATCAAACAGATAAACCTTTTTGGAGGGTGGTGTTGTTTCTTTAAAAAAATGTAAGAGAGCAGAAACACTCAGCTAGATAACTGTATGCTTGTGAGACAGTGTGATGGCTCCTCGCTAGCAGAGGTACAGAGGTGCCACGATTTAGGAACTGTTCAGCCCACCCACACATATAGCAGAAACAATGGCAGAGTGCTCTAGTTTGAGTGACAGAGCGTGTCTTCACTGTAATAACCCACAGGTTATTACAACGAATATCAGCTAGCTGAGCATATTGAAAACATTGCTTGCCAGTTATTATTATATAGTAATAATCATAATACAGTGTGGAGACCACAGGACAAAAGAAGAAAACAGTAGAGCAAAAGAAGAATGAAGCATTAAAATATTAAGGAGTAAAAATACTGCATTATTACCAATCCACCATCACCAACAAGTTGCAACACATCTACCACACAATTTGACAATTTACTAATGCAGTCATTTACAAAACTTAAATACCTCAAATTTGACTAAAATTATTCCACAGGCAGGGGTTGGTTCAGAGAAGGATGCAGAACCCAAATAAAAATAGTGACTGCCTCAGTTAACAGACCCACTACTACTGAGGGGGAATGTCAACATGACATCAATGCTGTTAGGCATTCTCCTGCCACTATGTCTGAGAATCCAATAAATTCTATTCACTCAGTTCTGACAGAATGTGACATGAAGCTATTATAAGAACTATTGGTTGTAATATCACCTTTACCAAACACCCCATCATATCCACCATTTAACACTCACAGGTTACCTGCACAAACACAGCTAGACCCTTCAAGTAATATTGTCAAAAATAATATTACTGTCTTTGTTGTAAACTCGACTCAGATAGAGATGGGGCAATATACTGAATCTTCTAACTGGGTCATGGACTTCAAAATGGATCAAAATGCTATACGTAAAGAAATTAGCAGTGGTTTTGAAAACATTTACAACATGATGTCTGGCCTGGCACTCTCTGTGGCAAATACAAGCTCCAAAATGGAAGCCTCTACACTCAGGACAGACACACACTTGAACAGAGAAGTTGCTTCGATGGAAAAATCAGTGTACACCCCAGCAGAAACTGTATTCAAACGTGGACATGCAACTAAATTTATAATAAAAAATACAAGACATAGAAAATAGGTCAAGGAGGAGTAACCTCAAACTGTTTTGGATACCTCAAGCGGTAGAAGGCACTGGTGAACCACTGAACTTTAAAAATGGTTACTATTTCAATGCATCATAAATGCTAGGACAGCAGGAAGGAGAGGGACTGGATGTCATTGTCCACCTACAGTGGGAACAAATGACCTGGCCATGGATGGGACAGAAACAGTGCAAAGGGAGCTTAGGGAAATGGGAAGCAGTCTTAGACAGGTAGCACACTCTGTAGCTTTTGTGGAGATGCTGCTGTCAATGGCAGGGGAAAGGTGAGGGAGCTCTGGACAAATGCCTTCAACTTATGGCTGAAGGAATGGTTCAGAGTGGAGGGGTATGGCTACACTGGGGACTTGGGACCCATCCTGGAGGATAAGAGCCTATACAGAGGGGATGGCCTGCATCCATCTGGGAGGAGAGCCACAGTTCTCAATGGACAGTTTAAACATTACTTCAGTGAGCGTTTAAACTAACCAAGGGGGATGATGGAAGAAAAAGGTGAGGTATAAACCCCCCAGGCTGAGATAGAGTGTAGAGAGATCCTAAGGGACAAGAGTTCCACCACAAAGCAAATAAATCAAGGAAGTATGGGATTAGTTAAGGAGAGATGGGGGAAAACAGGCAGCTAGAAAACAAGAGGGAAAAAGAAAAAGCAATAAGCAGAGGGTTAACAAAATCTGGATAGCCATGTCTGCTAATCCTAGAAGTCTGGGAAATAAGATCCCAGACCTAGATGCCATCATGATGGAGGCTGACCTGGATACTGTGGCCATTATCGAGTCACCGTGCACGGACAACCATGATTGAGACAAGGTCATACCAGGATACATGATGTTTAGGAGGGACAGGGTAGGAAGGAAAGGAGGGGGAGTGGTGCTTTATGTGTGGGAAAGCATTAAAGTAACAGAAATACAGGGAATTCAAGGGGGACAGAGGAGCTGTGGGTCACACTCGAGTCAGACAACTGAACCACTATTCAGACATAGCTGATCTACAGGCCTCCAGCACAGGGGGAAGACTTAGACAAGAAAATGACAGATGCAATTAGCAGGATGGCTGGAAAGGTGGAGGTGTTACTTGTGAGGACTTCAATCTAGCAGATGTAGACTGGAGCCTCCTTGCGGCAGCTTCAGCTAGAAGCAGAGACATCCTGGACTCCTTGAAGGGGCATTCCTCAGGCAACTAGTCAGTGAACCCACTTATGATGGGGCAATACTGGATCTGGTGCTTGCTAAAAGGGACAATGTTGCAGACATCAAGGTAGGAAGCCATCTGGGGACCAGTGATCATCTTACAATATGGTTCAACATAAGAACAGCTGTGGAATTCAGCCACACAGTGGTGCAAGTCCTCGACTTCAGAAGGGCTGATTTTACTAAAATTAGTGAATGCCTCAGGAACAACCTGGCAGGGGGAGAGGACTGGTGGGGTGGAGGAAAAGTTGGCCAAACTAAAAGAGGGCATTATAAAGGCAATGAAACTCTGTGTCAAGCAGCTAAGCAAAAGTAAAAGAAAGATGAGACTGCTATGGTTCTCAAAAGAGGTAGCAGAAAAGATAAAGGCAAAAAAGGTAGCATTCAGAAGGTATAAGGAGACCCAGAAAGAGGAGGATAGGTAACCATATCTGGGAAAACAGAGGGAGGCAGGCAAAGTAGTATGGAGTGCAAAGGCGCAAGCTGAGAAAAGAATAGCTTGAGGTATTGCTAAAAGGGGACAGGACATATTTTGGGTATGTTAACAAGAAAAGGAAGATGGAGGGATTGTAAGGTTAAAGAAGGAGGGGGTAACTGTATGGAAAGGGAGCAAGAAAAGGCAAGCATCTTGAACAATACTATACTTCTGCTCAGTATTCACAGTAGAAGGAAAAGGGGAAGGATCACAAAAAGGCATCAGGACCATTGAGGTGAGAGAAATGAACACTATTCCATTTTCTGAGGAGGAAGTCTGGAAAGCACTTGCTAACCTGAAGGTGGACAAGCTATGGGGCCAGAAAGGAACATTTAAGGGTGCGAAGAAGCTCAGGAGGTACAGGCTGCTCCTCTGACAGACCTATTTAACAGATCACTGGAGACCAGCATGGTCCTGGGGACTGGAGAAGGGCAGAAGTAGTCCCACTGCACAAAAGTGGTAGCAGGGAAAAGGCAGGCAATTATAGGCCTGTCAGCCTGACATAGGTGGTGGGTAAATTAATGGAACACTACTAAAGAAAAGAACTGTGGATTATCTGTATCCAATGGACTAAGGGATCCAAGGCAGTATGATTTCATAAGGGGAAGGAAATGTTAAACAAATTTGATAGAGTTCTTTAACTGGGTGACCAAGGAGTTGGATCAGGGAGGAGCAGTGGACGTGGCCTGCCTGGATTTCAACAAAGTGTTTGACACCGTTGCACATAGGAAACTGGCAAGCAAGTTGGGGAACATGGGGTGGGAAATATGTTGGTATCCTGGGTAAGAAACTGGTTAGTGGATAGGATACAAGGGTGTAGTAAATATAGTTCACTTACAGGAAGGGAGGATGACAAGCAGGGTACCTCAGGGATTAGTGCTGGGTCCAGTCCTTTCAATATCTTTATGACATAGCGAGGAACTGAAGGAAAGTTTTGCCTCTTGGTGGATGACACCAAGATCTGCAACAAGTGGACACTCCCGGGGTGTGTGGAAAAGGATGGGTAGGGATCTGAAAAGACTGGAGGGTGGTCAAAGGTATGGCATCTGACTTTTAATGCAAAAAAGGGTAAAATAATGCACTTGGACCATAGAAACCCGGGAGTGGAGTACAAAATGGGTGGCGTGATACTAACAAAGATCAAGCAGAAAAGAATCCAAGGGGTAATCATTTTGGGTGACCTAAAAGTGGCCAGGCAGTGTGACAATTTTGGGAGATTTAAGATAATTCATGCCATTACATTTCATAGCGGTAAGCATATGAAAGCTTATCTAAAAATAATAATTTAACATCAGTACTAAAAGTTAAATGAAAATCATTTCTTTTCCGTTGCAGTTATTATAAATGAGTTTAGATGAACTTTTGGAGAATGTAAAATCGGATAAATGAAATTAGAAGTAAGTAAGGCATAACCATTCTATAAGTGACAACAAAAGCACACAATATAATGTTAAACATAGTTTTCTTCTTCCAGGGTTTTTTATCACTAACTTCAATTGAATAATTAAGGACCTATGAATTAAATTGAAAGTTAAAAAACATACAATTAAGGTAAAAACCCTTATCTTTAACATAATGGGCTTGTTGTGACCATGATGCAGTAATCAGTTTAAAAGTTTTTGGTTCATTTTAGAATGGCAAAGTGTTGGGAACAATTATTCACTTATTGAAGTATGTAGTTCAAGTATTTTATTAATGGAACTAAGATGAGATAACTTTTAGAGATGATAGAATTTAAAGATTATCACCCAGCATATAGTAGAGTATTGTATGCATAAGTAGCCTTGTTTCATCTGGTAATTAATACCATTATATTCTAAAACATGTTTTTTATTGTAGCAACACAGTTGGCCTGATGAAGTGGCTTTACCACGAAACTGTTGCCTTTCGTTTGTGTGAAGAAATGTAATAAAATTATAAAATAACAAATAAATAAAAAAAGTGGAGATCATCCATCCATTTTTTCTTCTTTTTTCACAGGCAGTGTGACAAGGCAGTTGGAAGGGCTAGTGGGATGCTGGGGTGCATAAGAAGGGGTATCACCAGCAGGAAAAGGGAAGTGGTGCTGCCTTTATATAGATCGTTGGTAAGGCCTCGCCTTGAGTACTGTGTCCAGTTCTGGTGATCACATCTCAGAA
The DNA here is from genome assembly GCA_016271365.2 of Neoceratodus forsteri. NCBI lineage: Eukaryota > Metazoa > Chordata > Ceratodontiformes > Ceratodontidae > Neoceratodus > Neoceratodus forsteri. Next base: position 925,729,333 of record CM057450.1, on the reverse strand, counting down.
AGGACATAGACAGAGTTGAACAGTCTAGAAAAGGTCTACATCAAAGCTCTATGAGGAGGGCTTAAGCAGCTAAATATGTAAGCCCTGGAGGAGAGCTGGGGAAGGGATATGGTAGAAACCATTAAATACCTTATGGGGTAAAAAAGGTACAGGAGGGAGTTTTTTTCAGAGAAAAAGGTGCTCTAGAACAAGGGGACATGCTATGAAACTGGATGGGGTAATTCAGGAGGGATGTAAAAAGCACTTCTTCGAGAAGGGTAGTGAACACCTGGAACAACCTTCCAACAGAGGTAGTGGAGGCAAAAATAGTGGTACTGTTCAAAAAATGCTTGAGACAAGCACAGCGAATCATAGGGGTAAGGAAGGGTGGGGAAGAGATGGCTCCATAGATCAAGCTGGGTCTATAGCAATAGACGGTTTAAAAGAAATGCACAGACTAGGTGCAATCACATTCTATGTTTATCCAGAGGAGGTAATCCAGCTAGACAGAGCTCATCATGGCCCTATGAACAAGATGCTCCCAATGCAGTCATCTCTAAAAGCTTTTCCCCTGGACTGTTTTCATTAAACCACACAAATTTCACAAAAAAGAAGATATTTTACAGAAGGCCAAAGTTGATTTGATGTTTGATATTTGAGACTTTTACAATCCATGCTTATCCTGATTTTAGCCAAGCAACAAAACAGCAATGGAAATCTTTTGACCAAGTTAAAGCCACATTAAGATCCAAGGGCATCAACTATTTACTGCTTCCACCGGCAAAGTTAAAATTTTACTTGAATGGTAGGATCAGATATTTTACCAACGATGTGGATGCGTCCCAAGCTTCGGATGCAGCAGATATTCTACCAGCACAGATATGAGCATCAGCCTACCAGGAAGCATTAAATAAGGGTCAGATTGTACTGTCCAATAAATGTGACACTTTACGAATCGAGCAAGACCAAACTAATTAACTCTTTGATGTCAGCTCTGGATATTACTCTAAGAAATGTCACAGGCCTTGTAAAGAAACTCTAACTCTGAATCCAACATAATGGCCTTAAATGAACAATGTACTCACTAATATGAGATGAATTTGAATGCAAGAATAAAGTGAAGAATTGAATAATCTTATAAGCACCAGACAGTGCTGAAAAATTAAAGACTTTAAATTAATAGCAGTGGGCAACTGAGATAGGACATGTTCAGATGACATGATCATTTTGTCTTTAAATGTATTCTCTCTATTCTCCTGTATGCTATGTGCACTCTCTTCTTTATGAGGGCTATTGGATTCTATATAAACAAAGATAGGAGTGGCTCATAACCTCTTATCTCCCCTGCTTGCATTCATTTAGAGTAAAAAGTAAGGATACATATGAATGAACAAGTAATATATGTAACATGCTACTTGCTCTCTTATAGTCTCATGGAATGTTAATATAGTATTTACTTTTCTCTTTTAACACCCCTTGCATTTATCTACACTTTGAAGACCTCACTTTTTCTTCACATCTACTTGCATGATTTGACGACCATCATGGAAACCCCTGACTATGTTCACCTCAATGTGTAAGTTGGCATGCTTCTGGTTGTCTCTGTTAATGCTCACAAAGGGGCAGGCTGGACGGAGTATGGTAAATAAAGGGAGGGATCTTTGTTTTGGATTTTGGTACATGTGGGGTGGGAGAAAGGTGGCAGGAGAACATCATCCATGTGGAGGGGGATGATGGCAATTTAGGGGTATTAAAAGGTAATGCTGGAATGGTGATTTTGAAGTTGGAAAAGGAAAAAAGTAAGGAATCAATGATAAGTCTTATAATTACAGGAATATATCTTGGAACAGAGGTATATAGTACATGTGATAGGCACCATTTATTCTTTGTTTTGTTTTTGAGAATGGACATGCTATCAATGGCCTTCTCTAATAATATGGAACTTCTGAATACTCTCCAGGAATGTTAAAGGCCTAAGAGATCTTATTAAAACAAAATCATTAACTATGTTAATATGAAAAACATATACTTTTGCTACAAAGCCCACTTTTCAAAAGATTTTATTTTCTTTCAAAAAAAAAGTGGGGTTGGGCTCTGCATCCTTTTTCTCATTGACCTCTAGAGGGTAGTGCTATGTAATAAATAATAGCATACTGAAACTAGGAAGATCCTTGATGGATACGAAAGGTAGATACGTTATGCAGGAGTTTCCTCAGTCAGTCTTTCACTGTTGCTAATGTATATGGCCCAAATAAAAATGATTCATCCTATTTTCTGAACTGTTTTCTGGTCTAAAAATCCACTCAATAAAGACCTCCTCTTCAACCAGGGTAATTAAAACTGTTACGAAGAATATACTTTTGTAGGACCCATGGAGATGCAATAACCCAACTACAATAAAATACTCCTTTTCCCTGCTGTGTGCCAATCATACTCCTGCATAGATTTTTTTCTAGTATCTATTGAATTAATATTTAGTATTATAGATGCCAAATACCACAGTATATTAGTATCAGATCATGAACCTATCACATTAAAAATACAATTAAATACTAAAAAAGCTCTGGTTATTCGGCACTTAGCCCCTACAATAACTAATGAAGAGGCATTCAATATAATACTGAACCAGGAAATTCTGAGGTATTTTTAACTTACCCCTCAACACTTCAGAACCAATCATATGAGACTGCTTTAATGCTTATTTGTGAGGTATCACTATCCTTTGCACCATACAAAAACATAAAGGTATAAAATCACAATTGGATAATTTAGAATGAAAATTAAAATATCTCAATCAAATATATGAGATTCATCCCACTGAATCATTATTACAGACTAAAACGCAAATAAAAACACAATATAATATAATAATCACTAAAAATCTGAATTTCGATTATTGAAAGCAAGTTCATACTATTGCAATATGAGTAATAAGACAAAATATTAATGAAATTGCAAATGAAACAGGAACAATCTGAATGGGTAATTAGTTCCATTCTTAACTCAAAGGTGTTACAGTAGAGTGGCTACCCCGAACAAAAATCTAGTCTTTTTGAATATCATTTGCCACTGTATGCCTCTGAAAGACATCTGGCACCTGATGGTATATTGCAATTTCTGTCCAATTTGTATATACCTAGTTTGACTATGGGGCAAACTCAACAATTAGAATCTCCATCCATTGCAACAGAAGTTCAGAACACAATAAGAAATTGACATTTGTTAAAGCTCTAAGGCGCATTCCAATGGATACATACAAATAGTATGAAAGACATCTCATATCCAAGCTGACCGCTTCTGTTTAATAATATAATCAATACAGGCGTGTTACCAGATACTTTCTATCGTGTCTGTGAAAAAAGTGAAAGATTCAGAACAATGTACATCCTACAGACCTATTTCACTGCTAAACTTGAACTTAAAAATCTTAGCAAAAGTACCAGCAACCAGATCAGAAGCAATCAGCCCATTTATTATACACCCAGATTAAACAGGCTTTATTAAAGGTTGGTTGGCAACATTTTATTTATACAGTGATACAGCCATTAGGGGTCCGAAAATCCCTATTCACAAGGCTTACCTGTTTATATAAAACTAAGTAGTTACAACATTACAAATTTTTTACATTGATACAAAAATACAAAACATGAAATACGAATAACGGACAGGATATTACAAAAACAACAAGACAGACTAATAGTCATTTAACCACTACATTCTTTTCACCTATTGCAGTAACAGCAAAAGCTGAGTTTGTGGTTTATTGCAGTTTTAAAAACAGAATCAGTAATAGTTAATTCTCGTAGAGACGGGGAGGAGACAGTTCCAACTAGAGGCAGCCTGGTACTGAAAGGTCATTACACTAAACCGGTTAGTTAACTTTGGTATGATTAAATCCTTAGCACCCATTTTTTTTAAGTTTAAACCATGTTTGAGTTGTTGTAGTTTATTTTTTAGGTTATTTAAAGATTTATTTTTGAGTATATCCCGGACCTGATTTAACCAAATGCCCTTAGCCGTAGGTTTAATGAGGTCCAACCTAAATCTATATACATTATACAAGGATGGTTTTAGGGTCACATCTTAACATGAATCTTGCAAACTTATTGCAAAGTATATCTAAGTTATTTAACTATCTTTTTTAAGGCTATAAATATGACCATGTCAATTACTGGTAATACTAATTGATTTATCATGGTCAGTCTTGTTTCTTTTGTCATAGTTTGATTACACCATATTACTGTTTTGGCATTTGCTCTTTATTAAATTGTTACATGCTGTTGAAATGTTAAATGCTGATCTATTTGTATCCTAGGTATTTGTATGTCTCAGTTTGTTCTAAGATCTTACCTTCCTGAGTCATTATTTTAATTTTGGAACTCCCTTCTTTTTGATGAAAAACATGGTCTGTGTCTTTTTATTATTTTCTAATAAACCCAAGGATGAAAAATTACCTTGCATTATGCAAAAATAATTTTGTAACTTCTGCTCTACTTTTCTTGGCATGGTTCTTACTGCTACTAATACAGTATTGTCTGCATAGAGACGAATTTGTGAATGTTTAATATTGTTTTGCAAGTCATTTAAGTAGACTATGAACAGGAGGGGGCCCAGGATGGATACCTGGGGAATCCCTCTTGTCACATAGTCCATTCTTGACTGTTGGCCATTCAAGACAACAAACTGGGACCTACTGTCAAGATATGATGTAAACCATCTACAGGTTTCTTCCTCAATTCCTATTTTCTCCAATGAATTAATAAGAATACTGTGATTTACTAAATCAAATGCTTTGGATAGGTCCACATATACTGCACCCATGGACTTGGCCCCCAAGAGGGTAGCTATAAGATCTAAAAGTCCATGAGTGCAGTAGCCATGGACCTACCCACCTAAAGTCATATTGATGTTGTGTTAATTTATTATACTTCTCCAGATACTCCATCAGGTGATCATGAACAATTTTTCAAAGTAGACAACTGGACATTAAAATTCATTGGGCTATAATGCAATAGACCATGCATTACAATCAGATATCATTCTCTTAACCTTGGATGTTGAAAAAGTATTTAACTGGGTAGAGTGGGATTTCATTCATACAGTTTTAGATAAAATGGATTTGGGGACTAAATTTATCACCTGAATTAGATTGCTGTATCTTAAACCAATGACACAGGTTAGGACTAAAATAAGTTGTCCAAAAACATATCATTGCAATGTGGCATCATACACAGATGTCCATTGTTACCCCTTCTTTTTGCAATTGTTGTTGAACCACTGACAACTGCAATAAGGACAGATCATCAAAACAAATGTATCTTTATAAACAAGAATGAACACAACATATGCCTTCATGCAGATGGCATCTTGCTTACAATTTCAGATTCTTCATTAGGGCATGTATATTCATGGGCTGAAGAATTTGGATGTGTCTCTGTATACAAAGATAATGGGGGTAAATCAGAACTTTTACAACTTGGTTCAATAATTACCCAACTTTCAACATTACCATCTCAGGTCCCAACTGTGCTTCCAGTTATTAAATATCTAGGTGTTAGCTGGCCTGGTGGTGCAGAGGGCTGAGGGTGCTGGTGCTGCTGCAGCCCACGCCCGGTGACCCGGTTCAGGAACACACTTGGGGTGCTGAGGATCAGCGGGGGAGGAGAGACTGATCATCCAGAGGACTGCTTTCCTCTCCTGGGGTGGGCTAGGGTGATGCCTCACACTGTAGCGGCCCCTGGTGGAGACCAGGAGCACTACAGATGTGGCACAATGCCTGGGGAGCCAGGAAAAACATGAAAGTGGCATCCAGATTTACCAGATGATAACCACCCAGACCCCCACCTCCATGGAGCCCCCAGACAACCAGGACCAACCTCAGCAGCATCCAGGGCCAAGAAAGGTAAGCCAGAAGGCACTTCCCACCCCAGAAGGAGAGAACCCACCCGACAAAGGGATACTTCAGGTTACCCTGGGCTAGCTGCAATGTGAGGTCAGGAAGCTAGCGATGGGGTGGGTTCAGAGGGGAGGACAGGGAGTTCCTTGGCAGAGGCCTGAAGGAGAGGCCGGTTGGATGCATGGGAGATAAACAGATAATACAAAAAAATGTATATCTAGGTGTAAGAATATCTAAGAAAATACACACAGAAGTTGTTGGCAGATAATGACCTCATGTCCCACCTAATCTGGCCTAATTTCTTTAGCTACTGTGCCACTGCAGACCCTACATGGTCTCCTGCCCACCCCCTTGCCTTTCTAATATATCCTTGTGTCTATCGCAAGCATTCTTGAATCCCATAACCACCTTAGCTCCCACCACCTCCGCTGGGAGGCCATTCCAAGCGTCCACCACTTTATCATGTTTCACCTTAGCCTCCAAATAATATTTATGTAGCTTAAATTTTATTCCACTACTCCAAAACCTTTCAAAGGATCTGGAAAAATTGATTTTGTTACCCTGGACTTTAATAGGAAGAATTAATGTTATTAAAATGTCCATAGTTCCAAATGTGTCATTTCTTATTCAGTCATTACCTATAATAGCTCCAGATAGCTTCTTCTCGTCACTGAATAGATGTGTAACTAAATTTTTTTGGGAGAAATACTGTAAAAGATCTAGGGCATGATATTCAGTAAAAGTGCAAAGGTTTAAGCAGTGCTTTGCAATTGCCCAGGGGTCTGAGGATGCTATATACATCAGGGCACCAGCACTATCAGACTGAACACAGGGCCATGTCAGTGCAGTGCTAATTCAAGTATCTTTGCCCCAGCATGGCTCCCAAAGTGGGCCTCAAGAGTTGATATTGCCGGAGCGCTCTCTGCAATTTTTTTTTAATTGTTTAACCAGGAGTGGCACACTAAGCTGATAGCTTGTTTACAGATGCGACCTGGGAGCACAGGAAAGTTAAGTGACTTGCTCAGGGTCACACAGTATGCAGGTGGGGTTGTGGATTCAAACTCAGGTCTCCAGATTTGTAACTCAGAGCCTTAAACCACTGCACTATCAGGGACCCATGAAAATAGGTCCATTGGGCATGTAAGGGCACTAATGAGCCTTTTGCATGCCTATTAATGGCCCATTTGCATGGGCTTCAGAGGCAGTTAGTGCAGCACCACCACCCCATTTTCCAGTCAAACACACAGACATCCCTAGTGCCTAGTGATCCCCTGTCCCCACGATCGACAGCCTGTTGGTAAAATATCCATCCCTGGTGCTAGTGGTCCCCCTCCAATTGCAAACCCATCAGTAAAATACCCATCCCTAGTGCTAGTGGTCCCCCCATCACCAGCCCATCGGTAGAAATACTTATCCTTGGTGTTAGTGGCCCCCCTCCAATTGCCAACCCATCAGTAAAAATACCCATCCCTGGTGCTAGTGTCCCCCCACCCATCACCAGCCCTTCAGTGAAAATAAACATCCTTGGTGTTAGTGGTTCCCCCATCACCTTCAATCACCAGCCTGTTGGTAAAAATACTCATCCTTGGTGTTAGTGATTCCCCCCTTCCTCCAATCACCAGCCCATCAGTAAAAAATACCCATCCTAGGTGCTAGTGTTCTCCCCTCCCTCTGATGGCCAGCTCATTGCAAAAAAGGCCCATCTCTGGTGCTAGTGGTTCACCTCCTCCCTCTACCCCCAGCCCATAATTAAAACAAAAATTCCCTGTTGCTAGTGGTGCCCCCCTGATTGCCAGCTCATAGTAAAACATGCTACCCTCCTTGCCATCCAGTGGTCCTCCAGGGTATCGATCCATGGTACTGCTTTTCACAATTCCATAATCCCTGGCATCTAACAGCCCCCACCACCATGGCACTGCACACCCACCCCAACCCCCAGTCACCTAACCAGTATCCTTGGTGCTGCAGGTGCATACAGTGACCAGCGCAGCCTTCCTCGCACCTCCTCGGCTGGCCATTGTATGTCCAGGTAGGGAGTGCATCTCTTATTTATATGACAAGGCCTGCATATGGTGACCAGTGCAGCCCTCCTCACACCTCTTCAGCCAGTCGCCATATGTCCAGGCAGGGAGCTCACCTCTTCTTTATAGAACAAGAGCCCTGTCCTATAAATAAGAGGTACACTCCCTGCCTGGACATATGGCAGCCTGCCAAGGAGATGTGAGGAGGGCTGCACCAGTTGCTATATTTACCCATGGCACTGAGGGTACTGGTAAGGTGACAGGGGCTGTGTGTTTGCTGCCATGGTGGGGGGGACTGCTAGATGCAGGGATTATGGGTGCTTGGTGACACAGTGGGGGGGGACCACTAGATGCAGGGATTATGGAATTGTGAGTGGCAGTACTGTGGCTCGGTACCCTGGGGAGACCACTGGATGTTAGGGAGGGTAGTACATTTTACTATGGGATGACAATCAGAGGGAGGGAGGGAGGACCACTAGCACCAGGGAGTTTTTTTGTTAATTAGGAACAGGTAATCAGAGGGAAGGGGGAATGACCAGCACCAGGCATGGATATTTTTACTGATGGGCTGGTGATTGGAGGGAGGGGGGACCACTAGCACTACTGATGGGTATTTTTACCAATTTCCTGGCAATCAGAGGAAGGGGGAACCACTAGCACCAGGGATGTGAATTTTTACCAACAGGCTGGTGATCAGAGGGGGGTGCCATGGACCACAGAGGTGGGTGTGCTCCCATAGTGGCAAACCTACTAGTTGACTGCATTACTTTTGGCAGCTGCTAGGGTTGCATGTAGTAAGAAGGGGTCTTGTTCTGCAGAATCTATGTAGTGCAAAAGGACTGCACTAAATCCTTTTACATGGTGCAGATCTGCTGAATGTTCTCTTGCACCAATATTTCTGTCCCCACCCTACCATTTGCATACCCCCCATTTTGGTTTGTGCAGGTGCTAACCCTGTTTGCCAGCACAACCAATCCTTCTGAATATTGGGCTCCAGTGCAAAACCTGGTTTGCCTGGGCAAACACCAGTTAGTGCCCTCACAAACTTTTGAATATCAAGCCCCTAGATTTTTGCTAGTTAAACTACTGTTACCAAAATACAAGGGTGGTTTTGGATTCCCAAACTTCTAGTTATATTATTATTCTGAGCAGTTCAGCCAACTTCAGAATTGGTTCAGAGACCCTCACTCGTTTAATTATACACTTGAAATAAATTAGCTACGACACAAATCTTTACCATCACTTTTGCTTTCTGGATTACTAAAGATGAAATATAAAGAGCTATTGGCCTCTACCCCTACTACATGAAAAATTGGCAGAAGGTACATAAAAATAAAATGGGTGAAAAAAATAGGAATAGATATGCAATTCATTTGAAATTACAATTTTAAACCATCATTATGGGTGGCAGAATTTACATACTGGTACTCTCAAGGACTAACTTATTTGAGACATTGTTTTAAGGAACTGACCGATAACATTGTGGAAGAAACCTTGCAGGAAAAATAAAGTGGAAGGAGCAACACAGAGCAAAACATCACAGAGGACAAAGAAAGCCAGAGAAAAACTCTAAGCAGGAACGCCATGCACTGAAACAGTGCAGCTGATGTTGTACATGTGGAATTCACCATGTGGTGAGGAGGTGCCACCACTGCCCATCACTGGGACGCTGCCAGAAGAGCAGCAGCTGGAAATGCACACACCCCATGCTAGGAAGGGAACCACTAGCACCAAGGATGTAATTTTCACTGACAGGCTGGTGTTCAGAGGGGTGCCACAGACCACAGAGATGGGTGTACTCCCCAGTGGCAAACCTACTAGTTGACTGCATTACCTTTGGCAGCTGCTAAGGTTGCATGGAGTAAGAACTGGTCTTGTTCAGCATGGAGTCATGCAGTGCACAAACAACATGGTGCCCACATAAAGAACAGCACAGGGAAAACACTGGAGGATGCCCACCCTGCCAAGATGAGGACTCGAGACACACAGGACACACTGAGCAATGGACAGCAGCTGAGGACAAGGGCTGAAGCAGAAGCCCATAGCACAGAACTGAGAGGTACAAGGGGGGCCTTGTTGTTTTATCAGCATGGTCCTTTTGGCTGCTGCCCCATACCTCTGGTATGGTGTCCCCACACCCCACCCTGTGATGTCCTATGCCATTGCAGCACCCTTTGCAATGGGTGTTTGCCTACACAGCTGGGTGCTGTGGGTTGTTGGCCATTGTATCTGTTGCAGGGGTGTGTTGTGCAGCTGTATGTCTGGTCACCTACACTGTTCTTCCGTATTCCTACATGCCTCTGGCCATTGACCGTGCCAGCACAGCCATGCACTGGAACCATCCCTGTCATGTGTGGTGCTGGGGCACCTACACATTATGGTTCCCATCCCCATTGGGTCACTGCCATGCTACCCAGCATTCCCGATGATGGCCATGGTCCACCTGTCCATGTCCACAGTCCCGTTCTCCTGTAGCCACCTCTTGGTCTTCCATGTGGGGGTCATTCCCCATGTGAGCAGCCATGTCTGTAGGCACCCATGGTGGGTGTCCAGTGACCCACACACCCCAGCGGTGGTCAGCCCCTGCTGTCTTCCCACCCCATGTACCCATGTGCTGTTCATAGGCACTAGTGCCCGCTGCTGTGCTGTATCAGACAGGGTCTATCTGCTGTGGGTGGTTTTTGCTGTCTGTGTCTTCCCTGGCTTGCACTGTTCTGTCCCATGTCATGATGTACCACCAACATTGTGGGCAGCGATGTTTTTGCCGCTTTGTAATGTTCAGCGATATTTTGGCCCGCGATGTTCCTGGCTGGTTCCGTTTTAGATTGTTTAAAACTTTTGCTCAAATACAAGTGGAATTTTACATTCCAAATCAACATTTATTTAGATATTTTCAATGAAGAGACTTTATGAATAAGAAATATGGCTCTTTAAATGCTCCAACTCTCTCACCGATTTATACCTTCATGTTACCTGACTCACCCAGAACAAACCTGATTTCAAGAATATAGTATATGCCTCTGTCATTTAAGACCACCAATTTAAATAATATCTGTGCTAAATGGGAATCTGAGTCTGGCTGGCATTTTCAGACTTAGGTGGACAGAAATTTTAAGATTTCCACGTAAGGACAAAATTTAGTCTAAACTGCAACAAACCAAAAATAGCACCCTTCACAGAACATATCGCCTGCTGAACAAACTGAATAAATGAATACTAATATTTCAGACAAATGTCCACTCTGTAACTACACAAAGCAAATGTCACACATACCTGTATATGATTTGTGAATGCCCTAAACTGAAATCATTTGAGGAAAAAGATTTTCATACAATTTCAAAAGCCTTGGGGTTACATATAAAGGTTAATAATGTACACTTATCTTAGGGGCCATAGTAGGAAAGGCACTCAGACAGTGGCACAGTCAAAACTATTACAACTTAGCTTAGTTATAGCAAACAAATGTATTTGATTGAAATGGTAAGACAGTACTCCCCTGGGCTATACACACCTGATAGCTGATCTGATTAAAATAGAAAAAACACACTATATGTACCATAAAAAGCTGGAAGTTTGGAAAGAAATCTGGGCCCCCCCCCAGTAAAATGATTAACAAATGATATTATTACTGAGATTTGACTTAACTTTTATTAAACTGTATATTTTATTTCTCTTTTTTATTGTAAAGTAATATGAACATACAAATACCTACACTTGGACACCTTATAATATGTCTGTTGGCATAGGGTTTGGCTTTCATTGCTCACATGCTTGTAAAAAAAAAAATTAAGCTTCTTTATTGAATGATTCACGCCCACACCAAAAAAGTGTACAATATTCTTATACAGTAGACCGTTGCATGTAACAAACAGAAATACAGTTTTAAACCTTTTGATCCCCTAATTGGGGAGTTCACGCAGTTACAGAATAAATGTAATTGTGACCTACTAGAAAGTTTCTGTTCTGTTGGAGCCAGGGAGACTTTGTGGACCAAATATTAGACTATAAAAATTGTGATACAACAAGTTAATACTTCTTCTCTCAGCATGACAGAAAGGATAAAAGACAACTTGTAACTAAAAAGAAAAAGACGTGTGTGGCTTATTTTATGAGCAAGTTCATATTCTATAGCAGTATCACATCCTGTGAATTTCTATTTCTTAATTCCATAAGTTATTTTTTTTTGCATGTCTGAATTATACTACCCCGGGTGGCTCCGCCTTTTGGCTTATACTTAGTACCCTTGAGTCTGCTGTGAGAAGACTGAAATACAGTGATGCCCACCAGAATGACGTGCGGCACTGCAGAATTCTGCAGCAGAGTTACTGTAGCAAACAATGCAATTTCAAGGTGAGTTAATCTCTTTTGTCATGCAGTAGACCTGTGACACTGCAATTCATCCTGGTGGGCTTCACTGTACCTTCCAGTTCCTCAATGGAAGTCATAAATGGAAGCCATGCCTCATTAAATTATTCTGTCTCTATCGTAAATCTGCTGTGATTTTTTTCCATGCAGTGTATATCCTTAACAACGTTTACCCAGTCCTGCAGTAAGGAAGGTTCTAAGAGCAACTACTTCCTAGTGATTGCTTTACTAGCTGCTGCCAGTAGCTCACCTGCTAAGAATTTTTAGCAGTTTGATCTTCTCCCTTTGAGCAGTTTACTTAATGTTAAATGTTCAAAGCCTGGGTTTTCTTGCAAATCTACCATCTGCCTGTATCTTTGCCTCAGCTCTTCCCCAAAAGTTTGTATAATTGGACAGATTCTACATATATGATATGGGGTACTAACTTCCCCACATCTCCACCAACATCGATCTGAGTGATCTTGTGCATAGTGTTTTGTTTTAGTAGGGGTGAGTGTTTCGTTTTAGTAAGGATGAGAAAAAATCTGCTTATGATCTTCCAACGAAACTCTTTCCAGTTATTTGAAGCTGAGGTATGGAAAACCCCCTCCTAAATAAACTTCCATTCCTTAGGACTGAACATTAGCTCCAACTCTGACTGCTTCCCAAGCAGACTGATAAAGGGGTGGGGGTTGTCTTTATGTGTAACATATACTTTCACTGATGTAGATATATACTTCTTGTTGATTGCCCCTTATGCTGCCCAGAAAATTACTAGCACCAGGAGGTGAGGGCTCTCCTGAACCTCCCTCAAGTGAGATCCTGATCTAAGGAAAGAAATAATTTATGAATAGCGATAAAAATCTGTTTGTTTCAACTAGAATTCTGCTTTCATCTCTACAAAGGGTGTAATAGTGCCTTGCCATAGGAACTGCAAGAAAAGAGTTAATCCTTGTTTCTTCTACATAGAGAATGGGTATCACATCACAAGAGCGAACCAAAATGAGAGACTCATAAATGAGCACCATTTGGGTTGCTTTCAGGTTTGGCGACTGTGGAGGGATAGCAAAGTGGGAAATAGCAGGAGGGATCTCCTACTTGTCCCCATGGGGAAGGGCCATCGAATGAAAGTGATACAATGGGATACATGGGGTCTAGCACTTATGGGGACGACAGATGGCCAATGGATGTGGTGGCGGTAGGTCAAGGTGGCCCAAGGAGTGCCAACCAAGGACTCCAGGAGCATAAATAAATAAGACAAAAATGAGATCAAATAATTACATGACAGTGAATTCTCAAACAAAATGTAAATAATGTTTTAGTTGCAATCATATTTCCAAATTGTGTCTCAGCGGAAAACTGGGACTACATGATGCTTTGCAACTAATCTTCATTTAATTCAATGATCTCAGATCAGAAATTCCTGCATACATTCTCTCATTTTCATTTCATGTCAGTTACACAATATGTTTACAGTATCTAGAGTTTTCTTTGACAGCTCCAACCCCACATCTGAAGCTCAATTGACTGAGGTCCATAAATTCCCTTTGTACACAAATTGTAATTTCACAACAGTAATTTCAGAAAATGTTCTGAAATCCAATGCCATATCTAGCGTCTCTCATTTGCGGTACCACTAGTGCCCTCATTGCATCATAGCTAAATCATGTTTGACAATGACCTTGCATAGGGAATCACAAAACATGGCAGTACATTGAAATTGCCATCCACTTTCCCTCTGTAAGTTGTGCATGCACTCATTAAATGCAAAACATGCATGGCAAAAGAAAATATAGAACAGGTTGAGCAGCAGTGCTGGAGAAGACTGAGCATCTGTTCCCTGTTGCATTCAGTCCCACAACAATGCAGTACAAGACATGACAGATGTGGGCAGTGGGTTATATTACAAGGGCCTTACTTTCCAAGCTCCTCTAATAACTGATACTCATCAGTGAACCTGCTGTTGTTTGTCATTAAAGCCATGATGCGACTAGGAGGAAGACAACAAGATGGATTGAATGTTTCTTCGAGGGCTCTGCCTTCTTGTGTTTTGGGCTTCTAGCTTCTCCTTCCCTCCCTTTCTTAGTAACATGTGTGAGTTGTTCTTGTTGACATAAAAAAGCCAGTCACACAGCAGCAACAGGAATCTCTCTTCATTCTCATATTGCTTTGTGTTATGTCAGCACATTATTTCAGTTACAGATTACTACTACTATATCATTGGTCTGTCAGTATATGGTACCAATAGCAGCCTCTCTCACTAATGACACTTGGGCTCCCCCTGCAATTGGGCTTGGTGCATATGTGTGTTGCTGAGTGGGGAGGTAGGGGAGAAGAATAAAGGTGGCGGGGGATGGTGGTGGCAACAAACATCGATGGACTATTTTCTAACAGGGTGTAAAAAAAAAGACTGCAAGGGATGGTTTTCTTTATTTCAGGTACTGACACTGGGGACTGGGCACCCCAGCGTCAGTTTAAACTCTATGGGCATGGGAAGTGATGGGCAGGTGAGGGGGATACTTGGCAGAAGGTGGGATTACATGAACTGAAAAAAAAGACTATGAGGGATGGTTTTCTTTATTTCAGGTACTGACACTGGGGATTGGGCACCCAAGTGTCAGTGTTATCTTTGGTGGCATTGGGGGTGGGCTCCTTAGTGTCACCCAATGATAGTGGGGGTACTAGCTGGCACCAGGGATTGGGCACCCCAGTGTCAGAAAATTAAGAAGGAAGGGTGACTAGTGGAGTCCCCCAGGGCTTGGTGCTCAGGGAACTTTGTTCAATCTGTTTATAAGTGACATGCATATATCTACCAGTAACATAATGGTCAAATTTGCAGACGACACAAAACTCAGGGGAAAGGCCATAAAATACAATAATAAATCTGGTCTACAAGCTGATTTATCACTAGTAGAACAATGGGCATGTACTAATGAAATGTACTTTAACATATCTAAATGTGCAGTACTATACCTGGGAAAAAATAATCCGGCTCATATATATTATCTGAATAATACTATCATCAGAACTTCCACAGCAGAAAAAGACCTAGGAATATTAGTTAACAACAAACTATCTTCAACTACCCATTGCACCAAGATAGCAAATCAAACAAACGCTATACTTCGTAGAATAAGGAAAACATTTGTATCTAGATCAGAACAATGTCTTCTCCCCCTCTATAGATCCCAGGTTAGGCCATTCTTGGACTATGGCTCTCCTTTCTGGAGCCCTTATTTGACCTCAGATATCAACAGGATTGAAAATATCCAGCGTAGAGCCACTAAGCCCATCCCACACTTATCAAACTTGGACTATAGCACTAGTTCAGCCAAAACAGGACTACACAATTTGTCTCAAAGAAGACTCAGAGGAGACTTGCTACAATTATTTAAAATACTAGGTAGCCAGGAACAGATGCAGATCTGCATCATTAAAATTTCCACAAATTTCCACAGAAAAACCGCAGCCAGACTACATAATAGACAGTTAGAAATTATGAGAGCAAGAGCAATAAACGAATCAACTATTTTAACATAAGGACACCAAGAATCTGGAACAAACTACCACAGGATTTGGTTGATTAGCTTAACATCTTAACATTTAAGAACAAACTAGATAAATGGATGTCTGGGTAGGGACTCAGTAAATGATCCATGTATATGGAGGACAATTGCGATGGGCAACTTGCCTTCTTTTGTTCAAAAATACCAAAGTACCAAAGGGAAGCAATGGGAGGTGGGAGGATATTTGTTAGAGGAGGAATTGTTTTACATTGGTGGGGAGGACCACAGCAGGCTGATCATGATGCTGATCAGCTGTGCTTGCTGAGCTGCATTATGCAGATCAAAGAAAAGAGCCACCTATGATTTTGGAAGCTTGTTTCTTTGAACTTCTCAAAGTTTCCATCCAGCAACTTAAGCCCAGAAGACTGCCATGATCAGCCTGGCTGATGATTGGCCTGACACTGTTGAAACTCTTGCAGACTGCTCTGCATTGGACTGACAGTGACACACCTCTCAGAATCCACGTCAATGCAGCATGTCCATAAACATACACAGATGAATGGAAGAGAATTACAACTATAAAATATGCTATGGGAATGTGAAAGAGCTTAGAAATAAAAAAAGAAAAATATTTTGGACAATAGAGAAGGTGGGAAGACATTCTGAGTTACAAGATGCCAAAGTAGACTGCAGCACCTTTAAACTGATAAAAAGAGGTTGCAAACATTTTAGTAGTCTTCATAAAATCACAGATTTTTAGAAAAAATAGTACTTGAGAGAGGCTACTGACAGGGTAACAGACCTGAATAGCATGTCTTTAGAAGCCATGCTAACCTATTGCACACCTGCAGCTCCCTTAACTACATCAAAACACTGCTTGCAGGTAACAAAGCTATGTACCCATTGCTACAGGATGCTGAGGATTTACAACCAGGAAGTACTGGCTCCCCAAGTTCACTTTTACAAGCTTTTGAAGAATTAGATAAAGTAGCCTTAAACTCAAGGAGGCTATACTGGAGCTCAGTTAGTATTTAAACCTATGTTCAAGTCTCACGAGTACCCAGACAACTGAGACTGACAAAAGCCATCAACAGGTATCAAAAACAAGAAAACTTCCTGGCAAAATGGAAGCAATTCTGCATGAAGTATCTATTAAACTTATTAATTTACTACTAACAGAAAACAAAAAAATTGCAGATCCAAAAGAGGAGATTAAGCTTAGATAAAGTAACCCTCTCCCCTTCTCACAAGAACATAATGTTGACTTGCTAAACCATAAATTAAAAGGCAACATAGCTAAACTAGACAGAAAACCTAAATCACTTAAGGGAGACAGGAACTGATTACTTATGTGCAGCTGCTTGTAATGTCTCTATTTTCATAAATTATATTCATACCTCTAAAGGATTCCTATTTAACGGTGCCTGAACAGGACAAGGTGTGTAAGGAGGGGTAGGAGGAAACCACACATTGTGGTACATGTGGGGACAAATGACCTAGCAGGGGAAATGGTGGAGGTAACAAGGGAGAGGACTGAGGAAGTGGGAAGGTTGTGCGAAGAGACTGGGGAGTCTGTGGCCTTCTCCAAGGTGCTCCCAGTACCCTGCACAAGCACAGTGAGAAAGGAGAGGATTACAGAGTTGAACACATGGTTGGTAGAATGGTGTCAAACTAAGGGGTATGGGATTGTGGGCAGCTGGGGCAGTACCTGGTATAATAACAATCTGCTTGCAAGGGATAGGCTGCACCTGAGTGGAGAGGGGAAGGAGGTATTAAAGCAAAGACTGGGGAGGTATATTGTGACAAAGGTGGATTTAAACTAGATGGGGAGGTGGCAAGTGGACAGCAGGTAGGCAGGGATCTGATTGAGTGCAGTCACAGCCTACCCCCCAGGCTAGCAGGGAAGGACTTGGGGCATCCGAAAAAGGAGGGAGTAGAAGGGAGGAAATGGAGGCCAGTGAAGGGAAGGAGGTAGGATGGAGGGTGGTCTCGCTGAATGCAAGAAGCTTAGGCAACAAATCAGCTGAGCTACAAGCACTCTTAGCAGTGTGGAGGTGTATATTGCAGCTGTCACAAGCGTGGGCAACTGAGCACTGGGACTGGAATCTGGCAATCCAGGATACAAATTATACAGGAAGGACCATAAGGAGGGGAGAGGCAGACGGGATCAAATGCACAAGGGACAAGGGGGAAGAAAGGAGAACAGAGGCAATCTGGCTGCAGTTCCTAGACTCAAGGGTAGGAAACTGAGGTTTGGAGTGCTATACAGGCTGCTGTCCCAGTCTGAGGAGCTTGACAAGAGTTAACGGGACAAATCAGAAAGGTATGTAGAGAAGGGAAGGTGGTCATCGTGGGGATTTCAACTTGCCAGGGGTTGACTGGAGCATTCCGGTCACCTCCAGTGCTAGAGCAAGTGCTCTGGGATGCAATCCAAGAAGGTTTCTTGACACAGTTGGTTAGTGTACCTACTGAGGCTTAGAACACTTTAGATCTGGTATTGTCGAATGGGAGGCAGTTAGGGAAATAAAGGTGGAGGACGACTAGCCAACAGCGATCACCAAACAGTGTGGTTTAATATCATGATGTGTGGGGAGCCAGAGAAATCAGTTACTCAGGTGGTAAACTTCAGGGGGTGAACTTTGGGAGGATGCAGGAAGTACTGAAAGGGAAACTTAAGGGCATAAGGCAGGAGATGGATGTGGAGCAGAAATGGGATATTATTAAATAATAATAATAATCTTTATTTTTAATGCATCTTTCAAAAATCAAGGTGCAGAACAATTTATAAAATTACATTCAAATAACATATAATAAAACCAATAAAATAAATAATATCAAACATCATAATAAAATACTAAAATCAGGCCAGTTCAGCATCATCCCAAATGCTTTACTCCACGAAAAGGATTTTAATGCTTGTTTAAAACCCCCTACCTTCGTGCACTCTCTAATCCAATGCAGTAGAGAATTCCAGAGGTCAGTGCCATGAACATAAAGCCCAGACCCTGGAAGATTTTAAGACTACCTCAGAATCTCCAGCAACCTCTCGTTATGGCGCAGCGATCGCTCCAGGATGTAAGGGACCAGAAGCTCTTTCAGGTGTTCAGGGCCCAAACTGTGCAGGGCTTTGTAAGTCAGCAAGCCGACTTTAAAGGAGATCTGTCACTGAACCGGCAGCCAGTGCAGTCCCCGCAGCACCAGAGTAATATGGGAGGAATGAAGCGTCCCGGTTAACAACCGGGCTGCGGAGTTCTGCACCAGCTGCAAGCGGCGGATATCAATCCCTGGAAGCCCAAAGTAAAGGGAATTGCAGTAGTCCAAACGTAAGGTCTGAAAGGCATGGATCAAGGTAGATAGATTCCTGGATGGAACAAGGTGCTTGATCCTGGTGATATTCCTAAGATGATAAAAGGATAACTTAACGACAGCCAACATTTGTGCACGCAGTGTCAGCCGGTCGTCAAGAATTACCCCTAGGTCATGCACCTGTTTCAGAGATAGGGAGCACAACATCCTCCAGGAATAAACCTGAGGGATGGTTTGTCCCCCAACCCCACTATCCGGCGACCAGGATCCACGACCATCACCTCCATCTTTCCAGAATTCAGCTTCAGCCAGCTGGGCCTCATCCATCCTTGGATTTCATTGAGGCAGTTATTAAACACTGAGAGTGCTCCATTCTGGTCAGGTGCAAAAGACAGGTAGAGCTGGGTATTATCGGCATAATGAAACTCCAGCCCATACCATCTTACAATGTCTCCGAGGGGAAGCATGTACACCGCAAACAACATGAGGGGACAGCACTGGGCCCTGAGTCACCCCACAGGACAGAGAGATAGGGTCGGAGGAAAACACTGACACCATCCTCTGAGTTCTATTAGTGAGGAAAGAAAGTAAACCATCTGTGGACCGAACCTGAAAGCCCACAGATGATCCTCAAGCACTCAAGCAGTACCCCATGGTCTACAGTGTCAAATGCTGATGACAGATCCAGCAGGACCAAAATGGACCATTTTTTCTGGTCTCTCACCATCAAGAGATCATTGAGCACCCAAACCAGTGCAGTCTCGGTGCTATGTCTCTTTCTAAAACCGGAATGGAGAGGATCGTAGATGCTATGGATGGTTAGATGGTTGTCTAACTGAGTAGCCACACTTTCTCAATTACCTTCCCAACAAAGGGAAGGTTTGAGATAAACCTGTAGTTGGCGAGGGAGTCGAAGAAGCCTTCTTCAACACTGGTGTCACCACTGCCTCCTTCAGGGAGCAGGGATATTCACCAGAGTCTAAGGAGCACCAGACTATCCTCGCCAAAACCGGGATGATAATCTCCCCACAGCCCATAATCAAGGCTGTAGGGCCCGGGTCTAAACTACAGCATGTAGTGCGCATACCCTGGACAATCCTCATAACATCTTCGATTTCTGGCCTTTTGAAGAGATTCCAGGAACATAGAGGGAAAGCGACCAAGGACTGATCCACGGCCTTTCCCATAGAGAGTGTTGCGCAGGTCTCCGCCCTGATGTCATCCACCTTATCTGCAAAGAACCGAGCAAGCTCCTCACACTGGGATTGTGAAAAGGCTCTATGAACCTGTAGACTGGCTGGATTGCACAGTCTGTCCATGGTTCGAAGAGCTGGGCCAGTCGGTTCTGTGCAGCAGCAATTTCCGGACAGGAATACTGCCTTCTACGGTGGTGCTGACTGATAGGAGTTGATAATGCTCTAGCAGTCTAAGATGGTAGAGCATCTAAGCGATTTCCACCAACACCTCTCTAACCTGCATCCTAATAGTCGCATCTCCTCAGGTTCCCACTCGAACCATGGGGACCGAGGGCAAGAGAGAGAGGATGCACGGAATGGTGCAATGGAATCCAGAGCAGAGGTAATGGCCTTATTATAGGCCAGACCAAAACCTCTGGATCCGAGACATCACAGGGAGTTCTGATAGGTCAAGTGCCGCAGTTAGACCATTGGGAGTCACATCCCGTAAGGGCGGTACTTGACCCTTCCCACAGGGGTAGGTCTACGAGGGGGTGCCAAAATTGAATCTCACAGTGTGATGGTCAGACCATCCGACAGGTTCCACCCCACACCAGAGGCCTCCATCCCAGGAGGAACACCAGATCAAGAGAATGGCCGCATTTGTGAGTGGCAGAGGTAACCACCTGTGAGAGGCCCAATGAATTCATCAGTTGGAGGAAGTGCTGTCCAAATTGCAAGAGTTCATCGTCGATCCAAGCATTGAAGTCTCCCAGCACCATCAACCTGGGGGACTCCAATACCAGGTCAACGACGAAGTCTGCCACTTCTTTAAGGAATGGCTTCTTGTCTCCGGGTGGATGGTAGATGAGAGCCAGTCTATAGCACCCACCTTCCACAATGACACATTCGAATGATCTGGTCTCCTCAACTGGCACACTGGTAAGACTCAATTCAGTCTTGAAACAGACTGCAAACCCCCCAACCCTGCAGTCCAATCTCGGATGGTGACTCACCAAATACCCGGCCGGAACTTCCGCCTCAAGAACGGGGCCAGAATTTCCATTCAGCCAGGTTTCGGTGATGCAAGCCAAATCCGCTGTACTCACCAAGTCCGCCATAATAGCAGTCTTGTTCTATCGGATCTGGCATTTACTGCACCACCGAGTTGGACAGAGCCCCTTGGGTATGGGGGTCGGAACAAAGGAAACTCCAGCTCAGACCTCCATTTCACCCCAGAGTCTTCTGGGCTTAACAATCCGATCTGGTGCTCCCTCGTCCATCCTCCACTGTTCATGCCCCCACCCCCCTCCTCCTATGGGCAATTCAGAAAGCCTGACAGCTGGTAGACTGAGAAAACTAAAGGAGGGGGAAAAAAGGGGCGAAGGGCATGAAGAGTGGAGGATGAATAGCGCACACCCCGGGGGGGGTGGGATAATAATAAATATCCCCGTCCTTCAACATGGAGCAAGACGATGACCTCCTACTCTCACCAAAACTAAAAATCACAGCCCAAAATTAAAATAGCAATTAACCCACCAAATTAAACAACCAAAAAAACAGAACCCCAAACCCAAATGACCTAACTTAATCCAGAATTTCTCAAATAGAACCTACTTTCCGGAAAATAAACAAAACCTAAAACTAACACCATAAATAAACAATAAAAATAAAATAAAGATAAATGATAAACTGAAATAGTAAACAGAGATGGGGGTCCCTCCTCACACAAGGAAATCCCGTCACAAAATCAAACAAACATAATATAAAAAAGAAGATAAACAATAACAAAAGAAAACCCAAATAAAAAAAAATAAATTGGCTAAGAGAACAAGCACTCACACTGCAAGTCTACTTAGCCCCTGGGCACTCTCATTGCACAGGACTAGAACAATATAAAATAACATAAAATATTTGTGAGAACACAGAGACTCCCACTCCCCGGAGACTCACAATAACCGAGCCCTCTCACCGCATGGATATAAAATAAAAATATTTTTGATCCAGAGAGTAGGTTCCAGTCAGGAAAAAAAGTCTCACAGTAACATATAAAATTATAACTAAAATATTAAAACCCGGGACCCATCCATGGCCTCCCCAACACATTAGACAGAGATTCAGCTCTATTAGATCATCAGTACTTGTCCTTTCCTAAGTTCAATTATTCAGCTCCCAAGCTCCAGAATGTTGTACAGTTCAAACAAAAACCAAACAGGACTCCGCTTGACAGCAGGCTCTTGTGGCGGTCAAGATACCAGTCCTCCCACTTTTAACTGAAAATAAGCTTCTCAATCCAGCCCCAAGGGAATTAATAAGTCCTTGTGTCTGCATTTGGCCAGGTCAAAATAAACCACCACGGACCACACACGGCTGGAGCGCCCCCAACCTCCACCCCTATAGGTCAGGGCCCCAGAAAAGGGCAGTACAATGCCTACCCCAACGCTGCAGGCCCCAGGGGCAAACAGAGGCCCAGCCCTCTGGTAGGCTGCTGACTAACCCCTCACCTCTGGGAAAGGAGACCTGGAGAACCCCCACCACGGCAGCCCCAGGTCTTAACCCGGCCCAGAATCTCAGAGCCCAGCAGGTTCAAGCAGAATCTAAAAGAAACGCCAGTCACAAACCAGATTTTCTCCAAATTAGATTGAACAGATTCTACTGAAGGGGGGAGCGCATCCGAACATCAAGTTCAAATACCCAGTCAGTCCCAGGTAAGTCCTCCTCGTACAGAATCCCAGGGAAGAATACCAACACAGTCTCAAAGGATCGTAAAAGCTATATCAAATTCACTGTCCAACAAAGCTGGGGTACACCAAGCGGTGCTCCAAACAGTCAGATTCCGGCGAAACAGTCGCATTCCTGAGGGATAGACAAACCAAAATACAACAACTCACATCAGTGGTGAAAACCTCAGATAGCATCAAACCATATGACGCTGGTTCTCTTCCAGACTGTTAGATTCCAAAAACAATTCTATAAAAACACCACAGTGCATGTAATGTTTCTGTATAAAACCAGAAATATCTTCTGAGTCCGAATACGGTCACAAGGGTCCAGGTCCCGATATAACAAATAATAATTCGCGATCGAAATAAACTTAAAATGACATAAAATAAATTTCGAAGAATTTAAAAGAGACTGAAAATCATGCTAAAATAGAGTAAACCAAATAAAACGCAAGTGAGATTCAGAGCCCGGCTCAAAGTGGACCCACACCGGTTGCCATCTTGGTAACACCAGCAGGGCCAAACAGGATAGTAGACATGGACTAGGGGCTGCCACCTGCCAGTACCTTCTTGTTGCAGCAGCACAGCAGTGAGTCTCAGAAAGAGTAAGAGGCATGGGGGATTACAGAGGCAACAGAAGCCTGCACCAAGACATAGAGGAAGAGGAGCAGAGCAAGAAAATCATGCTGGTTGAACAGTGAGGTAGTGGAGGTGGTGAGAGCAAAATGAGAGGAGCACCAGAGGTATAGGAGGATGGGGAAGGAAGCAGACAGGGAGAAGCATGCAAGATGGTCCAGGGATGTGACCAGAAAAGTGAGAGAAGCCAAGGCCCAGAGGGCTGAGATTAACACAGGGAATTAACAGAGGAGAAAAGACTTTTCAGATACATCAGGAGAAAAGAACTGCAAGGAGACAATAGTAAGGATAAAAAGGGTGGAGTGGACAGAAAAGGGGAAGAGGAGGCAGAAGCACTGAATGAATACTTTTGCTCAGTGTTCATGGAAGAAAGGGGGACTACTACCACCATGGGCTGGGAGGGTGGGAACAGGGAGAGGAGGTGACAGATGGAAGAATTGAGACAAGTAGAGTCCTAGAGGGACTGAGGGCACTAAAGGTAGACAAAGCACCAGGGCCAGATGGTATCCACCCCAGGGTGCCAAGGGAGATGGTGGAGGTGTTGTTGGAGCCACTGGCAGATCTGTACAGCATCTCACTGGAGTCAGAATGTGTGCCACTGGACTGGAGGATGGCACATGTAGTACCATTACACAAGAGCAGACCAAGGGCTAAACTGGGTAATTATCGTTCAGTAAGTCTCACCTCCATAGTGTGCAAACTCATGGAAATGATATTAAAGGAAAGACTGGTGTCATACCTGGAGGACAATGGCCTCCAGGATGTGAGGCAGCATGGGTTAATTTCAAGGAAGTCTTGTCAAACCAACCTGATACAATATTATGACTGGTGACAGGTGAACTGGATAAGGGTCATGAGGTGGATGTTCTTTACTTGGACTTCAGCAAGGCCTTTGATTCTGTCCTTCATGGGTGGCTTGGGTGGAGGATAGCTGGTGTAGGGTAGGGGCAAAAGATGAACTGGAATATAAGCTGGCTGACTGGGAGGCTGCAATGGGTGGTGGTGAGAGGCAAGCTCTCAACTCAAGGCCGGTGATGAGTGGGGTGCCACAGGGCTCTGTGTTTGGGCCAGATATTTGGGCTCTTCATATCAGACATTGCACACAGAGTGGTCAGCAAGAGTAAGTCTGTTCACTGTTGACACCGAAATTAGAGCAGTGATGGATGGAGGGAGGGATGGAAGCAGCTGCAGGGGACCTAAGCAAGCTAGATGAGTGGTCAGAGATGTGGCAGCTGGGGTTCAATGCAAAGAAGTGTAAGGCTATGCACTTTGGGATGAAGATCCCAAGGAGAGAATACTGGCTTGCAGGGGTTAAAGGAATCACTGAGGAGGAGAATGGCCTGGGGTAATGACAACAGGGACTATGAACAACACTGCCCAGTGCAGGAGAGTGACTGCAAAAGTGAACAAAAGGCTGGGGTGCATAGCAAGGGGGTTTTCATCCAGGCAAAGAGAGGTGATCTTGCCCCTCTACAGGTCACTGTTAAGGCTGCACTTAGAGTACTATGTGCAGTTTTGGAGGCCATACCTAAAGCATGATATCAGGCTACTGGAGGGGGTGCAGAGAAGGACAACAAAGATGATATGTGGAATGGAAGGGAGAGACTATGAGAGCAGGCTGGGAGACCTGAATATGTACACCCTGGAGGATAGAAGGGACAGGGGGGACATGATAGAGACATTCAAGTATCTGAGGGGAATCAATAAGGATGGGGCAGATGGGGTCTTTAAGCTACGAAGGGGGAGGGACACCAGGGGGGCATGGGCTAAGAATAGAGGCAGGAAGATTTAGGAGGGAAATGAGGTGACACTATTTCACAGGGAGGGTGGTAGCAAATTGGAACACACCACCAGAATGGGTGGTATCATGTAAATCTGTGAACAGCTTCAAAGGGCATGGGACAGGGAGCAGGGAGAGTGAGGGTGGGGGAGGTGGGGGTGGCAGTGGGATGTCAAGGGAGGTGGGCAGCTACAGGCTAGGGGTACTTGCTGCACACTCGGTGCTGGTTATAGATAGACTGGGTGGTCTGTTTCTGCTGGCACATTCGTATGTTCGGATGAAAAAATGATGACGTTGTCAATTGTGTTTTGTATTGTTTTCTTTGTATGGAGAATATTATGTGCAGTTCCTTTCATGGAACCAAGAATTTGGAGTTTTGACTATGTCACTTCATGATTTTAGAACCATGGGCACTGTACTGAAGTTCGTGCTCACATTTCTGAAACCATGAGGTAACTTAGTCAAAACTCCAAATTCTTGGTTCCATGAAAGGAAATGCACTGAATGTTGTCCATACAAAGAAAACAATACAAAACACAACTGACAGCTTCAGCTTTTATTCAGGCACAGTTAAATAGGGATCCTTTGAGGTATGGATATAATTTATGAAAATGGAGACATTTCAAACAGATGCACATAAGTAATCAATTCCTGTCCCCTTTAAACAGAAGTTCCAAAGAGACAAAACCAGTTATGATGCTAACAACATCTGTAATTGGAAAACACACCAAACCAGCAGCAACCCATGAGCAGTACTAAAAAATCCGTCATAGATCACCCTTGGTTTTGGGACTGGCATCAGTGATACTGATCCAGAAAGCTCTGACAACTGCTTTTTTTAGAACAGGAGGACAAGTGCGATGATCCCTCACAATCCAGGTGGAGTGAACTGAAACCCAACTACCAAGAGTTCAAAAGGTGCCAAAACCAACAAGTTCTG
The DNA here is from genome assembly GCA_016271365.2 of Neoceratodus forsteri. NCBI lineage: Eukaryota > Metazoa > Chordata > Ceratodontiformes > Ceratodontidae > Neoceratodus > Neoceratodus forsteri. The sequence continues at coordinate 925,703,027 of CM057450.1, read as the reverse complement.
GCTAGCCACTACGGCTGTAAATGCATTAACTAGATAAGGGTGTTTCATGGGCTTAAACATAAACATGAATTGCTGTTGCATACACTAACTGAATCAAAGTACAGTACATTGATAAAGGGCAGATATAAAAATAATGCTACCATCTGTATTACAGTTACCTATATATTTCACATTTTATTCAATGCACTGTTATAGCAATCTACTCAACAGAACCGGGCCATCATATACATAAAGGTACTGTACCTTAACTGCTAACGCTGTATGCTGTGACAAGGTGGAAGATAGACACAATGTTGAAACATGTTTAGGAAGACATTTGATGTGTTTCATTTATCTTTTTAGAGATTGCTATACAGTACACACACACATAATTAGTATAATATAAAAGTGCATATACCAAGTGTCAGTGTAAACCTTACACATTTCATTGCACGTTGTTCTCTTGAAGGAAGATCTTGCTGTACAAGGCTTAAAAATGGGTGTTAGGTAAAAATAAACTGGGGTATGTGTGTTACTGAGGGTGTGGCATACTTGATCTTTTATTGCTGCTCCACCTCAGGCACACACAATATGAAAATCAACAATCCCTTGATATGAAGCAACAGGAATTAGTACAAGGACAGAAACTAGTAGTAGACTGAATGAATGGGTAAAGAAGCATGAGTATGATAAGTCAAATAATATTTCAAAAAATCTCACTATTATAATTCATTTTTTACAAATGCGTCTGCACAGTTGACAATTTTTGTAAAAAGATAACAATGAGCTGGCCCGGTGGTGCTGAGGGTTGAGGCGCTGGACGCCACACCTCACGCCACACCAGCAACCCAGGTTCAGGATCAAGCCCGGGTCGGCGGGGGTCAGCAGGGATGGGAAAGGATTGAGCATCCATAGGACTACTCTCCTTCCCCGGGGAGGGGGGATTCCACTCGCCGATGTACTAGTGACCGCTAGCAGAGGCTGGTGGTACTACATGCACGGCCGCAGAATGCAGGGGTTTGAAATTTGGCAGATGTCTTTCGGAGGTGCATGGGAGCGTGCATCAGCTGAGCTGGACATCATTGCACGTCCGAGCTTCAGAGAGAAAATAACATAAAAATACCCTGCTCTCGGGGATAGGCGATGGCACTGCCTCCCGCCAGCCACACTCCACCAGTCGGACTCCGTCCTGTCCCAGGCTGAGCCCAGCCTGGCCACAATCAGATTGTAGATAGAGCACCCTGGACGGATCGGACGGCCCTACCTCTGAGGGGCTGACAGCCGGGGGGTTAGCCGGGTTGGTGCCGGGACGCAGGAGGAGTTTCAGACTAGGAGGTAGAGCTGGGGGTAAGACAGATGCCTGAGAGAGTTCCCTGAGTAGCAGAACATAAAAAGAGTCCACAAAAACCAAAAAGATAACAGTGGGAGTTATTCCACATAACACATAATTGATAAGAGAGAGGTATGAAGTTAGTAAAAATAAAACAAAGTGGAATGGAAGAGAAGTAGCTATAAAATGAAAGGAGGGGGGAATACAGAGCTATTCCAATGGCAACTGGTGATGTGTTCAATTGATCTGCATCTCAGGTGGGTGCACAGGCAAAAATAACATAACATATATGGTAATGAAGAAAAATAAATGTAATACGGCTCACTGCAGAGCAGATTCACGACCACACAAATGTCGGTGGCTGAGACGTTTCTGAAACAAGCAGTAGAAGCAGCCATGCTTCTGGTTGAGTGCCCTTTCGTTTCTCCCAAAAGAGGTTTATTGCACTTCTGGTAACAGAAAACAATGCACTTTGCCAACCATTTAGAGAGGCAATGTTTTGAAACTTCAGTGCGCTGTCTTTTGGGCATAAAGGAAACAAACAATTGATCGGACTTACGAACATCTTTAGTCCGGTTAGTGTAGTAACACAGAATTCTGTGCACACCTAGTGTCAGAAGGGCCTCCCCCTGACTAGAGTACTCTGGGAAGAATACCAGCAGTTGAATTGTCTGATTCAATGTAAACTCAGAAACCACTTTAGGTAAAAACTTAGGGGTTTGTACATCAGAGCCACCTGGTCTCTGTGGAAAATCAAGCAAGGCTCCTTACACACCAGGGCCTGAAGCTCTGAAATTCTTTGAGCTGAAGTAATAGCAACTAAGAAAAGAGCTTTCCAAGACAAATAGTGCTAGCACAACTTGCTGCTGGTTCAAAAGGAGGCAAAGTAAGTTTTTCCAAAACAAAATTCAAGTCCCACGGGGGGGACTGGATTACAAATCAGTGGTTTCAGATGGAAAATTCCTTTCAGGAAGGCTTTGGAAATCTCCAACTGAGCTATGGTTTTGCCATCCATGGGGAGGTGGTCAGCCAAAATGGCACACTGATGGACCTTCAAAGAAGAATAGCAGAGGCTGAGATCTGAAAGATGCAAGAGGTACTCCATGACCTGGGCACCGGGCAAGAGAAAGGGCCCTAACCCTTGGAGACTGCCCAAATGGAGAATCTTTTACATTTCATGGCATACGTAGTTCTGGTAGAAGGCTTTCTGGCCTCTAAGAGGACCTAGGCCACTAGGGCGGAAACTCCAAAGTATAAAGCAGCTATGTCCACAGGTGCCACACATGTAGGTGGATGGATTTGAGGCCCGGATGCGCCAGTGTGCCCTGCACCTGAGTCAGAAGATCATGGCAGAGAGGTAGAGGTACAGGGGGTTCCATCAATAGCTGTTGAAGCAGAGGGAACCAAATCTGATGAAGTCAAAGAGGAGCTATTAGAATTATGTGAGCCCCTTCCACCTGTAGCTTCAGGAGAACCCTCTGAAGCACTGGGAAGGGAGGAAAGGTGTACAAGAATCTCCCTGTCCAGCAAAGAGACAGCGCGTCTCACCAGAAAACACCATTCCTGGGAACAAGCAAGCAAAAATTGGGTAGTTTTGTGTTGGATGGAGAGATGAAGAGGTCTATCTATGGCTGACCCCACAGGTCGAATAAGCTTTCTACCACCTTTTGATTTAGCTCCCGTTCATCAGCCCTGACAGTGGTGTGGCTGAGACTGTCTGCCAGGATGTTACTGACACCCGGCACATGGACAGCAGTCAAGCACCACCTTCCGGCATAGCGGGTACGAGCGAGTGCCTACCTGTTTGTTCAGGTACCAGACCACAGACATATTGTCAGTCTGAACCAGGAGTGTTCCCGGACATAGAAGAGGCTGGAAGGCCTGGAGGACATACAGCACTGCCCTCATTTTTAACACACTGATGTGTTGAGACGCTTTCAGCTGAGACCATGTTCCCTGGGTCTGATGGTCTCCTAGGTGGGCTCCCCAGCCTTGACACAAAGCATCCATTGTAAGGGTCATGGTAGGAGCAGGGAGTTGAAAGAAAACCCCCGTGAAGATACTGGACAATTCCTGCCACCAAAGAAGATCCTTCTTCATGTACCCAGACACTAGGGCCCTGTGGTCCAGGTTGTCCAGCTGCTGATCCCATTGGACATGAAGAGTCCATTGGGTCACCCTCATATGCCATCTGGCTAGAGGAACTGTAGGGATCACAGCTGCTATCAGCCTGAGAAGATGGAGATTTGACCAGGCTATGGTTCCGCGTGAGTTGGCCACTAATCTGGCCTGTTCCTGCAGGATCTCCGCTCTGTCCGATGGGAGGAAGGCCCTGTCCTGGACCATATCCAGCACTACCCCAAATCAATTGTAGGCACTGGAAGGGGTGGGACAGGGGATAGTTGACTGTTATTCCAAGTCTGGAAAAGAGGTCCAGGGTGCAGGAGAGGGACTCCCTCAGACTGCTCTGTGATAGGGCTGACAGAAGCCAGTCATCCAGATACAGGCACAGTTAGATTCCTCTGCAGCATACATCCACAGCCACCACTGCTAGGCATTTGGTAAAAACCTGAGTTGTTGAGTATAGGCCAAAAGGGAGAGCCTTGAACTGTTATAGTTCCCCCTGGAAGGCAAACCGAAGAAAGCGTCAGTGGGCCTGGAAGGCAGGGATGTGCAGGTAAGCATCCTGCATGTCCAGCGCACAAAGCCCATGGCCCTTGTGGAGCAGGGGTAGAAGTCCCTGGATGGTGAGCATGCAGAACCTCTTGTACTCGACGTACAGATTGAGCATGCTGAGGTCCAAGATGGGTCTTAGGTCATTCATCTTTTTGGGCACTGGGAATAAATGGAAGTAGTACCTTCTTCCTGTCTGTGCTGAAGCCACAGGCTCTATGGCTGACTTTTGCAGAAGAACCTGGATCTTGTCCCCTATCAGAGACAGGTGCCTTGGAGGATAATGGGAGAGGCCTGGGGGTGGTTCCGGAGGCCTGTCTAGGAACTCTGTGGTGTGACCTCTTGCTATTAACTGAAGGACCCAAGAGTCTGTGGTTATGCCCTGCAACCCCAGAAGGTGGAAGGCAAATCTTCCCATCCATTGGTTCCCCCAAGGGATCTGGAGGAGACAAGGGGGTCACCCATAAGTCAGGAGACTGAGGGGAAGGAGCTGGCAGCTCCTCCAGGGGGCTTCTTGGACTTAGCAAGGGGAGTTGGGGTTCCTGATGCTGGATACTGGCATTTGGTCTGGCGTTTGGCAGGGGCCTCTTTGGTCTGGCATCTCTACTGCTGATGAAAAGGCTGTTTGCCTTTGTAAACCCCTCGGTACATGAAGTGGACATCATGGATGGATTTACTGTGGTCCTGCAATTCAGTGCTAATATCCTTGGCGTCATGTCCACATAACATGGATCCCCTGAAAGGGGCATCTAGGATGGAGTTCTGGACATCTTGTGCCAGGCCAGCAATCCTCAGCCATGAATGTCACCTAATACAGACAGCAGTGACTGTGGTGTGAGCAACTGAGTCTACTGTGTTATAAGTGGCCAGGAGGGCATGATGACAGGAGATTTTAGCCATTCTCACTGTCTTGGCAATCTCGGCCTTAAGCTCCCGGTCCTGGCTAGCTTCCAGCTTGGACTCCAGTGAGGCCAGAGAAGATCTCTGGTAGGAAACCATATGAGCCACATAATTAAGGGACCTGAGGGCACAAGTGGAGGAGGAATGGATCTTGCAACCAAAATTGTCCAGCTGCTTAGACTCCTTATCAGGAGGAGACATGCTCAAATGTTTAGGTTTAGAGGACCAGTCGTGGGTAGCCATGGTAACAACCGAGTCTGTATTGGGATGCCCAGTAAGGTGTGTGACCCCATCTGGGGGGTGGTACATCCTGTCTGCCTTTTTTGAAACAGCCGGAATGGAGGAAAACTGTTGCCAGATAGTGGATGTCAGGTCTTCATGGGGTCCAGTCCAAGGCAGAATGGGCTGTCAGTCATGACTAGATGCTCTGCAAGCCTTTTCCGCTTTGGATCCTGTTCCTGGGTAGCCCAGCCATGGGCATTTTGTATAGTTATGAGGAGTTCCACAAAGGAAGGGTCCCCCAGAGGGGACTTCAGGGACTCCTTAGGCTGAGGCTCTATAGGTGTATGTGTACCAGAGCTGGAGGATGAATCTGAGTCAGAGTCCGAAGGGTGCCTGCTGGGGATCTGAACCCTTTTTAGAGGAGTGTCCTGGATTTTATCTCTGACCTGGTGTCTAGAGAAGCCTTCTCTGGGAAGATGGGAATCCACAGGAGAGGCTGATCTAGGGGTCAGAAAGGAATTGGAGTAGAGGTCACCACTGGTTTCTGATGGTCAAGTTCTGAGGCTAGTTGAGTCCTGGCCTTCTGAATCAGAGTCTGAAACACTGCCTGGATATCAGCCTGAGGCTGCTGTGGAGGCAGAGGCTGAGGAGGAGGAGGAGGAGGAGGTGGTATAAGAGGAGGCTGGTATAATGGATAGCCTGGCATCTGATATTGAGGGTATCCATGAGCCTGATAGGATTAGGGGAAGACAGAAGGAGCATACCCTTGATTAGACATAACCCAGCATCTAGTACCCTGGTACATAATGTGGTTGACAACCCGGTGTTGGATACCCCGGCCTAGGGTGCATTGGGTATTGTGGGGGTAGATAGCCTGGAACATTACTCATAGGTCCAACTGGAGGAGGAGCTGATGGCCCAGCAGGAGGTCCAGAGGGGCCAGGTGTCAGCCCTGTACAGACATTCAAAGGGGCTGGCACTGGATCAGGTACAGGAATGTCTGGTGCCAGAAGATGCAGTGCCTAGAGGCCTGACAGAAGGCCATCCAGCATTTGAGGAATAGCCGGAGTGTCAGATATACCCTGACCAAGTGAAGGGTCACCTGGCGAAGGGTCACTTGGCTTCGGGGTGTGAGTAGAACCCGACGGAAGACCCACTATTGTCTGGGGAGCTGGAGTCCAAGATGGTGGAACCTGGTTGTCCAAGGGGGCTTGGGTTGAGGAAGTCCTGATGGAATGTCCCTGGAGGGATTAACAATAGGCCCACTGGGTGAACCAGGAAGAAACTGACCTGGCAAAGGCAGGGGAACCTCCAGATTAGTGCCTACCTCCAGCTCTTAATCTTCAGGCAAGGCCGGAGGGTCCACTCAGGTCAGTGGGAGAGAGGAACCATCTAAAGACTGTTGCGTGTCCAGCAGCTGGCTCAACTTGATGTCAGGGGTATGCTGTGACCCCGATGGAAGAACCTCAGCTGTGTAGTCCCCAGAGGAACCAGGGACCGACTTATCAGCAGTGGCCATGCAGACATCAGAAGAACTAATGTCCAACTTATCGGCCTGGGCCATGCAGCAACAGCAGAGCTGGAGTCCAGTTTACCAGCTGTGACTGTGCACTCCTCGGTGGGACCAGGGAACGACTTATTTACCTGGCTGCTGGTGATAGACCCTGAAGAAGATATGGGCCTAAGGAGCACAATAGGGGTTCAGTCCTCCAAGAACAGCCCAGACTGCACCGTGAGCAAAACAGGCAGGGATGCTGTGGTCTGATCAGCCAAAGTGGTAGAAGACCTGGCAGTAGGGGTACTTACCGAAGTGGAGGCCCCCCGGTGCCAGTGGTGCCTGATGGTCACCACCAAGTGGATAGAGGCCTATCCCGGTCTCGGTGCACCTCCTTGTCCTTTTTCTTCTTTTTGGGTTCTGGTGTTGGAGAAGATTTTTCCTGCAGTTTCTGCAGCTCCTTTTCCATCAAAACTAGGTGCTCCTCCAGCAAGTGGGCTTCAAGCTTTTTCCTGGTGCCTGATCCGTGTGGCCTACTTGAGGGATCAGTAGGCCACATAGTCCTTAATCCAGTGTCTGGGGCCTAGGCAGATCACACAGCGAGAATGCTCGTCTGCATGCAAGATCTGAGTTCCACAGGACTTGCGCTTCTTTTTTTTTGATGCATCACCCAACTGTTCATGAATAGGCCAGTGGGTGAAGCAGGAAGAGACTGACCCAGCAAAGAAAGGGGAACCTCCAGATTAGTGCCCACCTCCGGCTCTTGATCTTCAGGCAAGCCCAGAGGGTCCAGTTGGGTCAGTGGGAGCGAGGAACCCTCTAAAGACTGTTGTGTGTCCGGCAGCTGGCTCACCTCAATGTTGGGGGTATCCTGTGACCTTGATGGGAGAGCCTCAGCTGTGTGGTCCTCAAAGGAACTGGGGAGTGACTTATCAGCTGCAGCCGTGCAGACGTCAGAAGAGCTAATGTCCACCTTATCGGCCTGGACCATGCAGACAACAGCGGAGCTGGAGTGCAGCTTACTGGTTGTGACCGTCTGCTCCTCGGTGGGGCCAGGGAGGGACTTATTGACCTGGCTGCTGGAAATAGACCCTGAAGAATATATGGGCCTAAGTAGCACAATAGGGGTTCCATCGTCCAAGAAGAGCCCCGACTGCACCATGAGTAAAGCAGGCGGGAAGGTGGTGGCTTGATCCGCCGGAGCGGTAGGAGACCTGGCAGTAGGGGTGTTTACCGAAGTGGAGGTCCCTGCAGTGTCAGTAGTACCTGATGGTCACAGCCAAGTAGATGGAGACCTATCCCAGTCTTGGTGCCTCTACTTGTTCTTTTTCTTCTTTTTGGGTTCTGGTATTGGAGAAGATTTTTCCAGAAGATTCTGCAGCTCCTTTTCCATCAAAGCTGGGTGCTGCTCCAGCAAGTTCTGTAAAAATACAAAATGGCCATACTGGGTGCAACTTGTACAAATACTGCTGTTCCAGTCACTCTGGCTGCACTGTTCAGTCCAACTTTTATGTATCTGGTCCACTTCTGGATGTCTGTTTTTTTTAACCCGTCCTTGGCATGGTTGAAAATGGAACCATCAGGACCAGACCAGATAGGTAAAAGTCAGACTAGATCATCTGTAGTGAGTAGATCAGCAATATTGGCACAAGCTGTGCCCAGTCCAGATTTTACAAATCTGGCCCAAGTCTGATGATCTGGTTTTTACCCATACCCCACTGCATGTGGCTTAGTGGCATACTATACAGATGGATGCAGAGTCTAACCCATTGAAGGCTGAAGTTTCAGAAAAACATTATGTTAAAAATATCAAGACTCACTCAATTCCTAATGATCCCCAACCCCCAAGCCACACTTAGTCCTCTACCAAAGTCATGCTCAAATATTGGTGCCTCTACATCCACACCATTAAGCCTTTAATGCCATCATGCCTCTTCTGCTGTCATGAGCTCCCACATCCATGAAGTCCAATTCTGCTTGTGGCAGCCCCCCATCCCCAAACCAGGTAATTTTCCAGGGAGCAGCTCTTTACACCACATCAACTATATTACTGCTAAACAACTTATTATTAAACATTTTGTTGAGACATTTTTGTTTTAGTATATCCATGGTCAGGAAAAATGAATTTGTAAAAGAAACCAAATTCCCCACCTATCAGTTCATTTAATCACAATACAGCATGTTATGAACTGATCAGATTATATGAGTGACCTAAGTCAAACAAAAATTAGACACACATGCCTACCTATTTGCAAGTGAAGCAAATGTGGTTACTATCATTGAGTTGTAAACACCTACAGTCACAAATTGCAGGTTAAGAACATTCAGTAGAACTGCCTGCCTGAGAAAATGAAGTTGTTGTATTATTTGAAAAAAAGGCATCATTGGGACTCTTTGCTCTGGAGTGTCCTGCAAAGTGGCAGAATGACTGCTCTTAGGGTGGTGGTGTAAAATGGTTTAATGAGGTGTTCCTAGGGGCTGAGGGCACAGCAGAGCTTATTTGTTAAGTAGAAAGCACCAGAAAGTGTTTAACCCATTCTACTTCCAATAGCTTTGTGGCTTAGTGACATACCGTACAGATGGATGCAGTTTAACCCATTGAAGGTTGAAGTTTCAGAAAAGCATTATGCTAAAAATAACAGGACTCACTCAATTCCTGATGATCCCCCACCCCCAAGTCACACTTAGTCCTCTATTAAAGTCATGCTCAAATATTGGTGCCTCTACATCCACACCATAGGCTTTTAATGCTATCATGCTTCTTCTGCTGCCATGAGCCCCCCATCCATGAAGTCCATTCTGCTTGTGGCATCCCCTCCCCAACCAGGTAATTTTCCAGGGAGCAGCTTTACACCACATCAACTAAATTATTGCTAAACTCCTTATTTGTAAACATTTTGTTGAGAAATGTTTGTTTTAGTATATCCATGGTCAGGAAAAATGAATTTGTAAAAGAAACCAAATTCCCCACCTATCAGTTCATTTAATCACAATACAGCATGTTATGAACTGATCAGATTCTATGTGTAACCTAAGTCAAACATAAAATAGACACACACATGCCTACCTATTTGCAAGTGAAGCAAATGTGGTTACTATCATTCAGTTGTAAACACCTATAGCCACAAATTGCAGGTTAAGAACATTCAGTAGAATATAAACAGTAGCCCAGAACTGCCTGCTTGAGAAAATGAAGTTGGTGTATTATTTTGAAGCAGGCATCACTGGGACTCTTTGCTATAGAATGTCCTGCAAAGTAGCAGAATGACTGCTCTAAGGATGGTGATGTCAAATGGCATAATGAGGTTTCCTAGGGGTTGACGGCACAGCAGAGCTTATTTATTATGCAGAAAACTCCGGGGCCTGTTTAATCCAATCTACTTCCAATAGCTTTCTATGATGTCTGTTCTATCCATTGCTAATCTGACACGGAATGACTGTCAGAAGATATTGAGTTAACTTTCTGTGGGTTCAATTAACTCCTCAAGCCAGAGGAAATATAATGCTCTACAGCTTTCTATAAACACAGACAGTGCAGTAATGAGGCTTCAGTGGAGGAATATATTTTTAACACTCTATCATGTTGTTTGGTAGCAAAAATGACATCAGCCCTTTTCTAAATCCAAAACGTCTGCTGGGCCATAAATGGAGGACATGGGGGGGGGCAAGAACTGCAAGAGACAAATCAAAGTGATGACGACAGAGGCAATGGGAGTATTTTGAAAGACCAACTGTTGGAATGCTGAGTTTCAGGAGCCCAAGACCAATTGCTCAAAACTCGATATCCCAACAGTCAGTAATTGAACACAGTGGAGTTTGTTATCTATGGTAAGGGGATGAGGGGGGGATGAAGCAGGCATCACTGGGGCTCTTTGCAATGGAATGTCTTCCAAAGTAGCAGAATGACTTCTCTTAGGATGGTGATGTCAAATGGCTTAATGAGGTGTTCCTAGGGGTTGAGGGCACAGCAGGCCCCTTTTGCACCTGGAAGCCTGCAAGCTCTGATCGCCCTCTCCAGAGCTGAACAGCTCAAGAGCTGAGGGACACTTGGCCCAGGACAGCTGGCACACAATGAGCCACCGCATGAGAACACAAGCCCAGACTCTGAAGCCTGTAAGCTCTGACCACCCTCTCCAGGGTTCAACAGCTCAAGAGCCGAGGGACACGCAGCCCCTGGCCAGCACATGCTCAGCCACTGCCCGAGACCACAAGCCCAGACCCTGAAGCCTGCAAGCTCTGACTGCCCTCTCCAGGGCTCAACAGCTTAGGAGCTGAGGGACACTCAGCCCCCAAACAGTCAGAGACAGGCTGAGCAGCTGCCTGAGACCACAAGCCTGGACTGCAAAGCCTGCAATCTCTGACCACCTTCTCCAGGGCTCAACAGTTCAAGAGCTGAAGGACACTCAGCCCCCGCACAGCCGACACATGCTGAGCTGCCACCCGAGACTACAAGCCCAGACCCCAAAGCCTGCAAGCTCTGACCACCCTCTCCAGGGCTCAACAGCTCAAGAGCCGAGGAACATTCGGCCCCCAGACAACCAGAGACATGCTGAGCAGCTGCCAAAGACCACAAGCCTGGACTGCGAAGACTGCAACCACTGACCACCTTCTCCAGGGCTCAAGAGCCTGTCCAGGGCTCAACAGCTCAAGAGCCGAGGAACATTCAGAGCACAGCCAGCTGGCACAAGCTCAGATCCTGCCCGAGACCACAAGTCCAGACCCCAAAGCCTGCAAGCTCCGACCATCCTGTCCAGGGCTCAACAGCTCAAGATACAAGGGACACCTGGCCCTTGGATGGCCGGCACATGCTCAGACACTGCCCAAGACCACAAACACAGACCACAAACCCTGCAAGCTCTGATCAAACTCTCCAGGGCTCAACAGCTCAAGAGGCGAAGGACTCTCGGCCCCCCCCCACGGTCGGCAGACACTCAGGTGCTGCCCGAGACCACAAGCCCAGACCCAAAGCCTGCAAGCTCTGATCACCCTCTCCAGGGCTCAACAGCTCAAGCACTGAGGGACACTCAGCCCCCGGATGGTCGGCAGACACTGAGCCACCGCCTGAGACCACAAGCCAGGACCACAAAGCCTGCAAGCTCTGATCATCTTCTCCAGGGCTCAACAGCTCTAAAGCCGAAGTACACTCAGACCCTGGCAGGCTGCCACATGCTGAGCCACAGCCCGAGACCACAAGCCCAGACCCCAAAGCCTGCAAGCTCTGACCACCCTCTCCAAGGCACCATAGCTCAAGAGCCGAGAAACACTCGACTCCCAGACAGCCAGAGACATGCTGAGCAGCTGCTCGAGACCACAAGCCTGGACTGCAAAGCCTGCAACCACTGACCACCTTCTCCAGGGCTCAATAGCTCAAGAGCCTGTCCATGGCTCAACAGCTCAAGAGTCGAGAGACACTCAGAGCGCAGCCAGCTGGTACATGCTCAGATCCTGCACAAGACCACAAGTCCAGACCCCAAAGCCTGCAAGATCTGACCACCCTATCCAGGGCTCAACAGGTCAAGAGACAAGGGACACTTCACCCCGGATGGCCGGCACATGCTCAGACGCTGCCTGAGACCACAAACATGGACCCCAAAGCCTGCAAGCTCTGGCCACCCTCTCCAGGGCTCAACAGCTCAAGAGCCAAGGGATACTCGGCCCCCGTACGGCCGGCAGACACTCAGGCACTGCCCAAGACCACAAGCCTGGACCCCAAAGCCTGCAAGCTCTGATTACCATCTCCAGGGCTTAACAGCTCAAGAGTTGAGGGACACTCAGCTCCTGGATGGCCAGCAGATGCTGAGCCACTGCCTGAGACCACAAGCCAGGACCCCGAAGCCTGCAAGCTCTGATCATCTTCTCCAGGGCTCAACAGCTCAACAGCTGAGGGACACTCGGCCCCTGGATGGAGGGCAGACACTAAGTTGCGACCTAAGACCACAAGCCCACACCCCGAAGCCCGCAAGCTCTAACTGCTCTCTCTCCAGGGTTCAACAGCTTAAGAGCCGAAGGACACTTGGCCCCCGAACAGCCGGCACACGCTGTGCCGCCACCTGAGACCTCAAGCCCAGACCCTGATGCCTGCAAGCTCTGACCACCCTCTCGAGGGCTCAACAGCTCAACAGCCAAGGGACACTCGGCCCCCGTATGGCCGGCAGACACTCAGGCACTGCCCGAGACCACAAGCCTGGACTCCAAAGCCTGCAAGCTCTGATTACCATCTCCAGGGCTTAACAGCTCAAGTGTTGAGGGACACTCAGCTCCCCGATGGCCAGTAGATGCTGAGCCACTGCCTGAGACCACAAGCCAGGACCCTGAAGCCTGCAAGCTCTGATCATCTTCTCCAGGGCTCAACAGCTGAGGGACACTCGGCCCCTGGATGGAGGGCAGACACTAAGTTGTGACCTAAGACCACAAGCCCACACCCCAAAGCCTGCAAGCTCTAACTGCTCTCTCTCCAGGGCTCAACAGTTTAAGAGCCGAAGGACACTTGGCCCCCGAACAGCCAGCACACGCTGTGCCGCCACCTGAGACCTCAAGCCCAGACCCTGATGCCTGCAAGCTCTGACCGCCCTCTTGAGGGCTCAACAGCTCAAGAGATGAGGGACACTCAGCCCCCAGATGGCCAACACATGCTGAGCCACTGCCAGAGACCACAAACCCAGACTCTGAACGCTGCAAGCAGCACTGACCACCATCTCCAGGGCTCAACAGCTCAAGAGTTGTGGGACACTCGGCCACCAGATGGCTGGCACATGCTGAGCTGCCCAACGAGACCACAAGCCTGGATGCCAAAGTCTGCAAACTCTGACCACCCTCTCCAGGGCTGAACTGCTCAAGAGCAAAGTGACACTTGGCCCCCAGACAGCCAGCACATGCTGAGCTGTCGCCCAAGACCACAAGGACAGACCATAAAGCCTGCATGTTCTAACCACCCTCTCCAGGGCTCAACAGCTCAAAAGCCAAGGAACACTCAGCCCCCGGGAGGCCGGCGCCTGCTCAGCTGCTGCTCGAGATCACAAGCCCACACCCTGAAGCCTACAAGCTATAAGAGCCCTCTCCAGGGCTCCATAGCTAAAGAGTCAAGGGATACTTGCCCCTGGAAGGCCAGCACATGCTCAGCCACTGCCCGAGACCACAAGCCCAGACCCTGAAGCCTGCAAGCTCTGAACGCCCTATCCAGGGCTTAACAGCTCAAGAGCCGAGGAACACTCAGCCCCCAGATGGCCAACACATGCTGAGCCACTGCCAGAGACCATAAGCCCAGACTCTGAAGCCTGCAAGCAGCTCTGACCACCATCTCCAGGGTTCAACAGCTCAAGAGCCAAGGGACACTCGGCCCCCAGATGGCCGGCACATACTGAGCTGCCACCCAAGACCACAAGCCTGGACCCCAAAGCTTGCAAGCTCTGACCACCCTCTCCAGGGCTCAACAGCTCATCAGCGGAGGGACACTCAGTCCCTGGACAGCGAGCACATGCTCAGCCACCGCCAGAGACCACAAACCCTGACCCCAAAGCCTGCAAGCTCTCACCACCCTCTCCAGGCTCAAAAGCTCAAGAGCCAAGGAACACTCGGCCTCCGGGTGGCCAGCACATGCTCAGCCACTGCTCGAGACCACAGGCCCAGACCCTGAAGTCTGCAAGCTCTGACTGCCTTCTCCAGGGCTCTGCATCTCAACAGTTGATGGATACTCACCCCTGGAAGGCCAGCACATGCTCAGCCACTGCCTGAGACCACAAGCCAAGACCCCGGAGCCTGTAAGTTCTGATCACCCTCTCCAGGGCTCAACAGCTCAAGTGCTGAGAGGCACTCAGCTCCCAGACAGCCGGCACATGCTCAGTCACTGCTCGAGACCACAAGCCCGGACCCTGAAGCCTCCAAGGTATGGCTACAGCAGTAGCCAATTGGAATGTGAGCACCTTTTTTGTTCCCCATTCAGATTAGTCTTCAACTTCCTCAGCTTCTTCTTGCTCCCAATGCTCTGACCACCCTCTCCTGAGCTCAACAGCTCAAGAGCCAGGGGACACTCGGCCCCCAGACAGCCGGCACATGCTGAGCCACCCCCCTGAGACCACAAGTCTGGACCCCAAAGCCTGAAAGCTTGACTGCCCTCTCCAGGGCTCAACAGCTCAAGAGCTGATGGACACTTGGCCCCTGGATGGCCGGCACAGCCTCAGCAACTGCCCGAGACCACAAGCCCAGACCCCAAAGCCTGAAAACTCTGATCACCCTCTCCAGGACTCAACAGCTCAAGAGCAGAGGGACACTCAGCCCCCAGACAGCTGGCACACGCTCAGCAACAACCCAAGACCATAAGCCCAGACCCCAAAGCCTGCAAACTCTGACTGCCCTCTCCAAGGCTGAACAACTCAAGAGCCGAGGGACACTCGGCCCCTGGATGGATGGCACATGCTGAGCCACCACCCGAGACCACAAGTCCAGACCCCAAAGCCTCCAAGTTCTGACCATGCTATCCAGGGCTCAACAGCTCAAGAGCCAAGGGACACTCAGCCCCAGATGGCCAGCACACGACGAGTAGCCACCCGAGACCACAACCCGGACCCCGAAGCCTGAAAGCTCTGACCGACATCTCCAGGACTCATCAGCTCAAGAACTGAGGGACACTCATCCCCCGGATGGCCAGCACAAGTTGAGATGCTGACTGAGACCACAAGCCCTAATCACAAAGCCTGCAAACTCTGACTGTCCTCAACAGGGCTCAACAGCTCAACAGCCGAGGGACACTTGGCCCCCGGATGGCCAGCACATGCTGAGCCGCTGACGGAGATAACAAGCAAGGACCCTGAAGTCTGCAAGCTTTGATGGCCCTCTCCAGGGCTCAACTGCTCAAGAGCCAAGGGAAACTCGACCCCCAGATGGCCGGCACATGCTCAGCCATCACCTCAGACCATAAGCCCGGACTACAAAGCCTGCAAGCTCTGATTGCCATGTTCTGGGCTCAACAGCTCCAGAGCCGAGGGACACTCAGAACCTGGATGGCGGCACACACTGAGCCACTGCCTGAGACCGCAAGCCCAGACCCCGAAGCCTGCAAGTTCTGACAACCCACCCATGGCTCAACAGCACAAGAGCCAAGGCACACTCGACCCCCGGATGGCCTTCACATGCTGAGTAGCCACCTGAGATGACAAGCTCGGACCCCGAAGCCTGCAAGCTCTGACCGCCCTCTGCAGGGCTCAACAGCTCAAGAACCGAGGGACATTCAGTCCCTGGACGGCTAGCACATGCTGACCTGCCACCCAAGACCACAAGCCTGGACCCCGAAGCCTGCAAGCTCTGACCACCCTCTCCAGGGCTCAACAGCTCAAGAGCTGAGGGACACTCGGCCCCCGGAGAGCTGGCACATGCTCATCCACAACCCGAGACCATAAGCCCAGACCCCAGATCCTGCAAACTCTGACTGCCCTCTCCAAGGCTGAACAACTCAAGAGCTGAGGGGCACTCGGCCCCTGGATGGATGGCACATGCTGAGCCACCACCCGAAACCACAAGTCCGGACCCCGAAGCCTGCAAGCTCTGATGACCCTCTACAGGACTCAACAGCTCAACAGCCAAGAGACACGTGGCTCCCTGATGGCCGGCACATGCTCAGCCGCTGCCCGAGACAACAAGCAAGGACCCCAAAGACTGCAAGCTCTGATGGCCCTCTCCAGGGCTCAACTGCTCAAGAGCCAAGGGAAACTCGGCCCCCCGAATGGCCGGTAAATGCTCAGCCACCACCTGAGACCATAAGCCCAGACTATGAAGCCTGCAAGCTCTGACTGCCATGTCCTGGGCTCAACAGCTCTAGATCCAAGGGACACTCAGAACGTGGACGGCCGGCACAAGCTGAGCCACTGCCTGAGACCACAAGCCCAGACCCCGAAGCCTGCAAGCTCTGACTGCCTACTCCATGGCTCAACAGCTCAAGAGCCAAGGCACACTCTACCCCCAGATGGCTGGCACATGATGAGTAGCTGCCCGAGATGACAAGCCCGGACATCGAAGCCTGCAAGCTCTGACTGCCCTCTGCAGGGCTCAACAGTTCAAGAACCGAGAGATACTCAGCCCCTGGATGGCTGGCACATGTTGACCTGCCACCCAAGACCACAAGCCCGGTTTTTGAAGCCTGCAAGCTCTGACTGCTCTCTCCAGGGCTGAACAACTCAAGAGCGGAGGGAAAGTCGGCACCTGGACAGCCGGCACATGCTGAGCCACAGACCGAGACCACAAGCCCAGACCCCAAAGCCTGAAAGCTCTGACCACCCTCTCCAGGACTCATCAGCTCAAGAACTGAGGGACACTCATTCCCAGGATGGTCAGCACAAGCTGAGCTGCCGACCAAGACCACAAGCCCTGACCACAAAGCCTGCAAGCTCTGACCACCCTCTCCAGGGCTCAACAGCTCAAGAGCCGAGTCACACTCGTACCCAAGACAGCTGGCACATGCTAAGCCACTGCCAGAGACCACATGCCCAGACCCAGAAGCCTGCAGTCTCTGACCACTTTCTCCAGGGCTCAACAGCTCATGAGCCAAGGGACACTCGGCCCCAGATGGCAGCACATGCTGAGATGCTGCCCAAGACCACAAGTCCAGACCCTGAAGCCTGTAAGCTCCGACAACCCTCTCCAGGGATCAACAGCTCCAGAGCCGAGGGGCACTTCACCCCCGAATGGCCAGCACATGCTCAGATGCCACTAGAGACCACAAAAATGGACCCAAAGCCTGCAAGCTCTGACCACCCTCTACAGGGCTCAACAGCTCAAGACCCGAGGGACACTTGGACCCCAGGTGGCCGGCACATGCACAGACTCCACCCAAGACCACAAACTCAGAGCCTGAAGCCTGCAAGCTCTGACCGCCCTCTCCAGAGCACAACAGCTCAAGAGCCAAGGGACACTCAGCCCACAGCTGGACGACACATGATGAGATGCTACCCGAGACCACAAGTCCAGATCCTGAAACCTGCAAGCTCTGACTGCCCTCTCAGGCTCAACAGCTCAAGAGCTGAGGGACACTTGGCCCACAGAAGGCCAGCACAAGCTCAGACGCTGCCAGAGACCACAAAAATGGACCCTGAAGCTTACAAGCTGTGACTGCCCTCTCCAGGGCTCAACAGCTCAAGAGCCAAGGGACACTCGGCCACCGTACGGCCGGCAGACACTGAGGTGCTGCCTGAGATAACAAGCCCGGACCCCAAAGCCTGCAAGCTCTGATCGCCCTCTCGAGGGCTCAACAGCTCAAGAGCAAAAGGACACTTGGCCCACAGACAGCTGGCACATACTCAAACGCCACCCGAGACCACAAACCCAGACCCCAAAGCCTGCAAGCTCTGACCGCCCTCTCGAGGGCTCAACAGCTCAAGAGCCAAGACACACTTGAATCCTGTATGGCTGGCAGACACTGAGGTGCTGCCTGAGACCACAAGCCAGGACTCCAAAGCCTGCAAGCTCTGATAGTCATCTCCAAGGCTCAACAGATCAAGAGCTGAGGGACACTTGGACCCTGGATAGCCAGCAGACACTTAGCTGCGGCCCAAGACCACAAGCCCAGATCCTGAAGCCTGCAAGCTCTGATCATGCTCTGCAGGGCTCAACAGCTTAAGAGCCGAGGGACACTTGGCCCCAGGATGGCAGGCACATGCTAAGCCACCACACGAGACCTCATGCCCAGACCCCGAAGCCTGCAAACTCTTACCGCCCTCTCCAGGGCTCAACAGCTCAAGAGCTGAGAGATATTCGGCCCCCAGATGGACGACACATGCTGAGCCGCTGCCACAGACTACAAGCCCAGCCCCCAAAGCCTGCAACCAGCTCTGACCACTCTCTCCAGGGCTCAACAGCTCAAGAGCTGAGGGACACTTGGCCGCGAGATGGCTGGCACATGCTGAGCTGCCACCAGAGATCACAAGCCTGGACCCCAAAGTCTGCAAGCTCTGACAGCCCTCTCCAGGACTAAACAGCTCAAGACCTGAGGGACACTCGGCCCCGAGATAGCCGGCACATGCTGATCCACTGCCTGAGACCACAAGCACAGACCCCAAAGTCTGCAAGCTTTGACCGCCCCCTCCAGGGCTCAACAGCTCAAGAGCTGAGGAACACTCGGCCCCCAGATGGCCGACACACACTGAGCTGCTGCCAGACACCACAAGCCCAGACTCCGAACACTGCAAGCAGCTCTAACCACCCTCTCCAGGGCTCAACAGCTCAAGAGCCAAGGGACACTCGGCCCCTGGATGGCCAGTACATACTGAGCTGCCACGCAAGACCACAAGCCCAGACCCCAAAGCCTGCAAGTTCTGACCACCCTCTCCAGGACTGAACACCTCTACAGCCAAGGGACACTCGGCCCTCACGGACAGCTGGCACATGCAGAGCCACCGCCAGAGACCACAAGCCCAGATCCTGAAGCCTGCAAGCTCTCATCACCCTCTCCAGGCTCAACAGCTCAAGAGCCAAGGGATATACTGCCTCTGGGTGGCCGGCACATGCTCAGTCACCGCTCAAGACCACAGGCCCAGACCCTGAAGCCTGCAAGCTCTGACCACCTTCTCCAGGGCTCCACAGCTCAACAATCGATGGATACTCAGCCCCCGGATGGCCAGTACATGCTCAGCCACTGCCCGAGACCACAAGCCTGGACCCTGAAGCCTGAAAGCTCTGACCGCCCTCTCCAGGGCTCAACACCTTAAGAGCTGAGGGACACTCAGCCCCAGGATGGCCGGCACAGCCTGAGCCTCCACCCAAGACCACAAGCCCGGACCCCAAAGCCTGCAAACTCTGACTGCCATCTTCAAGGCTCAAGAGCTCAAGAACTGAGGGACACTCAGCCCCTGGACAGCTGGCACATGCTCAGCCACAAACCAAGACCATAAGCCCAGACCCCGAAGCCTGCAAACTCTGACTGCCCTCTCCAGGGCTGAACAACTCAAGAGCCGAGGGACACTCAGCCCACGGATGGATGGAACATGCTGAGCCACCGCCGAGACCACAAGCCTGGACCCCGAAGCCTCCAAGCTCTGACCACCCTATCTACAGCTCAGCAGCTCAAGAGCCAAGGGACACTCAGCCCCCAGATGACCAGCATATACTGAGTAGCCACCCAAGACCACAAGCCCAGACCCCAAAGCCAGAAAGCTCTGACTGCCCTCTCCAGGGCTCAACAGCTCAAGAACTGAGGGACACACATCCCCCGCATGACCAGCGCAAGCTGAGCTGCCGACCGAGACCACAAGCCCTGACCTCGAAACCTGCAAACTCTGACCACCCTCTACAGGGCTCAAAAGCTTAAGAGCCGAGGGACACTTGACCCCCGGATGGCCGACACACGCTGAGCCACTGCCTGAGACCACAAGCAGAGACCCCAAAGTCTGCAAGCTCTGACCGCCCACTTCAGGGCTAAACTGCTCAAGAGCTGAGGGAATCTTGGCCCCCAGATGGCCGGCACATGCTCAGCCACCACCTCAGACCATAAGCCCGGACTACGAAGCCTGTAATCTCTGACTGCCATATCCTGGGCTCAACAGCTCCAGAGCTGAGGGACACTAAGATACTGGACTGCCGGCACACACTGAGTCACTGCCCAAGACCACAAGACCGGACCCCAAAGTCTGCAAGCTCTGACCACCCACTCCAGGGCTCAACAGCTCAAGAGCCAAGGCACAATCAGCCCCCGGATGGCCAGCAGATGCTGAGTAGCCGCCCAAGACCACAAGCCCAGACCCTGAAGCCTGCAAGCTCTGATCACCTTCTGCAGGGCTCAACAGTTCAAGAACTGAGGGACACTCAGCCCCTGGATGGCTGGCACATGCTGACCCACCGTCCAAGGCCACAAGCCCGGATGCTGAAGCCTGCAAGCTCTAACTGCTCTCTCCAAGGCTGAACAACTCAACAGCAGAGGGACACTTGCCCCCCCAACAGCCAGCACACGCTGAGCTGCCGCCTGAGACCACAAGCCTCGACCCCAAAGCCTGCAAGCTCTGACCGCCCTCTCCAGGGCTCAACAGCTCAATAGCCAAGAGACACTCAGACCCCAGACGGCCGGCACACGCTAAGCTGCTGCCCAAGACCACAAGCCCGGACCCAAAAGCCTGCAAGTTCTGACCACCCTCTCCAGGGCTCAACAGCTCATGAGCCAAGGAACACTCAGCCCCCAGATGGCCGGCACATGCTGAGATGCTGCCTGAGACCACAAGTCCAGACCCTGAAGCCAGCAAGCTCTGACCACCTTCTCCAGGGCTCAACAGCTCAAGAGCCAAAGGACACTCGGCCCCCCTCTACGGCCGGCAGACACTCAGGCGCTGCCCGAGACCACAAGCCCAGACCCCAAAGCCTGCAAGCTCTGATCATCTTCTCCAGGGCTCAACAGCTCAAGAGCCAAAGGACACTCAGACCCTGGCAGGCTGGCACACGCTGAGCCACAGCTGGAGACCACAAGCCCAGACTCCGAAGCCTGCAAGCTCTGACCACCCTCTCCCAGGGCTCAACAGCTCAAGAGCCGAGAAACACTAGGCCCCTGGATGTCCAGCACATGCTTAGATGCCACCAGAGACCACAAAAACTGACCCAAAGACTGCAAGTTCTGACCACCCTCTCCAGGGCTGAACAGCTCAACAGCTGAGGGACACTCATCTCCCAGATGGCCAACTCAAGCTGAGCTGCTGAACGAGACCACAAGCCCTGACCACGAAGCTGGCAAACTCTGACTGCCCTCTACAGGGCTCAACAGCTCAAGAGCCGAGGGACACTTGGCCCCCCAGATGGCTGGAACATGCTGAGCCGCTGTCCGAGACCACAAGCCCAGACCCCAAAGTCTGCAAGTTCTGACCACCCTCTCCAGGGCTCAACTGCTCAAGAGCCAAAGAAAACTTGGCCCCCGGATGGCCGGCACATGCTCAGCCACCATCTGAGACCATAAGCCTGGACTACGAAGCCTGCAAGCTCTGATTGCCATGTCCTGGGCTCAACAACTCCAGAGCTGAGGGACACTCAGAACCTGTACAGCCGGCACACGCTGAGCCACTGCCCAAGACCAAAATCCAGACCCCGAAGCCTGCAAGCTCTGACCACCAACTCCACAGCTCAGCAGCTGAAGAACCAAGGCACATTCGGCCCCCGGATGGCCGGCAGATGCTGAGTAGCTGCGCAAGACCACAAGCCCAGACCCTGAAGCCTGCAAGCTCTGATCACCTTCTGCAGGGCTCAACAGCTCAAGAACTGAGGGACATTCAGCCCCTGGACGGCTGGCACATGCTGACCTGCCGCCCAAGAACACAAGCCCAAATGCAGAAGCCTGCAAGCTCTGACTGCTCTCTCCAGGGCTGAACAACTCAAGAGCGGAGGGACACTCAGTCCCCGGACAGCCGGCACATGCTGAGCCACCGCTCAAGACCACAGACCCAGACCCCGAAGCCTGCAAGCACTCACCACCCTCTCCAGGGCTCAACAGCTCATAAGCCAAGGGACACTCGGCCCCCAGATGGCTGGCACATATTGAGATGCTGCCCGAGACCACAAGTCCAGACCCTGAAGCCTGCAAGCTCCAACCACCCTCTCCAGAGCTCAACAGCTCAAGAGCCAAGGGACACTTGGCCCCTGGATGCCCGTCACATGCTCAGATGCCACCAGAGACCACAAAAACTGACCCAAAGCCTGCAAATTCTGACCGCCCTCTACAGGGTTCAACAGCTCAAGAGCTGAGGGACACTCAGCCCCCCACCAGCCGGCACACGCTGAGATGCTCCCTAAGACCACAAGTCCACACCCTGAAGCCTGCAAGCTCCGACCACCCTCTCCAGGGCTCAACAGCTCAAGAGCTGAGGGACACTTGGCCCTCAGACAGCTGCCACATGCTCAGATGCCACCTGAGACCACAAATATGGACCCCGAAGCCTACAAGCTCTGACCGCCCCCTTCAGGGCTCAACACCTCAAGAGCCAAGGGACACTCGGCTCCAGTACCGCCAGCAGACACTTAGGTGCCACCTGAGATCACAAGCCCGGACCACAAAGCCTGCAAGCTCTGATAACCCACTCCAGGGCTCAACAGCGCAAAAGCCGAAGGACACTTGGACCCTGGGCAGCTGGCACATACTCAGATGCCACCCAAGACCACAAACCCGGACCCTGAATCCTGCAAGCTCTGACTGCCCTCTCCAGGGCTCAACAGCTCAAGAGCTGAGACACACTCAAATCCCATATGGCTGGCAGACACTGAAGCGCTGTCTGAGACCACAAGCCAGGACCCCAAAGCCTGCAAGCTCTGATCGTCATCTCCAGGGCTCAAAAGATCAAGAGCTGAGGGACACTCAGCCCATGGATAGCCAGCAGACACTGAGCTGCCAACCGAGACCACAAGCCCAGACCCTGAAGCCTGAAAGCTCTGACCGCTCTCTCCAGGGCTCAGCAGCTCAAGAGCAGAGGGACTCTCGGCCGCCAGATGGCTGGCACATGCTGAGCTGCCACCAGCGATCGCAAGCCTGGACCCCAAAGACTGCAAGCTCTGACAGCCCTCTCCAGGACTAAACAACCCAAGAGCCAAGGGACACTCGGTCCCAGCCAGCCGGCACATGCTGAGCCACTGCCAGAGACTACAAGCGCAGACCCCAAAGTCTGCAAGTTATGACTGCCCTCTCCAGGGCTTAACAGCTCAATAGCCGAGGAACACTCAGCCCCTGGGTGACCGGCACATGCTCAGCTGCTGCTCAAGACCACAAGCCCACACCCTGAAGCCTGCAAGCTCTGACAGCCCTCTCCAGGGTACCACAGCTAAAGAGTCGAGGATACTCACCCAATGGACAGCCAGCACATGCTCAGCCGCTGTCTGAGACAAGCCTGGACCCCAAAGCCTGCAAGCTCTGACCGCCCTTTCCTGGGCTCAACAACTCAAGAGCAGAGAGATACTTGGCCCCGGATGGGGCACAGCCAATTGGAAGGCGAGTACCTTTTTGGTCCCCATTTAGATTGGTCCTCAGCCTCCTTAGCTTCTTCTTGCTCCCAATGCTCTGACCACCCTCTCCAGAGCTCAACAGCTCAAGAGCCAAGGGACACTCGGCCTCTGGATGGCCAGCACACACTCAGCCACCCCCAGAGACCATAAGCCCATACCCCGAAGCCTGCAAGCTCTGATCACCCTCTTCAGGGCTCAACAGCTCAAAAGCAGAGAGACACTTGGCTCCAGGATGGCCAGCACATGCTGAGGAACTATGCAAGACCTCAAGCCCACACCCTGAAGCCTGCAAGCTCTGACCGCCCTCTCCCAGTCTCAATAACTCAAGAGCCAAGGGACACTTGGCCCCCAGATATCCAACACATGCTGAACCACTGCCAGAGACCACAAGCCCCGACCCTGAAGCCTGCAAGCTCTGACCACCAACTCCAGGGCTCAACAGCTCATGAGCCAAGGCACTCTCAGCCACTGGATGGCCGGCGCACGATGAGTAGCCACCCAAGACCACAACCCCAGACCACAAAGCCTGCAAGCTCTGACCACCCTCTCCAGGGCTCAACAGCTAAAGAGCCAAGGGACACTCAGACCCCAGATGGCCGGCACATGCTCAGACTCCACCTGAGACCACAAAGTTGGACCCCGAAGCCTGCAAGCTGTGACTGCCCTTTCCAGAACACAACAGGTCAAGAGCCAAGGGACACTCAGCCCACAGCTGGATGACAAACAATCAGATGCTGCCCAAGACTACAAGTCCAGACTCTGAAGCCTGCAAGCTTCAACTGCCCTATCAGGCTCAACAGCTCAAGAGCTGAGGGACACTTGGCCCCCGGACAGCCGGCACATGCTCAGACGCCACCTGAGACCACAAAAATTGGCCCCAAAGCCTGCAAGCTCTGACTTCCCTCTCCAGGGCTCAACAGCTCAAGCACTGAGAGACACTCGGCCCCTGTAAGGCCGGGAGACACTGAGGTGCCACTTGTGATCACATGCCCAGACCCCAAAGTCTGCAAATTCTGATTGCCCTCTCCAGGGCTCAACAGCTTAAGAGCCAAGGGACACTCAGCCCCCGGAAAGCCAGCACATGCTAAGCCATCACCTCAGACCTCAAGCCTAGACCCCGAAGCCTGCAAGCTCTGACCGCCCTCTCCAGGGCCTCAAGAGCTGAAGGACATTTGGCTCCCAGATGGATGACACACACTGAGCCACAGCCAGAGACCACAAGCCCAACCCCCGAAGACTGCAAGCAGCTCTGCTGCTCTCTGCAGGGTTCAACAGCTCAAGAGCTGAAGAACACTCGGCCACCAGATGGCTGGCACATGCTGAGCTGTCACCAGAGATCACAAGCCCCGACCCCAAAGTCTGCAAGCTCTGACAGCCCTCTCCTGGACTAAACAGCTCAAGAGCAGAGGAACACTTGGCCCCTGGACAGCCGGCACATGCTGAGCCGCTGCCGGAGACCATAAGCCAAGACCCCGAAGCCTGCAAGTTCTGATGACCCTCTCCAGGGCTCAACAGATCAAGAGCTGAGGAACACTCAGCCCTCGGGCAGTCGGCACATGCTCAGCTGCCACTCGAGACCACAAGCTGAGACCCAGAAGCCTGCAATCTCTCACCGCCCTCTCCAGGGCTCCAAAGCTCAAGAGTCATGAAATACTTGCCAGACAGGCGGCTGGTACATGCTCAGCCACTGCCCAAGACCACAAGCCCGGACCCCAAAGCTTGCAATCTCTGACCACACACTCCAGGGCTCAACAGCTCAAGAGCAGAGAGACACTCAGCCCCCGGATGCCCAGCACATGCTGTGCCGCCGCCCAAGACCTCAAGCCAAGACGCCGAAGCCTGCAAGCTCTGACCACCCTCTCCAGGGCTCAACAGCTCAAGAGCCAAGCAACACTCAGCAATCGTATAGCTAGCACACGCTCAGCCACAACCTGACTCCATAAGGCCAGACCCCAAAGCCTGCAAGCTCTGACGGCCCTCTCCAAGGCTGAACAACTCAACAGCCAAGGGTCACTCAGCCTCTGGACGGATGCACATGCTGAGCCACCACCTAAGACCACAAGACAGGTCTCCGAAGCCTACAAGCTCTGACCGCCCTCTCCAGGGATCAAAAGCCCAAGAGCCGAGGGACACTCGGCCCCTGGACGGCCGGCACATGCTCAGTCACCACCTGAGACTATAATCCCGGACCACAAAGCCTGCAAGCTCTGACTGCCGTCTCCTGGGCTCAACAGCTCCAGAGCTGAGGGACACTTAGACCCTGGATGGCCAGTACATGCTGAGCCACTGCCCAAGACCACAAGCCCAGACCCCAAAGCCTGCAAGTTCTGACCGTGCACTCCAGGGCTCAACAGCTCAAGAGCCAAGGCATTCTTGGCCCCCAGATGACCTGCACATGCTGAGTAGCCACTGAAGGCCACAAGCCCAGACCCTGAAGCCTGCAAGCTCTGACTGCCCTCTCAGGGCTCAAAAGCTCAAGAGCCAAGGGATACTCAGTCCCCGGATGGCCAGCACAAGCTGAGCTGCCACCCGAGACCACAAGCCCAGACTCAGAAGCCTGCAAGTTCTGACCACCCTTTTCAGGGCTCAACAGCTCAAGAGCTGTGGGACATTTGGCCCCTGGACAGCCGGCACAGACTAAGCCGCTGCCCGAGACCACAAGCCCGGACCCCGAAGCTTGCAATCTCTGACTGCACACTTCCAGGGCTCAACAGCTCAAGCAACACTTAGCCCTCATACAGCTGGCACATGCTCAACCACAACCTGACACCATAAGGCCAGACCCCAAAGCCTGCAAGCTCTGACTGCCCTCTCCAAGGCTGAACAACTCAACAGCCAAGGGTCACTCAGCCCCTGGATGGATGGCATATGCTGAGCCACCACCCAAGACCACACGACTGGTCCCTGAAGCCTCCAAGCTCTGACTGCCCTCTCCAGGGATTAAAAGCCCAAGAGCCGAGGGACACTCGGCCCCTGGATGGCCGGCACATGCTCAGTCACCACCTGAGACCATAATCCCGGACCATAAATCCTGCATGCTCTGACTCCCATCTCCTGGGCTGAACAGCTCCAGAGCTGAGGGACACGCAGACCCTGGATGGTCAGTACATGCTGAGCCACTGCCCAAGGCCACAAGCCTGGACCCTGATGCCTGCAAGCTCTGACCACCCTCTCCAGGGCTCAAAAGCTCAAGAGCTGAGGGACACTCAGCCCCCGGATGGCCAGCACAAGCTGAGCTGCCACCCGAGGCCACAATCCCAGACTCCGAAGCCTGCAGGCTCTGACCACCCTCTCCAGGGCTCAACAGTTCAAGAGCCATGGGACACTCGGCCCCCGGACAGCCGACACAGACTAAGTCACTGCCCAAGACCACAAGCCCAGACCCCGAAGCCTGCAACCTCTGACTGCACTCTCCATGGCACAACAGTAAAAGACCCAAGGGACACTCGGCCGTCGAATGGCCGGCACATGCTCAACCAACACCTGAGATGATAAGCCCAGACCATGAAGCCTGCAAGCTCTGACTGCCCTCTCCTGGGCTCAACAGCTCCAAAGCTGAGGGACACTCAGAGTCTGGACGGACGGCACACACTGAGCCACTGCCCGAGATCACAAGCCCGGACCACGAAGAGTGCAAGCTCTGACTGCCCACTCCAGGGCTCAACAGCTCAAGATCCAAGGCACACTCTTCCCCCAGATGGCTGGCACACGCTGAGTAGCTGCCCAATACCACAAGCCTGGACCCCAAAGCCTGCAAACTCTGACCGCCCACTCCAGGGCTCAACAGCTCAAGAGCCGAGGGACACTCAGCCCCGGACTGCCGGCACACACTGACCCACTGCCTGAGACCACAAGCCCAGACCCCGAAGCCTGCAAGCTCTGACTGCCCTCTCCAGGGATCCACAGCTCAAGAACCGAGAGATACTTGTCCCCTGGATGGCTGGCAAATTCTGAGCAGTCCCCAAGACCACAAGCCAGGACCCTGAAGCCTGCAAGCTCTGATCATCTTCTCCCGGGCTCAACAGCTCAAGAGCCAAGGGACACTCGGCCTCTGGATGGCTGGCAGACACTGAGCTGTTGCCCAAGACCACAAGCCCAGACCCTCAAGCCTGCAAGCTCTGACCCTCTCTGCAGGGCTCAACAGCTTAAGAACCAAGGGACACTCGGCCTCCAGATGGCCAGCACATGCTGAGCCACCACCCGAGACCTCAAGCCCAGACCCAGAAGCCTGCAAACTCTGACCGCCCTCTCCAGGGCTCAACAGCTCAATAGCTGAGGGACACTTGACCCTCAGATGGCTGACACATGCTGAGCCGCTGCCAGAGACTACAAGCCCAGATCCTGAAGTCTGCAAGCAGCTCTGACCACCCTCTCCAGTGCTCAAAAGCTGAGGGACACTTGGCTGCTGGATGGCCGGCACATGCTGAGCTGCCACCCGAGACCACAAGCCTGGACCCCAAAGTCTGAAAGCTCTGACCGCCCTCTCCAGGGATCAACAGCTCAAGAGCTGAGGGACACTTGGCCCCCAGACAGACGGCACATGCTGAGCCACTGCCCAAAACCACAAGCCCAGACCCCAAAGCCTGCAAGTTCTGACTGCCCTCTCCAGGGCTGAACAGCTCAAGAGCCAAGGAACAATTGGCCACCAGGTGGCTGGCACATGCTTGACTGCCGCTCGAGACCACAAGCGCAGACCCCGCAGCCTGCAAGCTCTGACCACCCTCTCCAGGGCTTCACAGCTCAAGAGTCGAGGGATACTCAGCCCCCGGAAGGATGGCACATGCTCAGTCACTGCCTGAGACCACAAACCCAGACCCCAAAGCCTGCAAGCTCTGACCGTCCTCTCCAGGGCTCAACAACTTAAGAGCCGAGGGACACTCGGCCCCCGGACAGCCGGCACATACTAAGCCACCAGCTGAGACCTCAAGCCCAGACCCTGATGCCTGCAAGCTCTGACCGCCCTCTCCAGGGCTCAACAACTCAAGAGTCAAAGGACATTTGGCCCGCAGATGGATGACACACAGTGAGCCACAGCCAGAGACCACAAGCCCAACCCCCAAAGCCTGCAAGCAGCTCTGCCATTCTCTGCAGGGTTCAACAGCTCAAGAGCTGAAGAACACTTTGCTGCTGGATGGCTGGCACATGCTGAGCTGCCACCAGAGATCAGAAGCCCAAACCTCAAAGTCTGCAAGCTTTGACAGCCCTCTCCAGGACTAAACAGCTCAAGAGCCAAGGAACACTCAGCCCCTGGACAGCCGGCACATGCTGAGCCACCGACGGAGACCACAAGCCCAGACCCTGAAGCCTGCAAGTTCTGATTACCCTCTCCAGTGCTCAACAGATCAAGAGCCGAAGGACACTCAGCCCCTGGGCAGCCGGCACATGCTCAGCTGCCACTTGAAACCACAAGCCGAGATCCAGCAGCCTGCAATCTCTCATGACCCTCTCCAGGACTCCAAAGCTCAAGAGTTGTGGAATACTTGCCAGACAGGCGGCTGGTACGTGCTCAGCCACTGCCCAAGACCACAAGCCTGTACCCTAAAGCTTGCAATCTCTGACTGCAAGCTCCAAGGTTCAGTAGCTCAAGAGCAGAGAGAGACACTCAGCCGCCAGATGCCCAGCACATTCTGAGCCGCCACCTGACACCTCAAGCCAAGACGCCAAAGCCTGCAAGCTCTGACCGCCCTCTCCAGGGCTCAACAGCTCAAGAGCCGAGCAACACTCAGCCCCCGTACAGCTGGCACATGCTCAGCCACAACCTGAGATGATAAGGCCAGACTCCAAAGCCTGCAAGCTCTGACTGCACTCTCCAGGGCTGAACAACTCAACAGCCTAGGGACACTCAGCCGCTGGATGGATGGCACATGCTGAGCCACCACCCGAGACCACAAGCCTGGACCCCGAAGCCTCCAAGCTCTGACAGCCCTCTGCAGGGCTCAAAAGCCCAAGAGCCATGGGACACTCGGCCCCCGAATGGCCGGCACATGCTCAGTCACCACGTGAGACCATAATCCCGGACCACGAAGCCTGCAAGCTCTGACTGCCATCTCCTGGGCTCAACAGCTCCAGAGCCAAGGGACACTCAGACCCTGGATGGCCAGTACATGCTGAGCCACTGCCTGAGACCACAAGCCCAGACCACAAAGCCTGCAAGCTCTGACCGTGCACTCCAGGGCTTAACACCTCAAGAGCCAAGGCATTCACAGCCCCCAGATGACCAGAATACACTGAGTAGCCACCTGAGACCACAAGCTCAGACCCTGAAGCCTGCAAGCTCTGACTGCCCTCTCCAGGGCTCAACAGCTCAAGAGCCATGGGACACTCCGCCCCCAGACACTCGGCACAGACTAAGCCATGGCCCGAGACCACAAGCCCGGACCCCGAAGCCTGCAACCTCTGACCACCTTCTCCATGGCTCAGCAGTTCAAGAGCCAAGAGACACTTGACCATCGGATGGCCTGCACATGCTCAACCACCACCTGAGACGATAAGCCCAGATCACAAAGCCTGCAAGCTGTGACTGCCCTCTCCTAGGCCCCACAGCTCCAAAGCCAAGGGACACTCAGAGCCTGGATGGACGGCACATGCTGAGCCACTGCCCGAGATCACAAGCCTGGACCACGAAGGCTGCAAGCTCTGACTGCCCTCTCCAGGGATCAACAGCTCAAGAACCGAGGGACACTTGGCCCCCGGATGGCTGGCACATGCTGAGCAGCCACCCAAGACCACAAGCCAGGACCCCGAAGCCTGCAAGCTTTGATCGTCTTCTCCCGGGCTGAACAGCTCAAGAGCCAAGGGACACTCGGCTACTGGGAGGCTGGCAGACACTGAGCTGTTGCCCAAGACCACAAGCCTAGACCCTGAAGCCTGCAAGCTCTGACCACTCTCTGCAGGGCTCAACAGCTTAAGAACCAAGGGACACTAAGCCTTCAGATGGCCGGCACATGCTGAGCCACCACCCGAGACCTCAAGCCCAGACCCAGAAGCCTGCAAGCTCTGACCGCCCTCTCCAGGGCTCAACAGCTCAATAGCTGAGGGACACTCAGCTCCCAGATGGCTGACACATGCTGAGCCACTGCCAGAGACCACAAGCCCAGACCCTGAAGTCTGCAAGCAGCTCTGACCACCCTCTACAGAGCTCAACAACTCAAGAGCACAGGGACACTCAGCCTGTGGATGGCTGGCACACACTGAGCAGCCTCCCAAGACCACATGCCTGGACCCAAAGCCTGCAGGCTCTCACCACTCTCTCCAGGGCTGAATAGCACAAGAGCCAGAGGACTGTCGGCCCCCAGAAGGTCAGCACAAGCTGAGCTACCGACCAAGACCACAAGTCCAGACCCCGAAGTGTGCAAGCTCTGATAGCCCTCTCCAGGGGTTAACAGCTCAAGAATCGAGGGATTCTCAGCCCCTGGATGGCCAGCACATGTTCAGTCACCACCTGAGATCATAAGCCCGGACCATGAAGCCTGCAAGCTCTGACTGCCATCTCCTGGACTCAGCAGCTGCAGGGCCGAGGGACACACAGACCCTGCATGGCTGGCACACACTGACCCACAGCCTGAGACCACAAGCCCGGACCCCGAAGTCAGCAAGCTCTGACCACCCACTCCAGGGCTCAACAGCTTAAGAGCCAAGGGACACTCGGCCTCCGGATGGCCGGCACACATTGAGCCACCACCCGAGACGTCAAGCCCAGACCCAGAAGCCTGCAAGCTCTGACCGCCTTCTCCAGGGCTCAACAGCTCAATAGCTGAGGGACACTTGGCCCCCAGATGGCTGACACTTGCTGAGACACTGCCAGAGATCAAAAGCCCAGACCATGAAGTCTGCAAGCAGCTCTGACCACCCTCTCCAGGGCTCAACAGCTCAAGAGCTGAGGGACACTCGGCCGCCAGATGGCCGGCACATGCTGAGCTGCGACCCAAAACCACAAGCCTGGACCCCAAAGTCTGCAAACTATAACTGCCCTCTCCAGGGCTCACCAGCTCAAGAACTGAGGAACACTCGGCCCCCCGACAGCTGGCACATGTTGAGCCGCCACCCGAGACCACAAGTCCAGACCCCGAAGCCTGCAAGTTCTGACCGCCCTCTCCAGCGTTCAACAGCCCAAGAGCCGAGGCACACGCGGTGCCAAGGTGGCTGGCACATGCTCAGCTGCCGCTCGAGACCACAAGCCCAGACCCTGAAGCCTGAAAGCTCTGACCACCCTCTCCAGGGCTCCACAGCTCAAGAGTCGAGGGATAATCAGTCCCTGGATGGATGGCACATGCTCAGCCACTGCCCGAGACCACAACCCTGGACCCTGAAGCCTTCAAGCTTTGATCACCCTCTTCAGGGCTCAACAGCTCAAGAGCAGAGATACACTTGGCCCCAGGATGGCCAGCACACACTGAGCCACTGTGCGAGACCTCAAGCCCACACCCCAAAGCCTGCAAGCTCTGACCGCCCTCTCCTGGGCTCAACAGCTCAAGAGCCAAGGGACACTCAGCTCCCAGATATCCAAAACATGCTGAGCCACTGCCAGAGACCACAAGCCCTGACCCTGTAGCCTGCCAGCACTGACCACCAACTCCAGGGCTCAACAGCTCATGAGCCAAGTCACTCTCAGCCACCAGATGGCCGGCACATGCTGAGTAGCCACCCAAGACCACAAGCCCAGACCCCAAGCCCTGCAAGCTCTGACCACACTCTCCAGGGCTCAAAAGCAAAACAGCCGAGGGACACTCAGCCCCCAGATGGCCGGCACACGCTAAGCTGCTGCCCGAGACCGCAAGCCCAGACCCAGAAGCCTGCAAGCTCTGACCACCCTCTCCAGGGCTCAACAGCTCATGACCCAAGGGGCACTCAGCCCCCAGATGGCCGGCACACGCTGAGATGCTGCCCTAGACGACAAGTCCAGACCCCAAAGCCTGCAAGCTCCGACCATCCTCTCCAGGGCTCAACAGCTCAAGAGCCAAGTAACACTTGGCTCCAGATAGCCTGCACATGCTCAGACTCCACCTGAGACCACAAACTTGGACCCCAAAGCCTGCAAGCTGTGATGGACCTCTCCAGAGAACAACAGCTCAAGAGCCAAGGGGCACTCAGGCCACAGCTAGACTATACAGGATCAGATGATGCCCGAGACCACAAGTCCAGACTCTGAAGCCTGCAAGCTCTGACTGCCCTCTCAGGCTGAACAGCTCAAGAGCTGAGGGACACTTGGCCCCAGACAGCCAGCACATGCTCAGATGCCGCCCAAGACCACAAAAATGGGCCCCGAAGCCTGCAAGCCCTGACTGCCTTCTCCAGGGCTCAACAGCTCAAAAGCTGAGAGACACTCAGCCCCTCTATGGCTGGCAGACACTGAGGTGCCACCTGAGATTTCAAGCCCAGACCCCAAAGCCTGCAAGTTCTGATCACCCTCTCCAGGGCTCAACAGCTCTAGAGCTGAAGGACACTTGGCCCCCGACAGCCGGCACATACTCAGACGCTGCCTGAGAACACAAACCCGGACCCCGAATCCTGCAAGCTCTGACCATCCTCTACAGGGCTCAACAGCTTAAGAGCCAAGGGACACTCAGCCCGCGGACAGCCAGCACATACTAAGCCACCACCTGAGACCTCAAGCCCAGACCCCGAAGCGTGCAAGCTCTGACCGCCCTCTCCAAGGCTCAACAGCTCAAGAGCTGAAGGACATTCAGCCCCCAAATGGATGACACACACTGAGCCTCAGCCAGAGACCACAAGACCAACCCCCGAAGCCTGCAAGCGGCTCTGCCTCTCTCTTCAGGGTTCAACAGCTCAAGAGCTGAAGAACACTCGGCCACTGGATGGCTGGCACATGCTGAGCTGCCACCAGAGATCACAAGCCCGGACCCCAAAGTCTGCAAGCTCTGACAGCCTTCTCCAGGATTAAACAGCTCAAGAGTCGAGGGACACTCGGCCCCCGGACAGCCGGCACATGCTGAGCCACCGCCGGAGATCACAAGCCCAGACGCCAAAGCCTGCAAGTTCTGATGACCCTCTCCAGGGATCAACAGATCAAGAGCTGAGGGACACTCAACCCACAGGTGGCCGGCACATGCTCAGCTGCCACTCGAGACCACAAGCCGAGACCCAGTAGCCTGCAAGCTCTCACTGCCCTCTCCAGGGCTCCACAGCTCAAGAGCCATAGAATACTTGCCAGACAGGCGGCCGGCACATGCTCAGTCGCTGCCCAAGACCACAAGCCCGGACCCCAAAGCTTGCAATCTCTGACCACACACTCCAGGGCTCAACAGCTCAAGAGCAGAGAGACACTCAGCCCCCGGATGCCCAGCACATGCTGAGCCACTGCCCGAGACCTCGAGCCAAGACCCCAAAGCCTGCAAGTTCTGACTGCCCTCTCCAGGGCTGAAAAGCTCAACAACCAATGGACACCTGGCCCACGGACAGCCGGCACATGCTGAGCCACCGCCAGAGACCACAAGCCCGGACCTCAAAATCTGCAAGCTCCTGCTGCCCTCTCCAGGGCTCAACAGCTCAAGAGCCGAGGGACACTCAGCCTCCGGGTGGCTGGCACATGCTCAGCCGGCGCTCGAGACCACAACCCAGAATGCACAGCCTGCAAGTTCAGACGACCCTCTCCAGGGCTCCACAGCTCGAGTCGATGGATACTCAACCTCCAGACAGTCAGCACATGCTCAGCCACTGCCCAAGACCACAAGCCCAGACCCTGAAGCCTGCAAGCCCTGACCGCCCTCTCCAGGGCTCAACAGCTCAAGAGCTGAGAGACACTCGGCTCCCAGATGACGGGCACACGCTCAGTCACTGCCCAAGACCACAAGCCCAGATCACGAAGCCTGCAAGGTATGGCTACAGCCACAGCCAATCAGAATTCGAGCACCATTTTGGTTCCAATTCAGATTGGTTCTCAGCTTCTTCAGTTCTACTTGCTCCCAACACTCTCACCACCCTCTCCAGGGCTCAACAGCTCAAGATCCAAGGGACACTCATCCCCCAGATGGCCAGCACATGCTGAGCCACCCCCTGACACCATAAGCCTGGACCCCGAAGCCTGCAACTTCTGACCACCCACTCCAGGGCTCAACAGCTCAAGAGCCGAGGGACAATCAGCCCCCAGATGGCCGGCACATGCGGACCTGCCGCCTGAGACCACAAGCCCCGACCCTGAAGCCTGCAAGGTATGGCTACAGCTGCAGCCAATTGGAAATCAAGCACCCTTTTGGTCCCCGTTCAGATTGGTCCTCAGCTTCTTCTTGCTCCCAACACTCTCACCACCCTCTCCAGGGCTCAACAGTTCAAGAGCCAAGGGACACTTGGCCCCTAGATGGCTGGCACATGCTGAGCCACCCCCCAACACCACAAGCCTGGACCCTGAAGCCTGCAATTTCTGACTGCCCACTCCAGGGCTCAACAGCTCAAGAGCCGAGGGACACTCAACCCCGGACTGCCGGCACACACTGACCCGCTGCCTGAGACCAGAGGCCCAGACCTCGAAGCCTGAAAGCTCTGACCGCCCTCTCCAGGGCTCAACAGCTCAAAAGCCGAGGGACACTCAGCTCCCGTATAGCTGGCACATGCTCAGCCACAACCGGAGACCATAAGGCCAGACCCCAGTGCCTGCAAGCTCTGACTGTCCTCTCCAGGGCTGAACAACTCATCAAGCGAGGGACACTCAGACCCTGGATGGATGGCACATGCTAAGCCACCACCTGACACCACAAGCCTGGGCCCCAAAGCCTCCAAGCTCTGACCGCCCCCTCCAGGGCTCAAAAGCCCAAGGTCCGAGGGACACTCAGCCCCCGGATGGCCGGCACACACTCAGTCACCACCTGAGACCATAATCCCAGACCACGAAGCCTGCAAGCTCTGACTGCCATCTCCTGGGCCCAACAGCTCCAGAGCCGAGGGACACTCAGACTCTGGATGGCCAGTACATGCTGAGCCACTGCCCAAGACCACAAGCCCAAACCCCAAAGCCTGCATGCTCTGACCGTGCACTCCAGGGCTCAACAGCTCCAGAGCCAAGGCATTCTCAGCCCCCAGATGACCGGTACACACTGAGTAGCCACCCGAGACCACAAGCCCGGACCATGAAGCCTGCAAGCTCTGACTGCCCTCACCAGGGCTCAACAGCTCAAGAGCCGAGGGATACTCAACCCCTGGATGGCCAGCACAAGTTGAGCTGCCGCCCAAGACCACAGGCCCAGACCCTGAAGCCTGCAAGCTCTGACCATCCTCTCAATGGCTTAACAGCTCAAGAGCCAAGGCACACTCGGCCCTCGGATGGCAGGCACATGCTCAACCACAACCTGAGACAATAAGCCCAGACCACTAAGCCTGCAAGCTCTGAATGCTCTCTCCTGGGCATAACAGCTCCAAAGCCAAGGAACACTTAGAGCCTGGACAGACGGCACACACTGAGCCACTGCCCGAGACCACAAGCCCGGACCACGAAGCCTGCAAGCTCTGACTGCCCACTCTGGGGCTCAACAGCTCATGACCCAAGGGGCACTCAGCCCCCAGATGGCCTGTACAAGCTGAGATGCTGCCCGAGACCACAAGTCCAGACCCCAAAGCCTGCAAGCTCTGACCACCCTCTCCAGGGCTCAACAGCTCAAGAACCAAGGGACACTTGGCCCCCGGATGGCTGGCACATGCTGAGCAGCCACCCAAGACCACAAGCCCAGACCCTAAAGCTTGCAAGCTCTGACCGCTCTCTCTCCAGGGCTGAACAGCTCAAGAGCCGAGCAACACTCAGCCCCCGGACATCTGGAACACATTAATCCATGACCTGAGACCACAAGCCCCGACCCAGAAGCCTGCAAGCTCTGATTGCCCTATCCAGGGCTCAACAGCTCAAGAGCCGAGGGACACTCGGCTCCCGGATGGCCATCACATGCTGAGCTGCCGCCCGAGTCTACATGATCAGGCCACAAAGCATGCAAGCTCTGATCACCCTCTCCAAAGATCAAAAGCTCAAGAGCTGAGGGGCAATTGGCCCCAGGACAGCCAGCAGACACTGAGCCACCACCCAGGACCACAAACCTGAACCCCGAAGCCTGCAAGCTCTGACAGCCCTCTCCAGAGATCAACAGCTCAAGAGCCAAGGGACACTCGGCCCCCATACGGCCAGCAGACACTGAGTCACTGCTCAAGACCAGAAGCCCATACCCCAAAGCCTGCAAGCTCTGTCCTCCCTCTCCATAGCTCAACAGCTCAAGAGCTGAGGGACACTCGGCCCGCAGATAGCCGGCAGATGCTGAGCCACCACCTGAGACCACAAGCCAGGACCCTGAAGCCTGCAAGCTCTGATAGTCTTCTCCCGGGCTCAACAGCTCAAGAGCCAAGCGACACTCGGCCCCTGGATGGCTGGCAGACACTGAGCTGTTGTCCGAGACCATAAGCCCAGACCCTGATGCCTGCAAGCTCTGACCACTCTCTCCAGGGCTCAACAGCTTAAGAGCCAAGGGACACTCGGCCTCCAGATGGCCAGCACATGCTGAGCCGCCACTCGAGACCTCAAGCCCAGACCCAGAAGCCTGCAAGCTCTGACCATCCTCTCCAGGGCTCAACAGCTCAATAGCCGAGAGACACTCAGCCCCCCAGATGGCTGACACATGCTGAGCCACTGCCAGAGACCACAATCCCAGACTCTGAAGCCTGTAAGCAGCTCTGACCAACCTCCCCAGGGCTCAAAAGCAAAAGTGCCGAGGGACACTTGGCCCCTGGACGGCCGGCACATACTGAACTGACACCTGAGACCACAAGCCCAGACCCCGAAGCCTGCAGGCTCTGACCTCCCTCTCCAGGGCTCAACAGCTCAAGAGCCGAGGGACACTCGGCCCCAAATATGGCCATCAGACACTGAGCCACCACCCAAGACCACAAGCCCGGACTCCAAAGCCTGCAAGCTCTGACCTCCCTCTCCATGGCTCAGCAGCTCAAGAGCTGAGGGACACTCAGCCCCCAGATGGCCAGCAGATGTTGAGCCACCGCCTGAGACCACAAGCCAGGACCCCAAAGCCTGCAAGCTCTGTTCATCTTCTCCTGGGCTCAACAGCTCAAGAGACAAGTGGACACTCGGCCCCTTGATGGCTCGCAGATACTGAGCTGCTGACCGAGACCACAAGCCCACACCCTGATGCCTGAAAGCTCTGTCCACTCTCTCCAGGGCTCAACAGCTTAAAACCCAAGGACACAGCCTCTAGATGGCCAGCACACGCTGAGCCACCACCCCAGACCTCAAGCCCAGACCCAGAAGCCTGCAAGCTCTGACCACCCTCTCCTGGGCACAACAGCTCAAGAGCTGAGGTACACATGGCCGCCGGATGGCCAGCACATGCTGAGCTGCCACCCAAGACCACAAACCTGGACCCCAAAGTCTGCAAGCTCTGACCACCCTTTCCAGGGCTCAACAGCTCAAGAGCTGAGGGACACTCAACCCCCGAACAGCCAGCACATGCTGAGCCACCACCCAAGACCACAAGCCCAGACCCCAAAGCCTGCAAGTTCTGACCGCCCTCTCCAGGGCTCAACTGGCCAAGAGCCAAGGGACACTCAGCCCCCGGGTGGCTGGAAAATGCTCAGCTGCCACTCGAGACCACAAACCCAGACCCTGAAGCCTGCAAGCTCTGATTGCCCTCTTCAGGGCTCAACAGCTCAAGAGCAGAGAGACACTCGGCCCCCAGATGTCCGGCACATGCTGAGCCACCGCGCAAGACCTCAAGTCCACACCACGAAGCCTACAAGCTCTGACTGCTCTCTCTCAAGCTCTACAGCTCAAGAGCCAAGGGACACTCGACCCCCAGATATTCGACACATGCTGAGCCACTGCCAGAGACCACAAGCCTGACCCTGAAGCCTGTAAGCAGCTCTGACCAACCTCCCCAGGGCTCAAAAGCAAAAGTGCCGAGGGACACTTGGCCCCTGGATGGCCGGCACATACTGAGCTGACACCTGAGACCACAAGCCCAGACCCCGAAGCCTGCAGGCTCTGACCGCCCACTCCAGGGCTCAACAGCTCAAGAACAGAGGACACTCAGCCCCCAGACAGCCGGCACATGCTAAGATGCTACCCAAGACCACAAGTCCAGACCCCAAAGCGTGCAAGCTCCGACCTCCCTCTCCATGGCTCAACAGCTCAAGAGCTGAGGGACACTCGGCCCCCAGATGGCCAGCAGATGCTGAGCCACCGCCTGAGACCACAAGCCAGGACCCCAAAGCCTGCAAGCTCTGTTCATCTTCTCCTGGGCTCAACAGCTCAAGAGACAAGGGGACACTCGGCCCCTTGATGGCTGGCAGACACTGAGCTGCTGCCCGAGACCACAAGCCCACACCCTGATGCCTGCAAGCTCTGTCCCACTCTCTCAGGGCTCAACAGCTTAAAACCCAAGGACACTTGGCCTCTAGATGGCCAGCACACGCTGAGCCACCACCCCAGACCTCAAGCCCAGACCCAGAAGCCTGCAAGCTCTGACCGCCCTCTCCTGGGCACAACAGCTCAAGAGCTGCGGGACATTCGGCCCCCAGACAGCCAGCACATGCTGATCCGTCGCCCGAGACCACAAGCCCAGACCCCAAAGCCTGCAAGTTCTGACTGCCCTCTCCAGAGCTCAACAGCTCAAGAGCCGAGGGACTCTCGGCCCCCGGGCGGCTGGCACATGCTCAACTGCCACTCGAGACCACAGGCCCAGACCCAGAAGCCTGCAAGCTCTCACTGCCCTCTCCAGGGCTCCACAGTTCAAGAGTCATGAAATACTTGGCCCACAGGCAGCCGGCACATGCACAGCCACTGCCCAAGACCACAAGCCTGGACCTCAAAGCTTGCAAGCTCTGACCACCCACTCCAGGGCTCAACAGATCAAGAGCAGAGAGACAGACTTCCGGTGTGATGGCTGCCTAAGCTGGTTCCCTCGCGGTGAGATCCATTGCCAACCCCACTCGAAGCATGTTTTCTACTGGCTTTCAGGGTCTTCAGCTCTTAATACCAGACCGGGTATAGGTGTATAATACCTCCGTGCTGTTTAGCCGATGAATTGGTGAAATCTCGAGGAAGATGGCGGTAGAGATGAGGAAGGCCCGGATGAAGCACACACCTCCGTCCATGCCAAGCAAAGACAAGACGTCCAAGTGGGCCAAGGCACAAGCAGAGGAATTGAGCCCCCATGCCCAACAGCCAGAAGCACTCACAGAAAAAAGGTTTCTAGAGGAACTAGCACCCATGAGAGACTCGCTCCTGGTGTTAGCTTCCGAAATGAAGGGAATGAGGACATCACTCGAGCAGTTAACTATGCGGACCTCGGACAACAAGGCTTGCATATCGTCCTTGGATGACTGGCGGCAGCGACTTGAACCAGAGTTAGTGCACTTGAAGCAAAAAATTAAGAAGACAGAGGAGAAGCTGGAAGACCTCGAAGGGAGATCGAGGCGAAAAAACCTTGTGGTGCTTGGACTACCTAAAGGAGAAGAGGGCTCTCTACCTGTGGCATTTGCCCAGAAGCTTTGCGAAAAACTAGCAGGGCCCTCTCCCAGTGGTCCCATTTACATAATTGAGAGGGCACATTGGTCTTTAAGGGCAATGCTGCCCGCAGGCTCGCCTCCCAGGCCCTTCTTGTTTAAGCTTCTTAACTTTTTAGATAAGCAGCATATATCGGCCAAGCTCAAGGATCTACAGGAGATTAAATGGGAAGGCAGGAAAATAAGAGTGGCACAGGACTTACCATACTGTGTGCGACAGAAACGTTCTGCCCTGCATCCTGTGGTCACCAAGTTAATCTCTGCAAGCATCAGGTTTAAAATGAGGTATCCAGCAATTCTCCAGATATATCACTCGTTCGAATCGGTAGAGAGAGCCACTGAATCCTGCAGGCAAATGTTTCCAGACTTGTTTAAGTGATATTCTGGTGACATCTAGTGGCCACTCGGTAGCACAAGCAATGCCTATTTGGTGAAGGGACTTGAAGTGTTCTGCTTTACTGTCTGTATTAAGCAAAAAATTGTTCTGTCAGTTTGAGTTGCTATAATGTTAAGAATCAAGTTGAAATGGTTCTGAAATCCCGTTATTCAAGAGGTGGTTGGCCTCATCAGTACCCAAAAAGGATGGGATATTCTACTGGGTTTAGCCCAGATTATTGGGGTAACAAGCATTATTACAAGGTCTGTCGTTATACTGTTGGTATTTTGGGATTTTACCAAATTAAGGGGGTTAAAAGTTACTTGAAAAAGCCCTCTCAGAAGATTAGTGGCAGCAGGTACATGGAATCTGCAGTTAGCTCATTTGCTCTTCCTGGTAGAGCACTGGGAATTTTTTCCAGGTTAGTGCAGAGAAAACC
Source organism: Neoceratodus forsteri (assembly GCA_016271365.2). Lineage (NCBI taxonomy): Eukaryota > Metazoa > Chordata > Ceratodontiformes > Ceratodontidae > Neoceratodus > Neoceratodus forsteri. The sequence continues at coordinate 925,662,160 of CM057450.1, read as the reverse complement.
AAGTACAGGTTTTGAGTGGGGGGCAGCTATGGAGTGCGGGTGAACACTTTGGGCAGCATGATCGTCATCATGCCAGAATATGAGGATGGAGATCAGTCATGTGGACTGGGGGATAAAGGTAATTTGTTAGGGCTTAGGGTAGGATTTGGATGGGGATGGGGAGAAATAGAGGAAAGGGAGGGGAGGCAATTACAAAATTCTATAGGGGTGGGTATGGGTGGAGGGGATATGGGGCAGAAGTATGGGGGATGGGGGGAGGGGCCGGAGCCACTCTTTGGCACAATTCCTAGTGGTGCTAAGGGCACAAGTTACCCTAATGAGCCTACCAAGTACTATACTTGAGTATGAAAGTTATATCATGGAATGTTAAAGGAGTTAGGTCTCGGGTAAAGCGGCTTCAAATAATTAAGCACTTAGCAGTGTTGAATTGTCAAGTCACTTTATTGCAGGAAACGCACATGCTGGAAGGAGAAAATTATTCACTAAGAAGAGAATTTATTGGGACAGTATATGCGGCAGGGAAATCTACAACTCAATGTGGGGTAGCAATACTGATTACCAGGGGGATTCAATTTCTCGAATTAGAAAAAGTGGCTGACCCCCACAGGAGGTTCCTCTTCTTGAGAGGAATCTTAGAAAACAGGGAGGTCCTTGTGGGCACGATATACGGACGGAATAAGGATTCCCTAGAATTCTTTGCTAACCTATCGCTAACCCTCGCTCCCTTCGGTGGTCTGCCCATGATTTTAGCTGGAGACTGGAATCTAGTTATAGATTCCGCTCTGGATAAGTCTTCCTCCACAGGATCTACTCTCTCCTTGGCCCAAAGATCCCTGAGAGATTTCATAGATACGTGTGGTTTAGGAGATCCCTGGTGCACTCTGAATCCGGGAGCAAGGGCTTATACCTTCTATTCCCCTGTGCATAAATCCCTCTCCCGAACTGATTTTTTTTTTGTTGAACCAGAGGGCAATGGCAGGCCTTCTGGGATGCGGGATTGCCCCCAGAGTACTCTCTGAATATTCCCCTATCTGGTTGGAAGCCAATTTAGCCCCAAATAGTTATGAAGATACTATCTGGAAACTAAACTCTCAGCTTCTTAATCACGTTGACATAGTCAATCGGATTAAAGATCTTATGAAGCAATTTATGGATCATAATGAGGGATCTATCTCTGACTTTGACAAAGTATGGTGTACTTTAAAGTGTGTTTTGCGGCGGGGAATTTATTAGAATCTCGACTGCCAAAAAGTGGAAACAAGAAGCCAAAGTCAAAACCCTGTTAGAGGAAATTAAGGTCTTAGAAAGTTCATTATCAAACCCCCCATTAGAGGAAGAAATGTTGCACCTAGAGGTCCTAAGGAATGATTACTCAGAAATATTAAGGGAAAGGGCAGAATATGCTCTCTTTAAAACCCAAGCCAAAAATATTGAACAAGCGGACAAAGCCAGTCATCTCCTGGCGATGAGGCTTAGAAGGCAAAAGGAGTCCCGTTTGGTCCCCTTTGTATATTCCCTATCGAATAATGTTGTTTTAACAACCCCCAGGCAAATTGCCAAAGAATTTGAACAATATTATATGCATCTGTACAGTCCCCGAGAATCTAGTCCCTCACCCATAGAAATCCGGGACTACCTGTTAGCCTCATCATTGCCCTCGTTGGAGGCAGCCCAGCAAGAATTTCTGGTAAACCCTATTTCTCTTCAAGAAATTAGAGACACTATTAAATCCTTAATTAGAGATAAAGCTCCAGGCCCAGATGTCTTCTTGCCTAACTTCTATAAGATTTTTGAGACGGAGCTAAGCCCTATTCTTCTACATCTATTCAATTTTATATGTAAAAGGGGGGTCACAGATACGACACTCTTGGAAGCCATTATAGTTGTATTACCAAAACCAGGTAAAGACAAGAATAGGGTCACGAACTTTCGTCCTATCTCATTAATGAACTATGACATAAAAATATTTGCCAAAATATTAGCTGCAAGGGTGTCCAAGGTTTGGATGGGGATTCTGAGCCCTGAACAAATTGGGTTTGTGCGGGGCAGGGTCTCATCAGACCATATTCGCAAGTTAGTACACATCTTCTCTGCATCCAGGGAGGTGGATAAACCAATGGCTTTGGTCTCCCTGGATGCGGAGAAAGCATTTGACAGGGTCGACTGGGCATATCTCTTTGGTACCCTAGCAGTAATGGGCTTTCCTCTTCCCTTTATCTCCTGGGTTAAAGCATTATACTCTGAACCTAGAGCGAAAGTTTATTGTAATGGAGTTTTTTCCTTGGCTTTCACCCTAAAATCAGGTACCAGGCAAGGGTGTCCACTTTCTCCATTATTATTTAACCTATATTTGGAACCATTGATAAGCCAGCTAAAAGCGTCACCAATGTTACAAGGTATCAAGATAGGGAAATTCCACCTAAAATTATCGGTTTATGCAGATGATATCCTTCTGCATGTTACTAATCCTTGCAAATCTATCCAAGTTGCCCTCCAGATAATCCATGGGTTTAGCAAGGTATCAAATTACAAACTCAATATTAGTAAATCAGAGGTGATGCCCTTGAACCCCCTGCTTTCCAGGGAAGATAGTACTCCATTATCAATGGCTTGGTCTACCCAACTTAAATACCTAGGTATAACACTGTCTACATCTGTGTCCCTGATGAAAAAGTTGAATCTAGATAATCTAGTTAAAGAAATCCGATTGGATCTGAATAGGTGGAACTCTTGGCACCTGTCCCTTCAAGCGAGGGTTAGTGCAATTAAAATGAATGTTCTGCCGAGAGTATTTTATCCACTCAACATGTTGAATGTCTATCTTCCCCTGAATTGGTTCCGTAGACTCCATAGTGTAATCTCCCAATTTATATGGAAGGGTAAGACCCCACGTAGGGCATATAATCGGTTAAGTGCCCCAAAGCAATGGGGGGGGCTTAAAACTCCACAACCTTTACCACTGTTACTTAGCCAGTCATATGGCTATGTACATGCGCTGTAGGGCAATCCCCAGGGACATAGACTGTGCTGCCAAACTTCCCATATGGTTACAGCTGGAACAAGATTTACTAGCCAGATTGTCTCCGGAGAGCCTTTTATTTATTGCCCCGGGTAAAGTACCCAGCAGTCTATAAGGCTTAGTTTTATATACCTCACTAAAGGTCCATTCACAATTTTGTAAGTCCATGAAATACAATAAACAAATGGATTTGTCAACCAGTGTTTAATAACCCCAATTTTAAATTCGGTGACAAAATTATAAATGCCCCCAAAGAATGTTCTGATCCCCAAATTAAAGTTTGTGATCTGGTACTTGACAGTAAACTAAGGGAAACGCCAGAAATATTAATCTCTCTGCGGCTTCCAATAAATACTCTTTTTTTGGACTCCAACTTAGGCATATGTTAATAAAGTGGTTTGACTCAGGAAGATGGAATACACAGCAGCCGCCTCCCTTTCAGGAGTTTCTTGATTGTGTTAACCAACCACATGCTATATCCAAGCTGGTGTCATTGATATATGTGACACTAAACCCAGAGGTATTAGGCCAGTCTAGTTACTGGGTCCGACATTTTCCACACAATAATTTTTCATGGGATAAAATCTGGGAGGGAGTCCACCTATATATTGCCAAGGATCACGTAAGGCTAATGCAGTTTTAGATATTGCATAATATCTATTACACCCCAGCTAAGCTGTATGGAATGGGTAAGACACGGAGTCAAATGTGCTTTAGGTGTGAGAAAGACCCTGGGACATTACTTCACATATTATGGGATTGCCCCAAAGTAGCCTCCCTTTGGAGTGCTATTCGGGAAAGAGCAGACCCACTGTTGGGGCTGCAAGATTATTTCTCACCACAGGTTTGTATAGTGGGTGATTATTCTACTGTCCCTTTTAAGGAGAAAAGATACTATATGGCCATTATCTCTTTGTCGGTTAAAAGGCTTGTCCTTCGTTACTGGAAAGACCAGCATGCAATCTCTTACCTTGAATGGGTCAAGGAGTTATTATATCATTTAAGAGTCGAGAAAGCAATTGCAAGCTTACGGGGCAAGCTCCCCTTGTATAACTCCAGATGGGAGAAGCTCTTCATGCTTTGGTCCCTTTCCCCACCCTCTTAATAAACCCAGCTGGAAAAGCAAAGTAGGCTAGGGAGTAGTAAGGTCTTAGTAGGCCACCCCATAAGAATCCCAGGATACCGTATTTTAAAGGCGTTTGCATAGATGAGTCCTTAACTTCATGCAATGCTGATGAAATGGTTGTGGTCTCACCTATGAGCTGAAAAAGGCACCACTAGAGATGGTAACCGTGGCTCTGGAGGATAAGAATGGGGGATGTGGGGGAAGTAGGAAAGGAGGGATAGCCTTTGACTGGAAGGCATGAGGGGGTTTTCTCCCTAATTCTGTGTTTAATGAATGATGTATAGGTCGTGAAGCTATAAATGTTTGTTACTTGCATTGTTGAGATCTCATGCCATTGTACCAATGCATGTATTGCTGTGAAGTTGTATGTCTACCAACAAAGTGTTGTATTAGTGGCAAATGAATAAAGTTTATTTAATTTAAAAAAAAAGAGCAGAGAGACACTCAGTCCTCATATGGCCAGCACACACTGAGCCGCTGCCCGAGATCTCAAGCCAAGACCACAAAGCCTACAAGTTCTGACTGCCTCTCCAGGGCTGAACAGCTCAACAGCCAACAGACACTTGGCCAACAGACAGCCGGCACATGCTGAGCCGCCCGCCAGAGACTACAAGCCCAGACCTCGAAGCCTGCAAGCTCTTGTTGCCCTATCCAGGGCACAACAGCTCAAGAGCTGAGGGACACTCAGACTCCAGGTGGCTGGCACATGCTCAGCCGATGCTCGAGACCACAACCCAGAACCTACAGCCTGCAAGTTCAGACCACCCTCTCCAGGGCTCCACAGCTCAAGAGTCAATGGATCCTTGGCCTCCAGACGGCCAGCAAATGCTCAGCCACTGCCCGAGACCACAAACCCAGACCCCAAAGCCTGCAAGCTCTGACCGCCCTCACTAGGGTTCAACAGCTCAAGAGCTGAGAGACACTCGGCTCCTAGATGACCGGCACACACTCAGTCACTGCCCGAGACCACAAGCCCAGACCTTGAGGCCTGCAAGAAATGGCTACAGCCGCAGCCAACTGCAAGTTGAGCACCTTTTTGGTCCCCGATCAGATTGGTCCTCAGCTTCCTCAGCTTCTACTTGCTCCCAACACTCTCATAACCATCTCCAGAGCTCAACAGCTCAAGAGCCAAGGGACACTCAGCCCCCATACGGCTGGCAGATACTGAGCCACCACCCAAGACCACAAGCCCAGACCCCAAAGTCTGCACACTCTGACCACCCTCTCCATGGCTCAACAGCTCAAGAGCTGAGCGACACTCGGCCCCCAGCTAGACAGCAGATGCTAAGCCACCGCCCGAGACCACAAGATAGGACCCCAGAGCCTGCAAGCTCTGATCGTCTTCTCCTGGGCTCAACAGCTCACAAGCTAAGGGACACTTGGCCCCTGGACGTCTGTCAGACAATGAGCTGTTGCCCGAGACCACAAGCCCAGACCCTGAAGCTCTGACTACTCTCTCCAGGGCTCAACAGCTTAACAGCCAAGGAACACTCGGCCTCCGGACGGCCAGCACACGCTGAGCCGTCACCCGAGACCTCAAGCCCAGACCCAGAAGCCTGAAAGCTCTGACTGCCCTCACCAGGGCTCAACAGCTCAATAGCTGAGGGACACTTGGCCCCCGGATGGTTGACACATGCTGAGCTGCTGCCAGAGACCACAAGCCCAGACCCTAAAGTCTGCAAGCAGCTCTAACCACCCTCTCCAGGCCTCAACAGCTCAAGAGCTGAGGGACACTCAGCCGCCGGATGGCCGGCAAATGCTCAGCTGCCGCTTGAGACCACAAGTCCAGACCCCAAAGCCTGAAATCTCTGACCACCTTCTCCAGGGCTCCACAGCTCGAGAGTCGAGGGAAACTCGGCCTCCGGAAGGACGGCACATGCTCATCCACTGACCGACACCACAAGCCCAGACCCCGAAGCCTGCAAGCTCTGATCACCCTCTTCAGGGCTAAACAGCTGAAGAGCAGAGAGACACTTGGCCCCCAGATGGCCGGCACATGCTGAGCCACTGCACGACACCTCAAGTCCACAACCCGAAGCCTGCAAGCTCTGACCGCCCTCTCCCAGGCTCAACAGCTGAAGAGCTGAGGGACACTTGGCCGCAGATATCTGACACATGCTGAGCCGCTGCAAGAGACCACAAGTCCCAACCCTGTAGCCTGCAAGCAGCTCTGACCAACCTTTCCAGGGCTCAAAAGCAAAAGAGCCGAGGGACACTTGGCCCCTGGACAGCCGGCACATACTGAGCTGACACCTGAGACCACAAGCCCAGACCCCAAAGCCTGCAAGCTCTGACCACCCTCTCCAGGGCTGAACAGCTCAACAGCTGAGGGACACTCGGCCCCCGGAAAGCTGGCACATGCTGCACCACCACCAGATACCACAAGCCCAGACCCCGAAGCCTGCAGGCTCTGACCGCCCACACCAGGGCTCAACAGGTCAAGAACAGAGGGACACTCAGCCCCCAGCCGGCTGGTACATGCTAAGATGCTACCCGAGACCACAAGTCCAGACCCTAAAGCCTGCAAGCTCTGACCGCCTTCTCCAGGGCTCAGCAGCAAAAGAGCCAAGGGACACTCGGCCCCCCATATGGCCAGCAGACACTGAGCCATCACCCAAGACCACAAGCCCAGACTCCAAAGCCTGCAAGCTCTGACCTCCCTCTCCATGGCTCAACAGCTCAAGAGCTGAGGGACACTCGGCCCCCAGATGGCCGGCAGATGCTGAGCCACCATCCGAGACCACAAGCCAGGATCCCAAAGCCTGCAAGCTCTGACCATTTTCTCCCTGGCTCAACAGCTCAATAGCGAGGGATACTTGGCCCCCAGATGACAGACACATGCTGAGCTGCTGCCAGAGACCACTAGCCCAGACCCTGAAGTCTGCAAGCAGTTCTAACCACCCTCTCCAGCGCTCAACAGCTCAAGAGCTGAGGGACACTCGGCTGCCAGATGGCCGGCACATGCTGAGCTGCCACCCGAGACCACAAGCCTGGACCCCAAAGTCTGCAAGCTCTGACCACCCTCTCCAGGGCACAACAGCTCAAGAGCCAAGGGACACTCGGCCCCTGGATGGCTGGCAGACACTGAGCTCCAGCCCAAGACCACAAGCCCAGACACTGATTCCTGCAAGCTCTGACCACTCCCTCCATGGCTCAACAGCTTAAGAGCCAAGGGACACTTGACTTCTGGATGGCCAGCACACACTGAGCCACCACCCGAGACCTCAAGCCCAGACCCAGAAGCCTGCAAGTTCTGATCGCCCTCTCCAGGGCTCAACAGCTCAATAGCTGAGGGACACTGGGCCCCCAGATGGCAGACACACACTGAGCTGCTGCCAGAGACCACAAGCCCAGACCCTGAAGTCTGCAAGCAGCTCTAACCACCCTCTCCAGTGCTCAACAGCTCAACAGCTGAGTGACACTCGGCCTCTGGATGGCCAGCACACGCTGAACCACCACCCCAGACCACAAGCCTGGACCCCAAAGTCTGCAAGCTCTGACCGCCTTCTCCAGGGCACAACAGCTCAAGAGCTGAGAAACACTTGGCACCCGGACAGCAGGCACATGCTGAGCCGCAACCCAAGACCACAAGCCCAGACCCCGAAGCCTGCAAGTTCTGACCACCCTCTTCAGAGCTCAACAGCTCAACAGCCGAGGGACTCTCGGCCCCCAGGCAGCCGGCACATGCTCAGCTGCCACTTGAGACCACAGGGACAGACCCAGAAGCCTGCAAGCTCTCATTGCCCTCTTCAGGGCTCCACAGCTCAAGAGTTGTGGAATACTCAGCTCACAGGAAGCCGGCACATGCACAGCTGCTGCCCAAGACCAGAGGCCTGGATCCCAAAGCTTGCAAGCTCTGACCACTCACTCCAGGGCTCCACAGCTCAAAAGCAGAGAGACACTTAGTCCCCGGATGGCCAGCAAATGCTGAGCTGCCGCCCAAGACCTCAAGCCAAGACCCCAAAGCCTGCAAGTTCTGACCGCCCTCTCCAGGGCTGAACAGCTCAACAGCCAATGGACACTTGGCCCCAGAACAGCCATCACATGCTGCGCCACCCACCAGAGGCTACAAGCCCGGACCTCGAAGCCTGCAAGCTCTTGCTGCCCTCTCCAGGGCTCAACAGCTCAAGAGCCGAGTGACACAGCCTCCGGGTGGCTGGCACAACTCAGCCACCGCCGAGACCAAAACCCAGAACCCACAGCCTGCAAGTTCAGACTGCCTCTTCAGGGCTCCACGCTCAAGAGTCAATGGATCCTTGGCCTCCAGATGGCCAGCACATGATCAGCCACTGCCAGAGACCACAAGCCCAGACCCCAAAGCCTGTAAGGTATGACTACAGCCACAGCCAATTGCAATTTGAGCATGTTTTTGGTCCCTGTTCAGATTGGTCCTCAACTTCCTCAGCTTCTACTTGCTCCCAACACTCTCACCACCCTCTCCAAAGCTCAACAGCTCAAGGGCTAAGGGACACTCGGCCCCTGTATGGCTGGCAGACACTGAGCCACCACCCAAGGCCACAAGCCCGGACCCCAAAGTCTGCAAGCTCTGACCGACCTCTCCATGGCTCAACAGCATAAGAGCTGAGTGACACTCAGCCCCCAGATAGCCAGTAGATGTTAAGCCACTGCCCAAGACCACAAGCCATGACCCCAGAGCCTGCAAGCTCTGATCATCTTCTCCCAGGCTCAACATCTCAAGAGCCGAGGGACACTCACAAGCCCAGACCCCGAAGCCTGCAAGCACTGATCACCCTCTCCAGGGCTCAACAGCTGAAGAGCAGAGAGACACTTGGCCCCCAGATGGCCGGCACATGCTGAGCCACCGCATGAGACCTCAAGTCCACACCCTGAAGCCTGCAAGCTCTGACCACCCTCTCCCAGGCTCAACAGCTCAAGAGCCAAGGGACACTCAGCCCCAGATATCTGACACATGCTGAGCCGCTGCCAGACACCACAAGTCCCGACCCTGAAGCCTGCAAGCAGCTCTGACCAACCTCTCCAGGGCTCAAAAGCAAAACAGCCAAGGGATACTTGGCCCCTGGACAGCCGACACATACTGAGCTGACACCTGAGACCACAAGCCCAGACCCCAAAGCCTGCAAGCTCTGACCACCCTCTCCAAGGCTGAACAGCTCAACAGCTGAGGGACACTCGACCCCCGGAAAGCCGGCACATGCTGTGCCACCACCAGATACCACAAGCCCGAACCCCAAAGCCTGCAGGCTCTGACTGCCCACACCAGGGCTCAACAGGTCACACAGAGGGACACTCAACCCCAGCCGGCTGGAACATGCTAAGATGCTACCCGACACCATAAGTCCAGACCCCAAAGCCTGCAAGCTCCGACCGCCTTCTCCAGGGCTCAGCAGCTCAAGAGCTGAGGGACACTCGGCCCCCATATGGCCAGCAGACACTGAGCCACCACCCACGACCACAAGCCCGGACTCCAAAGCCTGAAAGCTCTGACCTCCCTCTCCATGGCTCAACAGCTCAAGAGCTGAGGGACACTCAGCCCCCAGATGGCCAGCAGATGCTGAACCACCGCCCAATACCACAAGCCAGGATCCCAAAGCCTGCAAGCTCTGACCATCTTCTCCCTGGATCAACAGCTCAATAGCAAGGGACACTTGGCTCCCAGATGACAGATACATGCTGAGCTGCTGCCAGAGACCACAAGCCCAGACCCTGAAGTCTGCAAGCAGCTCTAACCACTCTCTCCAGCGCTCAACAGCTCAAGAGCTGCGGGACACTCGCCGCCAGATGGCCGGCACATGCTGAGCTACCACCCGAGATCACAAGCCTGGATGCCAAAGTCTGCAAGCTCTGACCGCCCTCTCCAGGGCACAACAGCTCAAGAGCCAAGGGACACTCGGCCCTGGATGGCGGGGCAGACACTGAGCTCCTGCCCAAGACCACAAGCCCAGACACTGATGCCTGCAAGCTCTGACCACTCTCTCCAGGGCTCAACAGCTTAAGAACCAAGAGACACTTGACTTTGGATGGCCAGCACACACTGAGCCACCACCCGAGACCTCAAGCCCAGACCCAGAAGACTGCAGCTCTGATCGCCCTCTCCAGGGCTCAACAGCTCAAGAGCCGAGGGACACTCAGCCTCCGGGCAGCTGGCACATGCTCAGCCACCGCCCAAGACCACAACCCAGAATCCACAGCCTGCAAGTTCAGACTGCCCTCTTCAGGGCTCCACAGCTCAAGAGTCAATGGATCCTCGGCCTTCAGATGGCCAGCACATGCTCAGCCGCTGCCCAAGACCACAAGCCCAGACCCCAAAGCCTGTAAGGTACGACTACAGCCACAGCCAATTGCAATTTGAGCACCTTTTTGGTCCCCGTTCAGATTGGTCCTCAACTTCCTCAGCTTCTACTTGCTCCCAACACTCTCATCACCCTCTCCAGAGCTCAACAGCTCAAGGGCTAAGGGACACTCGGCTCCCATATGGCCAGCAGACACTGAGCCACCACCCAAGGCCACAAGCCCAGGACCCCAAAGTCTGCAAGCTCTGAACGACCTCTCCATGGCTCAACAGCTCAAGAGCTGAGTGACACTCAGCCCCCAGAAAGCCAGCAGATGCTAAGCCACCACCCTAGACCACAAGAAATGACCCCAGAGCCTGCAAGCTCTGATCATCTTCTCCCAGGCTTAACAGCTCAAGAACCATGGGACACTTGGCCCCTGGACATCTGTCAGACACTGAGCTGTTGCCCGAGACCACAAGCCCAGACCCTGAAGCCTGCAAGCTCTGACCACACTCTCCAGGGCTCAACAGCTTAAGAGCCAAGGGACACTCGGCCTCCAGATGACCAGCACATGCTGAGTTGCCACCGAGACCTCAAGCCCAGACCCAGAAGCCTGCAAGCTCTGACCACCCTATCCAGGGCTCAACAGCTCAATAGCCAAGGGACACTCAGCCCCCAGATGGCTGACACACGCGGAGCTGCTGCCAGAGACCACAAGCCCAGACCCTGAAGTCTGCAAGCAGCTCTAACCACCCTCTCCAGAGCTCAACATCTCAAGAGCTGAGGGACACTCAGCCGCCGGATGGCCGGCACATGCAGAGCTGCCACCCGAAACCACAAGCCTGGACCCCGAAGCCTGTAAGCTCTGACCGCCCTCTCCAGAGATCAACAGCTCAACAGCTGAGAGACACTCGGCCCCCAGATGGCCAGCACATGCTGAGCTGCTGCCCGAGTCCACAAGCCTGGACCGCGAAGCATGCAAGCTCTGATCACCCTCTCCAGGGATTAACAGCTCAAGAGCCGAGGGACACTTGGCCCTCCCCCCCCGGCTGGCAGATGCTGAGCTGCCGCACAAGACCACAAGCCCGAACCCCTAAATCTGTGAGCTCTGTCCGCCCTCTCCAGGGCTCAGCAGCTCAAGAGCTGAGGGACACTCAGCTCCCAGATGGCCAGCACAAGCTGAGCTGCCGCCCAAGACCACAAGCCCAGATCCTGAAGCCTGCAAGCTCTGACCACCCTCTCCTGGGCTGTACAGCTCAAGAGCCAAGGGACACTCGGCCACTGGATGGCTGGCACATGCTCAACCACCACCTGAGACCATAAGCCCACACAACAAAGCCTGCAAGCTCTGATTGCCCTCTCCTGGGCTCAACAGCTCCAAAGACAAAGGACGCTCGGAGCCTGGCTGGCCAGCACATGCTGAGCCACTGCCCGAGACCACAAGCCCAGACCCCAAAGCCTGCAAGCTCTGACCACCCTCTCCAGGGCTCAACAGCTCAGGAGCCAAGTCACACTCAGCCCCCCGGATGGCTGGCACACACTGAGTAGCTCCCCGAGACCACAAGCCCAGACCCCAAAGCCTGCAAACTCTGACCACCTTCTCCAGGGCTCAATAGCTCAAGAACCAAGGGACACTCAGCCCCTGGATGGCCAGCACATGCTGAGCTGCAGCCTGAGACCACAAGCTCAGACCCTGAAACCTGCAAGCTCTGACCACCCTCTCCTGGGCTCAACATCTCAAGAGCCGAGGGACACTCACAAGCCCAGACTCCGAAGCCTGCAAACTCTGATCACCCTCTTCAGGGCTCAACAGCTGAAGAGCAGAGAGACACTTGGCCCCCACATGGCCGGCACACGCTGAGCCACCGCACGAGACCTCAAGTCCACACCCCAAAGCCTGCAAGCTCTGACCGCTTTCTTCAGGGCTCAACAGCTCAAGAGCCGAGGGACACTCGGCCCCAGATATCTGACACATGCTGAGCCACTGCCAGAGACCACAAGTCCCGACCCTGAAGCCTGCAAGCAGCTCTGACCAACCTTTCCAGGTTTCAAAAGCAAAAAAGCCGAGGGACACTTGGCTCTGGACAGCCGGCACATACTGAGCTGACACCTGAGACCACAAGCCCAGACCCCAAAGCCTGCAAGCTCTGACCACCCTCTCCAGAGCTGAACAGATCAACAGCTGAGGGACACTCAGCCCCCGGAAAGCAGGCACATGCTGCACCACCGCCAGATACCACAAGCCTGGACCCCAAAGCCTGCAGGCTCTGACCGCCCACACCAGGGCTCAACAGGTCAAGAACAGAGGGACATTCAGCCCCCAGCCAGCTGGCACATGCTAAGATGCTACCCGAGACCACAAGTCCAGACCCCAAAGCCTGCAAGCTCCGACCGCCTTCTCCAGGGCTCAGCAGCTCAAGAGCCGAGGGACACTCAGCCCACATATGGCCGGCAGACACTGAACCACCACCCAAGACCACAAGCCCGGACTCCAAAGCCTGCAAGCTATGACCTCCCTCTCCATGGTTCAACAGCTCAAGAGCTGAGGGACACTCGGCTCCCAGATGGCCGACAGATGCTGAGCCAGCGCCCGAGACCACAAACCAGGATCCCAAACCCTGCAAGCTCTGACCATCTTCTCTCTGGCTCAACAGCTCAATAGTGAGGGACACTTGGCCCCCAGATGACAGACACACACTGAGCTGCTGCCAGAGACCACAAGCCCAGACCCTGAAGTTTGCAAGAAGCTCTAACCACCCTCTCCAGTGCTCAACACCTCAAGAGCTGAGGGACACTCGACCGCCGGATGGCCGGCACATGCTGAGCTGCCACCCGAGAACACAAGCCTGGACTCCAAAGTCTGCAAGCTCTGACCACCCTCTCCAGGGCACAACAGCTCAAGAGCCAAGGGACACTCGGCCCCTGGATGGCTGGCAGACACTGAGCTCCTGCCCAAGACCACAAGCCCAGGTCCTGATGCCTGTAAGCTCTGACCACTCTTTACAGGGCTCAACAGCTTAAGAGCCTAGGGACACTTGACTTCTGGATGGCCAGCACATGCTGACCCACCACCCGAGACCTCAAGCCCAGACCCAGAAGACTGCAAGCTCTGATCGCCCTCTCCAGGGCTCAACAACTCAATAGCTGAGGGAAACTCTGCCCCCAGATGGCAGACACATGCTGAGCTGCTGCCAGAGACCACAAGCCCAGACCCTGAAGTCTGCAAGCAGCTCTGACCACCCTCTCCAGTGCTCAACAGCTCAAAAGCTGAGTGACACTCGGCCTCTGGATGGCCAGCACACGCTGAGCCACCACCCCAGACCACAAGCCTGGACCCCAAAGTCTGCAAGCTCTGACCGCCCTCTCCAGGGCACAACAGCTCAAGAGCTGAGAAACACTTGGTCCTTGGACAGCCGGCACATGCTGAGCCGACACCCGAGACCACAAGCCCAGACTCCGAAGCCTGCAAGTTCTGACCACCCTCTCCAGAGCTCAACAGCTCAAGAGCCGAGGGACTCTCGGCCCCCAGGCACCCGGCACATGCTCAGCTGCCACTCGAGGCCACAGGCACAGACCCAGAAGCCCACAAGCTCTCACCGCCCATTTCAGGGCTCCTCAGCTCAAGAGTCGTGGAATACTCGGCCCACAGGCAGCCGGCACATGTGCAGCCGCTACCCAAGACCACAGGCCTGGACCCCAAAGCTTGCAGGCTCTGACCACTCACTCCAGGGCTCAACAGCTCAAGAGCAGAGAGACACTCAGTCCCCGGAAGGCCAGCACATGTTGAGCTGCTGCCCGAGACCTCAAGCCAAGACACAGAAGCTGGCAAGTTCTGGCCGCCCTCTCCAGGGCTCAACAGCCAATGGACACTTGGCCCCCGAACAGACAGCACATGCTGCGCCACCGACCAGAGACTACAAGCCCAGACTTCGAAGCCTGCAAGCTCTTGCTGCCCTATCCAGGGCTCAACAGCTCAAGAGCCGAGGGACACTCGGCCTCAAGGTGGCTGGCACATGCTCAGCCGCAGCTTGAGACCACAACCCAGAACCCACAGCCTGCAAGTTCAGACTGCCCTCTCCAGGGCTCCACAGCTCAAGAGTCAATGGATCCTCGGCCTCCAGATGGCCAGCACATGCTCAGCTGCTGCCCAAGACCACAAGCCCAGACCCCAAAGCCTGTAAGGTACGACTACAGCCGCAGCCAATCGCAATTTGAGCACCTCTTTGGTCCCCGTTCAGATTGGTCCTCAACTTCCTCAGCTTCTACTTGTTCCCAACACTCTCACCACCCTCTCCAGAGCTCAACAGCTCAAGGGCTAAGGGACACTCAGCCCCCATATGGCCAGCAGACACTGAGCCACCACCCAAGGCCTCAAGCCCGGACCCCAAAGTCTGCAAGCTCTGAACGACCTCCTAATGGCTCAACAGCTCAAGAGCTGAGTGACACTCAGCCCCAGATAGCCAGCAGATGCTAAGCCACCGCCCAAGACCATAAGCCAGGACCCCAGAGCCTGCAAGTTCTGATCATCTTCTCCCAGGCTCAACAGCTCAAGAACCACGGGACACTTGGCCCCTGGACATCTGTCAGACACTGAGCTGTTGCCTGAGACCAAAAGCCCAGACCCTGAAGCGTGCAAGCTCTGACCACTCTTTCCAGGGCTCAACAGCTTAAGAGCCAAGGGACACTCGGCCTCCGGATGGCCGGCACACGCTGAATCGCCACCGAGACCTCAAGCCCAGACCCAGAAACCTGCAAGCTCTGATCGCCCTCTTCAGGGCTCAACAGCTCAATAGGTGAGGGACACTCAGCCCCCAGATGGCTGAGACACGCTGAGCTGCTGATAAGAGACCACAAGCCCAGACCCTGAAGTCTGCAAGCAGCTCTAACCACCCTCTCCAGGGCTCAACAGCTCAACAGCTGAGAGACACTCGGCCCCCAGATGGCCAGCATATGCTGAGCTTCTGCCCGAGTCCACAAGCCTGGACCACGAAGCATGCAAGCTCTGATCACCCTCTCCAGGGATTAAAAGCTCAAGAGCTGAGGGCCACTTGCCCCCCCCTTTGGCAGATACTGAGCCGCCGCACAAGACCACAAGCCTGAACCCCGAAATCTGCGAACTCTGACCGCCCTCTCCAGGGCTCAACAGCTCAAGAGCGGAGGAACACTCAGCTCCCAGATGACCAGCACAAGCTGAGCTGTCACCCGAGACCACAAGCCCAGACCCCGAAGCCTGCAAGCTCTGACCACCCTCTCCTGGGCTCAACAACTCAAGAGCCAAGGGACACTCGGCCACGGGATGGCTGGCACATGCTCAACCACCACCTGAGACCATAAGCTCACACAACAAAGCCTGCAAGCTCTGATTGCCCTCTCCTAGGCTCAACAGCTCAAGAGCCGAGGGACACTCAGCCTCCGGGCGGCTGGCACATGCTCAGCCGCCGCTCAAGACTATAACCCAGAACCCACAGCCTGCAAGTTCAGACTGCCCTCTCCAGGGCTCCACAGCTCAAGAGTCAATGAATCCTCGGCCTCCAGATGGCCAGCACATGCTCAGCCGCTGCCCAAGACCACAAGCCCAGACCCCAAAGCCTGTAAGGTATGACTACAGCCACAGTCAAATGCAATTTGAGCACCTTTTTGGTCCCCGTTCAGATTGGTACTCAACTTCCTCAGCTTCTACTTGCTCCCAACACTCTCACCACCCTCTCCAGAGCTCAACAGCTCAAGGGCTAAGGGACAATCGGCCCCCAAATGGCCAGCAGACACTGAGCCACCACCCAAGGCCACAAGCCCGGACCCCAAAGTCTGCAAGCTCTGACCGACCTCTCCAGGGCTCAACAGCTCAAGAGCTGAGTGACACTCAGCCCCCAAATAACCAGCAGATGCTAAGCCACCGCCCAAGACCACAAGCCATGACCCCAGAGCCTGCAAGCTCTGATTGTCTTCTCGCAGGCTCACCAGCTCAAGAACCAAGGGACACTTGGCCCCTGGACATCTGTCAGACACTGAGCTGTTGCTGAGACCACAAGCCCAGACCCTGTAGCCTGCAAGCTCTGACCACTCTCTCCAGGGCTCAACAGCTCAATAGCCAAGGGACACTCATCCCCCAGATGGCTGACACATGCTGAGCTGCTGCCAGAGACCACAAGCCCAGATCCTGAAGTCTGCAAGCAGCTCTAACCACCCTCTCCAGAGCTCAACATCTCAAGAGCTGAGGAACACTCTGCCGCCGGATGGCCGGCACATGCAGAGCTGCCGCCCAAAACCACAAGCCTGGACCCCGAAGCCTGTAAGCTCTGACCACCCTCTCCAGAGCTCAACAGCTCAAGAGCTTAGAGACACTCAGCACCCAGATGGCCAGCACACGCTGAGCTGCTCCCCGAGTCCACAAGCCTGGACCACGAAGCATGCAAGCTCTGATCACCCTCTCCAGGGATTAACAGCTCAAGAGCCGAGGGACACTTGACCCCCCACCCGGCTGGCAGATGCTGAGCTGCCGCACAAGACCACATGCCTGAACCCTTAAATCTACGAGCTCTGTCCACCCTCTCCAGGGCTCAACAGCTCAAGAGCTGAGGGACACTCAGCTCCGAGATGGCCAGCACAAGCTGAGCTGCCGGCCGAGACCAGAAGCCCAGATCCTGAAGCCTGCAAGCTCTGACCACCCTCTCCTGGGCTGTACAGCTCAAGAGCCAAGGGACACTCGGCCACCGGATGGCTGGCACATGCTCAACCACCACCTGAGACCATAAGCCCACACAACAAAGCCTGCAAGCTCTGATTGCCCTCTCCTAGGCTCAACAGCTCCAAAGACAAAGGACGCTCAGAGCCTGGACAGCCAGCACATGCTGAGCCACTGCCCGAGACCACAAGCCCAGACCCCGATGCCTGCAAGCTCTGAACGCCCTCTTCAGGGCTCAACAGCTGAAGAGCAGAGAGACACTTGGCCCCCAGATGGCCGGCACATGCTGAGCCACCTCATGAGACCTCAAGTCCACACCCCGAAGTTTGCAAGCTCTGACAGCCCTCTCCCAGGCTCAAAAGCTCAAGAGCCGAGGGACACTCAGCCCCAGATATCTGACACATTCTGAGTCACTGCCAGAGACCACAAGTCCCGATCCTGAAGCCTGCAAACAGCTCTGACCAACCTGTCCAGGGCTCAAAAGCAAAAGAGCTGAGGGACACTTGGCCTCCTGGACAGCTGGCACGTACTGAGCTGACACCTGAGACCACAAGCCCAGACCCCAAAGCCTGCAAGCTCTGACCACCCTCTCCAGGGCTGAACAGCTCAACAGCTGAGGGACACTCTGCCACCGGAAAGCTGGCACATGCTGCACCACCGCCAGATACCACAAGCCCAGACCCCGAAGCCTGCAGGCTCTGACCACCCACACCAGGGCTCAACAGGTCAAGAACAGAGGGACACTCAGCCCCCCAGCCGGCTGGTACATCCTAAGATGCTACCGAGACCACAAGTCCAGACCCTAAAGCCTGTAAGCTCTGACCACCTTCTCCAGGGCTCAGCAGCTAAAGAGCCGAGGGACACTCGGGCCCCATATGGCCAGCAGACACTGAGCCACCACCCAAGACCACAAGCCCAGACTCCAAAGCCTGCAAGCTCTGACCTCCCTCTCCATGGCTCAACAGCTCAAGAGCTGAGGGACACTCGGCCCCCAGATGGCCGGCAGATGCTGAGCCACCATCCAAGACCACAAGCCAGGATCCCAAAGCCTGCAAGCTCTGACCATTTTCTTCCTGGCTCAACAGCTCAATAGCGAGGGACACTTGGCCCCCAGATGACAGACACATGCTGAGCTGCTGCCAGAGACCACAAGCCCAGACCCTGAAGTCTGCAAGCAGCTCTAACCACCCTCTCCAGCGCTCAACACCTCAAGAGCTGAGGGACACTTGGCTGCCGGATGGCCGGCACATGCTGAACTGCCACCCGAGACCACAAGCCTGGACCCCAAAGTCTGCAAGCTCTGACCACCCTCTCCAGGGCACAACAGCTCAAGAGCCAAGGGACACTCGGCCCCTGGATGGCTGGCAGACACTGAGCTCCTCCCCAAGACCACAAGCCCAGACACTGATGCCTGCAAGCTCTGACCACTCCCTCCATGGCTCAACAGCTTAAGAGCCAAGGGACACATGACTTCTGGATGGCCAGCACACACTGAGCCACCACCCGAGACCTCAAGCCCAGACCCAGAAGCCTGCAAGCTCTGATCGCCCTCTCCAGGGCTCAACAGCTCAATAGCTGAGGGACGCTCGGCCCCCAGATGGCAGACACACACTGAGCTGCTGCCAGAGACCACAAGCCCAGACCCTGAAGTCTGCAAGCAGCTCTAACCACCCTCTCCAGTGCTCAACAGCTCAAGAGCTGAGTGACACTCGGCCTCTGGATGGCCAGCACACGCTGAGCCACCACCCCAGACCACAAGCCTGGACCCCAAAGTCTGCAAGCTCTGACCGCCCTCTCCAGGGCACAACAGCTCAAGAGCTGAGAAACACTTGGCACCCAGACAGCAGGCACATGCTGAGCCGCAACCCAAGACCACAAGCCCAGACCCCGAAGCCTGCAAGTTCTGACCACCCTCTTCAGAGCTCAACAGCTCAACAGCCGAGGGACTCTCGGCCCCCAGGCAGCCGGCACATGCTCAGCTGCCGCTTGAGACCACAGGGACAGACCCAGAAGCCTGCAAGCTCTCATTGCCCTCTTCAGGGCTCCACAGCTCAAGAGTTGTGGAATACTCAGCTCACAGGAAGCCGGCACATGCGCAGCCGCTGCCCAAGACCACAGGCCTGGACCCCAAAGCTTGCAAGCTCTGACCACTCACTCCAGGGCTCCACAGCTCAAAAGCAGAGAGACACTTAGTCCCCGGATGGCCAGCAAATGCTGAGCTGCCACCTGAGACCTCAAGCCAAGACCCCAAAGCCTGCAAGTTCTGACCGACCTCTCCAGGGCTGAACAGCTCAACAGCCAATGGACACTTGGCCCCCGAACAGCCAGCACATGCTGCGCCACCCACCAGAGACTACAAGCCCGGACCTCGAAGCCTGAAAACTCTTGCTGCCCTCTCCAGGGCTCAACAGCTCAAGAGCCGAGGGACACAGCCTCCGGGTGGCTGGCACAACTCAGCCACCGCTCGAGACCAAAACCCAGAACCCACAGCCTGCAAGTTCAGACTGCCCTCTTCAGGGCTCCACAGCTCAAGAGTCAATGGATCCTTGGCCACCAGATGGCCAGCACATGCTCAGCCACTGCCGGAGACCACAAGCCCAGACCCCAAAGCCTGTAAGGTATGACTACAGCCACAGCCAATTGCAAATTGAGCACGTTTTTGGTCCCCGTTCAGATTGGTCCTCAACTTCCTCAGCTTCTACTTGCTCCCAACACTCTCACCACCCTCTCCAGAGCTCAACAGCTCAAGGGCTACGGGACACTCGGCCCCTGTATGGCTGGCAGACACTGAGCCACCACCCAAGGCCACAAGCCCGGACCCCAAAGTCTGCAAGCTCTGACCGACCTCTCCATGGCTCAACAGCATAAGAGCTGAGTGACACTCAGCCCCCAGACAGCCAGTAGATGTTAAGCCACTGCCCAAGACCACAAGCCATGACCCCAGAGCCTGCAAGCTCTGATCATCTTCTCCCAGGCTCAACATCTCAAGAGCCGAGGGACACTCACAAGCCCAGACTCCGAAGCCTGCAAGCACTGATCACCCTCTTCAGGGCTCAACAGCTGAAGAGCAGAGAGACACTTGGCCCCCAGATGGCCGGCACATGCTGAGCTGACACCTGAGACCACAAGCCTAGACCCCAAAGCCTGCAAGCTCTGACCACCCTCTCTAAGGCTGAACAGCTCAACAGCTGAGGGACACTCGACCCCCGGAAAGCCGGCACATGCTGTGCCACCACCAGATACCACAAGCCCGGACCCCAAAGCCTGCAGGCTCTGACCACCCACACCAGGGCTCAACAGGTCACACAGAGGGACACTCAACCCCCAGCCGGCTGGAACATGCTAAGATGCTACCCGACACCACAAGTCCAGACCCCAAAGCCTGCAAGCTCCGACCGCCTTCTCCAGGGCTCAGCAGCTCAAGAGCCGAGGGACACTCGGCCCCCATATGGCCAGCAGACACTGAGCCACCACCCAAGACCACAAGTCCGGACTCCAAAGCCTGCAAGCTCTGACCTCCCTCTCCATGGCTCAACAGCTCAAGAGCTGAGGGACACTCAGCCCCCAGATGGCCAGCAGATGCTGAACCACCGCCCAATACCACAAGCCAGGATCCCAAAGCCTGCAAGCTCTGACCATCTTCTCCTGGCTCAACAGCTCAATAGCAAGGGACACTTGGCTCCCAGATGACAGATACATGCTGAGCTGCCAGAGACCAAGCCCAGACCCTGAAGTCTGCAAGCAGCTCTAACCACTCTCTCCAGCGCTCAACAGCTCAAGAGCTGAGGGACACTCGTCCGCCGGATGGCCGGCACATGCTGAGCTACCACCCGAGATCACAAGCCTGGATGCCAAAGTCTGCAAGCTCTGACCGCCCTCTCCAGGGCACAACAGCTCAAGAGCCAAGGGACACTCGGCCCCTGGATGGCGGGCAGACACTGAGCTCCTGCCCAAGACCACAAGCCCAGACACTGATGCCTGCAAGCTCTGACCACTCTCTCCAGGGCTCAACAGCTTAAGAACCAAGAGACACTTGACTTCTGGATGGCCAGCACACACTGAGCCACCACCCGAGACCTCAAGCCCAGACCCAGAAGCCTGCAAGCTCTTGCTGCCCTCTCCAGGGCTCAACAGCTCAAGAGCCGAGGGACACTCAGCCTCCAGGTGGCTGGCACATGCTCAGCCGCAGCTTGAGACCACAACCCAGAACCCACAGCCTGCAAGTTCAGACTGCCCTCTCCAGGGCTCCACAGCTCAAGAGTCAATGGATCCTCGGCCTCCAGATGGCCAGCACATGCTCAGCTGCTGCCCAAGACCACAAGCCCAGACCCCAAAGCCTGTAAGGTACGACTACAGCCGCAGCCAATTGCAATTTGAGCACCTCTTTGGTCCCCGTTCAGATTGGTCCTCAACTTCCTCAGCTTCTACTTGCTCCCAACACTCTCACCACCCTCTCCAGAGCTCAACAGCTCAAGGGCTAAGGGACACTCGGCCCCATATGGCCAGCAGACACTGAGCCACCACCCAAGGCCTCAAGCCCGGACCCCAAAGTCTGCAAGCTCTGAACGACCTCCTAATGGCTCAACAGCTCAAGAGCTGAGTGACACTCAGCCCCAGATAGCCAGCAGATGCTAAGCCACCGCCCAAGACCATAAGCCAGGACCCCAGAGCCTGCAAGCTCTGATCGTCTTCTCCCAGGCTCAACAGCTCAAGAACCACGGGACACTTGGCCCCTGGACATCTGTCAGACACTGAGCTGTTGCCTGAGGCCAAAAGCACAGACCCTGAAGCCTGCAAGCTCTGAGCACTCTCTCCAGGGCTCAACAGCTTAAGAGCCAAGGGACACTCGGCCTCCGGATGGCCGGCACACGCTGAATCGCCACCAAGACCTCAAGCCCAGACCCAGAAACCTGCAAGCTCTGATCGCCCTCTTCAGGGCTCAACAGCTCAATAGGCAAGGGACACTCAGCCCCCAGATGGCTGACACACGCTGAGCTGCTGATAAGAGACCACAAGCCCAGACCCTGAAGTCTGCAAGCAGCTCTAACCACCCTCTCCAGGGCTCAAGAGCTCAAGAGCTGAGAGACACTCGGCCCCCAGATGGCCAGCACATGCTGAGCTTCTGCCCGAGTCCACAAGCCTTGACCATGAAGCATGCAAGCTCTGATCACCCTCTCCAGGGATTAACAGCTCAAGAGCTGAGGGCCACTTGCCCCCGTTGGCAGATACTGAGCCGCCGCACAAGACCACAAGCCTGAACCCCGAAATCTGCGAACTCTGACCGCCCTCTCCAGGGCTCAACAGCTCAAGAGCGGAGGAACACTCAGCTCCCAGATGACCAGCACAAGCTGAGCTGCCACCCGAGACCACAAGCCCAGACCCCGAAGCCTGCAAGCTCTGACCACCCTCCCCTGGGCTCAACAGCTCAAGAGCCAAGGGACACTCGGCCACCAGATGGCTGGCACATGCTCAACCACCACCTGAGACCATAAGCTCACACAACAAAGCCTGCAAGCTCTGATTGCCCTCTCCTAGGCTCAACAGCTCCAAAGCCTAAGGACGCTCAGAGCCTGGAAAGCCAGCAGATGCTGAGCCACTGCCCGAGACCACAATCCCAGACCCTGAAGCCTGCAAGCTCTGACCACCCACTCCAGGGCTCAACAGCTCAAGAGCCAAGGCACACTCAGCCCCCGGATGGCTGGCACACGCTGAGTAGCTCCCCGAGACCACAAGCCCAGACCCCAAAGCCTGCAAACTCTGACCACCTTCTCCAGGGCTCAATAGCTCAAGAACCAAGGGACACTCAGCCCCCGGATGGCCGGCATACGCTGAGCTGCCGCCTGAGACCACAAGCCCAGACCCTGAAACCTGCAAGCTCTGACCACCCTCTCCTGGGCTCAACATCTCAAGAGCTGAGGGACACTCTTCCCCCAAACAGCCAGCACACACTAAGCCGCTGCCCAAGACCACAAGCCCAGACCCCAAAGCCTGCAAGCTCTGACCTCCCTCTCCATGGCTCAATAGCTCAAGAGCTGAGGGACACTAGCCCCAGATGGCCAGCAGATGCTGAACCACCACCCAATACCACAAGCCAGGATCCCAAAGCCTGCAAGCTCTGACCATCTTCTCCCTGGCTCAACAGCTCAATAGCGAGGGACACTTCGCCCCCAGATGACAGATACATGCTGAGCTGCTGCCAGAGACCACAAGCCCAGACCCTGAAGTCTGCAAGCAGCTCTAACCACTCTCTCCAGTGCTCAACAGCTCAAGAGCTGAGGGGCACTCGGCCGCCGGATGGCCGGCACATGCTGAGCTGCCACCCGAGACCACAAGCCTGGATCCCAAAGTCTGCAAGCTCTGACCGCCCTCTCCAGGGCACAACAGCTTAAGAGCCAAGGGACACTCATCCCCTGGATGGCGGGCAGACACTGAGCTCCTGCCCAAGACCACAAGCACAGACACTGATGCCTGCAAGCTCTGGCCACTCTCTCCAGGGCTCAACACCTTAAGAACCAAGGGACACTTGACTTCTGGATGGCCAGCACACACTGAGCCACCACCCGAGACCTTAAGCCCAGACCCAGAAGACTGCAAGCTCATCGCCTCTCCAGGGCTCAACAGCTCAAGAGCGAGGGACACTCAGCCTCGGGCGGCTGGCACATGCTCAGCCGCCCAAGACTACAACCCAGAACCCACAGCCTGCAAGTTCAGACTGCCCTCTCCAGGGCTCCACAGCTCAAGAGTCAATGGATCCTCGGCCTCCAGATGGCCAGCACATTCTCAGCCACTGCCCAAGACCACAAGCCCAGACCCCAAAGCCTGTAAGGTATGACTACAGCCACAGTCAATTGCAATTTGAGCACCTTTTTGGTCCCCGTTCAGATTGGTCCTCAACTTCCTCAGCTTCTACTTGCTCCCAACACTCTCACCACCCTCTCCAGAGCTCAACAGCTCAAGGGCTAAGGGACAATCAGCCCCCATATGGCCAGCAGACACTGAGCCACCACCCAAGGCCACAAGCCCGGACCCCAAAGTCTGCAAGCTCTGACTGACCTCTCCAGGGCTCAACAGCTCAAGAGTTGAGTGACACTCAGCCCCCAAATAACCAGCAGATACTAAGCCACCGCCCAAGACCACAAGCCATGACCCCAGAGCCTGCAAGCTCTGATCGTCTTCTCGCAGGCTCAACAGCTCAAGAACCAAGGGACACTTGGCCCCTGGACATCTGTCAGACACTGAGCTGTTGCCCGAGACCACAAGCCCAGACCCTGTAGCCTGCAAGCTCTGACCACTCTCCAGGGCTCAACAGCTCAATAGCCAAGGACACCCATCCCCAGATGGCTGACACATGCTGAGCTGCTGCCAGAGACCACAAGCCCAGACCCTGAAGTCTGCAAGCAGCTCTAACCACCCTCTCCAGAGCTCAACATCTCAAGAGCTGAGGAACACTCAGCCGCCGGATGGCCGGCACATGCAGAGCTGCCACCCAAAACCACAAGCCTGGACCCCGAAGCCTGTAAGCTCTGACCACCCTCTCCAGAGCTCAACAGTTCAAGAGCTTAGAGACACTCGGCCCCCAGATGGCCAGCACACGCTGAGCTGCTGCCCGAGTCCACAAGCCTGGACTGCCAAGCATGCAAGCTCTGATCGCCCTCTCCAGGGATTAACAGCTCAAGAGCCGAGGGACACTTGACCCTCCCCCCGGCTGGCAGATGCTGAGCTGCCGCACAAGACCACAAGCCTGAACCCCTAAATCTGTGAGCTCTGTCCACCCTCTCCAGGGCTCAACAGCTCAAGAGCTGAGGGACACTCAGCTCCCAGATGGCCAGCACAAGCTGAGCTGCCGCCTGAGACCAGAAGCCAAGATCCTGGAGCCTGCAAGCTCTGACCACCCTCTCCTGGGCTGTACAGCTCAAGAGCCAAGGGACACTCGGCCACCGGATGGCTGGCACATGCTCAACCACCACCTGAGACCATAAGCCCACACAACAAAGCCTGCAAGCTCTGATTGCCCTCTCCTGGGCTCAACAGCTCAAAGACAAGGACGCTCAGAGCCTGGACAGCCAGCACATACTGAGCCACTGCCCGAGACCACAAGCCCAGACCCAGAAGCCTGCAAGCTCTGACCGCCCTCTGCAGGGCTCAACAGCTCAAGAGCCAAGGCACACTCAGCCCCTGGATGGCTGGCACACGCTGAGTAGCTCCCCGAGACCACAAGCCCAGACCCCAAAGCCTGCAAACTCTGACCACCTTCTCCAGGGCTCAATAGCTCAAGAACCAAGGGACACTCAGCCCCCGGATGGCCAGCACATGCTGAGCTGCCTCCCAAGACCACAAGCTCAGACCCTGAAACCTGCAAGCTCTGACCACCCTCTCCTGGACTCAACATCTCAAGAGCCGAGGGACACTCACAAGCCCAGACCCCAAAGAATGCAAACTCTGATCACCCTTCAGGGGCTCAACAGCTGAAGAGCAGAGACACTTGGCCCCCAGATGGCCGGCACATGCTGAGCCACCTCATGAGACCTCAAGTCCACACCCCGATGCTTGCAAGCTCTGACCGCCCTCTCCCAGGCTCAAAAGCTCAAGAGCCGAGGGACACTCAGCCCCAGATATCTGACACATGCTGATTCACTGCCAGAAACCACAAGTCCTGACCCTGAAGCCTGCAAACAGCTCTGACCAACCTCTCCAGGGCTCAAAAGCAAAGAGCTGAGGGACACTTGGCCCTGGACAGCCGGCACATACTGAGCTGACACCTGAGACCACAAGCACAGACCCCAAAGCCTGCAAGCTCTGACCACCCTCTCCAAGGCTGAACAGCTCAACAGCTGAGGGACACTCAGCCCCCGGAAAGCCGGCACATGCTGCACCACCGCCAGATATCACAATCCTGGACCCCGAAGCCTGCAGGCTCTGACTGCCCACACCATGGCTCAACTGGTCAAGTACAGAGGGACATTCAGCCCCCAGCCGGCAGGCACATGCTAAGATGCTACCCGAGACCACAAGTCCAGACCCTAAAGCCTGCAAGCTCCGACCGCCTTCTCCAGGGCTCAGCAACTCAAGAGCCGAGGGACACTCGGCCCCCATATGGCCGGCAGACACTGAGCCACCACCCAAAACCACAAGCCCGGACTCCAAAGCCTGCAAGCTATGACCTCCCTCTCCATGGCTCAACAGCTCAAGAGCTGAGGGACACTCGGCTCCCAGATGGCCGGCAGATGCTGAGCCACCGCCTGAGACCAACAAGGATCCCAAAGCCTGCAAGCTCTGACCATCTTCTCTGGCTCAACAGCTCAATAGTGAGGGACACTTGGCCCCAGATGACAGACACATGCTGAGCTGCTGCCAGAGACCACAAGCCCAGACCCTGAAGTCTGCAAGCAGCTCTAACCACCCTCTCCAGCGCTCAACAGCTCAAGAGCTGAGGGACACTCGGCTGCCGGATGGCCGGCACATGCTGAGCTGCCACCCGAGACCACAAGCCTGGACCCCAAAGTCTGCAAGCTCTGACCACCCTCTCCAGGGCACAACAGCTCAAGAGCTGAGGGACACTCTTCCCCCAAACAGCCAGCACACACTAAGCCGCTGCCCAAGACCACAAGCCCAGACCCCAAAGCCTGCAAGCTCTGACCTCCCTCTCCATGGCTCAACAGCTCAAGAGCTGAGGGACACTCAGCTCCCAGATGGCCAGCAGATGCTGAACCACCACCCAATACCACAAGCCAGGATCCCAAAGCCTGCAAGCTCTGACCATCTTCTCCCTGGCTCAACAGCTCAATGAGGGACACTTCGCCCAGATGACAGATACATGCTGAGCTGCTGCCAGAGACCACAAGCCCAGACCTGAAGTCTGCAAGCAGCTCTAACCACTCTCTCCAGTGCTCAACAGCTCAAGAGCTGAGGGGCACTCGGCCGCCGGATGGCCGGCACATGCTGAGCTGCCACCCGAGACCACAAGCCTGGATCCCAAAGTCTGCAAGCTCTGACCGCCCTCTCCAGGGCACAACAGCTTAAGAGCCAAGGGACACTCATCCCCTGGATGGCGGGCAGACACTGAGCTCCTGCCCAAGACCACAAGCACAGACACTGATGCCTGCAAGCTCTGGCCACCTCTCCAGGGCTCAACACCTTAAGAACCAAGGGACACTTGACTTCTGGATGGCCAGCACACTGAGCCACCACCCGAGACCTTAAGCCCAGACCCAGAAGACTGCAGCCTCATCGCCCTCTCCAGGGCTCAACAGCTCAAGAGCCGAGGGACACTCAGCCTCCGGGCGGCTGGCACATGCTCAGCCGCCGCTCAAGACTACAACCCAGAACCCACAGCCTGCAAGTTCAGACTGCCCTCTCCAGGGCTCCACAGCTCAAGAGTCAATGGATCCTCGGCCTCCAGATGGCCAGCACATTCTCAGCCACTGCCCAAGACCACAAGCCCAGACCCCAAAGCCTGTAAGGTATGACTACAGCCACAGTCAATTGCAATTTGAGCACCTTTTTGGTCCCCGTTCAGATTGGTCCTCAACTTCCTCAGCTTCTACTTGCTCCCAACACTCTCACCACCCTCTCCAGAGCTCAACAGCTCAAGGGCTAAGGGACAATCAGCCCCCATATGGCCAGCAGACACTGAGCCACCACCCAAGGCCACAAGCCCGGACCCCAAAGTCTGCAAGCTCTGACTGACCTCTCAGGGCTCAACAGCTCAAGAGTGAGTGACACTCAGCCCCAAATAACCAGCAGATACTAAGCCACCGCCCAAGACCACAAGCTTGCGACCCCAGAGCCTGCAAGCTCTGATCGCCTTCTCGCAGGCTCAACAGCTCAAGAACCAAGGGACACTTGGCCCCTGGACATCTGTCAGACACTGAGCTGTTGCCCGAGACCACAAGCCCAGACCCTGTAGCCTGCAAGCTCTGACCACTCTCTCCAGGGCTCAACAGCTCAATAGCCAAGGGACACTCATCCCCCAGATGGCTGACACATGCTGAGCTGCTGCCAGAGACCACAAGCCCAGACCCTGAAGTCTGCAAGCAGCTCTAACCACCCTCTCCAGAGCTCAACATCTCAAGAGCTGAGGAACACTCAGCCGCCGGATGGCCGGCACATGCAGAGCTGCCACCCAAA
The DNA here is from genome assembly GCA_016271365.2 of Neoceratodus forsteri. Lineage (NCBI taxonomy): Eukaryota > Metazoa > Chordata > Ceratodontiformes > Ceratodontidae > Neoceratodus > Neoceratodus forsteri. The sequence goes on along the minus strand of CM057450.1, from coordinate 925,633,952 downwards.
ACCACAAGCCTGGACCCCGAAGCCTGTAAGCTCTGACCACCCTCTCCAGAGCTCAACAGTTCAAGAGCTTAGAGACACTCGGCCCCAGATGGCAGCACACGCTGAGCTGCTGCCCGAGTCCACAAGCCTGGACTGCGAAGCATGCAAGCTCTGATCGCCCTCTCCAGGGATTAACAGCTCAAGAGCCGAGGGACACTTGACCCTCCCCCCGGCTGGCAGATGCTGAGCTGCCGCACAAGACCACAAGCCTGAACCCCTAAATCTGCGAGCTCTGTCCACCCTCTCCAGGGCTCAACAGCTCAAGAGCTGAGGGACACTCAGCTCCCAGATGGCCAGCACAAGCTGAGCTGCCGCCTGAGACCAGAAGCCAAGATCCTGGAGCCTGCAAGCTCAGACCACCCTCTCCTGGGCTGTACAGCTCAAGAGCCAAGGGACACTCGCCACCGGATGGCTGGCACATGCTCAACCACCACCTGAGACCATAAGCCCACACAACAAAGCCTGCAAGCTCTGATTGCCCTCTCCTGGGCTCAACAGCTCCAAAGACAAAGGACGCTCAGAGCCTGGACAGCCAGCACATACTGAGCCACTGCCCGAGACCACAAGCCCAGACCCAGAAGCCTGCAAGCTCTGACCGCCCTCTGCAGGGCTCAACAGCTCAAGAGCCAAGGCACACTCAGCCCCTGGATGGCTGGCACACGCTGAGTAGCTCCCCGAGACCACAAGCCCAGACCCCAAAGCCTGCAAACTCTGACCACCTTCTCCAGGGCTCAATAGCTCAAGAACCAAGGGACACTCAGCCCCCGGATGGCCAGCACATGCTGAGCTGCCTCCCAAGACCACAAGCTCAGACCCTGAAACCTGCAAGCTCTGACCACCCTCTCCTGGACTCAACATCTCAAGAGCCGAGGGACACTCACAAGCCCAGACCCCAAAGAATGCAAACTCTGATCACCCTCTTCAGGGCTCAACAGCTGAAGAGCAGAGAGACACTTGGCCCCCAGATGGCCGGCACATGCTGAGCCACCTCATGAGACCTCAAGTCCACACCCCGATGCTTGCAAGCTCTGACCGCCCTCTCCCAGGCTCAAAAGCTCAAGAGCCGAGGGACACTCAGCCCCAGATATCTGACACATGCTGATTCACTGCCAGAAACCACAAGTCCTGACCCTGAAGCCTGCAAACAGCTCTGACCAACCTCCAGGGCTCAAAAGCAAAAGAGCTGAGGGACACTTGGCCCCTGGACAGCCGGCACATACTGAGCTGACACCTGAGACCACAAGCACAGACCCCAAAGCCTGCAAGCTCTGACCACCCTCTCCAAGGCTGAACAGCTCAACAGCTGAGGGACACTCAGCCCCCGGAAAGCCGGCACATGCTGCACCACCGCCAGATATCACAATCCTGGACCCCGAAGCCTGCAGGCTCTGACTGCCCACACCATGGCTCAACTGGTCCAAGTACAGAGGGACATTCAGCCCCCAGCGGCAGGCACTGCTAAGATGCTACCCGAGACCACAAGTCCAGACCCTAAAGCCTGCAAGCTCCGACCGCCTTCTCCAGGGCTCAGCAACTCAAGAGCCGAGGGACACTGGCCCCATATGGCCGCAGACACTGAGCCACCACCCAAACCACAAGCCCGGACTCCAAAGCCTGCAAGCTATGACCTCCCTCTCCATGGCTCAACAGCTCAAGAGCTGAGGGACACTCTGCTCCCAGATGGCCGGCAGATGCTGAGCCACCGCCTGAGACCACAAGCAAGGATCCCAAAGCCTGCAAGCTCTGACCATCTTCTCTCTGGCTCAACAGCTCAATAGTGAGGGACACTTGGCCCCCAGATGACAGACACATGCTGAGCTGCTGCCAGAGACCACAAGCCCAGACCCTGAAGTCTGCAAGCAGCTCTAACCACCCTCTCCAGCGCTCAACAGCTCAAGAGCTGAGGGACACTCGGCTGCCGGATGGCCGGCACATGCTGAGCTGCCACCCGAGACCACAAGCCTGGACCCCAAAGTCTGCAAGCTCTGACCACCCTCTCCAGGGCACAACAGCTCAAGAGCTGAGGACACTCTTCCCCAAACAGCCAGCACACACTAAGCCGCTGCCCAAGACCACAAGCCCAGACCCCAAAGCCTGCAAGCTCTGACCTCCCTCTCCATGGCTCAACAGCTCAAGAGCTGAGGGACACTCAGCTCCCAGATGGCCAGCAGATGCTGAACCACCACCCAATACCACAAGCCAGGATCCCAAAGCCTGCAAGCTCTGACCATCTTCTCCCTGGCTCAACAGCTCAATAGCGAGGGACACTTCGCCCCCAGATGACAGATACATGCTGAGCTGCTGCCAGAGACCACAAGCCCAGACCCTGAAGTCTGCAAGCAGCTCTAACCACTCTCTCCAGTGCTCAACAGCTCAAGAGCTGAGGGGCACTCGGCCTGATGGCCGGCACATGCTGAGCTGCCACCCGAGACCACAAGCCTGGATCCCAAAGTCTGCAAGCTCTGACCGCCCTCTCCAGGGCACAACAGCTTAAGAGCCAAGGGACACTCATCCCCTGGATGGCGGGCAGACACTGAGCTCCTGCCCAAGACCACAAGCACAGACACTGATGCCTGCAAGCTCTGGCCACTCTCTCCAGGGCTCAACACCTTAAGAACCAAGGGACACTTGACTTCTGGATGGCCAGCACACACTGAGCCACCACCCGAGACCTTAAGCCCAGACCCAGAAGACTGCAAGCTCTCATCGCCCTCTCCAGGGCTCAACAGCTCAAGAGCCGAGGGACACTCAGCCTCCGGGCGGCTGGCACATGCTCAGCCGCCGCTCAAGACTACAACCCAGAACCCACAGCCTGCAAGTTCAGACTGCCCTCTCCAGGGCTCCACAGCTCAAGAGTCAATGGATCCTCGGCCTCCAGATGGCCAGCACATTCTCAGCCACTGCCCAAGACCACAAGCCCAGACCCCAAAGCCTGTAAGGTATGACTACAGCCACAGTCAATTGCAATTTGAGCACCTTTTTGGTCCCGCTCAGATTGGTCCTCAACTTCCCTCAGCTTCTACTTGCTCCCAACACTCTCACCACCCTCTCCAGAGCTCAACAGCTCAAGGGCTAAGGGACAATCAGCCCCCATATGGCCAGCAGACACTGAGCCACCACCCAAGGCCACAAGCCCGGACCCCAAAGTCTGCAAGCTCTGACTGACCTCTCCAGGGCTCAACAGCTCAAGAGTTGAGTGACACTCAGCCCCCAAATAACCAGCAGATACTAAGCCACCGCCCAAGACCACAAGCCATGACCCCAGAGCCTGCAAGCTCTGATCGTCTTCTCGCAGGCTCAACAGCTCAAGAACCAAGGGACACTTGGCCCCTGGACATCTGTCAGATACTGAGCTGTTGCCCGAGACCACAAGCCCAGACCCTGTAGCCTGCAAGCTCTGACCACTCTCTCCAGGGCTCAACAGCTCAATAGCCAAGGGACACTCATCCCCCAGATGGCTGACACATGCTGAGCTGCTGCCAGAGACCACAAGCCCAGACCCTGAAGTCTGCAAGCAGCTCTAACCACCCTCTCCAGAGCTCAACATCTCAAGAGCTGAGGAACACTCAGCCGCCGGATGGCCGGCACATGCAGAGCTGCCACCCAAAACCACAAGCCTGGACCCCTGCCTGTAAGCTCTGACCACCCTCTCCAGAGCTCAACAGTTCAAGAGCTTAGAGACACTCGCCCCAGATGGCCAGCACACGCTGAGCTGCTGCCCGAGTCCACAAGCCTGGACTGCAGGCATGCAAGCTCTGATCGCCCTCTCCAGGGATTAACAGCTCAAGAGCCGAGGGACACTTGACCCTCCCCGGCTGGCAGATGCTGAGCTGCCGCAAGACCACAAGCCTGAACCCCTAAATCTGAGAGCTCTGTCCACCCTCCAGGGCTCAACAGCTCAAGAGCTGAGGGACACTCAGCTCCCAGATGGCCAGCACAAGCTGAGCTGCCGCCTGAGACCAGAAGCCAAGATCCTGGAGCCTGCAAGCTCTGACCACCCTCTCCTGGGCTGTACAGCTCAAGAGCCAAGGGACACTCGGCCACCGGATGGCTGGCACATGCTCAACCACCACCTGAGACCATAAGCCCACACAACAAAGCCTGCAAGCTCTGATTGCCCTCTCCTGGGCTCAACAGCTCCAAAGACAAAGGACGCTCAGAGCCTGGACAGCCAGCACATACTGAGCCACTGCCCGAGACCACAAGCCCAGACCCAGAAGCCTGCAAGCTCTGACCGCCCTCTGCAGGGCTCAAACAGCTCAAGAGCCAAGGCACACTCAGCCCCTGGATGGCTGGCACACGCTGAGTAGCTCCCCGAGACCACAAGCCCAGACCCCAAAGCCTGCAAACTCTGACCACCTTCTCCAGGGCTCAATAGCTCAAGAACCAAGGGACACTCAGCCCCCCGGATGGCCAGCACATGCTGAGCTGCCTCCCAAGACCACAAGCTCAGACCCTGAAACCTGCAAGCTCTGACCACCCTCTCCTGGACTCAACATCTCAAGAGCCGAGGGACACTCACAAGCCCAGACCCCAAAGAATGCAAACTCTGATCACCCTCTTCAGGGCTCAACAGCTGAAGAGCAGAGAGACACTTGGCCCCCAGATGGCGGCACATGCTGAGCCACCTCATGAGACCTCAAGTCCACACCCGATGCTTACAAGCTCTGACCGCCTCTCCCAGGCTCAAAAGCTCAAGAGCCGAGGGACACTCAGCCCCAGATATCTGACACATGCTGATTCACTGCCAGAAACCACAAGTCCTGACCCTGAAGCCTGCAAACAGCTCTGACCAACCCTCCAGGGCTCAAAAGCAAAGAGCTGAGGACACTTGGCCCTGGACAGCCGGCACATACTGAGCTGACACCTGAGACCACAAGCACAGACCCCAAAGCCTGCAAGCTCTGACCACCCTCTCCAAGGCTGAACAGCTCAACAGCTGAGGGACACTCAGCCCCCGGAAAGCCGGCACATGCTGCACCACCGCCAGATATCACAATCCTGGACCCCGAAGCCTGCAGACTCTGACTGCCCACACCATGGCTCAACTGGTCAAGTACAGAGGGACATTCAGCCCCCAGCCGGCAGGCACATGCTAAGATGCTACCCGAGACCACAAGTCCAGACCCTAAAGCCTGCAAGCTCCGACCGCCTTCTCCAGGGCTCAGCAACTCAAGAGCCGAGGGACACTCGGCCCCCATATGGCCGGCAGACACTGAGCCACCACCCAAAACCACAAGCCCGGACTCCAAAGCCTGCAAGCTATGACCTCCCTCTCCATGGCTCAACAGCTCAAGAGCTGAGGGACACTCGGCTCCCAGATGGCCGGCAGATGCTGAGCCACCGCCTGAGACCACAAGCAAGGATCCCAAAGCCTGCAAGCTCTGACCATCTTCTCTCTGGCTCAACAGCTCAATAGTGAGGGACACTTGGCCCCCAGATGACAGACACATGCTGAGCTGCTGCCAGAGACCACAAGCCCAGACCCTGAAGTCTGCAAGCAGCTCTAACCACCCTCTCCAGCGCTCAACAGCTCAAGAGCTGAGGGACACTGGCTGCGGATGGCCGGCACATGCTGAGCTGCCACCCGAGACCACAAGCCTGGACCCCAAAGTCTGCAAGCTCTGACCACCCTCTCCAGGGCACAACAGCTCAAGAGCCAAGGGACACTCGGCCCCTTGATGGCTGGCAGACACTGAGCTCCTGCCCAAGACCACAAGCCCAGACACTGATGCCTGCAAGCTCTGACCACTCCCTCCATGGCTCAACAGCTTAAGAGCCAAGGGACACTTGACTTCTGGATGGCCAGCACACACTGAGCCACCACCCGAGACCTCAAGCCCGGACCCAGAAGCCTGCAAGCTCTGATCAGCCTCTCCAGGGCTCAACTGCTCAATAGCTGAGGGACACTCAGCCCCCAGATGGCAGACACACGCTGAGCTGCTGCCAGAGACCACAAGCCCAGACCCTGAAGTCTGCAAGCAGCTCTAACCACCCTCTCCAGTGCTCAACAGCTCAAGAGCTGAGTGACACTCGGCCTCTGGATGGCCAGCACACGCTGAGCCACCACCCCAGACCACAAGCCTGGACCCCAAAGTCTGCAAGCTCTGACTGCCCTCTCCAGGGCACAACAGCTCAAGAGCTGAGACATACTTGGCCCCCAGACTGCCGGCACATGCTGAGCCATCATCCAAGACCACAAGCCCAGACCCCGAAGCCTGCAAGTTCTGAACACCCTCTCCAGAGCTCAACAGCTCAAGAGCCGAGGGACTCTCGGCCCCCAGGCAGCCGCCACATGCTCAGCTGCCACTCGAGACCACAGGCACAGACCCAGAAGCCCGCAAGCTCTCACCACCCTCTTCAGGGCTCCACAGCTCAAGAGTCGTGGAATACTCGGCCCACAGGCAGCCGGCACATGCGCAGCCGCTACCCAAGACCACAGGCCTGGACCCCAAAGCTTGCAAGCTCTGACCACTCACTCCAGGGCTCAACAGCTCAAGAGCAGAGAGACACTCAGTCCCCGGATGGCCAGCACATGCTGAGCTGCCACCCGAGACCTCAAGCCAAGACCCAGAAGCCTGCAAGTTCTGACCACCCTCTCCAGGGCTCAACAGCTCAACAGCCAATGGACACTTGGCCCCCAAACAGCCAGCACATGCTGCACCACCCACCAGAGACTACAAGCCTGGACCTCGAAGCCTGCAAGCTCTTGCTGCCCTCTCCAGGTCTCAACAGCTCAAGAGCCGAGGGACACTCAGCCTCCGGGTGGCTGGCACATGCTCAGCCGCCGCTCGAGACCACAGCCCAGAACCCACAGCCTGCAAGTTCAGACTGCCCTCTCCAGGGCTCCACAGCTCAAGAGTCAATGGATCCTCAGCCTCCAGATGGCCAGCACATGCTCAGCTGCTGCCCAAGACCACAAGCCCAGACCCCAAAGCCTGTAAGGTACGACTACAGCTGCAGCCAATTGTAATTTGAGCACCTCTTTGGTCCCCGTTCAGATTGGTCCTCAACTTCCTCAGCTTCTACTTGCTCCCAACACTCTCACCACCCTCTCCAGAGCTCAACAGCTCAAGGGCTAAGGGACACTCGGCCCCCATATGGCTGGCAGACACTGAGCCACCACCCAAGGCCTCAAGCCCGGACCCCAAAGTCTGCAAGCTCTGAACGACCTCCTAATGGCTCAACAGCTCAAGAGCTGAGTGACACTCAGCCCCAGATAGTCAGCAGATACTAAGCCACCGCTCAAGACCACAAGCCAGGACCCCAGAGCCTGCAAGCTCTGATCGTCTTCTCCCAGGCTCAACAGCTCAAGAACCAAGGGACACTTGGCCCCTGGACATCTGTCAGACACTGAGCTGTTGCCTGAGACCACAAGCCCAGACCCTGAAGCCTGCAAGCTCTGACCACTCTCTCCAGGGCTCAACAGCTTAAGAACCAAGGGACACTCGGCCTCCGGATGGCCAGCACATGCTGAGTCACCACCGAGACCTCAAGCCCAGACCCAGAAGCCTGCAAGCTCTGATCGCCCTCTCCAGGGCTCAACAGCTCAATAGGCGAGGGACACTCAGCCCCCAGATGGCTGACACATGCTGAGCTGCTGCTAAGAGACCACAAGCCCAGACCCTGAAGTCTGCAAGCAGCTCTAACCACCCTCTCCAGGGCTCAACAGCTCAAGAGCTGAGAGACACTCGGCCCCCAGATGGCCAGCACACGCTGAGCTGCTGCCCGAGTCCACAAGCCTGGACCGCAAAGCATGCAAGCTCTGATCACCCTCTCCAGGGATTAACAGCTCAAGAGCTGAGGGACACTTGCCCCCCCCGGCTGGCAGATGCTGAGCCACCGCACAAGACCACAAGCCTGAACCCCGAAATCTGCGAGCTCTGACCGCTCTCTCCAGGGCTCAACAGCTCAAGAGCCAAGGGACACTCAGCTCCCAGATGGCCAGCACAAGCTGAGCTGCCACCCGAGACCACAAGCCCAGACCCCGAAGCCTGCAAGCTCTGACCACCCTCTCCTGGGCTCAACAGCTCAAGAGCCAAGGGACACTCGGCCACCAGATGGCTGGCACATGCTCAACCACCACCTGAGACCATAAGCCCACACAATAAAGCCTGCAAGCTCTGATTGCCCTCTCCTAGGCTCACCAGCTCCAAAGCCAAAGGACGCTCAGAGCCTGGACGGCCAGCACATGCTGAGCCACTGCCCAAGACCACAAGCCCAGACCCCGAAGCCTGCAAGCTCTGACCACCCACTCCAGGGCTCAACAGCTCAAGAGCCAAGGCACACTCAGCCCCCGGATGGCTGGCACACGCTGAGTAGCTCCCCGAGACCACAAGCCCAGACCCCAAAGCCTACAAACTCTGACCACCTTCTCCAGGGCTCAATAGCTCAAGAACCAAGGGACACTCAGCCCCCGGATGGCCGGCACACGCTGAGCTGCCGCCTGAGACCACAAGCCCAGACCCTGAAACCTGCAAGCTCTGACCACCCTCTCCTGGGCTCAACATCTCAAGAGCCAAGGGACACTCATCCCCCAAACAGCCAGCACACACTAAGCCGCTGCCCAAGACCACAAGCCCAGACCCCAAAGCCTGCAAGCTCTGACCTCCCTCTCCAGGGCTCAACAGCTCAAGAACTGAGGGACACTCGACCCCTGAATGGCCAGCACATGCTGAGCAGCCACCCAAGACCACAAACCTGGACCCCGAAGCCTGCAAGCTCTGACCACCCTCTCCAGGGCTGAACAGCTCAAGTACCGAGGGACACTCAGCCTCCATATGGCTGGCACACGCAGAGCCACCACCCGAGGCCACAAGCCCAGACCACAAAGCCTGCATGCTCTGACCACCCTCTACAGGGCTCAACAGTTCAAGAGCTGAGCAACACTTGGCCCCCAGATGTCCGGCACACATTAAGCCACTGCCTGAGACCACAAGCCCAGACCCAGAAGCCTGCAAGCTCTGATTGCCCTCTCCAGGGCTCAACAGCTCAAGAGCCGAAGGACACTCGGACCCTGGATGGCCGGCACTCACTGAGCTGCAGCCCAAGTCCACATGCCCTGACCACAAAGCATGCAAGCTCTGATCACCCTCTCCAGGGCTCAACAGCTCAAGAGCTGAGGGACACTCATCCCCTGGATGGCCAGCACATGCTCAGTCACTGCCCGAGACCACAAGGCCAGACCCCGAAGCCTGCAAGCTCTGACCGCCCTCTCCAGGGCTCAACAGCTCATGAGCTGAGGGACACTCGGCCCCCAGATGGTCGGCAGATGCTGAGCCACTGCCTGAGACCACACGCCCAGACCCTGAAGCCTGCAAGCTCTGACCACCCTCTCCATGGCTCAACAGCTCAAGAACTGAGGGACACTCAGCCCTCGGACTGCCGGCACATACTGAGCAGCTGCCCAAGACCACAAGCCCGGACCCCAAAGCCTGCAAGCTCTGACCACTCTCTCCAGGGCTGAACAGCTCAAAAGCCAAGGGACACTTGGCCCCCAGAGTCTGGCACATGCTGAGCCGCTTCCCAAGACCACAAACACAGACCCTGAAACCTGCAAGCTGTTACCACCTTCTCCAGGGCTCAACAGCTCAAGAGCTGAGGGACACTCGGCCCCTGGACTGCCAGCATATGCTGAGCCGCTGCCCAAGACCACAAGCCTGGACCCCGAAGCCTGCAAGCTCTGATCACCCTCTCCAGGGCTCAACAGCTCAAGAGCCGAGGGACACTCAGCCCCCAGATGGCCAGCACATGCTCAGCCACCACCTGAGACTAAAAGCCTGGACCCTGAAGCCTGCAAGCTCTGGCCGCCCTCTCCAGGGCTCAACAGTTCAAGAGCTGAGGGATACTTGGCACCAGGATGGCCAGCACATGCTGAGCGGCCACCCGAGGCCACAAGCCCAGACCCCGAAGCCTGCAAGGTACGACTGCAGCTGCAGCCAATTGGAATGCAAGCACCTTTTTGGGCCCCGTTCCGATTGGTCCTCAGCTTCCTCAGCTTCTTCTTGCTCCCACCTGTAAAAAAATACTGTTTTTGGAAGGATTTTATGTGCCTGAAATGTATTCTGATAACTGACTGTATATTTTAAAAGTGTTTTACTGCATTTCCTAATTCTCGCTTGAGTGTTTACAGCCCTTTTCTTGTGTGTGATTTTGGCCCAGACTCTTGGCACCCAAATGAATCCACATCCTTTGTCCTGCATAATCCTGGTCTCCTGCTGGTCTGTCTGCCTTTTGTGCTCTGCCAGCTCTTAACCCCTCACTCTCTCTTGTTCCAACAGCTCAGACCGCCCTCTCCAGGGCTCAACAGCTCAAGAGCTGAGGGAGACCTGGCCCCCAGATGGCCGGCACATGCTGAGCCACCACCTGAGACCACAAGCTAGGACCCCAAAGCCTGCAAGGTTCAACTACAGATGCAGTTTTTTGCCCACCCTCCCCACCCCACCACTTATTAAATACACTTTCCTCCACCCCATTTTAAGTTCCACGTCCACCATCACCGCTGTCCCCCAACGAGATTACCATCCTTGTAACTACACCCCTCTTACTCCAACATATGCATACCAATCTCTGGATGCAGTCTTTAATCAGATTGTTGAATCCTCTCCTTTAGCATAGGAATCTAAGTATTATTAGTATTAGTCATCTACTGTGCATTGTTCTTCTTCTCTATCTTTGGCCGTCCCCTTCTTTATGCTTAGGTGCCAAAAAACTTCCTGGTCGGGTAACATTAGCTGGATTCACAAGTGACTGCACCTATTCACAAGGCTTCATTATGTGGGGATGCATGTGGCTCCCTCTTCTATCCCTTCTCTCTCTTGTACCTTGTAGCCGATATCAGTCTCCGCAATTGCGCCATGTGATGATCCGGAACCTATGACATACTCTCATGGACCGAATGATACATCCAATGATTACTTATGTGCTATTAGAATTCCCTACTTAAAGCCTTATGCACAGCTTAGTCCTAGTGGTGTAACTCACACCGAATTACCCCCCGGGGGGATCTCCGCCAGCATCTTACAGTATTGAACCCTAACGGCACCTTGCAGTCAGGGTGTTAGTCCTTGCAGCACTAGGCCAGCATAGTCTTAGCCTTGGGGCCCCAATAAACCCAGTAGACAACCCCAGCAGACATACAAGGGCTATAAACTATAAGTTAACTATCGCTGCTCTACAAAAGATTTAACTTCTTCTTCTGCTCTGCACAGGCAATGTAGAGCTTAGCCATGGACTTCCTGAAGTCGTTACATCACCAGCTGACCTAGCCAGGCTCAAGGGTATTAGTTTTCTGCAAGTTAATGTATGCAGTCTGTTAAAAAAATTCTCCCTGATCCAGGCCTGGGTAAACCACACCTCTCCTGATATTCTTGTGGTATCCGAATCTTGGCTTAGACCAGCCACATCTGATAAGGAAGTTAACATCCCCAATTATATGCTATTTAGAACTGATAGGCAGACTAGAAGAGATGAGGTGGCAATCTACGTCAAAGACACATGTTCAGGCCAGCCCATCGGCGCAGCTGTTGGATTTCCGCTTGCGACGCCGGCAACCTGGGTTTGGGAATGGACTTGGATCACTGGAGGGCCTGATGACGGCTCGACTTCTCCGGGGGGGGGAGGGAAGGGATGCAGCTTGACGTCTGAGCAGCAGCATGGCTGGTCAGCAGACACTTGGAGAGTGGCTGACATTGGCATATGCCTTGATGTCATGGGCACACCACTCCTCCAGGGAGAAAATGGAAACAGCGCCTCGGCCGATCGGGTGATGGCCCCTCCATCCTCTTGCCTCCTGGACACCTTGACCTGCATCCACTGCCTCAGCAGCACCCAGGGTCGCACTTCCTGGCCACAAGGCTCATCCCTCACAAAGGTAATGACCCACCCGACACAGGGATATGTCAGTGATGCCTGAGGTAGGCTGCCATGTGGGGTGGAGAAGGCGAGGTAGATCCCGAGATGGAAGGGGCTGACGGGGGCCCGAAGGAGTGATTGGGCGAGGGGGCAGCAAGTAGAGAAAAAAAGACACATTTACAGTATCCTGTCTTGACTCATACTCTCATACTCTGTTCCCAAAGAATATTAATGCCTATCCCTCAAAGTTGAGATTCCTAACTCCATTGCACTCTGTGTTATAGGATGCTATAGACCCCCGTCCACGGGCTTACAGCTCCTGTTGCATCTAAGCTCTTTTGGGGACAAGGTCTACAGAAACAATTATTGTAGCAGATTTTAACCTAGACTGGCTATCTAAAGCCACAGCTCCACTCACATTGTTTTGTGATGCACACGGACTTATGCAAATCATTGTTGAACCAACGCACCCTAATGCAAAGAACCCCAGTAATAGCACCGTGTTGGACGTTCTCCTAGTGAGCAAACCCCATCTCTTCTCCCATGTTGGCACCTTTTTTTCTGACTTCAGTGACCATAGTTTTATCGCTGGTGTAAGATCTGTTAATAAACCACCTTCATCTTCCAAGTTCTCTGCTAAGAAATCTAGATGGAACTTCAATCTATTTGCCTACATTGATGAGATAAAATACTCCCTATGTTAGCAGGATTTTTACCTGGCAAAAATGGTAAACCTAGCCTATGACATATTCAATTAAATTATCTTAAGAGCTTTAAATAAGTATGCCCCTCTAGTGAAAGTGAGTGCAAGGAATAAAGCCACTTGATGGTTCTCCCCAGAACTTAAGACCCCTTTGATAGAGAGGGACGAGCTCTGGACAAAAGCGCATAGATCCAAAACTCTGAAGGACTGGTGCCAGTTTAGAAAGGCTCGGAACTTATGTACCAAGTTGGTAAGAGATACTAAGGCTGCCTTCTACTGTGATGAATTTGACTCTGCAGCCAAAAATAACTCTAAATTTTGGAATACTATCAAGGACCTGTCTGGACATATGCCAGAAAACTTGCTGCCTACTAAGATTATCTCTGATAGTGCGACCTATAGTGATAGGATGGAGATATGGGTGATACGGTGGGGAACCAGATGATCAGATGGATAGGCAATGGGGTCCAGGACCGGACCCAGAGGGTCATAGTTGGCTGGATAGTCTCATCCCCAAGGAGGGTCATTAGTGGGGTCCCACAGGGATAAGTCATTGGGACCCTCCTGTTCAACGCCTACATCTCTGACATAAGGACAGATATCAGGAGTGAGATGAGTCTCTTTGCGGATGACTCAAAACTGGGGGGGGTGGTGGATGGGAAGGAGGGGGGGTGGACCTACAGGGGATCTGGAGGTTCTGGAAAGATGGTCTAGAAAGTGGAAGCTGAGGTTCAATGCAGGGAAATGCAAGGTACTGCACTTGGGGGCCAGAAACCCGGGCCAAGTGTACACCCTGGGGGGGGAATGCTACAAGTCTCGATGGCTGAGAGGGACCTGGGGGTGGTCATGGATGTCAAGATGAACAACTCGGAGACTTGTAGGAGGGCAGCAGCCAAGGCCAACAGAATGCTGGGATGCATCGCTAGGGGGATCACCTCCAGAAGGAGGGAAGTGATGCTCCCTCTGTATAACTGCTTGGTAAGGCCACACCTCGAATACTGCATGCAGTTTTTGAGGCCACACTTAAAGAGGGACATTAAACTCCTGGAGAGGGTCCAGAGGAGGGCAACCAAAATGATTTGGGGCTTGGGGGACAGGACCTATGAGGAGAGGCTCGAAGAGCTAAATATGTACACATTGGAAGAGAGAAGGGACCGGAGGGACATGATAGAGGTCTTCAGGTACATGAAGGGGGTAAATAGGGGAGGAACAGTCAGGGTGCTTTGAAGGAATGAGGAGGGGGCCACTAGTGGGCATGAGTGGAAGCTGGAGGGGGGGAGATTCAGGGGAGAAAGGAGGAGGTGCTACTTCACTGAGTGGGTGGTGGAGCCATGGAATCCGCTGTCTAGGGGGCTGGTGGAGGCAGAGACGGTGGAGGGGTTCAAGAGGGGGTGGGACAGGCACAAGGTAAGAGTTCTGGAAGCAAAATCCAATGCAGCGAGAATATCCAGAACTGGGGAGGGAGAAGCCAGAGAAGGCGAGGAGGGTAGCAAGGTCAGCTCCCAGGGTGGGGGAAGACCAAACGAGCAGACACAAAAGCCCATTAGGCCTATTCTGCTGGCATTTTAGTATGTTAGTATCCTGGATGCCTTTAACAATCATTTTGCCACCGCAGGATTAGCATTTGACAACTCCCCTGATAATTTGCTACGCTCCCAGCTTGGCACTCAATCTGCTGAATCCCCTGCCACCAACTCAGTATTCTCCCTGCAGCCTGCCTTGTTGAAAGAGGTTAAGGACCTCCTGTTACAACTGGACATAAAAAAAAGTGCTGGGGCTGACTCTCTAGACCCCTACTTTCAAAAGATTGATTACCACATCTTAGCTGTGCCTATTATGCATTCATTAAATTTATCACTATCCCAAGGGATCCTCCCACCTGTTTGGAAACTGCACATGTCATACCCCTGCTTAAATCTGGGGACCTCTGTGATCGCAACAATTACAGGCCGATTTCCTTTTTTCCTGTCCTAGCTAAACTATTGGAAAAAATTGTAAGTGCACAGTTGAGAGCTTATCTAGAAACTATGAACCTTCTAAACCCGGTGCAATCCAGCTTCAGAGCCAAGCATAGCACTATCATGGCCCTTGCTAAGGTGATCAGTGACTGGCAGAGAGACCTGGATAACCAAAACTTCATCTGTGCGGTTTCTTGGACTTAAGCAAGGCATTCAACACTGCCAATCACAGCCTGCTCCTCTTATCCCTGCAAACTATAGGGCTGGACTCATTATCATTGCAATGGCTTGCTGACTACCTTTCAGACTGTCTCCAAGAGGTTAAGGCTGAAGGCGAAGTCTTACCTCTCAAACCTCTAAAAAGAGGTGTGCCCCAGGGATCTATCCTTGGTCCCCTACTGTTTGCAATTTATGTCAATAACATTAATCATAGTATATCTAAGGCCAAAATTCATCTGTTCGCAGATGATACAGTCCTCTACCTAAGCCGTCCAACACCTGAAGCCACATGCTTTGACCTCCAAGCTGAATTCATTCTGCTCCAAAACATCTCCTAAACAAAAAAGCTCCTTCTCAATGCAAAAAACCTAAGGCTATGCTTTTTTCTCCCCCTTCCCATGCGATAAACATGACCATGAATGGATCAGTTCCCCAAATCACCACTATCCTAGGAGAAAATTTGGAATTTGTTAAGAAATTCAAGTACTTCGGAGTATGGCTTGACCACTGACTTTCATTCACAAAACATATTGAGGAATTGTTAAAAAAATTACAGCACTAGGTCTGTTCTATAGGATTAACCACTTTCTCACAAAGGATGCTAAGCTGCAGTTAGTCCAAACAACATTCCTCTCCTTAGTAGACTATGCAGACTTTCTGTATAGCCTGTGCTCCATCGCCTCCCTTGCAAAATTGGATATGCACCATAGAGCCCTGAGGTTCATAATGGGTCTTCTATTTGCCATGCATCACTGCTCCTTGTATGCGGCCATAGGGTGGATGTCTCTCCAGTTTAGGCGGGGATAGAAATGCTGCACTCTGGACCTATAGAGCTATTGCCAATAAACTTCCAATGTATCACTGACTGCCTTCTGGTATGCAGACCTGGTATTTATGCATTGAGAAGCTACTCCTTTATCGCATTGGAAGTACCCAGAGTTAAATCACACGTTGTTAGAGTGGCCATTAGTTTTAGGCTGCCCTCCCTCTGGAACAAACTGCAAAAAACATTGAAACTGAGCATGTCTGTCAGTCTGACTACCTACAAGACCCTATACTCCCATTCCGTAAAAGAGCTGTGCAACTGCTTCCCACATCCCTAAGCTTCGTCAGGCACTGCTGTGACACCTTATCTTGCCTGGTTCCTTTTATGATGGCTAGGCCTCTGCTTCCAGTCCTCTCTCCTCCCTACCTCTTTTTCCTGTTCAGTTCTCTTCTTGTGTATCCCCTATCATCCCTACAGTGGTGAGATCCCTCAATATACTTTGAACATACCTCTCCTCCACATCCTTGCCCCCAGTCCTCTCTCCTCCCTATCTCTTTTTCCTGTCCAGTTCTCTTCTTGTGTATCCCCTATCATCCCTACAGTGGTGAGATCCCTCAATATATGTCAAACATCCCTCTCCTTTTTTCCCTGTCTCCCATTATATGGAGGACTCCTCCATAACCATTGGTTGAGACCATCCGCTGTCCTTTTCTCCGTCACACTCCCATAATCGTTATGTGGGCACATACCTTGCTCCCGTTCCTCCCCCTCCCCCTCTTCTCCCCTCCCATCCACCCTCCTCCTTACTACAAGCCTTCAGGTATCCCCCAGATGGCCTGACCTTCCCAACACCCTGTTGTGGATAGGTGCAGTCTGTACTGACATGGTCTGTTATCGACCCTGCAGTATGTAATTGTATTTCACTTTATTAAGTGTGTACATATTCTTATATTTGTAAAATGCTCTTACTGCTGTAACACCACTGATATTATGTTCTTGTTACTCTGAAATTGTCATTGTATCCCTCATCTTGACTGTAGATATACTTGTATGTATTGTCATTGTACTTTGACTTTCACTGTCCCAGGTCCATCTTGTAAATGAGACTCGCTCAATGGTGTTCGCCTGGATAAATAAAGATTTTTGATTGGATTTTTGAAGTCCCCTGAAACATCTAAAAATATTCTGCTACAGGCAATTACCAACTGTCGTGATATCGCGTTTTGGGCAATCAGTTTCGGGCAACTCAAACTCAGGATTCTGACAGTAGGTCTTTCATTATATATCCAAGGCATCAATGTAACAGCAGCCACAGCATTAATAGAGTGAGTGAAGATAATAAACCTCTCTGGCCATACTTTGACCACATCAGAAATAAAATTATTGAACAAAGGATTATCTTCTGCCCCTAGTAGCCCATTAAAAAAGATTTGAGACTGTTGTTGATCTCTACAGACTGTAGAAATTTGTCTCTCAAATAATTTTTTAACACAAGGAAGATGGACTTTCCTGATTCATCAACACTATCTGTCGAAACTTTGGAAGCGGATAATATTTTGAAAGCATACACGTCATAAGGCTCAACTTTTCAACCAGCCCTGAGTCTCACAATACCAAATTTCAGGAACTTGTGTGGAAAGGATCTACAACAACTGTTAGATAATCCATCTACCATCAGATTCAATAACTTGACCATGGAAGAAAGAAGAGTGTTGGATAATTTACAAAATAATAAATCCATCACCGCAAAACCAGCAGACAAAGGTGACAGTACTGTAATTATGGATAGTGTGAACTACAATAATGAAGCCCTTAGACAATTGTCTGAAAAGCTGGACCAAGATCCATCTTGGGACTCTAAGTGGGTCAAGGATGAAGCCATAGATGAGGAACAAGACTGCACTTATGGTGGACTTGATTTCCTCGGTCAATCTGGCTTGCATTACTGAGGCTTGGCTGGGGGACAATGCAGGTCTAATTTTAGAAGTGTTGGTCCCCACTGGGTACTCGGTAGTGCATTGTCTGAAGAGGGAATGCAGTGGTGGGGGTGTGGCCATCTGTTTTAGATACAACCTGAACTTCTCCATGCACCCAGTGGGTTTTACCTCATTGTTTGAATGTGTGGTGGTGCATGGGGGTCCAGGTGCAGGCTGCAGGATTCTCCTTGTTTACTGTCCTCCAGAACAGGGGGGAGAATTCCTGCAGGAGGTCATAACTTCGTCATCGACAGCATGTTGGAGTCACTAGGATGGTTGATTCTGGGGGTCTTCAATACCTGGGTCTACAATGAATCCTCACATTTTGGACATGACCTCTTCCAGTTGATGACATCACAGGGCCTAGCACAAACAGTTGCTTCAGCAACTTACCACCATGGCCACACCTTGGACTTGGTATTCTTGCTGCGGTTTGAGGTCACCAACCTCAAGACTGATCAGGTTGTGTGGCCCAATCATTGCATGGTGGAGTTCTCATTTGGGCCCCCTCCAATAATCTCTTCCCTATTGAGATGGTCCGCAATTGCCCTTTAAGTGGATTTTCCCCAGAGGGACTTTTGGTGGTAGTTGACTTTTCTGGTGTGATTGCTGCATGTGTAAGCAGTGTGTGTGAGGATGTGGCAGCCTATAACAGGGCCATCTCCAGGGCGCTTGATGCTATCACACTGACATGGCTTGATGGGGCTCTCAAGGGGATGAAGGCCATGGGTCGGACTTTGGAGCATTACTGACAGAGAACACAATCCATGGAGGGCAAACTGGCTTTGAGAAATGACTACGGTGACTACTAATGGGTAACTGATCATATGAAGACAGCGTTCCTGTCCAGGGAGATTTCTACAGGGAGGAACAGACCAGCTCAGCTCTTTCAGATTGCAGCTGAAAAGGGCATTTTCAATTGCATTATGCAAAGAATTTGCTCGGTTCTTCTCTGACAGGGTGTCCTCTATTCAGTCCTGGATCTCCCCAGTGGAACAAAATCAGCCCCACGGTAGGGGGCCGGGTAGGAACAAAGGCACTCCTAGTGTCTGAGAGGAGTTTTGGCCAGTGCAGGTGGCTGAGGTTGTTGAGATGATTTCAAAACTGCAGCCCACCTTTTGTGAACTGGACCCTGGTCCAACACATCTCCTAGTAGGATGCACTGAGGTTATTGGTCCAGTGTTCACCAGGATAATCTGGTGCTTGCTTTTAAAGGAATCCTTCCCCAGTGCCTTGAAGGAGGCATTGGTGAAGCTGCTCTTGAAGAAACCATCACTCAACCCTGATGTCCAGGTGAATTATAGAACTATCTCCAACTTTTCATTTCTAGCATAGGTTGTTGAGAAAGTGGTGGCATTGCAGCTTGAGGAACATCTTGCAACCTTTGACATATATGAGCCATTGCAGTTCAGATTTAGGGCTAGGCATAGCACTGAGGCAGTGTTGGTTCAGGTGCAAAATGACCTCCTCAGGGCAAGGGATACATGAGACCAGTCATTTCTCATTCTCCTTGATCTCTCATCAACATTTGACATCATGGACCACACTGTGCTTCTGGATTGCCTTAGAAAGAACTGTGGACTTGCCAGATCCGTCATCAACTGGTTTGAGTCCTATCTCTTCAACAGGAGGCAACAGGTAGTGAAGGGAATTTCTCCTCCTCTCCAAAGCCCCTGTTATGTGGAGTTCCTCAGGGCTTGATCCTATCGCTGATGTTGTTCATGGTGTACATGCTACCCCTGGGAGTGCTCATTAGATGTTACAGTCTGAGTTTTCACTGTTATGCAGATGATATCCAGCTATACATACCATTTGTCCCTGGAATGAGTAGCACTGTTGAAGTACTGAATAAGTGCCTGGAAAAGATCCAGGACTAGATGTCCTCTAATTGGCTAATGCTGAATCATGACAAGATAGAGGTACTGGTAATTTAGCCTGGTCGCAGGTGTGATGGGGATGCCTCCAGGAAGGTAACAGGGTTGGTCCTGGGATCTCCCGGATTAAACCCTTTAATTCCACTCAAGGATCAGCTCTCACTGGTGCATGCCTTTGTGACATCCAGGCTAGACTACTGTCTGCAATGCTCTATACTTTGGGGTCAATGGAGAGAACCTCCGCGGACTGCAGTTAGTGCAGAATGTGGCAGCCAGGTTGATGATGGGCCTGTACAGGGCTTGTTATGTGACCTCAGTCCTGTTAGGTCTGCATTGGCTACCTGTCAGGGGAGGATCATTCTCAAGGTGGGCCTGCTCACCTATAAGGCCCTATATAGCTCAGTCCTGGCTATCTGTCTGACCACCTTACTCCTGCCATCCTGGTACGCTCCCTCCACTCCTCCTCCAAGGGCCTCCTAGTGATTCAGAGGGCCAGGCTGAAAACCTCAGGTGACAGTTCATTCGAGGTGGCTGGTCTGGTCCTCTGGAACTCACTCTCCAGATCACTGAGGGAGACACCTGTTGGTGAAGGCATTTAAGAGGGGTCTGAAAACTCATCTTTTTAAGAAAGCATATTTTGAAAATTGATGCTGATTTTAAATATGATTATTTATTACTATTTTAGTTATTAATTTATTGTATAATTTGTACCCTACAGTATATGTTCTGTCTGTTTAACCCTGCTTGTTTGATATATCTTTTTGTAAGGCACCCAGAGACCCTGGGATTGGGTGCCATATAAATAAACATTTACTTACTTACTTACTAAAAATGGCTTTATTGACACAATGACCAAGAATTTTCTCACTACCTCTTTCCACATCAAGCTAACTAAGAATATTCTGTCAGAAGTGCATATGTCACTTGAAAATCCACCTGGCAGACCTATCATAAACAGGATGGGTCTCTCACAAAATCCATAACTAAAGTGCTCAATTTCTATATCAAACTTTTTGTATCTATGCTCAGGTCTCAGGTCTCAGTCCTACAAATTCTCCATGACATGGAACTGGAGGAAGACATACTATTGGTGGCCTTCAACATATAGGCATTGTACACCAACATCCCTCATGAAGGGGAATTAGATGTAATTGCCCATTTACTGAATCAGAGGAATGCCTCAGAGAACCCATCCACATAATTTCTTCTACACATTTCTGTATTTGAACTTAAATTCAATATATTCTCTTTTTGAGATTCTAACTACCTTCAAATGAAAAGGATGACCCTGGGGCTACATTTTCCCCTAGTGTGGCAAATCTGTATGTAGGCCTATGGGAAATGGAAAACATCTATCAAGCTGGCCAGAATTCATATCTTAGCAGGCTGAGGCTCTGTAAGAGATATATTAAAGATGTTGAGGCTGTATGTTGTGGGACAACAGTAACTCTAAGAATTTAAGACCTAAATCAATTCCACCAGTCCCCATTTGAAATTCACCTGCAAGTTTAACTCCCACCAAACCAGCTTTTTGGATTCAGAAATGTAGAGGGGACACGGTGGCAACATGAGCACCAATATTTATCACAAACCAACAAACAGGAATGTCTTTTATTTTTAATTTATTTTATTTTAGTCTTTGTTAACTGGGTAAAGCCCTCTAGGCACAAGTGCCTGTTTTCAGGGGTGACCTGGGAGCACTAGGCGGTTAAGTAACTTGCTCAGAGTCACACAGTATGCAAGTGGAGGTTGTGATAATCAAACTCAGGTCTGGTCTGCTGGATGTACCAAACTCATTCACACCTCATTCCTCTAACCTCTAGGCTATACTGCCAGCCCATGTCATCTGCCTCCTGTCATCCAGCTGTAACACACGCCACATGGCCATGGACATCCCTATGGGCCAATATGTCTGCTTGCAGAGAAAT
Source organism: Neoceratodus forsteri (assembly GCA_016271365.2). Taxonomy (NCBI): domain Eukaryota; kingdom Metazoa; phylum Chordata; order Ceratodontiformes; family Ceratodontidae; genus Neoceratodus; species Neoceratodus forsteri. The sequence goes on along the minus strand of CM057450.1, from coordinate 925,612,636 downwards.
TGCAGCACTGAGGTAGATTTCTACAAGGGCACAAAAAAACTCAAAGAGAGGTTCCCTGAGAGAGGCTGCTCACAGGGTAACCTTGAATGGGCAGAAAGGTTTGCCAGGAACCAGAACAGGGACGACTTATCGTTTAGGGAAAGAACCACTACTGATACTCAGAACAGGATGAGTTTTTATCACCACATTCTCTGGACATCCTAAAAATGTGGAAGACATAACTAAAAAAAAACACTGTCCCATTTTCAGGGGGGACAAAGCCCTAGAACAATATGTCAGCCATTCACCCAGAATGGCCTATAGGAGGGTCATGACTTTGGTGACAAATTGGTACATAGTAGACAGCAGAGGAAGGGTGGGACTAGAACAAGGTTACCTAGTTAAGTCTGGGATGTTACGCCTGCAAAAGGTGCATATACTGTGATGCTGTCTCACAAGGGAAAGATTTCATCAATCCCAAAAATGGCACCACTGTGAAAATTAGAGATCTGATCACCTGTGACACCAGTGGGGTCATCTATATGGCTACGTGTAATTGTGGGATCTACCATGTAGGCAAAACTGTAACAAAACTTTGTGCACAATTGGGAGAACATTGCCAGGCTATTCTGAATAAAAACTGGAACTATGCCATGACACCACATGTCCACACAGCAAGGAGTGACCACACCATCAAATTTATGTTTAAAGGGATTGAAAAGGTACATCCCAACTGAAGGGGGGTGCAGGGACTTTGACCAAAACATCTTACAGAGAGAAGTACATTGGGAGCAAGTAAATGACCAGGACCAAATTCTTGGTTTGACCTAACACCATTTCTGAAACACACCAAAACATTGAAATGTTATGATATACTGGCAAGTATACTAATAAAATTGTATTTTGTCCTCTGTGTCTTTGTTTAGCTCTTCTCTTATCGAATCTGTCTGTCCATTTCTTGTTGAGAGGTTCAAAGTACTTACTTGGATGAAGGCTAGCAGTATCTGGATACTTTTGAACCCTCAATTATTATCACTGAGTTTTGTAATTGACAAGCAGTATTTCACACACCTGAATGCCCGTGAACCTGAGCACACCCTTGATCAGTTGTAGCTGTAGCGGGCATTCTGACAGTTAGAAAAATCAGTGCTCAGTTGTTAATTATTAATATGCTGCCACTTTAATATGTATGCTTGTGCACTTTATGTTTTGTGTTCTGCACTATGTGTGAAGGGGCTTGATGAATGGATTTCTAACTACTGGTGTAAGCCACTTTAAGTACTGTCATTATTTATGGCGTAATCACAATAGTGCCCTTCCGCTGAGGAAGTATTTCCTATCATTTGAAACATAACTGGCAGCTTGTTCAAGTGGAATCTGTTTTTGATTTTGTACCTGAGACATTGCTACAATAAAGGATTCTAAACTAGCCACTGCATCTCTACGAGGTTTGTTACGGTGGTGAGTGCTCTTTTTTTTCCTTGCATATTACAGTTATTTGTGGTAAAAGAATAAGGCTCTCACTGGAGTATGATACAAATAACATACCTAAAGCAAATAACCTGGAAGGAAGAGCTTGCCAATTGAACACACAATTAACATACATAACATAATCACCCAGTGTGGGGGGGGTTCCAACTGAACATAGAAGTGATGTGAGTACACAACTCAGATATATAACCACATCATGAGGCAAATAATAGAGGCAGATTCTAGTACATAGTGCAAAGGGACTATCTTGATGCTATCAGGGGCAGTTGCAAGTAGACAATCCCTTTAAGTATCTCCACAGTGCCCATTTGAAGAACTTTGAAGAACCCATATGAGGGAAGGCTGCGAATGCCTAGAGGAAAGGAATTCCTGAGTTTCAGGGTGAAGATGGAGAAGACTTGATCACCCACCTTGGTGGAGCACTTGCAAACTTAAAGGAGGCATGCATCAGAGGATCTGAGCAAGTGGGATTTGCAAGGTGAGTGGGGGAGGGTTACAGGTGGGGCAAAGGGTGGTAGGGATCTCAATAGTTTATCAGTAAATGATCCTTGGGAGTAAGACTGGGAGCAGGGGGAAGGAGACAAAACAGGGATGTAAACAGGGAGCAATGGTGTTTTAGGTGAGGAGATGCCAGTGAGAAGCGACAGGTATTACTGAAGGTCATACTAGGAGATGGTGAGCCTAGCTTTGGGAATAAGAGTATGCAAGCCCAAGTCTGGAGTAACTGCTTTACAGGCCAGAGAGATATAGAGATTAAAATCAAGGACAGGACCTAGAGTTATGCTCAGATGTTTGAAATCCTCCACAGTGGAGAGAAAGGATCAATCAAGATACTACATGGAAAGGGGTACAGCACAGGATCTGAGTCTAGCCTGGGACACAAATAACATAGGTTGGGTCTTTGAAGAGTCAAAAACTAGGTTATTTTTAATGAGTCAGGCCTGGACCATGGAAAAATCCAGCTGTAACCGATTCTTGATTGGGGAAATGGAAGGAGAGCTAAGGTATAATACAGTGTCATCAGCATACATGATTCAGAAGCACTGGGATAGGGTAGAGAAAGGTCATTGATAAAAACTGAGAAGAGAAGCGGGTTGAGTACAGAGCACTGTGGGACACCACGTTTGATGGAAACTAAGGAAGAAACAGCATTATTGAAGTATACATACTGCTTCCTATCTGTGAGACAGCTTAAAAATCAGGAGACCACATAGTGGGAGGTGTCAGTAGAAATCAACATGGAGTGGAGAAAGGAGTGGTAGAATGAACTGAAGGCTTTTAAGAGGTCAGTGAAGAAGGCCCCAGCAAGGGAGCCATTATCCATGATGGGCTTGTTGAGATCTACAGTATTAGCCAAATCAAGGCTGTGGTGATGCTGTGTTCCTCGTGAAATCCAGGTTGATTAGATGCAAGGTGATTGTAGTTCTAAAGGAATTCATTCAACCAGGAGACAGCAACCTTTTAAGCAACTTACTTAGGATTGTGATTAATATGATCATCCTGTAATTATTTACCAGCTTGGGGTCACCCTTTTTGAAGACAGAAGTGATTTTAGCAATTTTAGAATCTTCAGGGACTATCCCAAAGGCAAGGGATAAGTTAAAAACATGTGAGACTGGTGAGACTAGGCTGAGTGCACCCTATTACAGAAGTCTAAACAGGATCCCATCATGGCCTGTCTTGTCACCAATTGGAAGAGACATTAGGGGACACTATCTTTAACTGAAAGGGTGGGGGGTTAACATTAGAGGGAGGTGGAGTGAGAGAGAGAGAGAGAGAGAGACTCAGGTTTAGCAATAACTTGTGGGACGAAAGATCCACAAAGTGGGCACTGAATGCATTGACAGTTGTTACAGGAGTGTTATAATGGACCCCATCAATTAACAAATCATTTTAGCTTCTCTTTGATGGGCAGCATAGGAAGTTCTTAATCTGTCCCCACAAACACCTAGGGTTTCCAGTTGAAGCAATTCATTGTTCTCTTCAGAAACCACCTTTGGTCAAGTATGTGTCCCTTTTACATTGGTTCCTGAGTTGCCTGTAAGAGTACCAGCCTGCAGACTCAGATGAAGCTTTGAAACCCCCAAATGTGTTTGTCCCTAACCTGAAACAGGTAGAATAGGTCCCCATGCAGCCATCAAGAGGCAGTGCATCTAACCCTCCTCTAAGTAAGAAAGGTCAGCCTGTCTTGCAGCTGAGATAAACAGGTTTGAAAGAGCAGAATTTACACTGTTAGATGAGAGGACAGAACCAGTCAATTAGTAACAGCTCATGGAAGAGGGAGGTGAGTCATGGTGTGAGGTGTGCTGCAGTGTAAGAATTTTAGGAGGAGCTTTGGGAGCCCTTACTTTTTAGATGCAATATGTGGGAGAGTGGTCTCTCAGTCCATTGGGCAGAACTCCAGCTGACTGGATTCTGCTGGGCTTGTTGGAGAGCATCCAATCTAGGAGGGTGTGACATCCCCTTTGGATGAGAGGCAGGTAGTGTCAGAAATGAGCTAAGAATGATCTAGGTATTCGTGACAGCTTTGTAAGATTGAGGGCCCAACCAGTCCAGAATAAAACACCCATAGCTATCATCCTCATTCTGTCTTATCTAGGGTGAGATGTTTCAATAGTGCTGCCAGAATAGTGCCAGTCAACTGAACGCTATTCTGGATAGCGCTACCATGGACTGTGACAGGGGATTTATAGTGTTTGCAGTAAGTGCTCCCCAGGTCGCTGTCTGTGGTGCTGGCAAGGAGTAAGGGCACCAGAATCTAGGAGGCTGGCTGAGCTGCTCCCATGGCGTGGAGGGCTGGGGCATAAAGCAGCTCAAACAGGTGGCAGTGGAGACAGGGTTCTAATCCTGGTCTCTGAAGACTTAGTCTTTTTGTACAAGGGGTCATGGAAACAGTATTCTATGGCCCCACAAATATTATCTTGCCCCGATATGCACTCTCCCCTGGAGTGAGAATCTTTATGTACGAGGGGTGTGGGGAAGAGACCCTCACAAAAACAAAAGCAACAGCATTTTTGCCACATGATTCTTAACTGCGCTATTGTTGCCAGCAATGTTTTGCCCCAGTGCTGTGAGATGATACTAGTGAGTACAGACAACCCACTGAGACCACTCTTGGCAGGATTATACGTATATATAAGGTGATGTTTTTTTGATATTGCCCAAAAGATGAGTACCATGAAGTACCTCACAAGAGGACTCCATAAAAGGGGTTGGTTGGACCAAACATTAAGGTGACTCCTGTAGTAAAGGAGAAGACCGCCTCCCCATTTTGGGGATGTCTGGTCTGCCCAGATAAGGTTGTGGTTTGATGTGGAGTAGGCAGATTTTGGAATGCTTGGTTTAAGCCAGGTGTTGATGAGACCCACGATATCTGAGGAGTTGTGAGCCACTCTGATGTCAAGGTCTGGCTTATTGTCAGGATGCTCTGAACACTGAAGTGAGCAATCTTGTGCCCTTATACCCCACCCACATGGGGGGAGGAAATAGGGAAAATCATGAGTCCAAGGTTGAGTTCAGATAGAAGAAGGAAAATTGCTAGGGCCTAGTGTCAGTGATGGAGCTTTAACATGAACAGCCAGGGGAAGAGCAGGAAATGTCTGTCAACCAAATGCTGTGCCAGGAGGACATAGATTTTATGTTTTAGTAGCTGGCTAGGTTGGAGTACATGTAGGATGACAGTAGTATATTGCAAAAGTAAAAATTAAAATAAGAATCATGGGTACCTGGGGTCTCAGATGGGGGGGTTGTGGGACTGAATCTACTAACAGGAGGAGATAACTAAAACACCCAGCAACAGGGTTAGAGACTATGGATTTTAGCCTCAGTGTTTATGGCTATGGGCAGAGCCTACAGCCATCCTGCTTTCACTTGAAAAAAGGTGTTTCCATGGAACACATCTTTTAAGAGTTGTCAGTGTATCCTTCCATTCTGCAAATCTCCATGGCAAGTTAAAGAAATACTCTTTTCTTTCCGTTTAGTTAGAATGATGGACACAGAACTCCAAGCTGATTTTCTCTGAGAGCAAATGTGCACATCTTCCAAACAAATCTAAATATCTTTAAAACTATTCAAGGTGCACAAAAACAACCAGTGTAAAAGCTGTTCAGAGCAAAAAGACCTTTTTCATGAGGGTAGTCACTAATCTGAATTCTTTATATTTTGTAAAATATCATCTTCCAAACAACTTCATTTTTTCTCTGAGTGAACACAGTAGGAGTCATGCTAAACAAATGTAAGTATCTTGGAAAGTATAGAAGTTACCAATATACAACCAACATTAAAGTTGTTCTGGACAAAATGACCTTTCAAATGAGGGTAGTCACTAATCTGAATTTGTTAGATTATTTTAAATATAGCCATCCAAAAGGTGAAAATTATGCTTAATGGTTAGAGCACTGGAATGGCATACCAGAGGTCTGTGGTTCAGTTCCCAGTGGGCCACACTTTTCCTTTCTCATTTCCATCCATGATTAAAAATGAAAATTCAGGTAACCAGATGACTCTAGTTTAAAAAATATAATTAGTGCAGCTTACTGAATAGGCCCATTTAAAAGATCTTGTTGTCCTAAACAGCTTTCATATAGGTTTATTATCTGTACGTTGTATATTTTAAGAAATATTTACATTTGTTTAGCATAACTCCTATTGTACTAAACAGCCACAGCTTTGCAAATTACTTCACCAAGACAGGATTAGTTCCATCAAAAGAAAGCTATCCCAAGGTAAAATTTTACTGACTTGAAAGTTCACTCCCTGACACAAGCTGTAAACCAACAGAAGTTTCATTTTAAAACCCTCTGTGTGTGTCTGTGCTAGCATTAGTAAATGATTAAAAGCACAAGGAAAAATAAGCTTAAAGAGCAGCTGACAACTCCAGGAGAACTTTACCAAAACATAATATTTAGATAAAGTTCAGCTTGTATTTCACATCAGTTCTTTATTCTTCCTCCCCATTATTTAGTGCCAAGATCGTTTGCATGAAAACAGGTTTTTTACTCCTGAAGAGTTCATCTATTTCTGTTGCTGTCTCCCTACCTGAGGTCATAATGCACTGCTTGTGTCATCACAATTACTTTCATGACAACAGATTGTGATGTCACAACAGAGGATTATGACTTGAAGTAGGGAGTAAGCTATAGAGGCAGATTAAGTTTAAAGTAACTGTAAGGTATAAAAATCATGTATTCATGCACATTTTCTCTAATAAAAAAATTGGGAGGAGAAATCTAGAATATATATGGAATACAAGCAGAATGTTACCTAATTATTATGTTTTTCAAAGTTTTCTTTAAGGCATCAGTAGCTCTTTAAGCAATACATAGTAAATTATATTTATTTATTTAGCTTTTTTTGGCGAGGTGGGGTACACTAGGCAGACAGTTGCCTATTTTCAGGTACAACCCAGGAGAGATGCAATACAATACAATACAATACAATGGATACAGAAATAAGACAATCATAACATTTAGAGTGAAAGAAAAGATTATACACTTCACCATAGTACAAATGTAACCAAGGCATAGCAATAGGAGGCAGAATAAAAAATGACATAAACATTACTGCGTATTACATAGAGTAGGCAAACAATTGAAACAATCAAGATCCAGTGCAGCCTAGGAAGGTTAAGTAGCAGAGTTGGGCAGGGCAGAAGAATAAGACTGAAAGGAAGAGGAGGGAGAAAGGTGAGCAGGGCAGAGGAGAGGACAGGTGTAGGGTAGGGGGAGAGGAAAATAGGATGGATTAGGGACAAGTACGTGTAGATCAATTGATTAGCAAGGAGAAGAACTCTTTTTTTGAAGGTGCTAGTATTAATGTAGGAGTGCAAGGCAGCCAGGAAAGAGTCCCATTGTACAGGAGCTGCAGAGGCAAAGGCCATGGAACCATACTTGGATCATGACCTAGGAACAGCTGGTTGCACAGTGTCAGAGGATCCAAGGGCATAGTGGTGTGAACAGGGAACTAAGAGGGAGACCAATGAAACAGGCTTCTGTGAGGTAATAATGCTGTGAGCCAATCTGCCTAGTGATGAGTCAGGTAGGGCTGTAGGGGAGGGCCAACTAAGTCTGTTGTAGAAAAAGCAGTGATGTGTGAGATAGCTGCAGTATAGAGAGAACCTACAAATGTTACTGTAGCTTACTATCCACTTGTGGTGGAAAGATGAAGAGGATAGGGCAAACATGGGCAGGCCATAGGGCAATCTTGGAAGGAGAAGGCCACGAACAACTGCAATGCATGCTGAAAGAGAGAGATAGCTTTTAGCTCAGTAGACTACACCTAGGCCAGAGTTGTCTCCCTTACAAACCAAGTAAATGTGAGTTGAGAAGTCTAGGGAGGGATCCAGCATAATTCCAAGGTATTTCAAGGAGGTGACTGCATTCAAAGGGATGCCATTGTCCATTGCTTCCAACAAGGATATAAGTAGTTTTTTTTTTGTTTGAGAGGGGTTCCAAAAAGCATGGCTTGGAATTTGAAGTAGTATATAAGGAGTTTGCTGTCCCTAAGCCAGGACTGTACCCCAGACAGGTCGGAGGTTAGGTCACTGTTTATGTGAGTTATGTCAGGGGCATGACAGAAGAACACCAGGTCATCTGCATAAAGAATAGGGGTTGTATTGTCCACTTAATATGAAGAGAAAACAGCAAAGAGCTGAGGATGGATCTCTGTGGGACACCGAGGGAGGTAGGAAGATACTAAGAGAAGGTTGGGACAATTCTGATGCATTGTTGTCTGTTAGAGAGATAGCTGGAGAACCATGTCAGTGCACTATCCGAGACTCCTAATGACTTAAGTCTGTTTAGGAGTATGGGGTGGTTGACAGTGTCAAAGGCCTTCATTAAGTCTACGAAGACAGCGCCTGTGAGGTGACTTAGATCAGATGCAGAGTAAATCGCATTAGTTATGGTGAGCAGTGCTGTGATTTTTACGAAAGCCATGTTGTGCAGAACAAAATAATGTTAAAAGTCTTATAAATATGAAAATATATGTGTTAAGTAAAAAACAGGTTAGAAGACACCTGCCCTACTGTAAGTTAACATTCACCAGCTGTTTCACACAGTTGTGTCAATCGAATTTTACACAGTGTGCTGTTCAGATACATTTTTCTTAAACTCTGGATAATAAGTCCATATTACTCATGAACAGTCAAATGTTTACTATCTCAAACATGATATATCTGCAATTCTGTAACAAGTGACTAGTGCATGCATACATTCAAAACCCAAAGCTAACACAGACCCGCTTGTAACTGAGATACTGTCATCCTAATATGTCCATGTAGCAACGTGTGTTCTTATGTACGTAATCTGCTGTTGTATTAAATAACAGTTCTTTAAATCTAAAACCAAAACAAAACACAACTAACAGCTTCAGCTTGTGTTCAGGCACAATTAAAATAGGGATCCTTTAGAGGTAAGAATATAATTTATAAAAACAGAGACATTTCAAACAGCTGCACATAAGTAATCAATCCCTGTCCCCTTTAACTCAAGGGGTCATTTCTAAAATGTGCAGATGAGCATGGGAACCACTTTTTTCAGAGCATGCCACCACTGGCAGCAACCACGTCAAGACTGCTACTACCTTCTCCTAATACAATCGGGGAAAACTAGATACCAGCACTGAGATCAATATGGTTAAGGCAAATGTACCAGAAATTGCTGCTTAGAAAAGAATGAGAAAGTGACTGTGATGACCAGCAAATCTGAGACCGGATCTCTACTTTGTTAATAGTCTCCTCCTGAGTCTGATATTTATGGTTGTGTGGGCCAAGCTCCACAAATGTTATGCCATCATCAGATTTGTAAAAGAGCACTGTGGAAGCACATAACCGGACCGCTGTCTGATGTTCTGCCCCAGTGCTCCAGCATAGTTTCCAGTGATTCTGTTATGCAGCCCTTCCCCTTTGCAGGCTACATAAACATACTCACTTTCTGGTGCTCTAATTTTCCTTTCCGCAAGTGTGGACATGATGGCTGCCGTGTGCAATATGGTGGCGCAGACTTAAACTGTGCATGTGAACGAGTGTCATACATATGTGTGTAACTCCCACACCACCTTTGGCTAGCTGGCACCACCTCCCCTTAAAAGAATTACTGACAACTACATGGCATACAATTTTATTTTGGCAGAGCAACACTCATGGTACCACCCCTAGCACTGGAGTGTATACCAGGCTCATAATCTAGAGGATGGGGGTGGAGGTAAATGCTAAAATTGGCCTTTTTATTTACAACCAGGTCCAGGGGAGAGGATGCTAGGCATATGCTAGACCTAACCGCTGAAGTGAGCTAACGTTCACTCTGGAAGCAATAGGCAGAATGTACAGAGCAGTAACTGGGATTTTGCGGTATGGCTTTATTTACAGATTTTACTTAAAGCAAGGGTGGTCCCCCAAATGTTTATCACTGCAATTCAGACACACACTCTTTTGCAGGACACTTTGCTAGACAGAACTGTTTTCCACAAAAAATATCTCTATCTCTCTTCCAAAGTGTATATCTGTAGGATGTGCCACACACTTTAAAATCCTCCTGGTGCATAGTCATTGCCCAGGGAACACTGGTGCCCATCCATGAACCACTTAGCCCTGCCTCAAACTCCAGATGGCGTTCCTCACCCTTTGCCTCAAACAGCCTCTGCCAAGCTTTCAGTGTTACACTAAATGAGTTTCCAATCTACAATAAATTGCTAAAGACTCCCAATTTTAACTTTAAATTCAGCACAGTTGTGTTGAAAGGGGTCCTGACCAGTGTGATCTAGGCTTATCTAGGGCACACACACACCTTAGACAACTCCCTCAGAGAACCGTCTCAAATTCTGCACTCACAGATTAGTTGTTCCTTCCTCCCAGTCCTGGTGTTACATAAACAATCTCAGATAGTAGAGTAAATAATAATAATACTAATAATACAGATGCTTATGTCTTCAGAGTCTGCCAAGAAACATTCGTAAACAAGTAGGGAGTACTAATAAAGTTTATTATACTACTTATGCCAAGCATGTGACAGAGAAAATCACAAGGGAGATGGGTTTCTCACCACTCTCCTGAAGAATGTACAAAATCTCCAGAATTTCCTAGGAGCTTAGATTCTGCAAGATCTCATTCTCCCCCCCAAGATCTTGTTCTCTCTGCCTGTAAAACTGGGTTACTGAAGGATATATACTACAGATAACAGTATAGCAACAGAGATTACCTCATAGTTACAGATATGAGAAACATTATGTATTGGTCCTAAGTCATTCTCCATTGGATGATGACTTAGGAGACAGAATTACTAATGGGTATAATGTGAGACAAAGAATATGCTTCCCTTTGCATTATAGGTTGGACAAAAGAAATGCTGACTGGTTCTATTACACGTGGCATTTCTTGTTTATGTATAAGACATAACAAAGGTTTTCTCTCTCTGTCAGTTAGCTTGCTTAGACAAACATAAATGTTGACTGGCCACAACTACATATGATTATATGAGAATATATATAGTGTATATGAGAATATATATATAGTGCATATGAGAATATATGTATAGTGCATAAAGTAATCACTGATGATCCCTCAGAGTCATCACATCAGTAATTAAGTAGATTATATATGGAATATATGTATAAAACAAACATAATGCATTATAGTAAGGTATAATAGTCATGCATGATCTAATCCTATGAAGGATGTAAACATTGGCATATATGAGCAGCAAAGCACATTCCTGGCACTAATGCTTATATGATGGATGCCCAAATCTACATGTTAGTGCAAAACAACAGTATCACAGTACAATATACCAGGAATGCAGTGTGTGTGTGGTGTATGTGAGATGTATGTGGGATGACAGGGGGCATAAACCAGGTGCAACAATGGAAAGAACAAAAGGCACCTTTCTTTCCCTGGCAGCTGTCAGATTCTGCTCATTATCCTGCCTTAAGGCAGTTGTGAACTTCAGAAACTTCAGGTGATTGCCCCTTGGATCCACAAGAACTGTATTCCCTCTCGCTCCCCCTGGAATGAAACTAAAGATTCCTACAGGCAAACTGAAGCTTTTACCAAACTAGGGTGAGAAATACAAGGGCTCCCTTTAACAAAGCCTCAGTGGCAGACCTCCTGCCATTCTGACTGCCACACTTGAACTTACTAATGAACATTCTAAGCTCCCCAAGAGCAGCTGGCTCTAAAATGGTTATGCTGCTGTGAAAGTTCTAAATGACAAAATCATCCTTCTCTCAGGCTAGCTGAGTAAACAATGATGTCATTATGTAGAAAGCCCTTAATGACCTCCCCACCAGCTGCCTTTTTCTACCTGCCTAAGACTAGTACTAATGGGATTCTAGTAACCCAAGGGGACTGGGTTGTTACATGTAGTTATGTCAGCACCACCATATTGCGCAAGGCTGACTCCGGGGCAAACTGCACATGTGTGAGTATCATGCATGTGCAGTACTGTAATTGCTGCAGTATTACAGCTGACTCCTGTGCAGTGAGAGCACAGCATATTCTGTTCACAGTGGATGTGATTCCCCTTCACAAACGTGGGAGCAAGACCGAGGCAGGAAATTATAGACCTGTCAGTTTGACCTCAGTGGTAGGGAAAATGATGGACTCACTTCTGAAGGAAAGAATTGTTGAGTACCTAGAGGCCAGTGGGACACAGGACCCAAGGCAGCATGGATTCACAGTGGGAAGGTCATGTCAGACAAATCTAATTGATTTCATTGACTGGGTGACCAAAGTAGTAGACCAGGGAGGGGCTGTGGACATGACCTACCTAGACTTTAGCAAAGCATTTGACACAGTCCCACACAAAAGATTAATAAACAAATTAGCCAGCCTGGGTGTGGGTCCCAGGGTGGTAGCCTGGGTAAAACACTGGCTGAACAACAGGACACAGCAGGTAATAGTAAATGGATTCCACAGTGAAGAAAGGGGGGTTACTAGTGGGGTACTGCAGGGTTCAATACTTGGGCCAGTCCTCTTTAATGTCTTTATAAGTGACACTGCAGAGAGACTGGAAGGGAAAATATGTCTCTTTGCAGGTGACACAAAGATCTGCAACAGGGTTGATACACAAGGCGGGGTGGAAAGGATGAAAAGGGACTTGGCAAGGTTGGAGGAATGGTCAAATGTATGTCAGCTTAGATTCAACACAAAGAAGTGCAAAGTAATGCACCTTGGAAACAAAAACCCAGGGGAAGAATACACAATTACACAATGGGGGGTGAGATACTGACAGCAACAAAAATGGAAAGGGACCTGGGGTAGTCATATCAGATGACTTAAAGGTGAGCCAGCAATGTGAGAAGGCAGTAGGGAGGGCTGGGGGGATACTGGGATGCTTAGGGAGAGGCATCACCAGTAGAAAATGGGAAGTTGTTGGCCCTCTGTACAGACAGTTGGTAAGACCACATCTGGAGTATTGTGTACAGTTCTGGAGACCCCATCTCCACAAAGACATAGACAGCGTGGAGGCTGTCCAGAGGAGGGCAATCAAAATGGTGCAGAGTCTGCACCAGAAGACATATGAAGAAAGACTAAAGGAGCTTAAGATGTATAGCCTCCAAGAAAGGAAGGAGAGGAGGGACATGATAGAAACTTTCAAATACCTCAAGGGGAATCAACAAAGTCCAAGAGGGTAGCATCTTTCAGTAAAAAAGAGATGTGCAAGAACAAGAGGGCACAATTTGAAGATGCGGGGGACAGCTCAGAGGTAATGTGAGGAAGTATTTATTCACAGAGAGGGTTGTAGATGCATGGAACGGCCTTTCTGAGGAGGTCGTAGAGTCAAAAACAGTGGAAGAATTCAAGAATGCATGGGACGGACATAAGGCAATCCTAGTGGGAGGTAGGAGGAAGTAGGCTGCTGGTTAACTAGGATCTGCAGCTTATCCGTTAGGTAGGGAAATGGGCAGACTAGGTGGGCCAAGCGGTCCTCATCTGCCATCAAATTATATGTTTCCATGTGTCTATGCTCTTGCCACTCCTAAAAAGCTTTCCACAGCCATACTGGCTCTGACCAGAGTTTGTTAAAGTGGTTAACACACATATGGATATTACCCTGAAGGGAAGTTGGTTGTACCAAATAACAAGCACCAGAATTATATGTGAATTATCTAATATAAAGGTGTAGACTACTAGAGTTGGGATGGGATGGGATGGGATCAGTGACCACTCACGGGTCACATGTACCTGGACAAACAAATTCATTAAGCCCCCTCCTAAAATAATCTACACCAGAGTGTTAAAGCAGGGGTACCTTGAGCTACTAAAGACACACCTAAGCCACCTGGACTGGACACCAATCGACTCTGCCATTGATGTAAACCAAGCCTTAGACCTTTTCATCAGCCACTTCACTGCGGCCTGCAATATCTTTGTACCTCTCAAAAAGCTGAAGGTCAGGGGCAGAGCTAACCCTTGGATAACCCCCAATCTAATCACTTTACTCAAACACAGGGATCATCTCTGGCACTGTGTCTGTGCAACATCCAAACCTGGGGATATTCAAAAGTATAAAGCTGCCAGAAATGAGTGCACACAGGCAGTTAGGAGCACCAAAAGCAAATACTTCAAGGAAGCTCTCTCCAACTCCTGGGGTGATGGAAAAAAAATTTGGAGTAATTTGAAAGACCTTACAGGCAAGGACCCTAAGTCACCACCCACCATGCTCAACATAAATGGAACACCAACATCTGACCTGTACACAATCACCACCACCTTTAACAATACGTTCTCCAACTTGGATAGTGTTCTCCCTTCTAATTTCTTTGATGCCCCCTCTAGTAGTAACTCTCCTGCAACTACTCCTCTCCTACACCCTGCCCCACAATTCTACTTCAAGAAGATCCCAGTGCATAAAGCCAGAACCTATATTAGGAAGGCCATTCACAACGCAGGCTACAGCAGTGACTCCCCTGACCTGAAGTTGTTAGCACTTGTCCTTGAAGAAGTCCTTGAACCCCTGACAAAGGTCCTCAATCTATCACTAAGAATGTCCCAGTTCCCATCTTGCTGGAAACAGGCGACCGTCACACCGGTACACAAAAGTGGAGACAAATCACTGCACTCCAACTACAGACCTATCTCCATCCTCCCTCCATTGTCTAAGGCCCTGGAGTGCATCGCCTCAGACCAACTAGTCAAGTACCTGGAAAAATACGACATCCAGTGTCCTGAGCGACATGGTTTCCGAAAAGGGCACAGTACCACCACTGCACTATTAGAATTCACAGGCTTCATCCATACCACGCTCGATCAAGGAAACTGTGTAGGGGCATATTCATTGACCTCACGAAAGCCTTTGATACTGTGAACCACCCACTCCTACTCACGCAATTATCAAACATTGGGCTCTCCAATGAAGCGCTGCTCTGGTTTTCAAGCTACCTTGGGGAGAGGGTCCAGTGGGTTAGGATTGCTGGTGTCACCTCGAAGAAAAGCCAGTCCTTTCAGGGGTCCCACAGGGGTCCATCCTGGGGCCACTAATCTTCAGCCTCTTCCTCAATTACCTTCCCAGTGTCTGCCACCAGAAATTACTGCTCTACGCTGATGATGCAGTCATGTTCACCAACCACCAAAATGCAAAGCTCCTTGAGAAACAGTTACAGCTTGAATTCATGTGCATCGAAGAATGGTTCAAGTCACACAAACTGGTCATGAACTACAGCAAAACAAAGGTTATGACCTTCTACAATGCCAGGAACAAGTACAAATCCCGTGACCTCACCATCCTAAACCAAACAGGGACCTTACTTGAACACGTTCCTGATTTTAAATACCTAGGTGTCACATTGGACAGCTCACTCTCCTACCATCGGCACATAGATTCTGTAGCCAAAGCCACCAACATCCGTATAGGCCTGCTCTACAGGCACAAACACTGCATGACTCCTGACACTCTCCGCGTTGGCTATCAACAGCTCTGTCACCTCCATCATCGATTACGGACTAGCAACTGTAGGCTCTGCCTCTGCCTCTGCCTCCGTAGAATTACAGTTGCACTCAACAAAGCATGCAGGCTGCTAACTGGGGCTGACCGACTTACACGCACTTGTGACCTGTACACTCGGGCAGGATGGCTTCCTCTCATCAGCCGGATACAGTATAAAACCTGCCTCTTAGCCAAAAAAGTCCTCCTTGGGGTCATGCCCCCGGGCATTGAAAAGCTCCTTATTGACCACCACAGCACCCAGCAAACTAGAAGTTCACAACAACTAACCTTCCTTGTCCCCAGATGCTGGACTACCATGGGCCAGAGGGCCTTTGCCCACAGAGCACCACAGTGGTACAATACTCTCAACAAAGAAACTCTTACTGCTGTTGCTCTTGGCCCTTTAAGAGACAACTCCAACTTCATCTCATTTCAACTAGTCGTTGGACTGCCTCGCCTAATCAGGGGCCCACCGCCACTGCCCTCCACTTCAGTCTTGACAGCTACCTCTCTCCCTTGCCCCTCCTACCTGCCTACCCCTTGCCCCTCCCTTTCCTCCCCAGGCATTTCCTGACTTTTATCCCTCCCCTCCCCCCTTAGAGCTCTTACCCTCACACTCTACCCTCCGACAATGGCTTTCCTGCCTGCATAAACCCCCCTCTCACCTGCAGCACTTATTTCTAAGATTGCTCCTGGTTGGTATGTCATGCTACCCAACATTTGACACATTTTGAATTACTGGAACTTCCTAAGCCTCAGTCTCTTACTTCTTGTTATTGTGTAACTATGTATTACTATGTTGACCTTTGTATGTATGTATACCCCCATTCCTTCGACGTGGAACCTTTGTACATGAGCAGTTCCTGCTCAAAGGTATTTGTAATCCTAGATTTCAATAAAATAAAAATAAAAAAAAATCATAGATTGTTATGATCTGGTTTATACTAGGGCTCAGATTGTTGGATTGAACAACACCCTCAGGAGGTGTAACAGTTAATTGAGAGATCAAGGAGAACTCAGACAAATTAAACAGCACATAAATAAGTAGACCCATTATTCATATAGTGTGTAACTGGTTGATTCAGATAGGGTGTAATTAGGAAACAATGCATGCAGGTTCTGAGACTTGTAAAGGGAAGGTTGTTCACATAAGGAGTAGTTAGGACATGGAGAAGGCACCTTGGAATAAATTGAGTAGGAGGGAGGAATAAAGTTCAAGTACTGTATGACAGGACCAGGGAGATGGATTTATAAGGATAGGGAGTAGCAACAATACCTTAAAATACTGTACACTACAGCTCCACAAGATAACCCTAGGCCTATTTGGTGTGGTTACCAGTACAAAAATAAGTCAGATAAACAATATAATGCACTACAGTTATAGTATAACAATCCTATAGAATACTTAACCAAAGAGTAAATCGGTGTCAGTAGAACAGCTGCATAGGACATTTAACAGTAGAGAGAAGTCAGTAACAATAATATCACTTAAAGAGCAGCTGATGTCATTAGGACAGCCTTAACAAAACATATTACTTAGACATAGTTCAGCTTGTATATCACATTAATTCCATATGTCTCATCCCCATTATTTATTACTGAGGCAATTTGTGTGAAAATTGTATCTTTGCTCCTGAAGAGTTCATCCACTCCTTTTGCTTCCCCCCCAACCAGAAGTCATAATGCTCTACTTGAGACATCACAATTACTCCCATGGCAACAGATTGTGATGTCACAACAGAGAATTATGACAAGAAAAAGAGAGTAAGCAAAATTGGCAGATGACCTCTAAGGGATATATAGAGCATGTTTCCATGCAAATTTCTCAGTAATAAGTAATGGGGAGGAGAAGCCTATTGAATATATATGGAATGCAAGCTGAATTGTACCTAAATATTATGTTTTTTCAAAGTTTTCTTTGAGGTGTCAGCAGCTCTTTATCCAAAGAGTAAATCAGTGTCAGTAAAACAGCTGCATAGAACACTTAACAGTTGAGAGAAGTGAGTAGCAATATCACCATCCTATAGCACATGAAATAACTGGGAGTAAATTAGGATATGTATAACTTTTCTTATGGAGTGCTTCACTGTACAGTCCATTAGTTATGTAAGCACAAGATTAATAATGCACAAGGAAGATTGTGGACACAGCATTCCAGTAAACTGTGTTGAGCTAGCAAGTTTAACTGGAACTGGGCACTCATCAGTGAGCAGCTGACTAGCCAATCTTGCCAACGGCAGTCACCATGGACAACAGTCTTGGTAGACGCCCTTATATCTGCAGCCATTAGCACTCTGCCTGCAGCACCAAGGCCCACTTCAAGCAGAGGTCACAGGTAAAAGGGAGAATAGCTCTGCCACTCTGTGTCTTGACTGGCTGTCTGGCTAGCTAGGCCTGGTACAGGTCTCCAGTCAGGTCCCCGTGCTTGGCTGACGTGGCAATCATGGAGGGAAGGGGATGCAAGACAACAGTCCCTACCTCATGACCCCTTAACTTCAGGCTGAAGAGAGTCATGGCATGGAATGGAGAACCAATCAAGCACAGGTCACACTTTGCATTTTGGCACTCAGGTTAGACTCTGTCCCCTCTATGTCATCAGTGACTGTTGGGCTAGATGGGCCAAGTGATGGTCTCCAGTCAGGTCCAGGTACTTGATTAATATGGTGATAAGGGAGGGGAAGCAAGAAAACAGCCCCTACCTCATAACCCCTTAATGGATGGAGAGAGTCCCAGTGTGGATTGGTTCACACTTTTTTCATATTATAGCCACATCATGCCTACATGCTCTCCAACATCTGATTGGCTTACTCCTAAATCACCAACATGTGATTGGTTTCATTTCATGGACATGCTTACATATCCCTCTATAAATACTGTGCAATTCAATGGCATTTAAGCCAATCCTTTGGAGGTTATTTGCAGAATGAGAAGCCACCATCTTCACCCTATCATCATGACCAAGATGTTGAATGCATGAATGAGCAATACTGTTCATGAAATGTGCAATAGAGAACTCCATTGAAGACAACACAAGACTACCTTGCACTGGCCAGAAATGCAATGTTTCACTCTGGCCTTTACAGTCACTTTCATCCCTGTAAGGAACATCTGCACAAATGAACAGTGTGCACTAGTTAGACATCTGTGACATCACAGTATGGTACCGATACTGTGCTGCCACAGTGGCAGTCAGCTAACCCATTACACAGCAGTGAGATGGTACTGTTCTGCCACAGTAGCACTAAGCACGGTACATTCCACAGCAGTGAGTCGGTAATATACTGCCACTGTGGCAGTCAGTTATCCCATTACACAGCAGTGAGATGGTACTGTTCTGCCACAGTAGCACTGAGCACGGTACATTCCACAGCAGTGAGTTGGTAATATACTGCCACAGTGGCAGTCAGCTATCCCATTACACAGCAGTGAGATGGTACTGTTCTGCCATAGTAGCACTGAGCATGGTACATTCCACAGCAGCAAGTCGGTAATATACTGCCACAGTGGCAGTCAGCTATCCCATTACATAGCAGTGAGATGGTACTGTTCTGCCATAGTAGCACTGAGCATGGTACATTCCACAGCAGCAAGTCGGTAATATACTGCCACAGTGGCCTTGAGCAAACCACATTCCATAATACAGTAGTGAGATGGTACTGTTCTGTCACAGTAGCAATGAGCAAGGAACATACCGTAGCAGTGTGATGGTAATGTACTGCCGCAGTGGCCTTCAGCAAGCCACATTTCATGGTAGTGAGATAGTAAAGTGTTCCTGCAGTGGTCTTGAGCAAGCTGCCTTCCATGGCAGTGAGATAACACTGTGCTGCCATACTGGCCTCAAACAAGCCACATTCCACGAAAGTGAGATGCTATGTGCTGCTGCAGTGAATTTGAGCAAGCCACATTCCCTGGTAGTGAGCTAGTACTCTGCTCCCATAATGGCCTTGAGCAAGCCATATTCCACACCTGTGATTTGGTACTTTATAGTGTTGCATTGCCACAGTTGTCATTACCTAATACTGTATGCTTTATTTTCATTTGTACTGATGTTTCCTGTATTGTGAATCAGCTATCAGCAGCCGGTGATGAGAGAAGTGCTGAAGAGGTCTGTCAGACACTTGCAGAATGGAGGTACTCAGTATCCAAATCTTCAATTCAATGAACGAGACATTTAAAGGGATGGACATATAGCAGAGCCAAGTAAGTCACTGAACCCACTGTAAACAATGGGCATCTGTTTGCCTGTTCCATAATGTTGACTGATGGTTAAATTGTGAACATTTAGGTGGTTGAAATGGTCTATCATATATTTAGGTGGTAGAACAGTCATTTCTATGTAATGTTCAATAACCCCTGATGCTGACAGACTTTGTGAGTGACTGACAGGACATGCCCTCTCATCTGTGAAGCTAACAAAACCAATAATCTTAGTCACCATGGTGAAGTGAAGGGTGACTGAGACAATTCAGGGCCAACCATGCAGGTGTTACAAGGAGTGCCTCAAGGCACTGAACATGTACTCACTGGATCCCAGAAAGGAGAAGCGAGGATATAATAGAGACATCTAAGTTCCTAAAGGGAATTAACAAGGTTAACTTCAAGGAACTTTTTAGCCTGAGTTACTTCAGGGCAGTACAAGAGGGATGTGAAGAAGTACTGTTTTACAGACAGAGCGATGGACTGCCAGCTGAGGTAATGGGTGAAAAAACCATTAATGGTTTTAAGCATGGCTGGGACTGTATGAAGGAGTATTGTGGTTGCCAGGGTGGCAGAACCAGGGCTGGGATTGGGGGGAGGACAGAGAGGTCAAGGACCCTGGAGAGACAATAGGCCTCATGGCAAAATAAGGAAGTCAGGCAGGCTTCATGAACCATTGGTCTTTTTCTGCCATCATTATTTATCTTTCTATGTTTCTAAGTAGTCGGAGCATCCATTGAGTTGATGAAAGTGAATGAAAAAGTTTCGGACATGATTTTTATAGATGAGAGTACCTAACAATGCAGTCCTCTTGACTCATGGCTTTTTAGGGTAAAAAGAAGCCTGGTACTAACACCGCAGCCAACACCCTCACTAAAAATACATGTCTGGGGTGCTATCTCATGACAAGCACCTGGGCTAATACAGTATTACTCTTCACTGGCATAATGAAGATGATTTCATCAGAGAGGAGATAGTGCTTAATCAATTGGTGTCCTTTATCAAGCGAATATTTGCAGGTGGGCATCAGCTTTACAAAGGTTTGTTTGGGGAGGAAGCAGCAGCTGGAGATACTGTAGTTTGCATTAAAAGACATTTCTTGCTGGACTCATGTTCCTGTGGACAGTTAGTCTGTATTCAGGGGATTAATCAATCTGATATATAGTATTGTTCTGTGGGTTTTTGCAACACATGCAATCCTCCTATTTTATGGACAATGACATAAAACACATAGCATCAGGAGTCTACATAAAGGACAAGGGGTGAACTGGGCTAGGACAACGCCCGAACTGCCAGATCTGAACCCTATAGAGATGTCATGGTATCAAATGAAGCACTGCATCATGAGCAGGGTAAAACCATGGAACCATGCACAGCTAATATGGGTCATCAGACACTCCTGGCAGGAAGTGCTGACATGGGAAGATTGCAAAAAATATATTGATCACCTGGATCAGGTTATGCCAGCTGTTGTTTGTGCCAGTGGCTGCACCACCACAATGTAAAGCTAATGATTACTACACACAGTATGTTTTGGATGTGAACATTAAATAAAATTATACTGTGGAATTTGGATGTGTGTGCTCTTTTTGGTGGGGGGGATCTACATCATGGCAGATTCATGTTCTAACACCTAGCTGGGCAGCAGCCAGAGATTTTATTTTAGTTTTATTAATCCAGAATGGGGGGTTGGGGTGCTGAGGGAATTCATGGATAGTTTAAATTCTAAAAAACAGGTGCTGATTTTAAGAAGCTGTGGGGAGGGCATGAAATAAACCACAGTCAGGAAAGGTGATTAGCAATACATATTACTAAAAGGAATTAGAGTCATAAGAGTAAATTCTTCCCATAGACATTCATTACTTCTGCATAAAAATAAACTAATTCTGCTACTGAATAAATAATGTAATCTATAGCTAAACACATGAAAATTGACTCAGGGTTACAGGTGAGAAGCTCACTTAATCTAAGAGCACTTAGTAAACCTGTTGTTTTAAACTGTCCAGTGTTTTTGTCTAGGCAGTGTCAGGGGCCCTTCTAAAAATGCAGTGTCTTGAGTGTTCTCACATACAGTACTAGCACTCCATGTCTTGATGTCACACCTAACGTCCTTCATTCTGCAGCATCACATCGGAGAAGGAACATGCCTAACTGCATTAAGTCAAGCACAGCTTGTTCCTCAATGACACCACAATGTTCTAAAAATTGTTGCAATATAGTATTGCTGTTGAACAGACGCAGGCATCTAGACTGCTTCCAGCTATGGATGAGCTCAGTGCCTTATTTGAAGGAGCTTTTCATGGGCTTTTAAACTATGATAGACACTGGGCAGGAATGTGTCCTGTTTGGACTTTTGATATAAAAGGTTTTATAAAAGTATTTTATTGTGTTTGTAACTATTATCTGGCTGATTTTTGTTCTGGAAAAATCTAGTTTCATACCAATCCTGCATGCCTTCAGTCTAAAAGTAAAGGGCAAATTGTAGAAAACCTCTTTGTAGGTTTAGTTTAAGATTTTTGAAATAAAATGTTTTATAAAAAAATGTTCATTGTGTATGTAAGGTATGATTGGTTGCTTTTCAGGAAAAATCTGAAAGCATACCAGAACGACTCACCATCAGTCTGAAAGTAAAGTGCAGGTGATTGAAAAGCATTTGGATGGTTGAGCTTAAGACTTTTGAAATAAAATATTTAATGAAAATATTTTATTGTGTTTTTTGTATAAGAATACTTTATTGAATTTTTGCACAAAGTACAGAAATTGAAGAAAGTTGCCTTCCACATATTGACAACAAATAGACCCAAAAATCAACTCCTGCCAGATGAGCATAATATCCTCCCAGATTACAAATACCATAGAAAAAGAGAAGAATGTGGTGTAGCATTGAGCCTCTGGGCATCTTCTTCAAACCAAATTAAAAGCAGAAAAAGAGTAAACCGTATCCTAATTATTATTATATGATTCTACCACCCCAACACTTTTTAATACTGGTGCCCACGTCTGCCAATACTGAGACAAATTCCCCTTCCTCCAATAAAAATTTTGTAATGTAGGAAGCAGTCTTAGCAACAGTCTGAGACCACTGGGGCATAGTAGAAATGCTAGGTGAGGCCCACTTTAGCAAGATCTGTCTCTTGGTCTCCATTGCTAAAACATACGAAAGAGATTTATATTTAGTGGCCTCTTTGGACAGGACTGAAAGATCACCAAGAAGCCAAAACCTAGGTGAATAAGGAAGAGGCACACCTAATGCCTGCTCCAGTGATGTAATAATGGTGGCCCATCAAACAAAAATCAAAGGGCACTCCCATAAAATATAAGACAAAGTACCTGCATCAACTTTACACCTCCAACATAACCCAGATGTGTTCATCCCCAATCTCTTTAGTCTCTCTGGGATCCTATGCCACCAACTCAGGAGTCTCTTCTGTATGAGCTGTAATTTGGGGTCAGTTAATGCCGTGTGGGCAACAGCCCAACAGAAGTTCTGTGTCTTTTCTTCCAAATCTTCTTGGAGCTCTACCACCCATTTCCATCTCTGGGCCTCCCAATTAGGCAAATATTTATTTTGTAACAATTTGTAAATAAGACTAATATGCCCTCTTGAAAGCAATCTCCATTTTTGAAGGTGAATAATTAAGTCCGATCTCTTAATAATGTGGTCCTTAGTAAACCGCTTAGCACAAGCATGCCTAAGTTGCAAAAATTTCCAAATGTCTGTACCCGGCAACTTGAATTTTATTTGCAACTGTTGAAATGATTTTAAAATGCCTGTTGTGGAGTCAATCAAATTAACTATGTTTCTCACCACTTTCAAGGCCTAGCCATACCAAATTACCAGGGAGCGTCTAATCTTCATATTGGTATTGTGCCACTAAGATTAGAAGGGACCTAAAAAATTTTTACTCACACTGCAATTCTTTAAAAAGTTTACACCATACCCACAAAGTGTGGACCATAGGAAAGGTACCTTTGTCTGGAACCTGTGTGACTTGCCCCAGAAATACAGTTAGGGGAGTATCTCCCATTAAAGATTGCTCACTCTCCATCCACAAAAATGTAGACATGGCATAGGTATCTAACCAGTGTAAGGCTTGTCCGAAACCATGGCTTAAATGATAAGCCCATGGCCACAGTAAATTCTACCCACCATTTAAAACTAAAGCTGTAAGGATCCTTCTCCAAAACCATTTGGCATTTTTTGTACCAAATAAAATTGTCAAATAACCTGTCTATTCTATTCCAAAAACCCAAAGAAACAGGGACAGGGAGGTACATAAATAAAAAAATAGTTTTGGGAAGGCCATCATTTTTATGTTGGGGAATTTCCCTGGAAGTTTCAAAGGCAATTGAGCCCCCCTACACATTTCCACTGAAAGAGGTTCAGTAACCTCTTGCAAATGTTTAGTACACATATCCTACACTGAGCTAGAGATATGTATGCCTGAATATTTTGTACCAGAGGGTGCCCACATAACTTTTTTACCTACCAGATGGGCCCAGCTCAGTTTACGTTGGTAAAGGGGTAATAACTCCATTTTTGACCAGTTAACTTTCAAGCCAGATATTGAACAAAAAGCATCAATTACCCCAAGACAGCTGGCAACAATGTCTCCACATGCGTCAAAGTCAGTAACAAATTGTCTGCATAAAGCAATGTAAGGTACAAATTCAACTCCACTTTGACACCAGAAATGTCAGAATGCTGATGTATGGCAGTGTTCAAGGGTTCAATTGGCAATAAAAAAAGAAGAGGGCTAAGGGGACAGCCCTGGTGTGTGCCCCAAAACACGAAAAAGAATCAGACAGGATGCCATTAGCTGACATTCTAGCCCAGGTGAAGAGTATAAAATATGTATCCACACTATGAAATTAAATGTTCCCCAAACCCAAAAGCCCTAACGGTGGGATATAAATATGCACACTCAATTGAATCAAAGGCTTTTTCTGCGTCAATTGCAACTAGACAGCCAACTCCGGTCCTCTAGTTGCAATTTGCATAAGCTTAATCACTGCCCTAAGATTATCGCTCCATTACCTCCCCCACGTAAACCCTGCTGGAGATTTATGTATTAACATTGGTAGCACCTTTTCCAATCGCATTGCTAGAACCTTTGAGAGTATATTATGGTCAGCATGAAGCAGGAGGATAGGTTAATAATTTGTACAATAGGAGTGATCTTTGTTTGGCTTTGGCAGGAGAGTTATAACCACCTCATGCAGCATCTGTGGCATAGTCCCCACGTTCAGCATTGAACTGTATAAATCTAACAGTCTGGAAGATAAATGAGGCTCGAAAGCTTTGTAAAAATCCAAGCTGAGGCTATCAGAGCCAGGAGCTTCACCCAACGCTAAGGCCTTGATGCCACTCACTGTCTCTACTAATGTAAGTTTTTGATCTAAGGCCTGCACCATTTCCAGCGGGAGCTGAGCCAACGATAACTTACCAAAGAAATAATCATAATCTAATTGGTTACCAGGTAGAGCAGAGTGATACAACTTAATGTAGTAATTTCTAAACATGTCACAGGTAGCCACAGGATCTGATATGATCACCCCATCCTCAGCCCTCAAATATGGAATTTGGGCATCGATAGACTTCTTCCTGAGCCAAAAACCAGAAGCTTTCTAGTCTTTTCACCAGATTCTCAGTATGTCTGATTTAGAAAAAGCAAGGCTCTGGTGGCCTGCTGATGATGATAAATATTATTAAAGCAATAGTGTAGGCCATTTAATTTTTTCACCATTGCTTCTTTGATCTGAGGATTCTGATAAATAATATTTTCCACATTTTTACCTTTGGTAGAGCCTTAAAGGCCTCCAACAGTGGGAAGGTGCTGAAATCATAGGTACCATTACAATCAAAATACAGCTTAATCTTCTCTGAGAGCTTACTTAAAAATTTGTCATAATGCAACAACCCTGGGTTAAACCGCCATCGAGGAGATCTTGCTAGACTACCTTGTGGTACCCATGCTTACAGGAGCATAATCAGAAATGACCATACAGTAGGTAAAATAGTGACATCAGTTATATTAGATAACAAATGAGAACTGCACAAAAAAAAAGTACAAAGTACTACATGTTTAGAATCCAGATGAATGAAAAGTAAATGCCCTGGTGTCTGGGTTATGAATTATCCAGTAGTCTATCAATCTAAACTCTGAACAAAGTAATTGAATAGCATGTACTGAATGATAATGTGATGGGGTTCCTTTTTCCAGTGGTGTCCTATCTAAGCCAGGATCCGATACCAAATTAAAATTCCCTTCTAATACAATATCCACTGGCTTTCGAAAGAGATCAAATAAAACTTGTACCAAATTCAAAAATAACTCTGGGGTGTCTATGTTAGGTGCATAAAGATTCCTTACAATCATCTCTTTATTTATTCATTAGCTTTTGTTGACCAGGTAAGTGCATTAGGCAAAAACCTGCCTCTTTTCAAGCACAGTAAAATCCATCTGCCCTCTTTTATCCCATTTTGATCTGATTACCTGCAAAGAGCAATCCTTCTCAAATAAAATTGATACCCCACACACACACTTTTTGGAGGAGAATGTATTAAAAAATGTTTGTCCTACCCAACCCCTTTTAACAGGATGGTTCATTCCTTGCACATTCCTGGTAATGATTTTTATGTTGCTTGCACGCATGTGCAAGAAACATAGTGCCATCATCAGAGTTTTCGGAGGTGTGGCAGCCCTCTTCCAATTCAGTCAGTGTGTTTGCAGGCACTGCCGCAGTTCTCCAATCAACGCTGCGGCTGTCTATGACAGCAGTTGAAAATGCAGTGTGGTACAGTTGAAAGGGAGAGCTACGCTTCGGTGAGCAGCGATAAGATTGTGTGCTCATGCGCGCTCCCCCACCACGCACACAAAGGCACGCATATTGCGTGCTCACACCCCTCACACATGCAATTGTATAGCTAAAGGGGGGGTCCCAACTGAATGGCTGGTACAGTTTCTTTTTAATGTACTGTTTTGCGCGGGCGTACGCACACTCGTAATATTGTTTTAATTAACCTACTTGTAGTTCGGCTTTCCCAACATACTTTGTTTGGGAATTTGGAATATAAACTTGGATATATGGTAAATGTTAGATTTTAGTACTTCCATTTAAAGTTATTGTTGTAATGTCCCAGTGGTCTGTCACTCTTAATCTGACCTAATGTGTTTCTGGGGGCGGCCACTGAATGACTGCCTTGTATCTGAAGGACAAGTGCCAAATATTACTCTGGAACACTGACAATGTTTGCCAATGCAGTAGGTGAAAGCTTCTGGACTTTCCACTGTTTCATCAAATCCCTGCAGTAGGATGCTGTGAACTTGGTAACACACACACACACACGCACACACACACACACACTCACGGGTGGTTGCACCAAAATTAGTTTATCTGTGTTAGTTGTAAACCTCTGTAACTCTGGTTACATTCTGGGTTTAAGCTTTCAATTCATTTTATGATCTCAAGTCAATGTGGTGAGTGTGTCTGGACAGCAATCAGGCGTGCACGTGTGTGTGTGTGTGTTTTATATGCACATATAATGAAAGTCTATATATTTTACTGTAACATGCTGAGTCAATCAGATATGGCCTCCTGGGCAATCTGACAAGTTCAAGTAACATTTTATATTTAAGAAACTATGGAAGGTTGTGACGTCCCTTTTGTCAATAACACATTGTTGGGGCTGGCGTTAATCCAGAACCAATTATGATCCATATAACTGGATTAGGTGGATCAATGGGACTGATAAGGGGCATTTAAAAGGGCATGCAGCTTGCCGCTTGTTTACTACTACTACACTGAAGAAGAACTGGGGAAATAAAGCTGCTGCTTGCCTGTATTGGTTTCTGCATGCAGGATTGATTGTGGCTTCATTGTCAACCACCACCACCACTACCACCAATCAAGAGTTGGAAGTCATGCTGCTGCGGGGACTGCTGTTTAAGGGACGCATCACTCTCCTTTTGGTGCAGGTGCCTTCTGCCATGCTTGCCTACTGCTTGCCATTGCCTGGAGCAGAACTGCATCATGCCAGCCATGGCTGGGACAGAACTAGCAGACGCAGACATCTGGTTGCTATTAGCAAGGCCAGAGAGATCAGCAGCTACCTGCAGACCCGCGAGGACGGCAAAGTGGACGGGAGCACCTGGCAAAGTCCTTACAGTAAGTCAGAGAAGGAGGAATCCAGATTTGTTACAAGTGAAGCCTACAGGACATAGTGTTAAAAAAATATTTCTACTAATAGAGCAGAAAGTCCTCAAATTATGTAATATGTGGTCACTTCTGTCTGTAATAAAGTGGTATAACACAACCGTTTATAAGGAGCTTTACGGAACAAGTTTTTTTTCTAATTATGCCTTTCGTTTGTCTTGTGGAAAACTAGTCAGAATGAAACAGTTATGCTAGAAAAATATATTTTTTTTAAGCATAATGCTACATTATGCCCGTGGATAATAACATTAGCAAATGGACTTCAGAATTGTGACCCGTACAATGTACTGTATATGGTATGTTAGTTAAACATACTTACCTGTCTGTATGATCAATGGGGCTTACTGTGTCGGAACACTGGTTAAACACAGTAGCTACCAGGGCAGTATATATACTATACAGCTATGTATAATCCTCAAATAAGTAACTGCCCCACAATAAACAAAAGACTGACAGAGATATGCTTAAAATACTGATTGGCCCATTTGCATCTTTTAGGTGTGCTGGACATAAAATCAGTGAATCATGGGTTTGTGGCCATTAAAGGAGAGAAAAGTTCCCTTTATCTTTGTATGATGAAGGATGGTGATCAAGCCAAATTACGTTGCTCGGTAAGTCACTCGCAATTCAATCTTCAATCTCTTCAATGGCACAGAGTGCTGCTGTTCTGTTACTTCTTGTCCTTCCCTCTCACTGCATCACCGATAACAACAAACACTGACTCATTTAACTGCTGATTCATGTTGGTAGAAGTTTAGAACTGAAGTTTGCTTTCATTTTTTTTAAATGGGCTGTATGTTGAAGTATAATTTTCTTTTTCAGTTGTTCTTTTTTTGTTTGTTTTTGTTGTTGTTCTTTTAAGGCAAAAATCTGGTTTCAATATCAAACCGATTTTTTACAGGTCATATTATGCAGTATATTTTGCCAAGACGGGATAGCATAGTTTAGATTGAATGCTATCAGCTCTACACCTAATCATCATTTCTCTTTTACTGCCCTAGAGGGCGTTCACACTGCTGTCAGCCAAAAATAACAAGTTGTGAGAATGAAATATATTTATAGAACAAACAAAAAGGCATGGGACTCTGTGCCAGATACTCTCTTGTCAGTTAATCTAGAGTCCCTTGAACTAAAAGGGGTGTGTG
Organism: Neoceratodus forsteri; assembly: GCA_016271365.2. Taxonomy (NCBI): domain Eukaryota; kingdom Metazoa; phylum Chordata; order Ceratodontiformes; family Ceratodontidae; genus Neoceratodus; species Neoceratodus forsteri. The sequence continues at coordinate 925,583,688 of CM057450.1, read as the reverse complement.
AGTGGGTGGGAAAGATCAAAGTGAAAGTGTTATGTTGTGTCATTTTTGTGTTGCTTGCACGCATGTGCAAGAAACATAGTGCCATCATCCGAGTTTTTGGAGGAGTGGCAGCCCTCTTCCAATTCAGTCAGTGTGTTTGCAGGTGCAGCCGCAGTTCTCCAATCAACGCTACAGCTGTCTATGACAGCAGTTGAAAATGCAGTGCCGTACAGTTGAAAGGGAGAGCTATGCTTCAGTGAGCAGCAAAAAGATCCCGTGCTCATGCGCGCTCTCCACCACATACACACACGCATGCATACTGCGTGCTCATGCTTCCACCCACACACACACTGTATAACCGACGGGGGTGCCCAATCCCCTGTCGGCTGTGCTGCGCGCCCCCCAACAGAGTTCCAGATGCCACGCTGGGAGCCCACCCCAGCATGGCAGCAGTTCATGGCACAACTGGGTGCCCAACCCCCATTGGCTCTACTGTTCCCCGAGACTATCGGATGCCACACTGGGAGCCCACTCCAGCATGGCAACAGGTCCTATGGCTGACAGGGTGCCCAATTCCCCATCGGCTCCACTGCCCCCACCCCCAAACAGCCTTCCAGCTGCTACGCTGGGAGCCCACCCCAGCGTGGCACAAGTCCAGCGTCGTCCAAGTCAAAAAAAAAAACACCTAAAGAAAAAACCTACCCTCGTAGACTGTCCTGACCCCCTCCCCACCCACACCCACCCTCTGTGCATCTACCTCCCCACAGCCTCACCTCACCCATACTTACCTCCAGAGTCCGGCATGATGATCTTCGGTGAACCGGGAACACGTCTGCACTCTTCAAAGCCAACCGCAAACTGAGGAAATGCCGGTAAGCTGTATAATATATTAGGGTTTTTTCAACTTTATTGCAAATCTCAGGCATTTTGGGGAATTTTGTCACCAAATTTTCAGCATGGGGTTTTTGGGACCCCACCTCATGAATTATGTCACTGTCATGGCGTTAATCGGCCCCAAAAGGTGATTTCACGGTCACTGCGCAGAACTACCTTTTGGGACAGATTTATGAAATGACAGTGTCACAGTTCATGAGGTAGGCCCCAAAAACCCTATATTGAAAATCTGGTGAAAAAATTCCCAAAACTGACTGTTTTACGAGCATGCATTGCGCTGTTCCTACGCATGCTTGTAAGTTCACGAATTTTCAATATTTTCACTCCAGATTTTCAACATTGCCATTTTACCACACCTCCTTATGAGCAGTACAGCTGTTATTTCTCACATCTTGCCCAAAATGTGTTTCTGTGCCTGTAGCACACAACGGCGCAGTCGGTGTGCGAACTCAATGTATGGGACACATTCAGAAAATCACAGTGACACTGTTCATGAGTAGAGGTCTTAAAATGGCTATGTTGAAAATTTAGTGAAAAAATTCCCTTCTGCCGTTCTGCAATGTTACTAATGAAGACATTGAACAGGACTGGCCCCAGGACCGATCCCTGCAGCACCCCACTGGTCACCCCCTCTCCCTAGACTGCACGCCATTTACCACCACTCTCTGCCTCCTGTCTGTTAGCCAGTTTCTAACCCAGTTTACCACTCTTTCCCCCATGCCCAGCCTGCCCAGCTAGATGGTGTCAAAGGCTTTGCTGAAATCAAGGTAAGCGTTGTCCACTGCCCCACCCTGATTCACTTCCTTTGTCACCCAGTCAAAGAAATCAACCAGATTTGTCTAACATGATGTCCGCTATGTGAATCCATGTTGTCTATGGTCCTGGGCTCCGATGGCTTCTAGATACCCCATTATCCTTTCTTTAAGCAATGTCTCCATGATCTTCCCCACTAATGAGGTGAGCCTGAACGGCCTATTGTTCTCCGCCTCCTCCCTGCTGCCGGACTTCTGTAGAGGGACCACATGTGCCCGCCTCCAATTCACTCATGTTGAATGACTCAGTGAACATGGCTGCCAGAGGTACTGCTTTCTCCCTTCGCAGTTCTCTTAATATCCTTGGGTGTATGCCATCTGGTTCCATCACTTTGTCCAGCTTCAATTTAGTGAGCTCCTGCAGGACTCTTTTGCCTTTGAATGGACTATTGTCCACCTCTTCACCCCCTTGGCAACTGCTGTACTGCTGTGGCCCTTGCCCTTCCCACTCTTCTGTGAATACTGAGCGGAAAGACACAGTGGATGTCTTGGGAGGAAGGTATGGAACTATCACTTCCAAATACCTAAACAGCACATTCAAGCAAGTAACATTCGGCATTGACAAATGCTTGTTAACTCAGTCATTATCTAAAAAAGACACACATGAAGAACTGAAGAATGAAACCCAGCATTCCTACCAGGATGCCCTGAAAAATTGCTCAGGTGCTGATGCTGCACCATAACAAAGTATCCCCTCACAACCTGCCCCCTAACAATTCTACAAGAATAAAAGAAGAGTCAAAATATTTTATAACCATTTCAGAAAAGTTTAACTTACTTAATATGTGTAACATCTTTATAAGCCTATATATGCAAAATGGTTAACTTTAAAAAGGCGTGCAGGAGGGAATCTGTTAGCTGACATTAAAGAAGATAACCAACTAAGTAATAGTTCCCAATACATTAACAAAAAGCACGGAAATAAGCTCCGATAGTAATACTCCAACCCCCCTCCAAAATAACTACAAAATATATGGTCCACGATGTAAGCAACAACCAAGTTTAAAACTTTCCCTTCTAGAAGCAAGAAGAGTGAGATAATGTGGACTGGTGAATAAAAATCACCTATGGCCTCCCACTCTGCTGCAGACACAAAAAAGTGCATCTGCATCTCCATTTGTACAGCACTATTGCTGCCTCTAGAGCTGACACTGGTCATGAATATTATACTGATGTAATGTCCCCATAATGAAATAAGAAAAAAATACCCCTGCAGGGACAAAGCAAGAAATCATACCTCTCCCCCCAGAATTAGCCAACTATATATTAAATCCTCCGGTCCAAGAAATCTGAGGACAAACAGTAAAAGAGGAAAAACTGATGCATATCACACTATACAAACGGAATAATGATACAACTAGAAGTAGGCAGAGAAAAAAAAAATCCATACTATTCAATAACACTTGAAGAAGGACCAAACAAATAAAGTCCTTTAGAATCTAATATGGGCGTCTTATTAATATACCATCAGACCCAATGAAACAATAATAACTAAATAAGCAGTCTGTTCATCATATGAATATAAAAGTACCTCATCCCCAGGGACTAGGGGAAGTCCAAAGCTGCTCTTAGAATGACAGCCAAGTCTAAATAATGAGCGCACCACATTCCAGTTGTGAGAGATCTACGCAGCCACCTATCTGCTACCTGGACCGACAAAGAAAAATCAAGGCACATGTGTCAATCAGCCAAGTCCTCATCCACTGTCGACTTCAGCAGCTGCATTCCTGTACAATGGGTTCTGATACAGTCAACCAAATTTGCTGGTCCGAAGAAAAAACAGATTGACCGCATCATCAGGAGGAATAGTGGCAAGAAGCTCTTCCTCAGCAGATTGTGCCCAATCCATTTCTGGTGCTTTTGAGGAATACTCCATAAAAGAAGGAGACAGTCTCAGATGCTTCGAGTCAGGAGTCTCAGATCAATCTGTAGGGCTAGCTGAAGGAGAAGTCCTGCGGGGTGAAGATGTCAGAGTTCCCAGAGAATGAGGTAATCATGATTGCTGAGCAGAAAAAGAAGTACCGTTCTTGTGCCCCAGCTCTCTATGTCTTTATGGCTTTGAGTCTAATTCTCTAGGTTCCAGAGAGGTAGTAGAAGAAATTACTACTAAACATATTTAGATGTGGGATGAGGTTTTGCAGCTTGGGGAGTCGGAGAGTCACTTTTGTATTTTACTTTATTAGTAAAAGCAGCATTAGGTGAAGGTGGTGTATTTTACTTGGGTTTTACTGCAGGTGTCAGGTCAGCTCTCCCTTTCTCCTTAATAAAGCACTGAGCCTTTGCAGGAGAACCAAACCGGGACCACTTGCCATCCGAAAAAATAGTGAGAGTAGCAGGGTACTTCAGCCAGTATTGGATATGTAATTGGGCTAGCTCTTTCCTGACCAGGTTAAATGCTTTCTGGCAGGTTGTGACCACTTTAGAGAAATCTTTAAAAAAGTAGATGGAGTGACCATTCCACTTGCATAGCCCACACTTCTTAGTGAACCATAAAAGTTGTTCTTTTATTGAGAATCGTAAAAAGTATGCTAATATAGGTCTAGGTGGCAAGCCCTGAGATGGTTTTGGTCCAAGCGATCTATGAGCTCTTTTGATCTCCAAGGTGGACTCCCAGCGATAATCCAGGATAATTTTTTTAGAAAGTCAGGCATGCTGGACCCCTCTGAGTACTTTGGGATCCCAATAATGCGTTGATTGTTTTGGTGACCTTGATTTTCGAGGTCATCCAGTTTCTCCCACATCAAATGCACCTGCTTTTCTATCACAGTGAGCTTGTCTTTCTGAATGGTGGTCTCCAACTCTACCCACAAGGTAAAGAATTCTACATCTGCAATCCAGATTCCCACGGCATACACACTTTCATCCAACTGAGCCATTTTGGACTTAATATTGGCAATATCATGCATCAAAGCCTTTAACATTTCTTTAATATCTATTAGATCTGCTAGATCAACGCTACGTGCAAGCCAGTCACAACTTGCTTGACCATCTTCTAGAACCTTCGGAGACAGTGTTACTCTACCACCTCAAAAAAAACTTCTCCAAATTACTTGCAAAAGTATGTTATGAATCAAATATAGAAAATAACAGTCCCAGTATATCAAACCCAAGTGACAGAGACTGGTGAGGCAAGTTACTTATAGCTAAATAATGGATTTCAGGCACAGTGTAACAGAGCTCCAAAATTAGGCAGCCACCAGATTTCCTCATCACGCATGCTCCAGAAATATTTGATTGTGTTTGTAAGTTAAATCTGGTTGCTTTTCATTAAAAAAATGGTTTCATTCTAGTCCTGCATGCCATCAGTTTGAAAGCAAATCATAGATGACTGAAAGATAGAAGGTGGCATTCCCAGCAGCCTATGGCACCATTCTGGTAGTGGATGAAGCTTTGGGTGAAGCAGCATCTACTGTATGGAACCATGGAAAATAGATGAACTGTTTCAACTAAATACCAGACTGCTTACTAAGTCCTATTTTATTTAAATTTTAATTCAGATATTTGTTCTGCAGGAGACTTGGGGGTAGCATATCCTCTAGCCTGCAGTAATACTGGGGAGGCAAAGGACTGTGGGGACATGGTGAATACCATCTGGCCTGGGACAAGTCATTCCCACCATAACCCAACTGGCCTTTTGCTTGGGGAGCCAAGGGACTTGGAGGACATGGTGTATACCACTAGTGGCTGGGAACCAGTAGTTTTCACTATGTCCCAACCAGTTTCCTGCCTGTTGGTTAGGGTGCTGGGGGTACATGTCCACCTGCCCCACCCCCTGGTATTACCTCATGCTAGTGGAGTGAAATGTGCTAGTGGGTGGGTGAGTATTTGTGGGTTGGGAGAGAAGAATGCTTCTGTGACAGAAGAGCTTGGAGAAATTAAATGCGAATGAGTCACCACCAAGACAGCCACTGGATGAAGGGCAGCACATGGCATTACCCGCACCCTATGGGGCTGTTCTAGTGCTTAATGAAGCTGCATCTGAAGCAGGGTCTGTGAAACCATGAAAAATATGTAGACTACATAGACTAACTATTGTTCCAAAGGGGACTGGTGTGAGGGGAATCCACTAGCCTGAGGTAATGCAGGAAGGCAAGCAGGTGACTGTGAGGGCACGGTGCATATCACTGGTGGATGGGGATCACTGGTTTGCACTCGAGATGCAGCGACATTTCAGTTCACCTGCAAAGTAAACTCAAAGTAGGCAAATTCGAATTTGTGTAGCACTACATCAAATTTCAATTAAAAAGTCAGGATTTGCCTTTAATGTACTTTGCACAGTTCATTTCGAATTATAGTTTAAGTTACAGTATGAGAAGGCGAAGTTGGTAAGAAACAGCCCACAGATCACACGTCTGACTGTCTGCAGGTCACATGATGCAGGCAGGCAGGCAATTAATTAGGCAGGAAGTCAGTGAACTAGATTCACTTTCTCTTGTAGAAGGAGCTGTTTAGTCAGCAGCATTGGTGGACAGCATGCTTTTTTGCATCAAACTCTATATCTTGAGAGATTTTTGTGCTTTTAACGTTTTTTGATTGTGTAATGTTTTGCAGGCAATGTGAGTTGATTTGAAAGCTTAGTTTAGTTAAAAAAGTTGTTTATTTTTGTTACTTAGTTTTAGTACTTGTAGTTGTACTAGTATTTTTTGTTTTATTTTTGATTTACGTTTAATTTTACTTAATTTGGAAAGAGTGGCCAAAGTGGTGGTCAGCAGGGGTCCTGAACCCTCGGCGGCCTGGAGCAACCATTTCGCCTGAACCGTGGTACTGTTTTGAGCTTGAGTGCTCCCTCACAGGTACTGCCCAATGTTGAAAACGGCCATGTACAGCAGCCTAAAGATCAGCAGCAGCAGAAACCGCAGCAGCAGCAGCTTGTTGCCCCTCCAACTGCAGCACAGCAGGCGGCATTATCTGGGCCCCCCCCACTGCCTGTGCCTGGTCCTCCCTGCAGCTCTCCCATCTGGCAAATTTTCATCTGCCTCCCCGATGACCCAGCCCTAGTGAAGTGCAAGTTGTGTGACATGCTCATACATCAGGGGTGCAAGGGCAGCCACTTGGGCATGAGTGGTCAGCAAATGCACCTGTTAGTGCACCACCATGCAGAGTGGGAAGCAAAGCTGCTGGAGGTACCAGCCACTCCTACAGCCAAAGTTGCTGAAGAGGGAGAGCATCTGCTTGTGCGGTGGTACAGACAAATGGTCAGAGTAGCAGAAGTGTCAGCCCCTGCAGCTCCCCAAGAGTGCGACCTCTCAGAACAGCCTGCCACAAAGGCTGACCTAGGTGTGCTGTGGTCTGAGGTGGAAGCCATCAAAAATGTAGTGGAAGGTGCAGTGCAGCAGCTGAACAGGATCAAGGCTCAGAATGCAGAAATAATCAGCTTGTTAAAAACAGTTGGTGGTGGTCAGCCCCAGCCCCCACACATCCAGTAAACAATTATTATTTAACAAAATTCCCCCCCCAAAAAAAAACCTGACCTTTGCTTTTCCTTTTTTTCTTAAGCAATCTTTTCTTAATTACAGACTAAGTATGTAATTTATGTTCAATAAATGTTTTCTGTCTTATGTTAATTTTGTTAATCCTGTATTTCTTGACTCTCATAATGCTAAATCCGATTCCCCACCTCCCCCAAATGCCCCCCCACTCCATTCTGCTTTCCACAACAGAAATTGTTTTATTCTTCCTCCTTACTTTGTTTAATAAGTCATGTGGTCACCAACTTTATGGATACTATGTGCCTTCATTTCATTTGAAATTGTGGCATGAATACACCCTCTTCAAGTCACTTTTATTGCAGTGTGCATTGCGGCACCAGTTTCACCTGTAATGAAAGTATGCAGCGTCTGCCATTTTGCCGCCCCTCGATCATGTAAAAAATAAACTAAATTAAGTAACAACTCCTAAAATACTTTTTACTTTTCTGAACATTTTTTCAGGGGATTATTCTTCACATGTGGACACTAATACCACATGCTGAATGATGTAGTATAGAGGTGGTCAAGACAGGTTTTTTCACCTAGAGCCATGCCAGAGCTGAACCAGGGGTCTGGTTTGACTCTACGAGCTAAAACACAAGCCGAGCCCTGGCTACTGCAGGCTGTTTTCTGCATAGAGTTGAATGTTTCAGACACTGCACCGACTGCTCAAGTTGATAAAAATGCTTATAAAATGGGTCGGGAATTCTCTGAGTCCTGATTGGCTGAGAGGTATATTTGGCTGTGTCCTTATCAGCAGATATTTTGCCAACCGGCACCTCTTCAGCCACTCAGGACTCATCACATGACACATATCAGTTCCCAAAACCGCTAGCCAAGCTGGAGCCTCAAACCTAGTAACCAAACTGAAGCTCTCAAACTGCAAGCCAAGCTGGACAACCCCCCCCAACACACTGTTCAAATACACACACTTTACACTAAACATCACCCTACTTAGCGCATAAACAAAAACTCTTTGTATCACTCATTTTAAATATCTAAAACTGTCACCTCTTCATTTTAGAAACCCGCCCCGATCCAAGTGACAGTTCAGTGCGTGACACCTCCAACGTGGCTTTCAGATCATGCCGTGAACCCATCAGCCATTGTAAAATACAAATATTGACAGACTCCTTCTAAAAATAATAAGCAGACAATTATACCAGGTTACGCAAGCAGCCAAAACCATGATCCTTGAAAGCACTGTGTCACAAGTGAAAAATATGGTGGCGAGTGAGACACACGCTCGCTTCCAGTCTTCCAAGCACAAAACTCACTTGGCATTTACATTTAGATCCGCTCCTCCACCGACTCTCACAGACAACTGTGTGTCTGTGTGTCTTTTTTCACACATTCTGAATTAACACATTTTATCTTTTAATCCAATGTTACGAGCAGTTAAAAATGAGAGTCGGGAAGCGCTGAATAGGGGCTCGCTACGGACACCTTTCCTCCTGCACCTGTAAGTTAAACTTGTTTACTCACCCATAAAAAAAAAAAAAAATAAGCATCTTCTGAAGAATTGTGTGTGTGGGGGGGTAGAGTGGATATGAGGAACAGTCACACAATATAGCTCACTACATAATTTTAATAAAAAAATAGCCAATTTTCCATTAAAATACAGTAAATGACAAAGACTACTTCTTTGTTTTTATCAGTGATATCATTTTTTTAAATTTTTATGTGCACTTTTTCTAAGCATTTTTTTTAAATGAACTTTTTTATAGGGGCACCCATTTTATAAGCGCAATAAGACAAGCGCCTCGTGCCTAACAACGCACCTGGGCTTGCTCTTATCAGGAGATATCCCACACCTCATCATGTCTTATTGCTTGCTTACTTTCTTTGACAATAAATGACTTGGCTTGACCTTGGCTCTCAACTACTTATAGAGGTTGAGCCAAGGGGTCTGGATTGACTCTACGAGCTAAAACACAAGCCGAGCCCTGGCTACCGCAGGCTGTTTTCTGCATAGAGTTGAATGTTTCAGACTCTGCACTGACTACTCAGGCTGACAAAAATGCTTACTTTGACAATAACTGGCTTGGCTTGAGCTTGACTCTCAACTGTTTATAGAGGTGGAGCCAAGCTGGGCTAGGCAATAAGCTTGAGCCAGGCTCGAGCCTGCTGTGGCTTGCCCAGCTCTAATCTAGCAAGATATCAGTATAATCCGGCTACATTCATAATATAGTAAATTATGGTGGTTGGTTGATTGTCATGGTAGGTGACTTTATGGTATTTTGCTTGTAGTTGTTGTGGGTATGTATAATATGAAAATGTATGTAACACATTAAACAGTAACCAAAAAGTAAGGCAGCATGACAATTAAAGCATCAGTGCAAGAATGTGATTACAATTTTGACCGATAATTGTTTTATTTTATTTTAAATTACACCTTATCTAATAACTTGTGTAAACGTATGCTACCCTTCTTTCCACAATTTATGTTATTCTGCATTGCTCCATTTTTATGTTGGCTCACGCTTGCACAGCCAACATATTGCAGTATTAGCAGATTTGGAGGAGCGGTCACTGTGGGCTAATGCAGGGCATGCATCAGTAGGTGCATCCCTCATTCCCCAATGAGGCAGCTGCAGGCACTGACACCAGCAACATGTAATGTGGCCACCTGATCAAAGAAAAAGTCTGCTGCAATGAAAGCCAAGCTTGTCATGCAGCAACACCTTCCGACATGCCTTTGCTGGTGAACCAAACATGCTGCTACAATGCCAAAGTTCGGAGGGTGCCCAATCCCCCTGTCAGCATGCCCTAACCCATTTCATGTGCCAATGGGGGAGCCCACTCCCCATCGGCATAATGCTCCCCTCATTTGTTGTGTGCAGAGGGGGTGCCCAATCCCCCTCGGCACTTGCCCCCCCTTCAGTATGTGCTGGCGGGGGTGCCCAATCCCCCATCAGCTAGCCCACCCCAAACACTCAGATGGTACACTGGGAGTCCACCCTAGCATGCCAAATGCCCCTGTAAAACAAAAATCATCCCACAATGTTTTGTTTTTTTTAACCCTGTAAAAGAAGAAAACGGTTCCTTGTGGCCCCCCTTCAGTATGTGCCAGCGGGGGTGCCCAATCCCCCATCGGCTAGCCCCCCAAACACTCAGGTGGCATGCTGGGAGCCCACCCCAGTGTGTCAAATGCCCCTGTAGAAAAAAGCATCTCGCAATATTTTTTTTTTAAAACTTGTAAAAGAAGAAAACGGTCCCTCGCGGTCTGTCCTGCTCCCTTCCCAGCCCGCGCCCACCCTCTGCACACCCTGCCTGCCCACTCCTCCCTTCACCCTATACTTACTTCTGGAGTCTGGTGCGATGATCTTCAGTGGATCAGGAACATGTCTTCACTCTTCAAAGCCGACCTCGAACTGAAGAAATGGCGGTAAGCTGTATAATGGCATAAATAGGGTTTTTTCAACTATGGTGCATATCTCAGGCATTTTTAGGAATTTTGGCACCATATTTTCAACATGGGTCTATTGAGGCCTCTCCTCATGAATTCAGTCATGGTGTTTTTTGGTCCCAAAAGGTGATTTCGCAGTCACTGTGCGGAATCACCTTTCAGGACCAAGTAATGAAATGATATTGCCACTGTTCATGAGGTGGGCTCTCAAAAAGCCAATGTTGCAAATTTGGTGAAAGAAATCCTAAAAATTACTGTTTTACGAGTGTGTGTTGCGCAGTTTCTATGCATGCTCGTTACTTCATGAATCTGCAATATTTTCACTCCAGATTTTCAACATTGGCATTTTTCTACACCTCCTTATCAACGGGATAGCAGTTCTTTTACATATCCTGGCCAAAATGTGTTTTCGTACTTCCGGTGCAGAATAGTGCAGTCGCTGTGTGAAATCAGTTTTTGGGACAGTTTGACAAAATTACAGTGACACTCTTCGTGAGCAGAGGTCCTGAAATGCATATGTTGAAAATCTGGTGATGAAAGTCCATAAAATGACTGTGTTACAAGCATGAGTTGTGCAGTTTCCACGCACCCTTGTAACTCCGCAAATGTGCAATATTTTCAAGCCAGATTTTCAACACTGGCATTTTTTCACACCTCCTTATGAACAGTACAGTTGTCATTTTTCACATCCTGTCCAAAATATGTTTTTGCACCTGTGGCGTAGAATGTCTGGTCGCTGTGGGAAATCAACTTTTGGAACAGACTAACAAAATCACAGTCCCACTGTTTATGAGGGGAGGTTCTAAAATGCCTATGTTGAAAATGTGTCTCTTCAGGGTGGGGGTGAGGTTGGTGTCAGTTCAATATCCTGCCATTCCTATTATGCATCTCTAACTTCTGCACTACCAATGCCAATGCCTGCGAAACATTCGGCATTGACAAATGCTTGTTTTAAATGAGAAATAATAAAAGTAGTGCTCATTGTAATATTACTGTGACCTGGTTTTCATCAGTATTCCCAGCTGTTTTTGAACGGATACTGTTCCATTATGCCATGTAGCACTGTCTGCTGCATGAGACTTCATTGTAGTCACAACAGAACTGAATTTAAATAGTTGCTGTCCAAAAGTATGTGATAATACTGATCCAAACCTGGTGCAAGGCCGATTAAAATGAGCACTACGTTTAATATTTCCAATTTCTCCCCAAAATGTAGTGCTGCATATTTAAATTGTTGAAAGAAGGGTATCGCTCATATACACAAGTTATTAGATTAAGTGGCAATGTAAAATATAGAATGAAAAAGCATCGGTCAAAATTGTTAACGCATTGTTGTACTGCTGCTTTTATTGTCAGGCTGTATTACTTTTTGGATACTGTTTACTGTGTAAATTGTTCTTAGTATGCATACCCACAACAACTATAATCAAAATACCTTAAAATCACCTACCATGGCAATCCCATTCCACCATAATTTCCTATCTTTTGAATGTTGCCGGCTTATAGTATACATCATTTAGCATGTGGTATTAGTGTCCTGATGTGAATAATAATCCCCTGAAAAATTTTCATACAATTAACAAGGATTTCTTGAGCTCATAATTATAAATCCCCAGCTTCCACTTATGCTCCACCCCCTATTATGGGTTCCACAATAGAAACAATGTTTTTCTTGTTACTTTCTTTATTTTATTTTTTAAACTTCTCATGTTCACCAACTTTTCAGATGCTTCTTGCTTTCATTTCTTTTGAATTCGTGGCCCCAAAACACATGCTGCAATACACTTTTATTGAAGCGGGTGGTGCATCGCCACAGTGTCACCTGTAGTGAAAGTGCACAGTGTCCGCAATTTTGCAGACAATATGACATTGAAAAAATTAAATGAAAATAAGTAACATCTCTTCAAAACTGCCTTTCTATTGTGGAAAACATAGTGGTGGTGTGATTCATTTGTGAGAGATGTGATTTAGATTAGGAATTACGACTATTTGCCTTTCATTTGGTTAAATCAAATCAAATCAGCTTTATTTATATAGCGCCTTTCACAACCAAGGCGCTGTACATAAAAACATATACATAAATAGATTAAAACAACATTATAATATATCAACTGTATTTAAATAAAAGCTAAACTAAATAAATATGTTTTTAAACCAATTTTAAAGCTATTGACTTAAGGCAGCAGTGCAATAATCACAGTACCATTAACTCACCTACCATGACCCCCACAAATGTCCTATTTTATGACTGTCCCACTATTTTAATTATATGAAAAGTCCAGATGAAGAATAAGGCCAGAAACGCATCACAGTGTCCCAAGTGAGAGCATTGCCAGGAGACACCAGTTGCTGCTGCTGCTGCTGTTGTTCTGCTGCTTTAATTTCATGAAAAGTCCAGATGAAAAATAATCACATGAGAAACTGTTCAGAAATGTCACAAGTATTTCTTGACGCACTGCTTAAAGTGCGCACCTACTGTACGTATACCCAAAACTCTGCATAAGTGTCCCAAGTGAGAAAATTGCTTGCTGGCACCTGCTGTTGTTGCTGTTGACCTGCTGTTTTCTGCTGCTCATGATGTACAGTGTGTTGCTAAATGATAGCTACAGATATCCATGGGTTGAACTATAATTCGATGTTCTGGAAAATTCTTCTGCTGCGCTGACTGAAACATGCTGCCCTATGTGTGTGTAGTCATACTAACAATGGTAAGTTATTGTACGTGTCACTGTCATGTCTATTTCAGAGACACTGCCATGTAATTTGTATTGAATCTTGTTTTTTGTTGTAAACAGTCTGTCGTGTTGTTCCTTTACAGGGAATCGTCATCATACATATTGAATGTTTCCTCTTCACCAGTGTGTTGGCCATGGTCACATTCACATGCCATACATATGTGCTGCCATCTAATATGGTACTGTAAAATTTAAATTTTTTCCAGGGGAGGGTACTGCTGTGAGTGAAAGAATTATAAGTATTTCTCATTACTGTTCCTTTCTTTTACATTCTCAGGTCACAGCACACAGATTCACGACTGTAATGAAGAAACATGTTGCCGCTGCACATGTGTTCCACATGTATCTGATTGTTGACTTTGGCTGTACGAACAATGTCAAGCCATGAAAGGTAAGTATTTTTTGGGGGGGGGTTGCATGCATCATTGGAAAACAATTTTCATTAATATTTTTGTCTTTTTTCAGGTCTTCAGTGTATCCAAACTGTTGCCCATCTTCAGATTGGAACATACCGCCTGTCCACAGTACCTCGATACTACCTGCAAACAGATGAAAAAGAAATTATTCTGAATTCATTCCAGTACCCCATTCAGTATCAGCACCCAGTGGAGCAGTTCCTGTCTTTTGTTATATCCATCATCTGGCCTGTATGTCACCACTGTAAAATATTTAACACCTGCAGAAAACAAGGGAAACAAAAAAAAAGAAAGCAGCCCTCGCAATCCTCAATGCCAGAGTTGTACCCACTTGAAATTATTTTTCCATGACTGCATCAGCAGCCTCAATGGTACACTGTTTGACGTTGACACCAGGATGGTCTGCTTCACCCACATTATTCAGCACCACCATCTTTGTGACTGGGTACAAACATAGATGTGATTGTCCTAAGTGGTGTGATTTATGATCATGAAGATGACCATGAAGAAAGTGATTTGTCACATCAGTCATGACATGAGTCATGAACTTGGCACTCACAGTGCTTCCCAGGCACCAGAAACTGGATGGAAGTGAGCTTCCACAAACAGTTGCCATTGAAAATGTGAAATACCTACAGCGGCACTTCCCAGAACTACACAATGTTTATGCTGAGGTTATATCTACTGGATAAAATACAGCCAGCTTGTTATGGGGACAAAGATTCAAGTCCATCTGCTAGTAGGGCATCCTATGGAGCATGAGCACTAACAGAGGCATTGCACTGGACCAAGGATTTTGAGTGACATGGCATGATAACTGTGTATCCTCCTGATTCATGATGAAACTGAAGACTTAAAACAAAAACAGGGTTGGACCAAAAAAAGTTGAAGTGGTGTGATTCATGATTGTGATGACCATGAAGAACATGATTCACCATGACGTGAGTTTGACGTGAGTCATGAACGTGGCACTGGCAGCACTTCTCAGAGCACCACCACTGGTACTCTGACCACTACTGGAACATTCAAAGTCATCCTCCTCCTCATGCCTGTAGCAAACCTCTGGTGTTAATTCACAACTTTTAACTACATGGCTACTTGCTGCTACTTGACAACTGGCTGGCAGATTTTATATCAGACACACACACACACACACAGAATTTATTTCACATGCCACCTATGCTAAGGGTGATGCTGCAGGTACTGCTGCTACCCACACAGATTCAAGGATCTTGCTTGACCTAACCCTCTCTGAAACAATACTTTTTCTTTTCAAGGATTTTTTCTTTTTTTATTTATTCCACGTTATATGATGGAATGCCCTGCCCACAAAGCCAAAGCTTATACCCCACTGACTTATGTGGCTTATACGCCACAGTCAGAAATACCTTTGCCTGACTGTGTCTTTGTGAGCATGTTTTTAGATTACACACAGAGTCACCGAGAAAGAAACACGTTTATTGCAAAGCAATTCAAGAGAATTCACAAGACAGTACAATGCCAAAAATACTGCAAAAGGTATGTTTCTTTAGTATGTCTTTTTCTTTCAGTTAAATGCTTTAATATACAGTGAGAGACAGTATTCTTGGTACTATGGGGAAACACATGATAGTGGTACAGTGACAACAATTACAACAGACTGAACACAGGCAATTAACAGCAACATTATATTTATTCCGTTTTTGGTGGATGGGAAGCTAAAAAGCAACACCTGTGACTTCCAGATGGAAACTGAGCACTAAAGAGATGTAGCCACACAGACACAAGAAGACCTTAACCAGTCTTCAGAAATCCAAAAGTGGAATGACAATACCTTATTTTGAGGGGGAAGGGAGTTACAGCAGTAGCTAGATAGAAGCAGGAAAAAATACAGCAGATGGACTACGAAATTAAGAAAACTGCTATTACGATGGCACAATAAAATGCATCTAACTTGACAGCATGCACACAGACTAAAGGTAATGTGCAGAAACTTTAACAGTTCAGTAAACTACAGCACATTCTTTTAAACTCACTGAAAAAATGCACAGCAGCACAACAAACAGCAAAAATGGATAAAAAACTTACTAGAAGTATTACTGTGTATGCCTGAACACACAAATACTAAAACAGTAGCCAAAAACATTTGGAAAGACTGCCTTTCTTACTGTGAATCTCCCTTCTACCCCACAGATCCGCCCCTCCCCCGAAGTGCTCTTCTAGTGTCTGTGACTACAGCGATTCAATGCACTAAATTAACATTCAATATTCACACAAAATCAATAAACACTCAATGAAAAAACACACAAGGGTTTACTAAAATTGTACTACATTTTGACACAAAATGTTGTGGCAGGTTTTTTGAAGGTTTGATTATCAGAGCTCTGACAGCAAACTGTCTCCAGCTTTCCACTACACACACCACATTGAACTGAGGTTGTGCAAGACAGTATAGTGCCCATGTGACCTTACATCCCATGAATCACTGCAAAAGTTTCCTTAAAGAGCAATAAAAAGCAAAGCAACACAAAGTCCATAGAGAACATTGGGAACTTCACATTACTTTGAGATGCGAAGTTATTCACTTCGCTTTGTGGAGTATTATGTGAAATTCAGTTTCTACGTGAAATATCACATGTGGCAAATTTTTGACACTTCGCCCACCTCTAGTTTGCACTATGCCCCCATCAGTCCCCTGCCTGTGGGGCAGAGGCTGAGGGATATGGTGCATACCACTGGTGGATGGGGACCAGTGGTGTGCACCATACCACCCCTTCCCCAAGCTGGAGGGGTGGGGAATAGTGTACACCATGCTCCTGATCCCTCCAGCCCCCAGCATTATCTCATGCCAGTGGTGTGAACATGAGGGTGGGTGGCATTAGCTATGGCATATAGTGCTGTTTGGGTGCAGGATAAAGCTGCACCTGTGGAACTATGGAAAACAAGCAGACTGTTTTTACTAAATACTAGACTAAATATTAAATCATGTTTTATTTAAAGGCTGATTCAAAAATGCTCTGCAGTGAAGTGAGGGACTAGCCTGAGGTAATACCAGATGGATGGGGGCAGGTGACTGGGGAGACATGGTGATTAACACTGGTGGACAGGGACAGTGGTTTACATCATTCCTCTGTAGTCTTCCGCCTGGTGGGACACGGGACTGGATGTACATGGTACATACCAATGGTGGAGAGGGACCAAAGGTGTGCACCATGCTGCCATAGTCCCCTACCCAAGAGTGGCAGGGGGGCTGGGGCACCATACCCCAAAGCCCTTTGGTATTAGCTCATGTTAGTGGTGTGCACCACAGTGACTGGGCTGTGGATGGAAAGGGTCATACAAGGTAAGATACTATATAGATGAACATGGGGAGGAGTGGTTTGTCATGTGTACACAAATTGTAATGCAAGGGAGGGAGAGGCTGGGGGTCATGAGGCAAACAACCAGTGACTGGGGACTGGTGGTGTGCACTGTGACCGATGTCACCACCTCCCCCCAGCTGACTTAACCTGTTCTAGTGTCACTGGTGTAAGAGACTGGGTGGGGGCATGAGGTAAAGAGAGGGAGGCTGGTGGCATACAAAAGAGTACCAGTGTTTGTATGACTATTACAGTAAAAGAAACATACCCAATAAATTCCCACAAACAAATCTATATGTGTACAGTATTACAATATATAAATGTGGAGCCCTACACTAGCCTGAAAGGCGCTGCCTGACATCATTTGCCCGACGTACAGTTGCCTGACAGGTTTATATTCCCAACATGGGATTTACCCATTTTGGGAATATCTGTAGCCTGGAGTTTGTTATATTTAGTCTGGGGTGGGGGGCATTTCCCCCCACAACCGCTTGATTGTCAGGATATTGTGGTTGTCTGTGTACTGATTGTTGGGATTGTGAAGTCGGTCAGGTGTTTTTTGGGAAAGTGTTTGTTGGGATCTTGTAGTAGATCCATATAAATGTGTGCTTATGGGGGGGCAGGGGGCATATGGTAATGAGGGGGGCTAGGGCATACAAAAAACCTTGCAACAGTACCAGTGTGCATACAGTATCACTATTATAACAAGCATTTGTCAATGCCGAATGTTAGCTTGCTGGCATTGGCATTGGTAGTGTAGGAGTTAGAGAGCAGCATAATAGGAATGGCAGTGAAGTATTGAACTGAAGCCAACCCCACCACCACCCTGCAGAGACTGACAGGCATTGGGGTGTGCCTTTGGGTCATCAGGCATAATGGCCACGCCATTTCACCACACCCTACCCTGCAGACACCGACAAGTGTCACGGTGTGCCTTGGGGTATTTGGCCCTTACACTCACCCCATTCCATCAGGAAATACGGTGAGATGGGTGCTGTATAGGAGAATGGGATGAACTTTGGGGCTGAAGAGCCAAAGGCACACCTCGATGCCTCTCACTGGCTGCAGGGTGTGGAATGGTATGAGCATTACAGGCGAGAATCCCAAGTCACACCCCTGATGCCTGTCAATCTCTACAGGGTGAGGCATTATGGTCAGAAACCCTAATGCCTCAGGCGTTCGTTGGCATTTTTACTCCAAATTTTCAACATGGGTTTTTTGTGACCACCACCTTATGAACAGTGGCAATATCAGTTTGTTAGCCAAAAGCTGATTTTGCACAGCAACTACGCCATTTGGCGCCACAGGTGCTAAAACACATTTCAAACAGGATGTGAAAAATGACAGCTGTACTGTTCATGGGGAGGTGCAAAAAATGGCAATATTGAAAATCTGCAGAGAAAATATAAAAAAAAAACTGGTGAAGTCACGAGTGTGCATAGAAATTGTGCAACGCACACCCGTAATGCAATTAGTTTAGGGAATTTTTACAGCAGATTGCCAACACAGGCATTTTGGAACCTCTGCTCATGAACAGTGTCACTGAGATTTTCTTAATCTGTCCCGAACAATGATTTCCCACAGCGACCATGCATTTCTGCCCTGGAAGTGCGAAAACACATTGTGGCCATGGTGTGAAAAATGACAGCTGCACTGTTCATAAGGAAGTGTGGAAAAATGCCAGTGGTGAAAATCTGGACTGAAAATATTAGAAATGCATGAATTTACGAGGGTGCATGGAAACTGTGCAATGGTCGCTCCTAACACAGTCATTTTATGGACTTTTTTCACCAAATTTTTAACATAGCCATTCTAACACCTCTGCTCATGAACAGTGTCACTGTGACTTTCTTAATCTGTCTCGAACATTGATTTCGCACACTGACTGCGCCATTGTGTGCTACATGCGTGGAAACACATTTTGGGCAAGATGTGAAAAATGACAGCTGTACTGCTCATAAGGAGGTGTAGTAAAATGGCAATGTTGAAAATCTGGAGTGAAAATATTGAAAATTCGCGAACTTACAAGCGTGCGTAGGAACAGCGCAACACATGCTCGTAAAACAGTCATTTGGGGGAATTTTTTCACCAAATTTTCAACATAGGGTTCTGGGGGGGCCTACCTCATCAACTGTGACACTGTTGTTTCATAAGTCAGTCCCGAAAGGTGGTTCTGTGCAGTGAGCACAAAATCACCTTTTGGAGCCAATTAACAAAATGACAGTGCCAGAATTCATGAGGTGGGGTCCCAAAAACCCCGTGTTAGAAAAAAATGGTGAAAAAATTCCCAACAATGCCTGAGATATGCATCAAAGTTGAAACCCCTATTTATTCCATTATACAGCTTACCAGCATTTCCTCACTTCGCAGTCAGCTTTGAAGAGTGCAGACATGTTCCCGGTCCACCAAGATCATCGCACCAGACTCGGAGGTAAGTATGGGGTGAGGTGGGGTGTGGGAGGCAGGGTGTGCAGAGGGTGGGCGTGGGTGGGGAGGGGTCAGGACAGTCAGCGAGGGAAAGTTTTTTCTTGCAGGTTATTTTTTTTTCATAGATGATGTGGGACTTATGCTACGCTGAGGTGGGCTCCCAGCATGGCAGCTGGAAGGCTGTTTGGGGAAGAAGGGGAGCCGTCGAGGGATTGGGCACCCCTGCCAGCCATACGGACTGTTGCCACGCTGGGGTGGGCTGCCAGTGTGGCACCCGGTAGTCTGTTGGGGGGGGACAGTGGAGCCGATGGGGATTGGGCGCCCCCATTGGCCTTATGGACCGTTGCCATGCTGGACTCCCAGTTTGGCACCTGGAACTCTGTTGGGGAGGGAGAGCACAGCAGAGCCGACTGGGATTGGTCACACCTGTCGGCCATACAGAGTGTGTGTGGGGGGCGGGGAGTGCATGAGCACGCAATATGCTAATCAGTGGGGGGGAGAGTGCAGCAGAGCTGACAGAGGATTGGGCACCCCCGTCGGCATACAGTGTGTGTGTGTGGGGGGGGGTTGGGGGAGTGCATGAGCACGCAATATGCTAATCAGCACTATCTTATCACTGCTCGCTGAAGTGGAGCTCTCCCCTTCAACTGTACGGCACTGCATTTTCAACTGCTGTCATAGACAGCTGCAGCATTCATTGGTGAACTGTGGCCATGCCTGCAAACATACTGACTGAATTGAAAGACGGGTGCCACACCTACAAAAACTCGGATGATGGCACTATGTTTCTTGCACATGCGAGCAAGCAAACATAATAAACAAAATATATCCAATCAATACAGTAAATAAATGTGTACATGTACTGCACACCAATAAAAGAAAGAAAAAAATAAATACAAAAATATATATGACAAGTTATATTGTTTCCAACTTTTTTTTAAATTTGGTAATTTGGTAATATTGCACTTTGGAGCCAGAGAAGAAGTGTTACAGTGTACTTTATGTAGAGGCCATGTTTCAAATACTGGCCCAGGCACAGTACTAGTATTGTTCCATCTTTACTGGTCTTTTAATGAATTCAGAATATAATAGCATATGAACAGTACCTGAAAACAGTCTCAACAGGTAAAATAAACAGCACAGTTCATCTTTAAAGAAGAATTGTTCTAAACAGGTAAAGCATTTATCCCAATAGAAGTGGTTTAGTAAGTTTAGGTTCAAGGGCCCAGATATTCAAACTGCGCCCAAAATGAGCGCAACAGCAGGAGCAAGCACAAACCAATTGCGAATATGCGTAACAGGTGCGATATTCAAACATGGAGCAGAACAAATTGCGCAAGCAACCAACGTCTGAATATCGCACATACCGCGCCATAGCGCAACCAGGAAGGAGAAGTTGAGCAGAAATGTTGCACTATGGCGCAATCCAGGGCAGCCCAGCTGAGCAGTCCAGAGGTGCCATAGCGCAAGCAGAGCCCCCCTTCCCCAGAGCAATGGAACTGCACATCCAGGGAGGCAGACTGGGGCCCACCGCCAGCCATGCCACACATGGGCACAGGAACACACTGCAGAACCAACACCACACCTGCACACCCCAAGCACAGCATCACTGGGGGTGTGACGGATGATCTACTGGCCCATGGGGACAAGCCAACAAAGCATAGCAGAGCCATGACACCCCAGCACAACCACTGGCAGGCTGAGAGTGCCACACACAGGGGGTTGACAACCACAGTGCACATCAGCCCCCCGTACGCACAGCCCACCCTGCACTGTGACCCCAAGACACCACCTATGTGCAGTGACTGGCACTGCAGGAAACCATGCATCCCCCCCAGCACGTCAACCCCATGCAGCACAAAAGCCTACAAGCCAGACACACCCTGTGCACCCAGCAGTGGGTGGCAGCAGACGGCAAGACCAACAGAAAGTCACTGCAATGCTGGAGATACCTCCCCATGCACACACATGCACACACACACACACACACACACACACACACACCCAGGACCATACCACCCCAGATGGCATGTACACCCCTGCAACTGAGCACCCATAGCCAGCTGCAAATCAGAGACCAACACAGTATTCATATCAAAATAGAAATGTATATTTAAATATAGTACAGAACCAAAACAAGAAAAACTATTTACAAGGGGGACGGGTACAAGGTAGGGGTGTTCAAGGGGTAGGGATGACAAACTTGGAGAGGGAAGGCAGGGTGGTAGGGATGGGAGAAGTGGGAAGGGCAATAAAATCTATGGGCCAGCCGGCTGCTCGTCCTCTGCCTGGTGGTGCCCCGTCCTGTGCCGCCTCCTCCGAAGGCCATGGCGCCGGATGGACTGCAGGATGGCCTGGTTGTCCACCAACAGTTGTCTGAGGCCCCGAACATCCCGACCAATCCTCCTGAGAACCTCGAGGCCTAGGAAAAGGGGAACACAGTCAATGGCTGTGACTGACCACAACCCTGAACACCACCCAACCTGAACGTTATAGCCCAATGTCCCCACCTGTATGCATGCACCCACCCACAGTGAACATGCACATGGCCATCACAAACAGGCGGCACCAGCTATGCGCACCACTGCACACACACACACTGCCCATGTCCATCACAGCACAAACAAGGCTATCAAGTGACGTGGCAACGTGTGCATGCCAGTTACACAGCTATGTGCCCAGTGCATGCCTGACCACCAGTGATGCATACACAGACGTGCTGTGATACTGGACAGTGATGCACGTCACCTGTGTCGTGCATACATACATAGATACATAGACAGTGTTGGCAGATAAGGGCCTATGGCCAACCCAGTCTGTCCATTTGAGCTTGTAAGTTCACTTTGTTTTCCTAGAAGTCTGTTGCCCCTTAACCCTGACCTCCACAAGTCCTTTATGTCTATCCTGTGCATTCTGAAATCCCGTGATTGTTTCAGCCCCCACCACTTCCTCTGGCAGGGTGTTCCACTTGTCCACCACCCGTTCTGTGAAGAAATTCTTTCTCATGTTTCCTCTGAATCGTCCTCCCTCCAACTTCATCCCATGCCCTCTAGTCCTGGAACATGTTATTCACTTCAAAATAGTGTTTTCCTGCACCCTGTTCCTCCCTGTAAGATACTTGTATGTCTCTATCATATCCCTCTCCTCCTCTCTCCTCCAGGAGTACATGTTCAGTTCCTTCAACCTGTCTTCATAGGACTTGTGATGCAAGCCATGCATCTTTGTTGCCCTCCTCTGAACTTCACTGCCCACTCTATGTCCTTACGTGGTATGGTCTCCAGAAATGTACACTGTACTCAGGTGGGGCTTCACTAGTGTCTTGTATAGTGGAATTATGACCTCCCCTTTCCTGCATGGTTGTATTGTGCAGGGCTAGTGGTCTTCCCCCCCCCAGCATGCAATAGCATCCATGAAGTCATGATACTCACACTGCTCAAGCAGCTGTGACTGCTGCTGCTGCTGCTGCTGGGTGCAACTCCTGCTGGCACCAGGGCCCTGGCACGGCCCTCCTCAACCCGGGCCTGCATCCTCACATCTCGGCCTGTGGGAGACATATGTTGAGACAAACATCAGTGTGACTCAAAAGCAGACTGCCCCCTGCCCCAGTGAGAGTGCCTGCCCACACAGCCATACCCATTCATCTCACAGCTGCACACACTGACAGCCAACCGTGGCCGAGCCATCACCTATGCACAGCCACCAAAACACACACACACCCCTACAGAGAATACAGGTGCATAGATGGTACACCCACCTGGCCTAGGAACCACGCCCCACCTGGCACGTGACTGCAGCCTCTCCAATAGGTCTGGATCCCTCCGGCGGAGGTCACCGTACCGGTGCCGGCACTGCTCAGCAGACCGGCACCGTCCAGTGATCCCCACCAGGTCAGTGGCCACTTGATGCCACACCTGTGTGCGGGCAATGGTGAGGGGTGCCTCACCATAAAGTGCCCCATAGTGAGGCTCTACTAGGGCCACCAAGTTGGCCAGTTCCAGTTGGCTCCAGGACACAGCCTCTCCTCCCAGCCATGGTACCAACTTTACAGCAGGCAATATGGTGCCCGCTGCCCCATGAACTTACGTGGAGATGTTGCACAATAGACCACCACAGGCTCCAATCGCTATTGTTCAACACGTCATTAATACATAGCGCTGTCACCAGACAGCACAATAAGGACGAACATGGCAGGCGAACAGCGCCAGGGGGTAAAGGTCAGACACAAGGTCATGGGCAATGACGCAAGGCTACGCACAGCGCCATCTGATGTATAGGCATCCTGCGTGACCGACCAGCTGCGTACCAGTGCCACAGTGGACTATTGCGCAGTAGTGCCACAGCGCCATATAGTGCCCATTGCTGTAGCGCCACTGGCACAATGGTGGCCATGGCCTGAATTGCCGATCGCGCACGGCACGGCAGCAGCGCGGCAGACACCTGCGTAAGCTATCTGGGCATGCGCAATGCAGTGTACCACACAGTCACAGATCTGCGCCATTGGCTCAGCTGACTCAACCGGATTGAGCAAAGCGCAGATTCGCGATATTCAGCCGACACATGAAAATCATCTCATCAGCCATTCAAAGGCGCAGTGGCGCGATTTGCATGTCATTATAGTTGCTCCACTCCTCATTTGCATGCATTGCGCTATAAATATGTGACATTGGGCTGCCCTGGCCAGATTCGGTTACTGCAGGTGAGAGGTGAGTTGCATGCTGTGTGATGTTCTGGACAATGGTCATGGGAAAATGCTGTAGACTGCACAGTGACAGGTGTCCACTTCCCCCCATACAGATCACCATGACCAAGCAGAGTCAAGGTGAGGGTGAGGACGGTGGGCGTAGGAGGAGGCCCAACTTTACAGCAGCAGAGACAGAGGCCCTCTTCCAGGCCTACCTGGA
Source organism: Neoceratodus forsteri (assembly GCA_016271365.2). Taxonomy (NCBI): domain Eukaryota; kingdom Metazoa; phylum Chordata; order Ceratodontiformes; family Ceratodontidae; genus Neoceratodus; species Neoceratodus forsteri. The sequence continues at coordinate 925,559,309 of CM057450.1, read as the reverse complement.
TGAGGAGCCAGTACTGAGTGGATGGAGGGGCACCCGTCAGTCCCGTGCAGCTGCATGGGAGGGGGTAGCTTGGGCCATTAACCTGCACGGAAGCCACCAGTGCTCTGTGCAGGAATGCAAGAAGAAGATGGGGACAGACCGCAGGAGGTTGAAGGAGAAGGTGGCAACCTTCAGGCGTACGTGCTGGCACTGGCGGGGCCCGCCAGTGGTGTTGGAGCAGGCCCGACTGAGGAGACACTGGTGGCATCAATGCAGCGGGCGCTGTTGAGGCGTATCAGGAGGTGGATTCCAGACAGGTGGAAGCCCATCACCGCACGGTATGACATGGTGGTGGTGTTGGGGGTTGGGGGAAGGTTGTTCACATGCACTCACATGTACTCTTTCTGTTACAGATCCTGTTCATCTTCAGGAGACAGTGGTGGTGGGTCCAGGCAGGGATGATGACCTGCTGGACATGGAGGGGTCCATCCACCTCTATCACCAGCCAGCAGGCACTGCTGCAGCATGCACGCGGGCCGCCAACTCTGGTGTCGGTGATTGGTGCGGGGGGTGCACAGCCTGTGTCTCAGCAGTCTGGCATGCAAGCATGCCAGCATGCTGTGACTATGGCTGTAGCATGTACCTGCACCATTGATGATGCAAGGACTGCAATGGGCAGTGATAGGTGTGTGTCCCATGACGGACACACAGCAGGCCAGCACATGCCCCTGGGCCTTTCTGGTTCCAACTTGTGTACCAGCATGCTGGCACAGTCCCAGACTGTGCCTGTCAGCACCAGTGGGGCAGCACCGGTGGCCGTGCAGGTGTCTGGCACTGTTGCCAGCACAGCGGTGGAACGAGTGGACCCTGGGGCACAGCGGTTGAGGGGCTGCAGCAGCAGTCACCCACCTGGTCTGGGATACAGTGTCAAGCGGTGGCACATGTCCGCCGCCTTGATCCGCCCATTCCTGGTCTGGCGAACAGCACCCACCTCAAGGGTGTAGTGCATCAGGACCTTCCACACCTGGGGACAGGATGCCGTTGGGGCACAGTACCCATTGGACGAGCACACCCACCTGCTGCAGGAATCAGTACATCTGCAGAGGCGGTTGCAATGTCCGTGGAGGCACTGTCTGTGTCTGTGGAGTGGCACAGCAGGAGTGTGCTCTGGACCGTGCGAGCTGGTTCAGATATGGACAGATGTGACCGCCACCATTGACAGGCTGACCCAGGCAGTGGTCTCTGTCGGGATGCATTGGGCACACAGTCAGGTGCCCCTGTACCGCACACCCCACACAGTTCACTCTCCACTCCCCATTCCCAGCATCATGCGACACCAGGCCTGTCGACGCCGGGTTCTGCTGTGGCCATCCCGAGCACCCCTGGTGCAGGTTTGTTCGGCATGCTGCAGACCCCTGCGCGGGCAAGGTTGCGTTCGAGCAGTGGGACCCCTGGTAGTGCAACAGTGCCACCCCATGTGGCCCCTGCTCAGCCTGCCAGTGCTATTGGGTCATGGTGGGGCCGCCCATGCATCCGCGGTGGCCGTGGGACAGTGCTACATGACTGAGCTGTCTCCCAGTGTGGGCCCTGTCTGGTGCTGCCATGTGTGCAATGTGTGTCATGGTGGGCAGTCCACTGCTGGGTGCTCTGCTCACCACGCCGACACACGGACCACCTGCACACCCTCCCAACTGCTTTCCACAGGTGCGTGAGCATGATGAGTGCCTGCATTGTACTGTACACCAAGGTGCAAGGGTGCCCAGCATCTGACACACGTGCTTGGACAGATGCAGTGGTGGGGTGGTCGGTGGTGCTGTGTGTTAGCAATGTCGGTTCTGCTGTGCTGTGCATCTGCCCATGTACGGTCTGTGCCAGGTGTGTGTGTGTCCATATGAGTGCTCACCCCTCCCTGATGGTGTGTTTGTATGCATGGAGCCTTCCACTCCCCTGACCGTCATGCACCCCTGGTGTGTTCCCCTGTGTGCCTGTGGTTTGCGCATGGACAGTGTTGGTTGCACATGTCCCCTTGACTTACCTGTGTTGTGCATAGTGCTCCTCTGTGATGGTGTCCTGGTGCAGCTGGCCTGCCGGATCAGTCGGGGTCCCGCCGACCCAGGGAGGCTGTCATTACCATCAACATCGGCGCCACTGGCGTCCCCATCGCTGTCCCCCTCTTCAACCTGTAGGGCTATCCCATAGTCTTTGGCCATGTTGTGCAGGATGCAACAGGCCAGGAATATCCCACAGGCCTTTTGGGGGCTGTACTGTAGGGCACCGCAGGAGGTGTCTAGGCATTGGAAGCATGCCTTGAGCATCCCAAACACCCGCTCTATGATGTTGCATGTGGAAACATGTGCCTCATTATAGCGTTGCTGCGATGGGGTCATGGGGCGCCGGTACGGTGTGAGCAGCCAGGGACGGAGTGGGTATCCGCTGTCACCTGTGTGAGATAGTGGAGATCAGTCTCATGTTCAGGTCCATATTGGGCCATATCCCTGTTTGCCACTACCATGGCACCTGTGGCATTCCCACCCTTGCCCGAGTTTGCATTCCATACATGTGTACTCACCCACTAGATGGCCTGTGGGGATGTCCCCACTCTCGAATCGATGGCACAAGCGCAGACTGATACCATATGAAGGCATCATGTGCTCCGCCAGGAGTGTGTGGCACAGACATTGATTATGTGCCCAGTGGCATCACACACCATCTGGCAGTTGACACTAGAATCCCTTTCTGTTCCGATGTCACGAGCCCACGGGGCCAGGTGGCATGCGAATGGCCACATGGGTGCAGTCTATGGCCCCTAGCACGCCAGGCATACGTGCTACCCTGTGGAACTCCTGCATGTTTGCTGTACACTCTGCCACGATGCAGGGGAAATGGATGTACTCCACAGCATGTGGCAGCAGTGCGCTGAGGAATTGGGTGAGGATGCGTGACGTGGCCGACTGTGTGATGCCTGTGGTGTCCCGTCGGCCTCTGGAAGGTGCCCGTGGTGAGCAGGCACAAGCAGGCTGTCACCTTGGTCTCCACCGACAGAGCGTGACTCCATCATGAGGGTGCCTGCATCACATCACTGCACAGCTCACAGAGCCGTCTCAGTATTGCCCTGTTCAGGTGGTACTGGCCCACAATCTCTACATCTGTGTACAGCTCAAAGCTGATGCGGGCACGGTACTGCCTGTTGGGGGCATACCGCCGACGGGCCCTTCCACGGCCACGTCCCCCTGCAGCATGCATTCTCACCCCTCATTACAGCTTCCATGTGGAAGCTGGCACTATCAACTCCTGGCTTCTGCACCCCCCGGCTGGTGTTGCTGTGTTACCCCGCTGTCCTCACTGCTACTTCCACTGCACCGGGCACCCCCCGCTGGCCTCTACAGCCTATGGCCCACACTTTCCTTGCCTGCCCTAGCCTGTCTGTCTGTCTGTCTCTCTCTCTCTCTCTCTCTCCCCACTTGGCAGCCTTGTAGCGTTCTTGCGCCGCTTCCTTGAGCCTTTTTATTTTGGCTCATTTCCGCTAGTACGCAATTTCGGCTGTGCCGCTAGTGCGCATCGCGCAAGTCTTTGAATATCGCATTGCGGTCTTTATGCATGGATCCACCCCCTTCAGTTGCGCATGCCTTCATTTTCATTGCGCTGTTGCTCAGCATGTTTTCGGGGACGCAACTGCCTCCTTCTGAATATCGCTAAATGGCGCATTTTTGGACTTGCGCATGTGCAACCCTGTTGCGCATGGCACAACCTTCTTGAATATCCGGGCCAAAGTCTGCAATTGTTCATCCATACAGGCCATTTACCAGCTTCACTGAGTGTTTCTGCTTCAAAATATCCAGATCCACCTGCTGAGCACGTCAAACACTGCTGAACTCTCCTGTCTGTGTTACACCAACATCTTGTCACCAGGTACAGCCTCTACACCAGCTAACTACAGGAGAAGTGTAAAGACTTGTTTTTACCTGTGGAAGCTTCTGCCAGTTACCAGGGAGCCAAGACTGATCATTCTCTTGCTGGTGGCCCCTCTATTACCTAAGGTTGTCCATTTTGAGGGGGGCTTGGCGGTGGGTCCAATCAGCATATGGAGCCAGCCTGGAAGGGCAGAGCATGGTGCTTCAAAAGCCCATGCTGAGGCTGCTGCTTTAGATCCACTTGCTGAACACACCAAATGCTGCTGAATTCTCTTGCCTGTGGAACACCAACATCTTGTCACTAGGCACAGCCCCTTCACCAGCTAACTACAGAAGTGTAAAGAATGCACTTCCAAAATTGACACGGCCACTCGCAGTTAACAGAGGAAAAAGGTCTCCCACTTCTAGGGAACATTAAAATATTTTAAATTTATTGTAAAAAACATGGTAGCACCCCACCATGCCACCTGATGCTATGGTGGGGTGCTACCATGCAATTTTACAATAAATATGAAATTTTTCAATGTTCCCTAGGAGTGGAAAACCTTTTTTCTCTGTTAACTGTGAGTGGCTGTGTCAATTTTGGAAGTGCATTCAATTTGTTGGTGAGACGGCACCACAAAATACTCTGTAGCCACAAACAGCTTTGTGTGTTTGCAGAAGTGTAAAGACTTGTTTTTACCTCCTGCAGCTTCTGCCAGTTACCAGGGTGCTAAGACTGATTATTCTCTTCCCAGTGGCCCTTCATTACCTAAGGTTGTCCATTGTGAGAGGGGCTCAGTGGTGGGTCCAATTAGCGTGCAGAGCCAGCCTGGAGGGGCAGAGAGTGGTGCTTCAAAAACCCATGCTGGGGGGGGCACTAATGAGCAGCTAGCTGGACAGATGCGTTTCTCCACTGCTCTCCCCCGATTGCCGAAATAACAGTATTTATATAAGTTTTAAATATCTCCAAAGTATAAAATTTGGATACCTTCCGACATCGAACATAGTATGGACGAATATCTGATGTCCAATCCAGTGAAAAGTCAACGACTTGCCAACAAAAGTGCCAAGAAAGTGACAGCTGGCATGGCAGGAGAAAATTCAGGGCTAGTCGCGCTGTCTGCAGCGGAGGTCACCGTGCTTGGCCGGGAGCTCACCGGGCAGGTAATAGCGGCATTGAAACTGTGGCTGATAAAACTGGAAGGAAAATTGGACTTGAAGCTGCAAGAAGTCCAAGTACAGCAGACGGCGCAGGCTAATAGAATAGCAGAGGCAGAAGATAGGGTCTCCCAGCTTGAAGACGAGATGGCAGCAGTACCTGGGCAAGTTCTTGCACTGCAAAAGGAGCTGGCTGACTTTAAAGAGGCATTCAACTACCAAGAGAATTATCACCGACGCCTCAATCTACACCTATGAGGGCTGCCAGAGGAAAGTGAGGGTTAGTGCCTTGGATTTCTGTGCCCGAATCCTGCCTGAGTCATTGGGCCTACAGCCTGCAAAGGGGCGCCTAAAGATGGAGCATGCTTACCAGGCAGTGATGCCCCGACTGCCTGAAGATCAACCCCCAAGGCAAGTGATTATGTGGTTTCATAATTTTCCAGGACCAGGAGGAGATCTTGAGGGCTTACAGAGAGAAAGGGACTTTAGTATATGAAGGTCATCGTCTGTTTCTCTCGAAAGATTATTCAGCGCACTTGCTCAAAAGAAGAAAAATGTTTAATGGGATAATGCAACAGTTAAGTGAGATTAAAGTGGAGAACTTTTTGGTTTACCCTGCTACGTTAAAAATCAAGCATGAAGGGGTGACCTTCTCGTTTGGGGATTTTGATATAGCAAAGCAATTTGTTCGTGCCCTGAAGCAGAAACTGGGCTGAGCTGATGGGCTTTCTCTCTTTGTTTCCGGCTATGTTGTCTCCCCTGTGTGCTCTCCATTTTTTTTTTCCCTGCCCCCAATGTCAGAACTTCAGTAGGGTTATTTGTCTTGTCTGCCTGCTTTTTGTGCCCAGAAGATAGGCGAAATCTGCGTGGAGATGGGTAGCTGATAACTAGGAGCTACATAATGGGGCCTACTTGTTTGCAGGACAATTTCTCTGATAGTACATGATGGAATGGAGCTGATAACTGGAAGCTTGCTGTGTGACTGACTGGAGAGACTTTGGACTAAATGAGAGGCACTGGTTAATGAGTTGAAAGAAGCACTGGGGGGCCTGATGGCTGGGAGGAGGGCTTAGCTTGTGTGATTGATAGCGCAGCCCATGTTCTCTGCCACTCGCCTCCGATGGAGGATTTTCCTAGCAAGTTAGATGCATGGAGCTCGGCGGGGGAATTGAAAGCGCTACCTGACTCATGGGGCAGGAATCGGAAAATGTTTTGAAATTAGGGGTGGGATAACAAGTGGAGCTAGATTGGTGGGAAATACGGGTGCAAGTATTGGAGGCAAAGATGGCCACACCCTAAAATCGTGCAGGCTCCCAGCAGTAACGGGATAGAGTAAGATGGCATATAGGGGAGAGAAGGGTAGCCTGAGTGGATTCCTTCAGAGGGGTTTTGGGGGAAGACTCTGGGAAGCTCAGCCATACGTAAGGCACTAAACATATGGTGGGAAAGATGGCTCCTTTACGATGGGAAAGCCACGCATACCTTGATGGAGGATGGAGGGCAGGCGGACTAGATCTTTTTTTTTCTTCTTTCTTTTCTCTCTTTTTTCGGTCTGCGATGGGGCAGGGGGACTTTGGGGACAGCAGCAGGGGGAGATGTCATGAAGGATGCAATTAAAGGAGGTAGAAGACAGACTAAATCGGCTGAGGGGGGACGGGGACACAAACATCAGAAAGGGGGAATTTATAATATACTCGTGCTGTTGAGGCAAATAGTGTCACTAAGGGAGGGAGAAGTGGAGAGAAGGGCGAGGGGTTCGTATTACTACAGAAGCATAGTATGATGGATACAGAAATGAGAGATGGGATACTCATTTGTTATGGGGGGGCTTTGGAAATGAAGGAATGAGGGGTGGAGGGGTAGAAAAGGGAAGAATAATTAACCTGAGGTGTGGGATGGCAGAAGGGGTGTTTGTTAAAAGTTGCAGTAATGGGAGGGGACTGTTGTGGGAAGTTATACTAGATGTTATCGTTGTTAATGTTACTATTTTTATGTGTGTTGGTGTAATCATTATACGGTATAAAGTCATAGATCTGCTATGTGCATGGAGTGTGAAGAGGTGTGGGGATAGTGTGTGGCATTTAATGGGACCAGGTGGGTCTGACTCTATCAGTGGTTGAGAATTCCTGAAAGACCATATATACAAACATGGATGAGACACAAATTCTCAACGTGGTCTCGTGGAATGTACGGGGAATTGCAAATCCAGTTAAAAGGACATCTCTGTTGATGGTTCTGAAAAGGGTCGGGGCCCAGGTAGCTTTAATTTAAGAAAATCACCTGACTGATGTTGAGCATGCTAAATTGGCATGGATCTGGGTAGGCCAATGCTTTGCAGCATCCTTTTCAGTGCACAAAAGGGGAGTGGCAATATTGCTGCACAAGGCCCTCCCTCTGTAAATTACTATGGTAGTTAAAGATCCCAAAGAGGGGAGGTATATATTTATTTCAGGAGAACTTAAGGAGGAAAAGATAACATTTGGCTGTATTTATGCCCCTGTGGTATATGAGCCGCAATTTTACATGTCCTTACTGGATTTGTTAATAAAAGAACAATTCCCAGGTCTTATCCTAGGTGGGGATTTCAACTGGATGATGGATCCTAGAATGGATCACTCAGAGGGGAAAGGGAAGAAATCAGAGGCAATGCAACAGTGGCAGGTGGCTGTGGCGGATCTGGATCTCGTGGCTGGATGGCGCACAGCCAACCCGGGAGCGAAAGAGTATACTGTTTACTCTAACCCACATAAGACGTGGTCCGGACTCGATTACAAGTACCCGCCCAGAGGATGGAATGATGGGGTATAGGACATAAAACATAGCCCTATACATGTCTCTGACCACGCGATGGTTATTATGAAGTTGAAAAGTGGGGACAGACAGGGAAGCCCCCCCCTCAGTGGAACTTTCCAATATACATGGCCAAAAACACGGAGTTTAAGGAGCATTTGGTAGAGCAATGGCAGATTTACATAGAGAACAATGCTATGGAGGAGATGTCTAAGACGACCCTTTGGGAAGCGGGCAAGGCTTACCTGAGAGGAGTAATTATAGAATACATGGCCAGATTGAGGAAGCAAAGAAGAGAGAGAAATGAATGGAGTTAGAGATGAAATTGAAGGAATTAGAAAAGAAGGTAGCAGGGGGGAGAGCAGGATGAAGCAGCCAGGCTTTTAGAGACAGTTAGGGAAGCCCTGAATGCCCATCTTAAAGACGAGGTGGGGAAGGCATGGTTCTTCTGTAAGTGGCAAGTCTTTGAACGGGGGAATAAACCTGGCCCACTGCTAGCCAGACTGTTGAGGGGGGAAGGGTTGCAACACGTATTACAAGGGTGAAGGACGGAGCAGGGAATTTATATAAAGATACGAAAAAGATAAAGGAAAGCTTCAGGGTATTTTATGAACAACTGTACCAGGCTGAACATCTGGGTAAGTATGAACAAATGGAGGGATTCCTGAATAAGATACAATGACCGGAGGCCACGCAGGATCAGAAATAACAGCTGAGCCAGCCAGTCACTAAAGTAGAAATAATGAGTGATATACAGAAGCTGCAGTGTGGTGAAGCTAGTGGTCCAGATGGCTTCCCTGCGGAATATTATAAATTAATGGAAGGACAGCTAGGGGAGCTGCTGAGTGGGGTTTTCCACCAAAACGAGGAGACAGGGGGAGATTAAACTGCCCAGCATGTGCTATGCTGCCACTATATGTTTAATACCTAAGGCAGGAAAGGATGCAGAGGACTGTGCCTCTTACAGACCTATCTCTCTGCTCAATCGTGATCTGAAGATATTGGCGAAGGTACTGGCTTCCAGGTTGGAGAATATACTCCCGGGTTTGGTTCACCCAGACCAAACCGGATTCATTAAGGGACGTCAATCATATCATAATACGCGTCGCCTCCTTAACATTATATGGAGAGCAAACCAGGGGAAGGAAGAAGTGGGTATCATTTCTATGGACGCTGAAAAAGTGTTTGATAGAGTAGAATGGGAATACTTATTTGAAGTAATGTCCCGGTTTGGTCTGGGTGAACCATTTATTAGGCGGGTACGGGCTATGTATGCGGCACCTAGGGCCCATATTATGGTCAATGGGGAATTTTCAGAAACGCTCAAGCTTGGGAGGGGCACTAGGCAGAGTTGCCCTCTTTCCCCTCTTCTATTCGCAATGGCAATTGAGCCACTGGTAGTAGCGATACGGAGTAGTGGGGCGATTGCGGAAATTGGGGGGGCGCAGGGGTCTCAGCTTTGTACGTGGATGACATGCTTGTGTTTGTCAGGAACCCAAGACAATCAGTGCCTCCACTGCTAGCTTTGGTGGAGGAGTTTGGGAACTTTTCAGGATATAAGATTAATCTGGGGAAATTGGACCTAATGTGTTTTCTAGAGATAGGGAAGGAAGTAGAGCAATGGGGACTGAAACTGGTAGGGATGGGTTTCACTTATCTAGGTATTCGGGTGGGTAGGACACTGGGGTCCCTATATAGATTAAATTATGCTGACCTATTGAAGGTGATAGGGGCTGATCTTAGAAGATGGGAACACTTACCGATATCTTGGTTGGGAAGAGTGAACATTATCAAGATGAACATCCTTCCTAGAATCCTGTACCCATTACAGATGTTACATATGGGGCTTACAAAGAGGGATATAACTAAGGTGAAGAGGGACTTCTTTAGTTTTATTTGGAAGGGCAAATGTCCATGGGCTAATCTACAGCAGTTAAAAGTGGAGAGGTGCAAAGGGAGCCTGAATTTCCCAGACTTAAACAACTATTACCTGGTGACGCAGCTAAGATACATAGCAGATTGGGTGCATCAACCCAAAGAAGCTAGCTGGGTAGAGTTAGAACAGATGGGAACTGTGGGACAACTTACGGCATACTTATACACTATGGGTGCCAGGGCATATAAAAACAGGGGCCACAGCAACCCATTAGTAGAGCAAGTTTTAATAGCCTGGGGACAGATTAGAAGACAGGGCAGGGCACAACAAGGTGAAACTATGCTGCTGCCAGTGGCAAACAACCCTTTTTTCCTGCCAGGGTTAGAGGACAAGGGTTTTCATGAATGGGAACAGAAGGGAATTTGAAGTATAGGAAATCTGTTGGTACAAGGAGACATCTGCACATTTGAAACCATGCAGAGAGAATTGGGTATAGGGAGGCAACATCTATTTCGGTAGTTACAGATTAGGGCCTTTATGAGTAGTTTAGCTTGGGGAAAGGAGGGGGAATTCAAGCAGAATGGAGTAGAAAGCTTGATATATCAGGCCAAGTTGGACACTAAAGGTTTTATTGGAAAAGTGGCCAAGAGAGGAAAACAAAGACTTCCAGATAGAACATGGAATACAAGAATGTTGTGGGAAAGGGATCTGGAGAGACCTATTACTAAGGAAAACTGGAGTATGCTGCTTCCAGTGCACTCAGGGATTATGGTATGCATCAGGTATAAGGAGGCATATTATAAATTCCTCCATCGGCTGTATTATCCGGCGGTGATAGTACATAAGGCATATCTTTCCATTTCCCCATTGTGCAGGAGGCGTGGAACAGGAAGAGGCACATATATTCACTGCTTCTGGGTCTGCCCAGTACTGCAACTCTTCTTAGGGGTAGTGGTGAGGGAAACTGCCACAATGGCAGGCATGGAGTTGAAAAAAGAACCTTTGCTGTGTCTCTTTGGAATGGAAGTAGAGGAGGGAGATGAATGGACCCCACTCCCTAGCTGGATTAGGGTCTTACTCATCTTGGTCTGCCTTTGTATACAAAACACATGGGTGTCTCACATTAGGCCCAGCACCAAACAATGGAGGCAGATAGTAGTGTAAACCCTGGCTCTGGAAAGATTGACCCATGTGCTTTGGGATCGAGAGGAAGCATTTATTAGAAATTGGACCCCTTTTATATCATCTTTAAGCCCAGAGGAGGGATGGTGCTAAGGGCAGGGTTAGGATGCTAAGTACAGATGAAGACCACCAACACTTGTTATTAAATAGAGCAGCCCAGACTGGGAATAATTATGATAGTCACAGGATTATACACCTCAGTCTCTCTGATTTATCAAAAGTGATGGGAAAGAACTAATGGAATGTACAGATGATTGCACCTGTGTTCTTTTACTGTTTTAATGTTTGTATGTTTGTATGTATGTTATGATATGTGTATTATTATGCATGAAAATCAATAAAGATATTATACAAGAAAAAACCCATGGTGCTGTTGCTGCTTTAGATCCACCTGCTTAGCATGCCAAACGCTGCTGAACTCTCCTGCCTGTGTTACACCAACATCTTGTCACCAGGTACAGCCTCTTCATCACCTAACTACAGGAGAAGCATAAAAACTTGTTTTTACCTGCAGCAGCTTCTGCCAGTTACTGGTATGCCAAGACTGAGCATTCACTTCCCTTCGGCCCCTTCATTACCTGAGGCTGTCCATTGTGAGGGGGGCTCAGCGGCAGGTCCAATCAGCATGCAGAGACAGCCTGGAGGGGTGGCACGTGGTGCTCCAAAAGCATGGCCCACCACACGGCACGAGCGCAGAGTGCAAGTGGTGCAAGTGCCACTTCGTAGAGAAATCTCACTGTTGTCAGGAGTATTCAGTGGCACCTGTGAGTTGATTATATTATTAACCAAAGTTTTATTATTCAACTGGACCTTAAGTTACTATAAGTCCCTTTTATTTATATATATATGGGATACTGCTGGCTTTAGCCATAGGTGAGTGTAGGGCATCGTCTGAATTTGGTAAAGACCAATCTGTTAACATGGAGAGGTTTCCATTTGATGTTAATTCATCCCAGACATGTTTCAGGGTAAGGAGTTTTATATGATACTGGCAAAAGTGAAATGATCAAAACAGAATTGTTTTTGCACAATGCATATACTGAGCAAACAATTTTGTCCTTTTTGCCTCAGAACAATGTAATTACTAGATGTCTGACTTCTTATATCCGTATCTATACTATTAATATCAGATGATTATGTTATTCATCTACACATTTTAAATTGAAAAATATGTTTTTGCCATTTACCAGATAGTTTATTCTGCTACTGTTACTTTCATTTGGAAATTTACATTCTAACCCAGGCCCTCAAGCAATACAGAATTATTTCTCAGGGATTTTGCAAACCATACATATTTCAGTATAGTACACCTGAATATTAGGGTTCTGGTCCCAAAACTTAATTCTTTAAAAACATGGAGATCTAGTACAAACCCACATATTTTTGCCTTATCTGAAACTTGGTTAAATGAAGAAATTACTAACACAGAAACAGCAATTAATGGATATAATCTGTTTAGGCAAGCTAGGGTAAGAAAGGAGGTGGTGTGGTACTTTACTTTAGGGAGACTTTAGTGGGACAAGTAATATTATCTAAAGCTGTACCTAAACAAATGGAGTTATTCATTTTACAAATACTTGGTACCCAGACATTTAGCCTTCATTTGGCTGGCTGCTACAGACCTCCTTCAGCTCCCCCGATACACTGCACACGCTGAGTTTATCTCTCGCTCCTTACTTAAACAAACTCTGGCCAGAGCCGATAGGGCTGTGAAGAGCTGCCGAATGACCAAAGTTACAAATGTGCACAGAAATTATGCAACTCCTGGGTGTAACTTGGACATTGTTTGGGAGGTATTGCACCAAATTTTCAACATAGCCTTTTTGGGACCCCTCCTCACGAAGAGTGCCAGTTTCATTTTGTTGACTTGTCCCGAAAGGTGATTTTTCAGAGTGAATGTGCTGTTTTTTAATATTCAGAAATTGGTAGCGAACTTGATATGAGTAGTGGTGGGCGAAGTGGGCTCAATTCGCTCTGCGAAGTGATTCACTGAGTGAAGGCGAATTCATAGAGTACTCCGCAACACGAAGCAGAGTAATTCGCGTTATGATGGGTAACGTTGAAGTCCATTGAAAATGACTTCACATTACTCTGCCTTCCCAGACCACTATTCCACCAATTTTAAAGGCGAAGTGCATTGAAAACAATATACTTCACCTTGCTTTGCCTTGTTTTAAAGCTCTGAAGGTGAATTTTGCAGTGTTTTATGGGATTTCAGGTCACATGGGCTCTATACTGTTCTGCACAGCCTCAATTCGGGGTAGTGTGTGTAGGAAGCTGTTGGAGACAGTCTGCTCTGAGAGCTCTATGTGATTCAAACATTCTAAAAGCTACTGTATTAAAAAAGTATTTTTGAGTAATTTTTTTTGCTCAAACTTTAGTTCGTCGATTGTAGGAAACCCTCCTGTGCTCATATCATCAAGCGTTTATTGTTTGTGCGTGGATTTTGAATTATATTTATATACAACATTCAGTCTGTGTAGCAAGACAGTGAAAGTGTGCTTTGGGGAGGGGCGTATCTGTGGTGTAGGTAGATTTAAGTTGGAGAAATAAGGAATTCTTTGCTTTTTGGTTATATTTTTGTTATATAACTGTGTTAATGTACACACAGTAATATTGTCAGTAATTGTTTACATTTTTTTGATGATTGTGTGTTGTGTGGATCTGGTGCAGCAGTTCATAATTTCAGGTTGTTTAAAATATGTGGTATATTACTGAAGTTTTCAATTTGCTACGCATTACTTATAGACACATTATGTGTGTGTGTGTGTGTGAGTGTGTGTGCAGTGCATGACAACAAATAATACATCTTTTATTGTGCCACAGTGTAATTCCAGGTGCATCAGTGTGAACCTGCTATTCACTGCAGCTGCGTGATTTTGTACTGCTGCCATCGTGGTATCTGTTCTTTGTTTTGCTGCTTGCACTGCCGTAAAAATCTGCAGTCAGTGCCCCCCACCCCACCCACTGGCAAAAGGAATTATTTTCAGATTGGATTGTTTGTGACTTCAGCACCACTGGTTAGTTAAGGTGTTGTTGAACTTGTGACCTGCGTCTGTATCTGTTGTTGAAGCCACAGTTGTTTTTTTGGCTTCACATCCAGCATCCCCCCACCCAGAATGAACATTCCAAAATCTAAATTTGTTTAGAATATTGTTGTTGATACCCCAAAATGCCCGCAAAGAGACATGCAGGCAAAGCTGTTTCTTGCTACGGCACTGCTGCCAGTAATAAGATTGTCTGTGGGCATGTTAGTACGCAGATGCAGAAGTGCATTGTTGATGTGAGGAAAGGTACTTCTCCTGCAATGTTTTTTATTGCCCAATCAGTAGCTTCACTCATAGTTGGAGGAGATGATGTTGCCCCAGCTGGTGGTATTAGTGCAGTTTCTGGTGGTGGTATGAGTATTGCTGCCTCAAGTTTCACTTCTGACCAGTTTACCATGTCCAAAAACATAGTGGAGTGTGAAGCAGTTTGAGTGAGTGGCAGTGTAGATTATGTCATACTTCCCAGTAACTGAACATGAGGATTCTAATCATCATGTCAACAACAGCATACAATGTGACATTTCTTCCACCGCGGTTCAGGTCACGCATTTGACATGCAGAGATTCACAGTGTGGTGAAAAAATATCAGGTGATGGTGGTGTTGATGATGATGAATCTGATGATGATGTTGCTGTGGTTGCAACATGCAGTCCACATGCCAGCATCCAAGCAGAAGATGTGGATGTGGGTGATGTTGATGAATATGATGATGATGATGTAAGTGACCCCAGTTGGGAACCAGATAAAAATAAATTCAAGGTGGCTGTGTCTGGGTCTGTTTGCATTAATTCCCTCTGCCCCGTAAAATGTTGTGATTTACCAGTTTCAGTGGATGGGGATGGTAATGATGATGACCCAGGAATAATGATAGGTAGTCATGGTGGTCAGCTGCAGTCCAAGTGTGTCCTGCCCAAAAATCATGTAACAGACATCCCATTTTATAGCTTAAAAGAACGGAGTCCAATAAGCAGCATCAGGGATATGTCAAACTAGAGCATCACAATCCCTTGTTTGGGATTTGTTTTTGCAAGATGGAAATGATGAGTCAGTTGCAATCTGCCAGGTTTGCCATGTGCGTGTGAGTTGAGGTAAAAAGGGGAGCCATCTTGGCACAGGAGGACAGCATACACATCTTTAGAATAGGCACATGGCACTGTGGACTCAACACAAGATGGCAGCTAATACCACAGTGGGGCGTTCACCCTTGTCATCAACCATAAAGAGCATTTAATCCCCTTCCATGACTGCTAAATCCAGTAGGAAATTAAATGTGTGCAGTAGTGATGAAATAAGAGCAGAGGATTACTACAGGCATGATGAGGTGGAGGAGCATAATGATTTTGAAATGTTGTCCAGTGCTGGTGAGAGTAGCAGTTTCGGTGGTGGTGGTAGTGGTGGTGGTGATGGTGAATGCAGTATGTCTAGTGCAAATGGTACATCAACCCCGGTTGGAAAATCTGGTAAAATAACTGCATTTGTGGGTTTGTCATCATCACCTGTGCAACCGTCTTCATCAAACGGTCACACTCCACCCCCTGCCATTCGCAAACAGAACCATTTGTCATCACACCCTGAGTAAAACGTTTAGGTCACCCCTCATTACAGAAGGTTTTTGCACATAAGCTGAAGTACCCACCCAATCATACAGTGTCATGTGAACTTCATGTTGCTGTAGCTGAAATGCTAGCAATTGATCTTTTGCCCTTCTCCTTTGTGGAGAATTCTGGGTTCCGGTGGTTTGCTGCATGTGCCTGTCCAAAATGGAAAGTCCCATCTAGGACATACTTTTTGACCCGTGCTGTCCCAGAGTTGTACCGTACCGTACTGTGCCCGACTCTGTAAGACATGCCCTTCAACATTCCTCTTCTCCATTCATCCATTTAAGTATGGATATGTGGACAAGTAGCAAAACAGCGGGGAGTTAATATTTATACATGGAGACTGAAGTTGAACAGCTGGGTATTTCAGACCTAACACAACATGGATTTAAACCTGGATCATCATGTACAACAAATTTGGTTTCCTTCTACGATAACATAAGTAGATACTTGGATAATCATATCCCTTCAGACCTTATACTCTTAGATTACAGTAAGCCATTTGATAAAGTGACCCACTCAACATTACTAAATAAAATGCGCAAGTTTGGATTTTCCCATTATTTAACAAACGGGGTCTCCAGTTGGTTACACCACAGAACACAAGTGGTGAGAGTGAACTGGTCAATTTCTGAGTTAGGTAGGGTCACTAGCAGTATTCCCCAGGGTTCTGTATTGGGACCCACCTTGTTTAACATCTTTATAAGTGACCTACCCGTATCCTCAAATAATCATATTTCTAAATTTGCTGATGATACTGAACTTGGAGGCAGAGTTGATAACATTTCTAACATCACTACATTTAAACAGGACCTTAAAAATATTGAAGTATGGGCAAATAACAATCATATGACCTTTAATACAGAGAAATGTCTTGTACTCCATTTTGGAGAAAAAAATCCCAAGGCAAGTTATTATTTAAACAATGTGCAACTTAAACAATCAAACTGTGAAAGGGATTTGGGCATATTAGTTAACAATAGGTTAACATCTGTTTCACATTATAACAAAGTGGCTAGAACAGCCAATATTATATTATATTAAAACAAATTAACAAAACTTTTATTAACAAATCTAAACAATGTTTGATTCCTCTGTTTAGGGCATATGTAAGACCATATTTAGATTATGGATCTCCCTTCTGGAACCCATATCTTATAGGGGTCATAAATCGATTAGAACAAGTCCAAAGATGAATGACTAAAATGATACCTAGATTAAAAAAATAAACCATACGAAGTTCAACTCATGGAAACAGGACTTTATCCCTTACATTTAAGAAGACTTAGGG
The DNA here is from genome assembly GCA_016271365.2 of Neoceratodus forsteri. NCBI lineage: Eukaryota > Metazoa > Chordata > Ceratodontiformes > Ceratodontidae > Neoceratodus > Neoceratodus forsteri. The sequence continues at coordinate 925,542,495 of CM057450.1, read as the reverse complement.
GGGACATGTTGTTTTTGTTTAAAATACTGAAGTCTCCAGCACAAATGAAGCAATGTGGATTGGTATTTTCAAACAAACGTGTAGTTGGTAGACTCCACAATAAACAATTAACAATTGAATGGGCAAATACAAATAAGAGAGACACATTTTTCAACATTAGAGCATCCAAGCAATGGAATTTACTACCTCAGGATTTAATTAATGCAAATAACTTTGAAATGTTCAAATCAAAGTTGGACATTTGGCTAAATCAACATAAATAATTAATGATCCACTACTGAGGGGAACAATCTCGATGGGCCACGGCCTTCTTTTGTCCCACATAAATCCAGTAAATCCAGTATCCAGTGTATAACTGCACACTGGGTGCAGGTGCTGTTGGTAGTGTGAATAATCAGTGCAGTAAGGTAGAGTGTCATGGTAGCAATCTTCCAGGAATTCAACAGCAAGCAACAATTGCTATGTGCAATGTGACCTGTTCACATACTGGTGAACATGTTGGACTTGGTACTGATGGAAATTGACAAGTGGCTGAACCCCCTGTCCCTGAGAGCTGGGTTCATAGCAAGTGACAATGAGTCAAATGTGGTGAAATGCATCACAAATGGTGGTTTTGTTAGTGTTCCATGCATGGTCCACTGTTTAAATCTTGTGGTGCAGGAGTTTCTGCAGCACCCTGATATAAAGGAAATGCTGACAGTTGCACGCCATATCTGTTCTCACTTTTCACAATCTGCAAAGGCCTGTGACCAACTTCGGCAGTTGTAGATCTGAAACAGCCTCCCTCAGCACTGCTTGAAGCTGGAAGTTGTCACCTGGTAAAACTCCACTTTATACATGGCAGGGAGGTTGTATGAACAATACAAAGCCATCTCAGAATATCTTGTCATGCACACTAGCCGTGATAGTTCTGAGGCCTCCATGTCTGTGAAGACTGAACAGTGGTGCATCATGGACTCTGTAATAACAATTTTGCGGCCTTTTGAACATGCCATGTAGGCAGTGAGTGGTGAGTCTGCCTCCATTAGCCAATCAATTCCACTGCTGCAGGTGCTGAGGCAGACATTGGTGAATGTGCAGCATAGCCTTTATGTTTCCCAGAAACAGTGCTAGCAGTATGTTGCTGAAACACATGCTGACAGTATTCGACCAGAATTGTCACATCTTAAGCATTCAGCGTAGTGACAACTTTGCAATAGCAACAATGCTGGACCCATGAAACAAACGTGAAATTGCCTCAGTACTGGAGGGAGGGCCTGAACAGGTAAAAAATGTCAGTGGGAAACTGGTGTACGTGGTTCATGGGGCACAGAAGTCACATGTCAAGGTCAGCAAACCTCAGCAGCATAATCAGGCTGAAGGTGAACCTGGAGTAGTATCAAGCATATCCTGTAAGGGGAAGAGGACTGTAGTTCCAGGTGGTTTGTCATCAAAAGCAGTTGGCGTCAACCCACTTTGGGAGGCTTTGTCCCAAGTGGGGATTTGTGACATAAATGATTCCGGAGAACAGGATGATGCATCAACCACTGGACTTAGAGCAGCACAGAGAATGGTTGAGTCATATTTGTCTGAAAACAGGCATCTGTCAATAATTGAAGATCCTGTTTTATACTGGAGTGGAAAGGTCAGTGAATGGCCAGAGCTGATTGCAGTGGCAATGAAGTACTTGTCATGCACACCCTCCAGTGTAAGTGTTGAGAGGGTATTCAGCTCAGTAGGTGCAATAGTTCGAGATCATCATACAAACCTCTCTCCTGCAAATGTCAGTTTGCTAACATTCACAAAAATGAATGAGAGGCACATACCAGCACAGACTGCAACCTCGGTATTCATACCCCGGCCTAGTCATGGTTTTGGTGATGTAGAAATGGACCATGCTGGTGGCACTGGCAGTAGCAGCTTGAAATGGCCTACCAGTGATGTAGATGATGACACAATGGAGAAAGAATTTCCCAGTGGTCAGACTTCAGACATAGATGACTGTTAGGGCAGCTTTCTTTATGAGGATGATGATGAGGTTAATGTTGGCACGTTTTAGCTTAGGTTGTTAAAAGGCTGTCGCATTTGTTGTATAATACATGTTTTCTTTTTCATAAGGTTAAATGAGTGTCCCACTTAGAGTGACTCAAATTTAATATATCACATCACATTTGTAACAGAGAGCACAATATAACCTGGCCCCTGTACCACCACCATAAGACCGCTGTTAGCCACTGCCACCAGAGGGAATGACTTTCTGTGCCCCACTGGACCACCACCACCATAAGACTGCTGTTTGCCACTGCCACCACAGGGAATGACTTTCTGTTCCCCCCTGGACCACCACCATAAGACTGCTGTTAGCCATTGCCACCACAAGGAATAACTTTCTATGCCCCATTGGACCACCACCATAAGACCGCTGTTAACCACTGCCACCACAGGGAATGACTTTCTGTGCCCACCTGAATCACCACCATAAGACCGCTGTTAACCACTGCCACCACAGGGAATTACTTTCTGTGCCCCACTGGACCACCACCATAAGACCGCTGTTAGCCACTGCCACCACCACCAGATGCAGGAAGATGTCAAAGGGAATGTCATCATGTGCCGCAGCTATGACCACCAGCACCCACCACCAGTGTCATTCTGACATTGTTTTTTTCCATTACTACTTGGGCTGTGTGGCTGGGTGTTTGTGTTGTCTCTGTCAATAGTTTAGTTTTGTGGATTTTCATGCGTTTTGGCTTGGAGGAACTAGACCATTCTTGGATATGTGATCTATGAAAGTTTCCTGGACTAAGAAACTGGAAAACATCACCAACAGATATTGGGATTCTCATTATAAATCAACTTTTTTGGAAGCCATCACAATCACAGTAAGTACAGCTAAGAAATTCTACAAGCTCTGACCTGGGGAGTGCAAACTGAATCCACATTTCCATCTACCTTGTTGCTAAAGGGAAATGCATGTCTTTGAGAACCATTCACAACTATTTAAACAAAGAGAAGACACTGACAAAGGGTTTTAACTTCCTGCATGTGCCCCAGGCCAGTGTTCCAGGAATTTAACACATCCTTTGTCTTGTTACCATAGATCAAACAGTTTACTGGTCATTTTCCTGTGGATTTGATTATTTTACATCATTTGGCAATGGGGCAAATCCTACCCCTGGAGGCACACCACCGAAATTGATTTGTCCCTGCTCATGTGTGAGCCTTGGGCACATCTAGCCACATTGTATACAACTATTCCAATGTTGCATTTTCGATATTACCATCTGGCATACTACTGTTCAAAAAAGAAACGCAACCTCTCTCTGGCTGACCTCCACCTATGCACCCTAAAACTTATGCTCCTCCTCCTGCTGCTATCAGGGACTGTTCACCCTAACCCCGGACCAAACACCTCCAACCAAAACAAACCAGCAGTCACTCTCTCAATCATGTGCCTGAACATCTGCAGTTTACTTCCAAAGCTTGATGCACTGCAAGCCTTTACCACCCAACACAACCCTGATATTCTGTCATAGTTGAAACTTGGCTCACCCCAAAGATTCCTGACCAGGCAATCACCCTTCCTGGCTACAATGTCTTCCGGGTTGATCGTAAGTCCAAAAGAGGTGGAGGGTGTGCCTTATATGTGAAAGACACTTTTCGAGGATACCCCATTGATTCCAATCTTCCAGCAACACCAGCTCAGATTCTTCCCATCAGACTCCTATTAGGCACCCACAATAAGGCCCTCACAGTCTGTTTACATACCTCCTAAAGAACAGGGACCTGGTCTAACCGCTGTCCTTGACTTTGTCAAATCCCACCCATCGGACTCCGAAATCATCCTTCTTGGTGACTTTAACATTAATTGGCTCTCAGCTGAAGGTGGGTCATTTAAGAACTCCATTATATCAGCTAACCTGACTCAAATGGTTGACTACGCAACCAGAAAGAACTACAGAACTGGGACCTGCACCCTATTCGACTGGATCCTAACCAACCACCCCTCTCGGATCTCGAAAACCTCAGTCCTCCCTGACTCACTCAGTGACCACTCTCCCATGAGCTGTACCTGGTCAAACAAATTCTATAAGCCCCCTCCAAAAATCATCACCAGCAGAGTCCTACCCCTTGGTCAGCTACCCCACCTCAAATCACACCTCACTCTGCAGGACTGGTCCCCCATCTTCAAGGCAACAGATACTAATACTGCACTGGAGCAATTTATTCACATTTTCAATGAAGCCTGTAATAAATTTGCCCCCCTCAAAAAGCATAAAGTTAAATCGCTCAGTAACCCTTGGCTGTCAGGAGACCTCCTAAAAAACTTAAATCCAGGGACCACCTATGGGAACTGGCTAGAAACTCCAGTAAGCAACTCGACATCCAGAATTATAAACTGGCACGGAACGACTGCACCAAATCCATTTGGCAACAGAAATCTGATTACTATAAAAATGCCCTCACTAACTCATGGGGAAATGGGAGGGATTTCTGGAAAAACATTAAAGATGTCACTGGGAAGCAGTCAAAATCTTCGCCGAACATACTCAACATAAATGGGCACACTACACTCAACTCTAAAACTATTGCGAACACTTTTAACATCGCTTTCACTGACCTTAGCAGTGTTGTCCCCTCTGACTTGTTCCAAGATGTGTCAACTCCCATCCCCCCCAAACTCTTCCACCCACACCTGTCACCCACCTTTCTACTTTAAAGCACTAAAGAAACATCAAGTCCGAAACTACATTGCCAAAGCCATCAGCAAATCTAGAACAAGCAATGACACACTTGAACTCAAGCTACTGGCTCTAACACTTGACGAGGTACTTGGGCCCCTCACCAAGATCTTTAATCTCTCTCTTTCCTCTAGCCAATTCTCAGACAAATGGAAAATGGCCCCTGTTACCCCGATTCACAAAAGTGGTGATAAGGCTGACCATGTGAGCTTCCTCCCTATCTCCATTCTGCATCCCCTATCGAAGGCATTGGAACATATAGTAGCGGACCAACTTACCGAGCATCTGGACAATTATAATATTCTCTGTAAACAGCAACATGGCTTTAGAAAAGGTCATACTACATCCTCTGCCTTACTTGAATTCACCAGCTCCATTCACAGCTCCCTTGACAATGGACAACTGGTGCTATTTTCATCGACCTGACCAAAGCCTTTGATACTGTCCACCACTCCCTCCTGCTAAGCCAACTAAAAAATGCTGGTCTCTCCAATGATTCAATCTCTTGGTTCAAAAGCTATCTTGAAAACCGCACCCAGCATGTAAAACTTGGAGATGTGCACTCTGATTCCAGACCTGTCCTCTCTGGAGTCCTCCTGGGTTCAATACTGGGCCCCCTACTCTTCAGCCTGTTCCTTAACAATCTACTGGACTCCTGCACTGAACATATCACCCTGTATGCCGATGATGCAGTAATTCTTGCCACACACCAGGACCCAAAGAAATTGCAAGAAAATCTCCAACTCGTCTTCTCCTCGGTTGAGAATTGACTCACAAAGCACAAACTGATCCTTAATAAAAAAAAAAAAAAAAAAGGCCATGATCTTCAGCAGCTCCCATAATAAACATAAGCACTTCCAACTCTCCGTTATCACCAGAAAAGGTGCCGCACTGGAACAGGTCAAAAACTTTAAATACCTCGGGATCACCCTTGACCCTCACCTCTCCTACTCTGCCCACATCAACCATGTCGCCAAAGCCGCTAACTCCCGACTAGGCCTGTTATTCCGTCATAGGAAACACCTGACACCTGAAAGCCCTCACTGTCACTGTCCAGAGCTCTGACATATCCATCATTGATTATGGAATTATCATTTACGGCTCTGCTACAACCACCGCACTCAAACGTGTATCCACCGCCCTCAACAAGGCCGGTCGACTTGTCACTGGCTCCCAACGCCTAACTCACACCTGTGACCTCTATTCTCAAACTGGATGGTTGAATCTTGCCAATCAAATAAAACACCAAACTTGTATTACTACTAAGAAAATCTTGCTGGGCCTTGCCCCCCGCTGGAGTCTGTGTCCTTATACAACCAAGAATCCACACCCAACATACCAGGGGATTGAAACCTCAGCTTCTGCAAGTCCCGCATTGCCGCACAACACAAGTTCAAAGATCCCTTGCTTACCGGGCCACTAGTTGGTACAACGGTTATCCCAGCAACATCTCATCTTCACTATTGCTCAGCACTTTTAAGACTCGTCTCCACCTAACACTGACTGCCTCCAACCTCTGTGACTGTTGTGGCTAAACATGTCTTATGGTTCCATAGCTGAAGATGCCCTTTTGGATCCACATCTACTCCTGCACTTTGCCAGCACCCCCCCCTCCAATCTTCACCTCCCCTGCTGGCCCATGACAAATGCCACCCAGCTGCACTACCTCTATTCTTATCTGCCTTCCACCTCTCCTCTCTCTGTCCCCCCAACCTACCTCACCCTTCTCTCCCATCCACTTAGTCTCCCTGATTTCACCCTCCTCCTTTCCCTTTCCCTTCCCCAAAGTTTCACCTTATTGTTCTTTTTTCGTCTACAAGACTATATTTTTTTTTTTTAATTTTATAAACTGTTATCTTTGCTTATGATTGTCTCAATTGTACCAATGACATGGAACCTTTGTAAAAGAGCCTCAGTTCAAAGGTATTAGTAATCCTAGAACAAATAAATAAATAAATAAATTACATTGACCATGCCAAGGCAGAGGGAGTCGAACAGGAGACCACATCCATCAGCCACAGGCACAAGGCTTCTTACTATAACAACTATAAAGTGAGTATGTGTACTAATGTTTTTTATGCTATTCAACTTCCTTTAGCTGTGTGTTTTGTTTTCTGTTGCTTTTCTAAGCTGCAATGGTCACTCACATACGGTAAACTTATTTTGCTTTTTTACAGGTTAACAACAAATGACTCTCCTTCGCTGAAAGTCGGAATCAATGGGACAGCAGCAGTACTGTCCATAGGAGCCTATGGAATATACATTTTCAATCCATACTGGTAAGTATATATATTTTATTTCATCTGTTCCTGTTTTTTCATTAGAGTGCAACAAATCTGACTGAGGATTCATAAACTAGGTGACGTAAGTATGTCACAAAAAATATTTCTGCACCATATCATGCACTGTATTCCAAATTTGTAGCTGTGCAGCCATGACAGTGTTGAAAAAGTTGGACCCAGGTTGTGTTAGTTGACAAGATGTGGTTTTGAAATGTAACTTGAGTTGAGATGCAGGGACACTGACACAGTGTATTTGTTACACAGCCTGGTACTAAATTAAGTTGTGATCTGCTGATTGCAGTGGGACAGCTGGCTATCTGTGTTAATCCAGATGCCCATGGAACAGCCACGGCTTACACATAATGTGTTACTGCTGCAATCAAGTTGTAATAAGTTCTTCATTTCTTTTTTTAGGAAACTTCCAGATGCTTTGTTGTGTCATAGGTGCCTTATCCAAAGAAGTTCTCCAACATCAGACCCCTTCCCAGGCTGGGGCAGACATGCAACACGCAGAAGTCGTTTCAATCGATGAACATGACCATCATTACCAGCCAGACTCGAGAAGGATGCAGATGAAATCTGTGAAGAAGTAACCAAATAGGAAACCATTAATGAGACCTACCTGCAAATATGCTTCCCCCCAAAAACAATAGTTACCTTCATTGGCTTGAGAGTATTCCATTTCTAATTTCAATGCAAACATTTCTCATCAAGCACTGGAATGTGCACACCAACAGTATATGTGACCTGCGATACAAAACAATACAATAAGTACATGTCTATATATGTCAACCTGCAACTAGAAAATACAAAAATATATTTATATATATGTATATCAACTCACCAAGGCTACTATTAGTGTACACACAAAGGGCATCCTTCCATCCATTTGAGGTGATCGCATCGCATTTGCAGGAATCGCAGCACACTTTGGACCAGCAACAGTTCTCTCACAGTCATCATTTCTGATGCAACACTGAATGGATTCATGTCATGTTATCCCTCCTTCACACAGTTTGGTAAGACACTGTGCATCATGAGTACATCATCATCACAGAGTATATAAACTTTCTGGACACAAGACAGATGTATTTTGGGGATGCAGAAAAATTCTGGGGACTCTGTGTGACCACTGCATGCATGAGTGACTGTGCAATAAATTCTGGGGGACTTTGTGTGTGGTGTAACACTACCATTTCACTTCCTCAACACTTGCCAATTTTCAGGACACAAGACAGATGCATTTTGGGGACGCAGAAAAATTCTGAGGACTCTGTGTGACCACTGTGTGCATAAGTGACTGCACAATAAATTCTGGGGGACTTTGCTTGTGGTGTAATGCTCCCATTTCACCTCCTCAGCACTTGGCAATTTTCTAGACACGACAGATGCATTTTGTGTGTTGTGATTGTAAGCACATAATGTCATACTTAAATTATAAATTAAAGCAGTAGTGCAACAATGAGGTGAAAATGTTGACCTATACTTTTTTATGCTATTTTACATTTCAAGTCACTAGTTCCCTCCTGACTTGTATGATACCCTTCTTTTCATAATTTGTGTCTGCTTTACTACTTTTTCTCATGTCATAAAAAAAAGGAGCATGCCTTTTAATATGGCTTTGACCACATTTTCATCACTGTTTGCAGCTGTTTTTGAATAAATATTGTCCTGTGAGGTCATAAAACACTGCCTGCTGCATAATTGTTAATTTTACAACAGAAGTACTATATAACAACTCATGGAGAAAAACAGCGGAAAATACTGACGAAGACCTGATCCACACCTTATTAAAAGGAGTGCCCCTTCTATCATTTCAGACATGAAAAAAGTATTAAAGCAGACTCAAATACTGGAAAGAATAGTATCAGACAAGTCAGGATGTAAGTAAAGTGGCAATGTAAAATAGCATAAAAAAGTATAGGTCAAAACTGTCAACAGATTGTTGCACTGCTGCTTTAAAGAGATTCACCAAGTTACATAGTTATGGTATTGCACCCAATGTAAGGGTGCCTAACCTCCAGGGGAATCTTTGTTGCTCCACATGTCCTTACATAGTGCAATACGTTTCTGCCAAAAACGTTCATAATTTCAGTTCACCGGGTCCCGGAGGACTTATCGTTCTGAAGAGCCGCCCAAGTTCTGCCCCCATGCTCAGCAACTTTATAATGTGACGCCAGAGAGAGTGTGGAAGGTGCTCCATTATACTGTATGGCCGGCAGCTTTCAGAATGTTTCTTTATGTTATAATGGTCACTTTGTAGTAAAACGTGGTCACGTTTTGACTAATAAGAGCCTTGTTAGTGGAAACATGCCCACGTTTCACCACAAACTGACCATTATCACTGGCCATTCACTGTAATGGAGTGCACCCCCATGCTCTCTCTGGCATCACGTCATAATGTTGCTGAGCATGGAGGCAGAACTTGGGCAGCTCTTCAGAATGGGAAGTCCTCCGGGACTCAGTTTACTGAAATTGTGAGCATTTTTGCCAGAAAAGTACTGCACTATGTAAGGACATGTGGAGCAAGAAAGATTCCCTTGGAGGTTAGGCACCCATATATTGGGTACAATACCATAACTACGTAACTTGGTGACTCTCTTTAATGTCTATTTAAAAAAAAAATATTTCTGGAGCCTCAGTAAAGTTTTCTTTGTGTCAGGACCCATGAGTTGAAGTGTTTCACAAAAAGCATGACTGAGCAGTGCAAGTATGTTGTGCTAAACTACATGTGTGCCATCAGTGTTCTTTCCTGTGTGTGCAGACGTTGTCCAGCTTTGTGCAAAGATATATAAAGTGTGACTTGTTGCAGTAGCTCAAGAATAAAGATAATAAAGAATATATGACATATATTTCATTTGTACCATCAGCACCAGCAGAGTAAGTGATATGATTTTTTTTCAGAGGTATCGGGTCACTGTGCACCTCAGTCACTCACAGTGCACACAAGACTTTGAGGAGATCATAGCACAAAAAACATATGCTCTCCTAAAAGTCATGTGTGCAGTATGTGACTAAGGGGCACTCTGGCCAGACACCTCTGAAAAAGTATCGTAGCATTTAGCCTGCTGATGATGATGATGGTGACAATAAAATATACGTTATTCTGCTCGCTATTCTTTATTCCATAAACACTGCAATAAGTCAGCAATATATGTTTGTAAGAAGCTGTACAATGTCTGATGTCACACACACACACACACACACACACACACAAGAAACAACACTGAATGCACACATGCAATTTAGCACATGATATTTGTACTGCCCACACCAGCGTTTCCACAACCACTACAGAACAGAAAGTAAACATTACTGAGGCACTGGATTATAATAACAGGGCACTAAGGAGCATGTATGACTGTATGTGTATGTATATATTTAAAGGGAAGCAGTCAGCAACAGGAGCTCCTGCCCCCTGCAAGGCTTACCCTCTGGTTAAGCCTTTTAAGTATGTTGAGGTGTTTTTCCTCGCACTGCAACATACTTTATTTTAATAAAGAAAAGTCAGCAACCCCGAAGGATGGCAGACACTATGGGGGCTCCATTATGTGTAAAGGAAAGGTGCAGCGGAGACACACCATGCACTTCAATACTTTTGTATATATTTTGTATTCCTATAGTCAGGACTTGTCAATACAGGAGCATTGCACAGTGCCTCCTTCAGTCTGGTAGAGGCTTTTTCACAGGCTGGTTCCCAGGTAATTTTCTTAGGCATCTTTGTCTCTACCAGGTCAGATAGGGGAGCAGCCAGGGCACTGTAATTGGGTACAAATTTCCTATAGTACCCTGCTGCCACTAGAAAACTCCTGACCTGCTTCTGCATTTCTGGTCTGGGCCATGCCTTGATTGCTTCTATTTTTCCTTGGTTGGGATGGAGCTGTCCCTGGCCTACAACATGCCCAAGGTATGCCACTTCAGCCATGGCCACCTGGCACTTCTCAGCTTTGACAGTGAGCCCAGCCCTCTGTATCCTGCCCAGCACTTCCCTAAGGTGTGACAGGTGTTCCTCCCAGCTGGTACTGAAGATGGCATTGTCATCCAGGTATGCCACGGCGTACTCCTCAGCACCATTTAACACCTGGTTCACCAACCTTTGGAAAGTGAACGGGGCATTCTTCATTCTGAAAGGCATTACTTTAAATTCAAATAAGTCTATCGGAGTGATGAAGGCCGACCTCTCCCTAGCTCTTGCAGTTAACTTTACCTGCCAATACCCCTTTGTCAGGTCAGTAGTCGTAAGGTAAGTCGCCTCTCCCAACTTGTCCAGGAGTTCATCCGTCTGGGGCATCGGGTGGGCATCTGACTTCGTGCCTGTATTCATTCCACAATTGTCCACACAAAAATGAGTTGAGCCATCTGGCTTGGGTACAAAGATTATGGGTGAGGCCCAGGGGCTGTTGGATCTCTGGATTACCCCTAAATCCAGCATTTCCTCCACCTCCCTCCTAATGTTAATTTGGGCAGCCTCTGACAGCTGATATGCTGTCTGTCATATGGGCGGCTGTGTCCCTGTCTCTACATCGTGTGTCACTTAGGGGGTTAGTCCACACTTGGTGCTAAACAGTGGGGCAAGGTCTGCTAAAACTTTCCTTACTTCCTGGATCTTGTCCGGGGCCAGCTGGGGTGACAATTTAACTGCCTCCACAGAGGACTCCCACTTGCTTTCTTCCAGCAAGTCCAGAAGGGGGTCTCCTTCATCCGTCCCCTTCCCAGAACTACACACTGCAAACACCATGTCAGCCCTATTAGCATATGGCTTAATCAGGTTGACATGGTACATTCTTTCTGTATGTCTTCGGTCAGGTAACTCTATGATATAGTTCACGTCATTTACCTTTCTAACTACTTTGTACAGTCCTGTCCACTCAGCCTGCAGCTTGTCTTTCCAGACCGGGATAAGGACCATGACTTCCTGATCCACCATGTATGAGCGAGCTCTGGCTCTGCGGTCGTACCACACTTTTTGTTTCTGTTGGGCAGCTTCCAGGTTGCTCTGGGCTGTCCCCATAAGCTCCTTCAGCCTTTCCCTAAACCAAATGACTTAATCCACTATGGGAGTTCCCTGGGTGGTGTGTTTGCCTTCAGAGTCCTCCTGGATCAAGACTAGGGGCCCACGTACCCGGCGTCCTTATAAGAACTTGAAGGGGGAAAATCCGGTCAATTCTTGGGGCACCTCCCTGTATGCAAACAACAGGTAGGGAAGGTATTTCTCCCAGTCCCTCCCATGCTGTTCATCAAACATTTCAGGGTACCATTAAATCTTTCCATAAGCCTATTGGCTTGCGGGTGATAAGGTGTCATGCACCTCTGCAGCACCCCACACTTCTCCCACAAACATTTCATCAGGTCTGACATGAAGCAACCCCCTCGATCGGTGATAACCTCCTGTGGAAACCCAATACAAGAGAAAATCCCAAGTAAGGCATCTGCCACTTTGTTTGTCCTCAGTGAAAATAGGGCAACTGCCTCTGGATACCAGGTGGCATAATCCACCACTGTCAGGATGAACCTCTTCCTGGAGGAGCTGGGGGTATTTAAAGGCCCCACAATATCCATTCCCACCCTCTGGAATGGCTACTCCACTATGGGCAAAGGAATTAGGGTGGCTTGGGTTTTCTTATCCGCCTTCCTTATTTCTTGGCACCAGTGACAAGACCTGCAATACCCCATCACCTGTTGGGTGAAGTTGGGCCAATAGAAATTCTGGGCCTATCACTACATAGTGAGAATGATTCCCAGATGACCAGACAAGGGAATATCATGTACAATCTTGAGCAACTGCTCATGGTACCCCTGGGGAATGACAAGCTGCCTGCCTATCGTCCCTCCCTCTGTCTCAGCATCCTGAGTATACATCAGTCCATTTTCCCAATAAACTTTATATTTTCTGTCACCTCCCTGTGCTCCGTCACAGTCTGTCCAAGCCCTCAGCTTCTGTAGACTAGGGTCACTTTTCTGAGCAGCTACAAACTCCTTACACATTCCCAAGGCATGGGACATGTCCCCGTCAGTATCTTAACTAGGGTCCCTAGCTCTAGCATCAGGGCACTCCGGATCACTGTCGTCCCTAACCCTCTGACAGTGGGCCACCATTGCTTCTTCAGAGTAAACCTCCATAGCTGTTTGGTTAACTGCTACGGCGGAAATTTATACCCTCTTTTCATTAGTTTCCATATCAAGAGACACAGGCTGGGGAACCAGCTCCCAGTGGTTTCTACAGTGGCTTCTATGGGGTCCAGGGAACTACAATTTCCCCTTCTTGCTTGGCTATGGGTAACTGCACACACCATCCCCTATTTGAGATTGTTGCCAATGATGATGTCAATTGCCAAAGTTTTGGCTACAGCCACCTGTTGCACAGTTCCCCCTGTGTCACCCCAGTCTAGAACACTAGCGAGTGGCAATGTTGTCTCTTCCCCAGTAAACCCTTGCACAGTTACACATTTATTGGGTATAAGCTGACCAGGCTCTACCAGATCCCTTTTTACCAACGTCAAGGAGGCCCCTGTGTCTCTTAACCCTTGTGTCTATACACCATTCACAGTGACTGGGTGCATGTGTTCCCTCATGTTTACAGGCATGCTTCCAGGGACACACAAACAACCCACTTCTTTCCTAGCCCCATTTTGTGTATTGCTTGTCCTTTTGGGACACTGTCTGGCAATATGCCCAATTTCTTTACAAACTCAGCATTCATTTCTTTTCTCAGAAAAAGTTTTTCTTTGAAACCTGGGGCTAAATGGTTTCAGTGGAGGCAGTGAGGGTTTTGGCTACCCTGAAGGTGTGCTTTTCCCTTTCTGCACTGCCACACCCAACCCATTCACTCTCAGAGCAGGTCTGCTCTTGGCATAGTGGTCTGAGAGTTCAGCAGCCTCTCGCACTGTTTTGGGATTTCAGTCCTCCAGCCAGGTTTTCAGCTCTGTTGGGCATGCACAAAAAAACTGTTCTAACAAAATAGCATTTTCAATTTTATCTACAGAGTTTGCTATAATTTCTTCCCACCAATGTTTTAAACACTGGCATTGTTATGTGGCTAGCTCCTTGTAGCTCATGCCAGGGCTTCTCCTGAGCTTACAGAATTTCACTCTGTATACTTCTGCAGTTAAATCAAGCTTCTTTTAAAGTGCAGCTTTAAGTTTGCTGTAATCATTACTGTCCTCATTGTCCATTTGACCTAATGCATCCCGAACTTTCCTGGTAAATAGTGGGGATAGCTGGAAGCTTCAGGACCCTCTAGGAATCTTTGCCGGAATACAAACTTTTTCAAAGGAATTTAAAAAGGCATCCATATTTTCCCCGTTTAAATTTAGCTATCAATTTGGAATTTAATTTGTAACCCAGTCCTGTAGTTCCAGTTAAACCCAAGCCACTTACCTGCTCTGGTGCTCGAGGTTGGAGTCATAGCATCTCCAGTTCATGTTGCCTCTGGCACTCATGCTCTTCATAGTCAGCTTCTCACTGTTCACGCTCCACTTCTCGCCATTCTCATTCAGCTTCTCACTGTTCTCACTCCCTCTTCTCCTCTGTGGCTCACTGTTCTCATTCAGCCTCTCTCTGTTCTCACTCCCTCTTCTCCTCTATAGCTCATTTCTCTCACTCCACTTCTCACTGTTCCTGCTCAGCCTCTCTCTGGAACTCCAGCTCCATTCTGTGCAACTCAATCTGCAGCCTGATTGCTTCTGGCTCCAGAATGCTGGTGACCTTCCCCTGCTGCTGTGGCTCTTGGCTTGCACTGGCCCTGCTGTACTCCTCACCTGATCTGGACACTGCACTGGCTGCTGGCCCCTCCATGCCTAAGATTTGGTCCTTTAGAGCCATCAGAGCATCCATGAGGTTCTGCTTGGTGGCTCTCCCCTTGTGCAGGACTCCTCTCTCCTTCCACAACTGCTTCAGCTAGTCTACAGTGTGATCACTGTAGTTGGAAGCCATCTTCTTCCCTAACTACGGCTACTGTAACTTGCACTTTGAAAAAAATAAAACAGGTAGGAACCTTGACATAAGCAAAATGATATCTTTCTGTTTACTCTTTTGAAAATAAATCACTGTGGCCCGGTGGCGCAGAGGGCTGAGGCTGTGGTCCTCCTCCTGCTGTGGTGATGCACAACAGCAGCACCCTCTGCCACTGCCACAGTAGGCAACCTCTCACTGTAGATAAACAAAATGCTATAGTCCCCAGTTCCTTACAGTCTCTCATCATTCACCAGGACTAAATGCAGACAGTGTGGAAACCAAGCACTTACCTTGCTCCCCCCCCCACTGTAGCTGTTTCTGTGGATTATTCAAAGGCTTAAAGCCCAAGTGGTGTCAGTTTCTTACCTCTTACCAGCATTAAATCCATCACAGTGTGGGTAAGTTTGCACTAAGCCTGCCCCACATGGTACTGTACCTGTGGAAAAATTGAGGCCTTTATCTACTTGTTACCAGCACTAAATTCATCACAGTGGGTGAGTATGGGAGACTCCACTAAATTCGTTACAGTGGGTGAGTGGGGGGGCTGCACAGTACCTGTCTCTGTGGATAAACAATGAGCTTTAGTTTACTGTTTAGTGATATCTCAATGTATTATTTTCTTGTTGGCGCCGTATAGTGCTTTTCAGTCATAGTCATCAAAAACTGCTGCTAATTCAGTCCTCTTGAATTTATTTAGTCAGAGTACATGCTGCTGCTGTGTGTGTGTGTGTGTGTGTGTGTGTGTGTCTGAGCATGCAACCTGTCACTGTAGATAAACAAAACACCATTCACCAGGACTAAATTCAGACAGTGTGGAAACCAAGCAGTTACCCTGCCCCCACACTGTAGCTGTCTCTGTGGCTTATTCAATGGGTTTAAAGCCTAAGTGATGTCAGTCCCTTACCTCTTACCAGCACTAAATCCATTACAGTGTGGTTAGGTTTGCACTGAACCTGTCCCACATTGTATTGTACCTGTAGATAAACTGAGGACTTTATCTACTTTTTACCAGCACTATATTTATTACAGTGAGTGAGTGGGGGGGGCTGCATAGTACCTGTCCCTGTGGATAAACAAAGAACTTTAGTTTACCTTCTAGTGCCATCTCAACTGTACCTTGTATGAGCACTGAGAAGAAAAGTCAGCAGTGAACCTGATTCTGTGGATAAACAGATGTGTTATAAGTCCCCACCTTTCACTAGCACTGGATATAAAAACTATAGGGGAAAAAAAACAGAAGAAAATTATCTCAGATCCCAATAAATGCCCATAGGAATGAGACAGCTAACAAAGCTGCAGCTACTCTGTCTGTAATCTGACACTGTAGTCTGCCTAACTGTTTCAGAGCTTCAATAAATTCCAGTACAACAGATAATGAGTTAACCTCTAGGTTGCTGAAAGAAATAGAATAAATCTATTAGACTGAGCTGGTCAGATGATAGAAACAGCAGTTTAAAAGGTTTTTTTTTTTTTGCTAATATCCTGAGAGGTTCGGAGATACAATCTGTCACAAATGCACTCAGCAGGTCAGGCACTCTGCTCCCACAGTGCCAACCTCAGAGCACAATAGTGTGAACAGGTAACAGACAGGGTAACCCTCCTGTCTGCTTTTGGGTCCAAATCACCTTTAGTCTCAAGTTCTGGGGGGATTCAAATTGAGAACCTTATGCTAGCATACCCAATGAACAGGCTCAGATATGTACCCTCTTCGGGGATTGTGGTACAATCTTTCACCAGGGGCATCCAGCCAGGCTTCCAAGATGAACTCTTTTAACTCTATAAGAGACCTTAGGTATATTCTTACCTTTTTACTTAAGCTCAGTAACACCATCAAGCTGTTGAACAGTTGTCAGACTTAACCACCTATACTTCACATGCAAAAACAACTGACAGAAACCCAGGCAGTCTTTCAAAGAAAAGGTTATTTACTAAAAGATGATAAAAATATGAAAAATGTAAACACAGAACAATATATCAAAGAGCTCACAATCACTTAAAAGAACAAGGGAATATTACAAAGCAAAACTCCTACCACAATACATTTAGATTTTTGCTATCTAAGGTATTACATCTGGAAGTGCCTTAAGTTAGGTCAGAGAACTGATTCTCTCAGAGTCCCAAAACAATATAACCTACATTTCAAACACAAGTATCAGTTTGAACTCTGTGTCTCCTCCTTTTAGAATTAAAAAATTACAAACATGATTTCCTACCAGGAAGTATTTTAAATAAGGTGACATCAGAAGAAAAAAAACATTTCCTAAATTATGACAGTCTTTAATCAGGCATTTCCTTTGAACTGGTGGCTGGTTCCTGTTACGATGTCATAAAAGTGTATTAGGCCCATCCTCTGGCAGACTCATAAAGTCACATTTGGTTTTCAACTTCAAAAAGCCTGAGCATGTCATAAAAAGGTAATAAAATGCCATTCTGAAGGAAGTCAGTTAATTAAATGGTTCCTGGTCAGTTTTATTTGCCTCCTGTAGTTTTCAACCTCTGACACTTGGATGTTGCAGGCCAAAAATTCCTCACACTGAAAAGGTCATACACAGACCATGTATATATAATACAGATATCATACAATAATCATAACCAGCTGGCAAAGTGTCACACAATACAGTAGCATCCCCCCTCCCTTCAGATGCCTTTAACATAGAGTAGCAAATAGCAAAAATCAGAGGAGGGGGTGCATTATTTTGCAGCTGTAGAGGAATACTTCCAAATGTCCAAAGAGGGAGTTCCACAATCAGCCATTTTTAGAGCTAAACTTTGATCCCAATAAGGCTGTAGGCTTCACCCATAGCCCTAAAACTGAACTTCCTTTACTTAGAAATTTGACCTGGGATATGCTGCAACACCATGTAGAAATAAGTAATCAGTTTGCAGCACTTAACTTGTCATAGCTTATTACAAAACCTACCAGACTACATAAGACAGATAACGATAAGGACATATTATTGGATGTAATTTTAAGAACTGTACCTTAGAAATATGTACTGTATCTAGTGTATTTAATCTTGATGTGAGTGATCACTGTTATAATGCTTGTATAACACATAATGTAAAAGTTAATTCATCTGTATGGATAACTGTTTCATGGAACGTTAAAACTATTTTGTGGTCAAGCTTTTTTTCATGATGTATCTGATATAAACTGGTCTTATTTGTACATTTGTCCTGATGTGGATTCTGCCTGGGAATTCCTCAAGTCCTCTTTCCTGCAAATAATTAATAAATATGCTCCATTTGTCCAAAAAAGGGTAAGAAGTAAAGTTTCTCCTTGGATTAATAAACACCTGAAAGATCTAATTAAGGAAAAGGAGTGTACTTGGAAGCTTGCCAGGCAGACTAAACTGGATGGGGACAAGCAGGCATACAAAATAATTAGAAACAGATGTACTAGGGAAATCAAATTGGCCAAATCTCCATATAGTATTATGTAAACCGTTTCTCAGTTAATGCTGGTAACCCTAGGAAAGTCTGTGCTGGTATTAATTGTTTGCAGGGGAAGAATCCCAGTCACACTTTACCCAGCACCTTAATTTACAATGATTTAGTAATTCATGATTCATTAGAACAGGTCAAGACATTCAACAACTACTTTGCTGAAGTTTGCTTATCATTTGAAAGAGAGAATCCTAATGTACCAGCAGTGGCTCTGGATACAGATTTTACATCTCATAATAAAAATACTTTACTTTCCAAAAGATTACAGTGGCTAAGGTTCTTAAGGAACTTATAAAATTGACCCTCCCCCCCCCGGAAAAAAGTGATGGACATGACAATATTGACCCTATTTTTTAGAAAATTGGCTTCCCATAATTTGGCACCTCATATTGCACATCTTTATAATTTATCTATTAACAATTCTTATTTACCAAATGACTGGAAAATTGCATCCATTTTATCTATTTTTAAAGGAGGAGAACCATCTGACAGGGTCTGTTACTGATCAATTTATATTTTCACCCCTATCATAAAGGTTTTTGAAAAAATAATCCACAGGCAACTTACTTTTCATTTTACCAAGATTAATATTCAAACAGAATATCAGGCAGGATTCAGAAAGGGACATAATACTACAGATGTTATATCTAGGGTAATTAATGACATTTTACATCATTTGATGCATGTAATATTACTCCAGCTATTTTTTTAGACCTATCAAAAGCATTCAATACAGTGGACCATGTTATCTTGCTTAATAAATGAAAGCGTATAGGTCTGGGTTATTTAGCATTATCATGGTTTCAATCATACCAAATGTACTGACAACATTATGTTAAGGTTGGTAATATACATTTAAATTCATTCATTTCCGGGCGGGGGGAGTTCCCCAGGATTCTGTCATGGGGCCCCTTTTGTTTTTGGCATATATCAATGAAATTCCTAGTCACTGTTCCAAACTGACTTAATACCTTTTTAAACATAGATGTTACTATATTATATACAACTCATAAAGATGTTAATACTGCAGTCACAAATACTCAAAAAGACTTTGATACAATACAAGCTTCTCTACTTGATTTGAGACTGTTACTAAATGTTAAAAAGACCCCCAGTGGATGATTTTTTTCCAAAAATAAACATGATACATCTCACTTAAAATTATATTCACTTAACGACACCAGAATTGCCAGAACTCATACATACAGATATCTAGGACTGGTATTGGATACGCAACTAACATTTAAATCACACTTAGATAATATTTCATTGAAGCTTAAACATTTATTGACTTTTTTCTACAAAAATAATTTTTTTAAGTTTCTCTAGTAGAAAAACTTTGGTTAATTTATTATTTTTGTTACTGATTATGGAGATCTTGTTTACCAAAATACCACTAAATCAGTGTTGGATGTCTTGGACCCCTTATGCCATAGTTCATTAAGATTTATCACAGGTTTACCTTGGAATACACACCATTGTTGCTTATATACATGGGTAGGGTGTTGTTCTTTAGCTATTAAAAGGGAATATCATTGGTATTTCTTTGTTTATCATTTTGTGCTGGGTAAACTCCCCTCATTCCTTTTGCATGTGTTGCAGTTGGAATATACAGATAGATACAACCTTATATCTGATATGTTGCAGGAAATTTATCATTTTCTAGATCACATACCAGGTGAGGTGATTTAGTTTTGTCAGTATCTGTTTCTTGGACTTGGGAGGGCCTCAAGAAAAGACTCAAACTACAGGTTATAATTCCTATATCTAGATTTAAAAATCATATTAAATGCATATTACATAAGCAATTTGTTTCAGATGATATGATGTTTTTGCTGTGCAACTGATGAATAATGTGTGCAATATGTAATATATGACAATAATAACATCCAGCACACCAGACTCCAGTCAGTCAATATGTAATGTATACCTAGTGATGTCTATATATCCCATATATGTTTTATTTTTGTGCATTATGTTTGTATTTCTATTTCATGTAATAAATTTGGATGCAGTTGTAAACTGGAACAAATTATCAATTTGCTCTCCAAATAAACTTGATGATGATGATGAAATATGGTAGAGTAGTCAGTGCCATTTTTAAACTGGATAATATAGTTCATGGCTCCAGTACAAGTGAAGAACAAGGACATAACTGCAGCTGACATATCTAGTTCTGCCCCCCACTACATCATCAGCATTGTTACTTCACTGACTGTGACATCACTACTGCTTAGGAACAGCAACTAAGTGGCTGCCAGGTCAGTCATCTGTGATGTCGCTGTCAGTGAGATCATAATGCTGATGATGTAGTGGGGAAGAAGAGAGAGAAATGTTAGCTGCCAGGCTAAGAGCTGGTCCACATATCCAGCACAATATTATTTATTTAAATGTTTCACCAGGAAGGCACACAGAGTGACATGTCGCTCATCTGCCGGTGCGACCTGGTGGGAAGGGGTACAATAGGAGTCAGACACTAAACATTCAAGTTACAAGATCAACATTAACATACAGTTGTAAGGCAGGTGTTACAAGCAGTATTTCAACAGTGTTGTGCATAATAGGTAGAAAGAGTGGACAATAATAAGTGCAGGGTTAATAAGTAAAGAAGTGCTTACATGAAAGAAAAGGGGGAAGGAGAGGGAAAGGTGAGGTGGGAGAGGGGGAAGAGTCGTGTTCAAGTTACATATAAGTTACATGATCGACATTAACATACAGTTGTAAGGAAGATATTACAAGCAGTGTTACAACAGTGGTGCGCAAAATAGGTAGAAAGAGTGGACAGTAATAAATGCTGGGTTAATAAGTAAACTAGTGCTTATGTGAAAGAAAAGGGGGAAAGGAGAGAAGGTGAGGTGGGGGGAAGAGTCATGTTCATGTTACATTCAAGTTACAAGATCAACATTAACCTACAGTTGTAAGGCAGGTGTTACAAACAGTGTTAAAGCAGTGTTGCGCATAATATGTAGAAAGAGTGGACAATAATAAGTGCCTGGTTAATAAGTAAACAAGCTCTTACATGAAAAAAAGGGGGAAAGGAGAGGAAGGGATGAGGTGGGGAAGGGGAAGAGTTGTGTCCCAGGAGACTCCTGTGAGGAACCCTGCAAGGGGACTGGGGGAGACGAGAGAGAGAGAAGGGAATAGGCAATCTCCCAGAAAGACCCCTTCAGGATGTGGGGAATCCTGCAAGGGGGTTATGGGGCTAGATAGAAAGGGGAATAAGGCTGTAGGGATTTAAACAGGGATGAGAAAGAGAAGGAGGAGGTGTGACTTAAATGATAGGAGGGGGACTAGGACCTAACCCAAGAGAGGACCCTTCAGGATGCAGGGTACACTGTCAGGGGATTGGAGAAGGTCATTAGATAGGGATTAAGAGAGTGACAGGAGAGTAAGAGAGGGAGAATTGAACCCTTGAGGGGGAGAGAATTTGCACCTTTGAAGGGGATGGGGCCTAATCAATAGTCCATCAAGATACATGGACCCATGGGGAGCATTCAGGTCCCTTACATTCTGTGAGAGATCAAGGTAGGCCAGTAAGGGGGAGCAATTTGGGGGAAGGGGAGGAGAGCAGGAAATTTGGGGTGGGCAGGTGCACAGGGTAAAATGAAGGTGATATTAGAGGGGTAGTGTTTATCCAGGGCTTAGAAGAGAGAATTAGGGAAAGATATGGTAGGAGCAGCTAGGGGCAAGGTAATTATTGAGGGCAGAGGTAATGGAGTAGGTGGAGAATGAGTGCTGGATTTAAGGGGGGGATTTCAAATTTCTGGGAGGTGGTGAGAGTAACCGGATTGGCCAATTAGGGTGGATCTGTGGGGGACTACCAGGGTGCAGGAGTCAGTTGATCTAAGGAAATGGGAGGATGGGGAGGTTGTTATAAAAGAGGAGGTGAAGGGAGCATGCCTAACCAGTGCCTGGAGGTGAATTTAGCACTGTGGGAGAGTCACCTATTTGTAAGAGAAGGGAAGGATAGGGCATGATAAAGATCACAGTGGTGGTTGTGAGGGGGGGCAGCCAGGGCAAAATGGCAGAAGGAATTGAAGAGGGTGTCCAGTCTGGCCAGGGAGGACTTAGGGACAGCACCATAAACTACATCACAGTAGTCAAAAATGGGCAGTATCATCTTCTGAACATTTTCATGCCTAGCCATAGGAGGGATGCAACTACATTTCCTGAACAGGACACCAAGCTTGGGGCACAGTTTTTTCTGGATGGGGTCAGTATATCCAGAGAAGTTTAGGTGTTGGTCCAACCAAACACCCAGGTACCTGAAGGAGGATGTGTCCTCAACTAAAGTCTCATCAAGGGTGTGGAAAGTGGGTAGGGAAGGAAGCCTAGAGAGTCTCTGCCTAGTTCCAAAGGTCATGGAGACTGTCTTCTTGGCATTGAGGAAAAGTTGATGGTTAGCAAACCAGAGCTGAACATAACTCAAGAATCTTGCTGTAGGCCAGTTGCCGACCGAGCCATAATGTTATGCAGCAGCGCTTGACCTTAGAGCTAAGCAGAATAGCACTGAATAGACAGTGAGTGGTGCAACACACAAACTGCTGTATGTGGTATTGTACCACTCATATTATCCCAGGCAGAGGATAAGACCTCTGCTGGGCATGGGGTTTTGCTAAGTAGCTGCTGTGGCTCAATGGACTGAGCCACTGCAGAAAGAAACCCAGGTGCTGTGTCTGGGACCAGGTTTGATTCCCGGTCCCAGAAACTTTTATTTTTTTTTACTTTGTGCGATTTTGTGTTGAACCCCCCAGCATTGAGAATCCTTAGTGGGTGGGGTTATGCCACATGCAAGAAATCACACTGGATTGGCAGCATGATTTTTGCATGTGGCATAATGTCTTGCAACATTATGACTCCATGCTGGCTGGCTGTAACCTCAGCAGAACAGGAGCCAAATGCATACAGGACTGTATCATCGGCTTACAAATGTATAACAGAGGAGGGGGAGCAGACAGAGGAAAGGTCATTTAAGAAGATGAAGAATCACCCAGAGGAGTTTCTAATGAGCAAAAGGAAAAAGAAATATACTTCAGAAATAAATAGTTACAACAGACTACTTCTTAAAATTTGTACTACATTTCTGTCTGCCTGCTTTGTCTCCAGTAGTTCCTTAATCGTCCTTTTATTATCACAATGGGGAGAAGTGTTTTACTCATGGCTGCCTTTTACGATCTTACAACAAAGTTTTCAAAATTTTCAATACTCCATGCCCCAGTGCAAGGAAAGAACGGGGACATAAGCTACATGATGCAGTTCTGAATTGGTTCTTACCAGCAACATGTAAATCAGAAACACCCAGTAAGATACTTTAACTAAAAAGCATAGATAGACTCTCCAAAGATTGAATACTAACAGAATTCTTTAAAGATGAATGGTGTTGAACCAGAAGGTGTGAAATCACACCAGTAAGACAATATGGAAGTGGGCAGGGCAATACATGAAAGGCAAGACTTTCACAGTACAGGACCACCCTTTGCTTTGCATTAACTGTGTTTGACATATTCAGTGCTGAATCAGTTTATTTACATCAAAATAAAAATGGCATCAATGGAGAATCAGCATTTACGGTTGAACTATTTTTGTGTTTGCAGAATGCAAATAAACCATAATGGGATGGATGGATTTAGTGGGGAAAGCAATTTCTACAGGTGTGTCAGGCTCTTAGTCAATGAGGTGGCCAGAAACGAGACAGGCGCTAATGGTGGTCAATGTGCTCAATGATGCAGGTCTGGAGCAGAAAGCACACTTTTCAAAGCAGTCTCACCAGTCCAATGAGTAGTCTGGGCTTTGCCATTTTGATGATGCTGTGCAAATAACACTCCTGTCTGACTTTTTCTCGCCCTGCCCCACCATGGCATGTCCTGCCTAAATCTGTGGCAAGGGATCAGAGCTGCAAAGACACTTTTCTTTACCGATCCTCTCTCTCTCCACCAAGACGAGGGATGGGAGAGGTAGAGCCAATTTTTCAACCCCCTTTCCCTGCTGAAACCGTGGACTGGAGTGGTTTATACATATTGCATTTCAACTCCCCCTCCCCGCTGACACCCAAGCAGCAGAGCCATTTTTCTAATCTAGTCCCCAACACCAGAGATCAGAACAAAAGAGCCACTTATTTATTTTCAAGCCCCTGCCCCTCTGCCAACACCAGAGATCACAACAGAGGAGCCACTATTCTTTTTAAGTCCCTCCCCAAGACCGAAGCATTTCTTTTTCAAGACCCTCAAACTGCTGAAACTGGAGACTGAATTGTCAGAGTCACTTTCCTTTTCAGTTCCCTCTTCTTCTTTTCTCCATTAACATGCCATGCTAACAACCACTAGTGTGTGGATAAACCTTGTATGTTGCTGTTATACATAATATTTTAAAATGAAGCCCAATACTGTCTGGAGCTTCACTGTGTTACACTTTTAATTTGAAATTAGCGCAACTCTTGTTGCAAAGCAGCCGAGAGGTGCATCGCTGCTTCCGGGTACTGGAATTTCTTTTTAAATCACTTGCAGCCAGTCACAGCCCTTTAGAAGCTAAAAACAACTTGAGGGAAGGCTGTTTAAAAAGCCGTTTTGCAGACAATCTATTTGGAGCCCTAAACTAGCTTTAGGCAGAGGGGAGTGTCAGCCCTGTAGTTACTGGGGCGATACGACCACTAGTGTGTGGATAAACCTTGTATGTTGCTGTTATACATAATATTTTAAAACGAAGCCCAATACTGTCTGGAGCTTCACTGTGTTACACTTTTAATTTGAAATTAGCGCAACTCTTGTTGCGAAGCAGCCAAGAGGTGCACCGCTGCTTCCGGGTACTGGAATTTCTTTTTAAATCACTCGCAGCCAGTCGCAGCCGTTTAGAAGCTAAAAACAACTTGGGGAAGGCTGTTTAAAAAGCCGTTTTGCAGACAATCTATTTGGAGCCCTAAACTAGCTTTAGGCAGAGGGGAGTGTCAGCCCTGTAGTTACTGGGGCGATACGACCACTAGTGTGTGGATAAACCTTGTATGTTGCTATTATACAAAATATTTTAAAACAAAGCCCAATACTGTCTGGAGCTTCACTGTGTTACACTTTTAATTTGAAATTAGCGCAACTCTTGTTGCGAAGCAGCCGAGAGGTGCACCCACTACTTCCGGGTGGGGTGCGTATATATTGCGGCTAGGTGCGAGCAGGGCGAGCAAGAGCAGGGCACCCGTCGGCGCACGCAGAGACGCGCCGCAGAGACACGCGTTCTCCACGTGTCGGCTGTGTCAGCTGAGGTGGCTGAGCTTTCTAGGAGGCTATACAGAAGCAGTAAGTAAATATTGAAGGTTAAAAAATGCCATGGTGTAGGGAATGCGAGATGTTCAGGGTAGGGGATAATGAGCAGTTCTTCACATGTAGTAAATGTGTTGAGATAAGGGATTTAAAGGCAGAAATCCTCGAATTGAAAAGGAGAATACAAGAACAGTTAGATATATCCCTACTTGAACAGTATATTGACACCAGAGCCGATGGAAATATGCAAAACAGTCTGGAGGCTACTATGGAAGGAAACAGCCAGGTGGTATTTCCACATGAGATAGCTATAAGCCCAGGTAATTGGTCTAAAGTCCCCAGAAAAGGAACATTTAAAAGGGGTAGACGCAACATCGGGGGGGACTCAAACATCTTGACACCAAATAGGTTTCAAGTACTGTCCATAGCTGAAGAGGAAGAAATACAGCAGGGAAATGCAGAGCTGGCTCCCCATTATGCATGTGGAGTAAGCACAAGCACGCTAAATAAAGAGCTACCAACATGCCCACTGGATACTGAGCTTGACCCTTACGAAAACAAGAAGGAATGTGACATCCATAACAATATAGCACAGCATCTGCCATCCCATGTTCAGGGTCTATCTAGCAGTTCACCAAGAGACATTTTATATATTGGGGATTCTTTGCTAAGATATGCAGATACTGACCTATGCAAGCAGGGTAATGAATATACAACTGTCAGCGTATTACCTGGAGCAGGCATAAGGGATATTAAGAACCTGCTACCAGGATTACTGGAAAACACTACTTCTCCTTTACTGTACTACATATAGGAGCAAATGATGTGGGTAAAAGGAGCATTCTGGATATTCAGCAGGATTTTGAGGCAGTTGGGGGCATATTAAAAGGGAGAGTGAGAGTTACTAATGCGGGGATCTTGCCCATACCAAGGGCTAATGAGTATATAGACCAGACAATATGTGAAGCAACGGTTGGCTGAGGCAATGGGCAAAAGGGAGGGTTACTTTTATCTTGATCACTGGCATAATTTCCAAAATGGGCAGCTGTTCGCAAGGGATGGTTTACATCTCAACAAAATGGGTAAACGTTTGTTATCACCACAACTTAAAAATAGGGTAAAAAACCATTTAAACTAAATATGCAGGGGGATGTGGAGATTTAAAAATATGCAGGGGATGTTGATTTAAAAACTGGATTAGCACCAAATAATTGGAAGTTCATCTTACTTAATGCAAGGAGTTTAACTAGCAAGTTCGATGAGTTACAGCTAGTGTTAAAAAATCAAAAGATACATATCTGTGCAATAGTAGAAACATGGTGGCAATCCGAGGACACCTGGGATAGACAGATCCAGGGGTATGTATTATATTACAGGGACCGGCCTCAATCCAAAGGTGGGGGGCTTGCTTTATATATTACTGAGGATATTATTGCAGAAAGTGTGGATACAACTAGATGGCAGGATGTGGAGGCTATTTGGGTAAGGATAAGTCCACCCAGAGCACCTAAAATTAATTTGGCAGTAATATATAGGCCACCATCAATAAGATTGAAGGATGATGATGTTATCCTAGACCTGGTAAATCAGTTAACAGTTGATGGAACAGTAATAATAGTAGGAGATTTAAACTTCCCTGATATAGATTGGAAAGACTGGAGGTCTAGTACAGCTGTAGAAACTAGATATTTAGAGGCATTTAGTCTGGGTGGCTTGGATCAACTTGTAACATCAAATACCAGACAGAATCATATATTGGATTTGGTACTAAGTAACTCAGGAGATAACATAATAAACTGCAGGACTCACCCACCCTTGGGCTCAAGTGATCATGATATGGTGTGCTTTCAGTACTCCGGTAATCTTGGAGAAAATAAGGGGATTACTAAAGTTCATAAATATAACACTGCTGATTTTATTCAGATGGGCCAAGAATTTGCCGTATGGGACTGGTTCGAAGATTTTCAACACTCGACAGTAGCTCATATGTGGGAGTTATTGACAGTAAAGCTAAATGGGGTAGTTGATAAGTATGTACCAGTCAGAAACAAATATAATAAGTCAAGAAATCAAACTGCACCCTGGATGAATATAACAATTAAAAGTCTGCTCAAAATTAAAAATAAAAATTATCATGTAGTAAGAAGAATCAACTCTGAGAAAGGCTGGGAGGTATACAGGAATAGTCTTAAAATAGTAAAAAAAGCTATAGTAAGGGCTAAAAGCAATTATGAGTATACACTAGCAACAAGGGTAGGGGATAATTATAAAGCCTTCTATGCTTACATCAACAATAAAAAAGGTAAAACTACCACTATTGGACCTCTAAAAACCCAGGAAGGAAGTATTGTGAGCGATAATAAGGCTCTTGCAGAGGAATATAGTATATATTTTGCATCTGTCTATAGTAATGATTCCCAGTCCCCTGTCAGTAGTGTGACGGTTAAACAGGGGGAACTACCTTTAAGAATCGACCCAGTGGATGTCCTAACTAGATTAAGGAGGTTAAATCAGAATAAGGCGCAAGGCCCGGACGGGATCCACCCAAGGGTATTAAAGGAAATGGCACTATTATTGGTGGAGCCTATAACATACCTATACCAAAAAAGTATTAATACAGGAGAGGTACCTGAGGCTTGGAGACAAGCTGTAGTCATACCTATACATAAAAAAGGTAGTAGACAGGAGATTTCAAACTATAGGCCGATTAGTTTGACCTCGGTCATGGGAAAGATCTTGGAGGGTATAATTAAGGACTATATTGTCGACTTTATTGATAGCACTGGCAAGATTGATATGACTCAACATGGATTTACTAGGGGTAGATTGTGTCAGACTAACTTGATGGAATTTTATGATAAAGTTAGTAGGGCTATGGACAGGGGTGAATCAGTGGACGTTGTGTTCCTGGATTTTGCGAAGGCTTTTGACAAGGTAGCACATAAACAGCTTGTGGAGTCTTTGCAGGAGATTGGTCTACCCTATTGGTTACAAAAATGGGTAAGGAATTGGCTCACTGAAAGAACCAAGAGGGTTTGTGTGAAGGGAGAATTTTCTAGTTCTGTCGGAGTGACTAGCTGGGTCCCCCAGGGCTCGGTATTGGGGCCGTGTTTGTTCAATTTGTATATATCATCAATGCAAGTTGAATCAGGTGTCTGGATGTCTAAATTCACGGACGATACTAGGATTGGGAGTACACTTAATAACTTCGAGGATCAGGTAGTTCTCCAAAGGGCACTAAATAGATTGGAGATGTGGGCTGTTCAGAAGCAATCTATATTTAATATCGATAAGTGCAATGTTATGCATTTTGGGAAAAACAACAATAGATTTCGGTATACTCTGGGGGGGGACCACGTTAAAGGTAGTCAGTGAGGAGAAGGACTTGGGGATTATGATTAGCCAAGATCTTAATTTTGGGCTCCAATGTAATACTGTGGTTAAAAAGGCTGGTGGCATAGCAAATTGTATAGCGAGACACATCAGGAGCAGGGACAGGCAAGTGGTGATGCCGCTGTACATTGCGATGGTGTGACCACATGTGGAGTATTGTGTCCAGTTCTGGTCCCCTTACAAGAGGGGTGATGTTGAGTTGGTGGAGAGGGTCCAGAGGCGGGTGACAAAGAGGATTCAGGGGACAGAGGGGATGAACTATGAAGAAAGGCTGTGTTGTTTGAATTTGTATCCCTTGGAATATCGTAGATTACGGTGATCTGTGTTTGATCTACAGGGCATGGACTGACTCTAACATGTGGGATCTTTTGGGACTGAAAAAAAGAGAACAAACTTATGATACTAGGTCTCACAGTTTTCAACTACTCAAGGAGAGATACAATACTATTAGGAGGAAATATTGGCTGAACAATAGAGTAACAGAGGTATGGAATAGCTTACCAAAGGAAATTGTTGAGAGCAGTACCATACATGAGTTTAAAACACAATTGGACGAGTACCTTTTAAAAAAAAAGATATATAGGTATGGGTAAGACACAA
The DNA here is from genome assembly GCA_016271365.2 of Neoceratodus forsteri. Taxonomy (NCBI): domain Eukaryota; kingdom Metazoa; phylum Chordata; order Ceratodontiformes; family Ceratodontidae; genus Neoceratodus; species Neoceratodus forsteri. The sequence goes on along the minus strand of CM057450.1, from coordinate 925,512,852 downwards.
CCTGCGAGCTCACGGACAATTGTCTTTATGCTCTGTATGATCTATGTAATCTATGCCCTGTGCCCCAACTCAGCTTGTCATGCAGTGTGTGTGTGTGTGTGTGTGTGTGTGTGTATGTGTGAGTATATATGTATGTTCAAGCCCAAGATGGAATTAGAGGCATGCTGTAATTGCATTTTCAATGCTGGCACTGTGCAAACATGTTTCTGTCTGTAACTATGTGTTCATTTGTCAATATTATTTGTGAATATTCAAGCTTGCACTATTTAAACATGTTCAGTCTATAACTTTGTGTAGCACTGAAAACCTAATATCTGATCTATATGGTGTTCTCTCTCCCATTAATACCATCTAACTGCAACTGTGCTATGCATTTCTTTCATATTACCATCAAGAAACAGTCTACACAAAAATTATTTTATTATCACTTTCTTTAATCCCTATTTGTCAAATAATCATTCTGTCTCTTGGAATGACGAATATTCTTTTACCTGAAGCCCCTGTACAAAGTTTTTTAGACTCAATTTGGAAATGTAAGGTGTGGGTCCTAAGTGATTCTCCCTATAGGGACAAGGGAGAGGAGGAAAAAACAGAAGAGTGGTGGTGATTTATCTTTACAGCCGAGAGGAAATGCCCCAACACACCTCCACTGGCAACACTGTCTGTTAGGGGCCCCGGCCAGAACCACAGATAACTCTCACCATGGATGCATCCCTCCTCAGTTGGGGAGCTCACTGTCAGGGCCATCACACCGAAGGAGTCTGGACTCAGGTGGAATCTCACCTCCACATCAATGTTTTGCAGATGAGGGCTGTCCTTTACATGTTTCAGGTCTTGGTAGGCTTTGTTCATCAAAAAGTAATTCTTCCACAGACAGACAAGGCAGTGATGTATCACATCAACAAGTGGGAGGAGTATACTCCTACCCACTCTGCAGGGAAGCTGCGAGGGTATGGGAAAGGTGCCTTGAGTACAATGATCTGATTCAAGCAGTTTGCCTGCCCCCCTTCCTCTACAGAATACATATTTAACTCCTTTGGTCTTTCCTCATTGGTCTCATCCCGCAGGCCCATCACCCTTTTAGTTGCCCTCCACTGCACCACCTCCATGGGCCTCCAGAACTGGATGTAGTATTCCAGGTGCAGTCTCACAAGTGTCTTATACAAGGGCAATATGACCTCCCTCTGTATTCTCCCAATACTCCTCCCTATGCATCCAAGCATCTGGATAGCCTTTCCAGCCACCTTATTTCACTGCCTAGTTCCTCATAAGTCCTCCAAGCATACCTCTCAACTGTCACACATTACAAGGTACGTCACTCATTTTACCCCTCAGAAATCCTCTGCCCCACATGAAGAAGGGGATATTCCACATTTTCCACGGAGTCTTTAAAGCAGAAATTCATAATTATCTACTATGCTCTGTTATCATCAAACATTATTATCATTAGTGCACTGACAGCAATAGTGTTCTGAACTTGCAGTGCCAAGTTTGATGATATGTCACATATTCTGGTCATTTGTCACACATCGTGCCACACATTTCAGGGAATGAAGATTGAGAGGTATGCCTCCAAGATGATAACTCCCAGGCCCCTTCCCTGTTTCATGACTGTCAGTACCTCCCCTACCTAGTTTGTACTTTGCTCATGGGTTCTTGTGCCCTATGTGCATGATCCTGCACTTCTTTGCACTGAATCCCAGCTGCCATTCTTCAGACATTTTGCCAGTTTTCTAAGGTTGTTCCTCATTTTTTCAACACCCCCTGGTATGTCCACCCTATTGCATACCTCTTATCATCTGTAAAGAGGCATACCTTCCCCTCCAATCCCTCTGTAATGTCTCCATTAAAGGCATGAAAGAGAACTGGCGCCAACACTGACCACTGTGGCACCCTACTTGTCACCTCTCCCTCTCCAGAGTGCTCCCTGTTTACCACAACCCTCTGACATCTGCCATTCAGCCAGTTCTCCACCCACAAAACTATTTTAGGAACCACCCCTAGGCTGCACAGTTTGTTAATCAGCCTTCTATGATTGACAGTGTTGAAGGCCTTTCTGAAGTCCAGATAAGCTACATCCACCACACCTCTCTTGTCCTCTACCTTAGTTACCTGGTCATGCCATAGATTAGTACAGTGAGTTAATGCAAAACACAGTGCTTATCCTAAATACAGTAAAAGTTAGGTTAGCTGTGTAAGTAAATAAATGCCATATAAGGCAGTGTATGTGTGTTAGTGTGTGTGTGTGGCAATGCTCTGTGTATGTAGACAGTGCACTGCCATGTTATACTGCAATATTTATGTATCTATGTGTATATGTATTAGTCAGTGTGTGTGTGTGTGTGTGTGTACCACAACAATTAGAAAGTGCAGTTAGGTAGCTCAGTGGTTAGTGCAAAAATTGCTAGTCTACATCGCCCCCCCCATCTACATCAGTTTCAGCCTTATGCATGTTATTGACAATTTAAATGAAGTGTCAGGTGGCAACCTGCTATCCTCCAATGTCCCTCGAAGCCTGAAAAAAAGAAAACAGTACCTCAATGTCTTTTTTTAATATGTAAAAATGTGTGCAGACAGTGCACTGCTATGTTACGCTGGAATATATATGCATATATGTGTGTATATATATTAGTTAAAACAATTAGAAACAGCATTTAGGTGGCTCAGTGGATAGTGCAAAAATTGCTAGTTTACACTTTTTCACTCCCCAAAATACCATTATTTTGCATCCATATTGGCTCTTGCTAGAGTTTGTTTATCAACTGGGATGACATAAGCCTTTTTCCATTCATGGGGGACTGTGCCCAATTCACATGGTTTGTTAAACAATATTGTAAATGGGAGGCACAAGGATGATGCAAGTGTCTTTATAAATTATAGATGAATATCATCTGCACCTGGGGATGAATTAGGTCTTATACTATTTAAGGCTGACAGGACTTCCTCTTCAGTGAAGTAACGTACTTTGTTTCCATATGTTTTTTCTGTTTCTCTTGTTATGTTCTTATCATTAAAAACAGTGCAAAAGTAATCATTTAGAGCTTCTGCTAGTTTGAGGGGATCTCTTATTTATTTATCTATTCATTTATTTAAAAGTTTCACCAGGAACGGCATACTGAGTAAGCTGCTAGTTTCCAGATGTGTCCTGGGGAGGGGGGATAATAGCAACAAAGCAAGTTATAAAGGTAAATGATAGGCACATACTCAAATAACACAGTAACCAAATAACCCAACATGAGGAGTAGCATTACAAGGTTACTAATTGATAATATGCAACAGAATACCAAAGGTAGAAGAGGAGGGGAGTAGGTGGACAGCAGACCAACAATTAAGAACAGTTGCAAGTGGGGTAGATATGCAAATAAGGCAAAAGGGAGAGGTAAGGGGGGAGGAGCAGGTGGGGGAAGGGTAAGTGAGAAGGCTAAAAGTTAACAAAGCTGGTGAGGGAGAAAGGGAGAGGGAAAGGGAGAGGAGCTAGTAGATGGGTGGGAAGTAGGGAGGGAGGTAGACAAAGTAAGAGCTACAAAACTTAGGAAGTTAAAAACAGTTGCAGGTGGGGGAGATGAGGTTGCAAAGGAGGGAAGAGAGGAAGCGAGTGGAAGAGGCATTACAGAAGGTATAGGAGAGGGAAATCTACAGTTTGGGGAAACAGTGACAGAAAGCAGCTTGGCCAGTGAACGTCAAGGTAGAGGGTACAGCCAAAGTGCAAAAGTTAGAGCTCTTGAGAGAGTGGGAGGAGAGAGGAGGAGAGAGAGAGAGAGAGAGAGAGAGGCTGAGAGGTGGGAGGGAGATGGAGCCAAAACAGAATTTACTTATGAAGCTGACACAGTGGGCATGGCGTCGGTCCTCGAGAGAGAGAAGGGAGAGAGAGAGAAGGGAGAGAGAGACTGATAAAGAGAACAGTAGTGCCTGCGAGGAGGGCAATCAAGCACAAAGCTGCAGAAAGAGTGGCAGAGAGTGTCCAATCTGGCTAAGTAGGTACCGGGGGAAGCACTGCAGACCATGTCACTGTAATCAAAGATTGGGAGGTTCATGTTCTGAATTATTTCACAGTGTGCCGGCAATGGGATGCAGTCGCTATTTCAATACAAGGCACTGAGTTTGGGGTGCAGTTTTTTGACAATGGCATCCATGTGGCCAGAGAAACTGAGACGTTGGTCAAGCCATACACCAAGATATCTGAAGGAGGTGACATCCTCCAGCAGGGACCCATCTATGGTGCAGAATGAAGGGAGGGATGGGAGCCTAGAGAGTCTCAGCCTCATGCCAAAGGACATGGACATGGTCTTCTTGGTATTCAGCAAAAGCTGTTTGGAGCATAACCAGAGATTAACTTTATCAAAGTTGAACTGGAGTATGGATGCCATGTCAGTGGTTTAGGGGCTGGATGTACACAGAACCGTGTCATCCACATACATGTAACTGGATACAGATGAACAGACTGAAGGGAGGTCATCAAGGAAAACAGAAAACAGTAGTGGTCCAAGAATTGAGCCTTGAGGGACCCATGTGGTTATAGGGAGGGGTGGGGAGACGGTGTCACTGATTTTGACAGATTAGGTCCTGCCTCATGGTAGGAGCGGATCTAGCTGGTGGCAGCACTGGAGAGTCCAGCAGCTAAGAGTTTAGTGAGGAGGATGAGGTGGGAGACAGTGCTGAATTCCTTAGCCAGGTTGACAAAATTGACAGAGGTAACGAGACCATGCCTGAGAGGATGGAATCGGTGAGCCTAAGAAGGGAGGTACACATGGAATGGTACTTCCAGAAGCCTGATTGGTAAGGAGTGAAAAAGGAAGAGGAGTCCAGGAAGGGAGAGAGTTAGGAAAGCACAATATGCTCCTGTAGTTTGGCAAGGATAGGGAGGAGGGAGATATGGCAGTAGTTACCAGTAGTGGAGGGGTCACTGCCTTTTGGGAGGGGAATAGCCTGTTTCCATTCTAAGAGAACAGAGGCATGAGAGAATAAAAGGTTTAGGATGTCCGCAAGACATATACTGTAGTTCAAGTATAGAATCATTGTTATGAAGTAATGGCCCACTGGATCTGTCACCACTCCTATTATTATTCATGTGGGAAAAGAAGGATTTTTTGATTGTCCCTAGTAGGAGCAATCTTAAATTCAAGCTTGTCTCTTTCATACCTAATTAATTGTTTCTTTGCTTTCTGTCCAGCCCTGTATGTGTATTTGATTTGGTCAGAGGGATTTCCCTTAAAGGATGCACAGGCTTGTTCCTTTTTTCATATTTGTTTCATCATTTTGGTGGTTAACCAAGTGGGGATTTTACCTTTGTGGTTGTATTTTTGCCTTAAGGGGACAAACGTTTCTTCTAGGTATTTAAGTTCACTTTTAATAAGGTTCCAGCATTGTTCCACTGATAAGTTTTTAATTCTAGTTCCCACTCAAAGAACTCAAGGCTGCTGCTCAAAGGACTCAAGGCTGCTGATATTTGTATATTGAGTATTAGCATAGTTACACAGGAGTAAATTCCAACTATCATAAGTTTTACATGCTGCTAAACTGAATCATAGGATGTTGTGATCACTGTTACCTACGTGCCTATATGCAGTCATGTTACTCAGTGTGTTTCAATATAGTACTGTATTCACCTGTAAACAATACCTCTCGACTGGGCCTGTCTTCACACACTCAACTCCCCAATCATACTGACCAATGCATATGACTTTTCTATTATTTCATTACAGATGGTGAGAACAAGGAAATGCACCACCTGTGGCGCTACCCTGCTTTGTCACCATGCATGCCCCCAGTGTCCAGAATGTGAATCGAGGAGGCAGAATCCTTTACAGAACAATCACCTTCCCTGGAAAACATGCTGGGTGATAAGAGGGCAGGCAGCAGTACAAGATAGATGATGGACACCACCTCAGCCCTCCTAACCCCTCAAGTAACTGCAGGCATGATGGAAAATGAGCAGAATGTCATGCCAAAAATGATGGAAAGACTGGAGGCCATAGTGAATCCTAGGCCATCAATGCACACATGGGCCATCCCCAGACAAAATTATGTGGCAGGGAGATCAACACCAGCCACAGCAACACAACAGGAATTCACAGATAACATGGAGGATCAGTATACGCAGAATCCAGATGATGAGGACATTAGAGAGGACAGTCAAGACCCAGCCACAGCAACACAACAGGAATTCACAGATAACATGCAGGATCAGTATACACAGAATCCAGATGATGAGTACATTAGAGAGGACAATCAAGACCCAGACAACATGCCCAATCATGAGTCAGAAGGTGAAGAAGAAGCATCCATGATAACTGAGGAACCACCACTAACTTTAAAGCTATGCTTGTTTGATCTAGTTCTGGAGCTGATGAAGTCCATTAAGTCAACAATTGCATTTGATCTCCCACCACCAAAGCCAGACTCCAAACTAAACACAATGTTACAACAAAAGTACATGCACTAGGACTTCATCCCAGTTTGGCCAGCGATAGATGATGTCATTAGCAAAGAGTGAAAATTGACTGACCCATCACAAATTCCAGAGAGAAATGCCCTGGTTAGGATGTATCCAATCCAGGAAGATAAACTCAAATTATGGTGCATGGCCCCAACCATCAACCTGCAATTCACTGCTTTAAGCAAAAAGACCATTCCACTGGCAGAGGGTATGATAGTCTTAAGGAATCCCACCAACAAAAAGGTGGAGGACATGTTAAATAAGTTATTCAAGATGGCAGGGTTGTTAGCCAGGGCCACCACTATGGCTATCTATGTGGCTATGTCACAACTAAGATGGTTGGAAGAGGTATCAAAGAAATTGTCACTTAAAATGCAAGAGATAGTTACTGAAATGCACACTGCACACCACTAAATACATGGGAGACAGTTCACTAAATGTTCTTAAGTTAAACGCTAGATCAGCGACCCTAATAGAGCAAGGATATCCCTATGGTTGAAACTACTGTATGTAAGTTAAATAATGAGTCCAGTCATTGGTATAGAAACTCCCACTCAAAGGAAACCAAGCATTCAGAGTAGGATTACAAGAGTTTCTAAAGCAGGGAGATAAAGGAAATGACCTAAGGACAAAACCAGATTTACGTATCTTCTATACAACAACATTGCTTTCATGAGAATAAGTTCCAACACAATAGAAGATGAGTAAGCAAACTTTTTGAGGAATAAGCTCCTTCAAAAACTTTTGTTCATCATACTCAATCAACACCTACAATCTCAAGGGCAGAGGAGCCCCCAGATGTACTGTAGATATGGAAAGAGTCAAAGAAAGAAGATCCAAAAAAAAAACAATGACTACACTCAACCATCAGCATGCTTCAACCACAAGGTGGCAAAACTGACTCAACAAACAGCACATCAACAGGTAATACCAGTAGGAAGTCAACCGACATAATACACAAAACAATGGTGAAAGACAACATCAGACAAATGGGTCTAGGAAGTAGTCAGTAAAGGCTATACTATAAAACTATAGAAGAAACTGGACAGGGATGGAGTGGTACTGTCTCCAGTATCAAAGAGAAAGGCCTCAGCACATCACATACAGGAGGAATGCACAGTCTAGTCAACAACCATGCTGTCCAAGCAGTATCAGAGCAAGAAAAAAGGGAAAGGAATATACTCAGGCCCACATATTCAGAAGGGGCAGGATGCACAGCACATCTAGATGTGTCACCCAAAAAGTTGTGCTGGCACAAAAACATGATATTCAGACAAGATGTGCGATCCCAACGGATTGCACATCTCATCTGAATATACTAACATGTGCAGGTGACACAAATGGGGGCAGCTGATAATGTGCCAGCGCATCCCAAGGGGATGGGCTGACTACCAGGAATGGGGATGTGCTGTCTATTCTGGCAAATTCCTGATATTTTTTTTCTTTCTTTTTCTAAACAGCTTTTATAGATTGTTAATGATACATCTGTGAGGAGATTTGTTAATAGATGTTTTATTAGTATTAGGTCCTTTTGATCTGATTATCATTTGGGGAGTGAAGGGCTATTAAGAGGGTGGGTATATTAGAGGGTGAATAATAAGTGTTGGTTTTTGTGGGGTTTTTAATTGAGATAGTAGTATTTTAGAGTCTGAAATATGTGTTGGGGTGGCAAGAACACTGTCAGGTGGTACTCCCCTTCAAGACTGAAGGATCTCCGTCCTTTTGAATATCCTGCACTGCCTATGGAAGTTTATAAAATCTGCCAAGTTTTCAGCATTGTGAGACGAAGGAGTGTGAGGAACAGGAAATCCTGGAACTCTTGTGGGGGATGGTAAAAGGGGGTGGATAGGGACAGTCAGAACCAGGAGACACCCTGGGGCGAAATGGATAGAGGAGCGAGGTCCACCTTGCCTTGTACCCATACCCAAGGGCACTGACTTGGTCAGGCAGGAGGTGGAGTCATCCTTGGAATCTCGTCCCTTTCGGGTGGTGTTAAGCAATGCTAGGTCCATTAGAAACAAAACCGCAGTGGTGGCGGATCTTGTTGCATCTTTGGACCTGGCTTACATCACGAGACCTGGCTAGATAATCGGGCCCCTATTTTGGGGTCCATCGATTCTTCTGGGTTCTCGGTGATTCACCGCCCAAGAGTGGACCGTAGGGGCGGGGGAGTTGCAGTCTGTTTTAGACAGGAACTTGACTTTAGGGAGGTGCCAATTGGAGGTACCAGTTGCTTTAAGTGTATTGTGGGTGCAGGTGCAGGTTTCAGGATCCTTCTCATTTATCGTCCACCAGGTGATGGAAGGGAATTCCTGAAGGAGGTTGCGGACTTCATCGCCGAGAGGGTATTGGAGTCCCCCCAATGGTTAATTCTGGGGGACTTCCATGCCTGGGTCGACGATGAACTCGTGCTCTTTGGACAAAACCTCCTCCAATTGATGGATTCATTGGGCCTGACATGGGTTATTACCTCTGCAACTCACAAGGGGAGACACTCATTGGACTTGATATTCCATCTGGAGATAGAAGTCGTCGATGTGGAGGTGAAGCCTATCGCTTGGTCTGACCATCACGCCCTAAGGTTCAGTTTCGTGGCTCCCCAAAAGAGGCCTGCCCCTAAGGAGATAGTACAGTTCCATCCTTTGGGAGGAGTTACCTCAGAAGGCCTAATGTTGGAGCTGGACTTCTCGGGATTGCCAATGGATAGCACTGACCCAGGGCCCCTAGTGCTAGCCTATAATAGGGCAGTTGTGGGGGCTCTGGATGTCATTGCTCCGTCCTGTGTTCATCTCTGTACCCTTCATCTGGGGGCTCCATGGTTTACCAGGGAGATCCGTGGGTTGAAGAGACAGGGTCGAAGAATGGAGAGACGCTGGCGGAAAACTCGCCTGGAGGTGGACAGGCTTAGACTGCTGGATCACCATAAGACCTATCAGTTAGCAATATCCCATAAGAAGGCAGAGTTCCTGTCCAGGAAAATTGCTACAGCAAGGAATAGACCGGCCATGCTCTTCCAGACTGTAGACAGACTGTGCAATCCAGCCTGTCTTCAAGCTGGACTAGCTTTGTCAGAGTTACAGTGTGAGGAGTTTGCGATGTTCTTTACTGATAAGGTGTCCACCAACAGGGATGAGATCAGCCAGCGCCTCCCCATTGGGTCTTGCATCAATCAACTGAGTGGCACTAATACCCAGCCAGGTTGGTTTACCTTTAGTCAGCCGGCGGTCATGGATATAGTGAGGATCATCCAGACTTTGCGTCCAACCTACTGTAGTTTGGATCCAGGCCCTACTCACCTATTGGTGGGGTGTGTAGAGGTTATCAGCCCAATTCTTACTGGGATAGTGGTGGTATCATTGGAGAGAGGGATCTTTCCAGATCCCTTAAAGGAGGCAGTGGTGCACCCCATTTTGAAAAAGCCCTTCCTTGATCCTGACTGCCCAGAAAACTACAGACCAGTCTCTAACCTCCCCTTTTTGGGGAAGGTTATTGAGAAGGTGGTCGCTTTGCAGCTGGAGGATCATTTAACCAGCCACAGTATCTATGAACCTCTCCAGTCTGGCTTCAGAAAGCGGCATAGCACTGAGATAGCTCTTGTACGGGTACTGAATGAACTCCTGATGGTAAAAGATCGGAGAGCTCATTCTATCTTGGTTCTCCTTGATCTCTCAGTAGCATTTGACACAGTAGATCATGGGGTAACATAGAAACATAGAAACATAGAATTTGACGGCAGATAAGGACCGCTTGGCCCACCCAGTCTGCCCATTTCCCTACCTAATGGATAAGCTGCAGATCCTAATTAACCAGCAGCCTACTTCTTCCTACCCCCAACCCCTAGAATTGCCTTATGACTGTCCCATGCATGCTTGAATTCCACCACTGTTTTTGACTCCACAACCTCCTCCGGAAGGCCGTTCCATGCATCCACAACCCTCTCTGTGAAAAAATACTTCCTTAAATTACCTCTGAGCTGCCCCGCCTCTATCTTCAAATTGTGCCCTCTTGTTCTTGCACACCTCTTTTTTTGAAAGATGCTACCCTCTTGGACTTTGTTGATTCCCTTGAGGTACTTGAAAGTTTCTATCATGTCCCCCCTCTCCCTCCTTTCCTCAAGGCTATACATATTAAGCTCCTTAAGTCTCTCTTCATATGTCTTCGGTGCAGACCCTGCACCATTTGAGTGCCCTCTTCTGGACAGCTTCCATCCTGTCTATGTCTTTGCGGAGACTGGGTCTCAGAACTGCATGCAGTACTCCAGATGAGGTCTGACCAGCTGTCTGTACAGAGGATAATAACTTCCTGTTTTCTACTGGTGATGCCTCTCCTATGCATCCAGTATCCCCAGCCCTCCTTACTGCCTTCTCACATTGCTTGCCCACCTTTAGGTCATCTCTGATATGACTACCCCAGGTCCCTTTCCATTTTTATTGTTGTTAGTATCTCACCCCCATTGTGTACTCTTCCCTGGGTTTTGTTTCCCAGGTGCATTACCTTGCACTTCTTAGCATTGAATCTAAGCTGCCATACATTTGACCATTCCTCTAACCTTGCCAAGTCCTTCTCATCCTTTCCACCCACCTTGTGCATCAACTCTGTTGCAGATCTTTGTGTCATCTGCAAAGAGACATACTTTCCTTCCAGTCCCTCTGCAATGTCACTTATAAAGACATTGAAGGGACGATCCTAATACTGAACCCTGCGGTACCCCACTAGTAATCCCCTTTCTTCAGTGGACTCCATTTACTATTACTCTCTGTGTCCTATTCTCCAGCCAATTCTTTATCCAGGCTGTCATCTTGGGACCCACTCCCAGGCTGGCTAACTTGATATTAATCTTTTTGTGGGACTGTGTCAAATGCCTAGCTAAAGTCTAGGTAGACCATGTCCACAGCCCCTCCCTGATCTACTACTTTGGTCACCCAGTCAAAGAAATCTATCAGATTTGTCTGGCATGACCTTCCCGCTGTGAATCCATGTTGCCTTGGGTCCTGTGCCCCTCTAGCCTCTAGATACTCAACAGTTCTTTCATTCAGAAGTGATTCCATCATTTTCCCTACCACTGAGGTCAAACTAACAGGTCTGTAGTTTCCTGCTTCTGCCTTGCTCCCACTTTTGTGAAGGGGAATCACATCTGCCCTCCTCCAGTCCTCGGGTACCACCCCATCCTCCCATGATTTGTTAAAGAGGGTAGTCAGTGGTGTCACTAGTTCTACCCTTAGTTCTTTAGAATTCTTGGATGAATCCCATCAGGTCCCATGCTTTGTCCACCTTCAGTTTTAAGAGTTCTTTCAGAACCCTTTCTGTAAATGGGCTGGTATCAACTTCTGTATCCAAAGTGTTTCTACTGTTTGTTTTAGGTACCTCCCCTCTTCCTTTGTAAATACTGAGCAAAAATATTTGTTTAGTATCTCTGCCTTTCACAGTCACCCTCTGCCCACCCTCCTCCCTTTATTAAGCCTCACTATCCCTCCCTTGGTCTTCCTTTGCTCCTGATGTACCTATAAAAGGTTTTATCCCCTTCTTAATTGAGTTGGCTATCTTTTCCTCGGTTTGGCCTTTGCTCTTCTGACTGCCTTCCCAGCTTCCTTTGCTTTAACTGATACAGTTCTCTGTCCTGCTCCTTCTGTGATTCCTTGTACTTCCTGAATGCTTTCTTTTCTCTTGAACCTTCACTGCTACTTCCTTTGAGAACCATAGTGGTTTCTTACATCATTTCATTTTGTTTATTTGCTTCACACAAGGCTTGTTACCTCTGTGATGGCAGTTTTATTATTCCCATTGTTCTTCCACCCTCCTTCCTGCCCTTTGCTACTGCATTTCCTTAGGCACTCACCCATTTTGGCAAAGTCAGCCTTCCTAAAGTCCAGTACTTTTGCCTTTGTATGGCTTGGACTCTATTGCTGTGTTTATTGTGAACCATACTGTTCGGATGGTCGCTAGTTCCCAGATGGCTACCCACTTCTAACATCTGTGATCCTCTCTCTTCATCTCCATTTGAGAGAACCAGGTCTAAGATTGCTCCTCTCGAGTGGGCTCCAGTACTAGTTGTCTAAGGCATGCCCCTGTAGGGCATTTAGAATAACCCCACTCTTCAAGTGGCTGCTGCAACTGCACTCCAGTTAACATCTGGCATATTCAGATCACCCATCATCAATATCTCCCCTTTTCTGCCATTCTAAATATACTTTCTATCATTTCCTTGTCCATTTCCTCCCCTGAGAAGGGTCTGTATCTAACCCCTGTCGTGGATTGTGGTGCCATTGCCAGTCTCCAAATTTACCCACAGTGCTTCTTCTCCTCCCTGTTTACCCTTTTGTTCTGTTGCTTTGATTCCTTCCCTTATATAAAGAGCTACTCCTCCTCCTCTTTTACCCTCCCTGTCCCTCTTGTAGATAGTGTATCCTGGTATGTTTACGTCCCAGTCATGGTTTTGTGTGTACCATGTTTCTGTGCCTGCCACGATATCCAGATGTTCCTCTTCCATCAAGGCCACTAATTCAGGAAGCTTGTTACTCAGACTACGGGCATTGGTACTCATTGCTTTCCATTTCTTGATGGCTTTACCTTCTGTTGCAGCATCCCCCACTGACCTTTCTACCTCTGTCTTTTTCTCATTTAGTACCCTGTTTTGTAGGGAGAGGCTGGGATTTTCCTGCTGCTTATCAGTGCCTCCCCCCTTGACTAGTTTATTGACTAGGGTATTGCTAGAACGCCTGTGGTTTCTCTGTGGTCTAAGGGGGGAGGTCCACAGCTGGTTTCAATGTTTCTTGCAGGGTAGGACTCAGAGAGTAGTTTTGGGGATTTATTCCTCAGCCTCTCACTGCCTGCGCTGTGGGGTACCACAGGGTTCAGTGTTGTCCACCATGTTATTTGCGGTGTATATGCTCCCATTGGGGGACATTATAAGACAGTATGGGTTGAGTTTCCATTGCTATGCTGATGACTCTCAACTCTACACATCTTTTGTGCCCAAGCAGGAGTCCGATTCAAGTGCAGTGTTTAACAACTGCTTGCTGGAGTTACAGAACTGGATGAGTACCAACTGGCTGAAGTTAAACCCAGGAAAAACAGAAGTATTGGTAGTGGAACCAGGGGTAAGAATGTCAAGCTCATGGGCGGGAAAACCCTCAGGTTTATTTCTGGGTGGGACCCCGCTTATGGCATCTGGCCAGGTGCGTAACCTTGGTGTTGTGTTTGATGAGGGTCTGACCCTGAGGGCACAGATGTCGGCCATAGTCAAATCATCCTTTTTCCATCTAAGGAACATAGCATGGGTGAAACACTTGGTTCCATTGAAGGACCTTCCTACCCTGATCCACACCTTAGTTGCCAGTCATCTTGATTACTGCAATGCCCTTTATCTAGGGCTGCCAGGAGTGGATATCCACCACTTGCAGCTGGTGCAAAATGCGGCAGCTAGGTTGTTGACTGGAAGCCCGAGATCCAACCATATAACACCTGTGCTGCGCAAATTGCACTGGCTGCCTGTACAGTGGCGGATCACTTTCAAGGTCGCATTGAAGACCTATAAGGCCCTGCATGGGTTGGGACCCCACTACCTGAAAGAGCTCCTGATTCCTTACTGCCCCTCCTGCTCTCTCCAATCCTCTGGTGAGGGATTGCTGGAGATTCCCAGGGTAAACCTGAAAACATCTGGTGGAAGAACTTTTGCCTTTATGGCACCTACCCTGTGGAATTCTCTAACTTGCCAGACATGCAATAGCCTGACTGTAGAAGGGTTTAAAAAAGTTCTTAAGACCTTTCTATTTAAACAAGCATTTTTAGAAATGTAAATGATGTTTTAAATTGCTATGGATTTTAATATTGTATGTGAGATTGTGTAAAGGCGCCCTGAGCTTTGGAAGGGAGCCTCATATAAATAAATTTTTACCTACTTACTTACAGAATGCATGCCCATTATGGGCTCATTTGCATGCCTGCACTGGCCGGGATGTGCCAGGACAGCCGGACCCTCCACCCTGCCTGAACCTGCCACAGTAACGGAAACCCAGTCACATTTTTCAATAGTGTAGGTACCCCTTCCCTGCCCAATCCCCCACTGTTGAACAATATTGTTGCAAAACCCCATTTCCTTAGCGTAGTGTCCCCCCAACCCATCCCATACCCCAGTGCCCATGTACATATAACAGAACCCCTGGTTCCATAGTGTAGGGTGCCCCCCTCCCACCCGATCACTGTCCACATAGAATACCATTCCCAAAGTTTTGAGATGGGTGTCTCATCTCTGTTTTTTCCGAGATGCACCATGAATCTATTTTAAATATAATATTCTAGATCTCAAATTTCTGAACAGATTTGTCCTGACACAAAAATTCAAAATGGAAATGTTAAAGTTGACACTAGAAACAATACAAAAGACAACTACCTTGCATCAGTTGATCTAAACGACAGTTACTTGCACATACCCATAAGCAGGGCGCCATGTTTTCTGCGATATTGTGGTTGCAGCAACTGCCACAGAAACATGGTCCTGCTGCAGAAACAAGTCTCTAGCACAGAAACAGCATTTTTTGGTGCAGTAAAAATTGCCATCACCACTGAAAACCCCAACTAAATGGCTAAAATGATCGTGAACAAGCTTAAAATGGCATTGGTGTGAGTTGCTGGCAGCTCCATTAGACATCCATCCCTCCTGGGTTGCTTTAGTCAGTGGGGCCACCACTTTCCAACCCACTGAAACTCAGCCCTGAAGCTTATAACCATTATGGCTTTCTACAAACAGTGAGGGAACTTCAGGAAGTCCATTTCATGAGGAAGAATGGTGGTTCTATTTGCCAACTACAGAACTGTGCAATGAAAAGGTATTAGTAATTTTTACAGACAAAAAAATGGGAGGCTTTCCAGTCCTTTGTCTAATGTAAAATTGTCCAGCTACTCTCTAGTCTCACAGTAAATCCTTACAGAGTGGGACAGAAGAAGATATGGAAGCCGAGTATCATTGAAACAAACAACACCACCAGAGTTGATATGCATGAGCAGGAGGAAGCAACTAGAGCAGTGTTACAGAACAAACCATCACCACCAGGCTTCAAGCAAGTTGGTGGGAGGAGCCATTGGAGCAGCACTGTTTTGCAACCAGCAATAGTGGTCTTCAAGCAACTGGGCAGGCGAGGGAGGAATTCTCAGGAGCATAGCTGTGGTAAAGCAGCACTGGTCAGGTGGGAGGGAGCCATGGGACAATAAAACAGACTGTAGTGAAAAAATAAATATCCCGTCAATTCCCCCATGCCCTACATCCAATCCAAATCATGATGCCAGAATTGCTTTGCATTGCCTTGCTTGTGCATCTGTCAAACTGCCCCATGCTGCCTTTTCCTGAGCATTCTTTCTGGGTGACTAGATTTTATTTTGGGGCTCATTTGAGTTACCAAAGAATGCAGAACCCATCACAGAATTATTGCAGAATCACCGCAGAAGTGCTCATAGCCCGACCCCAGCAAGTATGAGGTCCTGCCGCAGAATGTAGGTACAGTTTGCAACAGTGAACACAGGGCCCTGTCCATAAGACCATGCCACTACAAGTACCTAAGATTTTATATACTGGGTCAGCATTTGCAGTATCAGGCACTGGTGTATGGCCTGGCATCAGCACCAAGAGTATTTACTGTATAAAAGTGTCATTAGTACTACCAGCCAACCTCAGGGAAATGGGCATCCACATAATATCATATGTGCATGACTAATACACACACAAATCCAGACTCAGTCTCACAGGGACAAAGAGATTGTCATAGCAGTCCTGAGAGATCATGGCTGGATAGTGAACAAAACCAAAAGATACATAACACTGACACAACTGATAGAACACCTGGGTGCAGAGATCAATATAGTTGAAGGCATGGAAAGGACATCCACCAAGAGGGTCAACACATGATGATGGTAACCAAAAACCTCAGGACCTGCAACTCAACAAATATAGCTCAGGTGGCAAAGGTACTAGAGTGTATGTCCTCGTGTTTTAGCTGGTACCATGGGCAGGAGGAACATGCGCCCTCTTCAAAACTTCCTAGTACAATACAGCTCTCCATCAGACGAAAATCTACAAACAAAAGTGTCTCTTACTGAACCAGTAAAAAACTCACTGTGGTGGTGAACCAAGAGGGGCAACCAGGTACAAGGTTCCCCCTGAAAATATCACATGAAGTAATAATAGAAATGGATGCAAGCCTCACAGGATAGGGTGCATCCATGAACAACAATGCCCAGGGAAGGTGGACAAAATCAAAGTCAAACTAACAATGAATGTACTCAAGATGACGGCAGTACTAACGGCACTGCAGGCTTTCAAGAAAATAGTTCAAGGAAGAACAATATTAATCAACTCAGATAACAGGGTGTCAGTAGCACACATATCCAAACAAGGGGAAACTAGAAGTAGGACCATGCAAAGGGAGGCAGCAAAAGTCCTGATTTGGAAAACTCAACACATAAGTGGACTGGCTAACAAGACAGCAAGTACACCCAGAGAAATGGCAACACCACAGACAGATATTTCAAAAGGTAAATAAAAGATGAGGTTAGTCCCAACAGATGTAATGGCCTCCAAGACTAACACACAAGTCAGCATGTACTTTTCCAGGTTAAGAAAGCAACAAGCCCTCAGGACAAATGCATTGTCACAGGACTGGTTCCACAGTCAGTCATACATGTTTCTCCTGCTACCACTAATCCCACAAGTTCCAGCAAAATTCAAACAATCCAAGAGAATAATAATCCTCACCACACCACACTGGCCCACGTGCAATTGATTCACCACAGTGGTGGTGACGGCCCTGTACAAATGGTACCTCCCATACAGACTAGACATATTGTCACAGGGCCCAGCATGCACAAAATAAAACTCACTGCCTAGCTCCTGAAATGCAGAGACTGTTAAACACTGGATACCATGAGTCAGTAATATCTACTATACTTCAGTCCAGAAGGTAGTCAACAACATCCACATACAGTTGACACAGAACATATTTTCATCACGGAGCAGATCAAAAGGCACAGATCCAGACGTGGCACGTAGCATTCATCCTGTTGTACTTGCAGGAGGGCCTAAACTAGAGACTCATAATGTAAGGACTGAAGAGCCATGGATATAAATGCAACACAGTGGTAGTTTACTCACCTGTTAAAGGTGATTGTGTTAGTTTATATCCATGACACTCCACAGCCCACCCTTACACAAGCACACATTATGGAACCTGAACAACCTGTAGGTCACACTATTACATACAACATATGTATAACTTCTTCATACATTTTCATTCTCTCTAGGTGACTTGAGTTTAGACAATGTAGTACTGTTGTAGGTAAATAAAATATCAATCAAAGCACAAGGGGGCCTATTCATGAAGCCCTGGCAGCAGATGCATGGCACGTGACATGTGAAAGGGCATACTACCATTTAAGGTAATGACTTCCTCCAATTGATGTCTTCTTTGGGCCTTACACAGGTGGTTTCCACTGCTACGCACAAATCTGGACACTCTTTAGATCTAGTCTTCCTTCTAGGGATCAACGCATTCGACATGGGGGTGGAACCAGTCACCTGGTCTGATCACCACATCATGAGGTTCAATTTTTGCACCCCCTGAAGACCAGCCCCTGTGGAGATGGTCAGGTACCGCCCATTACGGAATGTTACTCCACAAGGTCTGGCAGCGGTCCTTGACCTCTCATCCTTCAGTTCGGTGAGCAATGGCCCAAGCGTTGGTGCTGGCCTATAATAAGGCAAATCACGGCGGCTCACCAGTTCTATTGCTCCCTGTGCGTGAGCACCCCAGTCCCTGGCCCGGAGCCCATGGTTCGATGGGACCCTGAAGGAGATGCAGAGACAGGGGCGAAGGTTAGAGCGTCGCTGGCACAGGTCCGCCTTTATGCCGACCACTCTAGATTGATGGAACATTATGTTAACTATCAATCTGCAATCACCATAAGAAGGCAGAATTCTGTCAGGAGATTGCAGTTGCTCAGAATCGTAGGCTCAGCTGTTTCGAGAACTGTAGACAGACTGTGCAACCAGCCTGCCATGTTGGGAAAGCTTTTTAGCAAGAGATGCGACGAGCTGCTTCGATACTTGCAACTAAAGTGGCCGACATCAGGAAGAACCTGGGTCCGGTAAGCTCTATGGGTGAAGCTTTTGGACAGCATGAGATGACAGTGCCTCATTTCTCCTGGAGTTCCTTTCGACGACCTGAGTTCGTGGACATTATGAGGATCATCCATTCTATGTGCCCCACAAGTTGTGGCTTGGATCCCGGTCCGACTCCCCTCATTTTGGGTTGTTTGGACATCATTGGTCCGGTCCTGGCGCAAATAGTCTGGTGCTCCTTGGAATTAGGTGAGTTTCCCTGCTCCTTGAAAGAGACTGTGGTAACTCCTCTCTTGAAGAAAGCTTCCTTGGACCCGGACTCTTATTCTAGTTATCGACCTATTCTAACCTCCCTTTATTGGGAAGGTTATCGAGAAGGTCGAGTGGTTCAACTGGATGACCATTTAACCATCCATAATGTCTACGAATCCTTCCAGTCGGGCTTCCGTAAAAGACATAGCACCGAGACTGCGCTGGTTCGGGTGTTAAATGATCTTCTGATGGCGAGGGATCAGAAGAGATGTTCCATTCTTGTTCTTCTTGATCTCTCTGCAGCCTTTGACACAGTGGACCACATGGTGCTATTAGCTCGCCTGGGGCAAATTTGTGGAATGTCTGGAACCGTTTTGCAATGGTTCACGTCATTCCTTACCGGGAGATCGCAGAGAGTTGTGTCGGGGATTTTTTCCTCTGACCCAATTCCTCTGTTGTGTGGAGTGCCCCAGGGATCCGTGCTGTCGCCCATGTTGTTTGCAGTGTATATGCTGCCCCTCGGAGGTATCATTAGACGATATGGGCTGAGGTTTCACTGCTATGCGGATGACACCCAGCTCTATCTGTCTTTTGCACCCGACCAGGATGGAGCTCTCTCGGTGTTTAACAACTGTCTGAGGGAGATCCAAGACTGGATGGATTCTAGTTGGCTAAAGTTGAACTCGGAGAAAACAGAGGTGCTGGTAGTGGATCCTGGTGGTCGGGTGGTGAGCCGGATATCGGTGCTCCATCTGGAATTATTCTTGGTGGAGTATCTTTGCCGTCCTCAGAACGGGTGGCGTCTTTGGATTCATTCTTGACGATAGGCTGACTCTTAAAGCTCAGGTGTCAGCTGTTGTCAAGACTTCCTTTATCATCTCAAGAATATTGCCAGGTGAAGCATCTTGTTCCGTTTGACTCCTGCCTACTTTGGTTCATGCTTTGTATCTTCACGCTTAGACTATTGCCAGCGCCCTGTACTTTGGGCTTTCTGGGGTTGAAATCCATCGCCTACAGCTGGTGCAGAATGCTGCAGCCGGGTTTTGACTGGGACAAGTCGGTTCTGTCATATTACTCCCGTGCTGTGCGAACTGCACCTGGCTGCCTATCTTGATGGTGGATCCTGCCCCAAAGTCATTTGCTGACTTTCAAAGCCCTTCACGACCAGGGTCCAGCCTATCTGAAAGACCTCCTGGTGCCTTACTGCCCTGACCGATCACTCTGCTCGGCCGACATGGGGTTGTTAGAGATCCCAAGAGTGAGTTTGAAATCTTCTGGCAGCAGAGCATTTTCATATGCTGCACCCACTCTTTGGAACTCTCTACCATGTCGGATATGGCAGTGCACCTCCGTGGAACTCTTTAAAAAGAATTTGAAAACTTACTTGTGGAGCATGGCTTTTTTAGATAATTAGTTATTTATTAATGCTTGGATTTTATTATCATATATTTTATCTTGTTGTATGCTGATTTTATGTACATGTTTGTTTATGTAGTGTTTGAATTGTTTTAAGTTGTTCAGCACCTTGATATATTGAAAGGTGCTATATAAATAAAATTATTATTATTATTATTATTGTGTGCACTATAGCATGGCAGTATTCATGAATGACAGTGCATCTTGCACAGGGAAGGCAGACATGTAGCTATGCACCACACATAGTAGGCACACGCCTGGGGGGGATGGCCACATAGTGGAGTGTGCATGGCACTATACACACATGCACAACCTGCCCTACATTACCCAGGCATGTGGGCCAGGATGCACATCAATACATGGGGTGGAGGACAGCCATAAACCCCAGGCTCATAACACAGGCACACAAGGTGCAGCAGGGAATGGAAAGCATGCACAGCTCCACAGGCACAGCACCAGGCAGATGCTACTGCAAAGACACCCCACAGCTGGCAGGACACAGAGTGATACCTTGCAGGTTGCCCAGTGGTGGACATGACATACACTGGCACCAGGGAATGCGCAGAACGTCAGGCACATCACTATAATGGAACAGACAGACTGGAAGAAGACACCCACAGTAAGACACACACTCCATCAGAAAGCATCAGGAAGCACCACAGAGAGTAATATGGACACTGTGTGATGGCCACACAGACTTGCCAGCATCCATGGGCATTGGTGGCCATCCCCCACCCTGCCCATGAACCCAGACAGTGCCCCGAATGCAGAGTAGGGTGGCATATGAGAAACCATGGATGCAAAATCCCCCTGAGGATGCAGCCACCAACACAGGTGAGTAGACCATGCATAGACTCAGGACAGAGCCAGTGTGTGCCTCTGCCACACATGGCAAGCACTGTGAAGAACACACACCCCAAAGCCCAGATGGGCACCCCACTGTGTGGACCACCAGTGCATGCCACAGCACAAGCCAAAGGGATGGATGCAGGGACAGTGCATCCCCCTGTAGCACAACCAAGCACACACCCCCAGGCATCACCAGGTGTAGCAGCATGCCAGCAGAGATGTATAATGCAGCCCCCCAATCCTGATGGCAAACACATACCACCACCAGGAATGAGGACATCAGTGTATGTCAGAACAGATGGCTTTAATGAGGCATGAATAGCAACAAAGGGGCCACACAGGACAACACAGCCATCATGTAAAACTGGTCCCCGCAAAGTCCTCTGCATCCTACAAGTCCCCACTGGACCCTGGTGGGGTGGTAGAGGTGTAGCCCCTGAGGTGAAGCACCAGGCCTCACTGTTGTCCATGATATCCCTAGAAGAGAATAGAGAGAAGACAGCCATAAGTGATGGGGATATGGTGGGGTGACACTGACAACAGCAGACACACACATGCACTACAGTCAACAGAACAACGTACCTTTGAGGGCTCAGCCATGGCCCACATATCCCCCACCTCATCCTTGTAGTGGATGTCAGACACAACCATCCTCCAGGACAGGTGATATGGTAGGTACATGGGTATCTGATGCCATCACGACAACATCATGTGGGATGCAGACCCCCCCCCCCAACTGCACCCACCTCTCCAGGACAAGTACATCTGGGCTCCCATGGAAGTCCTGTGGAGACACAAGGAGAGGGCAGAAAGTTAGCAGTACAGCACATAACACCCAGGACACACATGGACACCACCAGTAGGGGAAACACAAAGGGCACAGCACACAGTGACACTCCTGGTGGGCAGCAGAAGGTGTACACTACAGGAGGGTTTGCAACAAGTAATAGGTGTACATACCACAGGTACCCCATACATACAGGACCTGTGGGACATGGATATGACAGTAGCACACATAGAAACATAGAATCATACACATTGACGGCAGATAAGGACCACTTGGCCCACCCAGTCTGCCCATTTCCCTACCTATTGGATAGGCTGCAGATTCTAGTTAACCAACAGCCTACTTCCTCCCACCCACCACTATAATTGCCTTATGTCTGTCACATGCATTCTTGAATTCCCCCACTGTTTTAGACCCCACAACCTCCCCAGGAAGGTGGTTCCATGCATCCACCACTCTCTCTGTGATGATAACATTTCTCACATTGCCCCTGAGCCATCCCCCCCCCCCCATCTTTAAATTGTGCCTCCTTGTTCTTGCACATCTCTTTTTCTGAAAGATGCCACCCTCCTGGACTTTGTTGATTCCCTTGAGGTACTTGAAAGTTTCTATCATGTCCCCCCGTCCCTCCTTTCATCAAGGGTATACATATTAAGCTCTCTCAGTCTCTCTTCATATGGTTTATGATGCAGACTATGCACCATTTTAGTTGCCCTCCTCTGGACTGCCTCCATCCTGTCTATGTCCTTGTGGAGATAGGGTCTCCAAAACTGCATGCAGTACTCCAGATGGGGTCTCATCAACTGTCTGTACAGAGGGATAACCACTTCCCTTTTTCTACTTGTGATGTCTCTCCCTATGCATCCCAGTATCTCCTCGGCTCTCCTTACTGACTTCTCACACTGCTTGCCCACCTTTAGGTCATCTGATATGACTACCCCCAGGTCGCTTTCCATAATTGTTGTTGTTAGTTCCTCTCCTGCCATTGTGTACTCTACTGGGTTTTTGTTTCCCAGGTGCATTACTTTGCACTTCTTTGCATTGAATCTAAGTTGCCATACATCTGACCATTCCTCCAACCTTGCCAAGTCCCTTCTCATCCTTTCCACCCCCCCTTGTGTATCATCTCTGTTACAGATCTTTGTGTCATCTGCAAAGAGGCATACCTTTCCTTTCAGACCCTCTGCAATGTCACCAATAAAGACGTTAAAGAGGACTGGACCCAGTACTGAACCCTGAGGTACTCCACTAGTAACCCCCCTTTCTTTGGAGTGAGTTCCATTCACTATTGCCTTCTGTGTCCTGTTGTGCAGCCAGTTTGCTACCCAGGCTACCACCCTGGGACCTACTCTCAGGCTGGCTAACTTGATTATTAATCTTTTGTGTGGGACTGTGTCAAATGCCTTGCTGAAGTCTAGGTAGGCCATATGCACAGCCTCTGCCTGGTCTATTACTTTGGTCACCCAGTCAAAGAAATCGATTGGATTCGTCCAACATGACATTCCTGCTGTGAATCCATGCTGTCTGGGTCCCTGTGCCCTGCTGACCTCTAGGTACTCGACAATTCTTTCTTTCAGAAGTGATTCCATCATTTTCCCTACCACTGAGGTCAAACTAACAGGTCTGTAATTTCCTGCTCCCACTTTTGTGAACGGGAATCACATCTGCCCTCCTGCAGTCCTCAGGTACCACCCCATCCTCCCATGATTTGTTAAAAAGGGTGGTCAGTGGTGTCATTAGGTCCCCCCTTAGTTCTGTTAAGATTCTGGGGTGAATACCCTCAGGCCCCATTGCTTTGTCCACCTTGAGTTTTAGGAGTTCTTTCAAGACTCTTTCTTCTGTACCCCTACCCAGAGTGCTTCTACTGTTTGGTTTAGGTAACTCCTCCTCTTCTTCATTTGTAAATACTGAGCAAAAGTGTTCATTCAGTAACTCTGCCTTTTCACTGTCTCCCTCTGCCCACCTCCCCTCTCCCTTATTAATCTTCAGTATCCCTCCCTTAACCTTTCTATGCTCCCTAATGTACCTATAAAAGGTTTTATCCCCCTTCTTAACTGAGTTGGCTATCTTTTCCTCGGTTTGGGTCTTTGCTATTCTGACTGCCTTCCCCACTTCTTTCTGCTTTAACTGATACAGTTCCCTATAGTGCGTCTTCTGTGATTCCTTATACTTTCTGAATGCTACCTTTTTCTCCTTAACCTTCCCTGCCACCTCTTTTGAGTACCATAGTGTTTTTTTACTCCGCTTTGTTTTCTTTATTTGTTTCACACAACGGCTTGTTGCCTCCCTGATGGCAGTTTTGATTTTCCTCCATTGTTCTTTCACCCCTCCTTTCTGCCCATTCGTATTCTCCCGTTTTGCCAAAGTCAGCCCTTCTAAAGTCCAATATCCTTGTTTTAGTATGGCTCGTCTCCATGGTTGTGCTTATTGTGAACCACACTGTGCAGAGGTCGCTTGATCCCAGATGCCTACTGACTTCTAAATCTGTGATCCTCTCTCCATTTGAGAGTACCAGGTGTAATATTCCTCCCTCCTGAGTGGGTTCCAACACTAGCTGTCTAAGGCATGGCCCCTATAGAGCATTTGCCCATGTCCTGCCCTCTGTCAAGCTCTGTACCTCAGCGTTTACCTTGCTAACTGCCATGTTTTGTTTTGGGGAGGCTTGAAATTTCCTGCTTCCTATCAGCACCTCCCCCATTGGCTAGTTTAAAAGCTTGCCAAGGAAACATTTAAACCTATCACCTAGGAACATGGTTCCCTTCCTGGACAGATGCAGACCATTGTGCCAGTATAGACCTACATCTCTCCAGGTGGACCCCCAGTCCCCAGTGAAACCAAAGCCCTGTGCTCTCCACCCATTTTGCAACCATTCATTAAACTGCATGGTGTGCAGTACCATAGCCTTAGCAGAGTAAGAACACATCCACTCACCCACTCTGGCTCTGTGACCTCCCAGATATCACCCCTGGAGGCTGTCAGTATATGCAGTGGAGGACACACACTGAAGTCTGCAGGGGTACACCTCCAGCCACCCAACCTCCGGCACAGACACACTGCAATAGTGTACTGAACTTGCAGCCACTATGTCAGGTTACAGACTGGCATTCTGGGTGGTGACCCCTGCTGATGTGCAGAACCTCATGGGCATGTTGGGTCATGGACCACTTAAAGGGGGACTTGCCTCTGTGGCAGCAGTTGTTCCGCATGGTACACAGCAGTCTACAGTGAGTAGTAGCTGTCTGAACGAGAGGTGCAGTGACCACACAAGGTCTGCAGGAAGTGCCCTGGGCTACTCATGAATGTTCTCCTGTGGGAGGGCAAAAAGGGGAGGGAAAGGACTCCAAGCAGATGATACAGACCCAGGATATTCAGGCCATATGCCACTGTGGCTCAGCTCCGTAACAGACAGTGCACTGAGTGGTACCACCAGGCACATGACATGATCTTAGAGCTCTATCAAATGCTCGAGGAGCATAGGTCACATGCTATGTTTGTGAAAATGAAAATCATGTTTGCCCTGTCATACTATGCCACATGTTCCTTCCACAGGGTCACTGAGGATGTCACAGGTGTTAATCAGCCATCCATGTTAAGGGCCCTGCACCAGGTCAAAGGAAGCTTTGCTCCAACATTTGCATGACCATATATGAATCCCCATTCTATGCTATGTATGGCATGCCCAATGTATTGGGTGCTATAGACTGTACCCATGTGGCCATCATAGCACCTACCATGGACGAGGAAGCATACAGGAGCAGAAAGGGTTTCCACAGCATCAACTGCCAGACACTATGTGACACAGATGGTATCATCACCAATGTGTGTGCCAAGTACACCAGGTCAACCCATGACATGTACATATTCAATGGATCCAGGCTGAGTGACCACCTCACAGGATGTGGTGGTGTCAATGAGTGGATACTGGGTGAGTATGGAGGTTTCACACATGCTACACAGCTGTACACACTGCCATTGGACACCAACATGTCCATTCTGTACCTAATGCCCAGGGAGAGTCGGATAACCACTCTTATCATACCTGATGACCCCATTCCAGATGCCGCATAGCTGGGAGAAAGAAGCATACAATGAGGCGCACAGGAGAACATGTGCCATCATCGAAAGGACCAATGGTGCTGAAGATGTGATTCCATTGCCTGGATCACACTGGTGGCATGATGATGCTGGTCCATAAGAAGGCCTACAGAGTGATAACCACATGTGCCATGCTGCCTAACATAGCCAATTCGAAACAGCTACCCATGCCTGATCACCAGGATGCTGCCCCACAGGGTGAAGAGGAAGGGATGACCCGTGGCACCATTGTTCTGAGACGCTGTTTGGCTGAGTGACACACCATGCACTCATGCATGGGTCATTCAGGAGATAGGGTGCATGCCAGTGGCAGAGTATTGAGGCCTATATGTCATGAGTGCCCATATGGGGGTGAGCCTGGGTATCCCATACCATGTATGCTGTACATTACTGTCCATGTCAGGGGGACGTTGTGTCATGCTCCAGCTGTTGCAGGCCCTGTAAGGTGGGTGGGTTGCAACAAAACAGCTCTACTATGTGCGTCATCAGGAAGATCACTGTACCATCCGCCACTGCTGCTTGTGGCATATTTTATGTTTTTGACTTGTTTGTAATAAAGCTTGACCTTTTACAATAACAGTCTGAAGTAGTGCCAGTTTTGTTTGCTGCTCTGTAAGGTGGGTACCTGCAGGTGGTGGCAACAGGTGCCCCACCCCATACTGGGAGACATAGTTTATAAGTGTGGCCCCCAGGGGTCCTAGATGTGGCCCATGCCCTAGGGGGTGGGGTTCATGGGTGTGGCCCCCGCCCCAGAGGTATGTGTCATAGGTGTGGCCCCCATCTCATGGGGTGGGTTCATGGGTGTACCGTGTGATCCTTGGAGGGGGGCTGGGAAGGCATGTATGTATGTATGTAGGGCTGTGTGCTGGGGCTATTTCATGAGCAACTGCAGGTGTGTAGGTGCCACTCTGCACTGTGTGTGGACTGCCTTACAACCTCCTAGCTGTTTTCCCTAAGATGTGTGGAGGAGTGTGTAACTAGGTGGCATGGCTGTACTTTTGTCTTGCCTCCCCACCCCTGTGTGGCCTTTGGTCTCCATATGGCCCCAGGCCTTGCTGCCCCTGTGTGTCCCACAGGTCCCCTGGCATGCAGGTGGATTCCAAACCCTGGGACGTGGAGCCTGCCACCACCTCCTGTGTCCCTGGTGGGCAGGCAGATACCTCCGTTTCAGCACCCTGCATGGGTGTCTCTGTGCTGTGGGGTTGGTGGGTGACTGCCAGTACAGCACAGTACTCTGTGCCACAGTAAGCGGGGTGCCACTGTATCGGTCCCTGGTGAGGCCTCATATGGAATACTGCATCCAGTTTTGGAGGCCACACCTCAAGAGGGACATAGGCTGGAGACGGTAGAGAGAAGAGCAACAAAAATGGTGCAGGGCTTGCATCAAAAATCATACGAGGCAAGACTATGTGAACTCAACTTATACTCCCTGGAGCAGCGCAGGAGTTGGGAAGATATGATAGTCATTTAAAGTACCTGAAGGGAAACAACATAGTGCAGGTGCAAAACCATTTTCAGGTGAATGACTATAACAGCACAAGAGGGTAAGACCTTTGCCTTAAAGGAGGGAGGTTCAGGACCAACCTGAGGAAGTTCTTCTTCATGGAAAGTGTGGCCAAACCTTGGAATAGCCTGCCAGAGGAGATAGTGGGGGCAAAGATGGTGAGTGAATTCAAGAGAGCATGGGACAGACATTGCGGGATACTCAAACAGTCAACCAGTATGGAGAAAGCTAAGTGGGGGGGGGGTAGGAAACCATGGGCAGACTAGATGGATCACACAGTCCCCATCTGCCAGCAGTTTCTATTGGAATGTGGGTGTCAGCGGGGAGGGAGCATGCAGCTGTACCCCAGACCCTATGTGTCCACCTGGTGGCATCTGGAATGCCACATCCTGGCCTGGCCTGCTGGTGGAACAGGCTGGCTTGCTGTGCCAGCCCCAGATAGCAGATTAGTTGCTAGCCAATCTAGGATGTCTCCTGTTCATTCATGGGCATGCCACAGCCCACACATACACACCTCTGTGATCAGGTTCCTCAGGGTGTCAGTGTTTTCCCACTGGGTCTGCAGGTGGTCCAATTCCAGCTGGCACTGTCTGGGATAGCAGGTCCGTATGGCAGACTGTAGTGTTGTCCTGCATGCGCTGTGTGTCAGGTGTGCTGAGGGCTCTTCATCACCACTATCTGCATGCCCTTGTGGGGTGGCATGGTGGCCCCTATGTCTCTGGGTCACGTGTGCAGGATTGGTGGTCATCCTGCATGTCTGGGCTTATATGGCTGTGATGGCTGCTCTTGAAGGCCCAGTCTTACAGCACGGGGCAACTGGCTATGTGGTGGCCATGGGGTTAATTCAGGTTGGGTGGGCATTTGCTGGCTCCTGTCAAGTGTCTGAGCCAGGTCCTGTATGGCCTCTGATATCTTCAGCATGGTCTCAGATTTGGTGTTCTCCAGGGTGCCCATCTCCACTGCTGTTGTCCTGTGTCCCCTACACTGCACTTGTGGGCAACAGTACATTGGCTGGTTACTTACTGGTGCATTGGCAGGCATTGGCATGCATTAATCCAGCCACAATGTGGTCCACATACCTGCGCCATCCGTGTCTGTGTCCCCTATGTTTCCTGCTTCATGATGGTCAACAGCAGCACATAGGTGCTGGCAGTGGTCTCCTGATCTGCAGGGTGAGAGACAAGACTGTTGGTTATGCCGTTGAGTCATATAACTCCTTCCTTGTGTCCCAGTCACTATGCCACATACTCAGCAAGGTGTCAATGTCCTCCATTTCCCCACATAAGTCAATGAGGGTGTTGGCCACCATCCTCTCAATGGGCAATAGTGTTAGCTCTTGTATGGGTAGTCCCCCACTTGTGTTGAGCTATGCCTATTCCGTGACACCAAACTTTTGCTTCATAGCTAACTGGAGATCACACCACTTGTACTTGACAGCCACAAGTGTCCATGCTTCCAGATCAGCTTAATTGACAGTGGCGTGCATGTCCAGCCATATCCTGGCCATGACCTCCACTGGGGTTTTCAGGGACTCCAGGCCATACAGCACCCCACAGTTGTCACAGATGACCACCACCATTGTTGCAAGGTGGCCACCTATGAAATTGCTGGACCAGGACCTAACAGTACCATGCAACATGTACCATCTACAGCCGTCAGCCCATCCCCAGCCAGGGCATGTAGCCTCTTGCGGAGGTAAGTGTGGCATTGGCACAGCACCTCTGTCTCCACACCCTGCTATTGTGTGCTCCTCCACCATGACTTTTATATCCTTGTGCCCACGTACGGTGGTGCACATGCTAATATATAGTGGGGTAAAGTGGGGGACCTGTGTGTTTGGTCTGCCCTGCTGTTTCTGCACGTGGCACTGTATGCATCCATTTGCCATGCCTCTGCCTCAGCTCCCACTGCCTGCACCTTTATTAATGTTGTTTAATTTTTTTGGCTGGGCAGGGCACATAGCTGCATGCTTGCATTATGTCACATTTGCATGCAGTGTCTGTGCCTTCGTGAATAAGATCCAATAAGAGTTGTCTGTTTTGTCAGAGCTTGTGTAGTTCAGTTTTTCCAAAACACTCATCTGGGGAAGTATCTAACTGGGGACAATGGGTCATCTGGAACCTTGACAGACTAGAGAAATGTGATCCTAGGTCACGTGTGCACCAAGCAGCCTTTCAAGTGGACCTTGAACCCATGATATAAGGAATGGCGTGCCATGGATATAAACTAATACCAACTCCTTTACCTGATGAGTAAACTACCATTTTGTTTGTCCTCTCTTATTCGTAGTTTAAATAATTTTATTGCACATTCTTCTAAAGACTCCTCTCACTCACGTCTATGGGGGTTATGTACGAATGGGTGGAAAGTACGCACCACAGGCACATGTCTCACTTGGGTAGCTCCACGTCAGCGGACAGGTGCACACAGGCTGGTATTCACAAAGGGTTGCCACCTATCCGCAGCCCCACTCCCCTGGCATGCCCCCCCTGGCATGCAGGAGAGTGCAGTACGCTTAAGGGGAGGAGTAGTAGAACCAGGTGGACATCCAATCAGATATCCATCCTGGGACCCATAGTGGACCACTTGCACAAGAAGGTGTGGGCCCGGGTGCATGAATAGCTAACACAGGCACTAGGACCCACAGGTCCATGGCCAGTTGGCCAGAGGAACTCTTCAGCAGCCCGAGTGGTGCCATGGCCTCCCACCCATGACCAAACTGACACCAGGACGACCCCTACCCCAGGCCCTTACGCCAGCCACCTCCCTGCCCCTGCACACATCATTGCCCATGCCCAGTCCCGGCATCAGTAACCCCCCCCAGTAGAACCACAGCCCTGGTCTGACATCCAGGGATGGCCACCCCCTTCCCCAACCATAGCCCTGTCTCTGTGTCCATGTATCAGTGCAGCCCTCATGCACTAGAATGGTACCCCATGGGAACTTGTATACCCCCAGCCAGTAGATGACATCGGTAGCAATGCCCTGCAGTGCACACCCCCTGACCCCCGACCCCTGGTCTGACACCGTGTCATTGGTGATTTGGTGGTGGCCCTCACTGGTGGCACTGACAACACCACCCCATCCCCCATACCTGCCAGCCAGTGCTGCCACCAGAGATGGCTGGTGGCACAGCCCTCCACACACCTCCTTGGCCGCTGGCCATCTAAGTAATGCTGGAAGCATGTTATTATATATAGTCAGCACATTGCCAGCATTACCTGAATAGCTGGCAACCAAGGAAGTGTGTGGAGGGATGTGCCGCTGGACGTCTCTGGTGGCAGCACTGCTGGCAGGTAGGGGGGATGGGGGTGGTGATGGTAGTACTGTGGGGATGTGGTGGGGAATAGGGCTGTGTTGAGTGGTATGGAGGGGTCTGCACTTTGTCAGGGATGGGGCTTCTATCTGTGGCCTGTATAGTGTGGTTACACATAGCTACTGCTTCCCATTCTCACAGGTTACAGGACAGGATCTTCATTCCACTAACCTCATCTGTATGCTCAGTGAATTCTCACACAGTGTTGTCACTACTGGCCATACCTTGACACCACATGGCACATTTATTACCTGGCTTTGCTTTCAGAGCATGCAGCTGACTAAAAAAGCTACAGATTTTCTTACTGATAAATCACTTCTATCTCAGCAAGAGTCAGTCCCTGTGGCCGGCCCGGTGGCGCTGAGGGTTGGGTGCTGGATGCCACACCTCACGCCACCCTGGCAACCCGAGTTCAGGAACAGACTTGGGCCGCTGGGGGCTGGCAGGGGAGAGGAAGGATTGAGTGTCTGATGACTGCTCTCCTCTCCTCTCTCTGGGGTGGGTAGTGGGGCTTGCATCACCCTGTAGCGGCGACTGGCAGAGGCCAGCCGCACTACAGTTGGCATGCAAAAAGTGGAGGGAAAGCACAGCGGGTTCAGCTGTACATGCACTGTATGCCATTGCATGTCCGAGCTCTCCATAAGGAGAAAATGTGGAAAAATGCAGAGGGGCAATCTTCGTGGCTGATATGGCCACGCCTTGCGCCCGTAGAGACCTGAGAGGGTGTGTGCCCAGTTGGTGCGAGGCGATAAAAGGCTGACCCACTGGGAGTGGGGTTTGTGTGGCCTTGCACGATCGAGTCTGGGGTGCAGGGCTAGTGGATGGAGATTGTGGGGCCGCCTGTTTAGGAGGGGTAGAAACAAGAGTAATATAAAAAAGAGTCAGTGCCTGCTGGGATTAAGCAAACATATATTTTATTAGAAGCAGGGGGTCTCATTTAAGGAAAAAAAAAGAAGAAAGTCACTGTGCGTTTCTCTGTTTGGGGAAGGAGTCTGTATCCACTTAGTTTCTTAAATCAGGAGCAGAGAGAGAAGTTAATTGGGGGTGAGGCTTGAGCAGTAAAAAAGCAGCTGTCTCCAATAACAGCTTCCTGCTGCTAGTTTCCGGCAGAGGGAATCTTGCTTTCAGAGCAAGCAGCTAACTAAAAAAGCTACAGATTTTCTTACTAATTGCCCTCCTTCCCAACCTAAGCCAGTTTTACTTTTATAGCCACTGGATTTGACTAACAACAGCAAATTCCTGTTTGGCAGTAGGAAGGGAAGGATCACTCAGGCACATTAATTTCAGCAACCTTGGAGGAAAAAAAATAGCTCTTTCGACACCCCAGCTGCTGGAGGTCTGAGTCCAAGCAAGAAGGAAGGAGACTGCTGAAGACTACAGGAATTTCCTGTCCCAGAACAGGAAGTGTGAGAGTTGTAAGGGTACATAGGCAGTAGGAAAGTAGGTGGAAAATGTGCAGAGGGAGGAGAGAGTAAGCATAAAAAGCAACAGGAGAAGGGACACAAAATAAGTCATGATGAGAGTGGTGCAGTGCAATGGCTGTGGGGCAGCAGTGTTCCGGGACACATTCTGGAGGATGCGATGCTGCCCTATTTGCAGGCACCTCTTTGGTCTGAGGGAGGAGGTTGCCCCTCTCCAGGCTGACCTGGCTAGGATTTGTGAAACCTCTTCCCCCACCCAGGAACCATCAGGGCCACCGCTGCTACCTCAGAGGCTGCCAAGAAAGAGCAGCGGTTGGACCAAGGTGGGCTCAGGGAGGGAGAGGGTGATGGAACAGAGGTGCATCCCTCCAGCAGTACCTCTCCACATTTCATATGCTGTTCTGGCAAAGAATGGTTCCTCTAAGGAGGCACCTGCAGTGGAGACCAAGGAGGATGCTGGGAACCTCCACAAAAGAGACCCACAGGAGGGTGGCATGAGACCCCACAGGGGAAGGAAACAACTCCTGGTGGGGGACTCAATCATTAGTGGGGTAGAAGTGGGGGAGGAAGGGGAGAGGGAAGTAAGGTGCCTGCCTGGCACCATGGCTCTGAGGGACAGGAAGCAAATCCTCAGGATCAAGGGAGCAGCTGCATGAGGGAGGGAGATGGATGTCATTGTCCACCTAGGGACAAATGACCTGGCTGTGAATGGGATCAGAGCAGAGTAACAGGAGTTTGTAGAGTTGGGGTGGGGCCTTAGAAAAGTAGCACGTATGGCAACCTTCTCTGAGGTGCTGCCTGTCTATGGTAGGGATGATGCTAGGGTACTCCGAACCATGGGATTCAATGAATGGTTGAAAAATTGGTGTGGAGCTCAGGGTTTTGGCGTCACTTGGTACTGGGGAGCTACCTGGAGGGATGCAGGCCTATACTGGTGCGATGGTCTACATTTGTCCAGGGGGAGAACCAGGATCCTAGGTAATAGGTTTAAATGCTACATTAGCAAGCATTCAAACTAGCCAAGGGGGGAGGCACTGAAAAGGAGCAGGGAAATCCCAGCCTCCCCCCACAAAACACAGTAGTTAGCGAGGTAAACACCAAGGTAGAGAAGTCATTCGGGAGCAGGACAGGAGTAAATGCAAAAAAAAGGCAAAGGTAGTAAGGACAGGGATGGGACTAAAGGGGGTAAGACCATCAAAAAATAATGGAGGGCGATGAGTACCAATGCCCATAGTCTCTGTAACAAGCTCCCGGAAGTAGTGGCCTTGATGGAAGAGGGATACCTGAATATTGCGGCAGTCACTGAAACATGGTATACAGAGAACCATGACTGCGATGTCAATATAGCAGAATACACAATCTATAGGAGGGACAGGGAGGATAAAAGGGGAGGAGGAATAGCTCTCTATGTAAGGGAAGGGATTAAAGCAACAGAACTAAAGAGTAAACATGAAGTAGATGAGTCACTATGGGTCACTCTGGAGACAGAAAATGGCACCACAATCCGCATGGGAGTCATGTATAGACCTCCATCTCAGGGGGAGAGAATGGATAACAAAATGATAGAAGGCATCCTTAAAATGGCAGAAAAAGTGAAGATATTGTTAATGGGAGACCTGAATATGCCAGATGTTAACTGGAGCACATTTGCTGCAGGCAAATCCAGGAGCAGGGTCATTCCTGATGCCCTACAAGGGTCATGCCACAGACAGCTAGTATTGGAACCCACTCGGGAGTGAGCAGTCTTAGACCTGGTACTCTCAAATGGGGACAGAGAAAGGATCTCTGATTTAGAAGTGGGTAGCCATCTGGGAACAAGCAACCACCAAACAGTGTGGTTCACAATAAACACAGCCATGGAGTCAAGCCATACAAAAGCAAGAGTATTGGACTTTAGGAGGGCTGACTTTGGGAAAATGAGAGAGTGCCTCAGAAAAGCACTAGCAAATGGGCAAGAAGGTGGGGTGGAGGAACAATGGGGAATAATCAACAGAGCCATCACAGAGGCAACAAGCCTTTGTGTAATGCAAATCAATAAAACAAAATGAAGGAAAAAAACACTATGGTTCTCAAAAGAGTTGGCAGGGAAGGTTAAGGAGAAAAGGATAGCATTCAGAAAATATAAGGAAACACAGAAGGAGCAGGACAGAGAACTTTATCAGTTAAAGCACAAGGAGGCAGGGAAGGCAGTCAGAATAGGAAAGGCTCAAACCAAGAA
The DNA here is from genome assembly GCA_016271365.2 of Neoceratodus forsteri. Lineage (NCBI taxonomy): Eukaryota > Metazoa > Chordata > Ceratodontiformes > Ceratodontidae > Neoceratodus > Neoceratodus forsteri. The sequence goes on along the minus strand of CM057450.1, from coordinate 925,478,452 downwards.
AAAGATAGTTAATTCTGTTACGAAGGGAGATAAAACCTTTTTATAGGTACATTAGGGAGTGAAGAAAGACCAAGGGAGGGATACGGAGACTTAATAAAGGGGAGGGAATGTGGACAGAGGGTGATAGTGAAAAAGCAGGGTTACTGAATGAATATTTCTGCTCAGTATTCACAACAGAAGAGGGGGGGTACCTAAACTAAGCAAGAGAAACACTCTGGATGGGGGGGTCGATACAGTCCAGTCACATAAGAAAGGGTTTAAAAAGAACTCTTGAAACTGAGGGTGGACAAAGCAATGGGGCCTGATGGAATTCACCCCCAGAATTCTAGAAGAACTAAGGGTAGGACTAGTGACACCACTGACTAGTCTCTTTAACAAATCATGGGAGGATGGGATGGTAACTGAGGACTGGAGGAGGGCAGATGTGATTCCACTTCACAAAAGTGGGAGCAGGGCAGAGGCAGGAAACTACAGACTGGTTAGTTTGACCTCAGTGGTAGAGAAAATGATGGAATCACTTCTGAAGGAAAAAATTGTTGAGTACCTAGAGGCCAGTGGGGTACAGGACCCAAGGCAGCATGGATTCACAGTGGAAAGGTCATGTCAGACAAATCTAATAGATTTCTTTGACTGGGTGACCAAAGTAGTAGACCAGGGAGGGGCTGTGGATATGGCCTACCCAGATTTTAGTAAGGCATTTGACACAGTTCCACACAAAAGATTAATATACAAGTTAGCTAGCCTTGCAGTGGGTCCCAAGGTGGTAGCATGGATAAAAAAATGGCTGGACAACAGGGCCCAGAGGGTAATAGTAAACGGAGTTGACAGTGAAGAAAGGAGGGTAACCAGCGGGGTACCTCAGGGTTCGGTACTGGGACCTGTCCCCTTTAATGTCTTCATAAGTGACATTGGAGAGCACCAGGAAGGAAATGTATGTCTCTTTGCAGACAACACAAAGATCTGCAACAGGGTTGATACACAAGGTGGGGTGGAAAGGATAAAAAGGGACTTGGTAAGGTTGGAGGAATGGTCAAATGTATGGCAGCTCAGATTCAATGCAAAGAAGTGCAAGGTAATGCACCTGGGAAACAAAAACCTAGGGGAAGCGTACACATTGGGGGGTGAGATACTAACAACAACAAAAACTGAAAGGGACCTGGGAGTAATTATATCAGATGACCTTAAGGTGGGCAAGCAATGTGAGAAGGCAGTAAGGAGGGCTGGGGAGATACCAGAATGCATAGGAAGAAACATCAACAGTAGAAAACAGGAAGTTGTTATCCATTTGTACAGACAGTTGGTGAGACCCCCTTCTGGAGTACTCATGCAGTTCTGGAGACCCCATTTCTGCAAAGGCATAGACACAGTCCAAGCTGTTCAAAGGAGGGCAACCAAAATGATGCAGGGTCTGCACCAGAAGACACATGAAGAGAGTCTAAAGCAGCTTAATATGTATATCCTCAAGGAAAGGAGGGAGAGGGGGGACATGATATAAACTTTTAAGTACCTCAAAAGAATTAACAAAGTCCAAGAGGGCAGCATCTTTCAGAAAAAGAGATGTGTAAGAACAAGGGGGCACAATTTGAAGATAGAGGGGGGATGGCTCAGAGGTAATGTTAGAAAGTATTTTTTCACAGAGAGGGTTGTGGATGCATGGAACAGCCTTCCTGAGGAGGTTGTGGAGTCAAGAACAGTGGGAGAATTCAACAATGCATGGGACAGGCATAAGGCAATTCTAGTGGGGGGTAGGAGGAAGTAAGCTGTTGATTAACTAGAATCTGCAGCTTATCCATCAGGTAGGGAATTGGGCAGACTGGGTGGGCCAAGCGGTCCCTATCTGCCATCAAATTCTATGTTTCTATGTTTCACTATACCCTAGCAGGCATTTGCTACTGGTAAACTGCTCTTCAGTGATTAGCTATTATACATATTTATACGTTTGGTCCCCTGTTACTAGTACGTGATTCTACCTATTACTATTGGATGAGGCGTTGATGTGTGGCAGGAGGTAGGGTTTATGTTTCTGCATTATGGTTGGGGATGGGACACTGCTGTGTGTGGGGGGAGAGCTGGCATACGGAACAGGGGCGGTGTTGCTGTTGGGGCAGAGGGCTGCCACTGCCATCCCGGAATGGTCGTGGCTCTGTGTGTGCGCTGGGGTATACAACATTTCCTGCACACTCCTACACCCCCCTGCTGCCAGCACTATGCACCTTTGTGAATGGTGCAGACTGCAGGCACACCCCCAGCACACCCTTACTGACTGCACGGCCAGGGGATCCAGCACATAACTAACTTGTGTGCCATTCATAAATGCTGCCGGGGTCCATCGGGCCCCCACTGTGTGGCATTCACGCATATCTTTGTCTAAGTGCCTAGTTTCTGTGGTGTGCAGGCACAGAGCATAGGGTCCAATGTTTGTAGTTTTCTATCCCTGCTGTTGAACGTTTGTCCAGTCTCAAACCTGAAAGCACCCTTTCCAGTTCAACATATTTTTGTAGACTGGATATGTTGGCCTCAAATGCATTTCAGAAACTAGCAATCTTTCAAGATTAAGAACAAAGCTTACAAATTTTTTTCAGGCTCACCAGAGGTTAGTTCCAGCTCTGCAGATCTCCCTTGGATGTTGTAAAGAAGTTGCTTCCTTCTTTCAGTCGCCCTTTCCCAGCTTTCTAAGAAGAAGTGTGTAGCACTGTACTTTCCATTGATGTAATCTGTGCACCCACACCACCACTGGCAGATGGGGCCATCTGGCTCATTCCCACACCAGTGTAGTAGTATAGATGTGCTTATAGCACTCACAGGACTAAGTCCTCATTGGGGAGAGTTAAATTAGCATACAGTGAGGAAGCAAATGCTGAGCATAGTAACAGCCTTGGGCAGCAAAAAACACATGCAGCCTCTGCTCATTACTTAAGCTCAGAGCATATGGACCATGTGGAAAATGTTGCCATGCTGTAGACCACACAAATGAAACAAAACCACGTGCTTGCTGCTGCTCCTAGAAGCAGACTAATGCCAGACTATGCAGGTAAAAACAAGCATTTGTCAATGCTGAATGTTTGCTTGCTGACACTGGCATTAGTAGTGTAGGAGTTAGAGAGCTGCATAATAGGAATGGCAGTGAAGTATTGAACTGAAGCCAACCCCACCACCACTCTGCAGAGACTAACAGGCATTGGGGTGTGCCTTTGGGTTGCCAGGCATAACAGCCACGCCATTTCACCACTCCCTACCCTGCAGACACCGACAAGTGTCACGGTGTGCCTTGGGGTCTTTGGCCCTTATGCTCACCCCATTCCATTAGGAAATACGATGAGATGAGTGCTGTATAGGAGAATGGGGTGAACTTTGGGACCGAAGAGTCAAAGGCACACCTCGATGCCTCTCACTGGCTGCAGGGTGTGGAATGGTATGAGCATTACAGGCGAGAATCCCAAGTCACACCCCTGATGCCTGTCAATCTTTACAGGGTGGTGCATTATGGTCAGAAACCCTAACGCCTCAGGAGTTCGTTGGCATTTTCACTCCAAATTTTCAACATGGGTTTTTTGTGACCCCCACCTTATGAACAGTGGCAATATCAGTGCGTTAGAAGAAAGCTGATTTTGCACAGCGACTATGCCATTTGGCACCACAGGTGCAAAAACACATTTCGAACAGGATGTGAAAAATTACAGCTGTACTGTTCATGGGGAGGTGCAAAAAATGGCAATGTTGAAAATCTACAGTGAAAATATTAAAAAAACTGGTGAAGTCACAAGCGTGCGTAGAAACTGTGCAACGCACACCCGTAATGCAATTAGCTTGGGGAATTTTTACAGCAGATTGTCAACACAGGCATTTTGGAATCTCTGCTCATGAACAGTGTCACTGTGATTTTCTTAATCTGTCCCAAACAGTGATGTCCCACAGCGACCATGCATTTCTGTGCTGGAAGTGCGAAAACACATTTCGGCCACGGTGTGAAAAATGGCAGCTGTACTGTTCATAGGGAAGTGTGGAAAAATGCCAGTGGTGAAAATCTGGACTGAAAATATTAGAAATCCATGAACTTATGAGGGTGCATGGAAACTGCGCAATGGTCACTCGTAACACAGTAATTTTATGAACTTTTTTCACCAGACTTTTAACATAGCCATTGTAACACCTCTGCTCATTAACAGTGTCACTGTGATTTTCTTAATCTGTCCCGAACATTGATTTTGCACACTGACTGTGCCATTGTGCACTACATGTGCGGAAACACATTTTGGGTGAGATGTGAAAAATGACAGCTGTAGTACTCATAAGGAGATGTGGTAAAACAGCAATGTTGAAAATCTAAAGTGAAAATATTGAAAATTCGCGAACTTACGAGCGTGCCTAGGAGCAGCATAACGCCTGCTCGTAAAACAGTCATTTTTGGGAATTTTTTCACCAAATGTTTAACATATCCATTTTAACACCCCTGCTCATGAACAGTGTCACTGTGATTTTCTTAATCTGTCCCAAACATTGGTTTTGCACACCGACTGCGCCATTGTGCGTTACCTGTGCGGAAACACATTTTGGGCAAGATGTGTGAAAAATGACAGCTATACTGCTCATAAGAAGGTGTGGTAAAATGGCAATGTTGAAAATCTGGAGTGAAAATATTGAAAATTTATGAACTTATGAGCGTGCGTAGGAACAGCGCAACGCATGCTCATAAAACAGTAATTTTTGGGAATTGTTTCACCAAATATTCAACATAGGGTTTTTGGAGGCCTACCTCATGAACTGTGAAACTGTCATTTCATAAATCGGCCCCAAAAGGTGGTTCCACGCAGTGACCGCAAAATCACCTTTCGGGGCTGATTAACAAAATGATAGTGACAGAACCCATGAGGTGGGGTCCCAAAACCCCCATGTTGAAAATTTGGTGAAAAAATTCCCAAAAATGCCTGAGATGTGCAGCAAAGTTGAAAAAAACCCTATTTATTCCATTATACAGCTTACCGGCATTTCCTCAGTTCGCGGTCGGCTTTGAAGAGTGCAGACGTGTTCCCGGTCCACCGAAGACTGTCGCGCCAGACTCCGGAGGTAAGTATTGGGTTAGGGTTGTGTGGGGAGGCAGGGTTCACAGAGGGTGGGTGCAGGTGGGGGGATGGGGTGCAGGACAGTCAGCAAGGGAAAGTTTTTGTCTTGCAGGGTTTTTTTTCCCTTTGATGATGCGGGACTTGTGCCACACTGGGGTGGGCTCCCAGCATGGCAGCTGGAAGGCTGTTTGAGGGGGCAGTGGAGCCGATGGGGATTGGGCATCCCATCGGCCATAGGGACTGTTGCCACACTGGGGTGGGCTCCCAGCATGGTACCCGGTAGTCTGTTGGGGGGGCACAGTGGAGCCGATGGGGTATTGGCCACCCCCGTCAGCCATACGGACTATTGCCATGCTGGGGTGGGCTCCCAGCATGGCACCTGGAACTGTATTGGGGGAGGGAGTGCAGCAGAGCCAACGGGGGATTGGGCACCCCCCATCGGCCATACAGTGTGTGTGGGTGGGGGGGGACGCATGAGCACGCAGTATGCATGTGTGTGTGTGGGTGGAGTGCATGAGCACGTGACTTTTCGCTGCTCACTGAAGCGGAGCTCTCCTTTTCAACTGAATGGCACTGCATTTTCAACTGCTGTCATAGACAGCTGCAGCATTCATTGGCGAACTGTGGCCACGCCTCCAAACACACTGACTGCATTGGAAGACAGGGTGCCACACCTATGAAAACTCAAATGATTACACTATGTTTCTTGCACATGTGTGCAAGCAAACATAAAAAGGCTGGAAACTGCCAAAAGACAGTTATAAATGGCAGTACATCAGGACAGGCAAAAAACAAACTGTTCACAGGGTCCAATTACAAATACACAAAACTTTCTGTTTTGAAATAGACAAGGCTAAAACCAGCACGGTCGGTACTCAGCACAAGCACTATGCTTCAGTGCTTTCATGAAAATCCGGCTCTGTATATTAGGGGTTGGGATTAAAATTAGGGAATGGCAAAAAGTTGAAAAAATAGCTGGAATCCCCACCCCCAACCACCATCATAGGAGGTCTGAAATCCAAAGTCAAGTAGTACCTGTTCTTGGCATACAACTGCAGGCAGCCAAATACGGTTTGATGTGGAAGGAAGAGCCTGCCTAAGACTATTAGCCTCTAGCAAAGACTTAAAAATAACATGGTACTTTACTAGAATACCAGCACTGAAATGAGACGTCATTAAACTTTCATTTACAGAATAGGTGAAATCCCTTTGGATGCAGCGATTCATCTACCCCCAACCCTTGATGTGCCTGCATACACATTAATAATTATTAATTTAATATAAAATATTAATAAATATTTACTCATAAACTATTGATGGAACCATAACATATTAACTGCAATAATAAGCTGGCTAAGCTAAGAATGTGATCGTTAGTCTTCATGGTAACATGTACAGTAAGCAGAGTTTGATTCGTATGTATTTCATTATTGAAGTTATATAATCCTGTAATGATCTTTTTTTCTATTTAAAAAACGTTTCAAATACATTCATTACTGAATATATATGATATGAATCATACTGAACCAAAAACGCATTTTATATCCATGCAATTTAAGTTAAATCACTTAGTAAGCTAACTTAGCATAGGTGACACAGCTTCATCCTACAGTAATTGTTGTCAACCCACCCAATATCTGCATAGATCAAACATATCCACGTGAATTGTTATATATAGTGCATATCTTAAGGGACTAAAAGTGGTACTAAGATTGCTAAATTTCATCTTTCTTGACTGCTTTTTGAAGACGTTCTAGATTACTTTATATGTCTCATGGTAAAGTAAGACTTTTTTCCAAGTCTCATGCTTTCAAGCATTAAATGTTTCCAAAATCCATAGGTAGGTGGGAGATGGTCTTTCCACTTGTGCATAATGTAGAGTTTGGCATTACTCAAAGCCATTTGTAAGAGTTTCAGACAGGGCCACCCTGGTATAACCTGTGTCAGAGATTTACCTAATAAGCACAAGACTAGTTTAAAATTCAGCCTGAAGTTCAATACTAAATAAATGTAATCAAAAATCCAATTTCAAATTTACATTTATTACAAAGATATAAAATATTGAAACTGATTCAGCAGGTAAGATGTATATTTTATGCAGGCTAAAGATTTGGATATTATTTCATTCTACTATTTAACTAAACTTTCCAAGAGTTGTAAACAGTTTCCCATTGTTCATGTCGTAAATTAATTTCCAGTTCCCTCTGCCAACTGTCCTGCATTTGATAAAATAATGAAAATTCATTTTTAACAAGGAAATTTATATCTTGGATATTAACTTATTCCTGTCTAGTGCCTGATACATCAAATCAAACATGTCATTTTCTCTCAATGGGCACTATGTACTAAAGTGCATGGAAAAGTGTTGGAAAAACAGTGTACAGCTGCATGGAGTGCAAGGCACTCAGGGAACGCAGTATGCATGAACAAGCACATAGGATCCATGGACCCTGGAGGGTGGACCACATGGGATGTGTAGCACCCTGTGCATCCCACACTAGGTGGGCCAAGAACACAAGGACCTTTGACCAGCCATATAAAGACATGCTGATGGCCCATGCAGAGGTGAGAAAGTGAACAGTGCATAGGAACCTTATGTGAAGGCCATTGCAGAGAGTGCCAGAAATGCAGAGGACCCTCCCCCCACACACTGCAACCTGTGATGCTTGATGGGGCAGCCCAAAGAGGCAAACCACACCATGGCCATGTCCGCACCCCAGGCAGTGCACGTCCCGATGCATCAAATGTCACAGGTGGCCAGGTGACAGTAAGGGTCAGTGATATCAGGGCCCACTACCCCACTCTGTATGGGGCACATTCCCTGTTAACAGCCCAGAAGGTCAAGGCTCACTTGTAGCTGGACATTCAGGCCAGCGTGAATGCCACCAGGTCACAGGCATGGACACTGGAAGCTATCAACCAGAAGTGGCATGAGTTGTGCACATCAGTGAAAACAAAAGCCACCATGGGCACATGGGCAAGCCAGGGTATGGGTAGTGGTCCACCCATCAACACACTGACAGTGACCCAAACTGAGAGGATGGATGCAGACTCCCTCACAGCAGTCACTCTCTATGAGGAGGTGAAAGGCGTAGACACCCCGGAAGGTACATAGGTACAGGCAGGCACAGGAGCCCTGAAAGCATGCACCCCATGCATGTCCTAACAGCCATGTGATGCCATCCACAGATCCCAGTACAGATGGATGCACAACCACAGGTGCACCACTGCCCAGCCAGGACCACATGACACAATGTGTTGGATGCAGCAATGACCAGATGAGGATAGTACAGGTGGGATGCTGGTGTGCATGCACCACTACAACGAGCAGCTGCAATAGCTCTGGCACAGCTAGAACAACCCCATGTCACCCACAGGTACCAAACAGGTGACCAAGATGCAGCTGGAAACAGAAATGGATTTGGAGAGCACCCAGGTGGGGCCATATGAGGGAGCAGGGGAGCCGGACGAGGATATGGACAATGGGAGCAGCAGTCAAGTGAGGCAGAAAACCCCACACCAACAGGCATTCCTCACAGAGGACGGGCTGGTGGACATGCACGGCAGAAGTGGCACTGACTGTGCACGTCCAAACACCACCGCCACAGTCAAGATGATGGCAGGAAGACTAGGGACAGTGGTGACAAGGCCCATCAACACAGGCTGTGGGCTAGCCATTGACATCATGCACCCGAGGACTCATGGTCACATGCTATGCAGAAGTGTGGCAGCTGGAGAAGGACAGGCTGGAGGCACAGAATCGGAATACTGAGGCACTGGTGGGCCTGACTGAGGAGGTGCGGGCCATGCAGTGTGGAATTTATAAGCTGAGCAACCACCTAGGAAGACTAGTGGACCACCTGATGGCAAGGGCCCACACGGTGCTGCTGTACACTCACCTAACAGCATCCTGCAATTAGACCAATACTGAGCAGTGCCCCAAGATGTGACCCATCCAGTATGTACATACTGCATTGTGGCAGAAGCCAGGGTACTTGATACACACAATGCTGAATATGCCACCCACATCACACATGACCTGACAGTGCACGCTGTGGAACCCCTTTATGTTCCAGTATACCCACCCCACCCCAATCCAGACAGTGACACAATCCCTATATGGGTGCAGTTTATTGTACCGGTTACATTTGGAATGGCAAGCATGGCATGAAATGCCTACTTACTGGCATGTGCATTGACCTCAGATGTGAGGAACAGAATGTGCACCTGCACATGGTCCATCAGGGCATCCATCACCTGTGCCAGTGCCCAGGACATAGAGGACAGACTGACACCAATAACATCACCTGACACCCTCTGGAATGACCCTGTGGCATACTATGATAGTGCACATAGCACCTTAGTCACCACTGTCACTGCCCTGGACTGCATGGTCTGTGGTGCAACATTGCCGAGGTCCATGTTACACACCTGTGGTATTGTGCTCTGGTCAGCTCTGATGCGCTCTATGCAATATGTGTCCTGCTTTGTCCTTGTATCCAGCTGTTGACAATGTATGCATGGTCATGGCCCCTGCAGCCCTCAATGCTCCTGCTCCCACAGGTGCACATTCCTTAAGAAGCCAGGAGACATCCTATCCCACCCCTAGGACACCTGTCTACCAATATGTGTCCTGATAACAGCCCTTTCTGTGGGTCAGACCCCCTCAGATGTTCCTTTAAGAGTGTGTGTGGGAAACCCTCATGCATGCTGACAGTACCTGTTTGAGCATCCTGTGCACACACCGACATATGAGATGGTAAAGATGGCAGCTGCTGTGGATCCCATGTACCTTAGCATGCTACAGGTTGGGTGACAGGGTATGTACCCTGAACAGCTGTGGTGCATTCCTGATGACTGCTACCCAGACAGACCCAACAGGGGCAACCTGTGGCATCTTCATGTACCTGTCCGTGCATGTACCATGCCCACAATGTGGGGGGTGGGGCATTGCTGTGCCCATGGTATCCATGGTGCTCACTGCCATGGACTACCTGACTAGACGATACTAATAAGGATGTAGCAGATGAATGAGGACACCTGTGAGGTAAAGACTGCCCCAGGATGGGGGCGTTGGTGACATGATGGCCCATAATTCCTCTCACTTCAGGTGGGGTCCAAGAACATATATATCAGACCATTGGGAGAAGTGGCATGTGGAGGAGCCATCCAAGGTAGGTTTATAGTCATGTGGCATACCTGTGCCCATTCATATTGCCTGTTGCTCCCATCATATTCCTCCTGCTTATTACAGCACTCCCTTTGTGTTCTTCTCGCTGCAGTGCTACAGGGGCCCACTTAGGCATATAGTGCATGTGCCATGCCCATGGACAGCCACAATGCCACCTGGATCCAGCAGGGACTCCCGGACGGAAGAGGATGCTTAAGGAATTACCGCCACCCTGTCACAGCCTGTCTGGGATGCTTGATGCCACAACTGTGGTGCCTTCTCCTTGCTTTGGACAGTTTACTTGTGTTTCTTGTGTCACATGTACTGTTCACCCATGTGCATGGATGCCCATTGGCCAGTCCACATTCATGTACCATGGAGGTATCTTCTTGTGTTTGAAATAAAGAATTTATTTTCATAACCTTGAGTCATTCATTGTCTCCAGCATGGCAGTATTCCCATCATTGTGAAGGGGCTTGGGGCATGTGCGCGGGGTGCCATGTGTGCTGGGTGGTGTATGCGATGTGCACTGGTGGAGACATGAGTGTGGAGACCTGTCTGTGTGGCCAGTGTGGGGTGGGGGATGTTTCCATGGCAGTGTCGGTGTTACTGGGAATGCAGCCATGCCCAGGTGTGGCCCACCTGTGCTGAGGGCTTTGCCATACTCATCGACCACACGACTGTGTGCCTGTATTCCTGCCAGGGTGCCCCTCAGTGTGGCCTCTTGTGTGTTCCATGAGTCTATCCATGGTGGTGGCCATCCCTCATGTCCACCTGCCTCATACCTCAGGGCATGGCATGCACCTCTCAGGGTGGAGGGACCATGGTCAAGGACACATCAACACTGGTGGTGAACACTCCTCGTGGCAGGTTAGCTAGGTGGCATACCAACTATTGCCATCCACAGTCCATGGCTGTACCACCTGGCATGCATCTGTGCTCCTTTGCCCACCTGTGCATCACTGGCCCGCCCTGTACAGAAGGGTTTGGGGTGTTCTCTTAGGGTGGTGTCAGGGCCATCTGCCTCATACAGGGACAGGAGCGGGATATGGCAGTCCTTGTTAGTGTTTCCCCTCCTTCCCTTACATTGTATCCCGTGCTGTATGGGAGCTGCTGCCCACCTCTGTGTTCAGCTACTTATGGCAGCTCTCCACCTGCTGTAGGTGTATACGCCTCCCACAATATGCCTGATTGTCTTTCCAGGCATCTTGCATGCACATTCAGGGTTGCTGCTCATACCACTATACGGCCATGCCGCCACGTATCTGCATCACACAGCAGCTATGCTAATGCATGTGGACTGCCTATGTGTGCCTTCAAGCACACTTTGTGCATGTCTCTTGGGTGTACCATGCACATGAACCACACATATGCCCTTACGCATGTGTGTTGTGTGTATGCCTTTGTGCATAGGGCCCAATAATTGAGAATGCTCATGTAAGTTCACCTTTAAAATGTCTCTACATTGTAGCTAGCAAAATAAGTATTTTCTATGAATACCATCAGTTTCTTGGCGTTTTTAAAATGATTTTAACACATTTGCTGTATTTATATATGTCTCCAATATATAATATTCCCCATTGAAAGAATGTTAATACTTTTGCTGTATATAAATCTCCAATATATAATATTCTCTTCAGTGTCCATGCTGTCAAAGTTCCAGAGTGAAAAAAGTTATTACACCCATTGTGCCTCAGTGGTGATAGTAAGTTTAGGTCCAGGTTCCAACCTCTTATGTTTACACATTTTTTTGCCACATTAATAATGTGACAGAAAGGAGTCCATTATCATGTCCAACAAATCTGCATCTGTTAAGAATCTAGAACAGAAACATTTCTGTGTGGGTAAATTTGTATTTGGCCATCTCAAAACAGACCCATGGTGGAGTTTTTAAACAGAACAATTCCTTCAACTGCTTTAAAAGAGCTACATGATGATATCGTAATACATCTGCATAGTTAAGGCCTATCAGATGGTATAAAGCAAACCATTTATTTTTCTTCAAGCTTGGCCTCTCATCCATCCATATAAACTAAGACCAAATTTTGTCTTTTTTTCATAACATTTCTTCATTATTCTCTCTCTTTAGTATTATACTTCCAAGGGGATTTCCCTCACCAACAACTTCTACTGTGTGTTCTTACTATTTGATGTATTTCCTTATATTTATTTATTTAGTCAGGCATAGGAATTACAACCCTTTGAGTCAAAGGCTCTGCATCAGCATAGTCATACATTCAGAGGCAGTATATTTGTGGGACATCGCATTTCAGAGTATTTACATATAATAGCTAGGGTGGCTGAAGATCTATACATGTAGTAGCTAGGATATTGATATTAGTACAGAGAAACAATTACAGAACAAGTGTAGCCTACGGGGCATTGTCATATAGTAGGAACAGTGATCAATACATTAATGAGACAACACAGTTTAAGCAAAGAATTTACATATAATAGCCTGGGTGACTGTTGACCTATACATGTGGTAGCTAGGGCATTGGTATTAGTACAGGGGATATAGTTACAGTGTGGGTGCAGCCTCTAGGGCACTGCCAAATAGCAGGGACAGTGATCAGCAGTGAAGATGTCCCATACAGTTAGTCCTATACAGTTGGTTGCATATTAACTGACTGTAGATGAGCTACAATTCCAACCTCAATCTATGTTGTAAAAGTTGGAAAATTTAATACAAACTTTGATAATAAAAAAATAATCTGTGTACAAAATGGTAAAGCTTCAAACAGAACCAATAAACACAGGAGAATATTTATTTTTACTGAGCTTATTCTACCCATTCGTGAAAGTGGGAGATTGTTTCATCTTATTTAATCATTAGATATGATAGCTCCTCTAAATTATTTGGAATTGGTACTCCTAGGTCCATAACATACCCCTAGGTATGTTATAGACCTATTTTTAATTTGGGTGGGTAGTTGATGTTGTTGTATGCTGCATGTAAGTGGATTAATTGGAAAAAGCTCTGATTTTAACCAGTTGATCTTAAAACTGGAACATTTACCAAACCCATTCACTATGTCCAAGATTACAAAAGTGGATATCATCAGAAAACAAGATAATTTAAGCATTTTCTGTTTATACTTAAATCCCAAGATGTTGGGAAACTGATGTCTTCTTGTTTGGAAGTGAATCAGTGATTCAAGTAAATAAAAGTGCGGAAGCCAGGCATCCCTGTCTGGTGCTTCTTTGTAACTAAAAAAATGAGGATAATGAGGAGTTAGTTAAAATGCATGCTTGAGGTATGGCGTAGATAAGGCACCTCTATGATCTATATTGATCTCCTCTACCTATCTCCTCTAATATCCTAAAAAGATAATGTCATTTAACCCTCTCAAAAGCCTTTTCTGCATCCAGGGACACCACCAAAGCATTTGGCAGAGAGATTAAGTTTATTATATTTAAAGCATTATGCACAATATTGTGCCCCCTCTTTCCTTTGTTGAATCCTGCCTGGTCATCCCCTCATAGTGATGTTAGTATGACCTCTAAGTGGGGAGTTAAAATGTTTGCAGAGATTTTATAATAAGAGTTAACCAGTAATATTGGTTGGTAGGAGAAGCAGAATGTGTGATCTAGTCCCTTTTTAAAGATGCCCAGTATATGGGCTCACCAAAGGAATGTGATAGGAAGACATGATTTACGAAATAATTAAAGAGGCCAAGCACATGTGGCATCAAAAAGGTATGGAATGTTTTTGTCAAAAAAAAATCAGTATTTAGGCAAGTGGGACCTGGGCCTTTAACTGTGAAATAGCATTTAAAATGTTTAATAACAGAAATAAGTTTATCCAAAAAAAGGGTTTTGATTTGTGTTGGCTTTGGTCATGTTGATGTGTTCAATCTGTATTTTCTTTTTCAAAATCTTAAGTATTGATGCCAGAGTAGTAGAGTTCTTTATAGTATCCAAAAATTGCCTTGTTAATAAAATTGGCAGGGTTGGAATTATGAGTAGATGCTGTCTGAATATCGGCTATCACTCTTTCTGTCATCTCTTTCTGAAGAAGACAAACCAACAGTTTACCACTCTTGCCAGACTTAGCATAATATGCAGTCCTATCTATGAGCAGTAATCTTTCAATTTTTTTATTTAATAAAGAATTATATTCATGTTTAAGTTTATTCAGATGTTTTCAATGAAACTAACTGAGTATATATTTATTAGGGCTATTTAATATCATTCTCGATTTTTTTTTTTTATTATTTGGGCCTGCTGTTTCTGCATTTATTATGGACAAAAGAGGTTGAGGTGCCATGAACTACAACTTTATATGTATCCCAAAATACATTTTTGAATACCTCTGCCATGCTGATATTGTTGAAGAAAAATTATGTTTCTTCTCCAAGCATAACCACATACAGTGTGCTTGATCCTTCAACAGTAATGGATCAAAATGACATGAACTAGTTTGTGGGGTGGTGTCCCTTGTTGAAATGCCCAAAGCTATAAAAAGAGAATGCTCAATCAGGGTGATGGTATTATAGTTAACACCGTTAATATCCTGTAACAGTGAATTCTGTATTTGGAAAATAGTCCATTCTTAAATATGTTTATACCTACAGTACGTGAGAAGTAGAAGTGTTTCTTTAATTGAGGATTTTTAATTTGCTGTAAATCTCACAAACAGTGGCCTTCTGTTTTATGTGAAAGTGTCTGTGATGCCATACTTAGGTTTCAGTTACTGACTAGAGCACCAAGTAAGGGATTTAGTATAAGTTTATAGTCCAACCCAATAAAATAAGGCTAAGAAAATTCACACAGATAAGGGTAAACTTTGTTAAGGAAGGGGTCTGTTCTGAATTAAGAGAATATAGTGACCTCATAGTCAGTTTTGTGATTTCAATCTTAATTCTTGCAATCAAAATCTTTCTTTCAGATCACACAAAGGTTTAAGAATTTTCAAATCTATATTTTTTAAATAAGATGGAAACCCTACAACATTTTGCATTAAGAGGTGAATTAAGTCCATCATTACTCCACACCGTGTCTACTTTAACAGCTTAAAATTTTGAAAGGTTTGTCTCCTGAAACATTAAGGTATCTGCCTTCTTTGTTTTGGCATAATTCAATATACTCATCCCCTTTATCGAATCATGGAAATCATTATTCCAAGATAAATTTGAAATTTCCTAAGTCATCTTATTGTTTGGAGAAAACTATAAAGGTTAGAAGGTTAGAAGGCAGAAAAAACATAATCGCTCCTCTCATGGGTAGATGGATCACCCATGCCACAGCAACAAACATGTTGCCAACACCTATTATGGCAAACGTAACATGCCGCCTGGCACTACAGCACTAAGCATTTCATCTCCCGGGAGTTACTGTGCCAAAGCACCCTACCAGGAAACAGCTTTCGTGGGGACTTCGACCCCCACCCCCAAAACTGAATATAACCTCCTCTAGGGTAGGTATGCCCCAAAGGGGGCAGAATTGTGTGGCACAAAGAGTGACACATGATCAAGGGGCCATCTAAAATCAAGACCACCCTGTCACTGTCACCCTTGTTGTGGCACCCTAAATGCGGTGCCAAAAATCAGTCGTCAGCTTGATGGGATATATGGATAGATTTACTTGTATTAAGCCTTTCCTAAAAAGTAGTCCTACACTTTTGAAACTAAGAAAAGCTATAATTAACATTTCTTTTTTTAAGAACAGATTTAGTTTAGTTGCCATATTGATCCTTGTAAGAACAGATCCAGAAGCAAATGGTTTTGCCACTATTGGATAGCAAATATAAAGACACAACATAGGATTGTGCCAGATCATCTTCTTTCAGAGTTTATGAAGTACCAAAAATAATCACATTTTCTGAATAACTGTCATAAGCTTCTGAGGAAGGACTTGGTTGGTCCGAAAGCTTAGGCATTCTGTTCATTTTGTAACAGCTAAGTTGGTCCAATCAAAGCTATCAAACCATTTGCTTCTGGATAATTTTTTTTTTTTTTTTTTTTTTTTGTTTTTGGTTCAGTCTTACCTCTCTTTCTATTTCACCTGTGTGTCCAACACCTAACCCAATACCCTCCATGCAGTCACCCAATTCCTCCCAGCTTAACCACCCTATGTTTAATTATGTCTTATGTGTTTATGTGAGAAAAAGAAAATAAATGAGGCTGCCATTCTTTTTTAATTGATATTATAGTATAATCATAAAACATATATCACACTGCCTTACAGTTACTCCTGATTTGAACAGATCCACCCTATTATCTCTTATTATGTTGCTTGCATGCATGTGCAAGAAACATAGTGCCATCAACCGAGTTTTCGGAGGTGTGGCACCCTGTCTTCCAATTCAGTCAATGTGTTTGCAGGCGCGGCCGCAGTTCTCCAATGACTGCTGCAGCTGTCTATGACAGCAGTTGAAAATGCAGTGGCATACAGTTGAAAGGGAGAGCTCCGCTTCTGTGAGCAGAACTTCCCCCCACACACACACACACGCAAGGACGCATATTGCGTCCTGATGCACTTCCTCCCCCACGCACTCACTGTATGGCCGACAGAGCCCAATCCGCCACGGCTCCACGCCCCCACAAAGAAGCTAGGTGCCACGCTGGGAGCCCACCCCAGCATGGCAAAAATGTTAGCTCACGGGTGCCCAATCCCCATTGGCTCCACGGCTGCAGGCCCCCCCAAAGCTTTTTCTAGGTGCCATGCTGGGAGCCCACCCCAGCATGGCAAATCTTGTTATAGCCGACGGGGTGCCCAATCCCCATCAGTTCCTGCCCCCAGCTTTTCCAGCTGCCATGCTGGGAGCCCACCCCAGCGTGGCAAACGTTCCGCATCGTCTTCATTAAAAACCCTGTAACAAAAAAGGTCCCTGCAGTCTCCTGCCCCACCTCAGACTCCACTCACCGCGCACCCTGCCTCCTCACACTCTGCCTCACCCCATACTTACCTCTGGAGCTCGGCGCGATGATCATCGGTGGACTGGGAACACGTCTGCACTCTTCAAAGCCGACCGCGAACTGAGGAAATGCCGGTAAGCTGTATAATGGAATAAATAGGGTTTTTTCAACTTTGTTGCATATCTCAGGCATTTTGGGGAATTTTTGGCCCAAATTTTCAACATGAGGTTTTTTGGGATCCCTCCTCATGAATTCTTGCAATGTCATGGCGTTAATCGGACCCGAAGGGTGATTTCACGGTCACTGCGTGAAATCACCTTTCGGGACTGATTAACAAAACAACACTGCCAGTGTTCATAAGGTGGACTCTCAAAAAGCCTATGTTGAAAATTTGGTGAAAAAATTCCTAAACATGACTGTTTTATGAGCGTGCATTGTGCAGTTCCTACACACGCTCATAAGTTCGTGAATTTTCAATATTCTCACTCCAGATTTTCAACATTGCCATTTTATCATACCTCCTTATGAGCAGTACAGCTGTCATTTTTCACATCCTGCCCAAAATGTGTTTCCGCCCAGGTAGCACACAATGGCGCAGTCGGTGTGCGAAATCAATGTATGGGACACATTAGGAAAATCACAGTGACACTGTTCATGAGCAGAGGTCTTAAAATGGCTATGTTGAAAATTTGGTGAAAAAATTCCTAAAAATGACTGTTTTACGAGCGTGCGTTGCGCAGTTCCTACACAGGCTCGTAAGTTCGCGAATTTTCAATATTTGCACTCCAATGACTTCCAAATACATAAACAGCACATACAAGCAAGCAACATTCGGCATTGACAAATGCTTGTTTTTCTAATGCTCTATACATTCCATTTGATACAGAGCAGCGGAGAAGCAAAGGCTAGTCCCTCATGTCTAAGGCCAAATTACTGCACCTTTGTGCAATAAGGAACAGCTTAATTTATGGACATACAGACCTGCCAGCAGATACAGGTTACATGGTCTTTCTAGTCTGCTCGAATGTGCAGCTACTGTAGCAACCCTTACACTGCAGCTACCTCTCCTTCCTCTCCTCACAGTGATCCTCCCCCTCAACTTATCCCATACCCTTTTAAAACTGCCCACTGTCTTACAGCATACCACCTCCTCAGGCAGAGTGTTCCACATAGACACCACCCTTTCTGTGAAAAAGTATCTCCTTATTTCTCTCCTGAATCTTCCCTCTTCTAATCATAGATCATGCCCCCTCATATCCCTCCCTCCCTCCCCTCACCTTAAATACTCCCTCTGTACCAGTCTTGTTTATACCCTTCATGTATTTAAAGGTCTCAAATATATCACCCCATCCCTCCTCCCCTCCAGGAAGTACATGTTACGCTTCCTCAGCCTCATCTCATAGGATTTATCTTCCAATCCTGGAATAATCTTTGTTGCTCTACACTAGACCCCCTCCAGTAATCTAACATCCTTCTTCAGGTGCGGGTGCCAGAACTGCATGCAGTACTCCAGATGTGGCCTCACCAGTGACCTGTACAGAGGCAGGTTCACCTCCCCTCTCCTGGAGGAGATTCCTCTAGCAATACACCCAGCATTTTGTTGGCTTTAGCTGCTGCCTTCCTGCACTGTGCTGAGTTGTTCATTTGCCCTGTTATTATCACCCCTGGAATTTCAACTGTTTTATGGTTCTGTGTAGCCAGTAGTCTGATCCCCTCCAGTTTCTGATGGGCTATCCTACCTCCATGTTCAGAGATTACTATAGAGCTCTCCATGGAATTCAGTGGGGTGTCAGGTTAGATGGTTTCTTAAAACCTTTTTTAAATGCTTTTTTTTTCAAATCAAAGTCACTGCTCAGGAATGGAAGGGATTGAGTTACTACCTCCACAAATTCAAAGTATGATCTCACCTGTCCTGTTAACTACAACAGTAAAAATTCTGAAACTGTCATTGCTGTCGTATCTGGAAGTATAACACTGTTTTGGCAGGTCTGAGCGGCATCTTTAAATGATAGTGAATTGTTACTGTTAAAGCAAATTAATGTCTTTCCAAATAAGAAAACAATACACCAAATCCAGTATAATGTGCATGATTGTTGTTAGCACACGGTTTATATACAGTTTCCATTTTTGTCTAACTTCAGGTCCTGAGGGAAGACGTTATAAACGGCAGAATAATGAAGTTGCTGGTTGAGGCCAGTGTTCTACTTCTTGCCCTCTGTAAGCATGGCTATATATATTTTTTTAATTTATTTAAAATTTTGGTTACAGGAAAGGGCACACTGAGCCAAGGCTTGTTTCCAGGTGCGACCCGGGAGATGAGGTAACAGAGGAGGATGCATGGAAAGTACATAACAAAATACAAGATACAAATACAGAATAAAATACAAAATACAATTCTCCATAGTGCATAAACGTGGGTGATAACAGACAGCTTGCAGGGTCAATTACAAAGTACAAAGACATCCAGCACCAACCACTACACATAAAGCAAAAACATGGTAAATCATGTAATAAAATGCAGTTTATTCAAAAAGCTGTGTAGGTGCTGAACTCACCATGCCTAAGCACAAACCAAGAGACAACCAGCAGGGCCCAAAACTTTTACCGGTTTCACTGTAGCACCCTCAAGAAGTGTTACTCTTCCTGAGGACACTACAGAGAAACCGGTAGAAGTTTTGAACCTTGCTAGTTGTCTGTTGGCTTGTGCTTAGGCACAGTGAGTTCAGCACCTGTATAGCTTTTTGAATAAACTGCTTTTTACTAAACGATTTACTGTGTTTTTGTCTTATGTGTGGTAGGTGGTGCTGGATGTCTCTGAGCTGTGTTAATTTGTTCCTGTAGCACACCCGGTCATGGGGCAACTTTTTTGAGTTTTTCAATTACAAAGTAACCAGAAACAAAGTAAGCAATAACAGTTACAGTCGATTGATTGTAGGCATCACAACTGGCTACCACCCTGATCCAGAGTACTACACTGAAAGAGAGTGGGATATGGAGGTGCATGAGCAAGTGGGGGGATGTGTAAGTGCTGTTTGAGGGAGGGGTAGGAAGGAAGGTTCCGTAGCTGGGGCAGCTGGAAGTTCCATAAAGCTGGGAATCTATAGGAGAAGGCAACTTTACAAGCAAACAATGAAAGGCTGGAGATGAAGAATGTGCCGGCATCCCTATCGCATAGGTTATATGGGGAGATTGTAAAAGAGGATAGAAATTCTGACAGGTAGGGTGGAAGCAGGCTGAACCAGTATTTGGCTATGAGAGACAGATGGAGAGAGAGAGAGAGACAATGTGTAGTGTGTCTATGTGACAATGGTGCGAGATCTATGGAGGAGTAAAGGTGGCAGTGATGAGGTCTGAGTGGGGAGTTAGAGGTGAAACATGAGAAGGAATTTAGCAAGTTGTCTAGGTGGGACAGCATGGAGGCAGGGGCTGAGTGATAAATTACATTGGCATAGTCAAAGATGGGGCAATTGTCTGGGGGACTAATTTGTGACAGGTGGAGAGGGAGAGAGTCGTTATTGTGATACAGAATACCGATCTTAGGGCATAACTTAGAGGTTATGGCATCTATATGCTTGTAGAAATTTAAGTGGTGTTCAAGCCAGACCCCTAGGTATTTGTAGGCCATGACATAGTCTAGAGAGGAACTATCTAGGGCAGTGAAAGCTAGGAGGGCAGGTAATCTAGCCATTTTTTTTGTAAGAGCCAAAAATCATTGAAACGGTCTTGGAGGTGTTTATTTTCAATTGATTTTTGAGGAACCAGGATTGCATCGTTTGTAGGTCTTGTTGTAGTGGGGTGTGGATATCTGAGACAGTTGGCCCAGAGACAAAAAGAATGGTGTCATCTGTGTACATATGTATCCTAGAGCTGGTACATATTGAGGGAAGGGCATTTATAAAGGCTGAGAACAGGATGGGACCAATTATAGACCCTTGTGGTACCCCTGATAGTATGGGGGGGCCCACCCTAACTGACTGCTGCCTATTTTTGAGGTAAAACATGACCCAAGATACTGTGAGGGAAGGCTAGTCCAGCTGCACCTAGCTTGGTGAGGAGAAGGGGGTGGGAGATTGAGTCGAACACTTTGGCCAAGTCCACGAAGATAGCAGTTGTCAAGTGGCCAAGGTCCATGGCTGAGTGGATGTGTTCTGTGATTTGAAGTAGAGATGAGACAGAAGAGCAGTGCTTGCGAAAATCTGATTGAAATGGAGATAGGAAGCAGGTGGAGGTAATGTACTCTGACAATCTGGAGTATGCTAAGGATTCTTGCAGTTTGGCTAGGGCTGGAAGGAGGGAAATTGGATGATAATATTAGGGTCAGATCATGCCAAATGTACATGGTCACCATATTCAAGGGGCTGGCCAGAGGGGTGGACAGGTGGAGGGCCATCAACATAATCCATCTGGACTTCAGCAAAGTCTTTGATACACCTCTACTTCTACTATGCCTTTTCATTCCCAACATCACTTTTTTTCAGATTCCTTTCTTATCTTGCTTATTATCACTTTTTCTCCTATAGCCTCCCACTATTTTCTTCCCTCACATAGATATTCCTTTTTCCCTTTACCTCTCCACTAACTTTGTTTTTTTTTCTCTTTCAGATAATTCCTGAAGAAGACCTATGTTCAAAACATCGATTTTAACTCTATTTTCAGCATGCATTTTTTTTTTTACTTTTTGTTTGTTGAGTATGTCAGATACACAATCAATATACAATTACTAGGTTCCATGTCATACAACTCACATACCACATGGCTTTTACAAAGGATAAATATCATATCTCCCCCTTTTACAACATAGTGGGGGGTTTCAGTTAGAAAGCAATGTAGAGTTTACATTTCACTCCAAAAATATTGCATAAATGGCTATCTGCACCATGATCATAAACATTCAGCTAAAGATTGGTAATCTCAAAAAGTCCCTGAGCGAAATACTCTTGATAGTGTCAGAAGACTGATCAGAAGTCCAGGTAAATGCAAAAATGTCTCAAATATAGTGTACAGACATCACTCTATGATCTGCTGTCTCCTGCAGATGGTACAAAATAATTATTGGAACAATGTATTGGTACAACAGTGTAAAGAAAAGCTTAACCAAACATTAATATATCAGATCCATCTTTAAACATTAGGTGCACCCTAATTATAAATGATCCACTAAACGGCCATGCTCATTAATTCTCAATTAAGTCCCCCTCCTTCTCAGAGGCATCACTTTCTTTGCGGCTCTCAAAGTCTGATTTTATTTTTGCAAGTCTCTTCCCCACTTCAACGGAATCATTAAATAAGTACGTTTTACCTGCATAGTGCAGTTTCACAGGGTAAAGCAGCACATTCGAGATCCCCAGCTGGCGCAGTTCTGCTTGGACAGCATCAAAAGACTTACATAGTTGATGGGTGGCATATGATAAATCAGGGAAATAATATATTCTAGAGCCATCAGAGAGCTGAATTAGACCCTTCTCTAATAGTAGGGCCCACAGTGACTACAATGATAGTCCAAGGAGTCCCTTCCTGAGTAGACTGATGTCGAGGTGTAATCTTATAGGCCAGAAGAAGTGAGCCATCCCTTGAGAAACTGAGCATTGACTGCAGTAGTGAGGAAACAATATCCAGTAAGTTCTGCCTTTCTCATTCCCCCAGGATGCCCATAATCCTTACATTAGCTAGACGAGCTCCATTTTCTAAATTTTCCATGCATTGTCTAAGCATGTGATTTTCATTCACCAGCCCTGCAGTTGCTGTAACAGCTTTCTCAGCCAGCGATTTAGTGTTTAGATTCTGTGGCTACAGCATCCAGTTTGAGCTCAATGGTGGTCACTTTCACAGTAAAGCCATCTACTTTCTTATCGAGCTCTTTCACAAAGGACTCCAAGTCTTTAACTGCTTGAAGTCCACTCCAGGCTGTGTGAACAGCTGTTAATGAAGCACAGTGCAGAGAAAGGGTTGCGTGCCCCAGTCCTAAAGTAAGAAATCTAAAATTACTCTGCACTCGATCTGTGCAATGAAAAGAGCCAGGTAAAAGAGCAGATGTTTCTTACTCTCAAAACTGAATGAATTTATTAAAAGCAGAGTTGCCTTGGTTGCGTAATAGCAGTGAGTAGTCTCATCCAGAACCAGCCTTTACCCCGTAGCTTTTTGATAGACATGGTCTTCCCTCAGGCCCCCTGAGGAAGACCATGCCTTGGTCGAAGCGCTGGGGCAGTAAGTTTGGTTGTGGATGAGACTACTCCACAGCTACATTTATGCCACTGACAGCAACTCTATTTTTGGATAAAATCATTCAGATTTGAAAGTAAGAAACATCTGCTCTTTTCATTGCACTGATAGAGTGCAGAGTAATTTTAGATTTTTTTAACTGCTTTAAGCACCACAGCGTTCGAGAGTTTGCTTTCTGCGTCATGTGCTTGGCCTTGCTGCTGCATGATGTTTGTTCTCCATATGCTAGCTTCCAATTTAAGCTGTTTTTGTTTAAAAATTTTACCAAAAGGCTGCACTCTCCAGTGGTGTGGTAGCCTGAAGAACAACCTTAGCTAACGGGATCAGCTGAAAAGTAGATTTAGTTTAGTTTAATTATAAAAATAGAAGTCAGCAGTTGGGAACTCTCATGAGAGGCATCTTTCTCAGTTGGCTGCTAGCCACCCCCCCTTCAGCATGCATGTAATATTACCATTTTGTTTTTGATACTATGACATTTGACAAGCTCCTAGGCAAAGAACATCAGTGTGGTAAGAGGCATACATAAGGTGGATTGTTAACTAGCTCAAGGGCAGGTAGACAAGGGTGTTGGTGGGAGAAGATATTACTCCAAGTAGAGAAGAGTAAACAGTGGTCTCCTGCTGGGGTTGGTTCTGCTGTCACTGTACTTCACTGTCTTCATCAATAATTAAAAGGCTAGGGTCTCTAAAGGTTGCTTTAATTGCAGATGACACTGAACTGGCCAGGGTGGTGGACTCTTTTGAAGATGGGGCAAAATTCAAGAGAAACTGAGCAAGCAGGGCTTGGAGTTGCTTGATCTGGTGCCCTGCAGTGGGACATGGGGACATGCCCCAAAGCTCAGGGATGATAAATTCAGGAGTAACATTAGGAGGCACTTTTTTCCCAGAGGGTATTTAACCGATGGAACAGCTTGCCAGTATAGACAATGAACATGAAGATTTGCAGGCCTCCAAGGTAAGCCTGAATAAATGTATTCTTACAAAGGGAATCACTGAGTATACTGGGTAGTAGGGTGAGTAATGAATCCCTACAAACTGGTACATGTTTGCCAACATACTTATTTCATCCCAGCTTGTGAAGCAGGGGACAGACATGATGGACCAAGAGTCCATCTCTTCCATCCTTGAACTACAGTGTTATAACTAACTATAACTTAGGAGTCATGGGAACTTGAGGACACCAGAATTTTAGATAAGAAAATAAATTTTCAGCTATGACCATGAGATATGACTCTAAATAGTACAATTAAGTCTTTTAAGACTGGAGACCAACTTAGCATGATACAAGTCTGAAATTACCTTTTTTGTATTGAAAAAGATAATTTTAGATTGTTTTTATTTACTTATTTTCTACTTCATTTCAGTTAGTGTTTAAGTATTTTAATAATGTTTCAAATTAATTGTCCTCAAGGAAACAAATAAGGCTGCTACATGCTTTATTTATCTGTCCTTCTGTCTTCTCTGCTGGTTGACATCTGTGGTCCAGTACACAGCCATGAAGTGTGGTGGTACAAAATCAGAGCACAACCCCCCCCCCCATTGTGCCACAACACACACTGTTAGCCATCTTATTTCAGTACACGTCACAACCACACACCACACCACACCCTGACATAAATTGAGTAGCGACTTTACTGTGAGCTACTGAATAGATGAGGTCATGAAGTAAATTACGGTGCTTGCTTGATAGCCAGGGGTAGAAGGAAGATGTGCATAAAAGAAGAAACCAATCTTAAAGGGTCTGTGATCATCAAATTTGTCTGGACTCCCTCTGGGATCAAGGTACTGTGTCGTTTGAACTGTGTAGGAAAATACTGGATCTCTGAGGTGAAATTGAGGTAGGGTGGTTCTGTAATTGTGGGGTTGGTCAAATGAAATCAAGGTAATGTGATTCTAGAGCTTTCACTGGGGTACAATGTCTGTAATTCTGGGACTCTGAGGCAAATTAATGTGGGATCAAGGAATTATAACTCTGGGGACTTGGGGCTCAGTAACAGGGAATTTAGCACTGTGAGAAGGGAAACATGGGAATCTGAAGCTGATTGGGTAGTAACTGTGACACTTATACCATTGTAATAATAAAGAGGGCTAGGGCAGCTTCACAGAAGGAAAATGGAGTAGTACTGGGGGTATGGCAACTTGTGGGGTGGTTGAGAACAGCAGAAAGGTAGGTAGGACATGGGGCAGCAGGACATCTGGAGGGCCAGCATGAGTAGAATAGCTGCTGGCAGGGAGCAGGGGAGGCACAGGGAAGAGAGGAGAGAATGGATAGGGGAAAATGATTGAGGAAGTTGGTGGAAAGGACAGGTAAGGGTGATGCACCAGGGGGAGAGACAGTGGCAGCATAAGTGGAGGGGGGATCGGTCGCGGTGGGGAGTAGTGGACACAGAAGAGGGAGGATCATGGAGTGTAATAACTGTGAAGCAACCATATTCATGGGCACCCTGTGGAGACTGGGGGAGTGCCCAGGTTGTCAAAGGCTGGGGAGGCTGGAGGATGAGTTTTTAAGGTTACAGATGAAAATGCCTTGGACAGAAAGAGAAGAGGAAATGGGAAGCACAGACTGTAATCAGGTAAACAGAAGAAGGGATAGGGATAGGGACTGGAGATGGAGAGAAAAATCCACAATGTGGACAGAAGGGGGAGATACAAGTACAGAAGATAGGGGGCCAAAAGGAACGGGGGCCCAAGTTACTGCACATAGGCATACAATAGGCTCAAACAGGTACTAGCCATTGATGGGAATGATGGATGGGGGAGAAGGTGCTGTGGAAGAACAGTCCAAGGGCTGAGAAGGGAAAATAACCTAATGTGTGTGAAGACAGAATGAGCACAGGAGGGAGTACTGACAAGGGTAGTATAACAGGGGCAACAGAGGGAACAGTATGCAGGAGGAGGAAGGAGTTAGGACAAGGAGGGAAGGGAGGACAGGAGGGATGACAAGGGAGAAAGAGGTGGAATCTTGGTGTTAGAGAACTCAATACTGAGAGGGGTCAGGTCGGGTAGCAAGGGAGAGAGGCATAGTCGGGTCTGGGTGGAAGCCATGCCAGGAATGAAGGCAGAAAGTGAGGGGCAATCAGTGCTAAAATATGCCAGAAAGGGCAGGGACAAAACACATCTAATTCTGCACCTGGGGATGAATGATGAGATGGTAGATGAGGTGAAGAGGGAGTTTGAGGATTCAAGTCCAGTTTGCAAGGGGGCAGGAAGATCAGTTACCTTCTCGGAGGTACTTCCAGTCCCAAGGGCAAGTACAGCAAGGAAACTGAGGATTCAGGAGTTTAATGAATGGCTAGTAACCTGGTGTCAGGAAAAAGGGTATGGACTGGTAGGAGGATGGGGGGGGGTGACCTGGTAGGACAGCAGTCTATACGCTAAAGATAAACTGCTCTTAAACAAAGAGGGGAAGAAAGTACTGAAGCAAAGCTTGGGGAGTATATTGAGGAGAATTTAAACTAGGAGAGGGGGGGTGGCAGAAGGGATCGAGGTGATCAGAGGCCTCAGGAAGGGAAACCATATGGGCTTACCCCCCATAAAGGTGAGATAGAGCAGGGGGCAAACAATACAGGGAGGGCCATAAAGGGAGAGGAGGAAGGAGGGGGGAGAAAGAAAGGGGATGGAGGGTGGTATCTTTAAATGCTAGAAGCCTGGGGAATAAAAATGTGAACTACAAGATCTCATGGCGGAAGTGGGGGTTGGACATGGTAGCCAACACCGAGACATTGGCCACCCAAAACCATGACTGGGACCTGGTTGTTCCAGGTTACAGACTATTCCGCAAGGATAGAGTTAAGGGGAAAGGAGTGGGGGTAGCACTATACATGAGGGAGGGGCTAAAGTGTGTTAGAGAAGCGAGGGAGGAGGGAGATACAGAGGATCTATGGCTGCAAATCCAAGATCAGAAAAATAGGACACTATGATTGGAGATGGTGTAAAGGCTGCCCTCCCAGTCGGAAGAAACAGATAGGGTATTGACAGAACAGATCCAGAGGAACTGTGGCAAGGGTGGGGTGGTGATAGTAGGTGACTTCAGCCTGCCGTGAGTGGAGTGGGGGACACCTTCCACCAAGTGTAGAAGGAAACAGATAATGCTAGACGCCTTCCAAGATAACTTTCTGATGCAGCTGGTCAGCGAACCAACTAGGGAAGGGAATACCCTTGACCTCGTACTGTCTAACGGTGAGTGGGGGAGGGATCTGAGGGTGGAGGAACCACTGGTAGGGAGTGGCCACCGGACAGTATGATTCCAGCTGCAGCTGGGTAGGGAGAGGGGGGCATCTGGCACAAAGGTGCTAGACTTTAGAAAGGCAGACTTCAAAGAGATGGGTGAAGTGGTGCAAGGGTTCCTGGACAGAATTGAGTCTAATTGGAACTCATTAAGCTAGGGATAGTGGAGGCAACAAATTCCTACAGTAAGGCCCAAAGTAAAAAGGCAGGGTGAAGAAACTTAGCTGGATGAGCAAGGGTGTAATAGACAGGGTGAGGAGGAAAAGAGTTGCCTATATGGGATACAGGAGAACTGGGAGGGGCGGAGGACAGGGAGGAGTACCTGAAGAAAACAAAGGAGGTGACCAGGGAAGTAAGGGTAGCAAAGGTGTCAAGGGAGCTCAGGCTGGCGAAGGGAATTATGGAGGGAGAAAAGACTTCTTCAGGTATATCAGGGAGACAAGGGATTGTAAGGACCAAATAGTAAGGATTAAGAGGAAGGTGGGGATGGGTGGAAACAGGGGGCAGAAAGGCAGAAGCGCTTAATGACTACTTCTGCTCAGTTTTTACTAAAGAGAAGAGGGGGAAATACCTAAGGTTGGGGTAGGATAGGATCAGAGGGGGAAGGGGTGATGGACTGGAAAATCACAGAAGGTAGAGTACTAGAGGGGTTAAGGGAACTGAGGGTGGACAAGGCACCGGGACAGGATGGCATACACCTCAGGGTACTGAAAGAGTTGGCAGAGGTCCTGGCAGGCCTGTTTAATGCCTCTCTGGACTCACGGTGTGTACCTCAGGATTGGAGGATGGCTCACGTGGCTCCACTCCATAAGAGCAGTCTCAAAGACAAACCAGGGAACTATAGACCAGTGAGTTTCACATCCATAGTGGGGAAACTAATGAAAACAATCCTGAAGGAGAGGCTGGTGACCCTGCTGGAGGGCAATGAGGGTCAGGACAGTCAGCAGCATAGCTTTGGCAAGGGCAGATCCTGCCAGACTAATCTAGTGGACTACTATGACTGGGTGACTAGGGAAATGGACAAAGGGCATGCAGTGGATGTCCTGTACCTGGACGTCAGTAAGGCATCTGACTTGGTGCCACACGGAAAACTAGCTAAGGGGCATGGGGCAGGGGAAAAATTGGTGGGATGGGTGGAGAACTGGCTGCAGGAACGGCAGCAGAGGGTGTGGTGGGAGGAGAATTATCATCCCCAAGGGCAGTGAAGAGCGGGGTCCCACAGGGGTCAGTGCTGGGGCCGGTGTTATTTGGGATAGTTATTGCAGACATCTTGGTAGGCATAAATAGCAAAATCAGTCTATCTGTGGATGACACCAAGATGGGAGCAGTGGTGGATGACCAAGGGGGTGGCAGAGATTGCAGGAAGATCTAACAAGGCTAGAGACATCATCTGACACCTGGCAACTTGGTTTCAATGGCAAAAAAATGCAAGGTGCTGCATTTCAGGGCAAAGAATCCAAAGAGGAGCTACCATCTTGGGGGGTGCAACTCTCTGTGACTGAGGAGGAGAAAGATCTAGGAGTGCTCATAACAGGAGCAATGAGCAACTCGGCACAGTGTAGGAAAGCAGCAGCAGTGGCCAACAAGATGCTGGGTTGCATTACAAGGGGCATAACCTCTAGGAGGAGGGAGGTGATTCTGGCATTATACAGATCGCTGGTCAGACCCCACCTGGAGTATTGCATTCAGTTTTGGCCCCCTTACCTAAAGAGGGACAATAGATTGCTGGGAGGGCAACAAAGATAATCCAGGGTCTGGGGGAGTTACCATATGAGGTTAGACTGAGGGAGTTGAACATATACTCTCTGGAGGAGAGGAGGGACATAGGGGGAATATGATTGAGACCTTTAAGTACATGAGAGAAATAAACAGGACATACACCAAGGGACTGTTCAAGGAGAGGGTGGGGAGAGCCATTCGAGGTCATGACTTGAGATTGGAGGGTGGAAGGTTTAGGAGGGAAATGAGGAGGCATTTCTTTATGGAAAGGGTGACAGTAGAGTGGAAAGCACTACCAGCAGAGATGGTGGCCTATAAAACAGTGGGATGCTTCAAGAGGGGCTGAGATAGGGCAAAAGGGAGGGGTCATGGGAGGGGGGTAGGGTAGGAAGGGCAGCTGCAGAGTAAAGGTGCTAGCTACAAAATCAAGCAGACTCGACAGACCAAATGGCCTTTTTCTGCTGGCAGTTTCATATGTTCGTATGTTCATATTTATGTATGTACTATGCTGGAGTGTTTTTCACCTGTCTGCACCAACAGGGTCACTGGGCATCCTTGTAAAATCCAGATACTAATCTAGATGTTAAGTGGTCACAAGCAGGGGTGTGTAACCACTAAGGTGGTGGATTGCCACAGTACCATGGAATTGCACCAATTGCATTGCACTGTGCCATGATCTTGGCTAATGGAGCTACTGCTGTAGACTTACCCTATCCCATTTTATTATTTATTTAGTTATTTAGGAGTCATAGGCATGTATACAAGCAAAAATAAGCTACTAGAGCATTTAGAATGCTCATCGTTTCTCAATGGTGGTATCCAAAGATAACATTTGATTTTACGTGGCTTTCCAAGTTAACTTTGAAGCTGCTCATTGTCTGGCATGTCACTGCAGATTCATGGAGAGAGTTCCACACAGCAACCACCCTCTGAGTAAACCATATTTCTGTTTTATTAATCCTATACAGACCTCCTTTTAACTGTCTATTATTTCTTCTGCCCTCATGCAGACTATCCTTAGCCTGCAGACTCAGCAATCTCACAGATCTTTATTCAAAAAGGCCTTAAAACTAAACACATATCCCCTCTTAACCTTTTTATCTCCAAACTATGCATTTTCAGTTCCAGCAGTCTCTCACCATAGCTCTTGTTCTCCATACCACTCTAGTGGCCCTTCTTCGAACATCCATAAGGAATTTAATGTCCCTATTTTATTGCAGTGCCCCAAACAGTCCATAGTACTCAGTGTGTGACCTTACCATAACCTTTACAAAGGCATCCTTATTATAAGCTTTACAAAGGCATCAGAAGTGCCCTACTTCTACTATTGATGCTCCTCCCTATGCACTTCAAGATTTTATAATCTTTTTAACAACCTCTTTACAATGGTGCAGAATGTGCAGCTAGGTTGTTAACTGGCTAGATCAAGTTACATTTCCCTAGCACTATATGATCTGCCCTGGATGCCACTGAGGTAGCGTACTTCCTATGAAATTGGTTTACTAACTTATAAGGCCCTACATGGGCTGGTTCTAGGCTACCTGCATTACCTCCTGTATCCCTACAGGCCCATGCATCCCATCCACTTCTTTCCACCAAGGAGGGTCTCCTTGTGGTCCCCAGGTCAAGACTGAAAACCTCTGGGGACCAAGCTTTTGAAGTGGCAGGTCTTAAATTTATGGAATTCCCTTACAAGGGCCATAAGGGAGGCCCCTTCAGTCGAGAGTTTTAAAAGTGGCCTAAACACCATTTTATCTTTTCAGGCCTTCAGGGCCAAATTCTTTACTGATATTAATATACAGTATGATCCTTTAGGTGTATGAAATATGATTTATTAATTTGTGGGTTGTTTTAATTGTGGTTGTTTTATTTTGCATTTGTTTACAGGTATTTATGACATTATTTTTTATGTTATTTTACATAAATTCTCTGCTTTGTACTGACACCCTGAGCCTCTGGGGAAGGGTACCATAAATAAATAAAATCTGTTACTACTACTACTAATGACTCACTAATTGCAGAACATTTGAAACCCATAATAGTAGATTCCTCTCTTCCATAGTGCCTTTGTGGTCATGCCCACATAGTCAGTACTTGTTCTTACCTTGTTTTGTGCCCAGATGCATGATTGTATACATTTATCAACATTACAAATAAGCTTAACTTTTTTACTCATTCCTCAATGTTCTCCAGATAGTTTCTTAAAATTGTAACCCCTTCATCAGTACCAATCATAACCCCTGATTTAGTGTTATCTGCAGACTTGTAAATCCATGCACCCTGGGTACACTGCTCTGTGGAGACATGGATTCTAAAAATCATCTTACCAAGTGCTAACCCATGTGGGACTCTAGCCATCATTGAACCCTAGACTGTGACATGATCTTTTATGTTCACCTTTTTTCTTTCTTTTATCTAGCCATGATTGGATCCCCTTAACCAGGCTTTTGTTAATACCAAGTCTAACAACTTACAGTAACTCATAAGTCCTTGATGTGACACAGTGTCAAAGGCATTACTGTAGTCAAAGAACACAATGTCCACCTGTAATAACAGTCTCATGGAAATGCAAGCTACGTAGATTCAGGGATTTGGCAAGAATCTGGAAGCTGGACAAGAGAGCTGTCTCTTTTTCAAAAGTTCTGCCAGTGCCAAAGACTAGCATGGATAGGAAGGGGAGAACTGATGAATTCAATGTATGGTTAAGATGGTGGTGTCATGACCAGGGGTTTGGTTTAGTGGGGGGATGGGGTAGGATATGGGACAATGCAGAACTATATGCTCTGGACAGTTTGCACTTAAGCAGAATAGTCACAATGGTCCTGAGTGAAAAACTAGATAGATATGTAAGTTAAATTTCAACTAATTTGTGGGAGAGCAGCAAGGAACAGCCCAGCTAGTAATCCTCCTGAAAATGGAGTACACAAGATAGTATGATCTAGTAGGGAAGTAGGGGATGTAGGGTGGAGAGGGATGTCTGTAAATGCGAGAAGCTTAAGGAATAAAATGGTGGACCTGGCAGCCATGATGGTGGATAAAAAAACTTGATACCATTGCTATTAAGGAGACCTGGTGGTCAGATAATCATTCCTGGGAAGTTAGTGTTCCAGGTTACAGGATATTCAGAAAGGATAGAGAGGGCAAGGAGGGGGGAGGGATGGCTTTGTATGTCAAAGAGAACATTAAAGCAACAGAAGAACAGATTGATAATGGTGAGACAGAATTCATGTGTATCACACTAGAGAAAAGGCCTGGCTCTTTATTAAGAGCAGGAGTAATCTATAGACCACCAAATCAGGGGATGAAGCAGATAGGCAAATGTTGCAAGTGACCAAAAGGATGTCAACAAAAAAGGAGAATGTGTTCTACTTGGGGACCTAAATATGCTGGATATAGAATGGGGAATCCCCAGGGCATGTAGAAAGATTGTGTGGGGTGTAACCGCACCAAGGACTAGCAGTGCCACAGTCTAAATAGGAAAGCTTACTGTTCGTGTTCATGCTGCCACAAGGGGACCGGCACCTGCCAAAGGCTGCTTGAACTGCTTAAGCTGTTTGTAAGGAAGTGCAAATGACTCACCCAAATGCTGCTGTCTCAAAATAAACTTCTTTATTAATTCACAATGAAGTAAAATCCAAAAGCGCAAGGTAATATAAGTCCATAGATGCAATAAAAACACTTCTTACTTCCTTCACCCGCTCCCTACGTACAGCGTGATCACCTGACACATTTCGCTAATCAGGGCTTTCTCAAAGGTGAGCACATCGTACCACGTACCATACTTAAATATGAACCCCCTTAAAGGTGCAGTGAGCATAAGAGACTATAAAGTGCATTAATTTAATACAAACACAATATAACCACAATCACATATTGCACTAAATATCATTAGGTAGCATAGAGTTGATTTGTAACTATACCTTAAATTGCAGTGTCTGTATAATGAATTACTTACTAGCTAATTATTATGATGCTTAACCAGTACCTCATATAATTTCTATTTAGACATTGTATAGTAACATAAATGTATTTTACTAAAAGGATATACATAAGCACTGTATTGAGATTCAGGTGTGCACTGTAAAACAGAAGTTAAGGCACTAGATCCTGAATTACATAAATAAATGTATACATAGGTCAAACCTGGTGGTGAAACCGGTGAAGGCATTCTTTTCCAAGGAAACGGGACCACAAATTGTGGCTGATACCAACTGTATCTGAAATGTAAAGAGAATATTTTTAATTATTACTATCAATGGAAAAAAATATTATTACTATCTATAAAAAATTAGGCATTATATACAATATATACATGGTTATGCAGTCTAATGTGTACACAGTTTTTTGACCTATTCAGGAAAGGTTTAATTTCAGTTCTTCCATTTAACTCCATTCCATTCATTCCTTGAAATGAGTATATCCAGAACTGCTCTTTTCAGAGGAGGATATTATTATAGTCTCCCCCTCTTCTGGATATAATTGTTTTTCTATACTTGTGAAAAGGAAACTGTGCTCTGATCTATTTCTGCTCTTCAGAACATGCATAGCTTGGGCATTTTTTGGATCTTCCCCTGCTATTGCTCGAATGTGTTCACCAATTCGTAATTTGAATGCTGTTTTGGTTTTACCTACATAATAGGCTCCACATTTGCATTCTGCTAAATAAATCAGTCCACAGGTCCCACATGTCATAAAGCCCCTTACATCAGTTTTTCTACCAGAAACTGTACTAGTAAAAGTTCTAGTATGTTTCATTTGTGGACAATATTTACAGTTACCATTTGTCTCTATGAGGAAGCCGCATCCTTGGTCTCTCCTCCAATGGCTGAACAGAGTGGACAACAATGTCTTTGATACTTTTGCCTTTCCTATAAAATAATTTTGGCCCATCTCTTGTCAGGTTCTGTAAGCCAGGATCCTGTAAAACAATGTGCCAGTTCTTCTTAATAATTCCAGATGTTTTCTAGATTGTGGTGTATAAGTGCTTACAAAGCACTGTTGTACAGTACATCTGTTTTATTTTTAATTATGGCTGGTCTTTCTTCTAGAAGCATTTCCCAGGGAATAATATCTACTGCCTCTTTTGCATTTCTGATAACATTCTCTGCATAACCTCTTTGTCTTAATCTTTCAGTCAATTCTTTAGCCCTACCCTCATAAAAATTTTCATTTCCACAATTTATTTTCAATCTAGTGAACTGTCCCTTTGGTATTCCTTTAATGGTGTGGTAAGGGTGGCTACTACTGGCAAGTAATAAAGTATTTTTGTCGGTTGGTTTCCAAAACAAGTCAGTGTTAAGACCTCCCTCGCCATCTTTCTGTATAACTAAATCCAGAAAGTTGATTTTTCGGTTGTCCTTAGCTACTGAAATTCTCAAATTCTGATTACTTCATTCCAAGTAGTTAAAAAAACTTGTTAAGGTGTTTATGTTTCCCTTCCATATGATAATAATATCATTTATATGTCGTCACCAAAGGCTGACGAGATGTAGATAGGGGTTTGATTCATTTCTCACATAATCATTTTCCCATTTTGCCATAAATAGATTGGCATAATTTGGAGCAAAATGTGCTCCCATCGCTGTTTCTTTTTTCTGTAAAAAATATTCATCTTTATAAAAAAATGCATTCAATTCCAAAACAAATTTTGTTAGCTGCAGAATGACTTCAGTGGGTGGATTCTGTATTTCCCTAGTATCTAGAAAAAAACTTGAGGGCAGCAAGGCCCTCCTCATGTGATATTTTTGTATATGGGGAGGTGACATCAAGAGTGACCAATAAGACATCCTCTTCTACACAAATATCATTCAGTAGCCACAACACCTTCCCTGTATCCTTTAAATATGCAGGGGTCCTCCTTGCCAGTTCTGAAATGTTGAAATGTTGAAATCCACAAATTTTGCTAGGGGTTCTGTTAATGAACCATTACCATAAATAGTTGGTCTTCCTGGAGGATCTTGTAAAGATTTATGTATTTTTGGGAGGCAATGAAAGCTAGCTCTTACAGGAAACTCAACTTTTAAGTGCTTAATAATCTGTTCTGGTAGGAGTTCATTTGGTCCACGAGAATTTAAATAGCTATCAATCTCTTTCTTAAAGGCTATGGTGGAATCACTCTTAAGTTTTTTTTTATATAAAAGTTAACATCCTCCAGTTGTCTGAAAACCTCTCTATCGTAGTCAGTTGAATTCAAGATGACTACAGCTCCTCTTTGTCTGCCACTTTTATAGTTATTTTTTCATTGTGGCCTAATTTATTTAACATATCCATTTCTACATTGCTCAAATTGTGAAAAAAAACTATCAGTCTCTCTGTACAATTTGTCGATTTCTTCCTCACACCATTTAAAAAAGTCTGTAATGCTGGAGTCATAGGGGGCAAAATGTAGACTATGGTTTAAACCTTAGGCTATCACCATTTTCTTCATCAAGAGTCTCACCGATCCCTGGTTCCACAGATGTGGAGTCCATAATAGATTCCTAATTCCTTCAGTTAATTTACTGAGGTCCACTGCAGTCTTAAATGGTGTGAATTTATTTGTGGGGGTAAAGGATAGACCTTTACTCAGTACTTTTTCTTCAGTGTCTGAAAATACCAAGTCATACAAATTAATCACATTTAGCACTGCATCCTCCCTCTCTGTCATCATCCTCTCCAATTCTGTCCTCTGGTATTCCCCGAGCCTCTTCTTCCTCCTCTTTGTGCCACCTCTACAGGTTTGTCTCCTCCTGGATTCCACCTGGTTGCTCTCTGACTGTGCCATAAAAGGTTGGGAGGGGGACTAGCGCATATTTCTCCTTCTTCCTCCTCACCTAAAAAAAGTCAGTATCCAGATCTTCTTCAGCACTGATCTGCTGGGCTCCCTGTATATTTTCTCTGTATTCCTTTGTAATGTTCATTGAATCCACTGTTTGTCTGGGACTAGTCAACTCAAACACTCTTCCTTCTCTGTAGTCCCTTTCAAACTTCTGCTTTTTAATATTTCTTATTTTCTCGTTATATATTTTTAAATTTTCAGAGAAACTGTCCAGCAATTAATAATACTGGGGGGAATTTTGAAACTTTGTTATTGCTTCTTCTTTAACATTCAGTTCCTCATCAGAATCCCCAGAGCAAGATCTGCCAGGAGCAGGGAAGTGCTTGAAGCGCTACAAGGATAATTTCTACAACTGTTGGTTAGGGAGCCAACAAGGTGGGGAAATATACTTGACTTGATACTTACAAACAGAGACAGTGTGGAAGAAGTGGTGGTGGGAGAGTGCCTAGGTACAAGCCACCATAACACAGTGATTTTCAAGATTCAAACAGGGAGGATAACAAATAAGACCAGTACAAAGGTTCTGGACTTCAGGATGGTAGACTTTGATAGAATGAGGGTGATTTTCTGGGAAGAAATAAATTGCAAAGATAGGACAGTGGATGTGGAGGAATTGTGGAGCTATATTAAGGGGATGTTACTAAAAGCTACTAAACTACTTATAAAAAGGGTAGGGTAAACCAAAAAAAAGGAAAAAGCCACTTTGGTTAGATAGAAATGTAAGGGCAATAAGGGATAAAAAGATTGTGTCCAGAAGCTATAAGAAAACTCAGAGTGTGAATGACAGAGTCATTTATAAGGAGAAACTGAGTCGGGCAGGGAAAGTGATTAGGACAGCAGAAGCTGAAACAAAGGAAAGAATAGCAAAACATGCCAAAAGGGGAGGTAACACTTTTTTAGATATGTGGGAGAGACAAGGAGGACAAGAAAGGGGATTGTGAAGTTGAGGGGAGGATATAAAGGTTGAGGAGGATTATGAGAAGGCAGAGGTTCTAAATGGTTACTTTTGCTTGGTATTCACAGTGGAGTGGGATGGTAGGGGACCAGAATTAATGAGGAAAGGAGGAGGTGATTATGAGATTGACCAAAGCCTGTGAAGTGAGGATAGCATAAAGGAAGAACTTGAAAAGTTAAGAGTAGACAAGCTAATGGGGCCGGATGGTTTGCTTCTGAGGATTCTGAGAGAGTTGAGGGAAGAGCTGGCAGCACCTCTAACAAAATTATTTAACCTGTCTGTGAATACAGGGGTGGTTCCAAGAGACTGGAAGACAGCTTATGTGGTGCCAATACACAAGGGTGGTTGCAGGGAGAAAGCAAGGAATTATTGCCCTGTCAGCCTTACATCAGCGGTGGGTAAGGTGATGGAGGTGTTAATAAAGGAAAAAATTGTAAAATATCTGGTGGAAAATAAACTGTTTAATAACAAGCAATATGGCTTCACGAGTGGGAGATCTTGCCAAACAAATCCGATCAAATTTTTTGATGGGGTAACAAAAGTGATTGATTAGGGTGGGGCAATGGATGTAGTCTACTTGGATTTCAGTAAGGCGTTTGACTCTGTTCCTCATTGTAGACTGGTAAATAAGACAAAGTCTGGGGGTGGGACAGAAAATTACTAGGGGAGGTGGAAAACTAGCTGAAGGATAGACGTCAAAGGGTAATGGTAAATAGGGTATGTTCTAGTGTAATGAGGGTGACAAGTGGCATTCCTCAAGAATCAGAACTGGGTCCAATCCTTTTTTTTGTGTGTGATTATTTATGCTCCTGCCCTCACAGCCCTCTCAGTCTGGGAGAGCTCCAGCCTTGTCACCCCAGCATCCACCAGCCAGCACAGTAGTGGCCCCAGAGCTTATTGCCCCCCGGTGGGGTCGGAGAGGGGCCCTCCCTTCCAAGACCGGATTATGTGTTCCTGTGCTGTGGCTGGCCAGGTGTGAGGCCTGCGAGTTCTCCCTTCATCCTCTGCGAGTAATTTTTCCTGGCATTCCTTGTTTATGGGGCAGCGCATGCAATGACGCCTGCAATGGCACCATGCATGCTCTCGTGCGCACCACCAAGCATCTGCACTGCTCCTGACCCCCCCATCTTGCGGCATCAGTGCACCAGCCCCCAGCTGCTGCTAGAGGCCAGACTAGCACTGACTGCCAACCCCCTCCCCAGACAATTACAGCTGTCCTCTGACGCTCAATCCTTTTCCTCCCTGCTGACCCCCAACAGCCTGCACTCTTTCCCAAATACAGGTCGCAAGGTGTGGCATCCAGCACCTCAACCCTCAGCATCACTGGGCCAGTGGGTCCAATCCTTTTTAACATATGCAGTATATCAGTGATACTGTATAACTAAGGGACTTGAAGAGAAGATGTGTCTTTTTGCAGATGATACAAAGTTATGTAATAGAGTTGACATAGCAGGAGGGACTGAGGCCATGAGGGGGGATCAGAGTATTTTGAAAAAGGGGTCTGACACATGGCAGCTGAGATTCAATGCAAAGAAGTGTGCAGCGATGCATGTGGGATGTAAAAATCCAAAGCAGAGTACTCACTGGGGAGAGAGCAGATGAAGCAAACAGAACAGGAACAGGATCTGGGGAATCTAATCTCGGACAACCTTAAGGTAGGAGACCAATGTAGTAAGGTGGTGGGTAAAGCTAATAAAATGTTGCCATGCATAGAAAGGGTCATTACAAATAGAAAGGGAGAGGTACTGATGCCTTTATATAAGACAATGGTCAGACCACACCTGCAGTAGGGTGTACAGTTCTGGAGGCCTCATTTAAGAATGGACATAGATGGGTTGGAGAGGGTTCAGAGAAGGGCAACCAAGATGGCAAAGGGAATGAAGGATAAGTCATATGAAATGAGATGGAGAGAGTTGAATCTGTACCCACTTGAGATTAGGAGAGTGAGAGAGGAGACATGATAGAGACTTTTAAGTACATGAAGGGGATTAATAAACTGAGTGAAGGCAGCTTATTTAAAAGGAAAGTCGGAGTTAAAACAAGTAGTTTAAGATTGGAGGGTGAAAGATTTAAGAGTAATGTAAGGAGACATTTTCTTCACAGAAATGGTAGTGGAACCCTGGAACAGGTTACCAGAGGAGGTGGTAGATGCAACTGTGGAGGGATTTAGGAGAGCGTGGGACAGACACAAGGGGTTGGCTGGAGGGATGTGGAAAATTACCGATTAGTGATAACAATTAGGGATGGGTGGGAAATGGGCAGACTAGACGGTCAAGGATGGTCCTTTTTTACTGGCACATTACTATGATACTAAGATGATACTTAAGCAATAATGCCCAACAGGGTGTGTGTCGGCCGAGTGGGTCCAACAACTCAGGCGTGATGTTATCCCAAATGACACACACCCTGGAGGGCATTATTGCTATTATTCAATGGCTCGTTGTTATATATAAAATAAAAAAATAGTTTTAAAGAATGTTTTTATTAGAGTGGAAAAATATTTTTGTTTCTTAAGAGGAGATGTAAAAAAAGGGACCATCCATAATGATGGCACTAGACCCGTGATGTTGTGCTGGGATAACATCACGGGTCCAGCCCAAGACTGACCAAATCAGAGTCCAGAATTTTTTCTTGCCATTGTATAATATGGTAATCTCCTAACACTTTGTTAACTGGTTCAATTAACCTAATCAAGTTTGTCTGACAAGATCCTACCCCCCCCCCCCCAAAAGTCATGCTGGGTGTCATCTGAAAACTTTTTTCTGTTAATGTGACTTTCAGTTTCCTCCATCACAGTTGTTTCCAGCATCTTCCCCAGGATTGAGGTCAAGCTAACCAGTCTGTAATTCCGACGGCCTGCTCTTTTCTTAAAAATTGGGACCACTAGAGCCTCCCTCCAAAAACTGGCCACATGAGCTGTATTTAAAGATCTATCAAACAAACATTTCAAGGGTCCAGAGAGTTCTACTTCTAATTCTTTAACCACTCTTGGACGGATCTTATCTGGTGCCTCTGCCTTATTAACATTCAAACCCTTCAATAGTGACTCCAGCTTGTCTTTCTCTGTCATTTCGAGGGATGTCCTGTGGCACATTATACTCTTCAATAGCTTGTGAACCCTCATGGAAAATAGAATAAAAATATTTATAGAACATTTCTACCATGAGTTGGCCCAGTGATGTAGGGAACAGAGGTGCAGTAGCACCATACCTCTCACCACATTGTCGACCTGAGTTTGGGAATGAGCTTGGATCACCAGGAGTTGGCAGGAAGAGGAGGACTGGGAAAGGATTAAGTGGCCACTTCACAGCTGTCCTCTCCTGGACTGGGGTAGTGGGTTATCCCTGCTCTTGGCTGCCACTAGGTAGAGGCTGGGGGTAGCACCAAACTTAGGGAGGCAGACAGAGGCTGGGGGGAGGGTGGAAGGAACTGTGGTTCTGGAGTGCATGTGCACCTCCATGTGCATGAATCCCCCATGTGACCACAGGTGTGGGAAGGGAGAAAATGGAAAAGGTCTGCCCCAGCTCCATGAGGTCCTGCCTGCCAACCCTTTACTCCACACCACTGTTTGGCTAGGGACACATAAACTTGATAATGGGTCACCAGATGGATGGAGGGTGGCCCTCCCCTGCCTTGCCCTGCCACAGGGTGCAATCCTTTGGGGTCCAAGGGGACCCAGCTGGGTTGAGGCAGGATGCCAAGCATTAAGGGGCAAGGACAGGATTGATAGACTGAGCGAGAAAAAGCTTGATGAAAAAATATATATATATATATAATTTCTACCATGTCTTTCTCTCTAGATGTAATCTCATCACCCATTATCAATGGACTTAATGATGGATTTGAATCTTTCACGCAATTGGTGCATTTATTTATAGTTGTTCTTTGCTGATACTGCCAACCTGAATTCCAAAGTTGCTTTTTCCCTTTTGATTTCTTTCTTGCAGTGTCTTACCATTCATGTATAGATGTCCCAGTGCAATCTAGTATTACTCTTCTTGTCTCTATTATAATCCCTTTTCTTTTTCTGGAGGCTCCTTTTAATTTTACTGTTTAGCCATGGTGGGATTGTACCCAGTTTTTCCATATTTTTCCCCTTTTCTGGAACATATGTTTTCACTAACATTTTGATTTTATTTTATATGCTCCCACATATCTTTAGTATTCAAATTCAATAAGTCACCCTCGCAATTCCTTCTCAGTAATTTCTTTTCCATTCTGTCAAAGCTGGCCCTTGTAAAGTATTTAATAATAGTTATTACTTTACCATATCTCTCCATATTGCTGATTTAAGCAATATACCATGACAGGGTATGGGTGATGCCAGGATTTACCCACACCTAGTGTGTTGTTTGGTCCCGAGGCCGCAGGTCGAATGAGTAAACCACACCAGGCAACGGTAAATCCTGGCATCACCCACATCCTGGAGTGGCATTGCAATTATACAATGTGCTTTTTTTTTACACAGAAAATATTTAAATAAAAATTATTTTTCAATTTTATTTATTTTTAGTGTTTTTATTGCTCCGCCAGAAGTAGTCCTTGATTAGTGGGGCTGTGGTAATACTGCTCATGCACAATATTCTTTTGTGCTTCTTGGCCTGGTGCATTTTGACAGGGACAGGAAATGTTTAAATTTGTACCGAGGTTGCTTTTTTGATTATGTCCCAGATCCATTTTTCCTTGTATGAGCCGGGATAGCCTTCAGTACTTGCTACTAATTTCTTTTTCACTACAGAGGTGCAGCTCCATATTTTGCACATTCTATCATGCTTTGAAGGGAAAATGGGGCAAAATCTTAGAGTGGCACCTTCAATGTCCCAGCCTGCTGTGTACTAAACTGTGGTATGTACTGTTTGTTACTGGACTGTTTCTGTCCAGCGTGGGTATCTTTTTTTGGTAATCATATATTTATTGAACTAAAAGGTAAAACAGGTTGAAGAGCTGCCCTCAGGGTCAGGTTCCCGGGGTTACAGCACTTTCCAGTCAGGAAGTAATGAGTGGCACTCACACTTGCAATTTTTTATTTTTTCAGGGGCCACTGTGGAGCAGAGCTACGGAGACTGTGGGGGTGAAGGGAGTCAATGATACAGATAACCAGAAGGTAGAAGACAAAAAGAGGTAGTAATTTTGAGCAGCAGTTCTGTGAGACAGCCATTTAGCGGGATTGCCGTCTTTGCCAGTGTTGTGTTTTTGATGGCTGGAGTAATTTGAGGGGGAGCTCCTGATGTGGCTGACTGGTGGCTGGCACGTTTTTCCGTTGGATGATGCTAGGATTTACAATGGCTAGAAGGTGCCAGCCAGCCAATCAGAATGCTTAATTTTTGTACCCATTGTATAATACAAAATTTAACTTTGCTGTAGTTGGTATCCCCCCCATGGTTCTCCAACCATACAACTTGTGACACTCACTTCCACATTACTTAGCAGCAGATCTAAAATATGTCC
This sequence comes from Neoceratodus forsteri, assembly GCA_016271365.2. Lineage (NCBI taxonomy): Eukaryota > Metazoa > Chordata > Ceratodontiformes > Ceratodontidae > Neoceratodus > Neoceratodus forsteri. The sequence goes on along the minus strand of CM057450.1, from coordinate 925,435,978 downwards.
TTATCCAGTATGGTGTTTTACACACTGATTCAGATCTAGTTCTACTATAATACCAAGAAATTGCTTTTCATTTCCTGTGATATTAGCCATACTGTCCCACTCTATCCCTGGCATATTGAAATCCCCCTACCAGCTGCAGTCTATCCTCTGTATGTAAGAATCTCAGAACTCCATGCAACATTTCAGCTAGTTCTCTCTGTATGGATGGGGGCTTATACAGCATTCCAGTTTAACATTTCTTGGTCCTGTTTGGAGAAACTTTTCTCCCGCAACAGTTGTAGTCCCTCACACTTATCTCTCATGATTTCTACTGTGTTAGTGACTTGACTGACATATATGGCTACACCTTTTCTTTTTTTATTCTGTCTCTCCTGAAGAGGTTATACTCACTGATGTTTTCCCCCCAAATCCTCCTCCTCCTCCTCCTCTGCCCATCAGGTCTCAGTGACTGCCCATACAACAATATTTTCATTAGCTGTTGTAGCTTCTAATTCCTCTTCTTTAGTGCCCAGACTCTTGGCATTTATAAGCAAGCAGTTCCAGCCTTTGTTGTTAACTCTCTTACCTTTTGCTACTGAACCCATATTCAAAACCTTCAATGTTAGTGTATGATTTGTATCTCCTCCCTTTTCCTCCTTGTTGTGTAGTTTAGATTTTGCTTTATATAGAGGATAAGGTATAGTCTACAGTCAAAAACAAGCATATGTATTCACTGAGAGGTTGCCATGGTGACGATTTGAACCTCAAGAGTGAAGTTCAAGAGGTTCATTGCCATGGCAACCTCAAGATGTTTGCATATGCTTGTTACTGATTGCAGACCGTGCATTGTTTTTTATAGCGTATGGCCTACAATCTGGAGTTGAAAGAAAGATGTTTTAATTCTTACTTTTATGTTTTTTTAATCAAAGCTACTCTCCTCTGCTATCACTCTCATCGCAGCGGCTGCTTCCTGAATGGTGGTTGTTGGTGATACGCATGCACGAACGTGTTCCATGTTGTTATGCTGCAGTAGCTACTGTATGTAGCTAGTACAGCATAACAGTTATAATGATGTAGCTACTGCAGCATAACAACTGTATTCTAGTTATGGATTTTTATCCATAACAACATTCCACCATACACTATATTGTAGTTTATCCTATCTCCCAAGATCCTAGCACCATTCTGATTAAGGTACAAACCATCACTTGCAAAGAAGGATGGATTGTTTACATAGCATTCCCAGTCCTCTGGAACCAAAATTCCTCTTGTCTACACCATCCTCCTTAACCACATTTTTATGATCTTAATAGCATGATTTTTTGCAATCCTTTCCCTTAGAATTAGTGAAACATCTGGGGTGATTATTTTGCAGTTATGTCATTTTACTACCCTCCCAGTGTTAACTAAATGACTTTCAATACTCTTAGCATGGCTCCTGCTTGCATCTCTGCTGGCAACATGCAGGACAACTATTGGCTCTTCCTTTCCTTTAAGCAGCCATTCCATGTTATTATTTATATCCTTAATTCTTGCCCCTGCAAGACAGCTTAAGGCAGCATATTCTTTTTTTTTTTCCTTGCTGATTCATACATGTATAAAATGCAAAATTGAATCCCCCATCACTACTATTTCATTATGTACACCACCATTTGTTTTTTGCTTGACCATGGTCCACTGATTCAATGGGTCCTTAGGTCTCATATGAGTTAAAGAAGTTACTGCATTGGGATTTACAATAACATTACCACCACTGCCAGATGCAATACAGCTGACCACAATCTCACCTCTGTTTCTTCTCTTGGACTTTGTGCATATGCATAGGCTCCTCTTCCACCACACCTCCCCATTGGACTTTGTGCCTACCATAGGCTCCTCTTCCACCACATCTCCCCTTTGGACTTTGTGCATACCATAGGCTCCTCTTCCATCACATCTCCCCTTTGGACTTTGTGCATACCGTAGGCTCCTCTTCCATCACATCTCCCCTTTGGACTTTGTGCATACTGTAGGCTCCTCTTCCATCACATCTCCCCTTTGGATTTTGTGCATACTGTAGGCTCCTCTTCCATCACATCTCCCCTTTGGACTTTGTGCATACCGTAGACTCCTCTTCCACCACAACTCCCCTTTGGACTTTGTGCATTCCGTAGACTCCTCTTCCACCACAACTCCCCTTTGGACTTTGTGCATTCCGTAGACTCCTCTTCCACCACACTTCCCCTTTCCTGAACTGCATGTTCCAAATCAGTCAGAACCTTAAATCTATTCAATGTCTATATGAGTTTCACCTCTTAACCTTTTTATGCCTCTCTTACCTCCTGTTCTCAGAATACTCCATTCTTCTTCCTCTTCCCTCATGAAGTCATAAGACTCATTGCTCTTGTTCCATTTATGGTTATCTGATTGCAACATGTGTAACTTAAACATAGAAATATAGAAACTGGGCACTAGATCATATGCAGAAACGCAACAATAGTGCTCACCAACACAGCACCTCAACAACAATGCCTGCATTATCGGCACATGATAGCAGTCCCAACACACAGGCAGGACTACTACCAAACAAAATAACAAAGTTATATTTTTGTGGGGGGCTCTGCCACCCCTCCCTACCTGCACCCCCCATAACTAAAATAATCAATTCTGAGTCGGAGTTGGATTACAGGGGTGAGTAATACAGTCAGGAGGGGTTGGCCTGCGAGATGAGACTTAAAAAAATCTGACATCTGCCTCATAAAAACATATAAGAGGCCAGGACTAGAACCCTGGTCCCCAACATCATTCTAGCCGAATTGCTCCATGCTTCATCCTTCTCCGTCACAGAAACAGCTTGGTCAGCCTCTGAATTTTTTCAGCCCTTCTCTACACCCTCCAATCTCCTTGTACAATGAACAGCTACATGGGTAGCGCTTACTGTACTGTGCTTTTCTACCCTTGTTGCTGTCCGTGATACACTCTTCATACAATGCACTTCTTACATGCTCTGTAAAAGATGCGCTGTTCTGACTGGGTAGGTAGAAAATGACAGCAGATAAGGACTGCTCTGTCCACCTAGTCTGCCCATTTCCCCCTACCTACTACAATACCACAGGCCCTACATGATCTACTGCATACCTTCCCCTTTCCTATCACTAGGGTTCCCTAGAGATAGGATAGATTTTCTAGTAACTATGATTGTATGAACTATGTACATTTTTTCCTACCTGTTTTCTAGCATCATATCATCACTGTCATTATCTTAAATGTCATGTAGATTTCCTCTTTCATGTTGTTGCTCATCTTCTGTACTAACGTCTGTAAATTGTTTGACTGCCTAAAATGTCTGTAACCTCCCGGGTCGTGTCTGAAAATAGTCATAATTATGGCTTTGACACTTTACCTGGTTAACAAAAACTAAAGAAATGTCCATCCCATGCACTCTTGAATTCCCCCACCATCTTTGCCACCATCACCTCCTCTGGAAAACTGTTCAATGCATCCACCACCCTTTCTGTGAAAACAAAGTTCCTTCCACTAACCCTGAGTCTGCCCCTCTTCAGCCTTATATCATGACCCCTTGTTCCAGAGATGCAGCCTCCAGAACTGAACCGAGTACTGCAGATGAGGTCTCCTCAATGATCTGTACTGTGGTAACATCACCTCCTTGTTTCTGCTGGTGATACCTCTCCCTATGCTCCTCAGCACCCTGCTGGCTTTCCCCACAGCCTTTTCACATTGGCTGGTCACCTTTAGGCCATCAGATATGATTACCCCAGGTCCCTTTCTTGTTTGGTGGCTGTCAGCACCTCCCCATACCTCTCAACTGTCCCTGATTTTCAGGGATGTCCCTGATTTTGCCTCAAAATTTTACTTTGTCACTACTAAAATTTGTGTTTCCTTGACAAAACTGTGGGGATTGTAAGCACAAAATAATGTCAAGCATTAAAGTTACAGACTTGTTCTTCCTTAGAAAAGGCATTTTACTCTAAGCCTCATTATTCTACTATTTTCCTGGGTATCCATCACTAATTTTAAAGTGTCCCTGATTTTGGTCATTTGTCCCTGATTTTTTTAAGCCTTGTCCCTGATTTATGAGGCAGGAGGTTGAGAGGTATGCTCCCCCATCATGTACTCCTCCCCTGGGTTTCTGAGACCCAAGTGCATGATTTTGTACTTTTTTGCATTGAAATTTAGCTGCCACACTCTTGACCACTCCTCAAGCTTTCTTAAGTTCCTCCTTAACCTTGTTGCAGATCTTAGTGTCATCTGCAAAGAGGCATACCTTCCCTTCCAGCCCCTCTGAAATGTTGCTTATGAAGACATTAAAGAGGACCAGCCCCAGAACTGATCCTTGTGGTACCTAGCCAGTCATCCTTCTCTCCTCGTATTGAACTCCATTTACCACCACCCTTGGAGTTCTAACCCTCAACCAATTTGTGACCCAGTTTACCACCTTAGGACCCACTCCCAGGCTACTAAATTGTATACAAGCCTCCTATGTGAAACAGTATTGAAGGCCTTACTGAAATCCAGGTTGAAATGACCTGGCTATCAGTATGCATTCCTCTCACCTCTGATGATTTTGCCTGTTCATCCTGTAATAGTAGAGTAGTATTTGTGTTAAACTACTCCATTTCCCTAATCCTAGTGTTGCATTCCAGCCTATTTCAGTCTCCAGCTGTTTAATAAATTTGCACTTATCACACTGTATATCATTGATTTCCTTGAGTATCCCATACATATTACATGTTTTGCACTTGTTAAGTCCTCCCTCTGCAACAAACTCTGAACCTATTTTAGCTAATAAGTAGTGTTCTTCTCAACAGTGAAAGATTCCTGGCATGTCTCCCCATCTGTCCCAGCTGACACAGCAAACACTTGCCTCTGTCCTGCTCACCACTGGTCATGCTCGTGGTCGCTCATAAGGGGATGGGATTTATGCAGGAGTACCCAGAAGTCTCTACCAATGTGTGCTTTGCTCCAATTGCACCTCAAAATTAAAATTGGCTAAAACCGTGTCAGCCAGCTCATGGCAAATGTGCTTTCCCCCTCCTGCAGCTTATAAGTAAAAATAAACACTTAAAAAGTGCCAGTCACATTATTTACGTATTTATTTCATCTTGGTAACCGGGTAGTCCCACTGGAACCAGAGGTCCCTTTTTCAGGGACGACCCGGAATTAGTTACATGTAGGTAGCGTAGATGTCATAGCAAGTGGTACAGAAGAAGAATACAGTTGAAAGGTAAATTCATAACAGTGACAATCAATAAACAGTTGTTATTTATAGCAGATTACTTTCATACAGAGGAGACAGACATAAATAATTTGTAGTTCCCTCTGTGTGATGAGTGAACTACAACTCTCATTATTTAGTTTTATTGACCAGGAAAGGAGGACTAGGCAAGTCTGTCTATTTTCAGCCTCATCCCAGGGGTTGGGGTGAGGAGTTACAGATGGAAAACAACCAGATTAAGGTGTTGGTGGTACTTGTAGACAATGGGGAAAATCTGGCCAGGATGCCATACTCTTTTCAAGAAGTGGCATGGGATCTTTCATATCCGCCTGAACAACCACCAAAACAGACAGACTGTAGGGCTAGATTAACAACTTCTGGGGCCATGGGCAATGTGCAGTGGTGGCGCGCCCTGTGACTTCACCAATAGCCCAGGGGGTAGGGGGAGTCGCCTAGGCCCCTGAGAGTTGAAGGGTTTTCACTGCCTAAAACTATATTTGGAAGTCTCTTTAGCTACTTTGAAAGCCCTTTCTTGGTGTAGCAAATGAAGGTTAGAATGTTTGAAAATGTATGACTAAAGTACATTGACATGAGTATGAGCAATCAGCACAGGCTGCCCAGATCTGGGTAAAATATATTCAGAGAACCAAACAGTTATACAAATTTAGACTTTTGATACTGTAAGTCTAATCTTTTATAATTGCTCACTCGTGTTAACTAATAATGGGTTCATAATTCATAAATAAAATAAGTTATATTCATCCAGGATTCAAGAACATGCCTAGAACACCAGATGGTTAGTCGGCGGGGGGGGGGGCATTTATCATCCTAGAGTGTGTTCTCTTCCTCCTGAGAAGAAGGGCAGCAAATTCAGCTTCAGTACCACTACCTGGGTGAGCACAGGTAGCATTTCAGCTGAGTTGTTGAATTATTTTGTGGGGTCAGTGCCCCACCCCAAAGATAATTCAGCGGCTCAGCTGTAATGCTGGGGTGATTTTTGCCTGGCTCTGTGCAATGCTATGTGAAGCTCCTCATGACAGATAGATGCTCATGTCAACTCACAAAAAAAATCCTCAGCTCAGTCATCATTAGTAAGCACCATTGTTAGCAGTCTCACAGGAGAAACCAAGGACTGAAGGCATGCATTCCGAATAGTCTTGTTACCCAGGTGGTCTCTCCATGCCAGGTCTGAGGTATATTGGAGAGGAAGTATGTGTGGGTGTGTGTGGGAGACAGGGGGATGAAAGAAGTTAGACCCGTCAATCTTACAGATCAACAGTGGCCTTTAGATTCCACTTTCTTGTTGGCACATTTCACTAGCACTAGAAAATTCTCAGAAAAAATAAATGATGACACCTTTTAATGGAACACATATTTTTTTTTTTTACAACTCTAGCTTCCAAGAAGTATATTTCTCCTGATTAGGTCAATGGCAACTCTTGGAAGCTATTATCATTTAAAAAAAGAAATGGCCAAATAAAAGCATAACCCTCAAGACGTTTGTTGCATTCTGTCCTATTTTTATAAGGCTGATCATTAGTGTGCAGTAGTGATTACAGAACACAGTTGTAAATCTATAGGTTGTATCCTCAAATCCTACCCTCACCATTATCTGCAAGACCTTGAATTACCTGTGCATTCTGTGCTCTAGGCCACTGAACTGTAATACCGGGTGTAGCATCCCAGAGTCCATCATTCTCACACACTGCATACATCATCTTTCAGACTGGTCCATTTTTGGAATAAGATGTTTTTATGTTTGCTTGCTCGCATGTGCAAGAAACATAGTGCCATCATATGAGTTTTCCAGAGGTGTGTCAGCCTCTTCCAATTCAGTCAGTGTATTTGCAGGCGTGGTCACAGAGTGCCAATCACTGCTCCAGCTGTCTATGACAGCTGAAAATGCAGTGGCATACAGTTGAAAGGGAGAGCTCCGCTTGAGTGAGCAGAGCTCTCCCCCCCCCACACAGATGCATGCACGCACGCACTGCGTGCTCATGCGCCTCCCCTCCCCTCCACACTGTACGGCCGACAGGGGTGCCCAATCCTCTGCCGGTCGCACGCCCAAAGCATCCAGGTGCCACGCTGAACCCACCCCAGCATGGTAAAATGATGTAATTGCCAACGGGGTGCCCAATCCCACGCCGGCTCCACTGTCTCTCCCCCAACCCCCATGCTGTCGCTGACGGGGGTGCCCAATGCCCCGTTGGCTTCACTGTCTCCCCCCCTGAGTACAGGGTGCAACGCTGGGAGCCCACCCCAGTGTGGCAACAGATGCCATGGCCGACGGGGGTGCCCAATCACCCATCGGCTCCACGGCCCCCCAGCTATCCTTCTGCCACTCTGGGAGCCCACCCAGCATGGCAAACGCCCACGTCATCTTTTAAAAAAAAAACCTGTAAGAAAAAATGGTCCCTCGAGTCTCCTGCCCCCGCACCCCCACTCGCACCTGCCTCCCACCCCACCCCCGCCTGCCTCCGAGTCAGTAGCGTCTTGTTAGACCGGGAACCGTCTGCACTCTTCAAAAGCCGACGCCGAACTGAGAAATGCCGTAAGCTGTATAATGGGATAGATAGGGTTTTCAACTTTATTGCATATCTCAGGCATTTTTGGAATTTTGCACCAATTTTCAACATGGGGGTTTTTGGGACCTCTCCTCATGAATTCTTGCACTGTCATGGCGTTACTCGGGCCCGAAGGCTGCGAAATCACCTTTCCAGAATGATTAATGAAACAACACTGCCAGTGCTTATAAGGTGGGCTCTCAAAAAGCCTATTTTGAAAATTTGGTGGAAAAATTCCTATAAATGACTGTTTTACGAGCGTGCATTGCGCAGTTCCTACACACACTCGTAAGTTCATGAATTTTCAATATTTTCACTCCAGATTTTCAACATTGCCATTTTACCACACCTCCTTATGAGCAGTATAGTTGTCATTTTTCACATCTCACCCAAAATGTGTTTCTGCCCATGTAGCGCACAATGGCACAGTCGGTGTGCGAAAACAATGTACAGGACACATTAAGAAAATCAAAGTGACACTGTTCATGAGCAGAGGTCTTAAAATGGCTATGTTGAAAATTTGGTGAAAAAATTCCTAAAAATGACTGTTTTACGAGCGTGCATTGTGCAGTTCCCACGCATGCTCAGAAGTTTGTGAAATTTCAATATTCACTCCAGATTTTTCAACATTGCCATTTTACCACACCTCCTTATGAACAGTACAGTTGTCATTTTTCACATCTCACCCACAACGTGTTTCTGCCCATGTAGCGTACAATGGCGCAGTCGGTGTGAGAAATCAATGTATGGGACATGTTAAGAAAATCACAGTGACACTGTTCATGAGCAGAGGTGTTAAAATGGCTATGTTGAAAATTTGGTGAAAACATTCCCAAAAATGACTGTTTTAGGAGCACACGTTGCACAGTTACTACGCACGCTGGCAAGTTTGAGAATTTGTAATATTTGCACACCAGATTTTCAACAGTGCCATTTTATCAAGACTTCCTTATGAGCAGTGTAGCTACCATTTTACATCTCACCCAAAGTGTGTTTCCGCATGCAGCTTATAATGGTACAGTCGGTTTATAAAACAATGTTTGGGACAGATTAAGAAAATCACACTGACACTGGTCATGAGCAGAGGTCTTAAAATGGTTATGTTGAAAATTTGGTGACAAAACTCCATAAAATGACTGTGTTATGAGTGAGCACTGCGAGTTTCCACTTCACCTCGTAGGTTCAAGAATTTGTAATATTTTCAGTCCAGATTTTCACCAGTGGCATTTTTCCACACCTCTTATGAACAGTACAGCTGTCATTTTCCGCAACGTGGCCGGGCCGTAAGCCACACTTTCAGTGCAGAGATGTGTGGTCGCTGGGAAATCATTGTTCGGGACAGATAAAGAAAATCACACTGACACTGTTCATGATCGAGTTCCCAAAATGCCTGTGTTAACAATCTACTGTAAAAAAATCCCCAAACTAGTTACATTATGGGTGTGTGTTGCACAGTTTCTACACACCTCATGACTCCACCAGTTTTTAAGATTATTAGCAGATTTTCAACATTGCCATTTTACACCTCCCCATGAACAGTACCGCTGTCATTTTTCACATCCTGTTTGAATGTGTTTTGCACCTGTGGTGCCAAATGCCATAGTCGCTGTGCAAAAGCAGTTTTCGGCTAACAAACTGATATTGCTACTGTTCATGGGTGGGGTCACAAAAACCATGTTGAAAATTTGGAGTGAAAATACCAATGAATGCCTGAGGCATTAGGGTTTCCGACCATAACGCCCCACCCTGTAGAGTATAACAGGCATCGGGGTGTGACTTGGGATTCTTGCCTGTCATGCTCATATCATTCCACCCCCACCCACACCCTGCAGCCAGTGAGAGGCATCAAGGTGTGCCTCGGACTCTTCAGGCCCAAACTTCACCCCATTCTCTATACGCACCCATCTCACCGTATTTCCTGATGGAATGGGGTGCACATAAGGGCCAAAGACCCAAGGCACACCGTGACACTTGTCAGTGTCTGCAGGGTAGGGTGTGGTGAAATGGCGTGGTCGATGTGCCTGATGACCCAAAGGCACACCCCAATGCCTGCCACTTTCTGCAGGGTGGTGGTGGGGTTGGCTTCAGTTCAATACTTCGCTGTCATTCCTATTACGCAGCTCTGTAACTTCTACACTACCAATGCCAGTGCCAGCAAGCAAACATTCGGCATTGACAAATGCTTGTTTATACTGCATGCAAAGGAGTATGAGTGGAAGTGAATGAGAAGAGTGCAATTCACCTTTTCACTTTCAATTATGGGGCCCAGGAACTAAACTTGAAAGGCAAATTGCTCTCTTCCCTTTCACTTTCATTTTCATTCCTATGTGGCTGTGGCATAGCTTGGCTTCTCTCCCCCCACAAAAAAAATAAATAAATGGCACTGCCTTTATGGGGCTTCTTTCTTACTCAGGGCCCTGGACAACAGCCTCCTCTGCCTAACAGTTAATCCAACCCTATAGACGGGACCTTGGTTTAATGTCTCATTTGAAAGATGGCAATTCAGGAGTGAAGCATCAACCTCATGCTGCACTGTTGTGTCAGCACTGGGATTTTACCAAAGCTCCTGGTGTGGGGCTAGAACCCACAACCTTTCGATCTTCCAGCCTCAGAAACAAGTGTGCAACTTGCTGAGCCACTGATTCTGATACTTGTGGTCTGCCTATGGGTTGAACATGGTCTGATGTATCCTGTTGTCCTGAAGCACTTCCTGGTGACCCAGTGTGCCCCACAAAACCCCAAGCCCCTTTCTGTTCCATAGAGTTCAGTGCCCCCCCTTTCTTAGCCCAGTTCCCTGAAACATACAGTATGTGTTCCGCAGCACTCTGCACCACCTAAATCCCCCTGTTGGAACTTTTGCCCTGGTTAGCAATGTAGTTCTCCCCTGTACAAATGCATTCAGTAGTTCTATGTGGGCTGTGGTTACTGTGCCTTCTGACAGGGGGTGAGGACACTAGAAAGCTGTTGAGTTCAGCTGCTCATTTTTCATGCTGCATCATATATCATACGTGTACTTCACTTTGGAGCTAGGAATCAAGGGTACAGCTACAAATTGGGGGGGTACAGTTAACAGTCTCGGAGGAAGAAAAACATCAGGGATTAGTGTTCACTGGTAAAATAATCACACAGGACAATGCAGGAAAGCAGCAGCTAAGGCAAACAGAATGTTGGGGTGCAGTGCTAGGAGGATCACTTCGAGAAGGGAGGAGGTAATTCTGCCACTGTACAAATCCTTGGTGAGGTCGCACTTGGAGTACTGTGTGTGTGTAGCTCTGGCACCCTTACTGAAAGAAGGACGTTATGCTCCTGGACAGGGTCCAAAGGAGGGTGTCTAAGATGATCCTCGGAATGGGAGATCAGCCCTATGCGGAGAGACACAAGGAGTTAAACATGTACTCCTTGGAAGACAGAAGACTGAAGGGGTCAGCCCTGTGGCACTGAGGGTTGAGGTGATAGGTGCCTTACCTCATGCTACACCAGTGACCCGCGTTCAGGAACAACCTCGGGTCATTGGGGTGCCAGCCTGGGAAGGGAGGAGCAGAATTCAGCAAGCGTTTGGGCTGCTCTCCTCTCCTGGTGGTGGTGTGGGTGGGTTGTTGACCCTCCCATAGTTCTGTCCCCACTGGGTGGAGACTGGTGGGGTAATGTAGGTGGGTGGGGGCAGCAGTACAGGTGGGCAGAAGGGGCTGAGCTGGCTTCCAGTGTGCGTGTGCACCTCCACATGCACGTACAGCCATGTGCTGGGGCCCTGAGGGGGATGCAGCAGAAACCTACAGACAAAAAAAGCTTATAAAAAGCTATATAAAGAAGACAGAAGGGACAGAGGGGACATGATTGAGACCTTTAAATACTTGAAAGGCATTAACAGAGTAAACACAGGGGTGGGGGTGTTCAGACTGAAGGGGGAAAGGACTGCAAGGGGTCATAGCTTGAAACTGGTTGGTGGGAAGTATAGATGAGACCTGACAAAGCATTACTTCATGAAAAGGGTGGTCACGCCTTGGAATGCATTACCTGAGGAACTGGTATCAAGGGAATCAGTGGGAGGTTTTAAGAAGGGATGGGATAGATACATGGGCAGGGTACAGGTAGGGTGGGTAGAGACCATAGGCACTCTGAATGGAAATCAGAGGAGGGGTGGAAGGGAGGGGGAGGGCGGCAGCAGCAGTTATCAAACTGTGAGCTGCATCCTGAGCAGAAGTGTTAGACCTCAAGGCCTAATCTTCTAGCATTTTCGTGTGTTCATATCGTTAGGGGTGAAACTTGTCCCCATTTTCCTGTTCCATCACAACAAATTGTGCAGGGAAGGGCTATCGACACCTCTGCGTGTAACACAATGTGTCTCAACACTATTTAGTGGTGCACAATGTTTGTTGCTGTCATTTTGTGCAATTCAGTTGTGACTATGTCTTGGGTACCTGCTTTCTCATAGCCTAGTCAATGTCCACATCATAGGAGTGCTAGGTAGGTATCAGAGCAGTTGAGAACCATCCAACTGACTTAGAAATTCCATTATGGTTTATGCCATAGGAGAGAGATTTGAAAGGCCACTGATTTACGGTGATTTAAATAATGAAGTTCCATTTTTAAGATTTAGGCATTCCTGGGATTGCACTTATGATTGTTAGTCTAATTTCTGGATTTCACTGGGATTCTACTGTCATTCTTCTAGTATGTGTATGCACTGTAAGCACTCCAAGTGGGCTAACCTGATTTGGAACTGCAGCTCCCTTCTCCCTTCGGCGCCAGTCGGTGGTCCCTGGTGGATTCGGACCCATGCTCACCTCTTGTAGTTTCAGCCGCTTGGTCCCCAGTGTCTCAACCTTTGGAGGGTGGGCCAAGCAGCAGGTTGGTTGTTCCATCCCTGCGGGGGCACTGTGTGTTCTGGGATCATCGTTCCATGCTGGGCTCGGGACCATGTAGGAAAAGAAAAAAAAAGGTTTGTAAATAGCTTTGTAACCCCTAGATGGCGCTATCCCAGGGGCTACTACCCCTGCCTGATTTGCCACTAACAGGTTGAGGGGCCTGGATCCAATGGCGGGTGCCTCCACCCAGAGGTCAGGGTTTACAATAGTTAAACTAACTTGGTCACAGCCCTCTGGGACACTGCAACCCCTTTCTTCCCACTAGTGGCCCACACAATACATCAGAATTACCTTTACAGTATACACTTACCCCCAGGACTGGTTCCGGCACTGGGACCTCCTGTGAAATAAGATACAGTGCAACAATCACTGTACAGTACTTTAACATAGACAAATACCTCAGGCAGTATAACTTTGCTGAAACAAGCAGCTCTGATTTGTTTAGGGGATATAACAAGGACAGGGGAAATCAGGTTAATTAGCTTATCACTCTACTCATCTACCTATATGGCTCTGTGCACAGGCCTATCCCTATCAGTTACTGTCCCTGGGTACCCAAGCCCTAGTGGCTAGTCCAAACCGTGGGCAGCTGGTAGGGCCCTTCACACAGAGAAAAGGAGAATTAAACAGTCAGCAGTACAGTAATTCCATTTGGATTTAATGTGGCAATTCAACAGGGAGCGACCCTGAATTAGTACTCATGACCTCCAAATAAGATAGGGTCCTTCAATGTCAGCAGGGCTACTCTTGAGCTCAAGAGACTCCTCACACATTTATATGGTAAACAGTCACAGGCAAAAGTCACTTAATGGCAGCAGGATTCACTTGAGGTACACAAACCTCTTCACACATTTATATGGTAAAAGAAAGCACTATACCAGGCAGGCTGCATCTGTATCCGATCGCAATTACTGCACAATATCCGGGAGAACACACAGCAGATTCAGTTCCTGACAGACCGAGTGCAATTTTCAGCAATTCCTCCAGTCTTCTACAGGTGAGCCTGGTTTCTACTCTTCAGATATCCTTTGATTCTCTCACAGGACGGATTCAGTCTCAACAAGCTGCAGACCGAACTCTGGACCTTACACATGTTTTTGACTAAAACTGTGCACTGAAGGACACAGATTCCTTCCTTCACTGCCAAAGCTCAACTGAAACTCCCAACAGACAAAACCGGGCACTTCCTTTGAGTTCCTCCCAGTTCTTGACTGGATTGGCTGTCACTCACAATAGACTGCTGCTGTTGGTCCAAAAGGCTCAAGTCTAAACTACATCTCCCAGAGTCACTGCTCATACAATCCTCTTGTGGCTGGCTCAGATTATGAGTCCAAGTTCTGATTCGTCCAAGGCACCATTTTAGAGCTAGCTTACCCCACACTGATTGGTCCAGTTCAGCAGTTCAAAACCAGAATGGGGAACTAGGCAGACACACTTCTGACTGCAAAGAAAGCAGGTTAGACAAACTGTAATTTCATTATTACTGTAAATGATTTCTGGCAAACAGTTACATCTTTCAGATAGGTTCCCTTTGCACTCCTAGTGACTGCAAAAATGGAGTGAATTGGCAGCAGCTCAAGTGGTACTCAAACAGAGAAGCACACAGTCCCCCTATACAAACTAATTATGTCTGCAAGCAGACAGCTCTTAAAGAGACAGTACCAGAGGTTCTAAAACACTCACTGATAAATGGCTTAAACGCCAAACACCATTCAGGCTTGGAGCATTCAGCAAGCTCCTGGAAGTCTTTTGGGAACCCCATTTGCAGGGGGTTACACCTTCCTGGCCTGGGAAAGCTTGACGTCCGACACAAGCAAGTACCTATAGTTTCAACTGCAACCATATACATTTGCATTAGGCTCACACATGTAATCATCAGTCAATATATCATTTTACCAAGAACACATTTCTGAAACATTGCAGTATGTCACTCTTTACACAGTATTACACACATTGTACCATAACTCAAGTTATTACCTCTTGTACATGAAATCTGAAGAGAGGGCCCTTCCTATCAGTTACATTGGGGCTGGACCGGGCAAGGGCACCATGCTTAGAGGGCAACACAAGTAACTTGAGTTAGCACTGACGCTCAGTTTGGGCAATGAGCTCGGGACACATACACCTTTATGGACAACATTGAGAGGCAAACACAGGCCTCCCAAGGGAATCATAACTGAGGTGCACCACAGGCTTTACAGCTCGACCAGTCTTTCTAGGGGAACTGTTACAGTCTCTGCACTCTGAGCCTCATTTTCAGCATTGTCCTCACTTGTCAGGGAGACTCCATGGGGTAGAGGCTAGAACTTGGGGCACTCTCAGCTCCAGGGTTGCAGTTTCTGAGTCCACAACATTTGGCTCGCGTGAGCTTTGGAGACTGGACAGTGGACTGTCAGGGCAGTCAAAATACTCTTCTTGTTCTGGTGTATCACCAGTCTGCCCCAATCTATCATTTTCCTCCCTGAAAGCTCAAACAGTTCAACCATGCACAATGATTCCATTTCATCTGATCTGATGCTTGCACTTCACTTTCTGGGAGCATTGGCTCCAGGGACAAGGCTGGGGGCTTGGACAGTCCAGAAGGCCCAGCTTCATCTCCAGTATTGACTAGGGATTGCCCAAACAATTGACTCAGTTAGTAAGAAGGATAGTATTCAAAGTCACTCTCACTTTCTTCCAATATGGACTGACAGTCATGCTCAACTGGGACTTGTGGAGGAACACTTTAACTTTGCTTCTGTAGGTGCAGACTTTCTTGATCTTTTCTTAGCAGCAGCTCTAGTCACTGGTCCAGAGGAGCATCTTCTAGGGCTCAGACTCAATTAATATTTGTCCAATGGGCAGTAAATGATTTCTATGCATTGTTTTACATCTTTTGAATTATTCTCAGGCCTTACTTTGTACACTGGCAGATCATCTAGTTTGCCCACTACAATGTGAGGGAGATGGTGCCATCTGTCAGCAATCTTGTGCTTGCCATGCAGTCTCAGATTTCTTAGCAATACCCGATCTCCCTCCTGGAGTTCCTAGTGCTTTCACCTTTTATCATACCTTTCTTTGTTGGCCAGATTCCTTTTGGCAGCCATGGTTTGAGCCAGTTAGTGCGCATGAGTTAGCTGGGCCTTTAACTTTGCACATACTGTAAATAGTTGTCAGCTTGAACCCCATCAGGAGAGACCCCAAAACACACATCTACTGGTAGTCGAGCTTCTCTTCCAAACATCAGGCGGTAGGGGAGAACCCAGTGGCATCACTTTGGTGCAGTTATAAGCATGTACCAGGGTGCTAATTTGTTGGCTCCATCTAGGCTTGTCCTTTGGGTGCAGGTGCCTAGCATATCTAGCAAAGTGCAGTTGAAACGTTCAGGCTGTGGGTCCCCTGGGGTGGTAAGGAGTGGTTCTGGACTTTCGCACCCCACAGAGAAAGCATCTCTTTGATCAGACGACTCTCAAAGTCTCTCCCTTGATCAGAATGGATTCTTTGTGGAGCCCCATAGTGAACAAAAAGTTTTCTACAAGTACTTTGGCTACAGTGGATGCTTTCTGGTCTTTTGGTGGGGAAAGCTTGGGCATATCTCGTGAAATGGTCAGTGACCACCAGCACATTACGATATTTCTTTGATCTGACTCCAAACTTAGAAAATCAATACAGACCAGCTCCATGGGTACACTGGTGGTTATGTTAACAAGGGGCAGCCCTCTGGGGCAAAGCTTTCCTCTGTAAGCTGCGACTACAAGTTTGAATGTGTTGCTCCACATCAGCCCGTCTTAGGCCAATAGAATCTGGATCTCACCAAGTCAAGTGTTCTGTCTATACCAAGGTGCCCCATGTGGTTGTGCAAGGACCTCAATACTGAGTCTCGAAGCAGTGGGCAGCACTAGTTGTTGTTTGTCTACTTGTCCCCTCTGTCTACTATTTCTCTGTATAACAGTTTATTGATCAGTTTCAATTTAGGACCTTCTTTGTATAACAGTGCAGTTCTCAAATCAGTGGGCGTAATTTGGACACATCTTTTCCTGCATAGAGGCTTCTAAGCTGCTTTGATCATGGGATCAGCGGGATTGAGCCCGGCGAATACTGTCATTGTCCAGCTGAGGCAGTGCGCCAATGTCTATTGCAGAAAAGTGGCAATAAGCAGCAGGTATGCAATTCTGAGAGGGTCCCAAGCAATCCACCATGCAGTCCACTGCGTCCATGGACATTTGTTCCTCCCTGTCAAACTTCCGGCAGAGTGCCCGAATGTCAGGTTCTGCCAATCGGACCCAATCATTCTGGGGAACAGGCCTCCTGGAGAGAGCATCAGCATCTATGTGGTTCAGACCTGCTCGGTATTCGAGAGCATAGTCGTATGTAGATAATGCAGAAAGTCACCTATGGCCAGTGGCATCCAACTTAGCTGAGGTCTGCACATAGGTTAAAGGATTATTGTCAGTTTTGACTAGTATTTTAGCCCCATACAAGTACTCATGGAATTGGTCAACAATAGCCCACTTCAAAGCTAGAAACTCTAACTTATGTACAGGATAGTTCTTTTCGGATGGGGTCAGACTTCTACTGGAAAAGGCCACTGGTCTCAGGCCATTCTCGTGCTCTTGGTACAACACAGCTCCCAACCCTTGCAAGCTAGCATCAGTGTGCAGGACATAAGGTTTTCTTGGATCGGCATAGGCCAGCACTGGAGCATGGGTAAGTTGATAAATGATCTCATGAAAAGCAGTCTCACAATCAGGAGTCCAGCGGCCCCAAATACTTCACTCGGATGAAAATACACTCTTTCAGTCTTGAGGATGCTAACTTTTGGTATTTTTTGTGGGTTGGGGGATACCCTTGAGTAAGGTTAAGTAAAGGGGATCACTCTTGAATAGTCCTTGATGAAACGCCGATAATAACCACAGAATCCCAGGAATCTTTGCAGTTCTTTTAGATTTTTGGGCTGCACAGGTGGTCAAGGCCTCAACTTTACTTGGTCGTCTCTATTCCTCGTGGATACTATGTGTCCTACATACTTTACTGATGTTTGAAAGAATTGACACTTATCAATGGACATGCCTAAGGCCAAAGTCCTCCAGTCGGTCCAATACCTTAAATAATCTGCTCTCATGTTCCTCCAGTGAGCTGCCAAACACAATAACATCATCTAGGTATACCAGGCACTCTAGTAAGTTCATGTCCCCACTGCACGCTCCATCAATCGTTGAAAAGTGGCTGGGCACCTGAAATCCTTGAGGCATCCTCATGAATTCATAGAAGCCAAGCGGACAGATAAAGGCTGTCTTTTCATGGTCCTCTGGGGCCATCGGGATCTGGTAGTACCCACTGCGAGATCCAGCACAGAGAACCACTTGCTCCTGTTTAGGCAGTCCAAAGCATCCTGAATGCGGGCATTGTGTACTGATCAGGGATAGTCCGCCGGTTTAAGGTGCGATAATCCACACACATCCTTACTGTTCCATTCTTTTCCTCACTACCACAATGGGGAAGCATAAGGGCTTCTGGATTCTTGTATTACACCAGCAGCTAACATCTCTTGCAGATGCCGTCTCACATCATCTATGTCAGCAGGTGCCAGGCGTCGAGACCTCTCACGAAATGGTCTTTCGTCATGCAGCGGATATTGTGCTCAGCTCTTGCCGCATCCTATGTCCCATTCCTTTAAAGAAAACACCTGGTCTCTCTGGGCAAGCTTCTCACTGATCCTCACTTTCCATTCAGCTGGCAGTGGGGAGTCGTGGAAATCAAACAAGTCAGGCGTTACTCTGTCATTCTTCCTTGAACTCTTGCTGCTGGGTAGCACTGCAGTGTCTGCACAATGCACATTAGCCAGGATGCAACCTCTATTTACTCGAATGTCTCTTCAGACACATTATGAACTTGGACCATTACCCTTCTGGCATAAGCATGGGCTCTAGCGGCAAAATACTAGGCTTGACCAGCAGTCCCTCTGGCAATTTTCTCCATCGCCTGGTGCATCCAACATTAATATTTTATTCTTAACATCCTTTCTGATATGGACTCTCCTGTAAGGTACACTGGGCATTTGGCGCCAGGATCAGAGACTCAGGATCCTTCTTCCATACAATTCCGACTCGGTTCCTCTGGTTCTTTTTCAGCATCTCTCTGTGCCTCATAGGCCTTCTTAATTAAAGCCGAACTCTTAAAGCTCTACTAGTCTTTGACCCCTGTTTTCATAACACAACTGTGCCAGCCTTCCGAACATATGGAGCATTTGTTCCAATCAACAAAGGACACCATCCTTACAGTCCAGTGGGGGACACACCAAGGCTAGGTCTCTACTTGTTCGCCACTCCAGCCACGGAGGTGGGGAAAGACAGCCAAATTCGATATACCCGAATAGGGGTAGGCCTTCTCACTTAACCCCATACATGCAGTCCTTCTAATGGTTGTAAGGGTACATCTGACAAATGCTTCTGATACCAATCTTGGAACATAATTGTCACTTGGGAGCCACTGTCTAATACAGCTCTTGTAGACACTCCATTCCACCTGTACAGTGGTCTCCATGGAGGGACCCACTATTCTGGACCAGTCTGAGAGGCGTAGTGGGGGCCTGGCAACTGACCTTGCCACAAAAGGACATGAATTAGCATTTTGGTGCCATCACTGGGATCATGTCGTGCACCTCTAACCACTGATTTGTTCTCCAAGCTCTCCTTGTAGCCTATATGCAACTTTGTCAGTGTCTTTTGGGGACTGGCATTCCCTTTAATGTGCCCATCTTTCCACAATTATAGCAAACATACTTTCTGGAGTTTGAGCTGGCCGAGGCGCCACACTGGGAGCCAGGGCGGGGTATTACTAACTGGAAACCTGGGTGCCATCTCTGTCTGTGTGTGATAAGCATTTGGAGACATCTCGTCAGTTTCTCCACTTCCATGGTCAAGGAATTGAGTTTGGAGCTGTTATCAGCAGGAGATACATGGGTGGGTACCCCCCACCCCATAGCAGATGCAGTCGGATATAGGTCAGGGCCCGTACTTGCAGGCGTGGCCTTCATAAAGGACTGTTTTTGAATTCCGGATCTCTCTCAACAGTTCGCCCCATTGTGGCATATCTTTTCCCTTGCCAGAGCACTCATTTACTGCCAACCTCTGCCCTGAACTTCACTTGATGGGTCACCTCAGTCACTCGGGTCGTAGCCGCAGCTATTGGTGCAGGTCCTCCGAGGTCATCTTTTTCAACTCCTCGAAATTCTCTCATTAACTCATCATAGGAGGGTGGGGATTCCAGTCGATCTGCCAGGCGTAACTGGAAGCAACAGCAGTTCTGAGAAGGGGCAGACTTAAGGATCCTGTCCAGCCTGGTTCGGTCCAGTTCAATCGCTGGCAAACTACCTTTTCTAGAGCATTCTTGCAACAATTTTTCCAGCGAGATACATACACAGACAACAACTTCCCTTGGTACTGTTTGTGCATCTCTTACTCTCACTATAGGTCCTCATCAGAATCTGGGCCCTCATACACATTCTCCAGGGCCTCAAGATAGGCCTGTGCAATCACTTCAGGGTTACTGGCCCGTTTAGCACGAATGGTAGCCAGGGCAGGACCTCGGAGGCTCTCACTAACCCTCTTTCACTTTTCGGCTTCCGAGCATTGCCATTCTAGCACTTGGGGGCAACATAGTCTATCCAGGTCTCCAGTCATCCTCCCTTGGGGGTGGGAGGGTGCCAGAGAAGATCCTCAACCTTCGGTAAGAGTCGTGGACTAATGGCAGGTGCAGAAATTGAGTCTGCATTGGTTCAGCCACCATTACGGGCACTGGAGCGGGAGAAGGTGTTGGGGGAGGAACACCCCCAGGTGGCAAGAATAGTTTCTTCAAGTCCTCCACAGTTTTCCCTTCCCCCAGCAACCATTTAGCAAATTTCTCCTCAAAAGTTTCAGATAGTGGTGGGGGCTCATTCCCCCCCGGGTCTTTACTGTCCTTAGTTATCACTCTCCAAGCAGTGAGGGCTTCCTCTGGGGTAATGGTCTGTGGCACTTTGGAGCTATCTATGGGATCCTAAACTCTACTAGGGCCAGGAAAGTGTGGGTGAGCAGATTAGCATGACCCACCACCACAGGGTTTTGTAAACCTTCCACCTTGGAAAGTACTCCTGCACAGTGTCCGTATTGATACCCAGGGGATGTCCAGGATAAGCACAGCATTTTGGGGGCTCGATCTCCTCCCCAGTACACCACTCCACCAGCCGTGCACAGCCACTTCTGTCGGGTACCCATTTTTTCTTAACAGTGGTTCAGAATATGGCCACTAGAGGACACACAATCCCAGTGGTGAGCCTCCAAGATGTAACCCCTAGATGGCGCTATCCCAGGGGCTACTACCCCTGCCTGATTTGCCACTAACAGGTTGAGGGGCCTGGATCCAATGGCGGGTGCCTCCACCCAGAGGTCAGGGTTTACAATAGTTAAACTAACTTGGTCACAGCCCTCTGGGACACTGCAACCCCCCTTTCTTCCCACTAGTGGCCCACACAATACATCAGAATTACCTTTACAGTATACACTTACCCCGGGACTGGTTCCGCACTGAGACCTCCTGTAAAATAAGATACAGTGCAACAATCACAGTACAGTACTTTAACATAGACAATACCTCAGGCAGTATAACTTTGCTGAAACAAGCAGCTCTGATTTATTTAGGGGATATAACAAGGACAGGGGGAAATCAGGTTAATTAGCTTATCACTCTAACCATCTACCTATGGCTCTGTGCACAGGCCTATCCCTATCAGTTACTGTCCCTGGGTACCCAAGCCCTAGTGGCTAGTCCAAACTGTGGCAGCTGGTAGGGCCCTTTCACACAGAGAAAAGGAGAATTAAACAGTCAGCAGTACAGTAATTCCATTTGGATTTAATGTGGCAATTCAACAGGAGCGACCCTGAATTAGTACTCCACGACCTCCAAATAAGATAGGGTCCTTCAATGTCAGCAGGGCTACTCTTGAGCTCCAAGAGACTCCTCACACATTTATATGGTAAACAGTCACAGGCAAAGTCACTTAATGGCAGCAGGATTCACTTGAGGTACACAAACCTCTTCACACATTTATATGGTAAAAAGAAAGCTTAATATACCAGGCAGGCTGCATCTGTATCCCGATCGCAATTACTGCACAATACCGGGAGAACACACAGCAGATTCAGTTCCTGACAGACCGAGTGCAATTTTCAGCAATTCCTCCAGTCTTCTACAGGGTGAGCCTGGTTTCTACTCTTCAGATATCCTTTGATTCTCTTCACAGGACGGATTCAGTCCTAACAAGCTGCAGACCGGAACTCTGGACCTTACACATGTTTTTTGACTAAAACTGTGCACTGAAGGAGCACAGGGTTCCTTTCCCCTTCACTGCCAAAGCTCAACTGAAACTCCCAACAGACAAAACCGGGCACTTCCTTTGAGTTCCTCCCAGTTCTTGACTGGATTGGCTGTCACTCACAATAGACTGCTGCTGTTGGTCCAAAAGGCGCAAGTCTAAACTACATCTCCCAGAGTCACTGCCCATACAATCCTCTTGTGGCTGGCTCAGATTATGAGTCCAAGTTCTGATTCGTCCAAGGCACCATTTTAGAGCTAGCTTACCCCACACTGATTGGTCCAGTTCAGCAGTTCAAAACCAGAATGGGGAACTAGGCAGACACACTTCTGACTGCAAAGAAAGCAGGTTAGACAAACTGCAATTTCATTATTACTGTAAATGATTTCTGGCAAACAGTTACATCTTTCAGATAGGTTCCCTTTGCACTCCTAGTGACTGCAAAAATGGAGTGAATTGGCAGCAGCTCAAGTGGTACTCAAACAGAGAAGCACACAGTCCCCCCATACAAACTAATTATGTCTGCAAGCAGACAGCTCTTAAAGAGACAGTACCAGAGGTTCTAAAAACACTCACTGATAAATGGCTTAAACGCCAAACACCATTCAGGCTTGGAGCTTTCAAGCAAGCTCCTGGAAGTCTTTTGGGAGCCCCCATTTGCAGGGGGGTTACAGCTTTTTGGCAATCCATGCTACTGTGCATACGTGGCCACTTCGAGGGGGATAGTTTCAGCATCGGACGGTGCCGATAGGGGAGCAAAAGTAAATAGTTTATATCAGGACTACAGGTCCCACAGGGCTTTGGGGCACAGAGTGGTTTTGGCACCCAGACAATCAATCTGGATTGGACCTCTGCTTTTGGCTGAGTGTTGGTGGCTACCTTTGGGGGAGAGTATAAAGGAGAGAATAGCGTGGGGAAGAGAGAAATTCGGAGGGGGAAGGGGGAGGAGGAGGAGGAGGATTAAGAGAGAGGATTGAGTGGGGGTGATTGCCCAACTGGACATCTTGGCTGTGGCTTGCTTCTTTGTTTTGGCAAGTCTAACATATGGGGGAGAAGTGATGTGTTGGTGGCCATTTAGTTTGGAGCCCCATGTTTGGGGTTGGTCAGGGGATTTGTCCCCCTCAAAGTTGGAGAATCATGACTCCACAGATTAACAGGAAGAATAACTTTGGGGTTGGCAGCATGGGGGTGGGCTGAGTCGCACTGTCCCAGTGGACCACTGCTGAGTCGGACTCCCAAAGAGAGATTTCTGCTTTGGAGAGAACAGGGGGAGGAGCGCTTTCTGCCTTCCGGCATCAGACAGAGACAGAAGGATCAGAGAATAGCACCTGAGAGATAAGGGGACCCAGGGGTCCAGGCAAAGCTCCTCATCCCAGAGACAGTTTGTTATTGCACCAATTATGGGGAGACTGTGAATATGGTCCCAGTAGGTTGCAGAGGGTCTGTGGCAGCCCCCTGGTTCCACGTGGTCCTAGCTAGAGACTAAGTTTCTGTGTTTGAGGAGGAGCTAATGCAGTTTGCTGTTAAAGTCCTGATTCAGCCGTGAATTGTGCTGCCTTTGTTTGGATTGTGGCTGCCTAACCTGTAAAGTAGCTGCCTGGATGTTACCTTCTGAAATGAACGTCTTGGTCCTAAGCATCATCTGTGCTTCTGATGTCACCTCTCAGTTTGCAAATTTACTGATCTGGGCTGGTCTAAAATGTCAGATTCCAGGAAATTCTTTGTTTTTACCCAAGTGCAAGAAGTCCAGATTACTGGGTTTTCTAGTAAAAACTAAAAACTAGTGGCCTTGGTGATTTGGAAACTTTAGAAGTGCATTTTGTACTTTAGTGAAAAGCAACTTTAACACACATACAGATCTTTGTGGTGATAAGAGAAATCAGGCTGATTAACAGTAATGACCACCCAAATAAACTGCATGTTGTCAGTGCTTTGTGTCTGTAAATATACTCTGTATTATGTGTAAATGTAAACATTCCCCCCTGCGGTGTCAGTACAGTAGCTCTAAATCTACCTATAATGGCAAACATTATTAAAATACACTGGAAAGTCCCACTGAACTGCACATCCTGCTTTCAGGGAGTAGCCTGTATGTAATCATAGCAGCAAGATTACGAGTCAAGATATCTGATATTTTTCAAGAAGAACTTAAGACCTATAGACATATACTTGTGTCAAACTCAGGCATAAATTCAGATGAGGCAACTGCAGAAAGAGGACATGGAACTGACTCAGTTTTAGTGGCTTCCTGGACCCTGAGGGTACAGTTGCATCTCTTGAAGGGGGCGGGCCTGGATTATTGGCTTTAAATTACATAGTTTACATATGTTATATGTAATACATACACATTGCCATTTGGGGTAGTACTAAGGGTCCTGACCTTGCCCTTAGTATTGTTACATCCCTGAAATTATGACTCTGTACACCAGCTGTTGCACCTTATCACTTAACACTATGGTCAATCCAAAAACAATGCATAAACCTTACAGCGACACAACAAACAAAGAAGCAGCCTTATAAAACAAAATCTGGTCAGAGCCAATATGGCTGTGGAGAGCTTTTAGGAGCAGCAAGAGCAGCAAAAAGAATATGCGGTGCTCTCGCTGCACTGGAGTCAGTCTTTATACTGCAGCAAGTACAGTACTACGCATGCTTGATACTCGCGCATGTGCAGTTTGCCCTGGAGTCAGCCTTGCTCAACATGGCAGTGCTGACCTAACTATGCCCAGTCCCCTCTGGTTACTAGAATCCCATTACTGCTAGTCTTAGAAAGGTAGGAAAAGGCAGCTGGTGGGGTCCTCATTAGGGGCTTTCTACAGTACATAATGACATCATTGTTTACTCAGCTAGCCTAAGAGAAGGATGATTATGTCATTTAGAACTCTCACAGCAGCATAACCATTTTAGAGTCAGCTGCTCTCAGGAAGCTTAGAATGTTCATCAGTAAGTTCAAGTGTGGCAGTCAGAATGGCAGGAGGTCTGCCATTGGGTCTCTTTCAAAGGAAGCCCTGGTATTCTCACCTTACTTTGGTAAAATCTTCAGTTTGCCTGTGAAGTGGTGGAGGCCGTTTGCCTGAAGAACACTTTAGTTTCACTCCAAGGGGAGTGAGAGGGACTGCAATTCTTATGACTCCAAGGGACAATCTCCTGAAGGTCCTGAAGTTCACAGCTTGTGCCAACCTTTGCATTGCACACAAAATATAATTCACATTTCTACTGAGGGATGCTACTGGTTTGTGGCATATAACAGACAAACAGAATCCAATGCACAATGCCCCCCAATATGGCAAATATGAGAAATTAAACATATTAACTGCCTGAATTTACCTTTCTTACTTTAAACTCCATGAAAAAGGGGGTCCTCTTAGTTATCAGATTGGAATTTCAATGTGAGCAAGCCAAACCACCAATCGTCAAGGTGGGGCCCCAAGGTTTGGTCCCTGCCTCACCAGCTCTGAAATGCCTGCATTGGCTTCTGTTAAATAGTGTGTATTGCCCAGTTGGTTCCTTTATAATACACTGCTTCCACCCAGGACAAATCACAGGTGATTAAAGGGAGCATGCTAAAAGGAGAACCACAACTCCCCAAACTCTTAACACATCCCAAAACTAGCATGTTCTAACCTTTTCTTTGCTCACGAAGTATAATTCACATTTCTACTAAGGGGTGCTAATGGTTTGTGGCATGTAACAGGCAAACAAACAAGATCCAGTGCACCCCCCCCCCCGAACATGGCAAATCTGAGAAATTAAACATAATAACTGCCTGAATTGGCTTTTCTTACCTTAAACTCCATGAAAAAGTGGGTCTTAGTAATCAGATTGGAATAGAGGGAAAAACCTTAATGTGCTGCAGTATGAAAACCTCACACTTGGTTCAACTCACCTAACTGCCCACTGCCCCCTATACTATATTGGTCAGGGTTATGGCTGAAAACACTCCCAAAGAAATGCAGCAGGGAGGAAATGCCCTTGAGCATGGAAATGCCCTCCATGGACCCCCTGTGGACCAGGTAAGCAACAGAGGAGGGATCGGATGGGGATTGAAAATAGCCTGGCAGAGGTGAGCAACAACAGTGAAGGGGGAGAAACATCGTGTATAGTATGTAGCCCTCCTCCCCGGTATCTGAGGTATTATGATGATGTTAAATCAATGGGGAGGGGGCATCACAACAGAAACTGCAAAGATGACTTACATTTTGTTCTTTGTGACTGTGGTGCAGGCTTCATCCACCAGGCACTGGGCTAAGAAACAAACTTTGTTAGCAGCAAACAATAAAATGCAACAGGCAAGAATCAGTCTCAACAACTTCTAACAAAAAACTGGATGCTTTAATAAAATTTGATACTCCATGGAGTGAGTGGGATTTGATGGTACAGTATTCCATGGGGGGAAAAAATCATGGCAACTGGGGTCAGCTAGCTCAGTGTCCAAGCATTGTCAATTCAGTCCACTTGACAATGTCCATTTCTCTTGCCTGGGCAGCATTTCAGTCCCCATCTTGCATAAAATTAAATCCAAGTGGAACCCTTAGGTGGCACTATCCCTAAGGTTACCACCCCTGCCTGTATTTCTGAACACAGGTTGAGAGGCCTGGATTCAATATTTAGGTGCCTCCGGCTCCACCCAGAGTAACGATAATAGGGATGTGTGTGTCTTCTTGGTTATAGCCCTCTGGGAAGCTACAACCTCCCACCAACCCTTCTAGTGACTTGTAACCTTTAGCGGTTGTCAACATGCAGTCAGTAAACAGTAGTAATAATATGCACACACTCTTCACACTTACCACCAGGATCAGACCTTCAGCAATATCCCTGGAGACCCCCTGTAAAACAAGGTTAGCAAAACAACTGCACACTTTCAGTACTGTAACCCAGGCAATAATATGCATATAAGTCAAGTTAAATATGAAACAACAATCACATTTATTTAGGGGACCTGAAAAAGAAAGGGGCATGAATTTAGTTAAATGACTGGTATAGTGATTAAATTCAGGTTCTTGGTATGCACTTTTAGTCCCAAAATAAGCAATTCTACAACACTGGGTACCCTGGATGGAATGCTGGCTACTCTGAGGCATTGCCTGGGGGTGGCCAGATTTGCAGCTGTTGTTGGGGCCCTTGATGGAAAGAAAAGGCAGTAAGCATGCACAACAAGGTGATTATTTGTAATCCTGGCCAGTTGGCCCAGTCTCGTGAAACCCAAGAATTTAGAAAACAAATCAGATGATAACACAGATGATTTAGTGACTGGTTGCAGAGAGCTACCCTGGCTGTACTCACACTACCAGTGGGCTGCAATGTGGCTGGCAATATGGAGACTTCATGTTGTTCACCGATGAGCATGGGGAAGCAGAGCCATCATGACACACATCCTCTTTGTGGCTTTTCCCTCTAGGTGGCCATAACCTGTAAGTTGTTTCTGTTCAGGGGCCGGATCTCCAAAGCTGATCTCTCACCGAGGACAGTCTCTGGTACAGAACAGCTGATCTGAACCAGGTTGGCAAAGGCCAAGGCATGATGAGCACGCTGGCAAAGTTCACTTTGTTGGCTGGTGAAGCCTCCAGCAGGCGTAACAGACTGGGTCGTGAACAGGCAGGTCTCGACCCATGAGGAACATTCAGCACATTTAATTCAAACAGCATTAACTTTCCACAGATCGGATACAGTCTGGTTACTACTGCAGTAGATTCACTGAGCAAACCTCTAGATCCAATATCAGTCTTACACACTAGCAGGGCCTAATGCTTCACGGGGGCAAATCTTCGGTCCAAAATGCAAGTAGTGATTTAAACTTTCCAATACTTTCTGCCACAGTTTCAGTCTTAAATTGGATGTTTCCAGCTTCTGCAATCAGGCAATCTAATGCAGGAGTAACAATGGCAGGAAGGCAAGTTAGGCCTCTTCCCACCTATTCCCCTAAGCTCCATTCAGGGAGCCACTGCTCGAAAGATTGAGCTGCTCACTCTTCAAGCTCCAACTGTAACTGAACCACTGTCTCTTACAGTACTGGGCATTTCCCTTGGATTTCTGTGTTCAGTTTGGCTAGGAAAGATGTCAGTCACAGGCTGGACTCCCTTTCTGTTCAGTTTAGATGCCAACCTAAAAACTACAAACACTACAGTTTTCCTTCCCATGTGACACTCGAGCCAGGACCCATTTTAGGTCCCCAGAGTCCTATTGGCCCACTTACTGGAAGTCCCGGACCAAACATGGTGGCTCCTATCCAGAAAGGCAAACTGCAAGGAAAGCAGGTTAAACAAACTTCTCTATTTCAAACATAACAACACACTAGAAGTAAATTAATATAGTTCCCATTCAGGCTCCCTCTGCATTATTATTGACTGCAGAGTGGAGCACATTAGAGTGATGTCTGGCCAGTCGCAAGCCCTGAATCACTTGAACCCATCTCAGACCATTCACTATACACATGTTGGCTAGACTCTTAAAGTGACAGGCATGGAGGCACAGCAGGGCACTCACATGTAAATAAACAGAAGCAAACAGATACCCTTGGATTTATAACCTCTACAGTACATTAACCTGGCAGTGGGCATGGAAGGAGCCCAGGAAGACATTAAGGTAAACCCCAAATTGGTGGTGGGGGGGTTACACTCTTCCCAGAATGGAAAAACTTGGCATCCATGTCAAGTCTATACATTATAAACAGTTCTATCTACACAGGAAAATACTGTTCATGACTATATAAAGGTTGCAACCATAAACTATTGCATACACATGACATAAATGTCCATATCTGATGCATCATCAATAATTAAGCATGCTTATCTATATGCAACAATAGGGCTTAAGAGTTCTACATTTTGCATTTACCATGGTACAGAAACATTTTGCTTATACAGAAAATTGGCTCAGGTAGTTAAACACATTACCCCTGTCTGAATTACCTCCTGCACACTAACCCACATGGTTGGGGTCTACTCTATCAGCTAACCTGGTGCTGCATGGGGAGTGGTCACTAGAGCACTGACTAAAGCACTTGATTATTAACTTAGAGGCTGCAGTATAACCTATTTTTGGAAGAGAATTTGCTGAGTTGTATACTCCTTTATGAACTACATTCATGGGAAGATCTGCAGGCCTTCCTGGGGAATTATAACTAAGGCATACTACAGGCTTAATGGTTCTTACAAATTTTCTGGGAGGGGCAGGCACAGGCTCAGTCCTTTTAACACCGGCATTTGGGTTGATCAGTCCCAGCTCATTGTCCAGCAATAAGTCAGCGTCTGATGAAAGGGGCGCCTCTGTACTCACTGTTGATTCAGAACTAGAAGGAGCATTTTGCATTGACTTGTTTTGTAGACTGTTTTTCAGAAGAAACACTTGCGTTTGTTGAAAGAAAACTCCATGGAATTTAAAGCATGTAACACATTGCTAATACTTTCAGAATCATCATTTAACTTAGAATCCTTATCCATCATAATATCAGAGTTACTATTTTCAGACATTTCAGCTTCATCTGGCATTTCATCATTCTGGCTCTCGTGGTCAGGATTTGCCTCTTGAGGTTTAGTTAGTTCCACGATACATAAAGAGTCAGGTGTGTCAGACATTACACTTTGTACCTCACTATCAGGGGTAGCTGAGAGGGCTGGATAATTAGACAGTCCTAAAAGTCCAGCCTCATCTCTCATGTTACACAGAGGATTTCCTTGAAATAACTGACTCAGTTCATAAGAAGGATAATAAGTGGCCCCACATTCATTATCATCAGATTCAGATTGATTGTCATTATCGATGAGAACATTACTGGTGGAAGACTTTGGATATGAAACAGCAGAAGAAGAGTTTAACTGTCTCTTTTTTGCTGCAGCCTGGGTCACAGGCCCGGTGGGGGCATTATCTTGGGGTGCAGAGTCAATGATGATTTGCCCAGTCAGTAACAGGTGATTTCTGTGAATTGTCTTTACAGCTTGTGGGTCATTCTCTGGATGCACTTTGTAAATTGGCAGATCCTACAGCTTGCTGACTACAATGTATGGGGTGTGATGCCACCTGTCAGCTATCTTGTGTTTTCCATGCAATCCCAAGTTTCTTAACAAGATATGTTTTCTAGGTTGTAGCTCTTATGCCTTGATACATTTGTCATGTCTTTATTTGTTTGCTAGATTTCTCTTGGCAGCCATTGTGTGTGCTAACTGATAGGCATGATTTAGCTGAGCTTTTAGTTTTTGTACATACTGGAAATAATTCTCTGCTTGGACTCCATTGGGGGATACTCCAAAACAAATATCAACAGGTAGCCTGGCTTCTCGACCAAACATTATATGGTAGGGTAAACACCCAGTTACATTGTTATGAATACAGTTGTATGCATGAACTAAGGTACTTATTTGCTGTCTCCATCTTGGCTTATCTCTGGGATGAAGTGTGCCTAACATGTTCAGTAACATCCAATGAAATATTTCAGGCTGTGGGTCCCCCGGTGGGGTGACAGTGGGTAGTTCTTGATTTTCTTACCCCAAGAGTGAGAGCATCTCTTTAATTAGATGTCTTTCTAAGTCTCTCCCCTGGTCGGAATGAATTTGTTGTGGGGCACCATAATGGACAAAGAATTTCTCCACAAGTACTTTGGCTACAGTGGCTGTTTTTTGGTCCTCGGTCAGATAGGCCTGAGCACAGTGAGTAAAATGGTCAGTCACAACCAGCACATTACCAACGTTCTTTTGGTCAAGCTCTAAACACGAGAAGTTGATGCATACAAGTTCCATAGGAGCACTGGTGGAAATGTTAGCTAAAGGTGTGGCTCTCTGGGGCTGAGCTTTTCTCTGGAGGCCATGGCTACATGTTTTTATGTGGGCATCAATGTCTGCACCCATCTTAGGCCAGTAGAAATGGGTGCAGACTAAGTCTGAAGTCCTTTCACAACCCAAACATCCCAATTGATCATGGAGAGCACATAAAACCACACATTTAAATGCAGAAGGCAGCACTAGCTGTTGTCTGACACTTGATCTTGTCTATTCATGGTCTCTCGGTAAAGTAGTTTGTTGCACAACTTTAGCCTAGCCCCTCTCGGCATAACAAATCAGTTTTCTAGTCTTTAGAGCTAAGCTTGGAAATACTTTTTCCAGCCTTTATGGCATCCAATACAGGCTTAATCATGAGGTTGTTGGATTGTTCCCCGTAAATATCAGTGGGAGTAAGTTGAGACAGAGTGCTTAGATCCAAAGTTGCAAAATTGCACTAGGCTGCAGGAACACAGGTGTCAGGAGGGCCCAAGCAATCGACCAGGCAATCAACTGTTTCAGAGGACAGATGTTCATCTTTGTCAAACATTTGGCAAAGTGCTTTAACAGATTGTTTGGACATCTGCACCCACTCAGAGCTGGATAAAGGCCTTCTAGATAGGGCATCAGCGTCAATGTGATTCAGGCCTGGCCAGTATTCTACTTAATAATCATGGGTTGAAAGTGTTGAAAGTGCTGATAACCAACAGTGCCCAGTGGCATCCAACTTGGCTGAGGTTTGAGCACACATGAGGGGACTGTTGTCAATCTTTAACAAAATCTTTGCACCATAAAGATATTCATGACATTGATCTACTATCACCCACTTTAATGCACAAATTCAAGTTTGTGTACTTGGTAGTTTTTTTTCAGAGGGTGTCAGGCTTCTGCTTGCAAACACCACTGGGCAAGGTCCTTCCTCATATTCCTGGTAAAACACAGTTCCAAGTCCCTTTAAACTGGCATTAGTATGCAACAAATAAGATTTAGCTGGATCTGCTAAAGCAAGTACAGGGGCATGGGTAAGCTGATGAATGATATCATAAAAGGCTACATTACACTCCTTAGTTCACCTTGCCTGAATGGTTCATTGGTTCTGAAATAGGCTTTGTCCCTCTCTTTTACAGCACTCTTTTTGTATTTTCAGTTTGTTGGCAGGTACCCTTGGGTCAGATTAAACAGAGGGTGAATGACTTTGGTGTAATCTTTCACAAAATAGTGAATTGAAGACCTGTTTCTTCTGGTATCAACCACACTTTTTTATGCTTTTAGTGGGGTTGTGATTTTTTTGCTGTCTTCACTAGCTGCAAAGTTTAGTGCATAGTGGGGGAAGGGTGCTAATTATCTGGCCTGGGGCATCACTCGGCTACATGATAACTAGAGGTGGTGCTGAGTCAGGCTTGTGGTGACAGTTTGCTTTTGGCATCTCAGAAGAGGTTAGAAGGGGAAGGAATCAGATTCATTTCAGTGTAGAAGCTGCTCCTTGCTGCTTTTAAATTGCTTCTTGTTGATTTCACTTGGTAGCAGATGATTTTTTCTTACTACTTATAAGGGGATAGCAGTGAATTTTTTGGGTGGCTGTTGACATTTTGAAACTTATTTTGGTATATTTTAAGTGAGTGCACTTAATTTTTGATAGAGGAATATGCTGCAGCCTGTTGAGGTGTCCGAGTATTTGCTGGTCAGCTGTACCAAGAGCACTGAAGCGTGGAAGATTTCTATTCCCTACAGTTTTCAGCTGTAGTTGGAACAAGAATAAGAATATATTCCGTGCACTTGCTTTTTTTTTCCCAGCAAAGGGGCCATTACAGGCTGAATCTGATACTGCAGTGTATTGTTTAAATCACCTGCTACAATGGTAAAATCAGCACTTTAACCCCAAGACTTTACTGAGTGGGCGTGTTGAGACCTGGCACATTGGAAGCATAATTGATCAGAGGGTAAAAACTAAAGCAACAAACATTTGTAGCTCAGAAGAAAAAAGCTGTGTGGATGTTGGTGTATTGACTTGAACACTGGCTTAGTACACTCACACACATACATGCATAGGAGAACCTACATCTGTTTCCTTGCAAAATTTTATATGGATCTTTTGCAGGCCCTTACACAGAAATTATTGTGGTCTGCTTAGATCCCTCGCTGGATTGTTCTGGACTATTATGGATTATATTGGAAACTCTGTGGGATTTTGGTGAGACTTGGGTGTTTTCTCTTCTACAGAATTAATATAGATTTTTCAGTTTGTGCAAATACAACATTGTTTGAAACAGCTCATGGGAGAGAAAAACAAAGAGAGAGAAGAAAAGAGATGGAAATTGAGGTTGAACCTAAGCTAGACCTGAGATAGTCTTTAGCTGAGACAGATCCAATTGATATTTTAGCAGTCTTTTAATGATTTAGATGTTTATTTGCCTAATTTGTTTTATACTTACTATAAATATTGGATCCCCTTGTTGTTGACATAACATTTCCCTGAGGGGTGGTACTGTTATAACTATTATTACTATTATTTATTATTATTTGTAAGATATTTGTGAGTTGTGAACTGTGAAACTTTAGAATGGTGAAGACAAGAAAGCAGGCTTTAGAGAGTGAAACAGATAGTTAGAAGAAGTGTCAGGAGAATAGATCTTGGAAAAAAATAGCTTCTATTAACAAACCAAAGCAAAAACCAAAACAAGAAAAAATGTTTTCTCAACAAGTGATCTCAGACAGAGAAAAGACAGATTTTCAAGCTAGCCCTATGCAAATTTAATTAAGATTGAAAAACAGACAAAAAAAATCTGAAACATCCCCAAAACAAAATTGTTTTGGATAAGGATAACGACAAGATTCAAACAAAAATTAGCAAACACTTTAAAGTGAAAGATGAGACTAAGGTCTCAATAAACATTCCAAGAGAAGTGTCTTTAATTGGATTAACATCAAAGTCAAAGATAGATCAGCGTGATTATTATTCAGATTATTCCAACCTTACAGGTGGTTTAACCAAAAGTTTATCTATACTGTACATAATATTGCCCCAGAGCT
Organism: Neoceratodus forsteri; assembly: GCA_016271365.2. NCBI lineage: Eukaryota > Metazoa > Chordata > Ceratodontiformes > Ceratodontidae > Neoceratodus > Neoceratodus forsteri. Next base: position 925,402,244 of record CM057450.1, on the reverse strand, counting down.
GAAAAAAGTTTCGATACATCCTATAATAAGGACAGTAAAAATTCAAGGGGACCAGAAAATAGTGGAAAATGGCAAAGATGGAAAAGTTCTAAGGGAATTTAGCTTCTATGATAGTGTGACACCAAATTTGTTTTTTTCTCCAGAAACCTCCTTAATAAGGGATTCAACAAGAGATTCTGGGGACTTCCGGCGTGATGGCTGCCTGATAAGGTGCTCTGTCTAGCAGCACCTTCGTTACCCCCACTCAAACCGTTACATCTCATCTAGCTTTATCATCCCATCAGCTTAGGTTTATGGGGAACAGCACAACACTTCTCCCAGTATAGACTATTAACACGAAATAGGTGAGAATGGACGCAGAGATGAAAAAAGCGGCATTAAAACATACCCTGCCAACTACGCCGGTTAAAGACAAAATGGCTAAGCAGGCCAAGGTGCAAACAGATGACCTGGCCTCACACTCCCATCACCAGGATGTACTCACCGAAAGGGAAATTCTTGGAACAATTAGCGCCCATGAAAGACACCCTGTTAATGCTCGCCTCGGAATTTCGCAGCATGAGGGCTTCTGTAGACCAGCTTACTACCCGGACCTCAGATAACCAGGCCCGTATATCATCACTAGATGACTGGAAGCATCAATTGGATCCAGAAGTGGTGCACATTAGACAAAGGCTCAAAAAAGCAGAGGATAAGCTGGAGGACCTCGAGGGGCATTCGAGGCGTAATAACCTAGTTGTGCTGGGCTTGCCAGAGGGGGAGGAAGGCACTGCACCTATATTGTTCACCCAAAAGCTCTGTGAAAAATTAGTAGGGCCTTCTCCTAATAGCCCTGCATATATTATTGAGAGGGCACACCGCTCCTTATGGCCTATGCCGCCCAAATGTTCTCCTCCTATGCCTTTTTTGTTAAAATGTTGAACTTCCTGGATAAGCAGCATATATTGGCGAAACTCAAGGATCTGCAAGAAATCAAATGGGAGGATAAGAAGATAAGGATGGCACAGGACTTACAGTACACAGTGCGCCAAAAAAGATCAGCACTCCATCCCGTGGTCAATAAGCTCATTTCTGCAGGCATAAAGTTTAGGGTCAGGTACCCAGCAATCCTGCAAGTACTCCATGAGGGCCGTTGGAATTCTTTTGAGACTGTGGAAGCTGCAACTGAATCCTGCAAGCACATGTTTCCGGATATTTTCAAATGAAAGTCTGCGGCCACATCCTGTGGCCATTTGGTGGTGCTGCAAGTGCCTGGCTTGATGGTTGAGCTCGATAGTTTTTGCATGCATCCTTTTGGTCAAGAAGGAGTAATGTTGTGCATTGTTTGTCTTACTCCACAGCATGCTAATGTTAAGTTGGGAGTGTTCTATGAGCCCCAGGGTATGATGGAGGGTTCCCATCCACACCATATTAAAAAGGGCTCTTTCACGTTTTGTGGGGAATTAACCTTACAATCAAGTTATCTGTTAGTATTTTGGACTGTTAGGATTAAATGTAGATTTGTAACTGTAACAACTTGAACCTTTAGTTCAGTGTTATATGATTCTATCGGAAGGCAGCTTTGCCCTGATTCAGATAGATCAGTTTGGCAGTATTATATAGATATTATGAGGTTATTAATACAGTGTGTCATGTAGGGAGTGCTAACTCCCTACGTCAGTTTATTTAATAACTTTTGTGAATCACACTGTATGTTGATTTTGATTCTGGTTGGAGTGGGGGGGTAGACGTGGTAGGAGTGTTTGGCGGGCAGCATGGTCGTCATCATGCCAAGAAAGGTGGTTGGAGTGCGGTCAATAGGACTGGAGGAAAGGGTCTATATGCTACTTTTTGGGGTTAATATGTATGGGTGGGATAGTATGGGTGGAATGGGAAAAGGGGGGACAATTAAGTCTTTTTATGTTTGTTTCTGGAATGGGTGGAGCGGGGGTATTGGGTGGGAACCAGAGCCATCTCTATCACAACTAAAAATGGTGCACTTAGAACATACTGTTACCCAAGTAGATATCCAAAATACTGTATCTCTTCTATGAAAATCGTATCCTGGAATGTTAAAGGAGCCCGGTCGTGGGTCAAAAGGCTTCAAATACTCAAGCATTTGGCCGTGTTGAAATGCCAAATCGCATTTCTGCAGGAAACACACATGCTGGAGGCAGATAATAATCTGTTTCAAAGAGGCTTCATTGGTGCGGCGTACACTGCTGGGGCCTCCACAACACAATGTGAAGTAGCGATATTGGTGGCCAGGGGTACTCAGTTTTTAGAATTGCAAAAGGTTACAGACCCATATGGCGGGTTTATTTTCTTAAGGGAATGTTAGATCACATGGAGGTTCTCATTGGCACGATCTATGGTCCCAATAAGGATTCTCCCAAATTTTTTATTAACCTTTCCCTATCCTTAGCTCCCTTTAGTGGTTTTCCCATTATTCTAGCAGGAGATTGGAATCTAGTTACCGACACCTCCCTAGATAGATCCTCTTCAGTAGGATCTAACCTTTCTCTGGCCCAACGATCTTTACGAGATCTCATAAACACTTATGGGCTGAGTGACCCATGGCGTCTACTGAACCCTTGTACTAGGGTCTACACCTTCTATTCACCTGTACATAGATCCCTCTCCTGGATTGATTTCTTTCTGGTTAACCAGAAGGTGATCACCGGGCTGCTGGGGTGTGGTATCACCTTTAGAGTGTTATCTGATCACTCCCCTATTTGGTTGGAAACCAACCTAACCCCAAATACCCAAAAAGGTACTATTTGGAAATTGAACTCTCAGCTCTTTGCCCATGAAGATACAGTAGCTCGGATTAAAGATCTTATAAAGCAATTCATGGGACATAATGAAGGCTCTTTCCCAGCTTTTGACCAAATATGGTGCACTTTGAAATGTGTTCTCTGGGGAATTTATTAGAATTTCAGCCACTAGAAAGCGTAAGCAGGCTAAAAAATCCAAAGCTCTCTTGGAGGAAATTAGGGTCCTAGAGGCCTCATTGTCCACTCCCCCATTGGACGAGGAGATGTTGCGCCTGGCAGTGCTGAGAAATAAGTATGCAGAGATCCTGAGAGACAGAGCAGAATATGCTCTCTTCAAAACTCAGGCTAAGTACATTGAGCAAGAGGATAAAGCTAGTCACCTCCTGGCGATGAGGCTTCGGAGACAAGAAGAGTCTCGCCTTATTGCTTCAGTGTCCTCCCTATCCTCTGATGCTATCCTAACCACCCCTAGGCAAATTGCAAAAGAATTTGATCAATATTATACACAGCTTTATAGTCCCCCTGACTCTGCCCCCCTAGCCTGCGAAGTTTGGGATTATCTGTCAGCCATCCTGCTACCCTCACTGGATATAGCCCAGCAAAACTCTCTGGCATGCCCCATTTCAGAGCAGGAGGTCAGGGAGGCTATCAGGTCCCTCCCCAAAGATAAGGCTCCGGGCCCGGATGGTTTCCCATCCAGCTTTTATAAAATCTTCGAAGTAGACCTGATCCCTATTCTTCATTGCTTGTTTAAATTCATCTATGAGCATGGGGTTACAGACTTGACCCTTTTGGAAGCAATCATAGTGGTGCTGCCAAAGCCAGGTAAGTCTAAAGACAAGGTCACGAATTATTGCCCCATCTCACTGATGAACTATGACATCAAAATCTGTGCTAAGATCTTAGCATCCAGAGTTGCACAAGTCTGGGAGAGGCTTTTGAACCCAGAGCAGATTGGATTTGTGCAAGGGAGAGCTTTGTCGGACCACATTCGCAAATTGGCCCATATCTTCTCTGTATCTAGGGAGGCAGACCAACCAATGGCCCTTGTTTCCCTGGATGCGGAGAAGGCATTTGATAGGGTTAGTTGGTCTTTCCTTTTTGATACCCTGGCTAAATTTAGTTTCCCAGCCCCTTTTATATCCTGGGTCAGATCCTTGTATTCCTGTCCTAGTGCAAAAGTTTACAGCAATGGTGTTTTCTCAACCACTTTTCCACTACAGTCTGACATTAGGCAAGGCTGCCCACTATCACCGCTATTATTTAATTTATACTTACTGTAGAGCCACTGCTATGCCAACTGAATGCCTCCCCACTATTACAAGGTATTAGGATAGGACTGATTCATCTGAAACTATCAGTTTATGCAGATGACATTCTCCTGCATGTCACCGATCCCTACAGATCCATTCAAGCTGCCCTACAGATTATCCAAAAGTTTAGTAAGGTCTCTAATTATAAACTCAATCTCAACAAAACAGAAGTGATACCCTTTAATTCTTTGCTTTCTAAAAAGGAGATTGCCCCACTATCCATGGCTTGGACTACCCGTCTTAAATATTTAGGGATAATACTATCCACCTCAGTATCCTTAACGAAAAAACTGAATTTAGACAACCTAGTAATGGGAATTAAGCAAGATCTAAATAGATGGACTCCTATGTATCTGTCCCTCCAAGCAAGAGTTAGTGTAATTAAAATGAATGTTCTGCCGAGAGTGTCCTATCCACTTAACATGTTGAATGTCCATCGCCCCTTAACTTGGTTCCGTTGGCTCCACAGTATAATTTCCCAATTTTTATGGCAGCGCAAACCCCCATGAAGGGCGTACAACCACTTAAGCGTTCCAAGACACTCAGGGGACCTCAAACTCCCTAATTTTTATCATTACTATTTAGCCAGTCACATGGCTAAATACATGCACTGGACTGTCACTCCTCCAGATGTAGAGAGCCTCCCCAATATTCCCATCTGCTACAAGTGGAGCAATATTTGCTAGCTGGACTTTCCCCAGATTGTCTTCTGTTCTTAACTCCAGGTAAGCTGCCTAGCTCTGTACATGGCTCAGTTATATATACCTCATTAAAGGTCCATTTACAGCTTTGTAAATCCCTGAAATATAACAACCAACAGGACCTATCGCAGCCCATTTTTGGTAACCCCAATTTTAAACTGGGAGATCGAATAATTGCTGCTCCAAAAGACTGTGCTGTTCCTCAAGCCCTAGTTTGTGATCTAGTAATGAATGGTAAGTTAGGGACAATGCCGGAGTTGCTGGAACACTTTCAGCTTTCCAGTAAATGCTCCTTTCTCATGTTCCAGATAAGACACATGTTGTTAAAATGGTATGGTTCTGGTGCCTGGAATACACAACAAGTGGCTCCTTTTCAGGAGCTTCTTGCATGTGTGAAGCAGCCCCATGCAGTCTCTCACTTGGTCTTGGTATTGTTTGGGAGACTTAATCCTGATGTATCATGTTACTCTAGCTATTGGGCCCACACTTTCCCGAATGATAGTTTCCCTTGGGACAAAATATGGAAAGGAGTCTGTCCATATACCGAAAACGATCACCTAAGATTAACACAGTTTTACATATTGCACAACATTTATTACACCCCTGTCAAAATGTATGGGATGGGCAGGCTGCAGAATCAAGCATGCTTTAGGTGTGGTCAGGAACCAGGGTCGTTACTTCACATATTATGGGATTGTCCCAAAGTGGCCCACCTTTGGAGAACTATCCAGGAAAAGGCCGACCCACTATTGGGATTGCAGAAATACTTTACACCACAAGTTTATATTATAGGAGATTATACCACCATCCCTGTTAGAGAAAGGTGGTATCACATGGCCATTATATCTTTGTCTGTTAAAAAGCTTGTCCTCCATTACTGGAAGGATCAACATGTAATTTTCTATCTCGAGTGGGTGAGGGAGCTTTTTTATAACTTAAGGATGGAAAAAGCAATTGCAAGTCTTCACGGTAAACTCCCCTTATATAGAACCAGATGGAAGAGGCTGCATACGCTTTGGTCTCTGCACCCAGTCTCTCCGGGAACATCTCAATAAGATAAAAATGACTGGGGTTAAGTAGTTAAGTTGATAATGCGGTGTATATGGTTATGTTACACGGTGCCCTTTGATGCATCAAATTATATATACTCTCATAGGTGGTTCCTTTGCCCTTTTATTGTTGTGCACTGTGGTAGTAGGATTATCTAGCAATGGTGAGTTGCAACCTATTCGCTGGTAGATATGGCTCTGGGAGGGTGGGGGGTCAGGTTAGTAAACTTGGGGAGGTTGGGTGGTGTGGGGGAGGGAATGTTTGTTTGTTGGTTAGGGTGTATGGTTAATTTAATCTCATTTTCTGCAATCTTTACACTGTAATATAAACCTGAATTGTATGTCTCACCAACGCTCCATGCCCTGTATTTTATGTTGGATCGTTTTGTGTTTGTTTTACTATTGCTGTATAAAATGAATAAAGCATATTCAATTAAAAAAAAAAACAAGAGATTCTGAAATAGAAACATCCTATAAACTGAAGGAGTTACAAAACAGAACTCCAAAGCCCAAATTAATGATTTGGAGAAAAATAATGAGATAAGGGAGATTATGGAATAAGCCCAAAACACCATCATCGGTCTAAAAACTTTAGATTCAAGACATTGATTGGAAATTGATGGGAAGGAGACAGATGATGATAGCGCGTACAGTGTTTTTTTTGAACTATGGTATAGGTGAACCAGAAATTATAAATGAGAAAGATCATGCTATAAAAAATTACCCTTTTAGTATAAGTGAAGATTTAAAGAAATCTATGAGTAATCCTCATACTGTGCATTTGTTTTTAATGGACCAGCTGATAAGCATTAAAAGTGAAATTGATATAATTAAGCAAAATATTGGCATAAATAGTTGTAGACTGGAAGATATTTTACATAAAATGAATGTACTAGCTCCCCAATGTAACTCTCCATCTATTTTATTAGAGGATGATGTGCACATTGACTCTGAGACACCTAATGTGCAAATAATTTAAGGCAATACTTTTCACTCTTAATGATTCCAAAATCTTTAAAAAAAATAAAATAAGGGAAATAAAAAGCAAAGGAAAGCAAACAAAAAAAAGAGCAACTAAAAAAGTAAGAACAGAAATGGAGCAGTCTCGGTATCTAGAAACAAAGGTTTTAAACCATCAAATACCCACAGATGGTGCTTCAGAAATATCTGAAGTGTCCAAGGTACCTCATGAGACTGATATGTTGAGATTTATGAAATCAGATAATCCCCCTTTAAGTTCTGGAAAGACCAAAATCTTGATCCAGGAGGGGTCATTAGATATGCTAGGAGAACAAATTAACACATCCCAGTCCATACAAACTGATTTTAGGGAAATCAGTTCTGAATGTTGAAATTGTCAGAAAAAGGAAAAATAAGGATAGAAAAGGTACAAAAATAGAGAAATTAAGAAAAACGGATGCAACAAGTTTAACTGATATAGATAAATGTGCAGTTTTGTCCCTATTAGGGTTAAGGTATGAAAAGCAAGGTCCAATAGGCCCTTTGAAAGACAAGATTGTGCACCTATTTAGTGCAATTTCAGGGACTGAAGAAATAGAATCTGATATTGTTAAAACCTGGGTTGACAAGGATATAGATGACAGAGATTGTACTTTTATCTCTTGCTTGTCCCCAAGATTGGCAAACCACTTATGGTTAAATAATAGTAGATTTTCAAAGTATGGCATATTATTTGATATTATTAATATAGACAAACTGAATAGTGATAAAACCTTTCCCAGAAATGAGACTGAGTATTTTACTATCTTTGGGATGAAGGAATTAGAGCATGAATCATTGGAAAAATTAAAGAAAAGACTTTACAATTGTTTCCATTATGTGATACAAATCCCTCCTGGAACCTTTGAAATATTGAAGGTTCACAGGAGAAATGGTATGAATAAAATGGAACAAATAATCATACATCTTAAGGGAAAAGAGGCAGTTCAACACATCCTTAATAAAGTCTCATTCCTGGATGAAATTGGTATTTATATAATGGAAAGTGAATGTCTAAATGAAAAAATGAGGACTAGAGATTACTTAGGAAAGCAGGACAAGGTTCTAGGGAAACTGAAAACCATGTCCCTTTTTGGCCTGAAACACCTTACTGAAGAAACAAATAATGCTTTAAAATACTTGATTGTGGACATACTCGGAGAATTTATTGATACTTCTTTTGTGAGGAAAAAGTTGTTCTCATCTGAAAGAATGACTAGTGATCCAGACTGTGACCAGATTTTGTTGTCAGCATATTCTGAGGAATTTTGTGAAAAAAACCTTGACCAATGTAACCATATTGGATAAAATGGGTATTTATATAATTGAAAATGAGATGAACACTGAAGTAATTTCCTCAGAACAAGTAATGGAAACTGTGGAAAAGCTCCATGAAGTTTCCATAGTTACAAATAAACAGAATACACAGATTGAGATAAATAGAAATGGTTATCAAACACAATATAATACTGAAGTAAGGAATAGATACACAGAGCTGACGAGCCTAGATGGTTGACTAGATATTTCAGAACATGACACAGAAAATCAAAGAACAGATTTAAACTATAAATTAATTACATGGAATGTTGCAGGTCTAGCTACCTGCATGGTAGATACTGATTGGAGAAACTTTATAGAAGAATATCACATATTATGTTTTCAAGAGAACTGGCATACAAAAGAGGAAGACCTTCAGGAGGCTTAGTTACATGTTTTAAGCTAGATAAAAACATGACAGCCACATTAATAGACACCTTCTCTGCAGCACAAGCCTTTTGGATTAAAACCCCAACATGTAATTTCATTTTAATTAATGCTTATATACCACATTTAAACTCAAAATATTATAAAGATGTGCTCTGGCAAGATCTGGAAGCCTTAATACATAACACACTAATCTATCAACCTGGTTCAAAAACATTATTATGGGGGGACCTAAATTCTAGAATTGGACCCTAAGATGGTTATGTAAACAATGAAATACAAAACTGGTTGTTTCAAAATGCTGCAAAACAACATAGAGTCTCTTTAGACAAAAAGGTAAATCTGATTGGGAAAAAATGAATTGAAGTACTGGAGGCATCTATCTCTAATAAACGGAAGAATTATACCTGATAATCTGGGAAATTTTATACATTATGGGTTAAGAGGTCTGTCCGTCTTGGATTCTTTTTCTGGAATGATGATGTGAGTTATTGGAAAAAATGTGAAGTAATAGTAAGAAGTGAAAGTGATCATTTTCCAATCACTTTGATAACATCAGAACAAATAAACAGGGATTTTTCATTAAACCTACACATTCCATTACCAATTGAAATAAGAAACCAAAAGAAAATAAGGTGGGAGTCCATCTGTAAAAAACTATTATTCAAGTACTATATAACACAACCATTATGGACATAGTGACTTTCCCAGAGAGAAATCATGAATTACAAAGTTCACTGGAAAATTGCTTTGAGAAAATAAGACTCGTATTATCTGAGAAGGTGGTGCTACCATCCAAAACCAAGACCATGAGAACCTGGTTTGATAGAGATTGCCGTGTGGCTAAAAGTAATATGACAAGGCTAATTAGATACACAAAATCAACAAATGATAAAAGTTAATTTAAGACAGTAAACAGAGCAAGACATGATTATAAGAAGTTTCTTAATGGTAAACAAATATTATACCATGAAAAACAATGGCAACATATGTTAGAGATCATAGATAAAAAGGATCAGCAATCATTTTGGCAATTGGTCGCCAAAGGCACAAATAATAGTAATAATAGCATAGACATGGCTATATCTGAAGAGATGTGGATTAAACATTATGTGAATCTTTTTTTATGACCCAGATTTAGTGAAGGAAACACCAACCTGGGAATTAGGGATAATAAGGACAACATATAAAAACATAAACAAACAAGAAATTTTTATTGCAATAGCGTCATTAAAGACAAAAAAGGCCCCTGATCCTGATCAAATTCCACCTGAAGTTTTTCTGGCATCTCCTGCAATATGGACCAAAATATTAACAGTACATTTTAACAACTATATACAAAACAGAGATATTCCTGCTAGGTGGAAGGCAGCAATTATATATTCTATATACAAAAAAGAGGACAGGAAATATATGTCATAATTTCTGTACTGGATGTAATGAGAAAGATCTTTGGTAAAATTATTTTGAATAGACTGGACGGACAAATAAACATCTTAGGTGACTTGTCAAAATTACAAGCAGGTTTTTGATCTGGCTATTCTGTCACAGATAACACATTTGTAATACCAGATCTATATAAGAAATATGTAGTTCTCAGAAACCAACAATTATATGTAGCATTCATTGACTTTAGCCAAACTTTTGAGTCAATCTCCAGAACCATTTTATGGTAAGTTATGTATGACTAGGGAATCGAACCAACCCTGATCAGTATTATTAGAGAGTTATACACACAAACATGGGGCTCAGGTGAGGTGGGGCCAACAAGGACAAACATCAATGCCCTTTGCAACAAATAAGGGGGTCAGGCAGGGCTGTATTCTTGCTCCCCTTTTGTTATATATATATATATAAATTTATAAAGTTGCTGCTGAAATCTTATAGTACAGCAGATATTGACTCACTTAAAATAGGAAACTTTTCTTGTCCAGCACTTGCATATGTGGACAAGTTGGCTTTACTAGCATTAACACAATCTGGGTTACAAAAAAACTTCACAAATTTTCTATCTTTGCAAATAATTATCATTTAAAAATAAATGAGAATAAAAGCCATGTTCTTATTTTTGGTAGCAAAAGAGTGAATATGAAATGGAAAGTTGGTGAAAACTATATAAAAACAGTAGAAGATTACACCTATCTGGGATTATCTCTGCAAACAAATGGGAAATGGACACAACACAGAACAAGTTAAAAATCAAACTTAAACAAACAGCTGGGGCTTTATTGAGTTTCAGTCACAAATATGGTGGCAACACTGTTCTGCCTATTTTAACAGCAGTTACACCAAAATATTTTATACAAGCATCATGTCAAAGTGAGATTTGAGAAATAAATAATTTTCAATTACAAGATATCCCCTAAACAAATTGTATAGATCAATCTTGGAACTCCCTCCATCTGCACCAAATGTATTGGGTTGAGCAGAACTGGGTATTCATACTTTAAAAGCTGTGCTCGATAGCAGGAAACTCATTTACTGGCTAAAGGTTTTAAGGATGAAGGAAGACAGATTGCCATTGTTGTGTCTTAAAGAGAAAAAGAAATGGCAGACCTTAGGCTATATACAGTCTAGATGGTTAAAAAATATTGAACCACTAATACAAATATATGGGCTGAATTTCCTAAAAAATACATAAATAAGGGGATCCAAATTAGTGTAAAGTATAATAAATATATTACAAATAAAATTATTAGTTTTCTTAAGGAAAGAGATATAAATCAAGTGCTTGGACTGAGAACTTCTACGTGGTTCATCTCTCAAGATCTGAAACATGAGTACAGACACCATTTGACTGTATTAACTGAATATAGCAAAAGAACATTGTACACAAAATTTTGATTTGAGCTCTTTCTCAGTAAAGTATTACAAGCTCGACATTCAAAACTGAATAATATACTGGAAAGGATGTGCCAATGTTCTTGATCAGGATTAGAGGACTCGGAACATGTAATGTTTTTTGTGCTCATGGTATGACAACCCTAGAAAACATTGGCTAAGACCAATTCGGGATTTTTCATACAAACTGTTGACACCACTGTATTGTTGGACATTATGCTTACAGTGAATGATAAATATATTAATAAAAATGTAGCATCATATTTAACCAACATTGCAAAGATTTGTCTGAAATACTTGTAATGATGGTTTGATCTGCTAAGAGGCTAATTAAATTCTGCTTATTGTGATCATTGTTATGAAAGTTCTTCTATGTGAAATTTGTATCATATGTTTTTTACTAAATGTACTTAAATTATGGATTCATTGTCTTTTAGGATATTTTATGGAATGTTTTGTATGTAAGGACTATGTTTTTGTCTTATGTAATGGTCTTTTCACCGAACAGAATAAATTTAACTTGAACTTGTATTTTAAACGGGGCTGTTATTTCTTGTTGTTTCACTTGGTAGCAGGCTGTTTTTTTTTTTTTTCTTACTTCTTAAAAGGGGTTAGCAGGGAACTGTTTTGGAGCTGTTGAAACTTTGAAATCTATGTTGGTGTGCTTTAAGTGGGGCTATTTATTTAAATTGGAGGCCTGTTTCTTCTGATTTTAAACCTGCTTTTGTCTGCTTTGGTGGGGCTGTTTCTTTGAATTGAAAACCTATATCTTCTAATTTCAATCCTATTTTGGTGTGTTGTTGGTGAGGCTGTTGTTTCTTTGAACTGGAGACCTGTTTCTTCTGGTATCAAACCTACTTTTTTGTGCTTTTAGTGGGGTTGTGATTTTTTTTGCTGTCTTCACTAGCTGCAAAGCTTAGTGCATAGTGGGGGAAGGGTGCTAATTATCTGGCCTGGGGCATCACTCAGCTACCTGATAACTAGAGGTGGTGCTGAGTCAGGCTTGTGGTAACAGTTTGTTTTTGGCTTCTCAGAAGAGGCTAGAAGGGGAAGAAATCAGATTCATTTCAATGTAGTAGCTGCTCCTTGCTGCTTTTAAATTGCTTCTTGTTGATTCCACTTGGTAGCAGGTGATTTTATTCTTACCACTTATAAGGGGCTAGCAGGGAATTGTTTTGGGGCTGTTGAAATTTTGAAACCTTTTTTTGTGTATTTGAAGTGGGGCTCTTATTTCTTGTTGTTTCACTTGGTAGCAGACTGAGTTTTTCTTACTTCTTAAAAGGGGTTAGCAGGGAAATGTGGGCTGTTGAAACTTTGAAATCTATGTTGGTGTGATTTAAGTGGGGCTCTTATTTCTTTAAATTGGAGGCCTGTTTTTTCTGATTTTAAACCTGTTTTGGTGTGCTTTGGTGGGGCTGTTTATTTGAGTTGGAAACCTATATCTTCTAATTTCAATCCTATGTTGGTGTGTTGTTGTCGAGGCTGCTGTTTCTTTGAACTGGAGACCTGTTTCTTCTGGTATCAGACCTACTTCTTTGTGTATTTAGTGAGGTTGTGATTTTTGTTTTGCTGTCTTCACTAGCTGCATATTTTAATGCATAGTGGGGGAAGGGTGCTAATTGTCTGGCCGGGGGTCTCAACTACGTGATTGTTTCTGGAGGGCACGGACTTGGGTCCACCCACCCTGCCCCTCACCTCACCCACCCCAGGTACATCATTTCCTTTACCAAGGGTTACAATATAATTTCCCCATAAGGGCAAAGGACATGCACCTGTCATAGCAGAAGCAGACATCCAGGGAAGGAACAGCAGTGAGTGAAGAGGTGACTGCTATCTTCAGGGAAGGGAAGTAACTGCAAAACAAAGTGCTTTTATTTTTACCTGTTTGCATTGGTGTTTACATTGTGAAAAGGAGGGGTAGGAATTAGAAGGTTGCTGTGCAATAATTGATTAGTTTCTTCTTTTTGGGTGTGGACAGGAGGGATAGGAACTTAAAAAGCAGCTTCTCAATCGATCTAAAGTATATGAAAAAGGAGGTAGGGGAAATTGAGAAAAGGAGAAGAATATTTTGCAATGATAGAAGGGGGAGAGGGGGAGACTAGGGGGAGTATTAGGTATCCTTCATCTGGAAGGATGGGGGGTCACTGGTGGGTGACAAGAGCAATGGGTAGGGTGGTAGGATACAACAACTGTGGTGTGCCAGTCTTTCTAAAACTTGCGTGGAGGGTGGGGGGATGTTTAGTGTGCAACCAAATAGAGAAACTTGAAAAGGAGATCAAGTGACTGCAGGAGGAGCTAAGACAGGCAAGGCAGACTGGAGAAGGTTATAGCCCAACACTGGAGGGAGGGAGGAGTGGAGATGAGGAGGGAGGTTAGTTTGGGTCAACATGGGGGAGAAGAATGTCAGAAAGGAATCAGAGACAGAGGGATCCAGGCCAAGGGGAACAGCATCAGGTAAACCCAGGTAAAGGGAAAATAGACAACATGAAGGAGAAGAAAGGGATTGGTGAGGGGAGGAGGAGAAGTGGTAACAGTCATGGAGTCAAAAGGAGCAAACGGGTTAGTATGAGGAAGGAGGAAGCAGGCAGTGGAGAAAGGTCTTTAGAAAATCATTTTGAGGTACTAAAGAGAAGGGAGGAGGAGAAGGGAGGTGATGAGATTGGAGGAGTAACTAATAGAAGTCCGGATGAAACCAGAGAGGGGGGAAGTTCTGCTGGGGGAATTACAACAGGGGCAGAAGGGGGAACTACTGTGCAGGAGGAACAGGACAAGCCAGGAGTGAGAGGTGGAGAGGAAGGGCAGCAAGAAGTTGATAAGAGGTATGGAATCTTAGTGCTGGAAAACTCAGTACTAAGAGGAGTCAGGTGGGGGTAGCAAGAGGGGAGAGGCATAGCTGCATTTGGGTGGAGAACATGCCGGGAATGACAACGGAAAGGGTGGGACAATCTGTTCTAAAATATGCTAGAAGGGGTAGGAAGAAGCCTCCTTTAATTATACATTTGGGGACAAACAACTTGGCTGACAGGATGGTAGATATAGTCCAGAGAAGGTTTGAGGAACTAGAACAATTATGTGAGGGGGCAGGAAGATCAGTAACTTTCTCAGAGATACTTCCAGGGCCCATGGCAAGCACAGCAAGAATGCTAAGAATAGAGGAATTTAATGGATGGCTAAGAACCTGGTGTCATGCTCAAGGGTATGGGCTGGTGGAGGGGTGGGAAGGACCTGGGAGGACTGTAGTCTCTATGCCAAGGAAAGACTACACTTGAGTGAGGAAGGAGAGAAAGTGTTGAAACAGAGGATGGAGGAGTACATAGAGGTACAGTAGTTGGGAATTTAATCTAGGAGCGGGTGGCGGCAAGTGGGCAAGGGACATGCAGAGACCACAGGATGGGAAGCCATATGAGCTTACTCCCCATAATAGTGACAAAGGACAAAGGGCATGTACTAGTGGTGATGCTGGTAAAGGAGGGGAGGGGAGGGTGGAAGGGGAAGGGGTGGAAGGTGGTCTCCCTAAATGCTAGGAGCCTTGGGAAGAAAACTGCTGAGCTACAGACTTTCATGGCAGAGAGGGAGGTGGACATGGTGGCCATCACCAAATCACGGGCCACACAATATAATGCCTGGGACCTGTTGATACCAGGGTACAGGATATTTCATAGGGATAGAGCGAATGGGGAAGGAGGGGGTGGCACTATATGTGAGGGAAGGACTGAAATGTGTATGAGAGGAAGGGGAGGAAGGTAGTATGGAGTCACTATGGATGCAAATCCAGGACTCTAAGAATAGGACTCTCAGGATGGGAGTGGTGTAAAGGCCGTCCTCTCAGACAGAGGAGTTAGACAGGGAACTAGCAGGACAGATCAGAAGGACCTGTGAGAAGGGTAGTGTAATGATTGTGGGAGACTTCAACATGCCAGGAGTGGATTGGAGCACCCCAACAACCAGGAATAGAAGGGAGCAGGTACTGCTGGATACCTTCCAGGACAGCTTCCTGATGCAAATGGTCAGTGAACCAACCAGTTTAGGGAATATCCTTGACCTCGTGCTGGCAAATTGGGAGTTTTTGAGGGAACTGAGGGTGGAAGAACTGCTGGCGGGGAGCAACCACCACTCAGTATGGTTTACATTGGATATGGGTAAGGAAGGAGGGGAATCCAGCACAAGGGTGCTGGACTTCAGGAGGCCTGACTTCAGAAGGATGGGGGAAGTGGAGAAGGAGTGGTTAAGTCTGTTTGCTGTGGAGAAGATCTCTGTAAGTTTTGCTATTGTTTTTTTAAACTGCAGGAGCGAAGGGTTAGTTAATTCTACTTGCTGTTGGGGGAGTTAATGTGTACAGGATTTTGTAAGTTTTGATATTGTTTTACTTTTCTTTTTAATTTAGCTAAAAGTGGAATTTAGCTTAAAGGTTTCTTAAATACTGAAATACCACTGGGGGTTGGGTTTGAAGGCCGTTAGGGAGGAGCTTGGGGAGCTGCAAACTAACCTGAGCCCTCAGAGCAGCGCAGGAAGGAGGAAATGAGGAACAGCCATATGAGCTAATTCTTAAAGATATATAAATATATAACTTATGAGTAGGTCTATAGTCCTTATGAGTAGGATTGTAGTTTCCAGTTAGTACTGTAGATGGTTGCCTTATGCTGCATGCAAGGGCATTTGGGATTAAAATTTCTGTTAGAGGCTGAGCTAGGATTAGTTAATTCCACTTACTGTGGGGAGAGTTAGTGTGGAGAGGCTGTATAGGTAGTATGGACCATGGGGTACGATTGTAGAGTGCAATGGTTGTGGGGCAGCAATGCAGATGAACATCCTGTGGAAGTTGGGAGGGTGCCCAATATGCCACAGGCTAAGGAGGCTCGAGGAAGAGGTTCAGTGGCTTGGCAGGGAGTTGTGGAGGTTGAGGGATAAGGGGAGGATTGCATCGGTAAGAGGACTCGCATCTGAGAGTATTTTGGGAACCACAGAGAAGGAACAATGGGTAAAGGGAGGAGGTAGGGGGAAGGGGCAAACTAGACAGGAAGCCAGCTGATGAAGGGTGGACTCTAGTAGGACTTAGAAAATGAGGAGCAGCAGTAGGCAGGAGGGAGCAGAAAACACATAGTAAGGCAAAGGGTGTAGGGAACATGTTTGCGTTACTAGCAACACATGGGAAAGAGGACGCAGGAGGAGACTGCACAAGGGACAGCACTCACAAAGAGGAGGGAGTGAGTGGCATTACTAGTGGAGAGATTGAGCAAGGTGTGGCAGGGGAAAGAATAATACTCAGAGAGGTGAGGAGGGAGAGGGAGGTTGGCAGTCAAACAGGAGGAGGGGGAGGGGTCTCAATTGAGAAGAGTAGGGTTGAAGACACTGGGACACATGGTAAGCACTGTCTTGAGAGGCCCCATAAATGAGAACCTGGGTGGGGAGTGGTGATGGGCACAAGGAAAGAGGAGGGGAGTGTACTGGTGTTGGGGGACTCCATACTCAAGGGGATCAGGCGGGGCAGCAAGGTGGAGAGGCACAGTTGGATATAGGTGGAGTCCATACCAGGATTAAAGGCAGACAAGGCAGGACAGGCAATCCTAAGGTGAGTAAGGAGGGGTAGGAGGAAACCACACATTGTGGTACATGTGGGGGAAAATGACCTAGCGGGGGAAATGGTGGAGGTAACAAGGGAGAGGATTGAGGAAGTGGGAAGGTTGTGCAAGGAGACTGGGGATTCTGTGGCTTTCTCTGAGGTGCTCCCAGTACCCTGCGTAAGCACAGTGAGAAAGGAGAGGTTTAGGGAGTTGAACACATGGCTGGTAGAATGGTGTCGAACTAAGGGGTATGGGGTTGTGGGCAGCTGGGACAGTACCTGGGATAATAACAATCTGTTTTCAAGGGATAGGCTGCACCTGAATGGTGATGGGAAGGAGGTATTAAAGCAAAGACTGGGGAGGTATATTGTGACAAAGCTGGATTTAAAGTAGATGGGGTGGCAACTGGACAGCAGGTAGTCAGGGATCCGATGGAGTGGAGTCACAGCCTACCCCCCCAGGTTAGCAGAGAAGGACTCGGGTGGCCAAAAAAGGAGGGACTAGAAGGGAGGAAATGGAGGCCAGTGAAGGGAAGAGTGAAGGATGGAGGGTGGTCTTGTCGAATGCAAGAAGCTTAGGAAACAAATCAGCTGAGCTACAGGCACTCTTAGCAGTGTGGAGGGTGGATATTGCAGCTGTCACAGAAACGTGGGCAACTGAGCAATCTGGCAATCCCAGGATACAAATTATACAGGAAGGACCATGGGGGGTGGCAGTTTATGTGAGGGATGGGATCAAATGTACAAGGGACGAGGGGGAAGAAAGGAGAATAATGGCAATCTGGCTGCAGTTCCTAGACTCAAGGGGTTGGAAACTGAGGTTTGGGGTGGTATACAGGCCACCGTCCCAGTCTGAGAAGCTTGACAGGGAATTATCGCGACAAATGAGAAAGGAATGTAGAAAAGAGAAGGTGGTCATCATCGGGGATTTCAACTTGCCGGAGGTTGACTGGAGCATTCCGGTCACCTCCAGTGCTAGGGAGCAAGCGCTCCTGGATGTAATCCAGGAGGGTCTTCTGCACTGTTGGTTAGTGTACCTACTAGGTTAAAGAACACTTTAGATCTGGTATTGTTTAATGGGGAGGCAGTAAGGGAAATAAAGGTGGAGGACCCACTAGCCAAAAATGATCACCAAATGGTGTGGTTTAATATCACAATGTGTGGTGAGCCAGAGAAATCAGTTACTCGGGTGGTAAACTTCAGGGGGGCAGACTTTGGGAGGATGCAGGAAGTACTGAAAGGGCAGTTGGAGGGCAAAAGGCAGGAGATGGATGCGGAACAGAAATGGGATATTATTAAATGGGGGATTACAGAGGCAAAAGAAGCCTACACCAAGACGCAGAGTAAGAGGAGCAGAGCAAGAAAACCATGCTGGTTGAACTACGAGGTTGTGGAGGTAGTGAGGGCAAAATGAGTGGCACACCAGAGGTATAGGAGGATGGGGAAGGAAGTCGACAGGGAGGATTATGCAAGGTGGTCCAGGGAGGTGACCAAAAAAGTAAGAGAAGCCAAGGCCCAGTGGGAGCTGAGATTAGCGCAGGGAATTACAGGGGGGAGAAAGACTTTTTCAGATACATCAGGGAGAAAAAGGAAGTGCAAGGAGACAATAGTAAGGATAAAAAGGGGTGCGGAGTGGACAGAAAAGGGGGAGAAGCAGGCAGAAGCACTGAATGAATACTTTTGCTTAGTGTTCATGGAAGAAAGGAGGGACCACTACCACCATGGGCTGGGATGGTGGGGCAGGAGGATAGGAGGTGACAGATGAAAGAATTGAAGCAAGTAGAGTCCTAGAGGGACTGAGGGTACTGAAGGTAGACAAGGCACCAGGGCCAGATGGTATCCACCCAAGGGTGCTGAGGGAGATAGTGGAGGTGTTGGCACAGCTGCTGGCGGATCTGTACAGCACCTCACTGGAGTTGGGATGTGTGCCACTGGACTGGAGGATGGCACATGTAGTACCATTATACAAGAGTGGGCCAAGGGATGAACCAGGTAATTATTGTCCAGTAAATCTCACCTCCATAGTGTGCAAACTCACAGAAACGATACTATAGGAAAGACTGGTGTCGTACCTGGAGGACAATGGCCTCCAGGATGTGAGGCAGCATGGGTTTGTTTCAGGGAAGTCTTGTCAAACCAACTTGATACGATATTATGACTGGGTGACAGGTGAGCTGGATAAGGATCATGCGGTGGATGTTCTTTACTTGGACTTCAGCAAGACCTTCGATTCGGTGCCTCATGGGTGGCTTGGGGGAAGCTAACTGGTGTAGGGGTAGGAGCAAAAAGGATGAACTGGATTACAAGCTGGCTGAGTGGGAGGCTGCAACGGGTGGTGGTGAGAGGGGAGTTCTCATCTCCAAGGCCGGTGACGAGTGGGGTGCCACAGGGCTCTGTGCTGGGGCCAGTTTTATTTGGGCTCTTCATATCAGACATTGCACATGGGGTGGTGAGCAAGGTAAGTCTGTTCACTGATGACACCAAAATCAGAGCAGTGGTGGATGGAGGGGAGGGGAAGGATGGAAGCAGCTGCAGGGGGACCTAAGCAAGCTAGAGGAGTGGTCAGAGAGGTGGCAGCTTTGGTTCAATATGAGGAAGTGTAAGGTTATGCACTTTGGGGAGAAGAACCCAAGGAGAAAATACTGGCTGGGAGGGGGTTAAGCTGGGGATCACTGAGGAGAAGAAGGACCTAGGGGTAATGATAACAGGGACCATGAACAACACTGCCCAGTGCAGGAGAGTGACTGCAAAAGTGAACAAAATGCTGGGGTGCATAGCGAGGGGGTTTTCATCCAGGCAAAGAGAGGTGATCTTTCCTCTCTACAGGTCGCTGGTAAGGCCATACTTAAGAGTACTGTGTGCAGTTTTGGAGGCCATACCTAAAGCATGATATCAGGCTGCTGGAGGGGGTGCAAAGGAGGGCAACAAAAATGATATGTGGAATGGAGGGGAGAGACTATGAGAACAGACTGGGAGACCTGAATATGTACACTCTGGAGGATAGAAGGGACAGGGGGGACATGATAGACATTCAACTATCTGAGGAGAATCAATAAGGATGACGCAGATGAGGTCTTTAAGCTAAGGAAGGGGAGGGACACCAGGGGGCATAGGCTAAGAATAGAGTGGGGGAGATTTAGGAGGGAAATGAGGAGACACTATTTCACAGAGAGGGTGGTAGCAAAATGCAATCCACTACCAGAATGGGTGACATCCTGTAAATCTGTGAACAGCTTCAAAAGGGCATGGGACAGGGAACAGGGGAGAGTGAGGGTAGGAAAGGTGGGGGTGGCAGTGGGATGACAAAGAGGAGGAGGGGGGTGGGCCAGCTGCAAACTAGGGGACCTAGCTGTACACTCGAACAGACTTGGATAGACCAGATGGTCAGTTTCTGCTTGCACATTCGTTTGTTCATATGTTCGTAAAAGGGTACCTGGCCAGAATTCAACCTGGTATGGGCACTAACGAGAGGTTGGAGTTCATAAAGCTGAGGATAGTGGAGGTAAGCAGAACCTGCAGCAAGGCCCAAAGCAAGAAGGCTAGGGCAGAGAAACCTAGCTGGGTGAGCAATGAGGTCATGGAAAAGGTAAGGAAGAAAATGGCTGCCTTTAGGAGGTACAAAAAACAGGGAGGGGGGAGGACAGGGATGAATACCTGAAGGAATCGAAGGAGGTGACAAGGGCAGTAAGGGCAGCCAAGACATCTGAGGAGGCATCTAAGGAGCTCAGGCTGGTGCAGAGCATTAAGAAGGGGGAGAAGGACTTCTTCAGGTACATCAAGGGAGAAAAGGAGCTGTAAGGACCGTATAGTAAGGATTAGGATGAGGTGGAAGCAGGCGGGTGATATGGCAGAAACACTAAATGATTACTTCTAACTGGTATTTACTAAGAAGAAGGGGGCATGATACCCAAGGGGAGGGAGGGCAGGAACAGAGTGGGTGGGAAGCTCTCATCCCCAAGAGTAGTAATGAGTGGTGTTCCGCAGGGCTCGGTGTTGAGACCAGTATTGTTTGGGATATTTGTTGCAGAAATATCATTGGGCATCAAGAGCAAGGTCAGTCTGTTTGCTGATGACACCAAGATGGGAGCAGTGGTGGATGACCTAGGGGGATGGCAGGGGTTGCAGGATGATCTGGCAAAGCTGGAAACCTGGTTGGACACCTGGCAACTAGGGTTCAGTGCCAAAAAGTACAAGATGCTGCATTTTGGGGCGAAAACCCCAAAAAGGAGTTACCAGCTGGGAGGAATGCAGCTAGCCGAGAGAGAGGAGAAGAAGGATCTGGGGGTGTTCATTATGGGGTCAATGAACAACTTGGCACAATGTAGGAAGGCAGCTGCAAAGGCCAACAAAATGCTGGGTTGCATTCCAAAGGGTATATCCTCGAGGAGGAGGGAGGTAATTCTGCCACTGTATCAATCATTTGTTAGACTGCACCTGGAGTACTGCGTGCAGTACTGGTGGCCATATCTGAAGAGGGGTATTAAGTTACTGGAGGGGTGCAGAGCAGAGTGACAAAGATGATCCAGGGCCTGGAGGACTTACCATATGAGAGGAGGCTGAGGAAGTTGAGCATGTACTCGCTGGAGAAGAGGAGGGACGGGGGGGGATATGATTGAAACCTTCAAGTACATGAAAGGAATAAACAAGACAGGTACAGAGGGGCTGTTCAGAGTAAGGGAGGGGAGGGACACACGGGGCCATGATATGAGACTGGAGGGAGGAAGGTTCAGGAGGGAGATGAAGAGACACTTTTTTACGTAGAGAATGTTAGCTGGGTGAAATGTGTTACCAGCAGAAGTGGTATCCAGTAGAACAGTGGGCTGCTTCAAAGGGGCTGGGACAGAGCAAGGGGGAGGGTCAAGGGAGGGGAGAGGAAGGGTGGGAGGGAGGGCAGCTGCAGAATAAGGGTGCTAGCTGCACATTCAAGCAGATTTGATAAACCACTAGGCCTTTATCTGCTGGTATATTTCATATGTTCGTATGATAGCAGCAGAAACCCAAGAATTTTTGCAGTTCTTTAAGATTGTTAGGTTGTGGCCAAGTGGTCAAAGCTTCCACTTTGCTTGGATCAGTTTGAATTCCCTCAGAGGACACAATGTGGCTTACATATTTTACAGATTGCTGGAAAAATTGACATTTGTCGATAAACGGTTTTAAGCCGAAATCCTCTAACCGGTCCAAAACCTTGAACAAGCGAGACTCATTCTCCTCAGGTGTCTTGCCAAACACAATGACATTGTCCAGATAAACTAAGAATTCAAGCAGGTTCATGTCTCCTACAGCTCACTCCAGTAACCTTTGGAAGGTGGCAGGCATTCCAGAGATACCCTGAGGCATATGCAAGAATTCGTAAAAACCCAAGGGACAGATGAATGCAGTTTTCACTCTATCTTCTGGTGCAATCACAATTTGGTAATACCCGCTCCTGAGGTCTAAGATGGAAAACCACTGGCTCTCATTAAGGTAATTCAGGGCATACTGGATGTGGGGCATTGTATATTGGTCTGGTATAGTTCTGCGATTGAGGGTCTGGTAGTCCACACACATCCTCACTGAGCCATTCTTCTTGCAGACTACAACAATGGAAAATGCGTACGGGCTACGAGATTCTTGTATGATTCCAGCTGCTAGCATCTCTTGGAGGTGGCGACAAACATTGTCAATGTCTGCTGGTGCCAGTCTGTGGGATCTTTCATGAAATGGCCTCTCGTCATGGAGCCTGATGTAATGCTCTGCATTGGTGACATATCCAACATGCCATTCTCTCAAGGAAAACACTTTGCTCGGCTGGGCAGTTTTCTGCTGACTTTTGCTTTCCATTCTTCAGGAATGGGGGACTTCCCAAAATTGAACAAATCAGGAGTTACTTCTTCATTCTCTTCGGTATGGTGTTTACTAGGCAAGACAGCAGTATCTGCACAATACACAGTAGCCAGGGTGCAACCTCGGTAGACTCTGATATCCCAGTCAGACATGTTTTGAATTTGAACCACCACGCGTCAAGCGTAGGTGTGAGCTTGGGCAGACAGGTTGCTAGGCTTAACTAGAAGGCCCTCTGGCAGCTTCCCCTCTTACAGGGCATCCAGCATCAAGGATCCTATTCTTGACATCTTTCTTTATTCGCACTTCACCACTAATCGACTGAGTACACTGAGCATTGGCTGGCAGTACAAGCGGTGCTGGATCTTTCTTCTCTACAACTCTCACTGGCTCATCCTTGTTGACCTCTTTGGCTTGCTTCTGTTTAGTTATTTATTTATTTAAAAAGTTTCACCAGGAGAGACATACTGAGGCATAAACAACTCGTTTCCAGAAGTGTCCTGGGGGAGAGGGGAGAGGGAGAAATACATATCCATACAGTGTAAAAATACTTACAGAGAATGTACACTCATATTAAGGCACACTTTTATGCAATATATCATAAACATCGAGTAATATACATTGAATGTACAAGAGCATATACATAGGAATTATTTACAGAAAATGCAGCAACAGCAGTAAGTAACATTTGTCTACAAGAATAGGGGATGAACCAGGTTAGTGCAAGTGGCTAAGGGTAGTCTAGCAAAGGGTGAAGAGTAGAGAGGGGAGAGAAAGGAGAAGGTAGATCATAGGAAGGAGACAAGGGAGGTCCAGAATTAGGGTGGGTAGGTAGGTAGAAGAGGTAGAGGAATGGGGGGGTATAAGGGAGAAGAGGGAAGGGAAGCTATGTAGTATGAGAGTCAGGAGGGTGGGGGATAGAAGGGGGTGGAGAGCCAGGAAGAGGAAGGTATCTGTAGGTCATATGCTCTGCACACAATGGCAGTGATGTGTAAGACCCAGCCAATCTTCCTTGCTTGCTTCTCCTGGCACAGCTGGGCTAGTCCACCGAACATGTGGGCGTTAGTGCCGATTAACAAAGGGATACCATCATACATTCCAGTCGGTTGATGTACCACAGCCAATGTCTCTATTGATTCATCCATGCCAGCAACAACGGTAGGAAATGATAGTCACAGTCGTACATAACCCAGGTATGGGTAGGATTTGTCACTTAAACCCCATACATGAATTCAAAGGGGTTGCAGCGGGAGGTCAGATAAGTGCTGGTAATACCAATCTTTAAACACAATAGTAACCTGAGATCCATTGTCCAACACGGCTTGGGTCAAAATGCCATTAATGTTTACTGCGGTCTCCATCAAAGGGCCATGATCTCTGACCAGTCCAGAGGTGCAAGCTTAGCAGGTTTGTACACTGCTGTCTTAGAGGAAAAAAAGATTTTCGTGAGGGCCTTGGCTGTGGCTTTATGTTGCTTTGCCGAACTTGGTTGAGCAATTTAGCCGTGACTCACCATAGGTTTTCTGGAGCATTGCAGGTTCGTTTGGTGTGTCCACCCTCTCCACACTGATAACAAAACACTTTAGTTCTAGGTTCAGTGGGACGGGGCAAGTCTTCACGGGGCTTGTAGTGGTCGGCAGGTGGAGGCCTACTTTCTCCCTTCGGATTAGGTTCAGGCTTAGCTCCCCCATAGCCCCTCCAGGGGCAGACGGTCATGCAGCATAAATGAGGTCCCTCACCATAGCTCGCAACTCCCTTATTTCTTCTACAGCATGGGCATTAGCCCCTGTACAGGCAGGTGGGGTCTCGCAAGTGGTCTCAGTATTGGTGGGGCAAGGACCATGAGGTTTAGCTGGTTCAGTCACAGCTTGCCTGCTGGCTTTCAGTTCTTTCAATTCCTTCAACAACTCACTGATGTGTTGTGACTTTAAGGTGTCCTCTTTCTTATTAGGCCTATCTGCTGTCGGGGCAGTTCGTGCAATGCCAGCATAGAGGTCCCAACTATCGTCGTCATTCTCCACCTCCCTGATTTCTTTCATTAACCAACACCATTCAGGAGGGTGGGTTTTGCGATCCTGCAATTTTAACTTCAACATGAGCACACTTGAATAATGGGCAGACTTAATGATGTGTTCCAATATCACTTGATTTAGCTCACTAGCCAGGATGTCCCCCCATCCAGTGCGCCCTTTGCAAGACCCGCTCTACACGAGTCACAAAAGCAGACAGTCGCTCATTTTTCCACTGCTTGGTAGACTTAAACTTCCACAACAAATCCTCTTCTGACTTAGTACTAACAAATGCCCCTTCTAAAGCAGATAAATACTCAGCAACAAAGGCCTCTGGGTTGGTGGGCCAGAGGAACCAGATGGTCTTCAGCGCAGGGCCCCTTAAGCTCTCCATAAGTCTTTTACATTTTTCTCCTTCAGAGATTTGCCACTCTTGGACCAGTGGGGTGGCATAGTCCATCCATGTTTCCAAATCGTGTTCCCCCACGGGAACAGGGATGGCCCCTGAAAACAGCCCAAGCCTACGATAAGAGTCCAGGTGTACAGAGGGTGCCACTATAGGGGTCGCTGCAATGGGAGACAGCCTGGTAAGGGTGGAGAGGCAGGGGGAGAGTGTATAGGCATGACCCCCTCCAAATCCTCGAAAGCCCTTTGCAAGTCTTTGACAGTCTTTTCTTCAGTAGCTAATAGCTTTAACAACTTCTCCCTAAATCCCTTCACCATGGGAAACCCCACAGGAGAAGACGGGCCACTATGCACATGAATGACCCTTCACCCCATCTGGGATCCCCCAGGCATAATAACAGTGGTACTATCTCTGGGTCTATAGGGACGCTACATGAAATGAGGGCCTTTAGGGTCTGTTCAAACAGGTCAGCATCCCACCCTTGCACTGAAACTTTACCCAAACACTTAATCTTCCCCACAGTTTCCTCTATGGTAGCATTGGTGGCCCCCATGGGGATATCCAATAACAATAAAGCATGGTAGGGATCAACGCCTTCAGCCTCATGCCACCCCATAATACAGTGCACGGCCAGTTTATGGAGGGAAATATTCAACTTAGCTGTAGTGAGGCTCTCCATCTCAAATTGTGCACAAAATTTACAAATGATTGAAATGTTATATTCTGGCCACTAGGGGGTGTTAATCCTAGTGGTGCCTCCAAGATGTAACCCCTAGGTGGCACAATCCCTAAGGTTACTACCCCTGCCTGTATTTATGAACACAGGTTGAGTGGCCTGGGTTCAATATTTAGGTGCCTCCGCCCAGAGTAATAGGGATTGGGGAGGGGTCTCAAGCAAGTAGCTACTTCTGTCACCTTCTCAGAAGTACTACCTGCAAGAGGCAAGGGAGAGCATAGGAGTGCATGCACCAGGAACTTTAACTCATGGTTGAAGAACTGGTGATGTGAGGAAGGGTTTGGATTTATTGGTGACTGGGGACCCACCTGGAGGGATGGAGGTTTGTTCAAGCCTGACGGCTTGCATCCATCCTGGAGGGGAATCCAAGCTCTCAATGATAAGTTTAAATGCTACATTGACAAGCATTTAAACTAGCAAAGGGGGTGGCAGGCCAGCAAGGAGGGTACCTCTTGCTCACCCCACAGCTAGCAGTGGAACCAGTGAACCAGAGGGTGGCTATCTCTGCAAAGCAGTGTGCAAAGATGGAGATTAGTGCCCAAGAGGTGGATAGGCAGAAAAGGCAAGAATTCAGCAGAAGGGCAGACAGCAAGGAGAACCAGGATAAAGGACAACCAAGGAAGGGGCTGGAGTAGACCAGCGAAACAGTCTAGGAGGTCAAATCATGGAAGGCCATGTGCAAATGCCAGGAGCCTTAGCAACAAGATGGAAGATCTGGAGGCTGTCATGGTGCAGTCAGACCTGGACATTGTGGCCATCACTGAAACCTGGTGTAATGATAACCATGACTGGAAGATGGCCATACCTGGCTACAACAAATTCAGAAGAGACAGAGCAGGCAGGAAGGGAGGAGGTGGCACTGTATGTGAAAATGACATAAGGGCCACAGAGATCCAGGAGGAACAAAATGGGGAGAGATACTGTGGGTTAAGCTGGAAAGGAAAATGGGACAGCCATCCACATATGTGGTCTATAGACCACCAGCCCAGGAGGAAGAAACAGATAGGGAGTTGATGCTAGCCATCCAAAGGATGGCAGACAAGGGTGAGCTAGTACTGGTTGGAGACTTCAATATTCCAGACGTGAACTGGAGCATCCCAGCAGCAGCATCAACTAGGAGCAGATTTATCCTGGACTTCCTTCAGGGTGCCTTCCTCAAGCAACTGGTCATGGAACCAACTCGGCAGAAGGCAATACTGGACTTTGTGCTCACAAACAGGGACAGTGTGATGGGGGTAACAGTGGGGGAGCACCTGGGGAACAGTGACCACCAGTCATTGTGGTTTGAAATCACAGAAAGAGCAGAACCAAACTACAAAAACACGTATCCTGGATTTTAGGGGCAGACTTTGGGAAAATGGGGAGATACTTGAAAGAGGCATTAAGGGAATGGGACAGGAATCAGGGGTTGAGGAACAGTGGGCAGTATTTAAAACAGGGATTACAAGAACAACAGAATTATGCATTAAGCAGGTTAGCAAGAGGAAAAGGAAGAGGAGACCATTATGGTTTTCCAAAGAGTAGCAAAGAAAGTGAAAGCCAAAAGATTGCATTCAGGCAATACAAAAGACACAGGCAGAAGGGGATGGGAGAAGTACCAGGAGAAGCAAAGGGAGGCAGGGAGGTCAGTAAGGGAAGCCAAAGCTCAGACAGAAGAACACATTGCAAAATCAGTGGGTAGAGGGGACAAAATCTTTTTCAGGTACATAAGTGAAAAAAGAAAGACAAAGGGAAGGATAGTGAGACTGAAGGGGTAGGATGGCGGCCGCGTGGAGGATGACTTCAGTAAAGCTGACATATTGAACAGGTATTTCTGCTCCAGTCTTTACTGAGAAGAGGAGGTAATGGGTCTGAAGGGAGTACAAGGGGTGAGAATGGTGTAGAAATGGACACAAGTCCTTTACGAGAAAGGATCCTGAAGGAACTGGAAGTGATAAGAGTTGATAAAGCAATGGGGCCAGATGGGGTGCACCCCAAGGTCCTTAAAGAACTAAGAGAGGTGGTGACTGAACCTCTGGCTATCCTGTTTAGCCGATCACTGGAAACAGGGGAGGTACCCAAAGACTGGAGGACAGCAGATGTAGTCCCCTTATACAAAAGCAGCAACAAAGAGGAAGCAGGGAATTACAGACCAGTCAGCCTCACCTCGGTAGTGGGGAAGATCATGGGAGCACTACTGAAGGAGAGATTGATGGAACATCTGGTTGTCAATGGACTACAGGACCCAAGGCAGCATGGTTTCACCAGGGGGAGGTCATGTCAGACCAACCTTGTTGAATTTTTTGACTGGGTGACTAGGGAGGTGGATCAGGGGAGGGCAGTGGACGTGGTCTATCTGGACTTCAGCAAGGCCTTTGACACTGTACCACATAGAAGACTATTACACAAACTGGGGAATATGGCTGTGGGCAGGACAGTAGTGTGGTGGGTGGTAACTGGCTGGGTGGCAGGACACAGAGGGTGGTGGTAAATGGCTGTCACTCCACAGAGGGAAGAGTGACCAGTGGGTACCACAGGGATCAGTGCTGGGACCAGTCCTATTCAACATCTTCATCAGTGACATTGCCAGGACCTAGAAGGCAGAATTTCACTGTTCGCTGATGACACAAAGCTCTGTAACACAGTAGACACACCAGAGGGTGTAGACAGAATGAGAAGGGACATGCAGAAACTTGAAGAATGGTCAGGGTTTGGCAGTTGAAATTCAATGCAAAGAAGTGCAAGATAATGCATATGGGGCACAAAACCCTGGCACAATATATCAGTTGGGGTGAAATATAACATGCACCAAGCAGGAAAGGGATCTTGGGGTTATCATCTCTGATGACCTCAAGGTAGGGAAACAGTGTGACAAGGCAGCAGGTAAAGCAAATAGGATGCTGGGATGTATAGGCAGGGCATCACCAGCAGGAAAAGGGAGGTCATAATTCACTATACAAGACACTAGTGAGGCCCCACCTGGAGTACAGTGTACAGTTCTGGAGACCATACCTCACGTAAGGACATAGACAGGGTAGAGAAGGTTCAGAGGAGGCAACAAAGATGGTGCATGGATTGCATCACAAGTCCTATGAAGACAGGTTGAAGGAACTGAACATGTACTCCCTGGAAGAGGAGGAGGAGAGGGATATGATAGAGACATACAAGTATCCACAGGGAGGAACAGGGTGCAGGAATACACTATTTTTAAGCGAAAAGATGTTCCAGAACTAGAGGCATGGGATGAAGTTGGAGGGAGGACGGTTCAGAGGAAACATGAGGAAGAATTTCTCACAGAATGGGTGGTGGACAAGTGGAACACCCTGCCAGAGAGGAGTGGTGAGGCTGAAACAATCACGGGATTTAAGAATGCATGGGATAGACATAAAGGAATTCTGGAGGTCAGGGGTAAGGGGCAACCGACTTCTAGGAAAACATAAACTGAACTTACAAGCTCAAATGGGCAGACTGGGTGGGCCATAGGCCCTTATCTGCCGACACTGTCTATGTATCTATGTATCTATGATGTTTGCCTTCTCAGTTATAGCCCTCTGGGAAGCTACAACCTCCTACCAACCCTCCTAGTGACTTGTAACCTTTAGCAGTAGTCAACACAAAGTCAGTAAACAGCAGTAATAATATGCACACACTCTTCACACTTACCACCAGGGTCAGACCTTCAGCAATATCCCTTGAGACCCCCTGTAAAACAAGGTTAGCAAAACAACTGCCCACTTTCAGAACTGTAACCCAACTAATAATATGCACATAAGCCAGATTAAACATGAAGCAACAATCAGATTTATTTAGGGGATGTGAACAAGGAAGGGGCGTGAATTTAGTTAAATGATTGGTATTCTGATTAAATTCAGGTTCTTGGTATGCACTTTTAGTCCCATAAATTAGCAGTTCTACAACACTGAGTACCCAGGATGGAATGCTGGGTAGCCTAAGGCATTGCCAGGGGGTGGCCGGCATTGCAGCTGTTGCTGGGGCCACTGATGGAAAGAAAAGGCAGTTAGCATGCACAACAACAAGGTGATTATTTGTAATCCTGGCCGGTTGGCCCAGTCTCATGAAACCCAAGAATTTAGAAAAGAAATCGGATGATACCACAGATAATTTAGTGACTGGTTGTAGGGAGCTGCCCTGGTTGTACTCATGCTACCAGTGGGCTACGATGTGGCTGGTGATATGGAGACCTCGTGTTGTTCACCGATGAGCATGGGGAAGCAGGGCCATAATGACATACCACCTCTTCATTACCTTTCCCTCCAGGTGGCCACAACCTGCAAGTTGTTTCTGCGCAGGGGCAGGATCCCCAAAGCCAGTGTCTCACCAAGGATGGTCTCTGGTGCAGGGCAGCTGATCTGGGCTGGGTTGGCAAAGGCCCAGGTGTGATGAGCATGTTGGCAAAGTTCAGTTTGTTGGCTGGTGAAACCTCCAGCAGGCGTAACTGATTGGGTCGTGAACAGGCAGGTCTTGACCCATGAGGAACATTCAGCACATTTAAATCAAGCAGCATTAACTTTACACAGATCGGAACAATCCATTTGCTATTGCAGTAGATTCACTGAGCAAACTTCTAGATCCAATATCAGTCTCACACACTAGCAGGGCCGACTGAACACTTCACAGGAGCAAATCTTTGGTCTAAAATGCAAGCAGTGCTTTTAAACTCTCTGATACTTTCTACCACAGTTTCAGTCTTAAATTAGATGCTTCTGACTTCTGCAATCAGGCAGTTCAATGCAGAAGAAACAGTGGCAGGAAGGCAAGTTAGGACTCTTCCCACTGATTCCCCTAAGCTCTGTTCAGGGAGCCACTGCTCGAAAGCTCGAGCTGCTCACTCTTCAAGCTCCAACTGTAACTGAACCACTGTCTCTTAAAGTACAGGGCATTTCCCTTGGATTCCTGTGTTCAGGTTGGCTGGGGAAGCTGTCAGTCACAGGTTGTACTCCCCCTTCTGTTCAGTTTAGATGCTAACCTAAAAACTACAAAAACTACAGTTTTCCTTCCCATGTGATACTCGAGCCAGGACCCATTTTAGGTCCCCAGAGTCATATTTGGCCCACTTACTGGAAGTCCCTGACCAAACATGGTGGCTCCCATCTAAAAAGGCAAACTGCAAGGAAAGCAGGCTAAACAAACTTCTCTATTTCAAATATAACAACACATTAGAAGTAAATAAGTACAGTTCCCATTCAGGCTCCCTCTGCCTTATTATTGACTGCAAAGCAGAGCACATCAGAGCGGTGTCTGGCTGGTCGTAAGCCCTGAATCACTTGGACCCAGCTCAGACCATTCACTATACACATATTAGCTAGGCTCTTAAAGGGACAGGCATGGAGGCACAGCAGGGCACTCACACGTAAATAAACAGAAGCAAACAGATATCCTTGGATCTATAACCTCTACAGGACGTCATCCTGGCAGTGGGCATGGAAGGAGCCCAGGAAGACATTAAGGTAAGCCCCAGATTGGTGGGGGGGGGTTAAACAAGCACATACTCTAGACACGTAGGCAGCTTTATTCCAGTACGGGCAGCTTCCCCTGCTGCCCATACTTCTTCACTAACTAAATTTCCCAACTCTCTCTTTGCCTCCAAAATTTGTGCTGGCAGCCACTTCCTGGTTCCTTGGACCATAGCCTTTATTTCCCAGATGACCACAATCCTATTCCAACTGCCCACACGAAACTACTCAGCTCCCATTAATAATGGATAGCATATACCCCAGGGACATGTGACTTCAACCCTGTAATGCCTGTTGGCTGCATTAGCACTTGTTTCTGTAGTCCTATTTCAAGTCCTATGCTTCTGTATCCCACAGAGGCCAGATAGCTAGGGGTGGGTTCCCCGACGTGGATGATGGTTCAGTTCAAATTCACATCTGTGGACTAGGCAGTCCATTCTCCCTGGGTTCTCATCTTGCAGATACTCGGGCAAGATATTTTGCAGGTCTCTCTTCCAGCAGCAGCTCGCCTCCTACAGGGGGTGTTACAGGCTATGGCTACTGCCATGCCCGCTCTGGGCTCAGTCTCTGGCCTCTATCCCCAGAAAAGACAGAGTGACTCTCACAGGAGTGAGCAGCCACCCCCACTACCACCTGGGGACTCCCTCCTTGGACCCGCACACTCCTTCACGGACCCAACAAGCTCCGCCCCTATGGTGATCCCAGCCAATAGCAGAGAGCCTCCGGGAAGAAGGAAGATTTTAACCCCTGAGGGGCTAAGGTCCAGGGACTGCCAGAAGCACAACCCCCTTCATAAAACCTACTACAGATTCTCACCTCATATGGGGGGTTACAAGTATATAAAATAAATATTATTTTGCCTTTTCCCAAATTTCTTTATGTAGAGGACCTTTCCCATGACAACCGTATCTCTTTTCTAAATGAATAATGCCTATCACTGCAATAGAAAAATAGTCCCTAGAGCCACTAATACTAGACATGGTTCAAACATGTATACTGCTGTTCTTTTTAAGATACAAAATATGGGCCTTATGCACTAAGCCAACACACAGCATAAATTGGGAGCATTGGCATTGCTACATTTGAATGCCATGGAGTGGGGCCCTGCAGACCCTGCATGGCATTCACAAACCAGGTGCAAGTCAGCTATGTGCCTGATCCCCTGGCAGGTCAGCCAGCAACGCGCCAGGGGAGGGCGGGGGGCATGTAAGCACTATGTGCCATACACTATGGCGCGCAGTGCTGCCTGCGGGGGTGCAAAGGAGGGCACAACTTATGGCAGGGGAGGCCCTGCAGTAAGTCACTACGCACCCCCTCGTAAGTGGCCCGACGGTTGTGGCGGACCCAGGACAGCATCCTCCATGCCACCCCAGCCCACTAGGATGATGATGAGGGCTGAGGCATCTGGGCAAGTGGGTCCCCGTACAGCACCAGACAACCCCCGAGGACATGGAAGTCCATTCCTATCTGCCAGAGAACCCTCCCAGTCACCCAGTAGTGGCCAGACCTCCCATCCCTACCCCAGGACCCCAGCACCCACAGTGGTAGCCACTGCCCCCCACCCCAAGACACTGACAACCCTCCTTCCCCATACCTGCATGTAGTGCCATGGCATGGGATAGACAGTGGCACAGCCCTCTGCACACCTCCTCAGCTGCCAGCCATCCAAGTGCTGCCAGGAGTGTGCTGCTTATTTATAGGAGTGCACTCCAAGCAGCACTTGGATGACCAGCAGCCAAGGCGGTATGTGGAGGGCTGTGCTGCTGGCTGTCCCATGCTGTGGCACCGATGGGCCTAGGGTGGGGGGTTGTAGGTGATGTGGTGGGTAGGGGGTTCACTGCCCAAGAATGTGGGGCTGGGGTATCGGGCATGGTCCATGGCCTGGCACCAAAGGAGCTTCTGTGTGGACTGCCTTTTGGGCTCGGGGTGCTGAGTATGGTGTCAGGGTCTCGGGGGGGTGCAGAAGTGGGGATAGCATACATCTGTGCCGTGTGCCAGGAGGGTGCCATGCAGTTCGGGCTGGTGGGGGTATCCACTGGACATCGAGGCCATTCCGCATGGGTCCAGGTGCCTGCGGTGGGCATTCACACACCCAGATTGTGGCACAAGGGATCCACTGCGGGACCCATGCCAGGCATCTGACTGGATGCTCGGCTGGGTCCGTGACTCTGTCCATGGCCACCCTGCATGGTCCTGCATGCCAGGGGGGCAGAGCCATGGACAGGTAACAGACATATCAGTTAGCAGTCTAACAGCACAACAGCACCCATGATCCATTGTGCTTCAATTCCAAAGTTTTGTGGTGAAACAAAAAATGTTGCTAGGTCTCTGGTAAAAAGAACTGTTTTTTGAGGGTCAGAGAATTAACATGGACCACAATTATTCACCATAAGTGATGGAATAGCAGTGGAGATATGGCCCCATCCTAGCAGTGCTCTGCAACTGACAACTCCAATTTCAGAACCCTGTCCCAGCCAAGCTAAGGTTTTTTTTTTATCCTGATAGTCTAGTACTTTATGAAAATATTACTGAGATTATCACTTGTTTACAATAGAAGGGCATTGCTGTCCACAAACCACCACATTTGGCTAACACTGCAGGCCAGACAGCTCAACGGTCCGGCCTGCAAAAAGCTGCACAGCAAGCCCACCGCTCACAAGCTGCAGCCACCATAAAGGACATTCAGGAATTATTACACTCCTTCCAGTCTGTTTCGGAGACCTGAGCAGATTACTAAGGTGACTGGCTTTAACCTTTCGGACACTTAATTCTATCTGAGACTCATTTCTCAGTGTGTTTGTTTGATACTGCATTGAGATTTGGACTGCTGTGCACCTGTTTGTTCATTCATCTAGACATTATAGACTGAAGTTACCATCAAGCATAGTTTCGAGCTCTTTTCTTGCCTCCTGATGCCAGAGCATTTTTTTTTGAGTGGGGACTATTCTTGCTTATTGAACCCCACTTGAAGGACTGTGATGTGTTTCTGAAGTGCACACGTTTCTTACCTAAGCTGTTAGACTACTATAAAAAACCTACTGATATCCTGCACAACTACCTAACCCTTTTTTTCCCCACAGGTTTTGTGATGCCTCTACAACTTAGAAATGTTGGACTCCTTTTAATGTTGTTTCTTCATAAAGCAGACTTTTCCCCTTTCATTTTGGAGATGCATGTCCCACCACCTGTCTCTTATTAATATTAATAGCCAGCTTTTTTATCATTGCAGATAGCCTGAAAATCATTACTGAGAAGGCTGCCCCACCATTCACTTGTGAGGCTACTCTTTAGTTAGCTGCTGACTGCTTTCTTTTCTTCTTTTGGCTTACCCCACGGGGTGAGCAGTCTTCCCTTCTTGCTTGTTCCCTTAAGCAGCCCTCATTATTTTGACATCAGATTTCCTCACCAGGCATCTCACTATAAGGCACTCTACAGTGGGTGCTTACATTGTTTTTTCCTTTTTCTCCTCTATTTTCCCTGTCCTATTCCATTCCACCAAGCTACTGTATGAGTTAGAAAGCCACCTCACCTTACATAAATATGGGCATTGGAACACCTTATATTCCTGATATGTGTGCACATTTCCCATATCTAAATTTATACTGATTAACTGGTATTACCATCTCTTAAGGCTGCGTTTTATTTTCAGGTCTATGCTGAATAGCCTGCTCAGTCTGTAGCTTTGGTGTTGCCTTCTTTAGTTTTACTAGTTTTACCTTTTTTTTTTCAACTGAGTTTCTCATACCGAGGCTGCCATGATCGGAGTTGATCACTCCGAGCACTTGCTGTTTGGGTTCCATAACACGGATTATGACACATGGTAAAGTACTATTTACTATTACTATTTATTTATTTACTATTTCATTTATTATAGTACTATTTCATATTTATTTAATGTTTACTAGAGCTGTATATCAGGCTGCCTGCCCTCCCCGCTTTCAGACCAAGAAACATATGCCAGTGGTGAGCATGTACTACACAGTCCCACACTGACAAATTTCATTATATTATTTCTAGGAAATATAAATATACTACAAATATAAGAATATTCTCTGATAAAGATTGCCCTGATATTGTAAAATACAGTATGAACACAGACTCACAAGAGTGCAAGTGTGGGAGAGAGTGGAGCGATGGCGAGAGAGAGAGAGAGAGAGACACACTTGAAGTTGCGCTGTTATGTCTTTCCAACAAGGCACAGGCATCACTCCTATCCAGTTCAAGAAAAAAAAATGCATAAAATGAGAGGTTAATTGGAATGCTTCATAAGGTAGACCACAATTGGGAGAGTCGTGGTATCTTGAAAACCAGCATGACTGCACACACACACACACACACACACACACACACACACACATTAAGAAGACATAGTATTATGATACTCTGCTCTAAAATGAAATGTGAAGCTGGGAATCAACAGCTATACTGCAGCACTACCCCCGAATCAGCTCAAGTACATTTAAAATACACACATATTCCTTCAGCCACTGTTTCTACACTGGGGTAGCTGTCACAGTTATAGCTGTACCTCAGCAATCCCAACACTACTACTAACATTTCCACACTGCCAGTAACCTTATAGCCTAGCAAAGTAACAAAAAAAAGATATATATTCATTCAAAATACACTGAACATGACAACAATTACATGATGCAACATTTCAATACAGAGCCTGAATTTACAATCTGAATATGCTACACTTGTCCTCAGTCGGTCACCACAGGAAGGTAAGCACAGCCCCCCCGAGTGTGATGTAAATGTTTCTACCTGCTTCCCAGCATGTCACTGCTGGCCAGGAGAATAACTAATGTCATGGCACATCTCCTAGAACTTCCAGAAAAGGCTTGAACCACTGAAATGAAGAAATGGAACTGCTACATCAACTAGCATCATAATGAGACAGCATGAGTGAGAAAAGGGAAGGTAAGGCACATATTATAAACATACGTCTGCCTGGCTCGCTCCACTAGCTCTTTTTTTTTTTTTTTTTTAATGTTTCTTTATTAAATGTGTTTGTATAAAAAGACAAACAACACAAAGAGAAAACAAACAACATAAGCACCTCAATTGCTAAATAAGTATATGATTGGCTTATATACTGCTTCATACACAGAAAGAAATAGAGAAATTATAATATTGATTTCTAAGGTGCAAAGCCTGGCTTGTGGTCTAACATGTACAAAACCCATCTCCACCATAAGGTGTCAAAGTGCTCAGTAGTATTGTTCAACTTTCTTGTCAATTTCTCCATGTCATACCCTTGAAGCATACCATCCTGTCAATACAATACTGTGGGGATCGTGGGAGATAACCACAGCCTAGTTATAATTTTTTTAACAACCAATAGACAGATTCAAACCAGTTTTCTAGTCTGGGGCCTCTATGACCTTGAGGAGGATCAGGCTGATAACGTAAAGTCTGCACCAAATATTATCTGAAGTGCTATCAGGAGTTGTACCCAATATGTCTGGAGCAGGTGGCAGGACCAGAAAATATGGCCATGCATGGTGGGACTGATGTTGTAACCTCTCCAGCACTGCTCCATCTGAATAGGAACATACCAAGCCACAATTTGTGGGGTACGGAAACATCTAATGAAGCATTTCCAAGAGGAGATGGGTTTATTGATATGAACCTAATATTTATTCTAATCCAAGGGAGAAATAGCAGTCCGCAAGTCTGCCTCTCATTTCACTCTAACAGAGTCTATGTGGACCCCCTGGATTTCAAGAAGTGCTTGATAAACCTGGGAGATCAGGGAAGAGTCAGGATCCCCTGCCAGTATAAATAATAACTGATGAAACTGAGGGATCCCCAGGGTAGGTGGCCAGTCTAGGAGTGCATTTTGTAAATAATGTGAGACCTGGAGGTATCTACATTGATCTTGGGGGCATAATCTGAAAGATCTAATGAGTTCCTGTAAAGGGATAAGATCTCTGCCCTAAATAAACTTCACAGGAAAAGAAAGTCCCACATGGTGCCAACGGGTGTAAGCATTATCTAGGTGTCTGTGTGCAAGTCAGACATTCTATGAAAGGGGCGTAATTAAAAAACTGGTTGTCTTAAGGCATTTATGAAGAAAGGCTTTTCACTAGCATAGTCGAATGGTTAAAGTATAAGGATTGGTGGAGATTTCTGCAGGCTGTGGGAAAGGATGAGATAGTAGTATTTTCTGGGTCGAGAGGAGGTCTTCCTCTACGAGCTCCAAGGTTTTCCAAAGAGTTGTACAGTATGTTGTTCTGTCAGTCAATAAAGAGCTGTATGTATCTG
The DNA here is from genome assembly GCA_016271365.2 of Neoceratodus forsteri. Classification (NCBI taxonomy): domain Eukaryota; kingdom Metazoa; phylum Chordata; order Ceratodontiformes; family Ceratodontidae; genus Neoceratodus; species Neoceratodus forsteri. Next base: position 925,364,627 of record CM057450.1, on the reverse strand, counting down.
GGCTGCTGTGTAGTAAAGTGATAAATTTGGTAGGGCTAACTGTTCCTGCACTTTAGGAAACTGTATAACAGCAAATTTGATACGTGGTTTGGAGCCCCCAATATAACAGGATATTAATTTGTCCCATCGACAGAAAGAGCCCCCCAGGAGAAATATTGGCAATGTTTGGGCTAACTGTAATAGTCATGGTAGAGGGATCAGTCAAACGCTATCTATGCACTGTAGTAAGAGACAGACACAGTCTTCCATGTCTCCAGATCTTTTACAAATTCTTCTGTGAACAATTCATAATTCAAGCGACTAAGCTGAGCTAAATTGGCAGGCAAATCTACCCTCAGATATTTTAGTTTAGGCAAGTCTCAATGAAATTTAACACTTTTTTTGGTACTTTATTTTAAATTTTATTTATTGAGTTCTTGGATAATGCCTGTGAGCGGATGCTTCTTGAAAGATTCCACGTCAGATACATTAGACAACAAGGTACAATACTGTGCACAAATATAAAAATACTGAGAAAAATATTCATGGAGGTTACAGAAAACAAACATAAAGCACTAGCTATGTTGAGGCACTGTAAAATGTATGCCTGTGTCAAGAAGATAAGCAGACAAGGATAGGGAAGGATACAATGGGAGTGGGAGAGATAGGTAAGCAGAGCACATAAGCCAGGGAGGGAGGAGGGTAGGGAGAGGTCCAGGGGCAAGGGGCAGAGCCAGGGGGGTAGGGATTTGGGTGAAGTGCTGCTGTTTGACTGTTCTGTCATGACAGAGGCAGAGATAAGTGCTAGAAGCAGAGTGTTGCTGCGTGCTGAGCCTTAGCGGGGGCACATGCACCTACTCGTATCAAAGCAGTGCTGGCACAGTCTATGTTTAAAAGAGCCAATCGTTGAGGAGCCAGAGATGTCAGGGGGCAGTGCATTTACCCAGAGGGGTACACGGTGTGAGAATGCACGTTGTGCCATGGTAGTGCAGCATCTGGGCACTAGGAAAATTTGAGTGGCAGAGCTTCTGGTTTGTCTGGTATTCATAGGCAGTGTTAGCAGGTTCTGCACCCCTGTTGGAAGCAGATTTAATGTGACTTTTTTGGCAAGAAGGCAGGTTTGATACCGGATTCTGTCATTCAGTTGAAGCCAGCCAGCCAGAGCATAAAGTTCACAGGTGTGTGAGTCTTGGTGCATTTGAGAGTAGGCAGCAGGCTTTGTTTAAGGTAATTGAGATCCATTGGAGTGTTGTGTTGGTAGCAGAGCTGTGCTTGCACTAGGGGTATAATTAAATTGCAAGACTTCCATGTTAGTGGTGTTAAGACGACAGTCTGCCAACTCTCCAAAGTCAGTGGGTACTTGCCAAAGATTCAGGAGTGTAGATTCCAGGTCCCTAAACTAGGTAATCAGATCATCCACATAGATTGCTAAAGTATGGGTTCTGCTACCCAAGGTAGATCCCCCAATGTCTGGATGAAGTCTAAAGGCTTGGGCAAGGGGTTCCAAATAAATAGTGAATAATAATGGGGAAAGGGGACAGCCCTGACAGGTTCCCCTGTGTAGGGGGAAAGAATCAGAGCTGTGACCACAAAAAATGTTCTTCCTAGCCATTTGCCATGATTTCCATCCATGTATTTTATGTTCTGCAATACCTAATTTAAGTTGCCAGTTTTTGACATCCATTTCTCCATATCCAAAAGAGTTCCCAGGATTTATATCCCATGTTTTGTAACCTTAACACTTGCCATACCAGTTTTATAAATTGTTCCTAAAGCTAAAGCCTAACGCGTCCCTTTATTCATTTTAATACCTATTATTGGAGTAAGGGATTCTATCATAGATACTGCTCTTTCTTCAGATGGGTTATCTCCAACAAAAAGGACCATGTCATCCGTATAAGTGGATGCCTTTATTATAGTGTGGCCTGCTGTCATAGCCATAGGGCAATGTCTGTTGATTTTTGTAACAGTCTAAAAACGGGATCTAAGCTGAAAACATACAATAATGGGTTCAATGGGCAACTCAGGCAGGCACCCTGTTTTAAAAGACAGGGGGCTCTTCATCTCCCATTAACCAAAGGTCTTATTTCAGTGTTCTGATATAGTAACTGAATCATATTAAGAAATGTGTCTGGTATTCCACATGTCTTAAATACTTGCCGTTATGACATAGACCCATTAATAAACATCCCTACTGGAGTAGTGGCACAGCTCAAAGCTGTCAATCAGCATATAACCTTGGGTACATGAACATTATAAGATCACAAATTCCTCAGTCTTTGCTGTGCCACTAGAGAGGCAGGACAGCATGGACAGAGCTCTCTTTCAGAAGCATCTGTCTACAATTAGTTATTTGTTGACAGGACTGTGCAACTGTGAAGCAGGCTGGGGCAGCCTGGTGACAGGGAGCACCCTCAAATTTAGACATTGTGCCTGTTAAGCTGCAGCTTTCAAATTGACTAACCTGCTATTTTTATCCCATTTTCAGTGCCATCTGTGCATGAATTGGGATCCATGTGACACTGTACTACATTTAGGGTGTGCAGCAAGGTCTCTGATCTCCTTAGTCTGGTGCCTAAGGTAAGTGATTTTTTTTGGGGGGGGCACAGTTAGTCAGCTAGCTTGCAGGCCTCCTGCTAATTCTTCTTCTTCCTTTTTGCATTTAATGTGCATGTGCACCAAACGCTTTGGGACAGTAACGGGAAATGAGAAGTGTGTCATTGCCACACCAATTACAGCTGCATCTGCAAGAGGTGTGGCAGTGTACACCAATCACCAGGCACTCTGGTCATGACAGCTGTTCAAGCTCTGCTGATGTGCCATGCCACGGACTTGAAACAAACTAACTGCTCCAATGGGAGTGCTTTATTTGTAGCCTGAACTCCTGCCATGCACATTACAGTGCACACAAATGCGCATGGCAGCAATTGTTCCTGTATTCTCTGTCTCCGTCCCCACTCCTCTGAACCCCCCCAAGCTTCAACTGTAGCCACAATGCAGCCTCTCCCGGTGCTGGCTTCTGCCCCCCTGAACATTAGCCACCATGCAGCTTTTTCTTACAGCTGACATAAGGGTTCCCAGTCCTTGTATCAGCACATATCCCCACCCATATTAATGTGGTACACTGGGAGCCCACCCCAGTGTGCCGAAATAATTCTTTTTTTTATGTTTCCGACACCAGGATGCCCACTCCCAGTGTCAGATGTCTCCCCCCCAAACCTGAATAGATATTTTGCCAACAACAGGGTGCCCAATCCCATGTCAGCTTGTTTCCCCCACCCCCAACTAATGTGGCACACTGGGAGCCCACCCCAATGTGCCAAAATATTGAAATACATTTCTGACACCAGGATGCCCACTCCCGGTGTCGGATGCACCCCCTCCCCCCACAAACTCGCTCAGTGATGACATCAGGTGCCCAATCCCCATGTCAGCATGTCCCCCACCCTCACTATTGTGGCACACTGGGAGCCCACCCCAGTGTGCCTATATTAATTTTTTTTGACCTGTAAAATAAAGAAAACTGTCCCAAATGTTTTTTGATTTTTTCCCTGTAAAAAGAAAATGGTCCATCGTCATCTCCACAGGCAACCCTCCCATCCCCACCCACCCTCTATGTACCCCACCTCTCTGCACTCCCATCACCCCATACTTACTTGAGGTCCGACGCTGTCATCTTCTCTGGACCGGGAACACATCTGCACTCTTCAAAGGCGACTGACAAACTGAGAAATCACAGTAAACCTTATAATGGGACTCAACAGGGAGGAGTTCAACTTAGGTTAATATCTCAGCCAATTTTAGGAATTTTGGCCCCAAATTTTCAACATGGGGTTCGTGGGACTCCACCTCATGAACACTGGCACTGTAATTTTGTTTCTCAGTCCTGAACGGTGAGTTCACAGTCACTGCACAGAATCACCTTTTGGGACTGATTAATGAAATGCAGTGCCACTGTTCATGAGTGTGGGTCCTAAGCCCATGTTGAAAATTTGGTGAAAAAATTCAAACAAATGACTGCGCTACGAGCATGCATTGCGCAGTTTCTACACATGCTCATAATTTCACCAATTTTTAATATTTTCACTCCAGATTTTCAACACTGCCATTTTTTCAAACCTCCTTATGAACAGTATAACTGTCATTTTTCACATCCTGCCCGAAACATGTTTTTGTACCTGTGGCGCAGAATGGCATGGTGACTGTGCAAAATCAACCTTCAGGATGGAGTACTGAAATGACAGTGCCACTGTTCATGAGGTGGGGTCCAAAAAAACCCATGTTGAAAATCTGGTGAAAAAATTCTTCAAAATGACTGCGTTACAGCCGTGCGTTGCACAGTTTCTATGCACTTTCATAACTTCGCCAATTTTTCATATTTTCACTCCAGATTTTCAACATTGGTATTTTTTCACACCTCTTCAAGAACAGTACAGCTGTAATTTTTCACTACTTGCCCAAAATGTGTTTTTGCACTTGTGGTGCAAAATGGCACAGTCACAGCATGAAATCACCTTCCGGGATTGAGTAACAAAATGATAGTGCCACTGTTCATGAGATGGGGTCCAAAAAAGCCCATGTTGAAATTTTGGAGTGAAAATACCATCAAACACCCAGGGCATCATTGTTTCCAACTATAACGCCCCACTCCATCCACCCTGTAGAGACTGTCAGGGGTGTAACTTGGGGTCATTGGCCGTAATTCTCACGCCTTTCCACCTCCACCCCCACCCTGCAGCCAGTGATAAGCATCCAGGTATGCCTTGGGGTCTTCAGCCCTAACATTCACTTCATTCTCCTATAGTGCACCCATGTCTGTTTATTTCTTTATGGAATGGGGTGAGCATAAGGGCCTAAGACCACAAGGCACACCATGACACCTGTCAGTCTCTGCAGGGTGGTGGTGGGGATTGGCGTTAGGGTTGGATACACTAATGCCTCAGTAAGGAAGTAAATCAGGGAGGGGCAGTGGACATCACCTACCTTGATTTCAGGAAAGCCTTCGACGCCGACCAACATAGAAGGCTGATATAACAAGATGGGCAGTCTGGCCAAAGGGCACAAGCTGATACACTGGGTTAGAAACTGGCTGATGAACAGGAGGCAAAAGGTGATGGTAATGGGATCCAATCTGGGGAGAGGGTGATGACCAGCAGAGTACCTCAGGGATCAGTCCTAGGACCAGTTCTATTCAATGTCTTCATTACAGACACTGTGGGAGGGCTAGAAGGAAAGGTCTGTCTGCCTGTTTGCAGATGACACCAACATCTGTAACAGTGAATACTCCAGAAGGGGTGGAGAAAATGAGCAGACGCATGGAGACGCTTGAAAAATGGTCTGAGGAGTGCCAACTGAGGTTCAATGCAAAGAAGCACAAATAATGCACCTGGGAAGAGGGAAACCTGGGGAAACTTACTGGATGGGGGTGAGGTGCTGATGATCACCAAGGAAGAAAATGACACAGGAGTTATAAGTTCTGATAACCTTAAGGTGTCAAAACAGAACACAAATGTTGCAAGGAGGCCCAGTGGTATGCTTGGGTTCATAGGCAAAGGTATCACTAGCAAAAGGTGAGGTGGGATGCGCTGGCATAATGCACTAGTGAGCCCTATCCTACAGCCTTGTCAATAATGTCAAGTCACTTAATAGCATATGACATTATAGCTAAAACGGCTACAGTGTAGTTCAGGATTACATTGGTGCAATACCGCATACTGTTGTACACGGTATTTGCACCAGTAGCACTTTCCCAGGCAGAGGATACGATGCCTGCTGGGAATGGGTTCCACCGAGCAGCTGCCATGGCTCACAGGACTGAGCAACAGCAGCAGGAACACAGGCGCTGCGTCTGGGACTGGGTTTGATTCCTGGTCCCAGAGTCTTTTATTTTTCAATCTTTTGTGCATTCCCTGAGTTGACGCCTCCCCGGAGTTGAGACTCTTTAGTGGAGAGGTTCGGGGCACAGCCCTCGTACGGGGTGGGGGTGCAGCCCCCACAGAAAAAGACATGCCTCATGGCAGAAATTGCACTGTATTGGCAGTGCAATTTTGCCATGAGGCATAATGTCTTGTGACATTATGACCTTGTGACATCCTACAGTACTGTGTGCAGTTCTGGAGGCCACAACTGCGCACAAACAAAGACATGGTGGAGCCGGTCCACAGAAGGGCAACAAAGATGGTACATGGTTTGCAAAACAGAACATATCAGGACAGATTAAAGGACCTGCATATGTACTCATTGGAGGTCAGGAGGGAGCGGGGAACATGATATATAAATTCAAGTACCTCATGGCCATACACAAGGTGCACGGGCAGACATCTTCCACTGCATCAAATGCTCGGCATTGACTAATGCTTGTTTGTTTTCTACTAGCATTCTCCTGGTGACAGATCCTCCCTTCCTCTCCCTCCTCTACCTGGGATTTTAGTCAGAAGTGGCATATTGAGTACCAGGTTGAGCAGTGTAGTGTCCTTTGTGCTATAGGGCTGCCTGTACTCCGATTACTCTAGGGGATACTTGTTGTACTATGGCTTTGGGAGAAACAAAACTTCAGGGCTATATCAGTGTATTTGCATTTTCTCCCTGAGGCCCCTACAAAAGAGAGGCAACATTTATCAGCACGTCACTCTCCAATCCCAAGCCACAGTTCACCCGCCATTGCTGGCAACCTGCCAGTGTGGACTCATTCCTCTTTTCTCATAGGTGCTTTAGCTTTGGCTCCTCTTCGTGCCCTTTTTGACTTAAGCACTTGTGTAGTGGATGGGCACAGTCCTGCCCGACGTTGTGACGTCACGCACATTGGCGTGACATTGTCACATTAGCATGTATCTGTGCATGTTCTTCCAAGCTTGACCAGCACAGTAGCTGAGGCAGGGCATTTTTCTGAGCAAAGCTGTTGTTTTCTTCTTATTTTAGACAGCCGCAGCAGAGAGGCAATACCCTCAGAAGACAGGGACAGTATTGCCACTCAGTGAGTCAGTGCACTAACAGCAGCGCTTAGATAGGCAAGCCCAACCCATTCAGGCAGTTCCAGGTTAGAAAAATGTTTTTTTTTTGTTTTTTTTTATCTTACGGTGCTCAGCTAAAGGTGTTCATTTTTCTTTGCAGTACTCAGCTCGGGGGAGAAGAGACAAAGGCTGCAAATGGTAGCCTTTCCCCCAGATTGTTGTTGCAACCATAAGGTAACAACAAAATATAGGGGCTTTGAATATAGTTTGCATATAAATTACACAAAGCATTTTAATTGCATTGCCTTTAGTTTTGTGGAATACTGGCTATTAGAAAGTGATACCACGGCTTATCAGAGACCTGTCATGTTTAAGAGATATAAGACCTGCAGGAGGATGATGAGACCCTTCCCCATAAGGTCTTACTGTGCTAATTGTGTAACGTAATCTAACATGCCTATATCAGTACCCCCTGCCGAATCCCGGAACTAGGGGGTTACACCAGGGGTACCAACTGGCAATGGTAAGGCAGAGTTGTGCAAATACTTTTTGCTGCTCTTAAATGAGCTGCAAAATTCTGATGTTCTGCTGGACATTCCCACAAACACACCTGGACTGAGGGCAGGCCTCCCAGGTCAGGGAGGGCCCTTACAGGCACATCCAGGTACATCAGAGCAGAGTGATTCTGCTCACCCAGATTTGCTGCCCCCAACCTTGACAACATAAAAGGTCAAGATGAGGATATAGAGGGACACAGGTAAATCCTGACCCAACGACACTATCAAATAAGGAAGAAAATCCCTCAAGAGAGGAGGAGGGGGAGTGGATAGAGCCCAAGAAAAAGATTCTGATCCCTCCCATTTGATATAAAGTCTCAATCATATCTTATAATGGAAGTTTGTCAGACATTGCAACTGAAGAAAGTGCAGGTCATGCAATCTCTGCATGTAAATCATATTCTGTCTGCCTCTTCCTCTGCACTGAAGTGTCTCTGAAACTGTGTTCACTGTGACTAGATTATTGAATGAGTATGGGCCAGGACAGATATGCACAGGCAGCTCCCTAGGCCAATGCTGAGATGTTATCCCTCCATTTATCACACTCTGGCAGCTATGCAGGGTGTCTGGCTCCAGCACTGGGTCGTGGACCAGGCATCCAAGGCAAAGCTGTTTAACTTATCTTTGAAGGAGGGTTATTATTTGGCTCTGGCCTGGATGGCATCCTAAAGTATGTTCAGGCTAAGAAGGATAAGAAGGGATGACGTCTGGTGTCCAGGTAGCAATAGAAGGTAAACTCAGTGTCAAGAGGGCAGGAGCTGCTCAACAATGCTGACTGCTCGGAAGGCAGAATAGCTGGTTTCATGGACCTTGGAGGTGCTGGAGACACATGGCTGGGTCATCAGTTGGGAGTAAAGTTCTGTACAGAAGGTCTGTTTGGCCTCAGATTGCACTCTTCACATCAAAGGAAAATGCTCAGGTACCAAGGTTTATCAGCTGGTACCGGTGTCCTCAGGCAGAGGCAATGAATGCTTTATCCCAGACATGGGATTTTTTCAAAGCTTACTTGTTTCCTCTGCTACTGCTACTTCCCAAGGGGTAACCCGTGAATTGGGCGCATGAGGAAGGGCACCGTCCATTATGGTGACACCTTCCTCGCGCAGTCCACTCACAGTGACCACAGGTAGGGTGACCGGATGAGGGGTGGGCTAACCAGGCCACAGGATGCTGCTATACGCACGCAGCGCCGGGGCTGGGAGCACAGTGAGCATGGGCTGGGAGGGGGTGGAGAGGCTGTAAGGGGTGGCACTGCAGTCGCCAGTCGAGCTGTGGCGTGGCCGGGATTGGGCAATGGCAGAGGTGGCTGAGGTACTGGGTTCAGGTCTGGGCCAGGTGATTTTTTATTGTGCCCAGGTCGAACCTTTATTTTTACTACTTTTCACCACCCCCCCGACATGCACCCTCCTGGAGTTGAGAATCTTAAGGGGGCTGCATGGGGTTGAAGCCCCCCACGAGGAGGGAGGTGTTGGGGGGGTGCAGCCCCCCACACACAAAGTAGCAAAAATATGTCCTGGCGCCCTTGTGCTGGTGCACCAGGGTTGTCAGAGTGCCGAAAACGTGTTCAGCATTCTGACTGAGCAATAACGGCGATCACCTTTAAGCGCTCGCCATTATCACATAGACCCTTCCCAAGGTAATTCTCAAGATAAGGCAGTCAAGAGGGAGCTTCCTTTTGCTAGCCTCAGAGGGACCAAGAAGGGTGTGATTCTCAGACCCTGTGAATATAGCTCAGCAGACCCCATTTTGACTCCTGCTTTAGGAGGAATTTCTCTTCCAAGATCCCATTCTGCATCATAATCCAGAGGCACTGCGGCTGTCAGCCTGGCTTCTGAGAGGAAGAGATTGTGAGGCAGGGTTTCTCCCTAAAGGAAATGATCCCTCCTCCCTTGGCAACAACTGCTCTATCTCTCTCCTCCCAATTCTCACTAAACTGCAGGAATGTCTGGTACTATCTCAGCTTCCCCCTTCCTCAACTCTTCCTTTTTCACTCCTTATCAGTCTGGTTTTAGGAGGTCCCAATCAACAATCACTTCCCTGCTGAGGCTCACTGACTCCATCCAAAAAGGTATGGATCAGGGATGCATCACCTGTGGCATTTTCATTGACCTTGCAAAGGCTTTCGACACTGTGTCACACACCCTCCTCCTATCCAAGCTTTCCAATGCAGGGCTATCAAATGAGGCCACCAGCTGGTTCCACTCCTACCTAGTAGGTAGGTCACAATCCGTATGGATTGGCGACTCCCTCTACCCTCTCCCCATCTCCACTGGTGTGCCCCAAGGCTTCATCCTTGGCTCCCTGCTCTTTTCTATCTTCCTAAATGACCTACCCTCTGCCTTCCCACATACCTCTATCCATATATATGCAGACGACACCATCTTGTATACATCTGGTCCCTCCAGCACTGATGAGCTGGCCAGACTTCAGCATGACTTTGATATGGTTCAGCTCTGGTTTTGCTCAAACCAACCTTTCCTGAATGTCAAGAAAATAGTCTCCATGACCTTTGGCACTAGGCAGAGATTCTCTCAGCTCCCCTCGCTCCCTCCTTGCCACATCCTGGATGGGACATTGCTGGAGGACTGCTCCTCCTTTAGATACCTTGGGGTCTGGATTGACCAGCACCTCGACTGTTCTGTACATATTGAGGCCATTCACAAAAAATGACATCCCAAACTGGGTGCACTGTATCGCAAACATGGATGTATCCCTCTGCCGGCTCGCAGGACCATTGTACAGAAAATTATTCTCCCTATTTTTGACTACAACGATGTGATCTACAGTGCTGCTCCCTCCTCCTCCTTAACCAGACTAGATACTCTCGTCCACTCCTTCTGCCACTTCACCTTTGACTGTTCCACCCCCCGCACCCACCAGTGTGATCTTTACAAATCCCTGCCCCCTGCCCCCTTAGAGGATAAGTGGCATTCCCATTGTGTTTTCTTCTTGACTAAGTTCTGGTCCCAGTCCCTGCCATCCTACCTCTCCTCCTCCTCCTCCCTCTCCACTCCTCCCCCATCCTCACATACACTCAGATACACTGACCCTCGCACCTTGTCTGTCCCTCGCAGACCACCTCCATAGGCCAGGCTGCCTTTTCCTACAGCTTTCCCACTATGTGGAACTCCCTCCCCTGCTCCATTTGCTTTGCCCCCTTCCCTCAGGTTTACAATTCCCTCATAAAAGTCCACTTCTGCACCTTCTGCACTTGTTTCTAATCCCCTGGCACTTCCTTCCCTGTCTGACCACCCTCCTACCTGTCTCTTACTTATTATTGCCCCTCCTGCCCTGCTGCTTGGCCCAATGTTTGTTTGCATGGCTGTAATCTTCCTGTAAATAATGTGTAAATTTTGAATTCTGTAAATTCTGCTGTGTTGCTGCTTATGCTGTGTATTTGTATTACATGCTGTAATCCCTCCCTTAACTGTTCGCTGCTACTACTTTATTGTATTCTTAACTGCAAATACTGTATGTATATCCATTTGTCTGTATTTTCTCCAGCTGTTCCCTCTCCCCCCAGGATGCATCTGGAAATGAGCACTTGCTGCTCTGTATGCTTTTCCTGGTGAAGAAAGAAAGAAAGAAAGAAAGAAAGAAAGAAAGAAAGAAAGAAAGAAAGAAAGAAAGAAATACCATAATCGCCTCATGGAAGGTTTCTGTATCTGCAGCTTATAACCATGTGTGGCATACCTTCTCTGGTTGGGCCAGACACAGAGGTATCAGGCCTCCAAAATCTACAGTTCCACAGATATTGGCTTTCTTGCAGGCAGGGGTAGACAAAGGTCTCACATTGAGCACCCTGCGAGGCCAGGTGTCTGTGCTTGGGGCAGCTCTGGGAACTTCCAGGGGCTCATCCCTGGAAACCAGTTTGAATGTTATCCATTTTCTTAGGGCAGTCAGCAGAAGCAGACTGCTGTTTGACCTCTGGTTCCTCCCTGGGATCTGAACCCAGTGTTGAATGCTCTTTGTAGGGCACCTTTCATATCTCTTTTGTCAGTGTCTTTGGATACCCAGTTCTACAAGATGTGTGTCTTAACTGCAATCTGCTCAGCCAGAAGCATTGGCAAACTTCAGGCACTGTCCCATAGAGAACCTTACCTTATCATACATAAGGAAAAGGTGGTACTGAGGGCGGTCCCATCCTTTGTGCCTAAGATCCCCATAGCCTTTCATGTAAATCAGAAAATCTGTCTGCCATCCTTCAGTACCAAGGCAGCAAATCTAAAAGAGAATGAACTGCACAAGTGGATTTCTGCAGGGCAGGCAGGACTTACCTAAAAAGGACAACAGAGTTCAGAAAGTTCAAGAGTCTTTTTGTTCTTCTCGGAGCAGCTAAAAAGGGTCAGAAAACTTCCAAGGCCATCTTGGCTAGGTGAGTAAGGGCTTGCATCACCAAGGGGTATGTGGCTGAGAAGAAGCTTGCTCCTACTCTCAAGGCACACTCCACCAAGGCAATTGCTATGTCCTGGGTGGAGAGAGGTGAGGCATCTGTTTTGGAGTTGTGCAAAGTGGCAACGTGGTCGTCTGTTCATACATTTATCAAGCACTACAGACTGGATATTTAATGCTCTGCTGATGCGGCCTTCAATCATAGAGTCTTACAGGTGGTGGTTAGCAGATATTTATTTTATGTTGCCTGTATGGGTTATATATGGAACAATAATCTCCCCTGCCCAGTTTGGGAATGGGTACTGTTTTTTAGAACCCATATGTATTAACTCCCCATTGACAATATGGAGTGATAAAGAATGGAGAAATTCCTTCATGCTTACTGTAATTTCATTTTCTGTTAGCTCCAACATTGTCAATGGAGCCTCTCCCATGAGCTACCGGCTCCTATTGGAAAATACTGTCTGATATATCTAAGGACTTTGGATTTCAGCAAAGATAATGTATATGTGATTATTGCTAGTTATTTGGAATTGTCTGCTAACAATGGAAACATTTATATTTTTATTGGACTTACATGCATGGAGGGTAACAGACTGTGATTTGTGAGCATTGTATGGTGCTTTGCCCTTACAGATCAGTGCTTAACTTGTTCTCTTCATGTATTTGCACTGTTATTGCCGTTTACATTCCTTTATATTCTAAGTATCATCAGCAGCATACCAACTCTGTCAAAGGATCAGTGGCCAGATGTTTAAGAAGCATGACAGAAGATTTGGCTGCCATAATTCCCTCAGCCAGACCTCCGGAAGTGGGTAGGCCATTCAAATATACTTTTATAATGTAAAATTGTTTACATGTCTAAGTTGTCAGTGTTAGGTTAAGGAGAGAGTTCATTGACCTTGGTGACATGTAGCATACTGACTACATAGATGGATAGAGGTACTGTGTGGACAAAGGTGACCAAGGAACTGGTGATGTCGGAGTGTTCATGTGCCCAACATTCTATGCTGATTGACAGCTTTGGGCTGTGTCTCTATCCCAGTAGGGTGTTCATTATCCATACATATTAACTCCCCATTGGCAATGTTGGAACTAACAGAAAAGGAAATTACTTTGAGTATGAAGGAATTTCACCTGTCCTGTACTCTAATCAATCTATCTTAATATGTCTTAAGTTTTTGTGTACTTGTCACTGTATAGTGGCCCAGGTCATACCTGTAAAAGGACTTGTGGTGTGGTATGCTTACCCAGTCACTGAACAAATAAATAATTGGATCTCCAAAGGTTTCCTCCATGGGTTGTCCAGTACTCCATGCAAACATTTGTAATATAATGATAATATTAATGTAATTCAGCTTCAAGAGGTGTTTGTTAATTTACAAGGTGCTACATGGACAAGGCACGGGCTATCTGAAAGACATCCTGGTCCCATACACTCCCAAACACTCTCTCCATTCTTCCAATGTAGGTCTCCTCTCTAGCCAGACATTTTGTTTAAAATCTTTGCGGCATCATGCATTCAGGAATGCTGCACCAAGGCTCTGGAACACACTGACTAGGAGCACCCTCCATCGACACATTCAAAAGGTGGTTAAAGCACCATATTTTAATGCCTGTTATGAATCCATTGATATTTGTTGGCTAAACTTGTATATTTCTGTACCTAAGGTTTTATGTTTTTCTGTTTATTTTGTTTATTCCTGTAAGGTGCCCAGAGCCCCTGGGATTTGGTACCATAGAAATAAAATTGCCTTGCATCGCCTTGCCAATGAGTCTTACTTTTCTCTGTGCTTCTCGCTGTATAGTGACTCAGGGCATGCCTGTTAAAGGACCTGTTGTCCAGTGTACTTATGCGGTCACTAAATAAGTAAATCAATAATACTTGGATCCCCAAAGGTATCCTCCATGGGGGGGTCCACTACCCAATGCAAAAATTCATAATATAATGATAATAATAATAATATTAGCATAATTCTGCCATGAGATGGGCATAGATGGTGGTTCAGTACATTCTTGGTCAGTTACTTCTTTATCAAGTATCTCATCCATCATTGATCTTGTTCACTCTGTTTTATTGGAAGTGTTTCAAACATTCTACTCAATGCCTTCAGCTCTGCATTTCTGTTTTTTCCTGCAGGTGCCTTTGGTCTAAGAGGACTATGTACTGGTGGCACTTCTAGAAGTGGTACCCTCCTCAAGAGGGTTCCAGTGCCTTCATGGTACCTTGAAAGGATTGTAGTCCTTGTACCAAAGAGCACATTGCCAAATGTACATTGCAGAAGCATCAAAAACAATGTATATCAACTCTATTTATACCCTAACCTACTCCAGTTCAAACACACTCAGTATTCAGCAGTCTATTCTATCAATAATGACATGCCTCATACAAATCACTCCTACTACATTACCTAAACAGTGCTACACAAGTTTCCTGATGTCCTAGTAAAAACAAGTGTTTTACCCATAGTTTGGTGTGGCAGCTAGCTCTGCTGCCACACCAAGCAGCATATAAACCATGAATGCCCAGGCATCCTTTAGATGCTCATTTCATTGCTCCCACCATCATTCCCTCCACTATTAGTTCCTTCCTTCCATATGGGGCTTGTAAGCATCTGTGACAGTGTAAACACTACACTGGGAAACAAGAGGTTAACCTCTTGTTTGAGGCTGAGGAAATGCAGGGAATGCAACATGAACAGGCAAGGGGTGGTGCCTCCCCAGGTGTGGTTAATTAGAGGGATTGCTGAAAGGCAGAGAGAATCCAGCAAGGAGTTAGTTAGAAGCTAGAAACTGCTGCAGGGAGCAGAGACGCCCATGCAGAGAACCTGCAAGATGGAGGGTGGAATGTGGAACAGGAACCAGAGCAGAAAGCCAAGGAGAATGATTAAGTATTGGAGAGAGCCTTTGGGAAAAACTTGAAACCTGCTGCTGAGAAATAGACCAGTTCTAGAGCAGAGAGTCCTGAGGTAAAGGATCAGTCTAGTCAGCTGAGCCAAAAACAGTGAGTGGAATGTACTGCTGATAACAGCCTACAAATAAGGCAAAAAAGGAAAACTGTCTGTGTTTTATTTGAGACTGTGCATTCAAAACTGCTGGCCCACAAACCGTTTGTTTTGTTTGAGACTGTATATTGAACAACCTGTTGGCCCACATAGGTGGTTCAAAGATTCCTTTGTCAATTCAGCCTGAAAGAACTGTTTTGTGTTAACCTTTATGTTACCTGATCAGGCTGGAGAAGTTGAACTGACTGATTATGCTTTTCTGGAGCAACAACTTACATTTGAAGCAATAAAAGTACATTTTCTTCTGTGAATTTTAAACTCAGCGTGTTGCCTCTCCATCTACCATAGACCAGCTTGTTACACATGGTGTTAGTAGTAGGATTTGAACCCCTGCTGGAGTGAGCAGGACTAGTTACATTCTGGAAAAATGGATATTGAGAAATTGCTGAAGTTCCTTACTGAACAACAACAACAGGCTTTCAGGCAGCTGGCACAGCAGCAGCAGGAGGAAAACAATGGGCGCAACAAGCACAGCAAGCCCAACAGGAGGCACAACAATGGGCACAAAAGGCTCAGCAACAACAGGTTCTCACCCAGCTGGCTCAGCAGCAGCAGGAGGCACAACAACAGGCCCAACAAGCACAACAAGCTCAACATGAGGCACAACAGCAGTTTCTTATACAGCTGGGACAACAACAGCGGCTCCTGCAGACCCTGGTGCAACAGCCACAACAAGATCCTACTGGTGAGGCTGGTCTGGCTATTGTGGGGCCAGGGGTTCCTAGGATGAACACCATGCTGACCAAAATGACATCTGAGGATGATCCTGAGGCCTTCCTGGTAACATTTGAGCGAGTGACGGAAGCTGCTGGATGGCCCAGACCCCAGTGGGCTGTCTGCCTTGCCCCCTGTCTGACTGGGGAAGCCCAAGCAGCCTATTGAGCTATGGACAGTACCACAGCCTGGGAGTACACAGAGATGAAAGCAGCAATCCTGGACCACCTAGGCATCAATGCAGAAAGTTACCGATGGAGGTTCTGGAGCTTCAGATTTGCAGCAGGTGCACAACCTAGAGCAGTGGGAAAACAATTGTGGGACCTGTGTTGGCATTGGCTAAAACCCAAAGGATGCAGTGGCCCCGACATGGCTGAGTTAATCATCTTGGAACAATTTCTGAACATCCTGCCCCCAGGAATTCAGAGCTGGGTCTGCAAATAGAAGATCACCATGCTAGCAGAGGCTATGCAGATCTCAGAACAAGTGTTGGATGCTGAACTCTCCTCCTGCCCAGTGATCCAGCTTACAAGGCCACCTGGGAAGATGGGGAATTGTCCCAGGAGCCAGACTGAAGGAATATTGACTGGAACTGTGAAGGGACCTTGGGCATGTAGGGAAGGGGGTTATGGGCCAAATAAGGGTCAGACTCTGGGAAAGATGACAACCCAGCAGCCCAGGGAGACATTTTCTGAGGGCCTGCTGTCTAAACCTGGAGGCTCACCCCATAGCTGAGACACAGGGGCATGTTTCTCATGTAGACAGAAGGGTCACTTTGTGAGGAACTGCCCCCACATGGACTGTACCTTCATAGACTGCACGTTTACAGATGTGTATTCACTGTACAGTGGGGGTGGGGGCTCTGAATCCCGAGATTTTGTGATCCCTGTCAAGGTAGAAGGGATAGAGATGGAGGCTCTGGTGGACTCAGGAAGCCACCAGACCCTAGTCAGGGTGGCCCATGTGAACCCCCGACACTGGCAGGACCAGAACCCCAACCCTATCTGATGTGTGCATGGGAATATAAAGGCTTACCCTGGTGCTATGGTTACACTTACTCTGGGGGGCCAAACAGAAACTATAAAGGTGGGGGTTGCCCCAGGGTTACCCTATCCAGTGGTACTGGGGAGAGATTGGAAATGGTTTGACGACTTATGGAAAGCAGACTTATCTTTTGTAATTACCTGGTCTCAGGGTCATGAAGGGAGGGTGGCCAGCCACCTACAGTTGGGGGAAGTGTTTCTTTCCTAGACCCAGGATTTTTAACGCCCAGAGAAGAACCCATAAATCTAAGCAAAAACATAGGGCAGCATAGGAAAGGGGTCCCGAGGGGGCAGGTGCACAGGAGGGAGGTGAAGCGAAGGCAAAAGTGGGTCCAGTCCCACAGCCCAACCCTAACACTGACCCAGCTAACCAAAGTCCTGGAGGGCCATCCCTATCAGAGCAAGATGTGTTAAAGCACTGCCCGGACATTGCCTAAGAACAACGGGCCGATGGTATACTCAGTCGGGTATACATCCAGTTGGCTGTCAGGGAAGGGGAAGTGGTAGATGAGAATCGAGCAGTACGCTATCCTCATTTTGAGTTACAAGGGGGTATCCTGTATCAAGTGAGTAAGGAGGCCCAGACGGGGGATACCCGGCATCAGTTGCTAGTCCCTCGAGTCTTTCAGGGGAATTACTCCCCCTCACCCACTCTATTCCTGTGGCAGGGCACTGTGGGGTAGAGAATACATTAGCCCAACTGTTGCCCCAATTCTTTTGGCCGGGCATCAATCAACATGTTAAAGATTATTGTGCATCTTGTCCTTAGTGCCAGTTAGTAGTTCCAAAGAACAATCCAAGGGCTTCTTTAGTGCCCTTACGTGTTATGGAGGCACCTTTTGACTGGATTGGGGCTAATATAGTGGGACCCCTTGAAAAGAGTGCAGGGGGTTACCAATACATTCTGACGATTGTAGATTATGCTACCCGGTACCCCGAGGCCATCCCATTATGAAGCATTTCAGCCAAAATTGTAGCCGGGGGGCTATTAAAGGTCTTTAGTCATATGGGAATACCGAAGGAAATGTTGACTGACCAGGGAACTAACTTCATGTCCTGCCTGACTCAGGAGGTTTATACTTTATTGGGAATCAGCTCCATAAGGACCTCGATCTACCATCCCCAGACAGATGGCCTTGTGGAGCGATTCAACAAAACCCTTAAAACGATCCTTCAAAAGTTCATAACCACTGAGGTCAGGGACTGAGACAAGTTACTTCCCTTACTGATGTTCACAATGCGGGAGGTCCCTCAAGCTTCTACAGGGTTTGGTCCTTTTGAACTCCTCTATGGATGCCACCCACGAGGTGTTCTTGATGTAGTAAAGGAGATGTGGGAGAAACTTGACCCCAAGACTAAAAATGTGGTTCAATATGTCCTGCAATTGAAGGAAATATTAGATCGGGTGGGGAAATTTGCCCGAGAAAATCTGGTGAAGGCTCAACAAAGACAAGAGTACTACTATAATCAGGGAGCCCAGTTGAGGGAATATAAACCAAGGGATCGGGTACTAGTTTTGTTGCCGAACAGCCAGAATAAGCTTCTAGCCAAATGGAAGGGGCCTTACGAAGTTATCCTGAGGGTGGACCCAGTTGACTATGAAGTTTGCCAGCCAGAGAGGTGAAAAGAGACCCAGATCTACCGTGTCAATTTTCTGAAATTCTGGAACCAGAGAGATAGCCTATTGATTTTCCCTGAAACAGAGACAGTGGATCTGGGACCCCAAGTGCTGGATGAGAATCTAGGGATACAAGTCCCAATGGGAGAACAGCTGTCTCACAAGCAGAAACAGCAACTAGGAGAGTTGGTAAGCCAGTTTTTGGATGTTTTTTCCTTCCTCCTGGGGACAACCCAGATGATAGCTCATCATATAGAAACAGAGCCAGGGGAGAAGGTGTGGCAGTGACTATATCGCTTGCCAGAAGCCGTACGAGACACTGTTAAGAAGGAGTTACAGGACATGCTAGAGTTGGGGGTGATTGAGGAATCCAGCAGTGATTGCTGTAGCCCCATAATGTTAGTACCAAAAGAAGGTGGGGCTACCTGCTTCTGGTATTGATTTTCGCAGGGTCAATACCATCTCAAAGTTCAATGCCTACCCCATGCCCAGGTAGACAAACTGTTGGATAGACTAGGGGAAGCTAAGTACATCACAACTTTGGACCTAAAGAAAGGGTACTGGCAAATCCCTTTGACCCCAGAGTCTCAGGAAAAGACAACATTTGCTACCCTCTTTGGGCTATACCAGTTCCGTACCATGCCTTTCGGCTTACATGGGGCAACTGCAACCTTTCAAAGGCTCATGAATCGCTTGCTGTGATCCCATGCCCACTATGCAGCTGCTTACCTGGATGATGTGGTGATCCACAGCACTGATTGGAAGTCCCATGTATCCAAGGTGGCAGCTGTACTACAGTCCTTATGAGAAGCAGGGCTGACAGCCAATCCAGAGAAGTATGCTTTGGTCAAAGCTGAAACAAAGTACTTAGGGTACTGTATAGGCAATGGACAGATGAGACCCTTGGTCAGTAAGGTCCAAGCCATAGCCGAGTGCCTAGTACCCACCACAAAAACCCAGGTGAGGGCCTTCTTAAGATTGGAAGGGTATTACCACTTGTTCATACTGCACTTCTCTACCCTTGCCAGCCCCCTTACAGACCTCACCCAGAAATCTGCCCCAGTAAGGTACAATGGTCAGAGGAGTGTGACCAGGCCTTCACACAACTCAAAGCGACACTGTGCAGAGAGCCAGTGTTACGCAGTCCTGACTTCAACAGGACCTTTATCCTGCAGATGGATGCCTGTGAACTTGGGCTAGGAGCCATGCTCTCCCAGGAGTTTGAGGGGGAGGAACATCCTATCCTCCACCTCAGTCGAAAACTCTTTCCCCAGGAGAAAAACTATGCTGTGATAGAGAAAGAGTGTCTCGCAGTCAAGTGGGCTGTGAATGCCCTTCAGTACTACCTGCATGGCCGGCAGTTTATCCTGGTCACAGATCATGCCCCTCTGAGGTGGCTACAGGTGATGAAGGATGACAACCCCCGCATCACCAGGTGGTACTTGGCCCTCCAGACAGTTTCCTTTATGGTGCTCCACCAGGCTAGGACCCAGAATGGAAACACGGACTTTCTGTCCCAGGGGGAATGGTCAGGGGCCGACCATCTGTGCCTTCACACAAAGGGGGGAGGTATGTGACAGTGTAAACACTACACTGGGAAACAAGAGGTTAACCTCTTGTTTGAGGCTGAGGAAATGCA
This sequence comes from Neoceratodus forsteri, assembly GCA_016271365.2. NCBI lineage: Eukaryota > Metazoa > Chordata > Ceratodontiformes > Ceratodontidae > Neoceratodus > Neoceratodus forsteri. The sequence goes on along the minus strand of CM057450.1, from coordinate 925,344,673 downwards.
GGGAATGCAACATGAACAGGCAAAGGGAGGCGCCTCCCCAGGTGTGGCTAATTAGAGGGATTGCTGAAAGGCAGAGAGAATCCAGCAAGGAGTTAGAAGCTGGAAACTGCTGCAGGGAGCAGAGACTCCTATGCAGAGAACCCTGCAAGATGGAGGGTGGAATGTGAGACAGGAACCAGAGCAGAAAGCCAAGGATAATGATTAAGTATTGGAGAAAGCCTTTGGGAAAAACTTGAAACCTGCTGCTGAGAAACAGACCAGTTCTAGAGCAGAGTCCTGAGGTAAAGGATCAGTCTAGCCAGCTGGGCCAAAAACAGTGAGTGGAATGTACTGCTGATAACAGCCCACAAATAAGGCAAAAAGGGAAAACTGTCTGCATTTTATTTGAGACTGTGCATTCAAAACTGCTGGCCCACAAACTGTTTGTTCTGTTTTGAGACTGTATATTGAACAAACTGCTGGCCCACATAGGTGGTTCAAAGATTCCTTTGTCAATTCAGCCTGAGAGAACTGTTTTGTGTTAACCTTTATGTTACCTGACCAGGCTAGAGAAGTTGAACTGACTGATTATGATTTTCTGGAGCAACAACTTACAGTACATTTGAAGCAATAAAAGTACATTTTCTTCTATGAACTTTAAACCCAGTGTGTTGTCTCTCCATCTACCATAGGCCAGCTTATCACAGCATCTTCCCTAAGGTACATTTGGTCTAAGGAGAACCCATCCCTGTGGCACCTCTAGAGGTAGAACAAACCTTGAGAGGGTCCCAGTGCCTTTATGGTACATCAAAAGACTGGTAATCCCTGCAGTAGGGATAAACAAAGTGAACAGCCAAACCAACATTGCACAAACATTCAAACCTATCTATGCATGTAAAGTGTATTCATACTTTGACCTACTCCAGTAAAAACTCATTCAGTAACTCACATCCTACCAATTATTCAATGCAGCCTTCAAATGTCTGACAGGACCTGTTCTAATAAAAGCACAGACAAGCTCTTGTCCAGTGCAAAGACAGGTACAGCTGAGTGGCATCTACATTGCAGTGAAATCTCACAATTTGTTACCTAATGATCTCTCACAGAGGGATCATTAACTCAGAAAACAACATAAGTGAAAGAACAGATCCTCACAGGCTCTCCCCAGTCCAGTGTGACTGGGAAACAAGCTGCTCTTGTCATAGCAACCAGAACCATTTCAGAATATATACTGTTAGTCCCAAGTGTACATGCTGTCTATCTACCAATCTCTAGTGATCAACAGTGGCAAAAGTCAATGACAGATCAAGGACTATCAAAATAATATCCCTTCCCAATTTGTCAGCAGGTAGTGATCACTGCAAACCCTGACAAAAGCTGTCTCAGTGCCATGTCACTGTCTTAACATAGAATGGAATGGTTTGATAGGGATTATACAATGGCAAGAATTTTTCCGCTATCCTGATTGGTCAGTGTGTGCCTGGGACAGTGATGATATTGAACAATAACATCACTGTGTGAAGTCCAGGCACACAGGTGACCATAGAACAGTGAAAAAATCCTTGCCTCCTACACAAGCCACCACAAAGATGGCAGTATCTTGAAGCCGTCATGGCTTACCCGGACCAGCTGCCCTCACATGCCGCTCATCTCTCCCCGACACACCCAAACAGAAACACACACACTCCCTGCTTGGCTGCCTCGTTCCGTCAGCTAATTTATACAAAATCCATCAGATTAAAAAAAAAAGAAGGCTGTCTGTTTCACTTCGCTGTAGCTGCTCGTTCTCTTAAACCATGCACGCTCTGTCGTTTCCACAAACCCCAAACACAGTACTAATACCATTTTGAACCCTCAGCACTTTCTCTGCAAAACCACATACTTTCTATTTGTTCAAAAAGCACTTTGCCAAAATAAAAAAAATAAATAAAAGATCTGTAACTTACAGGTTCCGACCCAACTGATGTTCAGTTACAGAGCGGACCGGGAAACCGGAAGTTACTGCTCAACTCTGTGGTCATCATTTTTTTAGTGGCTATGCCTTTTTTTCACAGGATAAACAAAACAAGGAAGCATCTTTAACGGTTACCAGGACAAGCAGCAGGACCACATAACAATGAGAGAGAGAGTGTGTGTGTGTGTGGGGGTGGGGGGTGGGGATCACCATAACAGACCACACTATTAGCAGCAGCACCACCTACTGGACTACTTTTCTTTCATTTCCAAAATAAGGCTCTCAACAAAAAAGAATACAAATGTAACTTTTTTTAACTTTTAATATAATAGGTATTTTAAAATGACCCATTAGTATGAGCCATTAGAGATAGCATAAAGACTTCAGGGTAGTGCACAGGTATTAACGCCACTCCTGGGGCAGTGGAAGCACCCTGCTTCACCTTGTGCTTCCACTCACCACAGGAGTGATGTTATTACACAATAACACACACCCTGTGATGCCTTATTGCTTAATTAACAGTCTGCTCTGCCACCACCCTTTCCACAACCTTCACCATCAAAAGAAAGAAAAGACAGAACACACATGTATGAAGCAGGCAATTGTTAATTTACTTGATCAAACAGACACAGTACACGAATCCCCTACAGAGCACCCTACATATAGGGTTTCCTCAGGTAGGAGATTTGTGTACTGCTTCTATTTGATTAAATAAATTAACCATTACCTGCTTCATAATCTCATGGCACATCCAAGAGAAGGGTCATTCTTGATGCCCTACAGGGGGCATGCCTCAGACAGCTAGTGTTGGAACCCACTCAGGAGGGAGCAATCTTAGACCTGGTACTCTCAAATGGGGAAGGAGAAAGGATCTCAGATTTAGAAGTGGGTAGCCATCTGGGAACAAGTGACCACCAAACAGTGTGGTTCACAATAAACACAGCCATAGAGTCAAGCCATACAAAAACAAGAGTATTGGACTTTAGGAAGACTGACTTTGGGAAAATGAGAGAGTGCCTCAGAAAAGCACTAGCAAACGGGCAAGAAGGAGGGGTGGAGGAACAATGGGGAATAATCTGTGTGAAGCAAATCAACAAAACAAAATGAAGGAAAAAAACACTATGGTTCTCAAAAGAGGTGGCAGGGACGGTTAAGGAGAAAAGGATAGCATTCAGGAAGTATAAGGAAACAGAAGGAGCAGGATCGAGAACTTTATCAGTTAAAGCAGAAGAAGGCAGGGAAGGCAGTCCGAATAGCAAAGGCACAAACTGAGGAAAAGATAGCCGACTCTGTTAAGAGGGGGATAAAACCTTTTATAGGTACATTAGGGAGCGAAGAAAGACCAAGGGAGGAATACAGAGACTTAATAAAGGGGAGGGAATGTGGGCAAAGGGTGACAGTGAAAAGCAGGGATACTGAACGAATATTTCTGCTCAGTATTCACAACGGAAGACAAGGGGGAGGTACCTAAACCAAACAAGAGAGAAACTCTGAATAGGGGGGTCGATACCAGTCCATTCACAGAAGAAAGGGTTTTGAAAGAACTCTTGAAACTGAGGGTGGACAAAGCAATGGGGCCTGATGGGATTCACCCAAGAATTCTAAAAGAACTAAGGGTAGAACTAGTAACACCACTGACTACTATTTTTAACAAATCATGGGAGGATGGGGTGGTACCTGAAGACTGGAGGAGGGAAAATGTGATTCCACTCACAAAAGTGGGAGCAGGGCAGAGGCAGGGAACTATAGACCAGTTAGTTTGACTTCAGTGGTAGGGAAAATGATGGAATTACTTCTGAAGGAAAGAATTGTTGAGTACCTAGAGGCCAGTGGGGCACAGGACCCAAGGCAGCATGGTTTCACAGCAGGAAGGTCATGTCAGACAAACCTAATAGATTTCTTTGACTGGGTGACCAAAGTAGTAGACCAGGGAGGGGCTGTGGATATGGCCTACCTATATTTTAGCAAGGCATTAGACACAGTCTCACACAAAAGTTTAATATGCAAGTTAGCCAGCCTTGGAGTGGGTCCCAAGGTGGTAGCCTGGATAAAAAACTGGCTGGAAAACAGGATGCAAAGGGTAATAGTAAACGGAGTCCACAGTGAAGAAAGTAGGGTAACTAGCAGGGTACCGCAGGGTTCGGTACTGGGACCGGTCCTCTTTAATGTCTTTATAAGTGACATTGGAGAGCACCATGAAGGAAAGGTATGTCTCTTTGCAGATGACACAAAGATCTGCAACAGGGTTGATATACAAGGTGGGGTGGAAAGAATGAAAAGGGACTTGGCAAGGTTAGAGGAATGGTCAAATATGTGGCAGCTCAGATTCAATGCAAAGAAGTGCAAGGTAATGCATCTGGGAAACAAAAACCCAGGGGAAGAGTACACAATGGGGGGTGAGTTAATAACAACAACAAAAATCGAAACAGACCTAGGAGTAATTATATCAGATGACCTAAAGGTGGGCAAGCAATGTGAGAAGGCAGTAAGGACAGCTGGGGGAATACTGGGATCCATAGGGAGAGGCATCAACAGTAGAAAACAGGAAGTTGTTATCCCTCTGTACAGACAGTTAGTGAGACCCCATCTGGAGTACTGCGTGCAGTTCTGGAGACCCCATCTCTGCAAAGACATAGACAGAGGAGGGCAACCAAAATAGTACAGGGTCTGTACCAGAGGACATACGAGGAGAGACTAAAGCAGCTTAATATGTATACCCTTGAGGAAAGGAGGGAGAGGGGGGACATGATAGAAACTTTCAAGTATCTCAAAGGAATTAACAAAGTACAAGAGGGTAGTGTCTTTCAGAAGAAGAGATGTGCAAGAATAAGGGGGCACAATTTGAAGATAATGGGGGGACGGCTCAGAGGTAATGTTAGAAAGCATTTTTTCACAGAGATGGTTGTGGATGCATGGAACAGCCTTCCTGAGGAGGCTGTGGAGTCAGGAACAGTGGGAGAATTCAAGAATGCATGGGACAGGCATAAGGCAATTCTAGTGGGGGGGAGGAGGAAGTAAGCTGTTTTTTTACTAGAATCTGCAGCTTATCCATCAGGTAGAGAAATGGGCAGACTAGGTGGGCCAAGTGGTCCTTATCTGCCGTCAAATTCTATGTTTCTATGTTAAGTGTACTGTATGTTCTCCACTTTTTTTTCTTTCTGGTGGTCAGCTGTTGTGGCAGTAGTGGAGGCTCCTTTGCGGTGTGAGTGTGCTCGAGCCTCTTTTTTCATTTTTTGATAACAGCCTTCACCATGAATGGCAGGTTGGAGACAGGTTGATAACTTATAAGGTCATCAGAATGTAAAGATGAGTTATTGAGTAGAGATCTAACCCTTTAGGTAGGTTTAACTGAACAAAGACACAAAATATAATAGCAAAAGATATGGAAACATTTGACTATGACAGTTTTAGACCCAATCACTCAAACTGCATTGGCTCAAGACTAATCTTATTTGCAATGAATAACACTGTTTCTTAAGTAGACAAGCTGGATAATAACAAGTAGAACTGATGGTTAGAAAACTCTGTCACATAAATTGGTAATCTATAAAACTGATACTCAATAAAACGAAGACAAGCAATTGGAGGTGCTGTGTGTTTATATTACAATCTGTGAACTGGTAATTAATCTAGGATAACAGATACAAATAATAGAAAAGAAAATCACATTACAATAATTAAGCCTATCTAAGAAACCTTCAGTGACATTAAAGACAAAGAAAACTAAAATTGGGGTTGTCATTCAGGCACAGTACTTTAAAGACTAGAAACAATTGTCACAAAGGTACTGTCTAAGCCACCCACATGCCCTTTAGGTCATAAAGAGGGAGGAAGGAGTATATATTTTACTATTAATAGCAACCCCATACCCCAGAGGGCATAAGAGGGGGAGGAAAGAACAGATATTTTACAAGTGTGCTATTAAAACCAACCCACACCACTCAGGTCATAAAACTAAATCTCAATAAACAAGATGTAACTGAAAAGGTCCATGGTGGCAGACTACATAACAACAATAAAAGGTGCATTACCGTATCTCCTGTTGATTGCAGTGCCAAGCTGATACCTGTCCAGTGCATGAAGGGCCGCTTGACAAAATGTAGTTTTCAATCTGATATCTCCACTTACTCTCAGCCCTTCCTCTTAATTGGAGGAAAGGGCTCACCAAGGCAACTGGATGGATGCTGCCCAACCCAGACGGCAATCCTTAAGATTTTTTTTTTTTTTATTTAAATGGGAGCTTGTTACTCCTCTTTCACTCGTTCCACCCACAGCACAGTATGACTAGTGGAGCTTATTTGTAAAATGTGGCACAGATCCAAGTTTGCTTTTCAACATAGATGGTCAAGACTTTATTGCTCATCCCACTCTCAACCCTTTCTTCCAATTCAAGGAAAGAACTTGCCAAGGTAACTAGGCAGATACTGCCGCACACAGCTGACAGTACTTAAAGCAGCAGTACATCAAAACTGGGCAACAAATTTGACCATACCTTATTTCACTAACGTTCCTAGCATCTTCCAGTTTTATTTTGTGCTAAAATGTTTTATTTGTACCAACATTTGAGTGTTTTATAAATGTTTTAATTTATTTTCTTAAGAAAAAAGATGGCTGCCACATTTAGCTTAGAAATAGCATTGTAGACCTGGCAAGGGTTAAGAGAAAATAAAAAGGTAATGGAGCACTATGCACTAAAGCTCAGGAACCATGCCAAATAGTGTCAGAACGTGTCATACGAGCCAGCAACGCAAAGCCCTATGCACTACCAAGGGCACAAGGATGAACAAGGTGAGAGGCGGCACCCACAGACACACACAGAACTGTGCAGTGCCGCAGCAGGAGGAGCCACGATCTGCAGGCATGCCCCATGACCCTGCCATATAAGGACAACTGCACTGTGGTGCATGTACAGATGGAAGTGAATACTGTTATGGAGGGTAAAGACAATGGAGCTCCCCAATGAGGCATGTCAGCGGTACCTACAGTGTCCACCAGCATGGCCACAGTCAGAGGGGAACAGTCACATGGACAGTTGCACATGGATCGTTGTCATGCACTGCAGGGCCTAGGTCATCTAACTTCACTGGGCCACAGGTGGCTGCCCAGGTGACAGACATCTGGGTGCACTGCACCACACTGCATGGGTCCAACTCACTCAAGGCCACTGCCAAAACAAAGGCACACCTGTGTCTTGACATCTAGGCAGCTGTCAACACTGCAGGGCAGGAGGCACGCACACTCTCTGCCATAAAGCACATGTAGGGTCACCTCCGGTCCTCTGTGAAGTGTAAGCTGGCAGCTGCCAACCACTCATAGTCAGCCACGGGTGGCAGACCACCTGCAAAGGCACTCATCCTGTCCCCCATTGAGAGGGTCATGACAGGGACAATATCCAAGGTTGTCCACCATGGTGAGAAGCAGGGTATGGATACACTTGCAGGTATGTGTGGCACTATATATGTATTGCAAGGGTGGTGGTGGTATGCACAGTGGACACAGTAATCACCGTATCTTGCACCGCACATATACAGCATGACTAACCACAGGAACCAAAGAGACAACCACAATGGTGGAGACAACAGATCATGTGTCTATGGGAGGTAGGTAACAGACACTGTGCCACAAACCAGGACTATGGTGCTCAAGGCTGGAGAGCAGCCATTAGTAACAGCATGCAGGAACAGTCCATGTTGGTGTTTGAGGACAGTGAACTGTACCCCAATGCCACTGGGAGATCAGTGGACACTACTGAGAGGCCTGCACACACATCTGACCATGGAACACCTGGTGAAACCACACATCACACCAGTGCCACCACAACACCACAGGGCATGGCAGCCCAAACTGGCTTGGACATGGCACTGGACACCACCACACAAGAACAGCAGCCATATAGCAATGCCCAGGTGATGCAACCCGCAGACATAAGGGTGGAGCAATGTTCCACTGAGTCAAACACTTCCCCTCAGCCTGACTATGACAGCGGGGATTAGGACCCCTCCAGCTGACCACCATGGCACACAAGGTGGAACACATCTGTGGGTGTGTTGCAGACATACTACCAAGATCTATGACAGCCTGAATGGGAATGGCTCATTGCACAGCAGGTGAATACAGAGGCCCTACACAAACTCACTGAGGAGGTGAGGGGCATGCGCAGAGGTATTGACCTAATTGTGGACATGCTGGAGAGGCTAAGAAAGTGCATGCTGCCTATGAGGGCAACCCCATTGAGTCCACCAGCTGTCTCCACAAGAAGGGACAGTGACAGAGCCACACAGAGCATGTCAGGCTCAAATAGCACAGCGAGGAACAGCAGCCAGGAAGGTGTACCAGATGCCGGAACACTTCTGAGGACCACAAGAGTGCAAGGGGCCAGGCAAATGTCAGATGCTTAGGCACAAGGGCAGGTTCACGGCATGTGAGGAAGTGACCATGCCACACAACATGTGCGCCACCCATACACAGTGCATGGTCACAGATGGCCACACAACACAAGACATCCTGCAGACTAATGTCCATGTCACACAAGCAGACAATACTACAACAGATGCACTACATAAGTACCTCCCCCAACTGCATACACTATACAGTACTCCCACATGCACTACACAGTAATCCCCCACACATGCACTACAGAGTAACCCACACACATGCATTACAAAGTATCCTCCCAATCAACCTCCCAGTCACATGCACTACACAGTATCCCCCCACATGCACCACATAATAACCCCACACACACATGCACTACACATGAACCCCCCCATCCCCACAAACACAGGAAGGGGCCAACAGCACAGCCTCTCTCACACCACATACACCCAACATACATCCAGGCTGCATACCAGGCACAAGAGCACTCAGGGAGGGAATTCATTACAGTGCCACATAGCCCACACAACTTACGTGCAAATATACCCAGTGTGACCGTGTGCTGCACTGCATGGCCCAACAGCATTTCCTCCACCATCCCACCTGCAGATCCAGCATCATCACATAGCAGGACATCATCCAGTTAATCGCATGGAATGGGTAGTCAATGTCATACACAGATGTTGTGGAGCATGGCACAGGCAGTGAACACTCTTCTTGCCATCCCGGAGGCAAGCATCATTGTGCCACCTGTGTGATCCAGGCACCAGAACCACATCTTCAGATGGCTTATCGCGCATTCCACCACAGATGGTGTCTTCTTGTGTGCCTCATTGTATGCTTCTTCCACTTACCCCCGTGGCTCCAGGTACAGTGTCAGTAGGCATGAATGCAAAGGATAGTCACTGTTGCCTGTGAAGGGGACATAATGTGTTAGTATGTGAGGACAGGCCACCATGCACTCCGTGACCCCTTTAACAGTACCTACCAAGCAACCAGCCATCACCACTGCCCCGTTCACCAAAGAAGGCACTCAGACCAGATCTGTTGAATATGTACAAGTCGTGGCATGACCCTGGGTATTTAGCACAAACATTACTGATGATGCCACTTGCATTGCAGACGATCTGGCAATTGATGCTGTGGAATCCCTTACAAGTGTGGTATGTCTCCTCATCCACTGGTGGAGCCATAATTGCCACATGGATGCAGTCTATGGTCCCAAGCATGTTTTGGCATGCCATGCATGCCACAGAACCCCTCCTTCATGGATCATATAGCTGCTGGTGTTATGGGAAAACTATATGTGCATGCACACTCAGGAGCAGGGCATCAGTGACCTGTTGCAGGGTCAGGGACACCGATGATTGGTTAACATCTGTAACATCACCTGCCACCCTTTGGAAGGATCCAGTAGCATAATATGCCAATGCACACAGCACCTTGGTTTCTACAGAAATCACCCTAGATTGTCTGGTGCGAGTTGCTACGTGTGAGCATACCATGGCACACAGCTATGCAATGGCCACATAGTCCAAACAGAACGTTTCTATACAGTGTGTGTCCTGGAGGGCATGTGCATGTAGTCTTGTCTGAAAGATGCATGACTGTGGGCATCTCCTATGCTTGTTGTCTTGTACCAGACATTCACCCAGCAGGAGGGCGTTGAGCAGTAGTCCTGGGAACATGATGCACCAATGATTGCTGTCTGTCACACCTACAGCTGTGTGACAGATGACTTTATAAAATGGGCAAGTAAAATCCTTAATTTTAATTGGCTATTAGCCGTGCATTTGAAGTGCCTAATGCACGGCAAATAACAAGTGCTGGCAATCCATAGTAAATCCAGAAAAAAAAATCAAGGAGCAAAAAGAATGTTCATTTCTTGATCGAATCATAATGCCCACCATGTTTTTGTCTTGCAAACTGGAACATCAAAGTGAGGTAAGGACACAGGTCAGAGTCACCCCACATAAATCCCAAACTCACCACAGCTTGTGTTAGTTTTACTCGATCCAATAATAAAATGAACAGCGTGCCATCAAACTCACAATTTGACTGAGCTGGCAGCCATTCAACCATTGTAAGCTTAACGTGTCTCTCTCTCTCTCTCTCTCTGCCACAACAGCATGTCTCTCGAGCCGTAATGACATTAAAAGAAATCTCGTATAACTCCGACTGTAGTAATGAAATGAGAAATTACTTTTGCCACTGTCTCTTGTCTCCGTCGTCCCCCGATTGTTCTCCTCGGACTTTTAAACATACCTACAAACAGCGCTGCTCTTCCAGTCTGTTTGGAGATTATTTAAAACCATCACTGCCTTTGAAGCCAGAGTCCATTTACGCTGTCAGCGTGTGTGTGTGGGCACGAGACGGGACTCTCCATTGTGTATTAAAGAAGCTGTCTTTTAAATTGTACTTTCTTTTAAATTTTCAATCGCGGCTCTCTCTGTAGCCCATTAGCTAACCTGCTGTCTTCCTCGTCCTACTAAGTTACTTCAGTCCACAGTCCCATCTCACGCCCACACACACACACGCTGACAGCAAACGGACTCTGGCTTCAACGGCAGTGAAGCTCAAAATCTGCAGATTAAATAGAAAATGTGGATCAGTAGCTGGTGTGACAGCCTTTATCTTTTCAAATCACTCACCAGCATTTCAAACACTGTGTTTGTTTCTTTCAAGGCAGTGATGGTTTTAAATCATCTCCAAGCAGCGCTGTTTGTAGGTATGTTTAAAAGTCCGAGGAGAACAATCGGGGGACGACGGAGACGAGAGACAGTGGCAAAAGTAATTTCTCATTTCGTTACTACAGTCGGAGTTATACGAGATTTCTTTTTAATATCATTACGGCTCCCGAGAGACATGCTAACTGGAGAACATTTTTAATGTTTTTTTAATGGTTGTTGTATAAAAACTATAGCTATGCAAATGCAGCTTTACAGGCAGAAGGACTATTTTATCTAAAAATTCACACAACATGTAACTTTATTTTATATTAAACTTCAGAATTTTGATTGTCACAGTTATGACAAATACAGGTTCCCATTTTATAAGAGCAATAAGACACTCCGGGGGTGTACATTAGACATTTCTAACACACGGTCAGGGACTAAACGCACTCGGCCTGCGGCCTCGTGCCTTATTACGCCCCTGACCGTGGGTTAGAAATGTCTAATGCACACCCCCTCGTGTCTTATTGCTTACATATAATGTGGCACTGTGGCCTGCATGGACCGTCTACCTGACCCGAGCTGATACATGTCCCTTTATGTAGGCATTGCCTGTGCATGCTGGTGGTGGCATGCCATTCCTGGGGTGACGTCTTTGCACATGAGCAAAATGGTGGTGGTAGCACAGGCTGCAGCACCTGTGGGGCAGATGGGGGACTTTCCCAAGAAATTATGGTATGTGGCAGCCCTTGCTTACCAAGATACCCTAGAAGTGGGGGCGGGGCATCTGGATTGTATCTGAGCCTGAAGAGGTGGGTATCTGGATGTTTGGGGGTGACCTAAGGGTGGCAATGCCACATGTGTTCCAAGTCTGATAGTATGCTCCATGTTGTGTCTCCATAGGCATTCGGTGGGAGAACAGATTGCTTTGCACATGTGCAACAGGAAGTGGGCCTGGGGGAAATGGCAACAGCGGTTGCCCACCACCAGAGGTGGCCCCATCAGCTCAATGAATTTCTGTCCCTCCATGTAGGTAGCCAAGACATCTATTTCAAGGATGATGTCGGGGAGCTGTGGATGGTGGTGGAGCAGTTGAAAGTAGGTGTTGCCGTGCCTCCATGTGTTGTCTGTGTTGCTGTGTCCCTTCATGTGCAGTATGCTAATTTCCCTCATTTTCTGTTTGTTTCTGTCATTGCAGAGGTACACAGGACCATTACACTGCATGGTGCTGGTGCTGCATCCCTACAGTGATAGTACACCACTGAGCTCCTCCAACGACTCCGAGAAGGGCGAGGACTGAGGGTACGGGCCACCTTGGTGGGGTACCTGTACTGCATTGATGTGAAGTGACGTGGAACCTTTGTAAAAGAGCCATGGCTCAAAGGTATTTGTAATCCTAGACTTGATAAATAAATAAATAAAAGAATAAACACTGCTGTCCCAGCAACAACCATGTCTTTGCCTTTCTCCAGCTGGTGGCATACATCATCCAGCCAAGTGCTGCTGTGAGGTAGGGGACTGAGGTACTGTGTGTCATGTGTGCCAGGCAATGGGCAATGGACAGTTATCATTTCATAGGATTGGGGATGGTGTGTATGGTGGGGTGCATACCTCTGCCAGTGTTCCCACTGCCATGTGTTATGCTGGCTGTTGTGTGGCAGGATGGCATGCATCGTACTGTGTGCGCTGTGCCAACCCCACAGGGGTACAGTGTGTGCTGCTGCTGTGATATCTCCCAAGTGTGTATTCAGCTTGTGTTGCTTGCCTGATGGGTCTGCTTATGTTTGCATTTCATCCCATTTATGGTGCTTTACAGAGTGGGGTCACTTTCCCCTTGCCTATGCAGTGACTGATGCCTATGTGCAGTGGTGTTGTTGGTGGCATGCGTCCCTGTCTGTGTTCCCACACACTGATCCTGCTGTGCTCTGTATCTACCTGAGCAATGCATGTCTGTTGTTAACAGCAGCCCTACCCCTGGCATAGTGCTGCGTGTATGGTCCCACGTGCCTTAATGATGAAGTGGCTGTTGTGCATGTGCACAGGTGGGGGGCGCATTTCACATAGTGTGGCCACGCCCCTCCTTCTGTGCCATGCTATGCCACAGCACTCTTTTGAGGCTGCCACGTCTGTGCACCCCTATGTGCCATACATGACTAACACATGTGCGTGTCCTGTGTGCTGCACTTTTGTAGTGCTCTTTCTACATGCTTTATCTTTGCAGCCTGTGCAGCACATTCACACTTGGTGCATAGGGCCCATGGTGTGCAGCATAGGAGGTACCTCGAAAAGTACAGAAAAGAAGAAGCATGTAATATGTGTAACTGGGTGGCTCTGGATGCTGTCAGTTAGTACTCCTGCCTACTGAGTTCAAACAAGAGTGAGAGGTAGAGGGCAATAATAATAATGATAATAAAATGTATTTATAAAATGTGTAATTCAATCACTTATCAAAGGGCTTGTACAAATATCATAACAGATAAGATATATCACATATATAAAAAAATATTAAAACAATAATAACAGGCAGCAGAAATTTCAGACCTCAGAAAATGCCTGCTTAAAAAGGTATGAACTCCTGGTTGAGGGGATAAAGGTTTAAGTTGTGCCTCTACCAACAGAAAAGTTTAAGTGGGCCTGGTGTAAGTCTGATACAGCACCCTGGGATGCAACACCTCCCCACCTCATCACTGGATCTTCCCAGCCATGAACCACGCACAATGCAATCACATTTTCCCTCCAATGCAATACTAGACAGGGAAAATCCTGCCTTCTGATTGGTCGGTTCCTACCGAATGTATTAGGTGGGTGAACCCCCTTGTTCTTCATAGTTTGGTGCTATTTATTTTCTGTTTCCACTAACACTTAAACTACCACAAGTGTAAATGTATATATTTTCCACAAACACCTTCCTCACACGTTCTCAACCAGGATTTATGAAGATTGCATAATTTTAACCACTTCTGACACATCTGCCTTAAGACTTGCCTTTCATTTCCTCTTTTCTCATGGTGGCCAGATAGCTGTCATATGACAGTACTTGAACTTGTGTGCATTATGTGCTGCAATGCAATAGAACAAAAAAGATTCAGAAGAAGTAGAAGAATCACCATTTATATAGCACTTTTCATACACATTGTATCCCAAAGTTCTTTACAAGTAGTGTTATACTGGTAGGGAAGTGACTGAATGTGTAGTGGCAGCCATTTCATACATCAGCATCCACACACAGCTTTGAACAATTGAACCAGTTTTATGGGAAGAAGAATGTTGGCCAGGACCAAGAAAATTCTATAACTTTCTGTCTGGGTGCTGTTAGCTTCATGTCCAGAAAGGTGGGGAGTCAGAGGAGGAGGAGAATGTGCTGGATGCCAAGTGGAGATGCCTGTCTCCCTCTCCAGTCAGGATTGTGAGGGGACAACCTGAGAACCACAGTTTATGGAATCTGAATCGAATACCACAAAGCAACCTGTCTCGTCTCTGGTGGTAGCAGCCACCGAACAAGCTGCAACGTTGGTGGCTCTGACTGAAGCAGAATATTTGGAAGCAGAGTTTAAGGCTAAGAAGGCTTTCTTGTATAAGCTTCCAGCAAAAGAAGAAGAAAAACGAACCCAGAAAAAAGCAGTGTCACAGTCTGGAATTGGTTTGACAGGACCATTACAGCAACTGCAAACGTTCCAGTTGAACTTGCCTGTTTGAATTCTCAGATGTTTGAGTTCGCTGATTGCCATCAGCTGAACAGTGGAAGAGTGCTAGACTTTGTCAGTGAGGGAACGTCAAGTCCTGTGCTGACAAACCGTGAAACACAGCTTACATAGTCCAGGACCAGAGCATGCCACTACTAGTACATAGGCACAGCTTTCCCCATTTGTGAACAAAAGTAAAAACCCGGAATGTGCAATAGATATTGCAAGGTAACCTGCAGACACTCCAAGATCACCCAACTGAATTAATGAGGTGTTGGAAGCAGTGGGTAGTGCAAAATGGAGGATGTGACTGCTTGGGACCCGAACTACTCATAGGGTTCCTTACCAGCAGGGCAGTGTCATTTTTTCTATTCGAATGACTCGCATAAAGAGCTGCTTTCACAAAGTAGTAGTTCACAAAATCCAGTCTTGTGAACCATTCAGGCTATTGATGGTGACACTGTATCCCCTGACACACATTTTGAATCTCCTGTTATCCCTGATATGAACGTAATAGCACCAGTTGCCCCTGATGTAAACAATATTATCAATTCTGTCACTGGGGAGGATGAAATGCAGACAGTATCCCAAACTTCTATAACTTTTTCCTAAAAATAGCCCAATAATAGCTATTTTTCGGGGGTAGCTCTATAACTGGTTTAGATCAATTGTTTTAAAGTGTGCTGACTAGAATGGCAAAATAAAAAATTGCCACGTACACTTTAATTTTTGCTCCTTATTTGCTACTCTGTGGGAGAGTTGAGAGGTTCTTTTTGATGAAACTTTTTCCTAAATGCCTACAACACTGTTAGCATGACAAATGGAACAAAAACCTTCTTCTGACGTGTCAGTGAACCCAGATTTACCTGCTGCTCTACCCCAGCCTACCAGCTGAACCTCAAGCTGCAGATACTATGGCCAGGGCTGAGGGTTTATTTATTTATTTATTTAGTTTTTGTTGACTGGGTAAGTGCACTAGACAAATCCTGCCTATTTTCAGGCACGACCCGGGAGAGGAGGATACAGATGAATGGCAACTGACCTTGAACCAGATTAAGTTGTTGGTGGTATTTTTAGTGAATGAGGGAAATTTGGCCAGGACACCAAGGAAATTCTCCTACTCTTGCTGCAGAGGGCACTGAAGCACTGCAGGAGAGTTTGGTGAAGCTCAATATGTCCCAGACCATGGATGGGGAAGGTCAGGTTTTTGGAGCTCCAGAGGAATCACATATCCAGTCTGAAGAGAGGTCTCTAGTAGATATAAATCCCTTACCAGGAGTTATACCGGAGAATCTTGTTGTTCCACCCTTTATGCTTGATGGTGTTGGTGACCTGAATACTGAGGAAATTACCCTACAGGAGGAGCTAGAGGTAAAGAAGACTCAGTTATTGGCTCTGATTTTTACTGCAGAGCAGGAATACAGTCTTAGCAGATCTAGATTGGAGGAAGAAAGGAAAAAACGGAAAAGGTCGGTAGCTAGTCCCATATCAGGTACTAGCAAACATCTTCCAATAAATGCTGTTTCTACCCCAGAGGGAAGTGTGGGGATAAATTACACTGTTCCGACAGATGGAAATGTTTTACCAGTCAATTCAGATGACTGGTCTCTGGAGGATGCTTTGCAGAGAGCGGGATGGCTATATCAAGGGAATCATTGGGTTCCGGATCCACTGGTACCGATTCCGGGTTCTCCAGAGAACTCTGACATAGAACTGGTCAGTATGGACAGTCAAAAGTCTAAGTCCCCATTGTTTCTGCTGCAACTGCACGTTCCGATGAGGAGGCTCTATGTTTTTCTGCTACGTCAGACGTGGTTCTTTCTTCGTTGGATTATCAGGACCCTGATGTTCAAAACTTTCATTCTCAGCAAAATAACTTTCAAGAGCACTTCCCGGTTACTGTTATGGAAAAGGTAAGAGAGAAGGGGGAAGGTTTGCAGCAAATGTCTAGGTGGGAAGAAGATATCAGTTCTTCTAGAGAGGCATTGCCCTCTGTGCAAGATTGGGGAGACCTACATCATATGCTGGGCTTTTTCGTAAGCCTGAAGAGGCTGCAAAAAGGAGATTTCTAGTTTGGATTCGATATATAGGGAAGGCTCCGATTCCTCCCGATAGACTTTGGGTGGGGGAAACTCTTATTAAAGATCTGACAGGGTTTACTCCTATTGATATATATGCTTTTATACATGCGCCTGGGGATAGGAACTATGATGTCAGTTTCTGCTCAATGGTTCTTTTGGACAAATTCTGGAAATTATATTATGAACAGAAAGATTTAGAAGAGTGGAAAGAATTCCTAGCAATCCCTATAACTAAATCCACTATTAAAACTTTAACAGTGTTATTTAGGAATGAGGGGGTATATGTAAACAATATTAAATTTTGGTTAGAAAAAAGATGCACAATCTTTGAACATCTTAGGCCAGTCATGGACAGGAAGGGATTTTGGAATGGAGGATGGAATTTTCGGTTTCAATTAAAACAAACAGATATGGGGATTCAGCACTTGCCAAGTTCTTTTTTGGTGGGGAGGAACAGGGGAATATTGTTCTATGCAGGCCAGCCTAAAAGTTGTTATCGATGTGGGGCTTTGACTCATTTGAATAATTATTGTGATAGCATTAAGTGTTTTCATTGTGGGGTATTGGGACACTCAGCAGCTCAATGCACAGCCCCCCCCCAATCTGTAATCTCTGTGGGGATGAAGACCATAGTTTTTAGGAGTATCCATGGACGGCCCACAATTCAGAAGAGATATCAGATCATGAGATTTTTCTATCTCAAGCTCAGAGGCCTTATAGGCATGGGACAGAACGTGAAATGGTACATCCTCCTCCGCTCCAGTGTAGAGGAAGGGGTAGAAGTAATGTCTCTTCCTCAGGAGGAAGTGGGGAAAAGTTTCACATGGGTAGACAGGGTACAGTTGATCCCCCTTTACCTCAGGTTAAGAATAAATATAAAGAAAGTTCTTGTACAGAAGCAGTAGAAACCCCTTTTGTAACCCTCCAAGGTTCACCTCGGCGTGTTCCTGTTCAGTTAATTGTATCCTCTCAGGAGCAAATGGAAGTAGTGAACCTGCAGGAAGACACTGTCCCTGGGAGTCCAGTGCCCCCCCCTCAAGTTTGTTGAAAGCAGACGTTTCAGACTCTGTGCATTCGATACCTTTATCAGCTTTACCCCTTTCCAATAGATTTTCTGCTTTCAATTCATGGGGGGAGCAGGTGGATAGGGACGACCCTATGGAGGAAGGTTCTCAGATCTCGAACCAAGTTTCAGGGTTATTATTAACTCTAGATACTGAGGTTCAGAACTCACAAGAGGTTGTGTTACAAAAAAGGGTTACAAGGTCAAATAAAAAAATATATAAATGAACCTCCCTGAAGCTATCAGTTTACGGGTGGCATGTTTAAATGTCAACAGTATTAAATCAGATTATAAATGCAAAACTACTTTCGGCATTTTACAAAACTTAGATTTTGATGTGTTTATGTTGCAAGATACTAGACTTCCTATATTAGCTGAAATTTCGCAAGCAACCAGAGAATGGTGGTGGGGTTCTTCTTTTTAGGCAATAGGAATAGAAGCTTGTTGTGGGGTGGATTTTTGTTTTCATTCTTCTAATGTTAAGGTGTTGCGTTTAGTAGATATTGATCCTGGTAGAGCATTATTATTAGATGTAATTATTAATTATTTTTCTTGTAGACTAATTACAGTTTATGGTCCACAAACAAAAGCTTTGAGAATTGAATTGCTAACAAAAATTCAGCCTTATTTGTTTACTAGTAGACAGATTTTTTGGGGGGGTGATTTTAATATAAATTTTCAATCTCATAACTTAAAAGAGAAACAATATTGTAATAAGACCTTTTTGGAAAACCTGATATTTCAGGCTGGATTTAAAGATTTTCATGGGAGGGGTATAAGATCTGGCATGGCTACCTTTTTTAAAAGGTAACCTTTCCTCCCGCACAGACTTCTTATTTATGAAACAAACGTTGGAGGTCTCTGATATTTCTATTTTACCTATAGAAACTTCAGACCATATGTTGATAGGGGTAAATATTGCTATTCTCCCTTAAGGGAAACCAGTCTAGGGTTTTGGAGATTGAATGTGTCTTTATTAGAGAATCATGTAATTGTGTCTGCTTCTAAAGAATTGATATGGGACAAAGTATCTATGATATTCCTATATGATAATATAGGTTTATGGTGGGAAGATTTAACAATTCTTATAGTAGGATTTTTTTTAAATTCATGGGAAATTTCAAGCAGCGTCAAAATATAATGATTATTTAGTATTTAGATACGAATTAGGTGTGTTGCTGTCAAGGCGGTGTGAGGAAGGGGTGGATCTCAGAGAGGAGATTGCTTCAGTTAAACTAAATATGAGATCATACCAATATGATCGATTATGTTCCCTTCAGAAAGAACAAACTTTTGGTACTCAGGGGAAAGCTGAAAGTATAAATCCCTTTGTTAGTTGTCAAAAATGAAGAGAGAAGAAATTGATTAAAAGTCTAAAAACAGCACAAGGAACATTGGTATCAGATAATGGTTCTATTATGGGGTTAATTACTCAATATGTAAAAGAAATGTTTAGTTCCCCAGTGGAATTTTCTCAATATACTCCTCAAATTTTATAGGCAGCAGCATTACCACAACTTGCTGAGGAATTTAAAGAGATTTTAATATCCCCTTTTTCTAACTTAGAAATTGTTAAGGTAATTAAGAGTCTCCACAAGGGGATTTCACCTGGTTCCAATGGTTTGCTGAATGAAATATATATATTGTTATGGGAGATTATTCCAACAGAAATGTTGACTGTGTATAGATTTTTTCAAGAAGAATATTATTTACCTCACAATATGTATAAGGGTCTGTTAGTTTTTTGTTTAAATCCAGGGATCATACGGACTTGGTTAATTGGCGTCCTATTACTTTATTAAATATTGATTTTAAGGTTTTTGCCAAATTATTAGGGAATAGATTAGCAATGGTTATGGAAAATCTGATTAGTCCAATGCAATTTTGTTCAATACCAGGAAGGAAAATTAGTGATGCTTTGTTGTTACTTAGGGAGGCTGTAGAAGGGGATGGAGGGAATGGTGAGGGGAAGAATTCTGGGTTCTTGGACAGCTTAGATCAAGCCAAAGCATTTGATAGAGTATTTCATTCTTTTTTATGGGATTGTTTGCTTGCATATGGGATTCCAAAAGAATTTGTAGGTTGGTTGGAAGTTTGCTACAGGTTAGCTTTTGTAGTTCCTTATGATAATGGTATTATGGCTCCTAAAATTCAGGTGCTTAGAAGGGTGTGCCAGGGTTGTCCCTTAAGCCCCCTCCTTTATGTATTTATGATTGATCCGATGAGACTTCTTCAGCAATCCCCTAGAATTTTAGGTTTGACTAGGGGATATTCTTCTGCTTGTAAAGTATTGGCATATGCTGATGATTTGTGTTTATTGATTCAGGACCATCAGTCCCTGATTATTGCTTCAGATCTTATTCTGGTTGTAGGAGAAGCTTCAGGGGCTACTTTGAATATTGGAAAAACAAAATGTATTGATTTGAAGGGGTTACAGGATACTCCAAGGGTGCTTGGAGGTTGTGTGGTAGCTACGAATCAATGCAAAATTTTAGGAGTCTATTTTGGAGGTAGTAGAATGGCAGAATATACTTGGTCTTGATTATTATCTGTGGGAAATGAGATGGTGAGCAGATGGGATAGATGGAAAGTTGGGAAAAAGAAAAGGATATTCCTAATTAAGTCTTTTTTAACCCCAATATTTCATTATATTAGTGCTATTTTTCTGCTACCTAAAAAATTGGAAGTTTCATTATCTAGATGTTTTTTTACTTGTTTTTGGGGTAGTCGTTTAAACCCCGTTAAACGGAATATATTATATAAAGAAGTTAAAGACAGAGGGGTGAATATGTTGAACCCTATTCTATTCTTTTTCATGGTATTCTTATATACGAACTTATTACCCCTGATAAGAAGTACTACTCAGTTATGGAGTATATGAGGGTTTTCTTTACTTAAAGGGATTTTGTTAGAATGGGAGAAGGGTAAATTTCTTCATAAAAATAAAATGAGTCCTCGTTTAGTAAAAAGGTGGCAGAGTTTTTTTGATTGGATTATTAAACGAGAAGTGAAATATACTATGGTACAAACCTTCTCTAGGAAGCTTTTGTACAAGGAGCTTTTGGGAGCTCATTTTCAGGAATATCCTTTTTTGAGCTTTTCATGTTTTCGACAGGTGTCAATATCAGAATATATTGTGGATCCTTGGATCCCTGAACAATTGTGGGATACAGTGTGGTTGGGGGTTCATCAGAGAATAAATGTTAAAGGAAATCAGAAGCATAAAACTTTACAAGACAGATATTGTCCTAGAGTGTGTTGTACAGAAGTGATATAAACTATAGACCATTTATATTATTCTTGTCCATATATTGTACAGTTTTGGGATATTGTAAAAAATTGGTGGAAAGGTATGTTACCTATACCTCCGGCCTCTACATTCTTGTTCTTTGGTATCCCATCTACTCGAAGTAATCAGCTGAATGTAGGTACAGTTAGGGTCTTGTCTGCCCATTTTTTATATTGGATATGGATTTGCAGATGCCATTTAGTTTTGCAGCAACAAGACATTGCTGCCTTGGATCTTTATTTCATTATAATACGGGAAATAAAAAAAAGAAGTTTGATGAATTGTTAAAGGGGAACAAAAGAGAATGTTCAGAGAAATGGGCATATTTTGATTTTTTATGAATAGTTTTCGGGGGGAAAATCTACTCTTTTTGTGGGGGAGGGGGTTTTCTTTTTATGTATTAGGACATGTTTTAGGATTATTATGAAATTATTTTCAGATAATGTATGACTTTAATATTTATTTGTGTTTCTTTCTATGTTTTGTATCTTCCTTTTGGGCTAAGTTTACACTGTTTGTATTGGTTTGATTTTTGAAGTTCAAAAAAAAAAATTCCCCTGATCTTATGGCGGTGGGGGGGAATTTAAGTTGGTTATATTGTTTATAATGTTTTCTTTATGTTTGGGGTTTGTATGACTCAATACTTATTTATGTTTGTTTTTTTCTCTTAATGACTTTGTATGACATAATACTGATCTGTATATATTTTGTTATGATTTAATAAAAAAAATCTCCTACTCTTTTCAATAAGTGCCATGGGATCTTTAACATCCACCTGAACTACCACCAGTCCAGGCAGATGGGACCTCAGTTTAACGTCTCATCTGAAAGACAGACATTTAAATACAGAGCAAGGACATATTCCTTCACAAGCAGCTTCCAGCTGTTTGGCTAAGAGGAATTTCTGGGGCCCAAGACCAGGACCTCGCCTTTTTTCTAATTTCATCATGCAAGCTCCTGAACCTGCCAAATACCACAATGATGTGTGGTTAAAATAGCGTGGTGGACTTGCAGAACCACCTGGCAGAGTTTGTGTGGCTAGGCAGTATAGCGCAGTGGTTTAAGGCTCTGAGCTATGAATCTGGAGACCTGGGTTTGAATCCCACAGCTCCCCTCACTTGCAAACTGTGTGACTCTGAGCAAGTCACTTAACTTCCTTGTGCTCCCAGGCTGCACCTGCAAACAAGCTTTCAGTTTAGTGTGTCTCTACTGGTTAAAAAAAACAGTTACCATTTTTATGCCTATGAGATTTATGCCCTTAGTTATACTTCAGGGGACACAATTTTTGATTTCAGTTTTAAACATCCTACAGGTCTGGAACATTTCTGGAAAAAATACAATGAACTTTGGACTACACTTCTCTGGGTTCCTTTCATTGCAATCCCCTTTGACTGAACCTTGTTTCAGGAAAGTTACAGCTCTTTTTAACAAAATCTGGTCGGAGCCATCATGACTGCTCAGTGCAGCAAGAGCAAGGAAAAGAATAGACAGAGCTTTTGCCGCACCAGAGTCAGCTATACCGAAGATCACTGAAGCACAAACTGTGCATGTACGAGGATCATGCATGCGCACTTTGCTACCGTGCATAGAATGGATGCTTCTGCACGATTGCACATACACGATCCTCGCACAGGCACAGTTTGCTCTGTTGGCCATCTTGTGCACTGTGGCTGTCACTTCTGCAGTTGCAGAAGATAAAGTAGTGCCCCACAAAGGGGGTTTGTTTCTACAGTCCCCAGAGGGGAAAGGCTGTAGAAACACAATGCAGTGGAACTGAGCCCCAGCACTGTGGAAGCATGCCGGAGCGCTGTCCGGTCACGTGTTTCCACAGTGCCCTAAGTAATTACAAAATATCTGCAGAGCTCCGCCCATGCAGCCATAAAAATGAGGGAGTGAATGTGGCTGATATAATTTATTGGCTTATGCAAAGATGCACGGTAATTGGGCAACCTGACCCCATCCTGGTGGACTCTGAGCACACTTGGACTGGGGGTGGCACTTAAAGTTTTTTTTTTATTTAGTTGTTTAACCAGGTATAGCACACTAAGCTGGAAGCTTTTTTACAGGAGCGACCTGGGAGCACAAGGAGGTTAAGTGACTTGCTCAGGGTCACACAGTATGCAAGTGGAAACTGTGGGATTCAAACCCAGGTCTGGTCTGCTGGATGTCACCAGATTTGCAGCTCAGAGCTTTAGACCACTGCGCTATACTGCCTCCTACTTTTACTTTAATTTACTTAAAGTAAACTAAAGTAAGACAAATGACTAATGGTATCTCCCACCTCCCAAACTGCTTCTTTCTGGGAAGAGACTGTAGCATAATCTTTTATGCATGCCAGCCCAAGTTTTATTACCACTGAGGTGCGAACACTCATCTCAGTAATGCTTGTGACTCCCTTAAGTGTGGCTTGTGTGATGAACTTGGCCACTCTCATTTACAGTGTCACAATAAAACAAAATGTAACCTTTGTGATGATACAGGTCATACTTATTGGAATTCTCCCAGAGTTTCACAAAATAGCCTAGATCCTACCGAGCAAGCTAGTCATGATCATTCTGTTGTCTTAGCCCAAAAAGCCAGACAAAGGGAGAAACAAAGCTCAGCTACTGAGACCAGTACAGCTGCAACCTGCCCAGAAACAGCAGCATCCATGGAGGTCACTATGATTGACCTTGAACACCATGACCAGCATGGTCAACCTGACATGATCACATTGATGCATGCCTCACAAGACCAGGAGACAGAATCTCCCACAGAACAGGCACAACCTTCTCACACTGATGAACAATCTAAGCAACCCCAAGAGCAATTACATGTGGACACAAGTGTACAACACGCAGATCAGATGGATGTTCAAATACCATGCACATCATCTCAAGAGCAGCAAGACCAGATGTCCCCCCCCCCCACTCCAGTCTCAAACTCCTTTCTTATTGTCACAAGATCAAAAAGAACTGAGGGGACCTAAGTCCAAGCAAAGCCAGATGGATAATTTACCTCTGGACAATCATTTACAGGCCCTCTAACATACAGACTGGGCAGATGCTGCAGAGGAGTCTGACACATCTTCCATTGTTTCCTCCCAACCTGAACCCTTTTCTGACACAGAATGCCCACAGCCAGGTCCACCAAATACTAAGAAGAGGAAAACAAGGTGTAAACATGAAAGTTCTGGGGAGAAGAAATTATGTTCTCAGGGCTCTCACCTTTTTCCTTGAACAATGACTGATACTATTTCCTTTAGCACCTGCAATAAGAATAGTATATGGAACAAGACAAAGTGTCTCACAACCCCATTCTATTTTGCAGAAATCTACAGTGTACTGCATTTTTTTTTGCAGGATACAAGATTATATAATTTGGAGGATACAAATAATGCCATGAAAGAGTGGAGACAGGGTCCTTCTTTTTGGTTGATTGGAGAGGGTGTCTGTTTAGGGGTTGCTGTACTTGACTTATTGATTTAGTTCCAGGAAGAGTTATAATTTTAGATATCCTTTTCTGTGGGAAAGCATTCCATCTAATTAATGGTTCCGCACCGAAGATTAAGGCCTGTTCTAGTTTGAGGGAGGTTCTTCACCCAGGAGGATTTCCACTTGAAAATGTTACTTCCTTCAAGTACCTTGGGATCCTGCTGGACCAGTCCCAGGATTATAATCTTCACATTCAGTCCTCGTGCAAAGCTGTAAACTCGAAACTGGGAGTAGCTTACAAAAAGAGTACATGCTTACACCCTCGGACAAATTAGCAATTCCCCAAGGTATTCTGCTTCCAACCCTTACTTATGGTGCCTCTATTCTTACTTCTGCCCATAAAACCTCCCTACTAAAATGGGATGTAAGTTATAACAGTATATGCCGATTTGCCTCTTCGTCACCTTGACTCAAACATCACTGCCTTCTTTATAAGGATCTGAATTGGCTCTCACCCTCTGCCAGTAGACAATACTACCTTGGATCACTAATGGACTCAAACATCCGGGGAAAAAAAACCATCCCAGCTGGTGGCGTTGCTGGTCCCTCAACCATCCTCCCATGGCCTGTGATGAGCTGACAAATCCTTGCTCTATGTTCCGAGATGTCGGACGACTAAAGGCACAGGGGCCTTCCAATTCTCTGCTCCCAGGCTATGGAATGCTCTTCCACTCAACCTCCAGCTGTCTCAGTCTCACTTTGGATTTAAAAGTGAATATCGTCATTGTCTATCCTTAGCTGATGCTTGTACATGCTTTGACCCAACCCGAAGCTCCTGAGACTTACCAGTAATGTCACCCTTGCTCTAATCCAGCTCCAAGACTGTCTCCTCAGGGAAGACATATCCCCTCCCCATATTTTTCCTTCTCTTTGTAAATAACTCTTGACTACTTGCTCTCTTCCTTCTCGAACCTTGTTGTTGACCATCCACTGTTGTTTTGCCAATTACCACCCATGAACTTCCTTCTGTCAGTCTTTCTTGTTATATTTGAACATTGCTCACATTTCTCTCTATATAACCTTACTATCTTATTAACCCTTTCACTCCACAGGTCGGGTCCGTGGTTTCTGCATTTATTATATATCTTACTGCCATTATCTGTATAATGCTTGCCATTATTTTTTGTTGTTTCTACCCATTGTATTTTTGTAGCACTGCTGTACTGTTCCTCTATCTGTATTATTGTACCCATGTTGCTGCTGTTCAACTGTTCTCTTTTTGTTGTACTCTCCTGGGTCGTGCCTGAAAATAGTCATTTTATGGCTAGTGCACCTACCCGGTTAACAAAAACTAAATAAATAAATAAACAGGTATGCCTCACAATGTAAATCAGACAGAATAGACATTTTTCAGCTCATCCAACCATATTTATATACATCAAAGGGAATCTGTTTTGGTGAGGATTTTAATTGTGGGCATTCCCTGAAAGATTGGGGTAGGAAAACAGAAAAAATATTTTGTGACACCAATTTTTCTGAAAAATATATACCAAACAACAATATTGCAGGAGGTTTATGACAGTGAAAAGAAAATTCCTGAATATACATTTTATAAAGATCCTATTTCCTCCAGAATTGATTTTTGGTTCATGTCTCCTTTGTTGCCAGTACAGACAGCGGATACCCTTCCTTTAGAAACATCAGACCACAAATTAGTAAAAGTGGTTTTAGGCAGTCAGTTGGGACAGACTATAGGCCCTGGTTTCTGGAGAATGAACCATTCTTCTCTCTCAGATAAGGATTTCCAGGATGGCCTTCTCAGTTTACTTTATGCTACTCAATCATTGTTTTCTTTATATGGTGACCCAACAGAGTGGTTAGAGAGTACAATATTTCAAATTAGATAGTGCACTCTTTTGGGAAACAATCGGAGACTTCTAAATATATCACTTATTTGGGTCATAGGGCACACTTACTTAAACTGTTGTCATTGGTTAAACATTCTGGTATGGATTTATCAGACCAGATCAAAAGTACCAAGGAAGAAATTTGTAAATTCCAGTATGACCATGCAAAAATTCTGTTCATAGAACAAAAATATGGACATGAGGAATTAAATTACAGGTAAACCATTATGGCAGCTGTGCTGATCAGGTTAAACAAGTTTTCTCTGGGTTACAAGATGAGCCTGGCAGGCTACACGTTGACAAAAAAGGGATGTTACAAAAAGTTTCTGGCTATATTAGTAAAACGTTTGGTACAGATTTGCAAAATGGAAATGAGAAATGGGAACTATTTTGTGTTCCCTACTGTTGCCACAGGTAGTAGAATCAGAAACCGTCTTTGAAGTGGATGTCACAGAAGCAGAGGTTATTGAAGCTGTTAATTCACTATCAGTTAATACTGCCCCTGGCCGGCCCAGTGGCACTGAGGGTTGAGGCGCTGGGCCATACACCTAGCTCCACACTGGCGACCAGTTCAGAGAGCGAGCCAGGGTCGTGGGAGTCAGTGGGGAGAGATTGGCGTCTGTAGGACTGCTCTCTCTTCCCCGTGGAGGGTGAGGGACTCGATCGCTCTTGGAACGGCCTCTGGCAGCCATCAGGGGTGCCCAATGTAATGACGCTGCAAAAATGTTGGGAAGCAGAGTTGCAGCATGACGTTGCCTTGATGATGAGCCGCACTCCATGGGGACTCATACACCAAAGAAAGAAAAACCCCATTTCCTGGGGATAGATAAAGGCACCATGACCTTCCAAGCCCACACCTCCAATCCTGGGCTGATTTCCTCTCCACGAGCCACCTCAAGCGCTGGTAGGATAGGGCGGCCCTAACTCCGGAGGGTTCAGACCCAGAGGTGGTGCTCAGTGGCATGAGGGGAGAGAAGCAGTCACAGGGGAGGGTAGAGGCTGGGAGCCAGTGGATGCTGGAAGGAGTTCTCCAGGATCTGGAGATAAAAAAAAAAATACTGCCCCTGAACCTGGTGGCATCTCTAATGGATTTTATGAACAGGTTTCACAGCACCTTTCCACCATACTTACAGTACTGTTCAACATCATGATACATCTGGGCCATCTTAGTCATAGGTTGAGTCAGAGAGCCATGTTCTGTATATAAAAAAGGTGACAACTCAGATCTGCAAAATTGGTGGCCCTTAAGCCTCCTAAATTTTGACTTTAAAATATTAGTGAAAACATTATGCAAATTGTTAGCCAACGTGGCACAATATTTAATAACCTCCATGCAAGCCTGTTCAATTCCAAGATAGACAACTCAGCAAAAGTTATTATATACCAGATAAGTCATTGAAAGAGGAGTATCTGTGCATTTAGATGGCATTGTAGTAGCTTTGGATCAAGAGAAGAATTTTGATTCAGTGAGGCATGCATATCTTTGGGAAGTATTTAAGGCATGTGAAATACCGGACACATTTCTTAATATGATTCAGTTACTATATCAGAACACTGAGATAAGACCTTTGGTTAATGGGAGAAGAGGAGCCCCCTGTCTTTTAAAACAGGGTGCCTGCCTGGGTTGCCCATTGAACCCATTATTGTATGTTTTCAGCTTAGATCCAGTTTTCAGACTGTTACAAAAAGCAACAGGCATTGCCCCTATGGCTATGACAGCAGGCATCCATTTATGAAGATGACATGGTCCTTTTTGTTGGAGATAACCCTTCTGCAGAAAGAGCAGTATCTATGATAGAATCCCTTACTCCAATAATAGGTATTAAAATGAATAAAGGGAAGCGTTAGGCTTTAGCTTCAGGAACAATTTCTAAAACTGATATGGCAAGTGTTAAGGTTACAAAACATGGGATAGAAATCCTGGGGAACTCTTTTGGATATGGAGAAATGGATGTCAAAAACTGGCAACTTAAATTAGATATTGCAGAACATAAAATTCATGGACGGAAATCATGGCAAATGACTAGGAAGACTTTTTTTTTAAAACTTTCATAGTTCCCATTTTTTAATATTGCTTACTTTTTTCCAATATCTATTAATTTGTAGACTAGACTTTTTAGCCTCTTTTTTTATTGAGGGGTAGTCGATTGAATCTAGTAAAGCGTAGCCACACATACCGCCCGGTTGAGGAGGGTGGCTTAGGAATGGTAAATCCCGTGATCTTTATCTCTTGTATTTTTTTTAACTACTAATATAACTCCCATTCCAGTAAAAGCCCCTTTTCCATGGTTTCCTTGGTTCAGGGAATGGTGTACTCCCTTACTTCATTCATGGGAACCAGGAACAGTAAGATTCGCTCAAGCCTCCCCCCACCCCCGAGCTTTATCAAAAACAGTTTTTATAGGATAAGATAACAGAGTTTGTCCTAGACACAGATAGAGTCCCTGACTAGAAAACAACGCTATGCTTTGATCTTACAAGACCATTTTTTGTGCAGATCCCACCTTACCAGGCTGTACTCAAGTCCCTAAGGACAGTATTTTAAAGGTTACTATAGACAGGCATATCCCAAAGAAAATGAGGGATGTTATATGGCTTTGCAGTCATGAAAAACTGAATGTAAGAGGTAACCAGAGACATAAAGATATTAATGATAGGGTATGCTTACAACCCAGCTGTGTCATGGAACAAGAAAAAATGCAACATCTTTTTTTATTGTTCCTGCATTGCAAATTTTTAGACCTTACTAGCCCATACGTGGAAAGAATCCTGTTTTTCTTATATCACTTATGCTACTTTGATTTTAGGGAACCTAGATAATTCATGGCGTAAATGGAATAGCAACACATTATATGTTATATGTCAGTGTATAAAGTGGCCATTTGGCAAGTTCGCTGCAAATGGACACTCCAATGGCAGACTTCTCCACTAACAAACTTGTTCAATATGAGATAAATAATGTACACCACCAGGACATTTTATACTTGGAAAGATCACAGTTTCAATCTTTCTGGAAAGATGTTTTCTGGGTGGGATATGGATATGTAGCCCTGATTTTAGTTTTTACAGTTGGACTTTGTTACTGTATTTTTTATACTTGCTTTATTTCATTTGATTCTATTGTATTGTTTCTTTAAGTTATTTTGCTGTTTTGGGGTTTGCCAATAAAAAATTCCCCTAGTCTTGTCAGTAGGGGGAACCCTTGGCTGGCATCCAAGATGGCCGACTCCAGTGGAGCAGAAGAGGAGGTTATTGTGGCAGGGAACCTGACCTCCATCCCTGCCAGTGGTGCAAGTGAGGATAAAATGCAATATGACAGTCTGGATGAGAAGAAAACTGACGTGAGTGAGTTGGAGATCATCCTGGTGGATGCCATGCTAAGTCAAGAAAAAAAGAAATTACATGCAGCACTTGAGGAGAAAAAGTAAAAACTGAATAGCTATGGTTGTAGAGGAAGAGGCTAGATATGACAGCAAGAGAGACCATCTGTGTAATTTACAAAATAACAGATGAATCATCGATGTGTCAGCTGAAATGCTGACTGACGCAGAATTAGCAGAAGCAGCTGAGCAGGTTGAGAAGTGCACTGGGAAAAAGACGACAGGTGTCAGAAAAGCTGCAGTAAAACAGATAATGCTTATTAAAGCACAACAGAAGGCAGCTTCATGGTCCCCAGCACAAGCACTAGAGCCTTGGGTGGATTAAAAATAAATGAAGGTGAATAGGTGCCTGATGACAGGGATCCAAAAATGCAGCAGTATAAACAAGATATCCTGCAGCAACAGTAACACCCAGAGTTATAAAATGAAAAAGACAGTACTGCTTCAGAGTTACATCCGAGGTTGGGAGAAGCAGAAAGTGAGAAAAATATGGACAGAAACACTTAAAGTTCCATAGCAAGGAACTTTACCTGATACTTGGAAGGCAACTGAACTTTTAAGCACAGAGCAAAACTGGGAGCTGGACTATGACGTAAATAATCAGAATAATCAGATACCACTAGGTGAGAGAGACACTGGGGGATATGGAGGAGGGGAAAGGGTAAAGTTTATGGTTGCAAACAAAACAGTTCCTTAGACATTGCCAATGCCAAAAACTTTAGTTGTTTTAACAAATCGAGGTGAAGCAGATATGTTGAAGACTATAACTGAAAATACAGGAAACGACCCCCCCCCCCGATTCTTCCCCTGTATCAGGTCCCTCTAGACAAAACCTTCCTAAATATGAACCACATGGCTTCCAACTTGGGACATCAAGGCCTGAACAAACAGAACAAGAGGGAGTTAAAACTACACCAGCAGGACACTCCACAAGGTGATATGTAAGCATTAATCCCCGACAGAGGCAGGCTCTACCGGTGGATTAATGCCCGAGTGGGGGGGGTTGGTACACGAGGCTGCAGGCAGAGTGCTTCCGACCACCCACCGGGCATTAATCCACCAGTTGAGCTCGACTCTGGAGGGGATTAATGCGCTTGTAACATGGCAAGTGCAAAACAGATATTGCGCAAATATTCTGTCCCTTTACAGTACAGTATGCCTGGGTGGATCTTTAACAATATTTGCACAACTGTTGTGCAGTGTGTAGATAGCTAGAGACTGTTCTCATATAGAAATATACGCTTTTGTGTTGTTCACCACACTACTATTTATATGGTGTGGAGGACTTTCACAAAAGGTGCAGGATGCAACGTTCATGCTTAAAAAAGTAAACTACGGTGCCCTTTCGTCATTCGTTATGACAGGTTTTTTCCTTTCTGTGAATATTTTATGTCCCGACGCTGCACTACAGCAATGCATGGTGGGACACTTGTAAAACTTACTAGTATGATTCAGAAATATGGACAGAGTAATTTGTTTTGCTTTACTTGTGTGTCTATGCTGATCGCAATAGTCGTATCTCGAGTATAAATGTTTCTTGTTAAGTGCTCCTCGTGTTACCCGCCTCCGCTGCTCACTGTTAGGCTGCCCAAGGTGTCGGTCCATCCGCTACATGCTCGTGATGATTGTACCGCTCCTGCACCACCAATGCCATCTACAGGTAATCTCACAGAGCAACAGCGACACAGTTGAAAGCATATACTGCCTCTGTGTACGTTCCGCGTTCACAATAACAGGCGCACTCTCCTTCCCTATCATGCACTAGCGAGCAGGCTCCACTGCTGGATTATTACCTCTCGCTTTCGGTCAGGTGATGCCTTTTGACCACTCTGATGTCTCCATTTCACTTCTATCTTTAGTGCCATGTTACAAGCAGATTTGTTCTCTACTAAACGAGAACCTGTCCCTCAAAAGAATACTGTAAGTTGATATATAAAAGAGGTTTGGAAACTCCCTGGACGGGGTATATGTGGTGAGAACTTTGAGTAAAATTTGCAAAAAAATGTTTTGCATCAGAAATATATGCCCTGAACCATATGAGGGATTTTAACTATGATATCAGTTTTAAACAAATTACTGGTCTGAATGGATTCTGGATGCAGTACCAGAAACTGAAAGACATATCTCTGTGGTCCCCATTTGTAGCTATTCAGCTGACTCAATCAGCAACTAGAACAACCACAGTCATGTTTAAAAATGAAGGGATGACTACTTCAGACATTCTTTTCTGGCTAAAGCAGCACTGTGAAATTTTGGACGAGCCTCAGCCAATAATAGATTCAGAACAAATATGGATTGAAGGGTGGAAAATCATCTATCATTAATCTTGTTCACTTCGGCTTTATGGGAAGTGTATCAAACATTCTATTCAGTGCCTTTGACTCTGCTTTTCTGGACTTTTTCCTTCAGGTGCCTTTGGTCTAAGAGGTCCATGTCCCTGCGGCACTGCCAGGAACAGTACCCTCCTCAAGAGGGGTCCAGCACCTTCATGGTAGTCCCTGTAGCAGAGAGTGAATAGCCAAAATAACATTGCACATGCATACAGACCAATGCACTTTGACTGTATTCATACCCTAACTACTACAATACATGCGTCATACAAATCATTCCTACTACACATTCCTACATAAGTTGCATGATGTGCTAGTAAAAATAATGGCTTGTGGCAGCAAGCTACACATGCCCTGCCACAGTGAGCTGCATATGAACCATGTATGCCAAAGCATCCTTTAGATGCTCATTTCATTGCTTCCACCATCCTTCCCTCCTTTAGTGGTTCCTCCTTTCCTTATGGGACTTGCAAGCTTCTTCCCTAAGGAACATTTGACCTAAGGAGGCCACGTCCCTGCAGCATTTCTAGGAGTAGAACCAAAGGTTCACTAAAGCAACTAGGCAGACACTGCCCCACACAGCTAATGAAACTGGGCAACAAATCTGACCCATTTTTTTTTTTCACTAGCATTCCTAGCATCTTCCAGTGCAATCACAGTTTCCCTCCCATGAAATACTTATGAAATGGGTAGGGAAAATCTGGCATTCTGACTGGACAATACCTATGCATTAGATCCATCTAATTCACAAGTCAAAAAAGGACAGACCAGCTTGACTCAGTACAACTTGAATATCACTACCTACTGCTTGGAATGTTCATTGCTGGTGTTATGAAACAGCATATATCTCTTCTTTGCCCACTGGGGTGAATTGTCAAATCAACTGCCATGTCCAGCATTCCTGAGGTACACAAACACAAACTGTTGCCCTTGGGCCTTAGTCAGAGGTCAGCACCTTCAGCTCAGTTTCATATTGTTTCCATTTTTAAAATGTTCTTGCCAGTTTTTATATATTACTTGCACATTTTATTGTGATTCAAAAGATTAACTCAGTTTAAAATGCATGCCACTCCAAAATACAAGATGTACTCTGCAAAGCGGGCAGGTCCAGTATTCACTAATACAGGTAGATAAACACAAGTCCTTAACCAGACAACACAGATTTGCATGGAAAAAGCCATTATTGTGGAACAAACAGTGTGGCTGTTACATTTTATATGTTGCATACCACACAATGTGTGTTTGGCAGGTGGACAGGTCATTTTTTATAAAATAATGCCTGATCCCATAACCAATCACAAGTTGGTTAGGCTCATGAATAATCAAGTGGACATATGATACATTTATACCTCTCAACTGTCCATAATTTTGCCTCAAAATGTTCCTCTGTCTATCCTAAAATTAGTGTTTTCATGACTGATCAGTTGGGATTATTCTTCCAGCTTCCTGAGAGGATATCATCAGTTTTGAAGAAATGTCCCTGATTTTTTTTTTACTTATATTTGCTGTTTTTTTTCCCTCAGCTGAGCATTATGGAGCAAATGGTGTAGCTGTTACATTTTACACACTGGCACGGATATTCAGAAGGGTTGCACATGGTGCAAAACTGTTGCACCATGCGCAACCCACTGATGTGCCCCGGCGTGATATTCAAACGGAGATTGAGCCTGGCACAAATCCCAATGAGCCGAAGCGCATCAGTAATGTATGTGGCCCAAGTAGGGGGGGCATGCCCATGCATACTCCACACATCCCAATATTCAGCCCGGGATGTGCTGAGCCCATGCATGTGCAACCCCTACCTGCACTGCACACAGGTGAGCCAAAAAAAAAAGGAACAACAGCTAGCCACCCACAGGTAAGCTGCCATATTGCAGGGCGCAACACGGCAGCCACCACCGGTTGGTGGCCACCCGAGCTCCGGCTGCACTTTCGTGAGGGTGCCCCCCCATGCCCGATCTCGCATATATAGAAGAAAATAATCGTCCAATATCCCTGGTGGTCCAGTGGACCACTTGCAGCCCGATTGTGGGCATATGTTGTAATGAACATTTTCCAATATCGCTGGTGGTCCAGTGGACTGCTCGCAGCCTGAGCGCGGGCATATGTTGTAATGAAAGTTGTCCAATATCCCTGGTGGTCCAGTGGACCGCTCACAGCCCGATCGCGGGCATATGTAATGATAAAAGCTGTCCAATGTCCCTGGTGGTCCAGTGGACCACTCTTAGCCCGATCGCGGGCATATGTAATGATAAAAGAGTCCAATATCCCTGGTGGTCCAATGGACCACTCTCAGCCCGATCGTGGGCATATGTAATTGTAAAAGCAGTCCAATGTCCCTGGTGGTCCAATGGACCGCTCGCAGCCCGATTGCGGGCATATGTAATGATAAAAGCAGTCCAATATCCCTGATGGTCCAGTGGACCACTCGCAGCCCAATCACGGGCGTCAGTACAAAACCAATGCCACACCACTCCAACCCTGGTGGGCTAGCGGTACCCCCTCCCCACCTGTCCACCAAGCTCCACCATCCAGCTCCCCCCTGGTCAGTGGCGGGCAGCAGCTCCCCACCCACTTGCCGCCCAGCCGCCTGCCGACTGACACCATATGGTAGGGCTGTACGCCCATTGGTCCACAGCGTAAGCCAATGGGTGTGCAGCCCATACCATACTACACAGTCCAGACATGTGAATGGATCCATCGCGGTTGTTGCACCTAGCACAATGGAACTTGCACTACCGCATCCCCCTGCTCCACTCTGGCCACTTGTGCTGGCACAGTGCCACTGTGCCATGCGCACTGTGGGTGGCTAGGGTGCGATATTCAGCAATGCTGTGCCATGGCGCAGCTCTGTTGAATATCACCCTGTCAATGCCCCAGCGCAACCAAATTGTGCTGTGCCCAGGCTTGCGCCACAGCCTGGTGCAGTCTTAATATCCAGGCCCTTGTATACTGTGCAATGCACAAATGGATTAGTCATCTTTTTTTTTTTTAAGTTAGTGCTATTTCTCCCATGGCCCCAGAGCAACCCATCAGACGCCAGCCACCCCAGCTCATCACCTCGATTTTTGTCCAGGGCTTACCTTCACACAAAGCAGTGTGGCCTGTGTGTTTATTCGGTGCAGGGCTACTGGGTGCTGCTCAGAAAACCCCTGTTTTTCTGTTTTTCTGGCCCTCTGAGGAGTGAGCATGCAGCAGCCACCACTCCCCCAGTAACTTTAACCTTCCTCTGGGAGAGGACAGCAGCCTTCCGGATGCTCCATCCTCCCCCACCCCGACTGACCCCAATAACCCAAGTCCGCATCTGATCCAGGATCGCTAGTGTGTGCAAGGTGTGGCAACCAGCACCTCAACCCTCAGCACCACTGGGATGGTGGATTGGTCATTTCCTAGAGAATAATTCCTGATCCTGTAGTCAATCACAAGCTTGGTTACACTCACGAATATTCAGGGAACTCATAATAAATGCATACTTCTCAACTGTACCTGATTTTGCCTCAGAATTTCCTGTCCCTCCTAAAATTTGTCTCTTCATGACGGATCAGTGGGGCTTGTAAGCACAAAATAATTTTAAACATTAAAGTTACAACATTGCTCTTCTTCTGAAAATGTATTTTATTGATTGATTGATTTGAAAAGTTTCACCAGGAAGGACATACAGCTCTGCAATAGCTTGTTTCCAGATGCACCTGGGGGGGTTGGGGTTACATAAGAGCAGGAATGCAAGAAACATTACATTACAGAGTGAATACAAAAAAGAACAATATGCACTTATTTTACAGGGAACCAAAATGCCTGTTCACACACAGAGCAATCTAAACTTTTCCAGATATGCCGATATAAAACAAAAGGTTTTGACAGATACAATTTTTACAGAGGACTCGGAGCATAATTCACGCAGGTGCTATACTATACATTTCCATGGTGGCAACATACCAGAGAAAGTGCTAAAACCAACCAGTTGTTACGTAGTCTGTACAGCCACAAGGGTAGGAGTATAGGTGGAACAAAGGGTGGAATGGAGACAAATAGCCAAATGCCTACACCCCTTTGGGATGCAAAAAAACCCCACAAGGTATAGACGGGGGATTGGCACAAGGGACTGGCTTGGGAGAGCTTTGTAGAAGTCCACATAGTAGAACTAGAGGGGAGAGTAGCTAGAGGGGGAGAAGGGGTTAGATGCAGTTGCAGAAGGGAGCTATGTGAAGATGGAGGTGGAGGGATAGGGAAAGTGGGAACTAAACACAGCAGATATCTAATGGGAGGGAGTTCCAGATACTTGGGAGTTGATACAAGAAGGCAGTTCACCCCGACGTGGAACACCGGGGGGGCACCATGACCCTTATTTTACATCATGACCCTTATTCTGCCAGCTTCCTGTGAGGATATCACCAGTTTTGAAGAATTGTCCCCTATTTCATTCCTTTGCCCCTGATTTTTTTCAGCCCTATCCATGATTTATAAGGTAGGAAGTTTATAAGTATGAATAAATGCAACACCACTTTAAGAGCCATTACAGAGTGCTTAGAATCATTTTTATTGTCCATTTTTAAAGCAGCAGTATTTCTTAGCAACCATACAAGGAATAATGTATGGGTGCCCATACATAACAAGGCTGTGTTTCCATCAAGGGGTTGACATACCTGCGTATGGACCTCAAGAGCAAAGCTAGAGGGTCCATGCTGGAATCTCAACCCCAAGATGGAAACACAAAGTGAGTCGTGCATGGTCACCCATATTTTATTTGTTATAGTGTATGGTTTAAAAAATGGTGGCTGACGTGTTTTTTTTTTAACCATGGTTATGATGATGCTGCGGTAGAGTGATCAGAGAAACTGAAGCAAGGCGGTAGGAATCAGTGCCAAGAAACTGCAGCTGCAGTTAATGATAGAATGTGTGCAATAAAGGATTAATGCATGACAGGGTGTGTGCCGTGCTGGGATAATGCCACGCCTGGGGTGGTAGGGCATGAGGCTGCAGGCCAAGCGCATCCAACACCCCAGGCGTGATGTTATCCCAACATGACACACACCTTGGAGTTCATTATTCCTATCATACAATGGTTCAAATAAAAAAAAAAATAGAAAAATACATTAAAAGGAGATTTTTTGTAAATTTTTGCTATGGGTAGCTGGAGCTGCCCTGTTGTGGTGTAGCTCTGCTCTCCCAACAGCAATCTTTGCCACTGATGTC
Organism: Neoceratodus forsteri; assembly: GCA_016271365.2. Taxonomy (NCBI): domain Eukaryota; kingdom Metazoa; phylum Chordata; order Ceratodontiformes; family Ceratodontidae; genus Neoceratodus; species Neoceratodus forsteri. Next base: position 925,307,354 of record CM057450.1, on the reverse strand, counting down.
AGCCTTTGTAAATCAGCCTTATTCCCTCAGGGCTTATATTGTGGTGTAGGACACAGTTTACAGCTTCTGTTTTTCTTTATTTGTGTTTCCTTAACTCACTATTCATACTGCTACTGTTTAGAAGGTTGTGCCCCTCCCGCTCCCACCAGTTACAGCCTGCCACACGTTGCTGTGATGATGCCTGCATAGGAGGAAGGGAGGGAGGGAGACACATCAGAAAATTGAAAACTTTTTGTTTAAAAAAGAAGAGAAGGAAAGTGACTTTCAGGACCGAGTGAGTGAGAGCCATTCAGTGACTGTTTCAAAACGTGGTTGCTCGCTCACTGGGCCAGGTGCGTTCGGTCTGTGCATGGGTCTCATGTATGTGCCTTTTTTAAAAGAAGAGGAACCTTTAGGGATTTTGTGAAATGTGTGAGGGTTGTGGGTGTTATTTTGCCTGGTTTTTGTCCTGGGGTTACTGTGTTGTGGCAAGGCGGGCATGGTGTGAAGCCAATCGAAAACATGCCTTTCACTTTGCTTCGGAGCAATATTTTTTTTTTATATTTTATGTGGTCAATCTATGTGGTGGGAAGCAGTCTTTTATTTCACTTGGGGAGCAGAGATTGTGAGCAGAGCGACAAAGTGGGGACCACTGAAGCTGCTTGTATCAGCGGAGAGTTTTTTTTTTTTTTTACTTTGTATGCGGTCATAAGTGTGCTGGGACTAGAGCCGTGATGTTATGTCAGGATACATCACAGGTCCAATCCCAGACTGACCACCAATCAGAGCCCTAGATTCTTTTTTGCCATGTATAATTAAGCAATAAGGCATGACAGGTTGTGGTATATCATGGGATATCGTCACGCCTCAGGTGGTTGAGCACGAGGCCGCAGTCCGAGTGCGTCCAACGACCCAAGAAGTGACAATATCCCAAGATATACCACACCCTGGAGTGCCTTATTGCTATTATGAACAGGAGTAATGGTTTTATAAATAAAAGATAAAAAAAAAACACCCTTTAAACCTGTTAAAAAAAGCTTTTTTGGTAGTGTAGGAATACAATTAGAAGACAGCAGGTGGCGCTGTTGTAGTTGGAGCTGACAGAAGAGGTAAGAGTATTGTAATGGTGTGACCTGTGAACTCTGCAACAGTGTCTTTGTCTGTCTCCTCCCACCCCCGCAGAGTAGATGATCGCGTAACAAGATTCTAAAGAGAAAATGAAGCCAACGGCCAATATCACTGGATTAGGAAGCAACGGGATTGAGAGGACAAGTGTGTCTAGCAATGCTGTTTTGAATCTATGTGTGCCTGCGAGACATGGGAATGGACGTCTGCTCAGTGTAGCCTGTGAGTGGTAGCAGGTTGGTTTTATGTGTTCCACAATGTCTTTCATGTCCGTCTGAATGTTGTGGGTCCTGGAGACAGCAGGCAATATCATTCATTCAGTGTAAACAGTTTTTTTTTGTTTTGTTTTTTTTAAATAGCGGCCGACTACAAGTCTGACTCGCTCTGGACTGTGGGAGATTAAGAACACTGCACGGTCAGTGAGGAGGCTAATGACCGGAGGTTTTCTGAAGCCACGATGATGTAGCCCGACATCATCACAGCTTCAAAAACCTTTCAGCCAATCAGCTTCACGTATTTACGATCCCAAGTTCATAATTAAGCAATAAGACACGACAGGGTGTGGTATATCATGGGATATCATCACACCTCGAGTGGTTGGGCACAAGGCCACAGGCAGAGTGCATCCAACCACCCAAGAAGTGATGATATCCCATGATATACCACACCCTGGAGTGACTTATTGCTATTATGAACCGAGGCTGATGTTTTATAAATAAAAAAATAAAACAGGTTTTAAAACATTTTATGAATGAGCTTTTAGGTGGTGTAGGAGTACATTTTGAAAAAAAATAGTTCTCAGACAGTAGAGAGCAAAGAGGCTGGTGGTGCTGGAACTTTTTTGAAGTTGTGATGATGTAGCCCAATATCATCATGGCTTCAAAGAGCTCTTGGCCAATCAGATTCCTCTATTTACGATCCTCAGTTCATAATAAGGTTTCTAAAATGTGCACAACTTTAGAACAAGCACAGCAGCTTTATAAAGTGCAGAAGTTTTTTGAGCTGCTTGAATTCTGTGCACAATAAGTTCTAACTATACACTATATAGTTTTGTTTTTGATTTTTGCAGCAATAATCTTCACCTGATAAAAATATCAAGATACTCATTTTTCTTTTACTTTTTTCATTCCTGAAGTAAGATACAAAAGTTTGAAGTTTTTAAATGTCCCCACTCCTGTGCCTCATCAGTCATGAAAAACTTAAATATCTTGGTACAATGTTGTGCTGTTTACCATCACAAACATGTGGTAGCACCATCCAAATACATCTACCACATAAATCTGGAATTTACACTGAACAAGTACCATCAGTGGAAGAGACTTGAGCCACTAATTACAAAATTACTTGTAAAAGCTGTCTTAACAATATCTGAGAACTAAAATTGCACTGAGAAAAAAATCTAAAGGTGTCACACACACTGTTTCTTGTTGTCTTGTGTATCTCTGTACTGTTGGTTCTTTGTAATTTTGAAGAAAACTCAATAAAAAGATTTATAAAAAACACTATATGATGACATTTTTTGCCAACTAACAAATACTGCTGCTTTAAAATATGGCACTGTCTTTTTGCGAGAAATTACCATGTCAGCCCTGTAGAGTGTCTGTGCATATCTATGAACCTTTTTTCACTGAAATGAGGGACACTGGCACTCTAAATAAGTGACAACGAAGGGCACTGAAACCCAGAATGAGGAACACATCCTCAAACATGGAGCTACAAGCTCAAAACACTGTGGAAACTATTGTCTTTACTTACGTAAGTTGTTTTTTTTACTAAGCATCTTGGGATACCATGAATTTCTATTCTGAAGTCTTCATTTGCAGGCCTTCCTTGTGTGAGCAGCAGCGTTTCCATGAGGGTGATATCACTGTTTGCCTAAAGAGAGGCATATCAATTTTGAGTGGTAATGTAAAATGGTAGTTTACTCACCTGGTAAAGGTGATTGTGGGGGATGGTCTCTGAGGCACTCCACTTACCTGACATCATGGGGTTGTGTACACCTGATAGGTTGTCTTGATGCACATGTGACTAGTTTTGAGGACGTCCCCTCTGAGTGTCTCTGGTCACTTCTAGTCAGTTCAATTTGTGCATCTAACATAGGTTGTCGCACTTTCCAGAGCTCCAAAGCATACAACGACCAAACAACTCACTATAAGATAGGCGAACAGCTTTTCTAATCTCTTACGTACATGCTAACACTAGCCTGTAGACAGCACAGCTTGTTCTGCGTTCTTTGATCCGTCGGTTCTATTACCAGCCTTACTATTCATTAATAGCAAGACAGGCAAGGAATCAATGTTTTTTACACTTTACTTTGAGCTACTACTATGTTATTTTGCAAATACAGGGACTATATTCACAGCCCAAACTCCAGCTTCTGTGCACCTCTATGTTTTAAGTGCTCTGGGTTCCCCTACCTAGCGGTCCCAGACGCTGACCATATCACTGCTGCTATTATATGCTACTCCAGACCCGGACCATATCACTGCTGCCATTATATGCTACTTATACTCTAACTAGCGATATTTTCTAGTCAGCAGCCACCCTAGTGCTCTGATACTCCTCCTGTAGAGGTATCAGACACTCATTATTACCCTCTGCAGCCCTATGGCTTCTACAACAACCAGCAGCCCTCCACAGTGCTCTGTGAGCCCCTGTTTCAGCGGTCTCAGACACTCATTTTACATTGTGCAGTTACCTTGCCTGGCATTAACAGTTGCTCCTCCTGCCTTGCTTGCCTCTTGTCTATGGACCCCAACAGCCACAGGCATCCTTGCAGGGCATTCCCCTCTCGTTTGGCTTCCCAACACGGCGATCCAAAAAAAATGTTATTTTATGGCCCCTCTCGGCCCACGCCTTGGCTTGCTATCCAAAACTTTCTTCCTGCTTCTTCACGACGTTATCAGAGCCTTCCTATTGGCTCTGCTACCCTCGCGAGACTCCACTGATGACGATCGCGAGACTTCAACGCAAGTCTCGCGACGTCAGACGTACACTCACGCGCTTGATCAGAAGCGCTCGCGAGACTTCTCCAATGCTCTCGCGACGTCCCTCGCGATCGAGAGCTTATCCTGGAAACGCTCGCGAGACTTAGAGGAAAGTCTTGCAACGTCCTCACAGCTACTCCTCTGTCCTACTTGCTCTACATCATGCCGAAAACGCGTCCCATGTAGCAAGGATTTCTCCCAGCGACTGAAACACCAACACTACCTAAGCGCAGCTGATATTAATCCCCAGCAACAACTGGCCTGCGCTACAGCCCTAATATAGTTAAACTATGAAAGCACAACTCAAGCACTTTTAAAGGTACAGCGCTACCTCATCAACAAGCACTCTTAAAGGTACAGCGCTACCTCATTTCAGTACCAGCCTTTAAAACAGGGGATCAGTGCAACCTTGCTGCACCATTATTAAAGATGCTGCTCATTACATGTCTCATGCTTTTGACAGCACAGTGCAGTATATACTGTTTTATCATGCCTATCATATACTTGTTGTTTTATATCTATCTCACCTGAGCCAGCACTAAGCATCTCCTTTCTGTACTTATCAGGTGACCATGCCTAGAACAAAAGCTGCAAACAATGCCATGTGCCACTGTCACACCTACACTCAGGCAGACTATGCACATCCTGCATCGAAGACACCACTACGCACACTGAGACACAAGATTCAGAGGATGACTGCTCACCTCCATCCACTAGTCACGATAACACACACCAGATGGATGCCACTAAAGCTCTACTACAAAATAACCAATTAATGCAGGCACAACAAGAAGTCTTAACAGCCATGCTACAAAAACTGACAGAACTATGTCAGCATCAGTCACCACCAACTAAGACAACACACAGACATACGCACGACAATGAACACCCCCTGCCAGAACTACAGGTAGACTCTAGTGACTCCTCCGATACGGAGGAGACCAGTCTAGAGCAAGACCCACAAACTCTCACAGCAAAGTGGTGCTTCCCAGACCAAATCCCAACACTGGTACGCCACATTATGGAAACAGTAGGGTTGAAGACGGTAACTCCAACACCCACATCCAAACTACTACCTTCCCTGCAACCTGCAGCAAAACTTGCCGATGCTTTCCCAGTCTGTGAAGCAATAGACGAGACTGTCCTAAAAGAATGGTCTTCCTCTGAACCAGCAAGAATTCCCGAAAGAAAATCATGGGACAGAATGTATCCACTGCAAGAGGATAAGCTAGCACTCTGGTGCACACCTCCTGCCGTGGACCCTCAAATTGCGGCACTAAACAGAAAGACGGTACTCCCCACTGAGACCGCTTCTGGTTTAAAAGACCCAATTGACAGAAAGCTAGAGGAAAACCTAAAGAAGACAGCTGAGTTAGCAGGCTTGGGAAGCAGAGCAGCTGTCACAGCTATCTACGCTACTAGGGCCCAACTAACCTGGCTCCAGGAAATACAGAAGAACACCCCATAAAGTCACACCAATCCACCCTATTAGAAAATGCCATACTTTCAACTAAATACCTAGCGGACATGGCAGTAGACTCACTAAAAATAAACGCCAGATCAGCAGCTTATTACTAGAGCCCGCAGATCCCTCTGGATGAAACTATGGGACGCTGATAAGGAATCCAAAGCTACGCTACACAGACTACCCTTCACAGGGAACATGATTTTCGGACAGGCCCTCGAAAAGTACCTCAAGGGTAGAGGGCGGCAGATTAATGGCCGGAGAACAGCCCGCGATCGAGTTACCTCCATCACGTCCCAGAGGCAGACAAGCGTCCTTCCGCGACAAGAGCCAGCGCCACCTACAATTTTCGGGCACCACCTTCGCCAGAACTACTCCACTCCGTACCACTACAACCGATACAGAGGCAGGGGCAACACACAAAGAGGCAGAGGAAACTACCATCGCCGCAACAATTTCAAAGCATGACTACATGCAATAAAATGAGACATGTCACTCATAATTAGGTACAGTTTAGAGGCATGGGCAGGGTGTGCCATTGAGTATCAGCTCAAAGAAACCAACCCTCCCATTTCTGAAGACAAATGAAAGAATGATTAAAACCCATTTCGAAGGCAGTTTAATTCAACTGCTAAGCAGCGGGACAATCGTCACCATGCACAAAGGATGGGGGGGGGGTCACTGTGTGTAGTGTGGACCCCTAGCATGGTCATCAGTACAACGTGACCTATATCTGACAGCAAACAGAGGAAACAGCAGGTGCCAAACGGACAGTATGGTTGGGGGGCTCAGTCAGAGGTAGCCCGCCTCCCCCACTCCAAAAGTCAGCTCCACCAAAGAATAGCGCAGCAGTTGCATTGGCGGTCGTAGCCTGACTGTTTAAAACTAGCTTCACCTGTACTCCTCCAGCCTCTCTGGCACAGATAACCTACAGGTACTTCCTTCAGCTAGCCATGACACTGCTTTTTTTTAACCTCTTACATCAATTACTCTAGGCTAGCTAGTGCTACAGTACCTTTGCATGGACGGTCGGAGGTGTCATGGCTTGGTGAGGCGCTCCTTGAAATGCGTGAGGGGGTGTGCACCCTACGTCCATACCTCTCAACCTCCTGCCTCATAAATCAGGGACAAGGCTTAAAAAAATCAGGGACAAAGGACCAAAATCAGGGACGTATCTTAAAACTTGGTGATATCCACTCAGGAAGCTGGTAGAATATGGGGCTTAGTGCAAAATGCCTTTTCTAAGGAAGAACAACTCTTTAGCTTTAATGTTTGACACTATTTTGTGCTTCCAACCTCCACTGTTTGGTCACAGAAACACAATTTTTAGGAGGGACAGAGTAAAATTTTGAGGCAAAATCAGGGACTTCCCTGAAAATCAGGGACAGTTGAGAGGTATGCCTACGTCATTCAAGGGATAAGTAACTTCTGTTTCTGATTTCCCAGTTAGTTCCTTTTAAAGTGCAGATCAGATGCACGGCTGAAGTAGTCTTGTTGTGCGACAGATTCCAAAGAAATACGGAATGTTTTGTTTCTGGTAAGTTGGTTTGATTTCTTGTTCTGTGAGGAGCAATGCTGGAATTGTAACACTTTAGCTTTGAGTTCAGTGGACAGGCGCTGAAATGTCATTTATTGTATTTGTAAAGAAGGGAATCCCCGATCCGGCGTTCTAGATTTCTATACAGCTGGCAAACATGGCGCTTGCAAAAATTCTTGAGTTTTTCCGCTTTAAAAAATATTTCCATCTTTGAAAGCGCTTTAATAACTATGTGCACTAAAATCAACTGTTATCCTTGAGTTACAGTCCGATTCCTGCTGTTAGTAGATTCTGTGTGTGTGCGAGTGAGGATTTGCTAAATGGATGGACTCACATCTTCATCTTACAGTACTTAGCCTATGCAAAAGACGTTGAGAGGGGGAACGCGATAACCGAGTTCTGATTAAAGGGCTAGACGCTAGGGCGGGGTAAAACAGAACTAAGATCACAACAACGGGAAGGGGCAGGATAAAAGAAAACATTTATATACAAGGCGGTTAGAGTGCAAATAGCCTATTCTGTGAGGCAGTGAAAACTGGCATCTAAGTATTCAAGCTTTCAAAGCGCGACTAGACAGCTTCGTTAGGCTGAACAGAGTTGAGATATAGCTGTGGCAGTTAAGCTTGAATGAGTGTCAGCATTTCAGATGGGGTATAGCTACCACTGCAGCAGGATGAATGGATGAGATGGACCTAGGCTTTCACCATATTGTAGAGAATAATGTATATACAACAAGGCTGTGTTTCTAGCGAATGGTTGAGATGACAGCATATAAAACTGGAGAGGTACATGCTGTCATCTCAACCCCTAGATGGAAACACTCACTGAGCTGTGTAGTCGCCCATATCTTATTTTTTATGGTATATGAGTATTTTTTTTTTACACTAGTGATTGACCCCCACTGAGGAGAAAACAAAAAATCATGCAATTTCTTTGTTCTGTTTCAATGATCAAAATCAAATTTGCAGACTTTTGAAAGTTAAAAGGTACACCTTTAGGCACTGGGTGGTTAGTAAGTAGCTAGGTGTGGAATAAATGAAAAATCTAAAATTGTATGACCTTTGAACTGTGCAAAATAACCGTTCGGAATGCACACAGCAATTTGGAACACACACAATGGTTTAGAATGTGCACAAGGTTTTTGAGCAGGTTGTTTTTTATACAGAACAAACGCTAACCATATACTATATTATGTTACTAAGTTGCTTGCACTTGCATACCATTATAAATCATGGCATCCTTCTTAGTCAATGAGGATTGTTTATTTCTAAACATTCCAGGTATTCTTATAACCAAACGAGGGTGTCTCATGCAGCAATAGTGTAGCACTCTGGATCTATGCAAGTAAGGTAGCATTACATCACACAGTAGCATACATTAGGTTATATTAATGCTAAGCTACTTGTTTAACTGTGTAATGTGCATGTAACATTTAATTGACTGAGTGTCAAAACAAAAAAATTAGCAAAGAAAAATTAAGGGGAGGGGTGGGGAAACAGTGCCCCCCGCTATAAGTACAATATAGCTAGTTATGAGTTTCCATGAAAATACCCTATTTCCGGGGCTGAATTTTCATGTCTTCTTTTCCTTTTTTTGAGATGTGTTGTGATGGGGATTCCACTGAAATATATGTGTGTTTTTTGGTTTTTTTTGTTTGTTTGTTTGTTTTTTTAATGAGGGGATCTGCCTCCTATCCCCTCTTAGGGGAGACAGGAGAACTGTGAAGTTATTGTAGCAGTTAAGGAAGCGGTTGTTGTGATAGCGGGTAAGGAGCAGGAGCATCGGAATTGTAAGAGCATCAACATCCAGATGATATTTTCTACAGCCTTTATTACGAACATACGAAATTTGCCAGCAGATAAAGGCCTAGAGGTCTATCAAGTCTGCTCGAATGTGCAGCTAGCACCCCTTATTCTGCAGCTGCCCCCCCTTCCACCCTTCCCCTTCATTGACCCTCCCCCTTGTCCTGTCCCATCCTCGTTTAAAGCAGTCCACTGTTCTACTGCATACCACTTCAGCAGGTAACGCATTCCACCCAGCCACCACCCTCTCTGTAAAAAAGTGTCTCCTCCTTATTATATTTGCTCTATAAACAATTTGAACAGTGTGTGGAATTGTGCCTTGGCTATTTCTTTATCAAGATATGGATCATCTGTACAGATAAGCCTCATAACTTTTCAAGTTCTTTAAGTTTGATTAAATTTTTTTTTTTTTTATGGAGTGGTTGAACAGCTACTTGGTGAAACCTTATAACATAATGTGAACTCTTTCAGCTATTTTAGTCCAGTGAAGTGATTTGTGTTATGGAGTCTATAATATTTCTGAACCACTCCAGCAGCACCTCGGGGCAAGTTTAAATGCTGCAATTAAATGTTCCTGTTTTTTTATACTTCTTTGCTTTAGACCAGGGAAAGAGGATTGTCTGGATCTCTCGGCTCACTTTCTTCCTACTATTCTAAATAGAAACATGTGGTTGTTGAAATCTAGAGGCTACCTAAGGAGGGTGAGGAAATTTGAATGATTACTGGACTGAGAGCTATACTGATTATGGAGCTGGGGGGAGGGTGGGGGAGGCTATCCATATTGCTGACTTGGAATTTGGATTCTGAGGGCTCTCAGACTGTTTTCTGGGGCCCCTGATATCCAGTCCTTCTACTCTGGGGCCTGGATGACTTTTGGGCATTGATACACAAGAACTCAGCCATTTGAGCAATTTAAAGGCAATCTGTGGTATGCCTTTCAGAGGAGGGTCAGAGAGTTCTCTTTCTCTCTCTCTCTCTCTCTCTCTCATCAGTCCTCCACCCCATGGTCCTAGCTTATTAAATACTGGGTCAATCAGGGGGTCCTGGCTGGGTCAGATTTTGCTGCTGAGGTGCTCCAGTCTTGACCTCATTGGAGAATCTAACAGGGAGACCCTCTGTATCTCTGCAGGAGGTCCCCTCCCCCCCCATACCATCCTAACAGCTCTAAGTTAATGCATGGGAGATTTTGGGTCCAGCATATAACAAACTTGAGCAGCTTATGTGGATGGCATCATCCATGCAGAGTAGTGGGTGCATTAAATCTCCCCACATGGGGAAGTAACTTGGGAGTTTTTCTGTATATGGTTATACGTAACTATGCATGGGGATGTAAGAAAATGCCTGTTGCGCCTTCTTTCTTTCTAAGTTATTTCATTCAGATGTATGAGGTTTCAGTGGGTTTGGGAAGGGAATGTTTTGACAGTTGTTTGGGGGGGTGGGATAGAGGAGACAAGGGGAAATGTTATGGTTTTGAAAAGTTTAAAAGTCAGCTAATAGTGATAGGTATTATTGCAAGTTCCTTGCCTATGTAGTATTCTTGGAAGTTATGCAAAATAAGAATATAAGTGTAAAATGGCATCACTAAGGTTTTTTCATGGAATGTTAACAGCCTAAAGATGATCATCAAGAGGAAAAAGTTATGGTCCTACCTAAGGAAAGAAAAAGGGGATGTGGAATGTCTTCAAGGAATACATCTTACCAAACATGAACTGGATAAACTGAGGAACTCATGGGGAGGGATCTTGTTGTGGGCCCCCTTCACTTCCCAAGCCAGGAGGTAGCTATATGGTTTAAGCCATCCCTGAGACTTAAGATACACTCTCACATCTCTGACCCATTGGGGAGATATGTCCTGGCTGATGTCACGATAGAGGAGAATAGATTCAGTTTAATATCCCTATATGGCCCTTACATCGACTGTCCCAAGTTTTTCAACCATCTGGCAATATTGCTGGCCACATTTCCCAACAATATCATAATGGTGGGGGGGATTCAATACCTTTTGTAACCCAGTACTGGATCATTTGGGGGTCCACTCCCGCCCTCCTTCCAGAAGTGCTTCAGCGCTAAAACAACTGGCACAAGAGAGATCCTTGATTGAAGTATGGACGTTTTTAAATCCTGACAAATCATAATTTTCAGTTTATTCCCATGTCCACCATGTGTATATACAAGTTGAGTATATGCTGGTCTCCGGGGCCTGATCAGAGGTAACCGTGAAGTATTACATGGACCAATGGTGGTCTTGGACCACCCTCCTTTGACGGTATCTCTGACGCCTGGTGTAGGAGTGCCTCCCTTGAGGCAGTGGAGGTTAGACCCTGCCCTCTTGAAGGACAATAATTATATCTTGCAGATGTCTGGTATGATACGAGAATTTACTGCAACAAATAAAGCTGAGGCCACATCCTCTATAAATACTTGGGAAATGTTAAAAGCTGCTATAAGAGGGACCACAGTATCCTATGTGACTCATAAAAAGAGGCAAGACATTAAGGAAGAAGAGAGGTTAGAAGAAGAAGAAGAGGTAAAACTTAGGGAATCTCATCTTATAGCCTGGGATAAAGATGATAGTGTGTCTGATATGAGAAGATTAAAAGGCACGCTCAACCAGCTTGCTTCCAAAAGAATAGAAAGGGATCTTTGATTATCTAGAGCCAGTTTGTATTTTGTGAGAGATACAGCAGGCAAATGGTTGGCATGGCAGATTAGAAAGAAACAGGCAGAGAGGGTTATTCTTAAGATCCTAACCCCTGATGGTCAAGTTTGATCTGACCAGACTTGGATAAATGAGTCTTTTCAAAAGTTTTATAAAACCCTATATACCGTACAAGTCCCTCATAATGCATCCCCAGGTAACTTCCTTAAAAACATCCCCCAGGACCAGATGGCATCCCTTCAGAATTTTATAGAGTATTTTGGGGAAAGCTCTCTCAATTAATGTTCCTTATGATACAGGAGAGCTTGTAGACTGGATGCCTCCCATTTTCACAGACACTCACTACCATCATAGTGTTGCCCAAGCCCAGGAAGGACCTATTAAATGTGGATCATGTTGTCCTATATCATTACTTAATGCTGACTGCAAAGTAGGTGCAAAAATACTGGCTACCAGACTGAAGAGGGTTCTCCCAGGCGTGGTGCACCCTGTTCAAAGTGGTTTTGTAAAGGGTAGGCAGCCTAAGCATAACATACTTCAAACGTTAAGTATTATGTCACACTGGATGGAGAGGGGGTAGATTGCAGTCAGGGCCTCTTGGCATTAGATGTCGAGAAGGTATTTGATTGTGCCAAATGGCCCTTTATGTTCACGGTCCTTAAAAAAAAAATTACATTTTGGCCCCTGTTTCTGTTCCTGGATCTCCATTTTGTACCAATCTCCCAAAGCCCAAATTCTCACTAATGATCTCATGTTCCTCATATTTTCCCTCACCAGAGGGACAAGACAGGGATGCCCACTGTCTCCTCTACTATATGTCTTGACCATTGAGGCTGTGGCCGCTGCCATACAAATACACCCTGACATTCAGAGTTTTAATTTTAAAGGGAATACACATGTCATCTCTTTATTTGCTGATGATGTGTTTTTATTTTTAGTTAATCCTGATAAGGCCCTCCCCACTTTTAGAGACCTCTTTAGGGTCTATGGTCCCATTTTGGGCAGTAAAATAAACTGGGTGAAAAGCAAATGGCTGCCTTTGATAGGGAGAAAGACACAAATCCAGATTCTTAATGAAGTTATTTCACCTGTAAAATCTTTAAAATACTTGGATATTACTTTAACGAGTAAACTCCCCCAACTGGCTGAACTTAATTATAAACCACTATTGCAGACCATTCAGGAGGAATGTGGCCGGTAGACCTCTTTCCCTTTAACCTTTATTGGCAGGGTTAACCTCATCAGAATGTGCATTCTTCCACAGTGCCTTTATTTATTTCAAACTCTTCCTATATATGTTCCAAACAAATATTTTAAATCCCTCAGAAGTTATATTACATCTCTCCTTTGGAGGAATCTGAGACCCCGCATCAAAAGAGAAATATTATGGCAACTGATTAAAAAGGATGATCTGGGTCTACCAACTTTTGGCTATACTATTTAGCTGCTTAGTTGTCCTATATGGTAGACCTAACTGAAAAAAATAATGATCTGAGGCGGGCCTGAGTGGAGCTGGAGGAGTTAGATGGTCAGACCCTGTTGTCCCAGGGGATGTTTGCCCCAGCCTTGGTAAGGAGAGTGGTGCGAAACCTATGTACCAGGGGGACTATGAGGGATGGGCTTGACACACACAAACTTTTGGGACACCCATTGTCCCTATCACCAGAAATATCAATAGAACATACCCTTTGGGAAACAAATAAAGTCCCTGGACCAATCAAGTGAGTTTTAGACTGCTGGAGAGAAAAAAGGGTATATCTACTGGCCCATCTCTATCACCATGATGATTTTGATACTTTTCAGCAACTCTCTCGACATTATGGTCTACACACTTCGTATTTTTTTACATACCTACAAGTACAATCCAAGCTGATGGCAATGGGGGGGGGATGGCATTCCGATCCTTAAAAGATCCCCAATTTAGGACATTTTTTGCTGGGGCCCAGGCCATGTTTGCTACAAAACCATTTTCTAAGTGCTACAGACTTCTTCTGGGTTCCCTACCAGACCACCTCTCCCACTTGCATCAGGTTTGGGAGGCTGACCTGGAACCCATTCATCTCATTTTTGGGGGGGGGGAGGGATTGGGACCAAATTTTTCAGAAGGGCATGGAATGTTCAGTCAGCAATCATAGTAACATAGAAATTGATGGCAGATGAGGACCGCAAGGCTAATCCAGTCTGCCCATTTTTTTCTACCTTACGAATGTGCCATAGGACTTTACTCTGTCAATGGCCTATTTATTCATACTCATCTGATTGAGAGCAGTCCATTTTAATATTCTGCATCGGACATATTATACACCAGCACTAGCTCACAAAATTAATTAAACACAACCCACTGAATGTCTTAAATGTGCGGTACATCCTGGTACTTTCTTCCATGTGGCCTGTTCCTGCCCCCAAATTCTTTCCTTTGGGAAAGAGTTAAATACTTTGCTCTCTAAGGTGTTAGGAGTTTCTCAGGCATTAGATGCATCAGAAATATTACTGGGTCTCACTGGTAGGAGATCCGGGGGGAAGCTGGGGGAACACCCACTATGGCATCTAGGAATAATGGTTGGTAAACTTGTGATGACCCAGAACTGGTGGTCTAAGACTCCCCCTTCAGTGGCCCACTACAGCATACACAGTATTCTGCCACTGGTCAACAGGAGAGATATTGCCAGATATGGAGGCCTTTAGAAAAGGCTTTGGGGACCCCTTGGTTTCCAGCCTTTTAAGGCGAGTAAAGGTCAATTGACATTCCATGGCAATAATGTTCTTTCTTGTAAATTCGAACCTAGAAGTACTGCTTTCCATCTCAGCGGGGACACCTATCAGTATTTTTTCCTCCATTTTATGCAGGATATAATAATTCTTTGAAGTGTCTGTCTACATACTCTGTATCTCATTTGATCCTATTTATACTGTGGTTGGAACTTACCATGTATTTTGTGAATCTTTGTTAAAAATTTGTGAGTTGTAAGTTAAGCTGATTTAATAAATAAAGTTAAAAAAGAAAGTTGGAAATTCATTATTGAAATATATGTAGTAATAAAGAAAATGGGATGGAACTGAGTATAAATCCTACTTTTATTTCAAAGTTTTCCTGATGCTGTCAGGGGATCTTTAATATTCTAGTTAATTACCACCTGAGTGTGTAATGCTCATGCCACATGCCCCTAGGAGTTGATTAACCTGAACATTAGCATAACCCCTGTTGCTATTATAAAAATAAAACATAAAACTGTGTAAAAATTGCACCTGTTTTTATTTATTCACACCAAGCATGAGATATTTAGTTAAATAGTCCCTCCACTGACCTTGGAATGCTTTTTAGAACTTCTAAGCATGCCTTGCTGCTCATTCCCATGCTGCATATGTTCTTGAGCTCTCTTTCAATCTCCATTTAGTCATTTATTTATTTATTTGTGTATTTATTTCATTTTTGTTGATTGCGAAAGGAGGGCTAGACAATTCTGCCCATTTTCAACCTCACCCTCGGGTAGGGGGAGATACAGATGGTAACTAACTAAAATTTAACCAGATTAAGCAGTTGGTGATATTTTTCCATAGACAGCATGTGAGCAAAACACCTTAATTGGGATCTTAAATTAAATACTGTGAAACATGGCTTATAATGTACTAGTCTATAGTGTTTTTTTTCCTACTTTTTTTTTATCATATTTTTCCGCTGTTATCCCCAAATCGCCAGCAGGTTTTCTGACACTTGTACACCTCTAGCACATCCCCGTCAAAACCTCTCTCCCTCACAGTGTACTCTACTCGGTTTACAAATGATGTCACACCAAGAATAATATATAACTGAAGTATTGGATGTACTCCACTCTGTGAGTGGAGTTCATCCAATACTTTGGTTATATTTGATACTTGGTCCTTTCTACCTAGAGAGTGAGTGAGTGTTAAATAAGTGTTCAGATACCACTCTAATTGAAACAGATTTAAAACAAAGCAGCCTGTGATCAAACAGTTTATTTTTGTTTTCAGATTGATTTTAAGTGTCATGGTTTTTGAGTCTCTGCAAAGTTCTTGTTTGTGCCTGGTCTAGCTTGTGTGTTGGTGGCTTGAGTTCTATAGACAGAATCAATTAAAAATGTAGGGTATCACTAAGAAAATCGTTGTTCAGGTAATCAGGCTCTGCATGCATAATAAAAGATTAACACAGGACTCTCATAATGCTGACAATGAATCAGATTGCAGAATTCCTGATGCCCATTTTATAATTGGCTGTAGTGTGGTTTGAACCAGTGACTACCTAGATCCCAAGCCGATGCTCTAACCACTCTACCTCTAAACTTTAAATTATTGGCATCAGTCCAGCAGGTCACTCAGTCTAGTCTGTAAATATTTTATTGTCATTTTTTATTTTGTATACCTTTCTCAGATTTTATATAGTCCAGGGTGCCCTAAGACCACAACAATAACATTAGCTGATGTAACCCCCCTTTGAATGGGGCTTACCTTTGGCTCACTCCAGAGTAGTGCTGCTGCTACCTTCCACTATGCTGCTCTAATACCCTGGTCCCAGTCAAAACTGCAACTGTGGGATTGGGGGCTGGGCTCACTCTTTCTTTCTTTCTTTCTTTCTGCACCCCCTTCACCATGGCGAGTGAGCAGCCTCGCACCTTTACTTACCTGGCGCCTGTGGCAGTGGAGCAAGGAAATATGCTTTGGATTTTGGCTTTTTCCCTTCAGCACAGCCATGTCACAGACACCTACAGCTTCAACCACTCAAGGACTTTGCTCATCTGGCCTCCTGGACTGCATTCGGAGTTGGGGAGCACAGAGAAGTGCTGCACCATTCTTCAGCTCTTAAAGTCATGCAGCAGTCACAGCACCACTGCAGTGTACAAAACTGCTCATATATGAAGCACAATTTTAGCAGCATTCACCTGTCTTCAATTCACATCCACCCCCCCCATCCCTCCAGTCCCACTGGATGGCAGCAGGGACCGAGAAGTGCCAATCCTGATGGCTGGGAGCCACACAAATGAATGAAAATAACTTTCAAAACATCAAGGCAACAAAAGACAATGTGGGGGCTGTAATGTTGTCATCCTACTAGCCCACAACATGGGATCGTATGGCAGCACATAGTGCCCGGGAAAAACAGTCAATCCTTGAGCTCAGCTCTACAGAGCTGCAATTATAAGCTGCTCAGGATTCAGAGGACTCTGTGTGCATGCTTTCCCAGACAAGCTGACAGCCACTGAGAGCAGTGGGATTAATATAAATTATGAAATGGGTATTAAGAATGATGGTTCCTGATTGGTCAAGAAAGTCGCTCTTAGCAAAATGGACTCTGCACCTACCGCGTGACCTAGGTTTGGGAACGAGCCCAAGGCACTGGAGGGCCAGCTGAGAGAAGGAGGCTTGAGCATCTGTGGAACCGCTCACCTCCTCTGGGGCGCTTGGTGCTTTTGACTGACCTCTGGTGGAAGCTGGCAGCATGGCAAGCCCAAGCTTAGATTCAGGGTGGGGGGGGGCATGACAGATGTTGGTGCATGCACCTTGACATCTAGGGAATATCATTCTTCTGAAAGAAAAAAATGGAAAGCACAATCCCAGCACACCAGGTTGACGGAGCACCCAACACTGACCCTGATCTCTCCTGCCTGTTCTGCAGCTCTGGCATTCCGATGAAACATCAGATTATATGGCATGACACACATCTTCCAGTCCCATTCTCAGCAACAGATCTTCGGTAAATACCCAGATTCTCTCTCTCCCCAGTCTCACACATTCTTTTGCTCCCAATTCACAAACAGCCCTACTTTAAAAAAAAAAAAAAAAACTCTTTCATGAAGCACAGGATGTACATGGCTGCGTCTGTGTCTGGCGCACACCACACCAGCAACAGCTGCCGATTACCTTTTTTTTTTTTTTTTTAAACATCAAGCTGACTGGTAATTCATAAATTTGCCTGCTCTGCCCTGATCTGAATGCTGCAGTCCAAGCAGTGAACTGGAAATGAATGCAGCCTGCCCTGACTCCACACTGGCGTAGTAGCCTGATCCGAGGGACAGCCCCAAGAAACACAAGCTCCTTTGCCAGGACACACTAATGGCTAAAGCCACTGCCTGTCCTCCCTTTCCCTTAGTACTGCTTAATGCAACATTGGCACCACCTGCTGGCAATCAGAAAAAATGCAGCATTCAGACTGGATTATTTTTTGCTTTTAAACTTATATTTTACAATTTTTTTAAATACTTTTTTCAAAATTTAATAATTCAATAATAATTTTAAAATACTGTCTACAGTTTACTAATAGGAACACGTTTTATAATCACAATAAGGCACTCCTGTGGATGCGTTATGGTGTGTTAATGGCCCTTCTTGGGTGGTTAAAACACTCGGCTTCACCTCATGCCTGAGGTGGGCTGTTATTCCACCATAATGCACCCCCTGTCATGCCTTATTGCTTAGTTACGTATGGCAAGCCAGCCAATGGAAATTGATTCTGAGATGGAGGTTGTTAGAAAGTTTTAGATTTGTCTGGAAGACAGAGAGGAGTGAGATGTGAGTGATTTCAGCAGTCAGCCACCGGGTGGAGAGAGCTGTTTAAAAGCCTTTGGAAAGGTCAGGAGAGGAGAACCGAGCATCCCAAGGGACACTCACCTCCTCCAGGGAGGATGGGCAGCAAGATCCATTGTGATACTGCCACCAGTGCAGTCTGAGTGGAAAGAACATGTAAATAACCTGCATCTTGGGAATCTCAAAGAGTGGTCAAGAACATGGCAGTTGGGGTTTAGTGCCAAAAGGTGAAAAATCATGCACCTAGGGAATAGGAACCCAGGAACTGAGTATAGGAAGGGAAGGAGGTACTGTCAGTCACTAAGCAGGAAAGAGTCCCTTGGGTTATCATGTTTGATGGCTTCAAAGTGGCAGGGCAGTGTGGCAGAGCAGTGGGTAGGGCCAGTGAGATGCTGGAATACATAGAGAGAAGTCTGTCCAGAAGGAAGAGGGAAGAGGTGAGACTCCAACAAGAGTATTGTTTCCAGGTTTGGAGGCTGTACCTCAGAAAGGACATAGACAGGGCAGAGGTAGTCCAGAGGAAGGCAACACAAATGGTGCAGGGGTTGCATCAAAAGCTCTATGAGGAGAAACTGAGGTATCTCAACATGTATACCCTAAAAGAGACGAGAGTTAAGGGGGGGACATGATAGAGACCTAAAAGTACCTCACAGAGGCAAACAGGTTGCAGGAGAGGATACTCTTTTACAGCGCCAGAACCAGAATGTATGTGATGAAGCTGGGGGGTGGGGCTCAGAAGGGATGTGAGGATGTACTTCTTTACTGAAAGAGTGATAGACACCTGGAACAGACTCCAAGCAGAAGTGGTAGAGGTGAAAGCAGTGATGGGTTTCAAGTATGTATAGGATGGTACAGGGGAATATTAGTAAATAAGCAGGGAGGAGGGAGGTCTGCCAGAGACAAGGTAGGGCCTGCGGAGACAGACTAGGCAGGGACCATCTAGGCAGATTCAGGGTGAGCCAAAGCAGTACTTATCTGACAGCAAATTCTGTTTCTATGTTTCTGTGTATTCAACTCAAGTCATAAAAGACACTATAAAACACACAAGAGTGCCTGATGGTGGAGAACTTTAAAACCGCTCTAAAAATGTACTTATTTGACCTTGCCTTTCCAGATTACTGATTTTTGCTGCAGGATTGATTAATTTTTATGTTTTTAAGTAAGATATTTATTGTGTTTTTATTGTATAAATGCTATGATCAATGCTAACAGTGATTTTTATAAATAAAGTCGACTTGAACTGACTTGAATGTTACACAATAGTAATAGATTCTGAGAGGAGGTCTAAACCTCACTCTCAGGTTCTTGACAATATCGGGAATGCAAGTAATCACAGACACATTGCATTAGAGTAATAAACTTGTTTATTACTACCAAAAGGATAAAATCACAGTTGCCCTAAGCAGTTCTTACCAATACGAACTGGGAGCCAGTGCTAAGTGTTCCCTGTACCTCGAGGTTTCTTTGTGTCTCTTGGGATCTCCGAGGTACAAGACTTAGTGTCTCACATTATATACCTATGATAATTACTATGGTTACTGTACTCCATGACAACTCAGTTGGTGGCCAGCTGTGATGGACAGCAGAGGGCTGTGCCGGTCACCAGTTTGAGGATGGGGTGGGGGAAGTGAGGTGGTGGAGCACTACCTGCTGGGGTAGGGGGTTGGGTGTCTGCTAGACACCAGGGAATGGGTTTCAGTGTCATTTGCGGACGATCAGAGATAGGGAGGGGGGTCCACTAGACACCAGGGATTGGGCTACAGTGTCATTTACTGACAGTCAGGGATAGGGAATGGGTCTGCTAGACACCAGGTAATTGGTTTACGTTTAATATGTGGGTGATCAGGGATGGGGGGGTCACTGGACACCTTGGAGTGAGTGGTATAATATTTTACATTGTATCAGGGATGGGGGAATCAATGGATAGAGAGGTTGTTTTTTTCATTGTAACAGGTGATTGGGGACAGGGAGGGGGGACCACAGCCCGGCGCACTTGGGCCACTGCGCCACAAGCAGATGAGCCTATGATGGGCATGCAACAGGCCCATTACCACCCTGCATGCCCAATGGGCTCATCTGCATGCTTGGGCTGAATATTGCCATAGGGGCTGCAGTGCTAACCAGTATGTGTCGCACTTTACCCTTATGGGCAGTCTTCAGCCCAGTGTTCTGGTAGCAAGGCGCACAGCATGGCAACTGATATATTTGCACCACGCTACCATGGCCCAATATTCAGACAGATTGCATGGTCTGTTGGGATCACACTATCTGTTTGTCGAGTCAGAGCCGGTCAGCCCTATTTTGTGTGTGGCGCACCTGTTTGTGCCGCACAGCTGGCCGGCTTTGAATATGGGACAAATGTGTGTCCAAGCATAGTTGTACATGTAATTTCAGGCTGTATCTACAACTTTTATGTTGCTGAGTGCATTTGAGGTACAGCACAAGCCTGTTATAACAGATGTATCTGTGCACACAACCTTTATCCATTATATCCAATGTTCTATCCAGAGACAGATGGAGTACCTATGTGTTAGGTGTGTCCATATGAGAGCAGGGGATCAGAGTGAAATTAGAACCTATTATAAAACTTAATAGGTTAATCAGAAACCTCCTGACATATATGTTTCTGGGTATCCCATTATGTGAGTGACTCAAATTGAGCAACTCGGTTTGAACGCCTATGGTGTGAGTGACTGTAATAGGGTAGCGCAGCATGGTAAGAGCAAGAGTTAGAGGAGAAGAACAGTGCCTGAAGAGTACAGTGAATGGAAGCAGGAGGTATAGGGAACGGGTATATGGGATGTAGTTTGGCCAGGTAGTTCCCAGCTGACCGTTTGGCCTTGTGGTGAGAGTGCATGCCTCCAGTGTGGGAGAAACCAGGTTTGGGGCTGGCCAGGCATGTATGCATAATACTGTTTTTGTGAGTGTTAGGCACTAAAAATGTTTTTTACCATTCCCCAATCTCCTGGGTTTGTGGTAAACAGACCCCCACCCTCCTGAATGTGGTCCCCTGTGATGACTTGAGTTCCACCCAAATAGCCCCCTCCTGAGCTCTCTCCAGTACCCCAGTGTCAGGCCCCCGGAGTTGATTATAATAATAAAGAGGGGTGCAGGGACATAACCCTTTGTATAAAAAGTTTAGTAAGTATCTCACCCGGAGTGTGTGTTGCGGACCGTCACTCATTGTGGGTCCGCTGTTGTGCTTACTCAATGCTTCTGTTTTCAGTGATGTGCACTCGCTGATGTGTCTGTCACGATTCTTTTTTCACTGTTATGATATAGAACCATGTTTCTGTATTATGTGTGTTTATTAAGTTATTTAACTGTCAGGGAGTGTGAGCTTTTTTAAGGACGTTTATTGTAGAAAATAAGAAGATAGTAACTCTAGTGGCTAGATATTGGGTTTCTAGGACAGTAAGAGCAAATGCAATAGTACTATAAGGGTTTTGTTGAAATATAAAATTTCATTTTAGGATAATTAATAAAAGTTTATGCAGCTTGTGGAAAATTGTTTTGTTAGAAATGTAATCTCTGTAGCTCATCCATCTAAATTTTACATTTGCTAAATCTGCTCACCAGCTCTGCACACCCACCCACCAAAAAAGCATTACAAATGCCCATAAAAGCTTTAAAGGGCCCATTATACGTAATGTTTCTGCCCATTATAACCAAGGAAAACTGCAATGGATTTGATCTATTTGGTTTGGGGAATCAGTTTTTGTCTGCTGTAACCAACTGTCCATTATAACAGTGTCCGTTATACATGGAGTGTTCTGTATTTAATTAGTTTCTTGAGGATCCCAACATCTTCTGAGTGTATATAGAGAATTTTACAGTATCTTCTAAGGTTAGGAGTACATTGTAGAGGATATCCCCTAACAAATGGTTCTGCATTTGTCAAAAAATGGACAATGTATTATAACATGAGTCAAGCTTTTTTATGTGGATTACAAGTGCAACCGTTTTTATTGATCAACTACAAGTCTTTATAAAAGGAAAAATACATGAGATTAAAAACATAAAAATAAAAAAAACTACATTTTTAAAATTTAACATAATTTTTGATTTGACAGGGATTTTCGAACTTGTATTGTTTCATTGTGTCAAGGTTTTTAGGATGCTGAGAGCCCTTAGTTGATATTCCTTTAATTTGTTTGAATTTCAGGTACCTAGCTAAATTCGTCATAATCTATTTCACACGTTTCTAGCTCTAACTGAATTCTAGCTCTAGTGTTTCTAAATGGATAAGGTCACTGTAAAAGGCCAGTAAACCTTAAAGTAAATTTATATACTAATATTTACACAGTTGCTATTCCCTGCTTACATACTCCTTCATAAATGTAATGTTGCAAGAAACCCACACATTTTTTGGAAAACATCTGAGTTCTCTGTGTTGAATAAATACAGAACCATTTGTTTAGGAGGGAAGCCAAGACCCCTCCCCCCAAAAATAAAAACATCAGAGCCACTCCTGTCTTCTTGCTGAGTAAAGTGGACATAATAATAAGATAGGTTTCAGATTATCCTCATTATTTGTATTACATTTACAATACAGGCTATTATAGCCTGATCTTTGCTGGAAAAAAATTATATAATTTGAATTGTAGAGTTCCAGCCAGAATCTTGTGAAAAGCTAACCTTTGAGAAGGATTCGATAATATTCTTAAATATGGTTCCAACGGACATTTAGTTTTTAACTGTTTGTACCATTTGAAATATTTAAACTTTCTAAATGTTCTAGATCCTTAACTATGGCTGTGTCCCTTAATCTTTTTTTAATTTGTAATACTATTTCCTCCTTGGGCTGTAGGTAAATCTCATGTAAGAGTTGACCGAGTCCCAGTGGAACTAGTTCCTTTTTAATTATTTGAATGTATGGGGAAGTGAACCCCCGTGTAGAATATTTCACGTGTTCCTCCATACGTATCCTGGGCAGCCATGAAGGCTGTAATTGAAATAATGTGAATAAAAGCATTATGGCCCCCATATTCCAAGCCCTGTAGTGCACCATGCATCTAGATGCACTGCCCAAATGAAATGGTCCGGCGCAAAAAACTGCTATATTTAAATGAGATATGTGATTGCATATCTTGTCTGAATATTGCAGGTAATGTGAGCAGCATAATGGGGGCCTCTGACAATGCATCCCCCTGTCCGGCCTGAATACCTGGAATGGGGATGCGTGGTGCATCTTGGGGATACACTGTGCCCAAGTTCCAGATATTCGGACCAAAACATGCATATGGGGCCACTAGGCATGCAAGGCACAAGGGGGCCATTTGCATGTCATTATGGCCTCATTTGCATGTCTAGAGCATGGATGTACCCGGCAGGGACACTGTCAGCCAATGGGAGTGTAGTGCATACAGTAAGCTGTCATTCAGTGACAGCTCAGTCAGTGGGCAGCCATGGAGATGTGTGGTAGGCTGTGCTGCCCACCGGCTTCATGGCCATGCTGGGACAGTGGAGTGGGGTGGGATGTGGGTTCCTGAGTGGGTGGGGGGTCCACTAGTCAACCAGAGATTGGGTTTACAATTATTGTGATGATTGGGGATCGGGGGTGGGGTGGTGGGAACAGTACACTTTGGGAAGCATGTGGGGCTGTCTATGATACACCGCACAGGGATCCTGGTCCTGGTTCGATTATGGAATGTGCATTGAACCAGGATCCAGGACCGGCAGTGCCTTTGTATTTTGGTATGATCATGCTAGGGGGATGGGAGGGGGTATCACTAGATTACCAGGGTCTATAATTTGGGGGTTATTTCAGTACGATCATGTTACGGGAGGAGGGCCCACTAGACTACCAGGCAATTGGGGTACAATATGTATGAATATATGCAGAGATCGTGTTGGGGATGGGAGGGGGTACCACTAGACTACCAGGGAAATGTGGATAGGTATTTAATATGATACGAGCGGGGTTTGGGGATGGGGGATGGCTAGCCACCCAGGGGCTGGTGGCTGCTGTGCTGCTATGTGCATTACAGCAGCCTGCCTGCCTGCGGGTGGCTACCAGTTAGGTGTGTTTTTTTACATGCCTAACATTTTGAGGAACACCTCTGAGATGTGCAGGCAGATGCACCGCACATCTCAGCTGAATATGGGATGTGCTGCATATTCATGGGCACACCTCCTGGAGATGTGCCGCATATATTATCACTGCACTTTCATGCTGTCGGGTATGTGCAGCACATTTCCACCTTTTGAATATAGACTGCAGTGCATTTCTTGAGATGCGCTGGCACATCTCAGTAGTGCCAGTGCATCTTCTTTGAAAATGTTCCCCTATCTGTCTTTCCTTTATCAATGTTGTCAAATTATATTGTCCAAGCTCCAGTTTTAAAATTTCCCCTGGGACTGATTGTGGCAGCATTAATAAATATTTGGCAGAGACTGCAGGAAGGTCCAACAAGGCTGGAGACATGGTCTGACACCTGGCAACTTGGTTTCAATGCCACAAAATGTATGGTGCTGCATTTCAGGGCAAAGAATCCATAGAGGAGCTACCACCTGGGGGGGGTGCAGCTAGCTGTGACTGAGGAGGAGAAAGATCTGGGGTGCTCATTACGGGAGCAATGAACAACTCGGCACAGTGTAGAAAAACAGCAGCAGTGGCCGACAAGATGCTGGGTTGTATTACAAGGGATACAACCTCTAGGAAGAGGGAGGTGATTCTGCTGTTATACAGATCGCTAGTCAGACCCCACTTGGAGTACTGCATTCAGTTTTGGCACCCTTACCTAAAGAGGGACATTAGATTGTTGGAAGGGGTGCAATGCAGAGCAACAAAGATGATCCAGGATCTGGGGGAGTTACCATATGAGGTTTGACTAAGGGAGTTGAACATGTGCTCTCTGGAGGACAGGAGGGACGGGGGGGGGATATGACTGAGACCTTTAAGTACATGAGAGGAATAAACAGGATAGGCACGGAGGGACTGTTCAAGGGGAGGGTGGAGAGAAACACTCAGGGTCATGACATGAGATTGGCAGGTGGAAAGTTTAGGAGGGAAATGAGGAGGCATTTCTTCATGGACAGGGTGGTAGCAAAGTGGAACACACTACCAGCAGAGGTGGTGCCCTGTAAAACAGTGAGATGCTTCAAGAGGCACTGGGATAGGGCAAAAAGGAGGGTCATGGGAAGGGGGTAGGGTCGGAGGGGTAGCTGCAGAGTAGGGGCGCTAGCTACAAAATCGAGCAGATTCAATAGACCAAATGGCCTTTTTCTACTGGCAGTTTCATATGTTTGTATGTTCGTATCTGCGCACTTTGTTTAAAATGACTTCAAGCGTTTTCACTTCGTTAATGCCCAAATTTCTGCCCCATATAAAATGTTGGCTTTTATTTTAGCATTGACTACTTTTAAGGCACCTGTCACTGATCCATTGCCTAGCCTAGCATTAAAACTCTTGAAAGCAGAAAAAGTGGTTTTCAATTTTGTCTGAAGTAAATTTATCTGTAATTTTCATTGGCAATTTTCAGCTAATCTGATTCCTGGGTAATCGTAATATTTTGTTGTTTCAATTCTGTTTTTAAGTATGTATAAATTGTGAGGTTTTTTTTCCTTTATTACCAAAGATTACCATTTTTGTCTTGTTTTTGTTAATAGTAAGCTGATTTTTACTGCATAATGCTGAGAACTTATTTACCTTTCTCTGCAAACCTGAAAATGATGTAGATATTAAGATAATAGCATCTGCATAGGCTAGGCAAGGAATTTTCTTTCCTTTAATTGATGGAGAATGGTATTCTGGGTTCTCCAGATCCTGTATGATGTCACTAATGTATACATTAACCAGAAAGGGTGCCAACAAGCAACCCTGTCTCACACCTCAGTTGGTCTTAATTTGTGGGGGGGGGTTAGTGCACCTTTCCGATTATACTGTATTGCTATCCAAGTATTTGTATGTAAGTTTATTAATATTTTTAGCAGTATTGAATCTATATTTAAACTTTTGAGTTTTCTTCAGAGTAGGGTACGACTTACAGTCAAAAGCTGAACTAAGATCTATAAAACAACAAAAGAGTTTAGCAGCTTTTTTAATGTTAACGTATTTCCATATTAAATTAGGTAAAACAAAGCAGTGTTGAAGAATAGAGTGGCCATGTCTAAAGTTATTTTGATACTAAGTATTTCCTTCTCAGTTAACAAATCTTGTAATCTCTGAATGATTATTTTTGTATACAGTTTTTGTGAGTTATCTAGTTGACTTATTGGCCTATGCATCCTGGGATCTAAAGAATTGCTTTTTTCCAAATAATGGGAAAATTACTGTATGCTTCCCTTCCAGCTTGAGGGAGAATCCCCACATTGAACAATATGATTAAATAGATTTTTTTATATTAATATCCATCTATCTATAAAAAATTGTAAACATCTACCACTGTTTGGTCAGGGCTAGGTGCTTTATTCAGGTGTGATTTCATTATAGCCATATAGATAGAGATAGAGAGATATGGATATATATTCTTTACAAAAAACTGTGTTAGTGCATCATTTAGGGTTAAAACACAAAAAGTCAGGAAATGAAAAATCTTTAGGGTTGCCCCTTCCCCCCGGACCCACCCATCAT
This sequence comes from Neoceratodus forsteri, assembly GCA_016271365.2. Taxonomy (NCBI): domain Eukaryota; kingdom Metazoa; phylum Chordata; order Ceratodontiformes; family Ceratodontidae; genus Neoceratodus; species Neoceratodus forsteri. The sequence continues at coordinate 925,280,688 of CM057450.1, read as the reverse complement.
CCCAAGATTGACAGCTGATGGGGTGTATCACTGGGGCTGTGACACCTAAATGTCACCACATTCCATGTGAAATTACACTCACAAGCCACAGTAAATAAGAATGGGGTGACTTTTAGGCCTCACAACCCCAATGACACACCCCATCAGCTGTCAATCTTGGGATGATGGGCGGGTCTGGGATGGAAGGGGCAACCTTAAAGATTTTTCATTTCCCGACTTTTTGTGTTTTAACCCTAAATGATGCATTAACGCAGTTTTTTGCATAGAATTTCCTTACTTTTTGAGAAAGAATAAAAAACTAAGAAACTTGTACAAGTTGTTCGAACATGGGCCTGCACTCCCGCAACCTATGGAGAGTTGGTGGGAGTGCGAACCTGACCCCTGCTCCCACCAACCTGCAGAAGGTGGTGGGAGCACAGGACCTTTGGGCCCAGCGCTGCCACCAATTTGTAAATGGAACACCGTAATTCACATCTATGGGACATACCGAGAGCACCCTGCAAATTTCAATGCAAAAGGCCAAACCATGTCAGAGATATAACATGTTAAAGTTGGAAATTTTTATTCATCAGAGTTGCAGAATTCTGCACCTGTTAACATTTTACTACTACATCCATGACACTATGGCTGAGTACCCTATCAATTTCAAGCCACCAGCACAATGCAAAACTCTGTCCGCAACACGTAAATTGCATCATGCAATATCTCCACAAAAAAAAAAATTGTCTGACACATAAACACTGTAATTCACATCTACAGGACATGCCGATAACACCCTCCAAATTTCAAGTAAAAAGACCAAACTGTTTCTGAGATATTTAAACCTAAAGATTGCTGAAATGGCCCTATCTATTGCATTATAAAATATGGCCATCTTGTCCCTATCTCGCGATCAAAGATGGCGATCAAAGAATCTCACAATCAATGAATTTGCACGCCCATGATCAAAGAAAAAAACATTTTATAAATCAAAAAGTAGAAGGAATTCCGGGAAACCATTGCCATGGTTCGACAGAATGAAGCCCCCTGAGCAAAACCCACCCTCATTTGTCTTCCTAGGGCACCCCATGGCTGAGAAATTAGATTTTTTAATTCAGCCATCTCATCCCTCACTCACAATGCATGATCACGGTCAAAGAATCTCGCGATCAAAGAATTTGCAGGCTCGCAATCAAAGAAATTGCACTCTCATGATCAAAGAATAAAAAATGGTGAAACGCTATTTCTAGACAGATTTAAATGAAACCAATGGCATGCCTCGACAGAACGAAGCCCCCTGAGCAAAACCCACCCTCATTTGTGTCCCAAGCCCACCCCTGAGCTGAGATAATAGTGTTTTTAGCTCGCGATGCAAGATCGCGATCAAAGAATCTCGCGATCAAAGAATTTGTACGCTCATGATCAAAGATCATTAGCGAGCCACGATCAAAGATTTTAAAACCTTATAACTCTATTTTTTGACCATTTTGAATGAAACCAAAGGCATGGCTCGATAGATCGGAGCCCCTTGAGTAAAACCTATCCAAGTTTTACTTCAGGACTGACCCCCGAGCCGAGGTATTTGTGTTTTTATGATCAGAAATCTAAAAACAAGATGGCAGACCTCGCGATTAAAGAATTCTCAGGGACAAAGACTCTTGAACTGTGAGGCTACAAATTCTTTGACCTCCAGGTGGGACCAGATGGCCAGAACACCATTCTTTGTTCACAAAACAACCATATAAATTTTCCTATTGACTTAAAATGGGAACTTAAAAGTGGCATCACTTTTGAATGCCTTAATATTTTTTCACCAAACGAAAAGCGGCATGTTGGGGCAGCCACTCTCTTTCAGATGAGCTATCTCACAGAGTGGAACACCACACAATGGCTGCACAGGGCCACAGACAAAATCCCAAAAGCTGCCTCCAAAAATGGATAATTTTGCATTTTTCAGCATTTTCGTGCAGAAAGACCGTACATCCAACTGAAACAAAATTTGGCAGATCAAGAGATCTGCCATGCCCCACCAATCACACCAAATTTCAGGCAAATCCGTTGAACAGGTCCAAAGTTATTAACGTGCAGAGGTTTGACTTTAACATAGAAGTGGCCGACTGCACCACTGTAATACACACATACACACATATATATATTTTTTTTATAAAATGGGGGGACATCATCCTCAAAATCCAGTGTTCTGATTATATAAAACACATCACATGACCATGCGTATATCGGAGCACAACCGCACACCAGCACTTTTACCCCTCTCCAAAACAATTTTGCCATTTTATAAGATAGATAACCCACTTTTAGGTGTGCTGTCATGCTCTGATATATGCGCTGCTTGAGTGGTTGACGCACACCAAGGCGTGCGTATATCAGAGCACGACCACACAAGAGTGGGTTATCTATTACATACATATATATATATATATATATACACACACACACACACACACAAACCTCAATTTTTGTGCGTTAATAACATTACAACCGTTCAACGGATTTGCATGAAATTGGAATGCACTGTGTCGTATGGCAGATCTCTTGATTTTCTAAGTTGAGTTTCAGTCAGACTTATGGTTTCTGCTCAGCGAAGTGCTGAAAATGCATTTTTTCCCACTTTTGACATGTTTTTTGCCCAGGGTGCTGCGACCACACCATTTGATGTTTTGGTCTGAATTTGGAACATAGAAAGAGTTTGGGCGAAAGAACAATCCAGCATTTGTTTGGTTAAAAAATATTAATCCTTTCCGAAGTTATTTAATTTTTAATTTTTGAGTTCTGAGCATGCTCAGTTCACTCCAAGAGTTATATATGTGTTTTGCGAAAGAGGATTGGGCTCATGGTCAAGGAATTTGTCAGCTTACGAATGAGGATTTAAAAAAAATCCCCGTCCATAAAAAAAAAAAATTGCTTCTCCATGAGCTGCCATCTTGTTTTTATTTTTTCACCCAAACAAAATGTACTTCTTAAACAGGTGACTTTTTGTTGGAATAAAGTATGGGTTTTGTTCACGGTGATGCCCTCTACAAACCCATGCCTTTGGTTTGGATTGTTTTGTCTAAAAAATGGCCATTTCAAATGTAAAAATTCTTTGACCATGACTCACTAACAATCCTCTTTCCTGAGTTAACAAAATCCCAGTCCGTGAACCGATCCTCTTTCACGAGGCTGCAAAATCCTTGACTGTCACTTTGTGACCAGGTAACTGTTCTCGCGGATAAGGAATGAGTTCACTGTCAAGGATTTTGCTACCTTATGAAAGAGGATTGGTTCATGGACTGGCAGTTTGTTAGCTCGCGAAAGGGGATTGGTTTTATGAATCCTCTTTCGTTGTTGACAAAATCGCAGTCCGCGAGCTGTCAAAATCCTAGTCCACCACTCAATCCTCATTCGCAAGGTAGCAAAATCCTTGACCATCACTTAGGGACCAGATGGCCCTTCTCGCAGACAAGGATTGATTGATGGTCAAGGATTTTGCTGCCTCGTGAAAGAGGATAGGCTGGCAGACTGGGATTTTGTCAGCTCACTTAAGGGGATTGGTTTTTTGAATCCTCTTTCATGAGCTGCCAAAATCCTAGTTCACCACCTGATCCCTCTTTTGTGAGGTAGCAAAATCCTTGACTGTCACTTGGGGACCAGATGGCCAAAATCTGACAGTCAAGGATTGTTCATGGATGGTGATTTTGACAGCTCATGAACAGGGATTGATCTGACAGTCAGGAATTGCTACCTCACAAACTATGACTTTTTTAACTTTTAAAAACTTTCCCACTGCATTGTAATTTAACAGTTTGGTCTTCTGACTTGCAATTTTCAGAGTATTAAGAGGATACCCTAAAGATGTGAATTATGCTGTTTAGGTGTTGGAAAGTTCCATAGATATGCCATCACAAAGTTGAATTTTTTCCATAGGATAACGTTGTGGTACCCATCACGCCTTTCGGCACCCGTATCTCAAAAACAGTTCAAGATATGGATTTATTGTCACAAAAATCATTAGTCCCCCTGTAGGGAACTAAGTACAGAAGTAGGTTGGAAAGCCATGAATAACATGAATTTTGAATTTTTTTCTACTTTGTGTGGTTACTGACGTATTTGGAAAATAGTATTCCAATTGCTCATTTTCAGGTCCATGGGCCAGTATTACGCCCTCCAAGTTAGCACCCACAGTTCTTTTTGGTGCATGTATCTCAGAAATGATGTGAGATATGGATTTTGTTGATCTATGTCATGCGGAGGTCTTGCTGTCATGATTACAACAGCACCGGAATTTCTTTCCTAGCTGCTATGGTTCCTGAGATATTGGCGAAATAGTGTTAATAGGGTTCTTTGCCCTATAGGGCTGCTGTATGGCTCCGTAGTTATGTGTAAGTGGGAGTGCAGGTCCCAGAGGACCCATGCTCCCACAGACTCATATCGTTATTTAGAAATGGGTAGCATGGTGGGCCCTGTGCTCCCATCAACTCATGCTATTTACTAGTTGTATTACACTTTTTCCAAAAGTAAGGAAATTCATTACAAAAAACTTCATTTAATGAATCAGTTAGGGTTAAAGTGACAAATGTGGGGAATGAGACATTAGGGTTGAACCCCTAACCCCCATCACACCAACCACCATCCTCCACAGACTGACAGACACTGGGGTGTGCCATGGGGTTGTGAGGCCTAACTCTCACCTTATTCTTCTTTACTGTAGCATGTCAACTGGTTTACACATGGAATGGGGTGAGAGTTGGTCCTCACAACCTCATGGCACACCCCAGTGTCTGTTGGTCTGTGGTGGGTGGGTGGTGGGGGGGTTAGGGCTCAACCCTAGCATCTCATTTCCACACTTTTGTCACTTTAACCCTAACTGATGCATTAAATGAAGTTTTTTGCAATGAAAAAAATGATATATACATATATGTGTGTGTATGTGTATGTATGTGTATATATATGTGTATGTATGTGTGTATGTGTATATATATATATATGGGGTAACCCTTGCCTCAGTGTTTGCACACAGAGGTTCTTTGTCTTTTAAATAGTTTTTTATTTTAATGGGTTCACCACAACATAACCCAGACAGACCGTCTTAGGGTAGCTGGTTCATTCCACTGGGGTGTCAAACAGACAAGACATACTGATGAGTCCTGGTAGGACGAAACACGTGTCTATATCATCTGTTAGCACCCTTTGCAAACTATGTGAGAGGCCTTTCGGCACCATGCAGTTCTGCTTAAAGTTGAACCAGCATAACATTCTGTGGTGATTTGCATATGCAGCTCATGATGCTTTGCATTGTGGGGGCATGTGTGATTTTGTATTTTCTTGAAACTTTGCTTCCCAGCCAAATGCCCTTTGGGGTAACCCTTGCCTCAGTGTTTGCGCACAGAGGTTCTTTGTCTTTATATATATATATGTATATATGACTCATTAATGTAAATAGGGTAAGGGACCATAGAATGTTCCTTATGTTGAGTCATAGAACTAAATAATTGAAAATCCATTTCTTCGATATCTAAATAGTACAGTTTCCCAAAATGTTCTTACCATATTATTGCGGGAAAGTGGGCTTCAATATCTTGTGCATAGGTGATATACCCCTGACTAATTAAAGTCCAGAATTTTTTTAATCTTTTTGTTACACTGCATCACTTAGTCTGTCCCATATTTTTTTTTAGTACTTGGCTCACTCTCTACCTAGCAATTTTGTATACGCTTTCCTAGCTTTGTTTAATTCATGGTTATATTTTTTATTTCTGTTAATTTTGCAATCTCAAGCTAGTTTATTAAGTTCTTTTTTAATATTTATGCATGTTTCATTAAACCATGTACTTTGTGTTTTTTAAAGCCACCATTAGTTCTTAGAAAAGGTCTGAGTTGAATATTTAATAAGTCCCAACATTTTAATAAATCTGTAACATTTATGGGATCTTCCAACTCTTTGATTAATATTTTAACTTCTGAGTCCTGGAATAGTGCTGAGAAAATTTTCCTTGTATAAGTGGTCCACCATACATGTTCGTTATTTAAAATTTCTTTATAAAATGACAAGAATAAATCTAGGAATCTCATTGGCCAAGAGACATCAGCTGACTGTACATTAAATCTCTATATACACACAGTTATCCTGTTCCTAAACCACATCACACAATGAGCAAATCAGTCCTCCTACAACCAGAACTATCTTCCATCAGTCCCTCTGCAACCAGAACTGATCTTCCATCACAAACATGGCTGCTACTTTTACACTGTTAAAAAAACTTCAAGTGGGCACTAAAAATAAAACTACCTTAAATAAAAAAAAAATAAAGCAAATTAATTAAAGGTTGTTTTCCTGATCATCACACTCTCCTTACACACATAAACAAATTAGAAACATTAAGTATTGTTTATAGTTTTCATTACGACCGTTTCTTTACTAACAGTGAAAAATCCCCCTCCTGTCTTTACCTGCTGATCAGGGAAATCTCTTCTGCTTGCCCTGACAGTGAGATAATTGAGTCACTAGCTCTAAAACAGGCCTTTGTTGTCTGTGTGTACAGTATGTTAGGAGAGTAACATTCTACCAGTGGAACTGAACTGAATTTTGAATCTCTCTATTCCATGGTAAACATTCCATGATAAACATTCTATGCCTTGAACGAGAGGAAAACCTGGATGAAGAAAGTAGGCAATACAATAATACTTTATACACAAAGAGAAAAGGTGGGAAAACACAGTTGCAGAGGCAGACCCAAACTGTTTAAATAATACATTCCTGTCCATCCAACTCACTAGTTTAGCATTTTTCAGTGAGTTGCTATTCAATCAATTTTACCACTCCTTTACCCAAGTCTGGGGACTATTTTTTTACCATATTTAAATAAAATAATGTAATATTATTAAATCTTTAATAATGTGTCCAGAGTTTTGTTTGATTGTTATAGAAATAGTTGTTACCCATTTTATAAAAGTGATAAGACACTTTAGGGTGTGGGTTGTTGATTGATAAGAGCACTACCCAGCTGCTGTAGTCACTAGGGGCAAGCACCTCATGCCTAACAGTGCACCTGGAGGCATGCTCTTATTAATCAGCAACCCACACCCTGTCGTGTCTTATTGCTTTCATATCATATTTATTATTAATTATTTGTGGATTGAGAGGGCACCTACAGGGTGACTGAAGCTTGCAAGATAACACTAAATGAACATGTGAAGTTTCTATTCTGTCCAATATTTTTAGATCCAAGACATTTTTTGAAGCTTGTAAATTTACCTACATCAGATCTAGAATAGAGGAACCTAAACCTCCCAGATAGGTGCTATCACCTGGAGTCAGCCATTTAAAAGGCAGAAGTTATCAGAAAATAGTTTGAATACATCCCCCCGCTGTTGCAAGTCTTATGTCTTGCATTTCTATTTCTGCTTATTCTAGCATTAAACGTCTTGAATCCCTCATACAGATCTGAGTATATATCTTTTAATTGTTTGTCTACTGTTATTCTTGCATTAAAGTCCCCCAAGATGAATATTTCTTCCTGGTCCTTATTTATCTTTATATACTGAGTCATGAAGCTCATGAACTGTATGTAGATATCCGAAAATAATTTTTTGTTTTGGTGGAAAGTAAATGTTAATAATAATAAATTTAACATTTTCTCTCGATAACTTAACTGCTAAGATATAATCAGATGCTGTGGGTATAAGTAATCCTTTTAATTCAGTGAAGTTTTTATATAAGTGGCTAATCCTGATTTATTGTGACCTTGTTTTTTATCTTTTTTAGCCAATATGGAATAAACTGAGAAACCTGGGATTTGTAATATACTTGTGCTTCAGGTTTCTTGAAAACACAAAATATCCCACCTTGACATAAATGATTTTAAATCGTTATGTGCTAGTTTATATGACAGTCCTTCCATATTCCAGGATAGAATAAAAATATACTGTTTTGTCTCCACTGATTAAATCACTGAATTCCTTTTCATTTTGTCATAATAGCACTTCAAAATTCAATACTTAGTACTTATTGGAACAATCAAATTTGCAAAGTATATTACCCTGCATATTTTTATTAGGTTCTGGTTTTGATTTGGTAGGTTCTCTTAAAGACCTTGAATTCACTATGTATAGATAAATATTATCCAATACATGTGAAGCATTTAATACCATATCAGCCAATGTTGTACTTTTAAATGTGACATCAATCTGGGAAGAGTTAATAATTTTGCTGTGAAGTGTAATCCATTCTATGGAGTTTCAGGAGATATTTATGTCCAGTGCTCATGACAAGAAATCTGAAAGCTGTTGTTTAACCAACCCAACTGGATCTTTGGAATCTAATTTCCAGCCAGAGATCGATACATTGCTTTCCCATATGTCAAGTTTAGTGCTTACAAATTTAGATATTATGTCATTAATTCTTTTAGCTCTTGCTATGTCTTCCTCACTATAGGTTTTCTCCTTGCAAATATTTTTAGCTGGTTTTTGTTCTGAATTTATAATTCTGGGTACCACTGTTGGAGCTGCCATTTTAATTCCCAGAGCAATTAAGACTTTAGCTTGTTGCCATATTTCCATAGCTAACTCCCTGTTGCCTAGATAAAATAAAACACAGTCTGAGAAGTTTGTATTTGGTGGTCTCAAAACACAAACCTCATGATTTTCTGGTGTCTTAAAAAAGATGGCATACAACATTCAACAAGGTTTTATTAATGTGGGCTTTACCATAACCACTCTGGCGAAACAATTCCGTTTGTAACCCTTTATTTCAAAATCCGACTTGCTGATAATTCTTTAAAGTCCTTATGTCCCTTGGGTATGTTCTGTTGCACATGTCTAGGATGGAAACTACTTCATAACAAAAGACTATTTCTGTCAGTGGGCTTAGTATATAATGATGTACCTATGTTACCCCCACCCATTTTGTAAACTCTTAAATCCAGAAAAATCAATTTCCTTTTCATGCACATGTGCCTTAAAATGCAAGTTGGTTTCTGTGATTTTAAGCCAGGACACAAAATCTGTAAACATGTCCAATGTCCCCTTCCACATGATTATTATATCATCAATAAAGCGACACCACAAATTCAAAATATTTGAAATCTGGATTTGTGGCATCGCATCTAATCCAGTCCAACTCCCACGTTCCAACATATATATTAGCATAACTGGGGGCCATAGTGGCCCCCTTCACAGTTCCTGTAATCTGTTTATAGAAACTGTCCTGAAATTAAAAAAAATGTTGGAATCAAGGACCAGCTCGTTAAATTTAGAAGGAGTTCAGTTGGAAATTCATGTGGATGATCATGTTCTTTGAGAAAATATTCTAAAGCAGCTAAACTTCCTGTGTGTGGGACATTCGTGTAGAGTGCCTCAACATCCAGTGTAGCAAAGAACCAATCATTAGCAATTTCACTGTCTTTTAAGATGTTAATAATCTGTGTAGAATCTTTCAAATATGATGGCAAACTTTGTACAATAGATTGTAAGTGTATATCTATAAAGTCTGATAAGGGCTCAGTGAGCCATCCCCTGTCCAAAAATAATAGGCTGTTCGGAGAGGGGTTCACTGGGTCCTTATGGACCTTTTTGCAGGCAATACATGGTAGGAGCAATAGGATGAGAAACTATTAAAGCTCGATGTTGTGCTTCACTAATATATCCATACATTAAACCTTCCTCCAAAATACTGCCTATTTTCCTTTTTAGGACACCTGTAATGTTACAAGGCAACTTTTGATAAAAAGGCTTGTCACTCAATTGCCTGTTAATCTCAGCAATATATTTTTCTTTGTCCATAATACTATAGCGCCACCCTTGTCTGCATTCTTTATTACAATATTTGCATTATCAGACAATTGTTTCAAAGCTAAACATTCAATTTTAGAACAATTGTTAATTCAGACATCATATTTGAAATATCCATTTCACATTTCTTCACAAACAATGCCATAGCTGGGCTGAGGGGAGGGCAATATATGGATTTAGGTTGTAGTTGTAAATTAATGTTAGCACATTCAGTAATGCAGTCCTTAAAGTTATTTTTCTCACAAAACGATGTAAATCAACAACAGTTTCAAACTGGTTACGGTCTGTTGTTAAAGGGAAAGAAAGTCCCTTGTTCAAAACCCTTTCTTCATCATTGGTCAGTACGTGATATGATAGATTAATGCCTGCTGATATTTGTTGTACAATTCCTAATTCCTGTAGCCCCCTCGCCCTCTTCCATGCCTCCCCCCTTCTCATTCTCTTCCTCTGTTGTGTGTCTCTTGAAAATGAGTTTTCCTTAAGCTGTAACAGTGTGGGGGATGCTGTCTGAATCACTGGGGCCAGAAATATAGTCGAGGATGGTTGCATCCTCCCCAGTATCTCTATTTCTTAATATAGATTTCAAGACGTCTTGCTCATTTGGTGATGGGGTAAACTGATCTGGTGGATTGGTATTAACAACATTTTTACTCCAATCAACATCCTCCCCATCCCATAGTCTTCTTCATCTCAATTAAACTTTTTTGCTTGGTGGTGGGGCATTGAGGAGCATTCTAAAGGGTGGACATCTTTCTTTGAGCTCTGTGTTACGGGTGTTAAAATTACATTTTTTGCAAGTTTAAGTGTCAGTTTGATGGATCCGTTTATCACTACCTGTCAGAGTCTTTGTGGATCACCATGAGACTGAAAACGCATAACCAACTTGTTGCCTCAGGACTGGATACTTATTTTAGTCAGCACAGGACCAGTGCACCATCCAAAACGGAAGGCCCAACACCTCCATTGCTTTCAGATTATACCCAGATGCTACCACGCCATACCAAATTGCAGGAAGCAGGAAACAAAATGAATAAAAGACTGGCGACTATGGATCAGAAACTCATGGATCTGGATGCCAAAATTTCCACTAACCAGACACCAATTGTTGACTTTACTGCCTCCTCAAAACGTCAGTCGGAGGTCGGCACTGGACTGATTTGTGATGTTAACTTTTTGAGGGCCAAAGTAGAGACATTTGAAAACGGCCTCAGACAGAGGAATGTGTATATTTTGGACTTACCCCATTGGCTTGCTAGCTGCTCTGAATTGCTTTTGACGGTGGAATGATTGATCTTTGAGGACTTTGGACTTTTGCCAAAAGAGATGGGAGTTCGGGTGGTACAGGCCTTTACTTTTCCCCTGTACCCTAGGCCCCAAGGTAATTCCTCAGAGCATCCATTAGCTGTGATCATCACCCTATCTAGACTGGAGGCCTGAATTCCCTTGCTGCAAGCTGCTTGGAGGAATGGTGAAATCATATGGGAAGGCGGTCATCTTGGTTTCTTTCCTGATTTATTGTCGCAAACCCAGGATCATAATAAAAAGTTACAGACTGTGAAAAAATCTTTGTTGGCCAAGGGGGTGAAAGGGCAAATGCTTTTTCCAGCATGGCTGCAAGTTTCTCATCAGCAGAAATTGCATGGGTATACAGACCCTGAAGCAGTGGCCAGCTTTTCAGAAAAACTGTTTGCTCAATTGGAGTCGGACGTTTTGGATAATGATTTGGACAGGGAACCAGCATTAATGCAGTGGGATTGTAGCTGATTCCAACACTTTAAATGGATGGCAGGATGAGACCTGGGGACATGTTTTAAAATGTTGTTCCTGAAGGATGCTCCAGGACTATTGTTGTTAGCAGGTGGGATAATTCAGTTTTAAGTGTTCTGCTTTAATTGTTGTTAGATGCTTTCCTCCTCTTTCCTGCCTGCCTGTTTATTGACTTTCTTGCATTGGGACTGACTTTAAATTGGTGTGCCAAAGTGCACTGCTCAGTTTGTGCACTCCGAACTCTCTTATTGCTCTTTTCTGCCCTCTGCACGACCCTCTTGGAGTTGCCTATATGTGCAGGATTAAATCTTAACTTAACCAAGCCCAGACAATCTACTGTATATAGCTCCAACTCTATCGTGCTTCAAAACTTCATTACGTAACCACCTTATTAACACCCGATGCTGTAATTGCCACTAGTCGAAGCCGTACTCAATACTTATGACAAAGCTTATTACTAAGCTGCTAAGGACAACATAACTCTGGTATTGTTTGCATCAATCCTACCTGTACCAGCTTGTTTGTATCTATGTCTTAAGTTACTGTTATACTTATGTGTTGTACTGTTATACTGTGTATTTTCGTTTGTCTTACTTTGACAAGGTACCTTTGTAAATGAGCCTATGGCTCAAAGGTTTTCCAAACTGCTGTTTAAATAAAATAAAATAAAATAAAATATACCAGTATCACCCCAGTTGCATTTGGTCTCTCCCCATAATACTTTTTAGTTCTGTAAGGGGAGGAGAAGCTTGGTGCAGAGACCTAGATAGTATTATCCTGTGATGAGAGCATAATTTTCCACGTGCTTATTGTCTCTGTTAATTTACTCCTATGAATTCTTAGAGGGTGGAGGGCTCATGCTGGAGAAATGTTTTTTTCATATAGAGAGCTTGATGAATCTGATTAGACATGTTAGCCTTTTGCCTACTGCTGTTTGCATATGTACTACATTTTTTTTAAACTCATTTTTATTTCATGTATGAGTCATACATCTCATACACTTGACATGACATGTGATATACAGAAATGTTTCTAGATACAAATTCCTTTGATTTTGAAAGGGAGGTAGACTGTCTTACTGTATTGAATTCCCCATTCCCCCTCCTCCCTGACAAGATTGCATAGTCCCTTAGTTGTATCCTTTCATTTTTTTGAGGTGTACATATCCACCAGTAACCTGTGTATCTTCCAAGTGCATGTGTACTACTACAGTATATGATATGTGCATGTTGCAACTTGTAACTTGAAAATTAAAAAATAAAAAGTACGAAAATCTGTTTGTTTGGCTTTTTTTAATTGTACATCATAATGAGCAACTTTTGCAAGCAACTGTTTCTTTAACTTATCAAATACCCCCGGTTCAGTCATATTTTTAAGTTCATTTTCTTTACATTGTACTATATAGGTGATAGATTCTCTCATTGGTGTGGCGTGCTCTAAAATCAAATGATGGATTTCAGTCCTACTAAGTTGTTTTTCATAATGACACTGGGAATGAGATGAATTATTTTGTAACTCAGTCAGATTTATGATAGATCCTCCCACGATTTTATTGTCTAATTTGGTTATACCAGATGTCTTATCTGTACTGTAGTAGTTTGTACTTCACATTTTTGTTTTCCATTTTTGTTTTTATTTTTATTTTTACTTTTATGATTTTTGCCTGCTTTCTGTCCTTTCCGTCTTCTGTAAGCACTCCTGTCCCACTAACTACTTCTATGTGATCTTTATTATATGGGGCTGGTAAAGAAGCTTGTGTTGCCTTGTTTGCATGTTCTTTTGCTAAATGTGCTTCATTTATGAATGAAGACTTTGATTAACTTCCTTTTTTCTCTGTTCTCATATTTTCTAACAGAGCTTGATTATAAAACATGTCCACCCTTAAATTAGCCAGTTCCTCTTTAATTGCCCACATGTTTTCCAAAATAACCATGTTGGCATAATAAGGATTTTTTAATCATTTCTAAAATTTGTTTTGATAAGGAGGAAGAGGAAACAAAATAACCTCTGTTAATAAAATATTTCTTATTGTACTTTATTTCCGGGGAGGAGGGGGTTGTTTCCTTTTTATTTAAGGCCATGCCAGGATCTTCGTGACACATTGGTATTCCCCTAGAATGTTCATCGGGGTTTAGTTTTTTTAGCTCTTTAATTATATGACTAAGGTCCTCATTGTCTAAAGCCAGATTATCTGGCCTTAATATTTTCATGAATGACTCTGACCTTTTTCTTAGTAAATTTTTCTTTCTGGTCATGCTTTAATAGATTTTCAATATTAGTTTCTAAACGTTCAACCTTTGAATTTTCCGGAGAAAGTAAATGTGGAGAAGAATAGGCCTGAAATCTTGAGTCTACTTTAACTTGGTTTGAATTGTCTAAAATTGAGGCAGAAGAATCACAGGGGTCATACAGCTCCCAATCATAGGATGATAGTGAAATACCTTCATCCACCCTTTTTGGTGAGTTCCCATTTGGGGTTCTGAGCCCTGTATGCCGCTTTCATTTAGTATACCATTTGTAAATGGTGCCCCAGTTTCTGACTTCCCCTTAATATGCCTTTCTGTCAGGGGCCTCGGTACTGGATCCCTGGGCATGGATGCTGACACAGATAGCAGTGTGTGTTCTGAGGAGTTTACTTTGGGACCGGTTGAATTTATGAAAAACTTTGTAATTTTAGTTTGTTTATCAACTGCTTTGATCTGAATTTGTTCTGCACTATCTTTATTAAGACTTTTTCCTTTATTAACCTTTTTTTATTTTATGCTCTACTAGAGCATGAAGTCCATCATGAGGGCCATTGGTAAATGAACAATTCTTGCCACTTTGTATGGAAACCATTATGACATTAGTAAAATTTGTAAAATTAGCCTACCAATAAAGTCCGAATATAATTTGCAAATTTCCTAAAATGTAGGAACCAACAGAAGTTCTATTACCTAAAAGTAAATATATTTATCTATTTGAATTTTGATGACTGGGTAGGCCCACTGAGATACACATATCCCTTTTTTCAGGGTCAACCCAGGGAAATGCATTTCCAGTAACTTAGGAATACTGTGAAACAGGATGAGAGTTACAGAGAATATCATAACAAATAAATGTTATCTTGTGTTCTTAAAATCTTAACTTTATATCACAGAACTATTTTATATATGCTGTATGCTCATACAAAAAGACTACCTCAGACATGTAAAGGGCATATAAAGTACCAAATGAAATCAGTCTCTTGTAAAGTCTCTGAAAAGTCTCTAAAACATTGGTTCTTTTGGTAAAAATAATATACTACAGACTTTCAGACCCCTCCTTGTGAAATCTCCTTCTAGTACTACTACTCATCGTCTTCGTCTTCGTCACCGTCGTCTTTTTCGTCGTCTTCGTCGTCGTCGTCATCCTCTTTGTCATTTTCTTCTTCCATTTAAATCAGCTTCACTATATTTATTTTGACCAAATCTAAGATTATGGGACCATAAGAATATTTTCAGGAAACTCCACAAGCCAAAGGACTGAGAATCAAAATCTAACAAAAAAGCAAAGAAAACCAGGAGAAATAGTAATGCTAAAAACTTACACTTTGATTCTAAATGCAGTTATAATAAGCTCTGTCTTTAAGACACAGTTGAATTAAATTTTAATTAAAATAGGTCAGGATATTTCCTGAAATCTAATGTTCAAAATGAGCTTGCTCCAGTGTAGTTTCTTTCCTTTACATCTATCAAATAGTCTTTTTTACCACATAAAATCATACAATTATCACTTTCTTGTGTAAGATCTTATATAAATCTATCATAAGAAATTATTCTGGCTTAGCTCTTATCAGAACAACAATATACAGTAAGTGTAAGTATCTGTCAACATCAACCATCAATATAAACCCTCAGAGTATGGCATAGCCCTTTTATAGCACTCTTGCCAAAGCCTTTGTATCAATTACTAGCGGGTGCTTTCCTAAGGCGAAGTAGCTGCAGCACAAATGTGCTTTGCCTTTATGATATTCCTCAGTAAACTGCAAAAGCAACAAAAACAGGGAACAGAGAATCAGGACCAGTAAATATCTTAAATCTTAAAGATCTTAGATATTCTGAGGTTTTCGTTTTTGTTTTGAAATCTTTAGATAAATCAAAATAAATCAAAATATAAACTATGTTTACTTAACCTACCATTTATCTGGTAGGAAATTATGTTAGTCATTTTCAGCTGTGATTTATCACCTTCAGGACCATTTCCAATTTATCTCTGTTACTGGTGCTCTTACTGCCTTATGCTCCTCACACTCCAGGTAAGAGTGTTTAAAAACGAAAGCGCTGAATAAACTTTAGCTGGAAGCACTTCAAAAAAAGTGTGACTCATCTAGGCAATGGCATTGAAAGCAGAAGGCAGAAAAAATGGCAGTGCCTGCGTACTTAGACACTGAGTCCACTCCCTCTAATCAATCAATCAACTAATCACTAGGCGCTTTCTGTAAATAACAACTCTACCTGCCCATGCAGGAGACCACTCCAATCACCCGATTGTCAATTGAGCAACTTAGACAATCAGGCTATCAGGCCATCTGGTGTTTCTAGTTGGGCACAAGGGCCATCTAGAATGTTTTATTCCCTGCGGTAAATAATCTAATGTTGATTTATCAATTAACAGACTAGCGGTAGCTGTCCCAGCTGTATCAATTGATTTGACTAAAACTGAAGGTTCCATCAATGTAATTCAGGAGCTCATTTGCAGTTTGTTTGCGTTACAGAGTGCAGAGGAAATTAAAAGCACTATGAAATGCATAACGCTTTCTATAGAGCTGTTTTTTTAAATACCCCATCACTTTAACTGCTAGGTCAAGTATACCAGCAATTTCCATAAATATTTAATGTTATCAACTCCTAGGGCACCCTCAAGTTGCTTTTTACACAGAATATTTATTGTCTTTAGTGCTACAACTACCAGTGTGAGTAGTTAAGCATGCAGCTAGCTCTCACAATGGACTCGCAGCAAACTTCCAGACACAGTCTAGCACCCAAACACAAATTCCCTAGTGATTTACCACACTTCTTACAAAGAAATAGACAACAATGAGATAATAAAATGACACTAAAACAAACAATTAATTCAATACTATAAGGTGCAAATAAGTACTACAACGCAGTTTAAACACAAAATAATTTAGAAAGTCAGTTTAGAGAGCAGGTTCTCTTTGTAGAATATCTTTCAGTGTGCTTTTTACTATAGTCAGCAGCTAGCAAGTCCACTTTTGAAGAGGACAGATGCTACCGTCCTGTGGGCTGGACCAGTGTCTGTGGCTTCACCCTCAGCAGAGCTTACTGTTCTCGAGGCTGTATGTGAATTAAGCCACAGGGGCAGTATATTATATCATTAATTGAGTGTCCTCGTTATGGTCTTTGATTCCCATATCACTTCTCATGAAAATTGTATTTTAACAGTTCCACCTATATATAGCTAAAAACAGTTTCTCCTCTGGATCTATGAGAAGCTAAAGGTATGTCTCAAATCAAATGTATGTATTCTTTTTGGTTTTGTGAGCCATGTGCATTCTCTAGACTAAGACAGTGTGGCTATATTCAATTCGATTTTATTTTTACCAGGATAACAACATTGAGGCAGCTCATTTGTGAGCTGATCCTGGAAGGATTAACATACATAGGAAGTACATAGAATTAATAATCACAGTGGCAGATTCAACAACAGTGGTAACACTACTAAAATTATATTCTGCTATGCAATATTACTCAACTTTATTTTGTCTGTGTCACATAATATTTATAGTGTATTGCCTCTGATGAAATAGATTAGACATTCCTGCTGCTAATACTTTCATTAAATAGTCTAGCCGTAGTAGGCTAAAACCTTGTTCCATGTATTTCCATGC
Source organism: Neoceratodus forsteri (assembly GCA_016271365.2). Taxonomy (NCBI): domain Eukaryota; kingdom Metazoa; phylum Chordata; order Ceratodontiformes; family Ceratodontidae; genus Neoceratodus; species Neoceratodus forsteri. The sequence goes on along the minus strand of CM057450.1, from coordinate 925,263,284 downwards.
TTCTATAATACATTATTTTGGTATACTTTCCTATGTCGAGGTATTACATTTGAACTACGGTATTATTTTACTAATCTGTTTTTGTTTTTCCTAAAGTGGGGATTTGTCCCATCTCAGCCCTCACTGTGGAGGGGGGTGTTGATTTTGCTTTCAAAGGATGCTCTAGTCTAAGTTGTTTAACAGAATTTCTAATTTTTAAGATGTGTGTTGCACCAAACCTCCACTCCAGATAAAATTTTTGCTTGAATTATTCATGTGGATCATCAAAAATGTTTTAACACTATTTCCCAGTATTGGGAGTTAAATTTTAAGATGCTTTTGTAAGTTTGATTTACTGTAGCTATTAACATTTCTTGGTGTCTCTAATTTCCATTTGTCACTATTCTTAATCCCAAATACTAATATGACATTCCAGTTGTCAGTTTCTTTCCATTAATAGCCCAGACTGGTTTCCTTTTCTTTAGATTTTTTCCCATGATCAGACCTTGAGTACTCAGCTGCATATGCCATGCACGTACAGAGGCAAAGCAGTAAGGAGACTGTGGTGTAAGATTTCTTACCCATAGTGTCTAGTCATTTTTGGAATCTTTTTTCTGGAAGTTGGGAAGAAAAAGCCATCTTTGCTTTATCACAAGTTGCAGCTTGTACTACTACTTCTTGATCTGGATGCATTTAAATGTACTCCGCATTAATTTTACCTAGCTGGTACTTTTTCTGTATTTTTCTGTTCACCACTGGTATGGAGATGGGATTTTAGAGCACTTTGAAAGCAGCTCTGCGAAGACACTTGTGAACTGCAAGCAGTAACTTCCTCATCCTCCTCAGTGGACTCTTGAATAGAAAGGTCAAGGGTGTCCACCATATGTTGTACAAAGGTAAAATGAGAGGAAAAATCCTTCTGGCCATGAGAGAGCAGGCGCAAACACAGCAGCGTGCGTGGCATCACACAATGAGCATGACCAGGAAGTCAAGTGGTGCACACACTCACATCTATCTTCTGGTGCTGCTGCCACTGCAAAATGGTGCATACCAGACTGGGACTCCATAGTACAACGCAACTGAAATCAAGCCTAAAAACAGCAATAAAAGGTTAGTGGGACACTAAAAATAACTATGCAGTAATGCTAAGCAGGCGTAACTGAGACTACAGTGCTCTGATGGAGCTCATTGGACAGCTTTCCTTTGAGATAGTACCATCAATAAGTATTGAGTTGTTTTAAAAAAAGCAATACTTAATGTTGGCAGGAAAGCGAAAGTAAGCTCCAGAGAGAAAAACAGTGACTGGCCTTAGTATAAACAAAAAGTTGTGGCAGTCGGCCTAGTCCGCAACCTAAAAGGATTTTGTGTAATTTGAAATAAAGAAGACCAGTCAGAAAACTGGGTTTTCCTGACCTTCCAATTTGTCAGGGGACCCAGAAAGATTGTTCCCAAAAGGAAAGAGAAATGGGTTCAGTGCTGTAGATCCACTAAAAAAGGATTCAGTGCAGAGGTAAAATAAAGAAAAGTGATTAAACTTGTGGAAGAACAATAGGAAAATAAAAAATAGGCATCCATGGAAAAAATATGTTTAAAATATAAAATGTGTGTAGCTGGCCCAGCCGGCCCAGTGGCGTAGAGGGCTAAGGCAGTGATGCTTTTACTCCTGCCACGCCAGCAACCTGTGTTCATCGTGCAAGCGGGCCGTCAGGGGGTCAGCTGGGGAGGGAGAGGATTGAGCATCCAAGAACAGCTCTTCTCTCCTGGGGAGGAAGGACTGGATCTCCCACCAATTGATCACCCCCAGGTGGAGGCTTGTGGGTGGTACGGGTCTGTTGGGAGCCTGGAAGGGGAGGGTGCTGCGGGACTTCCGCTGCTGTACATGCGCCTCCATGCATGCACGTCTGGCTGTGTGCGCCCCAGCAATGAAGAAAGGGAATATAATGGAGGAAAAAACCCAATGGCAGGATGACGTCTGACCTTCCGCAGGCTTTGCACCCAGCGATTGGGCTGAAGGTAAGTCCCAGTGATACCAGGGTGACAGGGCTGGGGGGTGTTGGACAGAAAGGGGTAGCCAGAGCGAAGGAGATAAACACAAGATTAAAAAAAAAAAAGATAAAACGTGTGAATTTTTTACCACAGGTCTGATATATTTTTAGTCAGAAAAACTTGCAGGAGTGTGAAAAAAACTGAATTTTTTTCACAGATTTCAGGAACTGAAAATCTGCAGAAAATGTACAAAAAACACTAAAAAAACTCTAAAGGCAGTACAAATAAAAGAAATGACGAAAACTGTAAAAATAAAATACTTCAAGCAAAGGTTTGAAGAGAGAGAGAGCTCTGGGGCAGACTTGTCCTGTCAGCAGGGCAATGAATCTAACTAACCTTCAGCAGCATCTATAGGCGTTATCTGATTGGCTAATTCTTGGCATCATTAGCATAAACTCCACCTCTGGGACAGCTGAACCCAGCTGGCGTAACTGCATTAATCAAGCATACCAAGGGATTCCTGGGGTAAAAAATATAATTTTATTAAAATAAAGCATATTTTACCTCTAATATCCCTGTACATTCATTAAAAATATCACTTAGAATATTGACTTGTGACCCTAGAAGTTTTGTTAACTTCCAAGAAATAGAATGACTTCCACATAAGAATTTACTGAAGTTTTTGATTTCCACCAAAAAGAAATTAACTGAGCTCCTGTACATTCTAACCCTCTTAGGAACACCTCTGGGTACAGTAGCTTTCTAGCATATCGTGCATACCAGAACTTTGAGACTGATGTGCTTCTGGCCAACTTAGGTTAAGTACATATAACCAAAACTGGTCCCTCAAACTAGTACCCTCTCCCTTGACTTTCATCAGTTCCAACTTGTTAACTGTGAGGAGCTACTGAACAGGAGTAGCGAACCTAGAACACAAGGACATGAGTGGAAACTGGCAGAGGGGCAAAAAGTTCAGGAGAGGGTGTGTGAGAATGTTTTTTTTTTACATGGGGAATGGTTAAGCCATGGAACAAGTTGGCAGCATAGATTGTAGGCATCAAAACTATTAAGGGTTTCAAGCACATTTGGGACAGCATTACGGGCTTGATAGTTACTTAGAGGATTGGTAGTAAGACATGGACCAAGGGGGTGGCTAGTGTAGACAAAAACCCTGTATTTTCTGCCATTATTGTCTCTGTTTCTATATAACTGTACTGCTATATTGGATGTCCAAATCCAGGGTATCATTGACATCTGTTTGCTCCCTAGTGTAAGTCCACAGCACTGCTTTATTCTCCTGAAGGACTGGGGTTTGTCTGATTTGCTACCTTCTGTGGTATACCTTCTCACTGATTATGGACACTGCTGCAGCTGCATGACTACTATTGCCCTCCACTGTGATATACCTGCTTTTTTCCCCACTGTCTTGGTACATTTTACAAGGAATACTCTTGGATTCCTCTGCACCAACAGCAGGAGTAGTCAAGGACCTCTATTGCTATATTGTCCACCTTTGTTACGGGCTTTGCACACAGCATACACAGACTGAACACTGGCTTAGCAAGCAATCTGTATTTAATTCGATCAACTGTATGGTCTTTTTAAGTTCCTCCATAGTCACAATATTGGACTTAGTTGCCTTAGCTCAGCCACAAACATCTACTGACTTTTTGATGCATTAAATGACTTTTAAAATTTGAATTCCGGTATGATTCCTGACGCCCTCGGGTTATAATGTCCTCAGACCAGTTGGTCAAAGGAAAGTCTCTGGGGTCTGAGAAGGTATAGGGTTTTTGTATCAGCTTTTAAGTCTTACTGCCATATATGCTCAGGAGAATAGCATGTTTCTTCCTCTCATCATCAATTTCATTTGCTGCAGAAAAAAATGCTCCAAATGTTCAGTATTCAATATATTTTTTTATTCTTGCCCTTCTCCAATAACTGTATCCAGCTTACCATATAAGGCCATAACTTTCCATTTTATTAATGTCACTCAAATGTAATAACTTAAAACTGGGTGCTAATAACAATAGTTTATTAACAATCGTCTTCATAGCTCATACTGCAGGGGGCATAGTTAACCCTTCACAGATTCACAGTACTCAATCCCTAATGGGACAATAAGGTAATTATTGTATCTCATTTACTGCTTTGTGCTAGGTTTTATTCCTGCTCTTTACATATAGCTTTTCCAGGGTGGAGATTTTTCTCACTTCCTTATTATTAGTGAAATGGGGGTTACACATTACTTGTATCCAAACTCATGATCTTTTACACGTGGTGCAAACACTAAATGGTAACAGACATTTTCAGAATGTCACAGACTTTGTAGACATAACTTGTAAAGAGTCAAGTGAAGCAGTGCTTTCAAGCTACTGTTATCGTGCAGTTCTCACCTGTTATTTTACAATATGTGCATCTTTATTTGCAGGTTACAGCAACAAAAACAGTGTGGATACATTACAGTGAAATTGTAAAGCACAGTCTTCTGCCTTCTGTCTCAGGTCAGCAGAAGTAAGTAAACAAAAACGTATTTCAAAATTGAGGGCCCTCCTGCAAATGATCAAATTTAATTGTTGAGATATCACGTAAGTGTGCACATCAGGTAACCCTAGGTGTTCAGTGCACTACCCCAGCGTTTTGGGCTTAAATAAGGCTATGGTGCCTGGGTGTGACCCCCCCCCCCCCAGGCGATGAGTTACCAAAAGATGTAATAGTTTGAAATAAGATGTGAAGTACTAATACAACTGGTGTGAATAAGTACCAAACCACTGTAATCCCCACTGGTACAACCCTCCCAATTCTCACACAATACAATAGCAGTTGGTCCCACCAGCAACTTAACCCTCTACAAACAACCAGCTAAAGTGAGTAATTCAAGCAAGTATGAAGGAGGTTTATTGCAGTGTTGCCAAACCAAAAATTGGACTAACAGCCCTAATCCAAAAATATACTTCACACTGCAGTCAGAAAAGAGTGCATTAATTAAAAAGATAAAACGATAAAAGCAGTACGCAGCCTACCAATCAAAGGATAAAGGACCTGAGTGTCTGAAATATGTCAGGCAGGACAGTGTCTGTCTGTGAATTTTTCTAATAAATGGATTTTTAAATGGAAAAGACTTTCCTCCGTCCCTTTTATGAGGTGGTGAGTACCTGAAAGTTTTGGGGTCTGATAAACAACCAGGTCTCAATGAAATGATTTCTTCGCAACCATTTTGGAAATAAGTCAGTGAGGTGGAATGTTGTATATAGACCTTTTTAATATGTGGAAAAGTACATGTCAGTGTGACACATAGTTGTTTTTTCTGTTAGAGTGAGTGCTGCTTTTATCTTTTTAATAAATGTACTTTTATCCAGCTTCAATGTGAAGCATGTCTTTTGGATTAGTGCAGTTATCCATTTTTTGGTTTTGCAATTTTAATGTTTATGTGGCTTCAGCATTTGGCTCTAGTTTCCACCTTTGCTCAGAATTTAGATTCGTTGGAACATCAGGAATGTGGCCCTTAGGGAAGGAAAGGTGGCAGTTAAGCAAACAAAATTAAAAGTAAGCAGTGCCTCAGTAGCTTCTGATTCCCTTTCCATGCAGCCCTCACCCACAACTAACATGATCCTTCTGCCCACTTGAACTGCCAGTGCCCTCCTCAGTTCCCTACTGGTACCAGTGTACTCATAAGTCTATAGGAGCTCCTGGTGCTTTACTGGGTTCCCAGCTGTTGAAAAGTTGCAAGTTCATCACAACTGCACATGACACTGGTGCACTTTCAACTAAATAACAGAATATTGGTAGCAAAATCCCCCAAATCTGCAATCCTGCTAGGGTGGCCTAGACCAACATACTTTATAATTAAATTTTTATTTACAAGGAGTGTGGTGTGCATACAATTATAAAATAATATATTTTCAGAATATAAAAGCACCCTGGTGTGGGCAGCAGGCACAGAAGATTCTGCTAGTCAGTGACTGGAGCCTCCCTCTTACAGCAAACTTTTTTTTAACCCAGTCAAAAAAGGTAAAAAAAAACGTCATTAGTGAGAGTATCCTAGTCTATGTGGAAACAACCTATCATGTGATTAGGGAAAGGATAAAGGAAGAAAAAGAGGCAGAGGAGATGGGGAGGGGTCCTCAAAAAATGTCACAAAAAAAACTTCAGTGCTGCTTGCAGTAGCTAAATTGAAAAACAGTTTGCCTACCTCATCCTGTAACAGGCACAATGCCTAAGGCCCTGGACTAGGGCACACTCACTTGTGTTTCTTTAACTTTTCACTGTTTGAGTTTAAAAAAACGCCTCCAAAAGAGAGAGGTTCCAGTCATCTCTTCCTGGCAGAGACTACTGCCCAGACCAGGCTACTTATGTATCTACCAACCCATCACCAAAAATGTCTGGGTTAGGGCCTTTTTGTTAGTACTGTATGACGAGGTAGTCTGCTAAATAATCTCTTTGTTTTTGTATGCACATTCTTAAGTTTGACATACTTTCACTTTTTTCACCCTTATTTTCTGTGCCCCCCCCCCCCATTGCAGGCTTTTTTTTTTATTTAGTATCCTTTTTGGTACAGACACCTCCCGAAGCTCAGCCCCCGCCTCTCCCGCACCCCCAGAGACTTACCTGAAATAACAATCAACCCAAGGCTTACCCCCTCTGGGTGGGGCAGTCGAGCCAGCATGGTCCCACAGAAGCTTGTAATAGTCCCAGCAGGGAAGCTGCCAGTGGTCCTCCTTAGTTTACCCCCCCCCCAGGCGGGGCAGCGGATCATGCCAATCCCACCAGAGACTGCATGGCTCAGTCACTGGCAAGGCATCACAGAGAGCAGAGCAGAGCCAGAGAAGTGTTGTGACATACAGGGAGCTGGCAGCATTTTCCAAGTGTTGGTTCCCAGGAGACATGGTGTGCAATGATATAATGCACCAAAGTGCTGATATCCGGCACACATCCCTGACAGCTACACTCCAGCAGCTGTGCTCCCCTCTGCCTCCACCAGGGGTCAATCATGTGCCAGGGCACCCCACCCACCCACTCCACAGAGGAGGAGAGCAGTCCCAAGGATGCTCAATCATCCCCCCCCCCCAGCCAACCCTCTGACTCCCGGGTCGATACCCAAACACAAGGCATTGGCATCACAAGTGAAATCCCAACTGCTGCTCTGGGGGGGGGCCAGCACCCCCCCTGCAGACTTTTTTTTTCTAGTTCACTTCCCAGTCACTCCCTATAATTGTAACTTCAAGTAATGTCTTTGCTTTTACAGCTGCATACTGAGAGTTATGCTGACGTATCGCTGTTACTTAGTAGAAACAGGGGGCTCTGGAATGTCTGGAATATTTCCTAATGCAGCACAGCCTTCCTTCTTCTACTAAATGGAGTTAAGTCACAGATCTCTGCCTCCTCTCCTTTCAGTACAGTGTGGTTGCTTCCTTCCTCCCCCTCTCCCACGGTACTATTTTCTTGCTCCTGACCTCATTGCCTTCCTTTTGCTTTCAGGTCTATGTATCAAAGTTTGGTACCCAACAGAGAAATAAAGGCTAAACAAGAGGATGTGGTTCTATAATGAAAAAGTGTGTTGTCAGCCCTGATAAATACATTTGAAAAACGTATCTGAGATACTGTGCATGCACATCAGTTTGAGGTTTCGGCTTCATTTTTCAAATGAATTTATTAGTGCTGACAATATTTGTTTTCATCATAGAACCACATCCTCTTAATCAGCCTCATATTCTCTATCAAGTACCATACTTAGATAAATAGACCTGGAAAAAATGAAAGCTCAATGCACAAGTTCTGACTGAATGAAGAGATGTGCATTCCTGGTGTAATATCAAATCATGCTACTCCTCAATATTTTTTTGTCTGTTAGATTTGTTAACTGGGTAGGACCCCAACAGCATGAGGTGCCCATTTTCATGGGGGACCCAGGCACAAAGTACAATAACAAAGGGTATGAAGTAAAACAAGGTAATGTACAGATTCACAATATATGCACTCAAGTAAAACACAAACATCTGGACATATTTATGAAATATGCTTTCAATGCAGTTTTAAACCTAGGATAAGTTACACTTTGATAAAATAGGTCAAGTAATGAATTCCAGTTCTACAACTAGCATATGGAAAAACAACATTGACCTACAACTGATTGATAACGAGGGGGTTAATGTTTCCACTTTCAGATAAGCATGTTGCATGCCCTGAAGAGTAAGGAGTTAAGGAATTCTTAAAGTGGAACATAACAGGGCCTCTATAAAATCTTCAAAAACATGAGCAGTCTGATACAGAGACATCATGCCTCAAAGGAAGGCCAGTTTATTTTTAAGTATAGCTCACAGTGATGAGTACACCATGGACTTAAAGTGACAAATCGGCAGACCTGGTCATAAAGGAGTTCAACCTTTTTTTGCAGAGTTTTACTAGCTGCAGAGTAGATTGGAAGGCCAACATCTATAAGGGATAACATAGATAGAGCTTGAACTCTCCATGCGTGAGAGGCTAGGCAATTTCTGATTTTATAGAATAGGCCCAGTCTCATGTGAACATTATTAATTATGAGGTCGATGTGAGGATTAAATGATAAGGAACTATCACTAAGGATCACTAAGTAAAGAAGAAGGAGCAATGGGGTAATATTATATAGAGCTCCTGTCATTTACCCATAATAGCATAAAGTGCAATCTGAAAGCATAAAAATTGTCTAATTTATTTTTAAAAGTAAGCTTCGAGTCACTAATAACCACACTTGTAGGCAATGAAGTCCATGGCTTGATAATTCTTTGGGAAAAATAGTTGGCCCGCTTTGTTGAGAATAAGTGATTTCATCCCAATTATAAAGGATGTCCTCTAGTATTGACATTAATTTGTTTGAAATCTAGACCCATCTCAAACATAAGGTATTGATCTTTAGTCACTTCCCATGATAACATAATGCCACCTTGCATCCTTCTGGTTTCTAATGACATTAGACCAAATATTTTTTAGCCTTTCTTCATAGTAACTAAAGCCTCTGGTCCCTTGCACATGTTTAGTTAGTTCCCAAAACTGTTTGAGGATTGAGGGCTGTCCCGCTGGTGCAGCAGTAGTGCTACCACCTGCGGTGCCAATGACTGACCGGGGCTCAGAAGTGGACCTTGGGTGTCAGAGGATCAGCCAAGTGGAAAGGCAGAGCAATCAGGGGACTGCTTGCCTTTTCCATGGAGGGAGGGAATCGGGTGCCCAGCACCTTCCAACCCCTAGTGGTGGCTGAAGGGGGGGTTGGCAGTCCAAGACCAGTCAGTGGGGTTTATTGGGTGGCAGCCGGTAGACCTCTGCACATCAGGGGTGGGAACGCACCTGACTGTGCACTGAGGTCATTGAATGACCATTGTCTGTCCAGGCGACTGTGAGGATCATGCACAAGGGGGAAAAACATCTCAGCATGATCCCTGTGATGCCCAGGATCCCAACCTGAGCTGGGACTCAAGCCAAAGTGGTGGAGATCTCCCCCGACCATTGACAAAGGCATAAAAAAGACACATAGGCCTTGATATTCAGAGTTGCGCCTGGCAATGGCGCATGTGGTGGCACAGCACAACTGCGTTGCTCTGGTGAAACCCAGGGATATATTCAAAAGAGATGAGCAATGGCACATCTCCTCTGAATATGTCAGGTAATACGCACTGCACAAATACGATGCACTGGTGCATCCCTCCCAGACAGAGCTGAATACCAGGAATGGGAACTGCGCCAGTGCAACAGAGTTACACTGTGTGCAAATTCCTGATACTCTGCCGGCAGTATGCAAATGGGGCCATAATGTATGCTAGGCGCAAATGGGGCCCTTTGCATGTCATTATGGCCCCATTTGCATGAGTTGTGCAGGGCAGGCCAGAGAAATGCACATGGCATCCTGCACTGCATGTGGTGCTGCCAGATGGGGGGTCTAGTGGCACCCCCACCCTCCCTGTAGCCCCGAGCACCGTAAAATATCTTTTTAATTCTTCTCTAGTAGTCTAGTGGCACCTCTTTCCTCCCTGTAGCCCAATCGCTGTAAAATAACTATTTAAATCTTCCCTGGTAGTCTAGTGGCACCCCCAACCCTCCCGATGCTCTGATCCCTGTAAATGTACAACTCTGTAATTCCCTGCTAGTCTAGTGCCCCCCCCACTCCACCCATAGCTGCAATGCCCATAAAATGATATTTAATATTCCCTGGTAGTCCAGTGGTAACCCCCACCCCTCCCGTATCCCCGATCCCCTTATGAGCAATGTAAATATTTCCCTGGTGGTCCAGTGGCAGCACCCACCCACGGACCCTGCCCACAGATCCCCCATCATCGGGCAGCAGCAAACCACCCACATATCTCCGTGGCTCCGCCTCATGACGGCCACAGTATCAGCTGTAAGCCCATTGAGTACACACTGTGGACCAATGGGCTTATAGCTGATACTGTAAGCTGTCATTTGGCAGGCAGCTGCGGAGGTATGCGGGTGGGTTTGCTGCTGCCTGTTGATGACGGAGGGGGAGCTGGGTGGAAGGGGTTCCTGTGTGGGTGGAGGGTGGGGTGCCACTGGACCACCAGAGAAATATTTATATTGCTCATACAGGTGATTGGGGATACAGGCGGGTTGGGGTTACCACTAGACTACCAGGGAATATTAAATATTATTTTACGGACATTGCAGCTATGGGTGGGCGACCACTAGACTACCAGGGCAAAATGACAATGTTATTGTATGGCAATTGGGCTATGGGGAGGAAGGGGGTCCCCTAGACCACCATGGAAGATATGGGTGCTTCTGCACAGTGTACTGGGTGGGCAGGTGGTCACCCACGGTTGGCAGTAGCTATGTTGCACCTTGCAGTACAGCAGCTCACCTGTGGGTGTCCACTATTTGAGCAGTTTTGTGCAGGCTCAACTTTGAGCCCAGGTATGCGGTGCATCCCAGGGTTGTGCAGGCATATGCGCCACACATCCCAGGCTGGGGCACGCCCCCAGGAGATGCGCCGCATACATTATCTTTGCACTACGCAAGTTCCTCCTTTGAATATTGCCCCAGGGTGCATTTCTGGGGTTGCGCTGGTGCAATCCAGTTGCTCCAGGTCAACCCCTTTGAATATCTGGCCCTCAGAATAAAACAAAATGAAAAATAAAAAACAGTTTGAGGATTAAAGTTTCCCAACTGATATAGCAATGGGTTGCTTTGTCTGTTCCATTGCTGATATCAACAGCTATTTTGGGGGGGACATTAAACATAACTACACCACCTAAACATACTATGCACTATCTACATAAGCAAATCATATCAGTTAAGGTAGGAAGACCAACATTGGTCCTATACAAGCCAGTAGCTATAGAAATCATTAGTATTAAGGAAAAAGTGGCCAACATACTGATTCCCACTCGCGGGGATATAATGAACTATAAAAGTGCAATAGGCTGCCGCATCACCTTCATGTTCAAAACATCTACCTCTCAGTGCCATTTCCAGCTGGACTAAAGTGAGTACAGCTCCATTCGGGAGGGGGGAGTGGAAAGAATGCTGCTGTTGAGCATGGCGCTGTCTGCAGGGGGGGTGCAAGGAGTGCACGGCTCTACTTGGAGCTTGCCATTTATTATGCATGTTTTGATTCTGATCGCTTGATTATAGGGGATTATAGCAGATGTGAGTGTATGTATTGGGGTCTTTCCATTTTTGGGGGAGAAGTCTCTTTCCTTTCCTTTTTTAAAAGAGAAAAAAGGACAAATTCACAGTGAGTGTTTTTTTTTTTTTTTACCTCCCTGCTGAACCATGTTTCTTTTCTACTGTACTTTCATAAGTTCATCACTGATAATGAATCGCTCCTTATTAATTGAGAAGTGATCCACCCCTGGTGTGTTACCACTACATCACTACCAGAATATGAGTGTTAGGCAGCGATCTGCAAGCAACCCAGGCGCCACTGCAACCTGATCTTCATAAGAAAAAAATACTGCATTGGTGAGGGGGAAACTACAAGGCTTTCACATAATATTAACACCTAGCTGAGTCCCAAGAAAATGACTTCAGATGACTTAAGGAGACACATTTGTTGACTACCGAGGTAATTGGTAAGCTGCAGCTGTCAGTTACAAAGCTGCATATTTATTGACCCTCCCAGTAAAAAAAAAACTACAACTGAAATGGAAAGTACTAGCTGCATAAACATGCTACTTCAATATGGTTTTCAGCATTTCCTATTTCCCAGATATTTTTTTCTGAGTCTTCCTCCCATAACGAGTCCTAGTAAATACACGCATGTATCTTTTTTATCTGTTTCCCTGTCTCCATTTTGATATAACATCTGTGAAACAGACGGTGACGCTCACAGCCCAACAGGTTCTCTCCTCCTTATCTGTTGATATGTAGTCCCTTCTGGCTGCACTTTTCCAGCTGTCCTGGTCCGCTTATGGTGTGGTGAGGTGGGGTTATGGGAAACAATGTCACTGGTGAGCACAGCTCTGTTAGGAGGGGTTTGGGAGTGAATGGCAAGCACAGGTCTGTTCGGGGGGTCAAAAAGTGTTGCCAGTGAGTGCAGCTTCATTCATGCTGATGATACTTTGACATGAAAGAAATAATCAATCTTCTCTACGTGTGGCTGCAGAAGGGTGACTGCTTTTTGTCAACCGTCTTGCTCCTTCAAAATTCAATGCAGATAGCAGGCAGTTACAGATGGAGCTCCGAGTGCAGCAATCAAGATGTTCAGCTGTGCTAGAGATGATCGGGATACACTAGAGATGAGCAGGAGTCAGACAGACTACACTCCGATAGAATGCAAAGGATTGGAGCACAGCGAAACCCCTTGGGTCCTCCTGCACTGGTGGGAAGGGGACTGAGCGAGAGAGGGAGCGCACAAACAAAAGAACCTGGGGGGAGGCACAGACACATAGAGATCAGACTGATTTATACTGATTATGTGCTTCAACTCCACTCTGCATACAGCAGGCATTACTGCAGTTACATGATGCACTCAATATCTGTTCATGCCCTGTCAGAGCCCCCTTTTCTCCCTCCACCTTATGGAACTATTTACTTTAACAGTATCACTGTGGTCTTTGTAGTGCGATAACCGAACACGGGCATTGTTTTTGTAGATGATGTACATGTCAAGCTAAAGAAGTTTTGCATGTGGGCTTCCAGAACTCCACAAAATGCTCAGCTGATAGCCACTGCAGAAAGGGGGAAGTACGATTAAAGCAACATCTCACAGAATGCCAACCTGATAAGCACCAGAGAAATAGTATCTCATGCTGTCAGATCTATCTACAGAAATCAATGTATTGTATGGAAAAATGTATTTCCTGGAAATCTGTCATTTCTCCAGTGCTTATCATTTTGGCATTCTGTAGGATGTTGCTTTGATCATGCTTCCCCCCTTTCTGTGGTGCCTGTCAGTTCAGCATTCTCGTAGTTCTTGGAGCCCCATATGTAAGACTTCTTTAGTTTGAGATGTACAGTATCTATGAAACAATGTAGTATATGGTTAGGGCTTATTGTGTATGGAAAACAATGGTTTTCCAAATCTTGTTGTAGGACAGTTCAAAGGTCAAAAAAGTTGTACTGTCGTTCTGACATCACAACGATAGTACAACAACTTCTTAGCTTTCAACTGTTTCCGATTGGCTGGTACACTGGGCTTCATAAAAAATATGGAACATGCCAGCCCATTAGCGCTGAGGGTTGAGGCACTGGACGCCACACCTCGCGACACGCTGGTACCTGGGTTTGGGAGCGAGCCTGGGCCATCGGGGGACAGCAGGGGAGGGAGAGGATTGAGCATCCAGAGGACAGCTGTCTTCTCCCAGGAGGGAGTGGGGGTCTGTGCTCGGCACTTGACTGGCTTCTGGCAGAGGCCAGTGGCACAGCAAGCACAGAGCAGACATAGAGGGATGGGGAAGGAATGATGTCGGCAGTGATGCCTTGGCGTAGAGGGCGTGCCACTCCCCCACACAAAAAAGGGAAAAAACACCTGCAGATCCCATGGAGAAGGAGCGCTCGGAGTGTGCCTCCAATGTGCCCTCGCCTGCCCGATTACCTTCAGTCCGACAAGATATAAGGATCAGGGTGTTTGCCCGCCCCACCTTGTCCCCACTTGGGGAGAAAGCCACAGATACATGGGGACAGTGAGGTAAGTCTGGGTAGGGCAAGTGAGGCAGGAGGATGACTCCTTGGCGGTCCCGAATGGCCGGGTCTGCAGGCCATAGGACGGGGTAAAAAGTGATTTAAAAAAAATATAGGGAACAACATGGCAGTGCTGCTAAGTGAGCGGTTGGGCATGAGCTTCTCAGATAGTTTGAACACGACTGCCATAGTCGGCTCTGTGTTTCCAAACTATCAATTTGTCTACGTTTTTTTTTTTTAAAAAATCAGTGACCCCTGTTAATCTTCAGGGTCAGGAACAAGGCTAAGCTGAATGACAGTGAGAATTGGGACCTTCAGGGTCAACAATGGAGTGGGACTGCAGCAAGGACCAGGAGGAAATGGCAGCATCAACACAAGGTATGGAAACAGACAAATCCTTGTTCCTCCCAAACTATGCCAGTTTAGTTTACCATATACCATATAAAATAACAAATAGGGAACTGTGCACCAGCAAGGCTGTGTTTCCATCTCGGGAGGTTGATGACATCTTAGGGACCTCTCGAGCTTCGCTTCAATATGGCTGCCAGGCTGGGTGTGCTGTCAGCTGCTTCAGCAGCGTTTTGCTTTAGTTTTTAAGTTTTGCTTTAGTCTAAAGTTTTCTACACTGTATGTTTGTTTTTTTGTTCCTACGTTCGTACTCTCTCCTGATTTACCAACCACTGTCTTTATTGTTGCCGCTTTTGTTGTTCGTGGGTGGCATGTTCCTCGAATCCATCAGAGGGATTTGAACAAGTTGAGCACACCAAGTCCCGAAGTGATATCGGGGTGCTGGACCTTCTTGAAGTGTGCACTGGCGCTGTCTTGGCTGTCCCCGCTACTGCTCTCGTCTTTCTCGGTGGTCAGGCCTGCTATTTCCTGTGTGGTTGGATTTTCGTGGATTACACTGGGTGTCCCTATCCTGGACTCTGTGGGCTTGGATGCATTACTACCTCTGTTTTTTGCCCTATGTTGGCTTGGTTTGCTTGGCATTTGGTAGCCAGCCAGCTGAGAAGAAGGCAGGTGTGAATCGGGGAGGGGAGCTGCAGAAGAGGCGATTGTGCAGCACAAGTGAAGATCTTGGATTATTGGTGGTGAACGCTTGTGTTGGAAACTAATAACTTGGATCCAGCTGGCAGGTTGGTGGAAACAAGGAACGGTTTGATTTGGAGTGGGGTGTTGTTGGCCCGATCTTATGGGTGGGTTGATCGTAGGTGTGTGGTGGTGCAGGGGCCTGAGCCCTACTTCACCGGAGAGCTGGTGGCGGGGGCAGGTGGTCCATAGGGTTTCCCCATAGGACCTACTGGTTGGGTTTGTGGGGATCCATAGCAGTAGCCATAGACCTTGGTCGACCACCCACCTAGATTTGTCGGGGCCCACTCCTGGCTTCAGAGCGACGGATTTATGGAAGAGGACTCTTGGACTCCCCCTCCTTCTTCAAATTACGGTCAGACCTTTAACTTCACTTACTTTGCTTAAAAGGCTGTGAGAGTGCCATATGCTGGTTTCTAAACTCAGGCAGAGAGAGTGTCTGAGGATTTGTGAAGCATTTGAATTCATTTCAGTAAGCCCCCCTCTTCAGTGAGAGTGCTTGGGATGGCTGGAGAAATCATCAAGATACTGTTATCTGTCTGTTCAGGAGGTGTGAGCTCCTGAGGGTTTTCAGTCTCTGTTGGTGGTGAGAGGCCCACTGGGGTCTGAAAACTGAATTTCTCCTAAGATTCCTCTTTAGTTACAGTGTTAAAAACTTATCAGCTAATTTTGGACTGATTCTGCTTTTTTAATTCATTGTCCTGGACTCAATGACTGTGATACATAGATACATAGACAGTGTCGGCAGATAAGGGCCTATGGCCCACCTAGTCTGCCCATTTGAGCTTGTAAGTTCAGTTTGTTTTCCTAGAAGTCTATTTCCCCTTACCCCTGACCTCTAGAATTCCTTTATGTCTATCCCATGCATTCTTAAATCCCGTGATTGTTTCAGCCCCCACCACTTCCTCTGGCAGGGTGTTCCACTTGTCCACCACCCGTTCTGTGAAGAAATTCTTTCTCATGTTTCCTCTGAATCGTCCTCCCTTCAACTTCATCCCATGCCCTCTAGTCCTGAAACATCTTTTTCGCTTAAAAATAGTGTTTTCCTGCACCCTGTTCCTCCCTATGCCATATTTTATTTATTTTATACAGTTTGTTTTATAAACTTGTTGTTGTTAGGGGGAATTCTGGTATTTGTTCTTGTTGACTTTTCTTTCATTTATTTTATAGTTTGGTTTATTTATTTTGATTGGATTTTTTTTTTTGTTTTTTCCTTTCTTTGTTTGTGGTTGCTTGGTGTTTGATATGTGTAGGAGGCCTGCCCCCATGGTCATGCGCTACTCATCCTCCACCCTTTGCGCCCTCCACCCTTTTATCTGCCGCCATTACAGTTTACAACTTACCAGCATTGTAGAGCACTGGGTATTGTTCGCTGAGGGGGAGGGGTGTTGGTGCACACAGTGGAGGGTGAGTGAGCGGAGTCATCGCATTGGGGTAGTAAAATCCAGAAGACGCCCTGGGGCAAAATGGAACCTGGATCATGGTTCTCCATGTCTGGTGCCCATACCCAAGGCACTACCGATATAGGTGGGCAGGTAGTTTGGGCGGACCGGGAAGCTCATCCTATTTGGGTGGTGTTATGCAATGCCAGGTCTCTTAAAAACAAGACTGCAATTATTGCAGATCTTGTTGGGACAGTCAGCCTGGCATGCATCACTGAGACCTGGCTGGATGAGAACTGTGGCCCATTATTAGAGGCCACAATTCCAGCTGGGTACTAGGTGATACACCGCCCGAGATTGGATTGCAGGGGTGGGGGGGTTGCAGTTTGTTTCAAGACCAAACGGGGCCTTGTGGATGTACCAGTTGAGGAGGCTGGGTCATTTGAGTGTACAGTAGTAGCAGGTATAGGCTGTAGGATTGTTCTAATTTACCGTCCACCCAGGGATGAAATGAGTTTTCTTCAGGAAGTGGCGGACTTCGTCATCAACATGGCATTTGAGTCTCCCAGGCTGATGGTCCAGGGGGACTTCAATGCCTGGGTCGATGATGAACTGTCGCAATTTGGATAGCACTTCCTCCAGCTAATGTCATCTCTGGGCCTTACTCAGATTGTTACCACTGCTACGCACAAACATGGTCACTCTCTTGACCTAGTCTTTATCCTGGGGATCGAGGCCTCCAACTTGGGGGTGGAACCTGTTGGATGGTCCAATCACTGCAACATGGGTTTCAGTTTTCTCACCCCCCCTTCATCGGCCAACCCCTGTGGAGAGGGTCAGACACCGCCCTTTATGAGATTTAAGCTCTGAAGGCCTGGCGGCGGTGCTTGACCCATATCGGTTCTTCCTGAGGCAAACAGTGACCCCAAGGTGTTAGTGGTAGCCTATAATTAGGCCATCTCTGCAGCTCTGGACGTCGTTGCTCCTATCTGTGTTTGCTCTCTCTCCCTTCACCCTCGGTCCCCCTGGTTTGATGGGACCTTGAGGGAGATGCAGCAATTAGGGCGAAGGTTAGAGCGTTGCTGGCAGAAATCTGCCCTGGATGCTGACTAACTTAGATTGATGGATCATTACTCTATCAATCTGCAGTCACCCGTAAGAAGGCAGAGTTCCTGTCCGGGGTGATTGTGGCAGCTCAGAACCGACCAGCCCAGCTCTTTCGAACTGTAGACAGACTGTGCAACCCAGCCTGTCTGCAGATTTGAAGAGCTTTTTCGCAAGTGGAGTGCGATGAGCTTGTTCGATTCTTTGCAGCTAAGATGGCTGACATCAGAGTGGGACTCCTACCAACACACTCTATGGGTGTTGCTTTAGATCGGCACTTGGTCACTGTCCCCTAGTTTTCCTGGAGTACCTTCGACCGGCCAGAGTTCACAGAGGTCATGCGGATTGTCCAGGGTATGCACCCTACATGCTGTAGTTTGGATCTGGGACCAACTACCCTGATCATGGGTTGTAGTGATATCATTGGCCCAGTCCTTGCACGGATAGTGTGGTGTTCCTTGGAGACAGGTGAGTTTCCTAGCTCCCTGAAGGAGGCGGCGGTGACACCTCTCCTGAAGAAAGCTTCTTTGGACCCAGACTGCTTGGCTAACAACAGACCAATCTGTAACCTTCCCTTTATTGGGAAGGTGGTTGAGAAAGTAGTGGCCCTACAACTGGAAAACCACCGGACCATCCATGACATCTATGAACCACTCCAATCCGGTTTTCGTAAAAGGCACAGTACTGAGACAGCACTTGTTCGGTTGCTCAGTGATCTCCTGATAGCAAGAGATTGAAAGAACTGATCTATCTTGGTTCTTCTAAACCTCTCATCAGCATTTGACACTGTGGACCATGGGGTGTTTCTTGGTCACCTGAGGTTCATCTGTGGCCTGTCAGGTACAGTCCTCTGTTGGTTTACATCTTTCCTCACTGGCAGAACTCAGAGTGTGGTGTCGGGGATTTATTCCTCTAACCCAGTCTCTGTCATGTGGGGTTCCTCAGGGTTCGGTGTTGTCCCCCATGTTGTTTGCAGTGTACATGCTCCCCCTTGGAGACATTGTAAGAAGGTATGGGCTGAGGTTTCACTGCTATGATGATGATACCCAGCTCCACTTTTCTTTTGCACCTGACCAGGATAGAGCTCTCCCAGTATTTAACAACTGCCTACTTTAAATCCAGGATGGGATGAATTTGACCTGGCTGAGGCTGAGCTCGGAAAAGACTGAGGTGTTGGCCATGGACCCAGGGCACTGGATAGAGAAGTTAGGGGCAGGCTTACCTTCAGGACTTTATCTTGGGGGTGTGTCACTCTTTACCTCCGAATGGGTGCAAAACCTGGGGGTGATTTTTGATGAAGGGCTGACACTATGATTGCAGGTGTTGGCTATCATCAAATCCTTGTTTTATCATCTGAGAAACATCTCCAGGGTTAAACACCTTGTTCCATCCAGCGATCTCCCTACATTGGTCCACGCCTTTGTGTCTTTGTGCCTGGATTATTGCAATTCCCTTTACCTAGGGCCACCAGGGGTTGATATCCACCGCCTCCAGCTAGTGCAGAACATTGCAGCCCTGTTGTTGACCGGAACTCCTCAATCATGTCATATTTTTCCGGTGCTGCGTGATCTGTACTGGCTGCCGGTGCAGTGATGGATCACCTTTAAAGTCAGACTTCTGACTCATAAGGCCCTACAAGGACAGGGCCCGGACTACCTGAAAGAGCTTCTGGTTCCTTACTGCCCGGGGCAATTGCTCCGCTCGGCTGACAAGGGTTTGCTAGAGATCCCAAGGGTTTCTTTAAAATCCTCTGGGGCCCGTGCATTCGTGTACGTGGCCCCAGCCCTTTGGAATTCTCTACCCCATTAGCTATGGGAATGCGCGACTGTGGAGGGATTTAAATGGGCTTTTAAGACCTATTTATGGAACCAAGCCTACCCTACTTGATCTAATATGATTCTGTATGGTTTTATCCTATTTTATTAATGTTTTAATTCTTATTCTGTATTTAGTAGCTTAAGTGTTGTTTTAACCTATTGTTATGCTCCTTGGTTTTTGAATGGTGCACTACAATTAAAATTATCATCATTATATTATTATCAACCCCCTCAATGAAAACACAGCCTTGTTGTGCACAGTTCCCTATCCATTATTCTATATGTCTTTGTTTGGTTATCACTCTACAGAAACTGCAGTGACACTGCAAAACTAAATATGTCCATAACAACAATAATAAAAATTTCCATTATCAATAACATCATTTTGCAGCTGTATTGGTTCTGACCAGAGTTTGTTTATTTAGTCATATCTTTCAATTGCTTTGGCTTACTTAACTTATCATTTCCCTCCAATCTCCCCCCATCAGATGCAGACATTTTTCATTTTTGTCTGGTTCCCCTACCTGTTCCTTAACATCTTTCTTTTAAATGTAATCACTTTATTTTATATTAGCCATGTATTTCAGTTTCAATATTTACTTTCATTTTCCTTGTAGGAGTTTTTTCCTTTTTTACTGCCACTCCCCTAAAGTAGTATTTATGTTTTGTAAAATGTAATTTGTTTCATCCTTCTCCATTATCAGTCTTTTCATATTGTCTCCCATTATCAGTCTTTTCATATTGTCTCCCATCACTTTGCAATCATCTCTGCTCTTCCCTCCACTTCAGTGCCTCCCCTGGTTCCCTCAAGTATCAGGAAAAACTCCTTTCCTCCCCAACCCCCACTCCTGTTTTCCCTCTCCCTGACTGTTCCTATTGCATTTGCATCATACCCTAGTGTAGGTGTGGCGGAAACACCCAGTTTGTTGATCCTGATTTCTTTTCTTGTTTTGTACTTACTCCCATATCGATTGCATTCTCTGATTGTACTTTATTGTAACTGCAAACTGTGTTTGTGCTTTGTATTCCCTATTCCCTTCCCCTGGGTCACACCTAGAAATGAGCCTCAACTCAGTGTGCCTTTTCTGGTCACCAGTTTTCAAATAAATACAATTATTTCTCTTCATGACCATCTGTCAGTTCAAGCCCTTTTACTTTCATGGTTCTTTTTCTTTCTTCTCTGTACTCCCTCCCCACTGCAGGAACTTTTTTTCTAATTCCCCCTTCCCTGAAGTAGCATTTTAAAATGGCATTTGTTTTGTAAACTACAGTGGTAGCAATTGCCACATTGAATTGTGGTATGCTACTCAAAGATCAGTATCAGAAAATGTTGGAAAATCCACATTCATCTGAATGTGATTTGTTCAACCGATATAGGAATGTAGCACACAACATGGCTTGCTATAACTATGCAGGCAGTGGATACCACTGTAATTTTTTTTTGTTGTTGTTACATATCTTTCTCCTTTAATTCTTTTTGTTGCCATCATTTAATTCAGGCCCTTTCACTGTCACTCCCCAAACATTTCCTTCTAGTTCCTTTCCCTGGCCCTTAATAGTATTTCTTTTTGTAAAATCTGTCTATTTTGTTAAATTATTGTTTGTTTTCTTTTATTTAACATTTGTATTACAAATACAGGAATACATCGGGCACACAATGGGCAGTATCAGACTTAGTTTAGATGCACAAGATATACACAAAGAAAGAATACCTGCCACTGCAAGTATAAGCCTGTCCTCTGCTGTTCTAATATACCAGACAACTAGATAACAGAGTAATTCAGTTGGAACTGCAAAGGTTCAGAGTAAGTCAAGCAGTGCCTGTCTGATAATACAATATTACAAGTAACATATTTTCTGTGTTTTTGTGTTTTTTGGGTAAAAGAAAAATGAACAAATACGGTAACATCCTCCCCTGTGGGCTGATAAACAAGTGCAGTCAATCATTATTTGAGAAAACAAAAGATCACAACAGTCTAAACTGTCTTAAACTGCTCTAGTTCCAGTATGTTAGCTTAACTGCTCCTGTAACAAACTGAACCTTTACCCTGTAACAATCATTGTAATGTTTGTCTGTAATCAATTCTATGTGACGTGGAACCTTTGTAAAGGAGTCTTTGACTCAAATGTACTTCTGAATTCTGAAATAAAAAACCAAAATAAACAGACAAAACGCATGTGTTGTGCACACCAAATGCCCTCCCAAGACTGTCACTTGTCGTCCCGTGCTGAAAGTTGGTCTTGTACTGAGGTGTATTCCATTTTTTTTCTACTATCGAGGTGAAGGGGTACTGTCTAGAACAGCATTTTTTCTGTTTGCAACTGTAAGAGGGCTGTAATATTTTCCATAGAGTTAGATTTGTGTGATAGTTTTCAAGGCTGCAACTGTAAGTACAAGGTAATTGTTCTTTTTTTAAAAATGTTCTCCTTTGGTTTGTTTCACAGTTGGAGTGGGCAGCAGGAGCCGGCATCACATCCTCCCTCTCTCATCACTGTGTGCTGAATGACAAAATTTGCTGTATGTGATTGTTAGAGTGCAGGAAATACCACAATAATATTGTTTCTCTTCCAGCACACAAACCCAACCATGTGATTTTAGCAGTAATCAAATCCAAACAAGCCTTTCACAGTCAGATTGTTTTCTTCTTGAATTTGCTAAGCTACTGGATGGGTGGGACAAATTCAAACTGCTCAGTGTTAATCTGAAGACTAGACAGTCATAGCCAATGCAGTACTATCTGTATCTGAGTGGCCATTACCCTTTTGCCTGTCATTGACCATCACCACTTTCTACTATAACAGTTTGAGTCTTCCCTCAGCAGAAAGTTAATAATTTCAAACAAACATTGACTGGAATGGGTTGGTTATATGTTGATCCCTATACCTGACATTAATATCCAATTTGATTTTTAGAAGTGAGTTTACTAAAGTATGTGATCAGTTTCCTCATTTTAAGAATTTAAGTATTATGGATAATTCTGTAAAATGGATTACTCCAGTTCTGTTACAACTAATTGGGAAAGGGGACATGATGTGGTCACAATTTCAAGAAACCAGGGCAACTACCCATCTAACTGAATATAAGCAACTCAGAAACTTACTGTACATTTGAAACAGACTTGCCTAGCTAAATCCCAGTATTATTGTGACAAGCAAACTACCACTTTGGCAAATTCCGGAGACTTTTGGAGTGTATAAAAACTGTTTGGTATAGACAGACAGACACATTATATAGATACTGTAGATGGATAGATAGATAGATACTGTAGGTAGATACTGTAGATAGATACTGTAGATGGACGGACAGATAGATAGATAAAAACCTTTATTTTTCAACAGGATTTAATTTTTAGGACTGGATGACCCTGTTTTACAAAGTTGTCCTGATATTCAAATGGTTACAAGCAAATGTATTTTACACACATACAGTACAGATTGTACAAAACAGATATTTTACGCACACACAATAAGTACACAATTGCAAAAAATGTTTAAAAGAAATATTTACGTATCACAGACCATCTAGCAAAGTATGTCTAAGACATGCTTTCATCTTAGAAATTTACTGTAAATAGATGATACAAACTATAAAGATCCTTGGGAAACATTAAGCATGCCCCCGCAAAAATCTGTGGTCTAGTCAAAGCAGGTACATCTTTCTTTACATACAGTGCCAATACTAGCTTTAAAAATCCATATGCGTTTTCTATTTCTAATGTCCAGTTCAAGTTCATTCCAAATTATTGGTAATATCTCTTTTGCCTTTTACTGTAAGAGTTGAGCCCAAAGGGGACCACTAACCATCTATTTTTTAATTCTCTCAAACTGTGTCCATGATTTTTTATCTGGGCAAATTTAGATAACGGCATATTTTCTCCATGAAATTCTGTGAAAGTCTTTACCCCAGTTTGCTTTTTTCTTTGAATTTCTAAGGGGTCCCTCTCTAACTGTTGCAACATACTACAATGGTGAGTACCATAATGGCACCTCAATACAAATCGGCCATCCTGTAGTAGGTCTTATCCAATTTATCTAGATAAACCTGAGGTGCAGTTAAAATGTTGAGAGTGACCAGCAAAGCACCCCAAGGCTAGTGTCAGACTGGCCCACCTGGATACCTGGAAATTTCCAGATGGGCCTTTTTCGCATGGGCTCTTACCCAACTTCCAAGCCTGAAAAACCTTAAATGTAGCAACTATTTTTTATTTAAATGAGGTGTTCTACTCACTGCAGAAGAATGTAAAGTGCAACATTGAGCCTTTGTACTAAATTAAGGTGTAAAACTGATATGAATACGTAAGTAAGTAAAATTGTAATTCATAATCATAATCACAGTGATAGGAACATGGTCAGACCCCAGTTGAGCAGAGGCTCATTTTCAGTGGATACCATGAGCCCAATTTTTAAAATGTGTTAGAGGGACGCAAGGGACTTGCATCCAGGAGCAGGATGCAATTTGTGAATTGTGTCCTACACAGGGTTCAGCGCGATTTTCAAACTGCAGTGCCGCAACCTCCCCCACACTCATACACACACACCCTAACACCACTTTTGTGACTCTCACTGGGAGACATGGAAATTACGTACTTATTGTAATTCTTGATCTTCTTGGTTGAAGTCTCCACCACTCATTCACACTTATGGGACTACGCTGGAGGCACTAGGACCCCACAAGAGCCAAAAATCTTAAGGAGAGCCAGCACCGGGATAGGACCATGCATGCGCAGCACTGCAAGACTAGCTTGTGCCATTTAGGTCATCTTGGTATCGACCCTCCAACCATCTTAGAACCTTTTTGACCAAGGAGGTACAGTGTAAACTAATGAAAGAAAATCTAACCATAACTTCTGGGCATGTGAAGGCCCAAATGACCCATGTAAGAAGGATCAGTTCAACAGTGTCTTCACAGCCTGAACAACAATGAAGTGAAGACCAAAATAGAACGAGTGAGCTTGGGGGATGGTGAGTGGGCATGTGAATGAGTGGTGGAGACTTCATCCAAGAAGATTAAGAATTACGGTAAGTACATAATTTCCATATCTTCTTGGACTAAAAGTCTCCACCACTCATTCACATTAATGGGAGAGTACTGAGCTAAACATCAACCCCCCCCCCCCAAGTAGGGTGGTAGGAGACAGAGCTCACTCAGGACAGAAGTCCATAAAGACTGTCTTATCAAAGAAAGTTAGCTGTCAGGTATGGACATCCAGAACAAAGTGATTTACAAAGGTATGCACTGAGCTCCAACTCACCACCTTGCAGATGTCTGCAGTGGGTACATTATGAATCTCCACGAGGAAAGCCGCAACTGCTCTGGTAGAGTGGTGTGAACCAGCCTTCCAACTTGACCTGTGTCTTGGATTAGTAGTGTTGAAGACATGCAGCTAACCAAGCAGAAATACATCTCATGGCAACAGGCGGACCTAGAGGAGGCATGCAGAAAGATACAGTAGTTGCTCAGATGTGTCTCTCTTCATTCTGTCGATGTAGAATCACAGAACCCTCAACATTCAGAGAGATAAAGGGAGTGCTCTCCTTCGTTCAGGAGTTAATGAAGTAAGTAGGGAGAAGCAAAACTTGACTAATGGTAACTGAGCAAGTGACATGTTGTCTACTGACTCAAGATAGACCGAAAATGCACCGAGGTGTACCTTCACTTCTGAGTATTGCAGACCTGCATTCGACAGGTCCAAGACACACCCCGACACCTTACTTGGTGGGCATCCAAATGGTGAAGACAGGACTTGCATACCAGATGGAGAAAGGTTTCCACTTAGCCGTGTAAGCCCTCCTGGTGGAAGGCCTATGCACAGCTTAGAAGATGTCTGTGATGGTCTGCAATGGTCTAAAACTTGCCTGCTTCCATTTCCTTAGGAGCCCAACATGGAGATGAAGGGAGAACATGTTAGGATATACTAAAGCCCCTGTGTCAGAGGGTTCCCTTGTAGAGGGAGTCGCCTTGGGGGAACTTCTGACAGACTGTTGGTCAATGCAGATCATATCTGCAGAGGCCAGTCTAGGATTATGAGAATCATCCTGCCTCCCTGTACCAACAACTTGAGCAGCACCGTCTGAAGTAAGGGAAGAGGAGGAAAATGTACAGAAAGTATCTTGTCTCCTGCAGTGAAAACATCCTGACAGAAAACACCAGGGTCTGGATTTCTGAAGAAGGATAGAGGCAGTTTTGCTTTGAGAGGGGACACAAAAAGGACCAGATCCGAACTGCCCCACTCAACAAAAGCAGCTGCACTAAATCTGAACTGATGCATCGTGCTTGAGGTACCACCCTCACAGCTTTCCTGCACAGAGGGTAGGAGGGCGTTCCACCATGCTTGCTGATGTAATATATCACAGTTTTGTTGTCTGTCCAAAGTAGGATCACCTCGTGACAGAGGGCATCCTTCAAGACTTTGCTTCTAAGATAGCTCTCATCTCTAAGATATTTATGACAAGATGAGGTTCCTTCTGGCTCCACAGTTGAGCCCCCCATGAGAGATTTTGTCCGAGGCTCTGTCCTTTTATACAGAGGATTAGATGCCTGGTTGGAGACCACTGCTTGCTGCAGAGGACACTCTCAGTCCCAGCATCCACTCAACCAAAAGGGGCCCAAATAGAGTCATTTTTTGTGATGTAACATGCTATCTGAAGATGTTGTTTCTTCCATCCTCTGTAATGAAAACCAATGCCCTGGAGATATCCAGGAAGGCTCCCAAGAAGAGGAGCTGCTGGGAAGATGAAACTGGCACCTTCCATGAATCAGAAAATGCCCTGGAGAGAACCAGTGAGGAGCTGTGGCAACTGCTTCCTGTGTCTCTTGCCCAGATGGGCAGGCTGTGAGCCAGATGTACAGGAAGTGAAGACTTGAACACCATGGTTTCAGAGAACACCTCCCTGAACAGGTACTGGTTTAACCTTCCAACGTCGACAAATGGGCGCATGCTGTCTGATATCTTAGAACCAGAAGCAATGGAAATAGGAACCTGTGCTCCATTCCACTATGGAACAACTTCTACTGCCTAGTTCCCACAGAGGCCCTGTATCTCAGAAGCAAGAGAGTATGACTGAGAGGGGGACAGGCTGGGCTGCCACCTGAGTGGAAGGTCTGGGGAAACCTGCAAAATTGGGAAAGCATCCCTCTTGGACAATCCTGATGACCCATATGTCTGCTATAATGGACTTCCACTGGTTGAAAACTGAATTAGACGCTCCTCCTACTGCAGAGAGGTGTCCCCCTCAGACAGCTGAGGTGGGACCTGGGTTGGATCCACAGAGATTGGCACAGGGAGGGTGCTTTCAGGCCCTGTGCCCTCTACTGCATTCTCTTCATAGCAGAGAAGTTGGTTCCTGATAAAGGCACCTAGGCCTCTACCTTGAAAGGACTGCCTGTTACGAGAATGTCGATGGTTCCCATTCGCTTGTTGTTTAAATGGCAGCCCTATTGTTCTGAGTGCAGAAAACAACCAAATAGCTTGCTCAAAACCTTTGCATTGCTCAAAATGCAATTCACATTTCTGGAGAAGGGTGCTGCTGGTGTGTGGCATCTAGTGCACCCCCAAAGAACTATGGCATATATTCAACATTCAAACATTTTAACTGCCTAATGGCTTTTCTTACTTTAAACTCCATGTAAAAAGGGGATTCTCTTAGTTTTCAGATTGGAATTCCAAAGTGAGCAAGCTATACCACCCCTTCACGGTGGAGACCTTTCCGTATAGTCCCTACACTAGCTTCTCAGCTCTGAAATGCCTGCAATGGCTACTCATATAGAGTGCTGCCTAAATTGGCTTAAGTCAGATGGCCTTATTGGCTTCTTAAATTGATTCCACCCAGGAATTTCCAAAAGTGGTGGCAGGGAGCATGCTAAGGGGAGTACCACAACTCCCAAAACTCTAAAAACAATCAAATAGCACACTCAAAACCTTTGTATTACTCAAAATGCAATTCACATTGCCAGTGGCCATGAACTTATTTAAATATTGAAATGTTCCATGTTGGGGGGGTATCTTGTGTACTGGTATCTTGTTTTTAACTGTTATTTACCACAACCCAGTAGCACCCCCTAGCAGAAATGGCACTGTCAAGGAGATGTTAACCACCTGCTGCCAGCAGCAGCTGCCCTAGAGGCTGAGTTGTGGGAATCCATAAAAGCTTTCAGCTGATTATTGGGCTATATGCCCCCAGTAATGGAGCATTAAATTTCGGGAGGCTCTCGACCATTGTACTGAGTGTGTTCTACAGGGTTTACTTGTGCTGAGGAATGTAAGAACTCCAAGACATAGAAGTCTGCGTTGGTCTACAGATAAAGACTGAAATGTTATGGTGGACCCCATATACCTGAGGAAAAAACTGGAAAGAAGATCTTCCATCACACTGATAAAGAAGACTTGCATTCCAGCCCATAAAATGAGTCATCTGCTGCATCTTCAACAAAGCAGAATAGGGAGAGACTCATTCAGATCCACTTCTACCCCAGAATAACCTCAAAAAGGCAGGTGGGGTCTGCGGTAGCACTACACATAGAGAAAAATAGGAAGACTGGGTGGGTCAAGCAATCACCTGATATCTGTTTTATATTCCCTGGTGGCATAGTGGTCACCCCCACCCCCAATCGGTCAGCAGATATCTGTTTTATATTCCCTAGTGGTCGTGTGGTTCCATACCTACCCAAATTGCCCAACAGAAATCAGTTTCATATTCCCTGATGGTCTACTGGTTCCATCTACCCACTGATCACCTGGCAGATATCTGTTTTATATTCCTTGTGGCATAGTGGTTCCCCTCACCCCCTGAGTGCCTGGTAGATATCTGGGTTACGTTCCTTGGTGGTCTAGTGGTTCCCCCCAACCATACATGGCCCCACGACCCACCCACTCATCAGGAACCCCTGCCCTGTTCCCCCCACCTTACCCTTAGTACCAGTCCCTGTGAAATCTGCGGTCGGTACAGCCCTCCTCTCACCTCCTCTTCTAGCCATCGCCTGACAGTCCTGGATCATGTAAAGGAACCACTGTGACACCAGGACTTGCTGTTTTCCATAGAAAGGGGCACTAAGGAGCTGCTTTGCCATGTGCAAATGAGCTTATAATGGGCACGCAGAAGGTACTTTTGAGCCTTGCATGCTGAATGAGCTAATTTGAGTGCTCATGCTGAATATGGTCTGTGACAGTTTGTTCTTCCCCTCCTGAGTAAATCTACTTTTATAATAAAATATTTGTTTGCGAAATGGAACAAGTAGATTTTCACCTTTGCTTTTCATGCTGCTAGTGAAAAGAAAACAATAGAATTCAAGTAATTTGCTATCAGAAAACTGCCAACTACTTAGGAGTCCAGTGTATTTCAATGAGAAATTAAAGATATTTGTCCTTTTGAAAATAAATATATACTTCTTTCATCAACAAACTTTGCCTTTTAAATGTTTGTACTGTTATTATGATGTCATATTTTTAAACAGTAATTGGCTTCTCTTTAAAATCTGGTTAGGAAGATAATGTCAACTACTAAATCACAACAAAAGATCGCAGGTTATGAAAAGTCAGATATTTTTATCAAATATATAATATGTTGGTGGAAAATGTTATTCCTCTATAAAAAAAAAAACAAAACCTAAAAATAGATTTTCAGTTTCCCACTTAAATATATCGCCAGCCTTGCCAGTAAGATTTTCTGACTTCATAATACAAGGATTCTATTACAGTCTTTTTTTTTTTAGTTGGCCAAATACAAATAAAATGATGAAAGGGTAAGTCAGGAATCAAATAAAAGCAAACAAAATGATTAGAGGCATCTAACTGCCCTAAACCTTTATTCTTTAAAGGACCATTTACATGATCGCCTTTGCACTGGAGCAACATGAGCACTTGGGTTCCTCCAGCGCAAAGGCATCTGTGTAGACACCAGATTATGGTAATTTAGGAACATAGAAACAGACAAATTCTGGTCAGAGTAAACACGGCTGCTGTGCATTAACATGAAACAAAGCTTTAGTTTTTTATTTTCTTTTGTTACAGAAGTCCTTCAAAAAATGTAATGCTTTAATTGCTATAGTCTACATTGGTTGATTTTGTTGTTGAAGTGTGATGTGTTACATTTTAGGGGTACAATTCCAGGGCTGTTTTGTCCATTATGTAAAGATTTAGGTACAACACCACCTGGTTATCAGTGTTTTGCAGGGCTTGACCTCTGACGGTAAAACGCGCATGCATCGATGTGTGACTACTGTGTTTATATTGTATATGGGGATATCCACAGGTTTACAGTAGCAGCAACACAAACCTACTCCCTCAAACACATTTGCAAATCTACCTCCTTCAATTCCCCATATACATGCTATGCAGCAGGCACTTAGAATGGTGAGTGTCCTGCAAAAGAACTTTGTTTATTTGTAATATTACAAGTCATACATCAAAGTATGCACAATTTACCACCAGAGGTCAAGCCCTTCAAAACATTGATAACCAGTTGGTGTTGCACCTAAATCTATACAGTACATACTGGAACAACAATAGCTCTGGGGTTGGACTCCTAAAATGTATCACATCACATCACACTGTCCAGAGATGGTCCTGCTACCCCAACCAGCTTCTCTGTTCTCAGTCACTGCTTCTGAGGCACCCCTATCACCTGCCTGTAACAGTTCTATAAGCAGGGGTGTCACAAAGTCTGTGCCCAGGTTTCCAAGGGTTACCCTGCTTTGTGCATGTGTTGGCAATCTGACCTCCTTGCCCTTCGCCACATGGTCCTTATAGTAATAATCCTAGGGGCTGTGGCTCTCTGAAGCTGTAGGTGCTCTGGCTGCAGTTGATAAACCAAACACAACACTCCAGTGTTTCCAGCATGAAGCATTTTGTACAATAAGATTCTA
Organism: Neoceratodus forsteri; assembly: GCA_016271365.2. NCBI lineage: Eukaryota > Metazoa > Chordata > Ceratodontiformes > Ceratodontidae > Neoceratodus > Neoceratodus forsteri. Next base: position 925,232,961 of record CM057450.1, on the reverse strand, counting down.
GACTGGCTACCTCCTCCTGACCTCCCTTGTGCCGTGTCATTGACGGGAGATCAACTGGATCAAATCACCCACTTAAGTTATAGTGAGCTATCCATGGGGGACCCCACAAAGCTGCCCATGAGGACTCCACTGGCATTGAGAAGGATGAGCTCTGTGTCTGGGTCACCTATTTCTTCTCAGATGATGAGGAGGAGGAGATGCTCAATAACAGGACAACAACCCAGCTGAGTGTGAAATTCAACCAGAAGACAGATGCAAGAAAAAAATATGCAAATGCATCACCAACACAGGCTGCTGGAATACCTCAAAAGCAGCAAAAGATAAACTTTATAGAGACTTCCAATTCTCTAATGGCATGCTAGGCACACAGTGGGTGCACACATGATCAAAAATATCCTACGTTTGTGTAGTTTGTATTTTCCCTATGCTTCTGTAAATACTCTCTCGAAGTGGTCTTTGTTCAAAGCTGCTGAGGGACGCGGGGAACTGCCCCAAGGAATCTGCTGAGTCCATTGAGCAAACAGGTCATTGGAATGTGGACTGCTGATAAAATTACTCCTGGAAAGGCTTGTCTGGGTGCCCTGCTGAGGCTAACTGTGAGGGCTGATTGGGGGCTGAGCATAGACATGGACTCCTCTCCTGAGGTCAGTTCTCCTACCTGTTACCAAGTCCAGTCCCAGTTCTAGGCTAGTGTGCAGCTATGGGGCTTAGACATCTGCTTGTACATAGGGGTTAATGTATAGCCAAAAACAGAAGTGATTGAGACTAGAATGGGAATTTCTTCTATGTTTGGCTGCACATTAATACCAGCAAAAGCAATAAGCTGTTCTTCATAGGTGGCACTCTCACTGGAACGTGAAAAAGTGTTTTCTTCTGTAGTACAGCTGGATCACTCATAATAGGCTGAGTGATAACATCTGCAGTTTTTTAAAATAAAAAAAAATGGCACATTGATTCATGGTTTCACTGCCTAACAAAAAGTGACATCCTCATGTTAGATTGTTCAGCGTGATTGTGCATATCACTGTCAGGTAAACAAAAGTGAAATTGGCCAAGAAGATTATTTGAGATTTCCAGAGGGTGAATCCCCCCTTCTCCTTGTATAGCCATGTGGGTTGTATGGGCCAGATAGTCGGAAGTGCGCCCAGAGGATGCACAATGGAATGCGCAGTGCAATGGAGGTCTGCCATGGACAACACATGCTAGATTCAGTACATGCGCCAGAGACATGCGCAAGTACAAGCAGCATTGAATATAGCAGAGATACACTATAGTGCAACCAGACATGTGCTGCACAACCAGAAATGCACAGGAGCAGGACAGGAAGCAGCAACAGACAAGCTGGGCTAGCACAACAGGTAAGGGGGCACAAAGGCAGGGTAGCACAGATGCAGAGTGGCAGGCTAGCCCTGCAGTCCCAGGCCATACAGGGGGTGGGAACACAGTGCAGAGCACAGGCACATGGTCAGTGGGCCACAGGAACTGGAGACTGCACTACAGAGGCACATAGGCCAACAAACACACCCAGCCTCCCAAGCAGAGTACAGAGCAGACAGTGGCCCATGGCACAGCACCACCAGAACCCTGACAGGCCACACAGCATGGGAGACTGCAACAGGCATGCCATATGTGACCAGGCCCAGCACTGTGCGAGTGGGCACAGGAGCCACACGGGCACAGGGAAATGGAGCACATGCCATGCCACCAAGCAACCATACATGGCCCAGCACTGCAGCGCACCCCAGCACTGGCAAGGGCAGTGGTGCAGGTGAGGGGCATGGCAGCAACGCCACACAGGGACATGCATCAGTGGACTGCAGACAGACCAGTAGCACACCCATATCCCAATGGTCTGAGGCATGGTGGCAGGTGATACACAGCAGCCACAGCAGTAGGGAACACACCACAAAGGGCAGAGCCATGAACCACAATGGGCACACCCAAGAGCACCACAGAACAATGGAGGCACAGTGCAGGTAAAGGAGATGCAGACACAGAGGAATACATATTAAGCAGTTTAACGAATTACAGAACAGGGGGAGTGCAAACAGTGCGGAATAGAATGGGACAGGATGTGAGGAGGAAGGGTGGGACCGGATGGCTGAAACGGGGAATGGGATCAGGAACAAGGTAGCAGGAACAGGCAGGGGACAGAACAGCAGGAGGAGGCAACAAGTCCATGGCCCAGTGATGGGCATAAGGAAACTCAGCTGCGCGCACGTCCCAGCACCTCCCACAGCATGCACACCTCAGTCACAATCACCCGCGAAGTATGGCGCCTATTCTGTGGAACATCAGCTGCACCAGACCCCGTGGCACATTGTGCATCCCTCCACGTGCCCTCCAAGTGCATCATCCCTGCAGCCTGGCATGACCTACAGGAAGGGAAACAAGACAGACAATGAGTACTGGTGCCCACGTTGCCCCTATCCCACCCACAGGTGTGCACAGGACAACCACTGTGCCCACAGGTGGACAGCACCGAGACATGCACGTATACAGTGGACAACAGCAGCCAACACCACCATGTCCCAGGGGCCACCTGTAACAGACCCACCCCAACACCCAGGCAGTGGACCACACAGACCAGGTGCAAGGGCACCCCAGTCAGTACAGGCCACCCTGTGCAGCTGATGTGTACCTGGGGACATGCGCATGCCCCCACCCCCACTGGATGGCAGCATCCCAGCACCACACACAGACCACAGCCAGGCCCTGCAACAGGCACAGCACAGAGCATGCACCACTGCCTGGCTCCACCTGTTGTAATGGGTGTGCAAGGTAACACAGGTCCATGCACCAACTGACAGCTACCCCCACATACCATGCTGCACACACTCACCTGCCTGCATGGGTGTAGGTGCAGCCACACCGTCTCCATCACTGCGCTGCCTGACCTGCACCATGGTCAGCCTGGCCTGCCTGCAGTTCTCGGGCCCTATAAAAGGAACAGAGAGAGAGAGAGAGAGAGAGAGAATGCACATGAGTGCCATGCCCAAAACCACCCACCACCACCACCTCAGTGGACAGCTCTGGCAAGGCATGGTCAGCCACACATGCCTGTGTCCAGGGAATGGTGCATGGCCCTCTGGCCCCATGCACACCACAGGCATGCAGTGCAGCAATGAAGGACGTGCACCAGCCACCGGTGCAGACCCTCCCACAGCTGCACACATGGTGCACAGCACAGCGCAGGGCTGTACGTGCAGATGAATGCATTGGGCAAAGTGGCACTTACCTGGCTGTGGCACCAGTGCCCTGCGTGCCCACTCCTGGAGCCGCTGTAGGCATCCTGGGTCCCACCTCTGCAGGTCACCATACCAGTGCCTGCACTACTCTGCAGTGCATGGCACCCCATCTGCTGCTCAAGGCCAGATGCCACACCACTGTGCATGGCTCCTGCAGGTCTGCAATGCTGAAGAGACCGTCCTCAATGGGCAGCACAAGGGCCACTAGGTTGACCAGCTCCACATCTGTCAGTTCACTGCTCTGCAACCACCACGCCACACTGACATGGACATGCTGCCTACCGGCAGTGTAGAAAGTGTGAGTCGACTGTGCCAGCACATGGAGCACTGCACTGCGGATGCGCAGTAGGGGTCCTGTATCATGGCTGCGCAGTACGGCTCTGTGTGATTGGGATGCACAGCCACCACCAATCACGCATCTGCGCACATGCGCATTGCATCTGGGTCGGGCGGGAGTCGGGGCCATGACCTCACAGATGCATAGCATGACCCCTCACGGTGGCGTGCCCGCACACGCATGCACCCAGCAGCAGCCACTGCGCTGTAGGGTGTATAGCACAAGCAGCAGTAGTGCACAATAGGCCCACACAGCGCAGGGATGCAGCATGTGTGTCTGCACACAGGGCCACATGCACAATGGGGGCACACCGCGCAACGCGCATCAGTGCGCCATAGGCAAGAAGTACCCCAGCGCATTCTGAATTCACATGGTGCAACTAACAGATATTCAGCCGTGCTATGCAGATTGCCTACTGAGCCTATGTATGGCACAATCAGGCACATTAGCATACCATTACAGTAGCACAGCCGCTCATTTGCATGCGTTGTGCAATAAATGTGCACCACAACGGCACTAGGCACTGACAGGTATTGCAGCCATATCAGTATGGGACCACATACATTTTGTTGCTACTGGGTGTTCAGGCTGTGCAGCGGTGCACCTCTCTGGCCTGACAGTCCACTAATGGTGTCACTGTTTCTGTCCACAGGTAGCAGCATGTCAGAGAATGAAGGAGCTGAGGAGCAGGGGGGCCCACATGAAAGTGCAGGCCCAACTTTCCCAGGGATGAGCAGCAGGCCCTGTTCGAGGCCTACATGGACAGGGAGGAGCTGCTGAGTGGGGCCATGGGCACCCCACAGCAGCATGCCATAGGGTGGGATGAGGTGGCAACATACATGAACGCCCATGGCCGCCATCAGCACAGTGCACAGGAGTGCAAGAAGAAGATGAGGACTGACAGGCAGCACATTAAAGAGAAGGTGGCTGCTAACAGGGCATTCCAACAAAGGACTGGGGGAGCCCTGGAGCCACCCCCATCCTCATAGTGGGGGAGGAGATGGTGGCGGTGACCATCAGCTGGGCAGCCATCGAGGGCATCCCGGGCGGCAGGTTCCAGATGGGCAGCAGCCCACTGCAGCACTGTGATGAGTCACTGTGTGCGGGGGTTGGGGGGCTGGTCTGGGGGCAGGTTGGGAGGTCGGGGCCGGGCCTGGGGGTTGGGGGGGCTGCATGATGGCATGCTGGCATGTGGGCAGCCATGCTGTGGTCCCCATGCACGTCCCGACTGCCGCAGTGCATACTGCATGGGGTGCCACTGTGCATTGCAGTGCCTGTGTGGACAATGAACACCAGACATGTCCCTGGCCCCAGAGTGTGCTCTATGCCCTGCTGGCACCTCGGTAGCACATGCCCTGTGACCAAGGGGCACAGCTTGGCCAGCAGTGGTGCGGGTGGCTGCACAGCACACAGCAGGTGGGGCTGTCAATGGCAGTGTGCAACCATGGCATGCTGCCATGTCTGTGGTGGTGCACCATGTGTCCTGTCCACCATGGATGTCCGACCCTGCATGTCCACCATACATGGCACACCCAGCCCATTGTGTGGTGCAGCAGGCCTGCCCTGACCCATGGCTGTCATGCGCATGTGCTGTGCCCCCCCCAGGGTATGGTGCAGGGTGCACACTGCCATCCTACTCATGTGTGCCACTGTTGTGTGTTTCATCTCCTTCATGCCTCAAGGGTTGATTACAGGGAGCACCCACCGATGCAGGACCCACTGAGGACAAGCCATCTACTTCATCAGGCATCAGGGCCACGGAACACCAGTGACATGGCAGGGAAGGTCTGCTAGCCTTCTTGGGCCTGTGTGATGATGACCCCGCGTCAGACCTACTACTCCTGGAGGAGCTGCCCCGTACTGGTATCAAACACGCAGGTGCCTGGTGGGTCCGACACAGATGATGACCTTGAGCTGAGCCTAGGTGGCATGGGCTCTGGGTCACCACCCTGGGTACGTTCCAGCACACTAGTGGCCATTGCCTGCGGTGGCAGTACGGCACCCATGCTGGCCACCCCTGTCCATGGCCCCACGATGGCGGGTGGCAACGCCACTGAGGATGGCCATGGTGGGGCAGGTGCTGATGACACAGAGGCCACAGGGACCATGCAGCAGGCAGCAGGACAGCAGCACAGGGCAGTGGTGCCCACCATGAAGCACATCGCAGGGACCACCAGTGGGGCACACCCCCAACCACCTCCCCCGTGTAGACTCCCAAGCGGCCGCCAAAGGCCGCCACACCCCCCTGGAAGGTCCACGCCAGCCACAGGACATGCACACTGCTGACAGGCTGGAGGAGCACACTGTGCTGCTGCGGGCATCCGTGGAGAACCAGGCAATGCTCGGGGCACAGTTGCGTGCATTGCAGGTAGAGCTATGTCACCAGTCCGAGCGTGTGGACATTGGATGTGCCCAGCTGATGGGTGAGGTCCAACAGCTATAAGAGGCCATGACCATCTCGCTGGACTGCATTGCTGGTGCCATCACTGCCGGACTTGCATCACTGCATCCAGTAGGCATGGCAGGGTGCTTAGGACTCCACACAGTGCAGCATCCACTCCAAGATCCTGGCATCTGGTGACCCCAGCACGGCTGACGCCAGGATCCCGCAGTGCCGCATCCACTCTGAGATCCGGGTGTCTGATGACCTCAGCACAGCTGACACCGGGATCCGATGTGGCCATCCCCGACACCCCCGGTGGGTTTCTGTTCATCGGGCTGATCACGCCTGTGGGGACCCGGTCGCATTCCCACACCTCCACCCCCGCAAGTGTGTTGAGTACATCTCCTGTGGCCGTTGAGCAGCCTGTGGCTGCCACACATGCAGGGCATGGCTGCCCACATGGCCATGCCTCCACCCAGTAGGCCTGCTTGGTGTGCCATCCCAAACCACTGCTCAGAGCAGTGTCCTTGTGCACGGTCCTCTGCGCATGCCTATGTGAGTGTGGCGGTACATCTCGGTGGTGTGTGGCTTGGCCCTCCTGTGTGCATGCCATGCTGCAGGGCCCTGTGGCATGGGCATGATGAGGGCAGCACTGTGCCAGTCTTGCCAGTGTGCTGGTGCCATCTGTCTGACCCATGCCACCACCTGTGGCCCGCATATGTGCATGGCCTGTAGCCACTGCTGCCACCACATGATGCACCGTCTGCACTGCACACTGTGGGGCGATGTCTGCCTGTTGTGCCATTGTTGCTGCCTGTGCCCATCCTTGTTCAGATAGCCATTGTCTAGCCCCATGCTGCGTGTGTGTGTGTGTGTGTGTGTGTGTGTGTGTGTGTGTGTGTGCCCTTGCGTGTGTGCCATGCAGTGTGTGTGTATGTGTGTCAGTGCTGTCCCTGTGCCAGCTGTGTGGGTGCCGGTTGCCCCCACATGCCTCCCTGTGTGGCCATGCACCTCCATGTGGGTGTCCATGCCTGCATGTCTGTCATGGCTCCTATTCACCTGCACCTCCCAAAGTGCTCTTGTACAATGGTCGCCCTCTGCATCCTGGCCCTTGCGGCGATCCTTGCATCCCTGCATGGCAGGATTGGCTGCTGCACCCCCTCCGGCCCTTCATCCCCACTGTCATCACTGCTGTCACCCTCATCCACCTGTATGACTAGCCCATGGTCAACGGCAATGTTGTGCAGCATGCAGCAGGCCAGGAATAGTCCACAAGTTTTCATAGGGCTATATTGTAGGGCACCAATGGACCTGTCTAGGCAACAGAACCTCATCTTGAGCATGCCAATGACCTACTCGATGCTGTTGCATGTCATAATGTGGGCCTCATTGCACCTTTCCTTGGCGGGGTTTGCTGGGCACTGGATGGGGGTTAGTAGCCAGGGATGCAGGGGGTATGCACTGACTCCTGTGTAGGTAAGGTACACAGGTTAGCGCGTTGCCATGATGGTGGCCCCCCATGCCTCCTTCCACATCATTGTTGGTGGCTGCCATGTGTGGCCTGGGCCAATGAACCATGTGGAGCCTCCTCAACTCCCAATCCTGGCCCATACTCACCTACCAGGTGGCCCGTGGGAATCTCCCCATGCTCAAATCGAGCATGGAGCTGTGCCAGATGAAGGCATCGTGTGCACCTCCAGGGTGTGTGGTACAGAGATTGGTGATGCACCCTGTGGCATCTCACACCACCTGGCAGTTGACCAATGGGTAGCCCTTCTGGTTCATGTATGCTGCGTCCTCTAGACCAGGTGGTGCGCGTATGGCCATGTGGGTGCAGTCTATCGCCCCATCACACCTGGCATGCATGCCACCCTGTGGAAGCCCTGCATGTTTGCCGTATGCTCTGCTGTGTGCTTGCAGATCAGATGAACTCCAAAGCGTGTGGCAGCAGAGCATTGAAGAATTGTGTGAGAAGACGGGACGTGGCTGACTGGGTGATGCCTATGATTGCCCCTGTTGGTTTCTGGAAGGTGCCCATGGCGAGCAAGCACATTGCTGCTGTCACCTTGGTCTCCACTGTCATAGTGTAGCTCCTCCTGGTGGGTGCCTGCAACTCATCATGGCACAGCTCACAGAGCTGCCTCAGAATTGCCCTGTTCAGCCAGTACCATCCCACGATCTTGGCATCACCAAAATCCTCAAGGTGGTCTGGGCACGGTACCATCTGTGTGTGGCATACCAACGGCGGGCCCTTCCCTGGCCACATTGCTGGTTCTCCTCCTGCCTCTTCACACCCCTCATCACTGCCTCCATCAGAAATGGTGTTGCATCCATGTTACTGGTGTGTGTGCGTTTGAGCCTGCTTTTATGGGCTCAACTCTGTGCAGCACATTCTGTGAGTTGCTCCTGACCTGCGCTGTGCTTTATGGCTGAATATGCCATTGTGCAGTGTATTCATGGGTATGCCGCCTTCTACTTGCACCACATACATTACTGTTGTGCGTCTGCGCAGTGGCTTTTGCACTGCACATTTACGTTGGTTGAATATGGCCCCGGGGAGCGTTTCTGTGGTTGCGCATGTGCAACTCCTCTGAATATCTCCCCCTATATGTAAAAGTACTCTATCTCATGAACACAAACATACACAATAATGAAATAAAATAGGGACTGCTGCCTTTTTATTTATTTTTTTTTGTATAAAACTTATTCACCCTGGCACGCCTCTGACAGAGTCATCAATCGTCACTGTGGAGATTTAAAAGAAAAAAACATTGATTCTACTGATGTTTTTCTTTTTGATTTTTTCAGTGTGTGTGTTCTAAAACATACTGTAGTACTTTTACATAAATAGTGTTATGTCCCACCAAAAAAGCAAAGAAAGCTTTTGCACTGTGATACAGGGGCGGTGCTCTTTGGAGGCCGGCTAAAACTCAAAATAATCACTAAACTCCAAGTGTGGAGAGAGCATTCACGGTAGACTGTGACCCTACAGTTCAACTGGGTTATTTGATAAACAAATGCAAATCTACAGTGAAGGCTGTATTTAAAAAAAAAAAAAAAAGTTCTATGTGTGAGACTTTGACACAATTACTATGAGAGTGACTCTTAGGTGAGCGTGCAAGCAACTGGACCTTACTGACATATAATAGTTAATAATAATGAATAGATACTTAAAATAAAACACGCTTGAAGGTAGTTTAATAAGACCATCCCTGTGTAGAGTCCAGTATGGCTGTAGAACTCAGTGGTATTTGAAAGGTTTACACATAAACTGTCAGGTGTGTTACAAGAAACTACCTATACATCCAGATCAAAACAGCCCTAGCACAGAACACGGGTGGGGGGAGAAAACCTACTTATACAGCCAAATCAAAACAGCTGTAGCACAGAACATGGGGGAGGGGTGAAGCACCTACTATACCTAGACAGCCAAATCAAAACAGCCCTAGCACAGAACATGGGTGGGGGGAGAACCTACCTATAAAACTAGATCAAGATATCCCTAGCACAAAACACAGGGGGGCACCTACCTATACAGTTAGATCAAAACAGACCCAGCACAGAACACAGGAAGGGGGGAAGGTGTGTCTGCTTCCATGACAACACCCAATTACTCAATATCCACTAACTGTAAAGCAAAACATAAATACGCAAAGGAGTGCTGACCTAGTGTCGTCTTCATGAATGGGACAGCCTTGAGGCTAGAGGTGGATTTTCCTAGTATAGCTTTCCTACCCAAGAGGCGCGTTTGATATTTTATTCTGTTTCTGAGGCTGAGCCATCTGGTTTGCTTGTAGAGTGGGCAGGAGTGAGTTAGGTTGTCAGCTCCAAGGGTGAGTCTGCAGGCCTTATTTAGGGACATCAATACCCACTTGAGTGCAGTGTCAGTTGCCACCCCATACACTACCAAGCCATAGTCGACGACTGATAAGATGGAGGAGGAAACAGACAAGCACTGGGCAGCAGATGTAAGATATTGTCTGTGTCTGCACAGCACACCAAGTTTAGAGTTCTCAACTTTTACAACTTGATCAATGTGGGGTACAAACGAGAGTGTGTCATCAATGGTGACCCCAAGGTACTTGAGAGACTGTACCTGTTCTAGCGGTACCTCCATGTTGTTCGTGATGGACAAGACCGGGGATGATTTCTTGTGGTGGGGACTGGAGACCAGCATTGTTTTTGTCTCCTTATAGTTAAGAAGAAGTTTCTGCGTACTGAACCAGTTATCCGTGAGGGAGAAAGTGACTTGCAGCTCCTGCTGCAAATGACCCAGCTGGGCACGGCTGCTCATGATGACCGCATTGTCTGCATACAGGATAGTTTTAGTTGTGCTTGCCACAGGTAATTTGTTAAAAAACAAACTGAAAAGGAGTGGGCCCAGGATGGATCCTTGGGGAACCCCAAGTGCAAGTTCCCTAGGGGAGGAGGTCGTAGTTCCAATGTTTACACACTGGGATCCATGGGAAAGGTAGTCCTTGAACCAGTGGACTGCATCCAAGGAGATCCCAAAGTTCACCAGTTCCTGTAGCAGGATAGGGTCATTGATATTATCAAAGGCTTTAGTGAGATCTATGAAGATAGATCCCACTAGTTTACTACCGTCCAAAGCCTTGTCTACAAAGTCAGAGAATTCCATTAATGCCATGGTTGTACTGTGGCACATACGAAATCCATGCTGATGCAGGCACAGGCGGTCATATTTATGAAGGTAGTCTGATATATTTAGCACCACAAGTGCAAAAAGACATTTTGCTGAGGACTTGAGAAGTTTCACAGGCATCAAAGTCTGGCAAAAGGCAGGATGCCTGAATTATTAAGGCTTCTTGTGAAGTTGATCTGACAAGCCAGCTGCTTCTTTGCAAAGGAAGTGGTGGCACTGCTGAGTGGCAGAGCTGGGAGCAGGCCTGCAAGGGGTTAACTTGTAGACAGTTGACTAACTTCAATGGATCAGGGTGATTAGGGCAAATTGGGTGGGCTGTCAAAGGGGTCTGTGTTTTATTTCTTTATAATAACTGGTCAGCAATTTTTTCTATGGGCTGAACCAGTTATAATTTACCATTATAACCCGTGGGTTATAATGGCAAGCACGCACCCAGTCAATCAAAAACAGCCCCTCTCTCATAGGCTGTTCATCTCGTCCTGGGTGGGCTAATCATGTTTCAAAACATGGTGGCTTCTTATCCCGGGAAGCAAGGAGCCACCAGACAGAGTCCTGTCATTTTTACTTTATTTTATTTTAAACCAGTTACAGTTTAAAGGCACAAAAAAGTTATATCTGGTTGAGCCTACCATTCGGCAGCTGCAGCTGACAAGAACTGCCAGGGAAATGGCTCTGATGGACTGCAACCTGTCAAACTGGGGTAAGCAGTGATCATGATCGCAATTCGCTAAGGTCTTCTGAATTAAAGCACAAACTAAATGTTAAAAAAGCTGCTCTACAAAAAAACTGAAGAAGAGGGGAAAAAATACTCTTGGAGGGGGAGCAACAGAGAGAGAGAGAGAGAGAGAGTGTGTGTGTGTGTGTGTGTGTGTGTGTGTGTGTGTGTGTGTGAATTAATTAGAGGGTTGGAAAAAATGGCTGACCAGCAATTATAAATAATAAAATATGAGGAAGTGTGTTTAAAATTCAAAATTAATGGTGGCCCTTTGTGCGGATGCTTTACTTAAACTCCCCGAGCTTCACCTCGGGTTTATGCATTCCACACGTCGGGCAACCATTAATTTCTCATTAAGCACACTTACCCATCCATTATTGTGTATATATATATATATATATTTTTTTTTTTTTGTAGCAGAGCAGGGACGAGGACTGCAAGGGGTTAACTTGCAGACAGTCTGCTAACTCCAGTTGGTGTTAATGCTGATTCCCCCCACTTCTTTCTCCAGGTACTGCAGTTGAGGCTTGTTCCATACCTCCCACATCTGAGCTTGTTGCTCCACCTGATCATGTGTCCCATGTGTTGAGGGACAGCATCTCACATTTTCTCACATTTCGTATATCCAATGTGCCCCACATTTCAGTGAGTGACAGAAGATTGTGAGACATGGCTTGTCATGAAGCTAAGTTCCCAGAATCTACGGGAAGCATTTGGAGATCCAGTGCCTTGCTGAAAGTCACAAGTTAACCAGGGGTAGTGATGGTATTAGAATCTAAAAACCCCACAGTCATTGACTCCAGGTTCACCATTTTTGAACTAGAAATTGCATGGTGTCCCTGCACCACCAATGACCCTCTTTTAATTAAATGCACAGGACTTATTTTTTGATGTTTTGGGGGGGGGTATTTACCCAGAATAGCCCAGCTCAGCGTACCTCTCAACTGTCACACATTACGTGTTACCTCACTCATTTTACCTCTCAGAAACCCTCTGTCCCACATGAAGGACTCAGTTGGGATAGCCAGAGGGGATCTACATCAATACAGGGTGATTTTTTGATTTACCTTTGGTTAGATGGGACTAGAGCAACATGTTCAGCATCCCACAAGAGGTGACAAAACATTGGACTTGGTGCTGAGCAACATGGCTAGTGTGCTATGGGAATGTAAAGTCTCCAAACCACTGGGTAATAGCGATCATGAAAAAGTAGAATTTAGGCTTCAAGAGATAGACTTAAGAACTCGAGGGTACTACCAAAATATTATGCGGTGAATTGCACACGCTGCTGAGTGAGTCGCTGAAATAGTTTCGCTGATATGACATGGAACCATTTTAAAGTTGGTGGTATGTTCCCCAGTTCTGGTATGGGTTTCCATTCCCTCTTATGAAGGTCTGGGGGGGCCGGAGTGTGGAGTTCAGCTGTTTTTTTGTTGCTGTTTTTTGTTTGTTTTTTTTACTAAAAAGACCAGTATTTCTGATAATGGTTTTGTAATAGCAGCTGATAGCATCAGGGCATGGTGCCATACAGCAGCTTGAGTGAGGGGGTCAGTGGCATCATGGATGTGCCCCAGTGCCTCACCTAATCTGTGGGAGTATGTTCAGTGGCAGTGGGGATGAGCTTCCTGTGCTGCACTTGCTCCCAGTCTGCACTTAAACATGGGGAGTCTGTTACACTGTGGTTAGGCTCCCACTGCTGTTGTTGCAGTTTAATTCCAGGGTTCACATGGGTGTATGGATGTATGCTGACATTTTGGCTTAAGCCTTCCTCATAGGTGACTGTTATTACCATAGATGTGCTCACAGTACCTCTTCTAATCATGGGGGTGGAGGGGTATGCACGGAGACACCTCAAATGGGCTTCTGGTGCCACAACTAAACTGCATACTGGTAGGGAAATGTGCTGTTGGGTATTGTCTCCTGGGTTAGCACTTAAACTAGCTGGGGGGGCTTTGTTATACACTAAAACTTGTGAAACAGGAGTGTTCAGCAGCACTACAGGTGAGCCCCTCACGCAGCAGTAAAACTTGTTAAACAGGAGTGTTGAGCAACACTGGAGGTGAGCCCCCCCATGCAGCACTAAAGCTTGTGAAACAGGAGTGTTCAGCAGCACTAGAGGTGAGCCCCTCACGCAGCACTAAAATGTGTGAAACAAGAGTGTTGAGCAACACTGGAGGTGAGCCCCATGCAGCACTAAAACTTATGAAACAGAAGTGTTCAGCAACACTGAAACTGAGTCCCCCAAGCAACATTAATACTTACGAAACAGGAGTGCACAACAACACCGGAGGTCAGCTCCCCCCCCATACTGCACTAAACACTGGAGGTGAGCCCCCCCATACAGCAATAAAACTTATGAAACAGGAGTGTTCAGCAACAATGAAGGCAAGTCCCACCCTTATCCAGCACTAAAACTTGTGAAACGGGAGCATACAGCAACACTGGAGCCGAGACCCCCACCCTGCAGCACTAAAGACTAGTGAAACGGGAGTGTTCAGCAACGCTGGAGGTGAGCCCCATGCAGCATTAAAACTTGTGAAACAGGAGTGCTCAGCAACACTGGAGATGAGCCCCCCACACACACAGCACTAAGTCTTGTAAAACAGGAGTGTTCAGTAGCACCAGAGCTGAGCCCCCTCACATGCAGCAGAAAATCTTGTGAAACAGGAGTGTTCAGTAGCACCAGAGCTGAGCCCCCTCATATGCAGCACAAAATCTTGTGAAACAGGAGTGTTCAGCAGCATAGAGGGTGTGCACCCACATGCAGCATGTGGAACAGCAGTGTTCAGCAACACTAGAGGTCCCCCCTCACTCAGCACTAAAACTTGTGAAACAGGAAAGTTCAGTAGTACTGGAGGTGTGCCTCCCACATAGAATGAAAACTTGTTAAACAGGAGCGTTCAGCAGCTGCTGAGTGTGAGACCCCCCCCCAATGCAACACTAAACTTGTGAAACTGGAGTATTCAGCAGCACTAGAGTAGAGCCCCCCACACACGCACATAGCACAGCACTAAAAGTTGTGAAAAAGAAGTAAGCAATAAGGCATGATGGGGTGTGCGTGGAACACATTTTACCACATGGCCAGGGGCGTAATAAGGCACAAGGTCGAAGGCTGCGTGGCTTTAGCCACTGGACATGCAGTAAAATGTTTTCCACGCACATTCCAGAGTGCCTTATTGCGTCTATGAAATGGACTCCTTTTTAAAAACTTTTTACAGTTGGGAAAAACATGTTTATATGTAGAAACAATAGATTTACTTGTGGGCATTTATGATAAAATAGTCCTTCCACCCACTACAAATGATCTCCTTGATGGTGACGTCATTGTATTATTGCCTATTTTCTTCTTCCTGTTTTTTTTCCCCACATTCAAGATATAGAATGTTTATCATAGAATGTTTACCATAGAATGCATGGATTCAAAATTCTCAGTTCCACTAGCAGAGTGTTTCTCTCCTAACACTCTGTACACACAGACAACAAAGGCCTTTGTTACAGCCAGAGACTCAATTATCTCACTGTCAGGGCAAGAAGAAGACAGTTCCCTGATGAGCAGGTAAAGATAGAAGGGATTTTCACTGTCAGCAAAGAAACAGTTGTAGTGAAAACTATAAACAATACTTATTGTTTTTAATTTGTTTATGCATGTAAGGAGAGTGTAATAATCAGGGAAACAACATTTAATTAATTTGTTTTATTTTTTATTTAAGGTAGTTTTATTTTTAGGGCCCAGATGAAGTTTTTTTTTTTTTTTTTTTTTAACAGTGTAAAGTAGCAGCCATGTTTGTGGTGGAAGATCAGTTCTGGCTGTAGGTCGCTAACTGAAATGCCTGTGTTCCAAATGCCCGTTGATCTGGGTTCCAGATTCTTTACAGTCCTTTTTTTTTTTTTTTAGCCATGTGTAAACCATATTTTATACATAAATAAGAGCCAATCAGATTACATGATTTTTCCCTGCCATTTTATAATGTACACTAACACTGGAGGTGGGCCCCACATGCAACACTAAAACTTGTGAAGTAGGAGTGTTCAACATCACAGGAGGTGAGTCCTCCCCCCCTCCACATGGTACTAAAACTTGTGAAAAAGAAGTATACACCAACACTAGAGGCAAGTCCCATCATGCAGCAATAAAACTAATGAAACAGGAGTGCACAGCAAAACTGGAGGTGAGAGTTCAGCAACGCTGGATGTAAGCCCCCCCACACACACACACACACAAAATGTAGAACTAAAACCTGTGACACAGGAGTGTTCACAAACACTTAAGGAGCCCCCCCCACATAGCACTAATACTTGTGAAATGGTGGGGTTTCCAGTGCTCTGCTCTACTATTTTACTGACACTAAGGGTAGCAGCCTAGATAAGTTTGACCCTGAGCTCCTTCACCTCTCATCCTCTGCCATTGCCTCCCCCATCTCTTCCTTTCTAAACCTTTTCTTCCAGCGTGATAAAGTTTTTGGCACATGGAAGCATCCAGAAGTTCTCCCATTCTACACCCACCACTGCTCCTTCTCACAGTCTTCCTGTCATTGTACCCTGCTTTGTAATATCACCCTACTCTTATGCAACAATTGGGTATTATCTGATACATTTGTGTTATCTTGGCATATTTTAACTTTGTGACACTGTTAATCTGATGTATTATTTTATTCCCCCATAGCACTATGTTAGAGTAGTGTTACTAACCTGTTATACATTGTATTAAAGCTTTTACTATTGATATTGTTTGTTTGTTTGTTTGTTCGCTTAACGGGTAAGCACACTGGAAACAAGTTCCTTTTACAGGTGCGACCCACATATATTACATACAGACAATACATAATCAAACATACATATACAATGCAGCAAATTGCAGACAAAAATGTCTTTGTTACGTATAAAATTCATAAAAAAAATTCATAAAAACAGTTACAATTAAATTGAGATTAAATACATCCTTAATGCATCGGCAAACTTTTGACAGAACACAACCACCTAATATCTTAAGGAATTTCATTCCAAATGAATGGAGCAATATAAGCAAAGGATCTTTGTCCACTTTTAGATTTCATAAAAGGAATCTCGAGAAACCTACTGTCTGACCTATGTTCAGAATAATGACCATCAATATATGGTCTCAAAACTTTGAAATACTATGTGGAATTCAGAGTCCATGACTTTATATAGAACTTGGCCACACAGTATTGGAAATTTAATGAAACCGGTAACCAGCCCATTTCTTTCAAAATCACACAATGATGAGATGACTTAGAACAATTTAAAGGAAACTTAGCTATCAAGTGAAGTAAAGTGGATTTCTTTGAAATCACTGTCGCAGAAGCAGTGTCAGTAATCATAGCTGCATAGTTCACAATAGGAAGTAAGCAGCAATTTGAAATAACCAGCCTAGACTCAGGAATAAGAAATGAACGGATTCTGTACAAAGAACCTAATCTACAATGTATTCTTGAGGTAACCCTCAAAATGAGATTTCATAACTTAGATGAGAATCTAGTAATACCCCAAGATATTGAAATGTATCAACATAGTCAAACAGTAATCCATCAAGAGATTTAACTTCCAAAGTACCAACCTCAGATCTCAGTCTAGGTGGGGTACCAAAACCATCACCTTTGTCTTAGATTTGTTTAAGAGTAATTTACAGGCCATAAGTGAAGACTGAAAATTGCACATTTCCTCTGTTAAAGAAACACCTAGATCTCCAAATGACAAACCCTGCATATAAATTACTGCATCGTCAGCGTAAAGTGTTAGAGAAGCATTATTAATCACACTTACTAGTTGATCAAAAAACAAAGAAAACAAAAGTGGCCCCAAAATAGAACCTTGTGGAACCCCACACTTAACCATTACAGAGTCTGATACAGCACCCCTATATTTAACCCTTTGAAACCTATTTGTTAAATAATCCCTCGTCCAGTCCAAGAAAGACTCACCAACTCCCAATGACTCAAGTCTAGAAATCAACAATTGGTGATCAACTGAGTCGAATGCCTTGGTCAAGTCCACGAACACGGCACCCGTCAGACACCCTTTATCCATGCCATTAAGTGCGGTTCGTGAACTCGACCAAGGCAGTCTCAGTACTCCTTCCTTTCTAAAACCATGTTGGTTCTGAGACAATAATCCAAAGCGATCCACATACCCAATCAACTGATTATAAACTATTCTTTCCTGAACTTTAGCTAAAGCAGACAAGATAGAAATAGGTCTGTAGTTACAAAACTCATGTTGTGAACCAGATTTAAATATAGGAGTGACCAAAGTATGTTTCCATATATTAGGTATAGTACCTGTAACAAAAGACAAGTTGAAAATAATACTAACTGGAAGTTTTATAACCGAGGCAGCATCCGCCAATACACTAGGACATAAGCCATCAGAACCAGCTGAGCTGTCCCTCTTAATACAACGCAACAACTTCTCTACCTCCTTCGGAGTAGTAGTCCTTAAGTACAGTTTAGGATTAACTGTAAAATCTTCAGTCAATCCCAAGTAGTTCACCTTGACTGGTCACTAAAGGAATCAGGCAATGCAGTAAATTTCAAATTAAACTCAATTAGCTATCTTCAGTGGACAAGACAACAAGTCACCATTCAACCTCATTGAACCTGGTTGACAAACATTAGGCCTTATGAAATTATTAATTGTTTTCCAAAAAGTAGTAGCGTTAGATAACCCTTCACATTGTTTATGTAATATAGTCTGTTTTAGCCCTTCTTATCTTAGCCTTACATTGGTTCCTTAAAGTCCTATACGCATGATAACCAGAAGCAGAATGGTTCATTTTATATGTTTCCAGGCCTTGTCTCATTGTCTCATAAGTTTAATCAAAGGAGTGTTAACCACCCATAAGTTTTCCTCGGACCCTTCTTTTAACAAGGGAGCTAACTGGTCCAAAACATGTGTAAACTCAGTAATGAAAAAATGCAATGCAGAATCCACATCAGGGATAGAATATAAAAAGACCAATCTATTTTACCCAACTCTGTACAAAAGAATGTACATCAAATTTAGAAAAGATCTCAAAACTTTATAATTGGCTTAGACTTCTTCAGTCCCCATGCTTCCAAATACAGAAGATTGGATGATGATCACTTAACGAATCAGAGGTCAAACCACATTTTATCATATTAATAGGTCTATTTGTTAATATCCAGTCCAGCAATGTGTGATTTCCTGATCTATTATTGTGACGAGTGGGCAAAGTAATAATTTGTTGTAAACCAGACTGAGACAAGACCGTATTTAACTTTGTTATATCTGAACCCATCCAATTTAAATTAAAATCCCCCAGTATTAACTCTGTAGAAACCCCAGTATTCAAAGCATTTACAAGTTCTTGTAAGCCTGATTTGCTACCATTAGGTGGAAGATATACACAACAAATAGTTAATTTTTGACAATCCAACAATAACTGAATAGTAATATGTTCACAATATTCCAAATTACTGTTAAATATAGTGGTCTCATTTACCATTAAATATTCCTAAACATAAAACAAAACCCCACCCCCTCTACCTGTGACACGATCCTTTCTAAAAAGTTTATAAGCAGGTATACAAAGTTCAGTATCAAGAACAGGTAAGGTTAACCAGGTTTCAGTCAGTGCCAGAACATCCGGATTATATAAACTAATCCATGACTCCACCTCATGAAATTTAGATGTTAAGCTTAATACATTAAAATGCATAATTTTGAGGCCATATGAATGCTGCAAAAAAAAAAAATCACTATCTGCCATATCGTTTGCTAAGGACCGGGGTTGCTTTTCAACATTGCCAGATCGAATTGTAAGAAAACAATGTAACCAGGTTCTTATGCAAACAGGTAGAACACATTTCCGTGTCTTATATTTCCTAACACTGTAACTCCAAGTTATAACACTATGTATTTAACCTTTACACCAAATAAATGACTATAATTAGGAATAAACAGTTGAGTCTGGAACTCCAGAATCTGATTATTTTCATACGTTCTAAAGTCATTATTAACACACATAGAACAAAATAACCCATCAGTACACAAAACACAAAGTGTATAGGCTACACGCAACAATATCCCTCTGTTAATCATAACTAATCTATAGGTACAAACCCAAAAGAAATGATTAACTCTAAGCAAGATATTACAAACTCTAGTAGCCCAGTCCGTCCCCAGTCAGACTCCTCTCTTCACTTTGCCGTCCCACTTAGCTGCTGCCGCTTTGACGCTGCCGCTGTGTAGAAGGCAGCCTTTATATTGAAATCGCCCCCCCCTCCACTTCCCAGAGCTGCCACCATCTGGAAAAATGTGGAGACCAGAACAGAATTCAGTGAAAGCAGGTGATGGCAATAATGCTGCAAGCAGGTCAGGTACTGTGCTATTACCTAGCAACCCAAATCAGTCACAGCTCCACAGAACTTTAGCATATACAATTCTCAACAACAGATGACTCATGTGCAGACTCAAACAGCAGTCTATGCAGCACACTTCAGGTCCTGTAGCAGCTTCAATGTGATTAAAGTTAAAATCAGTCTACGAGTTAAGGGGGGGGTAAAACAGGTCAAACACAGCAATTCAGGTTTCACTCACAGGCTTGCAGGCTGTGAAATTGTAATTCACAGCAGTCATTGGTAACTCACAGATGGCAACACTGACAGATAGAGTGTTATCAGCAAAAGATAAGAGGAAATAGCCAGTCACAGAACCTGCCACACTCGGTCAGACTCCTCTCTACTTTGCCGTCCCACTTAGCTGCTGCCACTTTGGCGCTGCCGCTGTGTAGAAAGGCAGCCTTTATATTGAATAAACCCCCCTCCACTTCCCAGAGCTGCCACCATCTGGAAAATGTGGAGACCAGAACAGAATTCAATGAAAGCAGGTGATGGCAATAATGCTGCAAGCAGGTCAGGTACTGTGCTATTACCTAGCAACCCAAATCAGTCACAGCTCCACAGAACTTTAGCATATACAATTCTCAACAACAGATGACTCATGTGCAGACTCAAACAGCAGTCTATGCAGCACACTTCAGGTCCTGTAGCAGCTTCAATGTGATTAAAGTTAAAATCAGTCTACGAGTTAAGGGGGAGGGGGGTAAAACAGGTCAAACACAGCATTATTATTGATATTTGAAGCCTTGTTTTGTTGAATTCCCCCATTCAATCCCCCTCCCTTGGGTTGGATCTGGAACCAAGTCACCATACAGCGTGCTTCTCCCAGTCACGACCTAGTAAGTAAATAGAAGAGAAATAGAGTTGCATTCCTCAGTCTTGCAGTAGGTACAATCACAGTACCATTAACATACTGCATCTTGTTTTTAGTATACTCCATTCTGTATATTTAGATTACACTACCACTTGGAAATAAGGTTGTAAAAATAAAGGTATGAAAAGAAAAAAACATGTTAGAAGTATTTACACAAGGTACTGTAAGTGAGTGAACATTTACAGCATGTTTATAACCGACTACTAAACTTTCACCATGAAGAGGCAAGAATATCGATTCCTTTTTTGGCGGAGGGTGCATTGTATACTGAAAGAGTAATGATATTTGAGTGATCTTAGTACTGCACTTTCTTCTCAATCTTTAATAATATTCTGTGTTTTCTATTTCAGGTCATGAGTGATTATGATGGTGACTACAGTATGACTGATTATGATAGTGACTACAACATGAGCGATTATGAGGATTACTATGGCAAAGAGTCTTTTTATTCACGTCCATGTGATAAAGGCAGTATAAGGGTCGTTGCTAAACATTGTATTCCTGCTGTATTATCTCTGATATGTGTGCTGGGCCTTGTGGGTAATGGTTTGGTAGTAGCCACCTATGCATTTTACAAGAACTCAAAGTCTATGATAGATGTTTTTTCTTCTCAATGTGGCCATAGCAGACATACTCCTTGTTCTTACTCTCCCATTTTGGGCAGTGTACCATCATGCTCAGACATGGGTCTTTGGGACATTAATGTGCAAACTGGTCAGAGGACTGTCTGACATCAACTTTTACTGCATCATGCTGTTGCTGGCATTGATCAGCATTGACCGATACATTGCGATTGTACAAGCAACCCAGTCTTTTGGACTTCAAGCAAGAACATTAATATACAGCAAACACATTTGTGCAGTTATCTGGTTTGTCTCTTTTCTTGTCTCCATCCCAACATTTGTGTACAGTGAAGCGTATGTTCACAGCATAGGTGAGAACAGAATTGTATGTAAGTTCAGATACCCTGAGGTTAGTGCACTTCAGTTTAAGTTGTCTGCCCACATTTTAGCGTTATGTCTTCGTTTTTTGCTCCCTTTGTTGATCATGCTCTTCTGTTACTTATTTGTCATCAAAACTCTGATCCACGCTCAAAACTTCCAGAGGCACAAGGCAGTACATGTTGCAATAGCAGTTGTAGTTGCTTTTCTGCTTTGCAATGTACCATACAATGTGGTCTTACTTATCAACACTACAAAGCTCTCTAAAACAGATGGAGATTGTGAGGTAGAAAAGCAAATTACAGTAGCAAATTATGTAACTGAGTGTTTGGCATTGTTTCATTGCTGCCTAAATCCTTTACTTTATGCTTTCATTGGAGTGAGGTTTAGGAACCTCAGTACTTCTAAGGATCCTGCAGGACCTCTGGTGCTTAAGTAAGAAATACGTTACAGTGAGGTGCAGTTCTAGGTTTTCTTCTGGAGCCTTCAGCTCTAAGCGAACAAGCAACATGTATGGCACTCACAATGCATTATCTTTCACTATGTAATCTGTGGGTGGCTTTGTATATGGAATTAAACAGATCCTGAGAAGATAGCCAGAATTTCTGGGAAAATATAAAATCCTTAACTGGGAAAGCTAGTAAAACACCCCCTTCAATGCTCCAGGTAAAAGGGAAGCTGACCCAGGATGATAAAGTGATTGCCAACACTTTCAATAAGGCATTCACAGACCTTAGCGGCGTGATTCCCCCTAACTTCCTTGACCCCCAATGTGACTCCAACCCCACGTGTAAAGGTAATTCTCAAATACATGCACCTCCCCCTTCTACCTCAAAATTGTATTCATATCTGAAGCCAAAAAATATCTCACTAAGGCTATTGGGAATACAAGATCCAGTGGTGACTTTGAACCTCAAATTAATCGTTCTCACCCTGAATGAGGTTATCCATCCCCTAATCCACGTACTAAATCTGTCACTTATAACATCCAAATTCCCAAAGATCTGAAAAAAGGTTATGGTCATCCCAGTCTTTAAAATTGGTGACCAAACCAACTACTTGAACTACCGGCCTAACTCTATACTTCCCCTCATTCCAAGGCGCTTGAAAGGATCGTCAGTGACCAGTTAGTAGACTACTTAGACAAGTACCAGATACAATGTCAGCAACAACATGGATTCAGAAAACAGCATAGCACTACCACTGCTCTGGTAGAGTTCACTAGCTTCATCCACGATTCCTTAGACTGTGGTCACATGGTTGGGGCTACTTATATCAACCTAACAAAGGCCTTCGACAGGGTCAACCATAAACTAATTTTAAATCAACTGTTGTCTACTGGCCTCCTACCTGAATCTGTGGGGTGGATGTACACAGCAAGTAAATATCCTAGATACCTGCTCTGATCCCTGCAGTGTCACAACTGGGGTAGCCCAAGGATCAATTTTGGGCCCCCTACTTTTCAGCTTATTTTTAAATAATCTTCCAATGGCCTGTCCAAGCCAAGTCCTCTTACATGCAGATGGTGAAGTGCTGTTTTCAAGTCAGGCCAACCCTGCCACCCTTGAGCAACAAATGCAGTCTAGCTTCTCAGCCGTAGAGTCATGGTCCCTAAACCACAAGCTTCTACTAAAACTACAAGAAGACAAAGACCATGCTGTTTGCTGCATCACAAAACAGACACAGATTCTATCAACTAGAAAGTCACAATAATCAAAAGCGAAATACTGGAAATGGTGCATACCTTCAAATATCTTGGTGTCACTCTAGATTGCTCATTTTCTTTCACACACTACATTGATCTGGTTGCAAAGGCTGTGAACTCCAGAATCAGCCCATTGTACAAACACAAGCATTGTCTAACTGATGAAGCCCTTAGACTCACAGTATCAAGTTCTGTTCTGCCAATTATCAACTATGGGCTAGTAGTCTATGGGGCAGCTACCAATACAGCTCTACAAAGAATCAAAACAGCTCTTCATTAACTCTCTAGGCTTATCCTAGGAGCCCACCACCTAACTCATTCATGTCTACTCCCAGACTGGCTGAAAGCCTAGAAAATAGGGTCCAGTACCAAGTCTGCCTACTAGCCAAGAAGACCACTCTTGTTCTTACTACCCCAGGGATACTTGACCTCCACTCAGACAACAGCATCAGAAATACTAGGAGAGCATGTAGTCTGTCTCTAAAAGTACTCTTCCATCGGACCTCTCAAGGCCAGCTATCGTTTGGATATAGATCCCCCAAATGGCTGAACTCCCTTAGCATTGACCTCCTGTCCTGTACTAAACTTGGCCAATTTAAAGCTAATGTAAGGGCTCATTTGGTGACCAACAACACTAAGTGCAATTGCAGTCTCTAATCTCTCCAATGCCCACTATGTCTGACCCCTGTCATACCCCCTGCACTTACAAACTGACTCCTATCACGTGATCCCCCTCTTATTACTTTTGTACTACTTCTCCTCTCTATGACCATTCCCCCTCTTAATGTTTACCTCTTACTACTGTGTAACTACCCCTACCCCTTGACCTGTGCCCCCCTCTCCTAACCATTACATCGACAAGGCTTGCATGAGCTGTGCCTCTTCCCCCCTCCAGTCTCCCCGTACCTCTGCTTATCTACCCACTGCTTCCTATGCTCCCTCGTTCTGTTCCCTACTCTAATCTCTGCTAACTTTTCCCAACCCCTCTGACCACAACTACTGTATAGCCAATGTTAGTATGATGCCTTGGACTATTGTATTTTTAAGTTACTATTGCCTATTGCTCACTGATTATGTACTCACTGATACCCACTGATTATGTACTCACTGATACCCACTGATTATGTACTTCATGTAATGTTCTTTGTTCCCCAAGTTGTTTACACACTGTGTCAATGTTATATAAGTTTGTCTTTTCTTTGATGCACATTTGTAAATGAGCATTAAGCTCAAAGGTGTTTCATTCTTAGCTCTCAATAAAGAAATAAATATGTAAACAATTGATGATGATAATAATACGCATTTGTCAATGCCAAATGTTCACCACTTGCATTGTTGTTGTCCTAAGTCTTGCTTGTACACATTTTTACTATATATTGACCCAGGATAGACCAGATGAGATATAATACCTCATTTTCAGTGGTGTCCTGCTTTTACACATTTTATGGTTCTACAGTTCTGTTTTTGGCCGTGATGTTGGCTGGGGGGGGGCACTGCATCAGCTTGGCCCCAGTACTTCATTGTATTTTCCGAGGGTAGGCCAGCTTGGAGGTAATATGTAATTTTCAGTGGGCTCCCGCATTTTGACCCCAAATTTCTAACAGTCTTTTTTTTGACCTGATGTTATGATCAAGACAGATGGAATTTTTTAAATCCCATCCAAAAAATGATTTTGCAGTGCAATTGTGAAAACAAGTTTTCGGAGAGGACTTGAAAAATGACACTTGTCATGTTCAGGAGGTAGGGTAACACAAGGAATATTTTGAATGTTAGGGGTCAAAATCTGCAAATATGAAGTTATGAGTAAATGTTGGAACAATTCAATGTTTTTTCATAACTTAGTTGTTTTTTCACATTTTGACCCCACATTTTCAACAAAGTCTTTTTATGATGAAGCCTTCTGAACTTGATAGATGTAATTTCTAAAACAGTGGCTAAAAACATCATTTCGCACCACAAGTGTGAAAGCACATTTTGGCCAGGATTTGAAAAATGACAGCTGTCATGTTCATGAGTGTGAAAAAATGACAATGTTGAAAATTTGGGGGCCAAAATATTGAATTATCAGAATTATGAGTACATGTTTAAACTGTCAACATGCGTGCATAACTTTGTTGTTTTGTAATATTTTTACCCCAGATTTTCAACATAGCCTTCTTATGACCCCAACTCATTAATAAGGACAGAGAAAATTTTCAAATCCTGCCCAAGAGGTGATTTCACACACAAACCATGAAACCAGACAGATTTGCATAATTTCACCACATTTGTTCATGAGGTGGGGTCCCGAAAATTCATGTGGAAAATTTTGGGAAAAAATCTTATAACAATGACCAACATATGAGGACAAGTTCAAAACCCATTGAAATACTGTACATTGAGCTACATACCTGATTTCCTCAGTGCCCGATCTGGCATTAAAGAGTGAAGAGGTGTCTCCGGTCCAGAGAGGATTACGGCATTGGAGTCCCAGAAGGTAAGTAAGGGGTGGGAGGTGCTGAGTGGGAGAGGAAGTGAGGGAGATTGAAGGTGGCACTGTATGCCAGTGGTGGCAACAGACATTGATGGACAGTTTTCTTTTTTTTACAGGATATATAAAAATAAAAAATGACTACGAGAGCTGGTTTTCTTTATTTCAGGCACCAACACTGGGGATTGGGCACCCCTGTATCAGTGTTGTGTTTGCGGCACCAGGGGTGGGATTCCCAGTGTCACACAGTGAAAACTGGCAGGGTGGAGGGTACTAGCCAGCATTCAGGATGTGGCATCCTGGTGTCATAAAATTAAAAGTAAGGGGTGGGGTGTATGGGGGTTGGGTGCTGAGTGAGAGGGTCAGGTGGGCGAGGGTAATGTAGCGATGTGCAAATGGCAATGGACATCAGTAGACTGGTTACTTTTTTTACGGGGTGTACAAAAAGAAAAACAGACCATCAGGGGTTGTTTCCTTTATTTCAGGGACTGATACTGGGGATTCTGTACCCTAGCATGAGTGTTATGTTTGTTGTCATTGGGGGTGGGCTCCCTGGTGTTGCACAGTGAAAACTAGTGGGGGTACTAGCCAGCACCCAGGATTGGGCACCCCATTGTCAGAATGTAAAGAAGGAGGAAGCAATGGAAGGTGGGAGGGATTGTTTTTACATTGGAGGTAGGACCACAGCAGACTAATCATGATGTTGATCAGCTCTGCTTGCTAGGCAGAGTTGTGTAGATCAAATGAAAAGTACACTATGATCTGGTTGACTCTTTTCTTTGAACTACATGACGTTTACAGCCAGCGAGTCTAGAGGAGTGTCATGATTAGCCTAGCTGAACATTGGTCTGATACTGTCAAGCCCACAGTAGAATGCCCTGCTTTGGACCAACAATGACACGCCTCTCAAAATCCACTATCATACCAATATGTTCACTTTGCACAAGCACAAGGGTGAATATAACAACTAAAGAGTGCAGATGTGCTAACATGTTACTCCCCAGTTGCTTCTAAAGGAAAATAAATCCTAAATTAACTAGTTTAGCAGTGTTTAAAAAAACAAGGCTTAACAGTTATTATAATGAATACAGTTTGGTATGCAAATGCCCACTAATTTAATTACTTATGTGAAGCAATAAAACATGCCTGAAGAGATTTTGGCTGGTAGTACCCAAGCAACCTACAGGAAAGACACCTCGGGCTGCTTTATAACTGAGAATTGTGCACTACAAAACTGTTATCCTCCCAAAAAGCATAGTATTCCTTATAATGAAAGTTTGTGTTGTAGGTATACATATTATAATCATGTTTTTTTTATCATGGATCAGAATGACTGCAATGGCATTTAAAAAGAAATGTGCAGTATCCATGAAGATAGATGCAACTCATTTGTCACACTGCAGCTTTGCTCATTTTGGTGGGCAAACTGCAGTCAGCCTGTTATGGCCCAGTTACTGAGAGTACATCCATCAAGTCTATCTGTTACAAAATACAATACCACGCATTACAACAATTTTTGTTCCACTTTGTCATGAAATTCACACCATTAGAAAGTAGGAAGAAGAGGAGAAATTTGTTCATACTTACTGTAATTTCCTTTTCTGTTAGCTCCAGTGTTGTCAATGGGTAGTCAGTACATATAGGTAAGAAACACCTCTACTGGGGTAGTGGTACAGACCAAAGCTGTCAATCAGCATAGAACCTTGGGCACATGAACATTCTGAGATCAGTAATTCTTCAGTCACCTTTGTCCATGCAGTACCTGTATACATCTGTAACCAATAATAACCATGTCCCCAAAGAGGAGGCGGTATAGCGCAGTGGTATAAGCCTCTGAGCTGCAAACCTGGAGACCTGGATTTGAATTGCACAGCCCCCACTGTGACCTTGAACAAGTCACTTAACTTCCTTGTGCTCCCAGGTCACACCTGTGAACAAGCTTCAGCTTATTGTGTCTCTCCTGGTTAAAGAAAAAAAAAAAGTAAATGAACTCTCTCCTAACCTAATAACAGCTTAGACATGGAATCAATTTATGACATTATAGAAGCTAAATGGCTGGCCTACCTTATTCTGGAAATCTGGCACAGGGAGTCTCGTTGACCAATTCTTCTGTCTTGCTTCTTAAGCATCCTACCACTTATCCAGTGACAGGGCTGGTATGCTGCTCATAACCCTTGTAACATAAAGAAGTGTAAACGATAGTAACACTGACTATAACTGAAGAGATCAAGTTAAGCACTAATCTGTAATGAAGCACCACACAATACTCCAAATCACAGCCTGTTAACCTGTGTGACTGTAGGTCCACTAAAATATAAATGTTTCCATTGTTAGCGATTTCAGATAATTGGCTATAATCACATACAAATAATGTTTGCTGAAATCCAGTGTCCTTAGATATATCAGACAAGGTTCTCCAATAAGTGCCAGGGGCTCCTGGGGAGGCCCCTTTGACAATGCTGGAGCTAACAGAAAAGGAAATTACAGCAGGTGTGAATAAATGTCTCTTTTCTGTATCACTCCATGTTGTCAATGGGGAGTCGGTATATATGGTTCCTAAAAAGCAGTACCCATTCCTAATCTGGGCAGGGGAGAATATTGTCCCATATATAACCCATATCTGTGACACATAATAATCATGTGCTAATAAGTGCCAGTAAGAATCTGTGGCCGAAGGCTGTATTGGTGGAGCATTGAACGTGTAATCTGTAGTGCTTAGTAAATGTATGAACAGAGGACTATGTTGCCACTTTGCACAACGCTAACGCAGATGACTCTCCTCTCTCTGGCCAGGTCATAGTAAATCCCTGGTGGAGTGAGCCTTGATAAGAGCAGGAACTTTCTTCGTCTCAGTCACATATGCCTTAGCAATGCAAGCCCTTACTCACCTAGCAAATGTGGCCTTAGAAGCTTTCTGGCACATCTTTGCCACTCCAAGGAGAACAAATTCTCTGATTTTCTGAACTCTGTTCTTTTTAGGTAAGCCCTGAAAGCCCTGTACAAATCCAGCTTATGAAGTTCATTCTCTTTCAGATTTGTTGGCTTGGGGCAAATGGATGGTAGACAGATTTCCTGATTTACATAGAAAGTGGTAATGATCTTAGGCACAACAGATAGAACCACCTTCAATATCACCTTTTCCTTGTGTATGATAAGGTAAGGTTCTTGAAGTTTACCAGTCCTTCTGGCTGAACAGATCGCAATTATGAAACACACCTTATATGACTGGATATCCAAATATACTGACAAAAGGAGTTCAAAAGGTGCCTTACTCAGAGCACTCAACACCAGGTTCAGGTCCCATAGGGGAACTGGAGATTGAAACAAGTCAGCTTCTGCTGACCACCCTAAGAAATGGATAACATTCAGGTTAGTTACCACAGATTTGCCCATGGACATTCCCAGAGTTGCCCCAAGTGCAGACACTTGACCTCACAGTGGAATTAATATGAGACCTTTATATACCCCTGTCTGCAAGAAATCTAGTATCTATGGAATCGTAGCTTTAGAAGATCTGATACTTCCCTCTCTCTGGCCCAGCTACAGATGATATTCCACACATGGTCATAAGCTGCAGATGTAAAAATCTTCCTGGAGGCCATTAGGGTATTCACCACTTTCTTGGAGAAACCCTGTTTTAACAATCTTCTCCTCTTAGGAGCTATGCTGCCAACTGCGTTGCCCCTGAATCTGGATGTAGAATAGGACATTGGAAGAGAAGGTCCTCCACAGCAGAAGCCAAAATGGGGCCTGCCGGAACCGTGGCCTTCTTGGCCACTCTAAGGCTCTCAGAAGAAGCTTGCTCTTGACCTCCTTGTCTTGAGAATTACCTTGGGAAGTAGCAGTACCAGAGGAAACAAGTAAGCTCTGAGAAAATCCCATGTCTGGGACAAGAGCATCCACCTCCTCTGCCTGAGGACACCGGTACCAGCTGATGAACCTTGGTACCTGAGCATTTTCCTTTGACATGACAAAGTCAATCTGAGGATGACTGAATCTTCTACACAGAAGCCAGAACACCACTGAGTTCAATGTCTTGTCCCCTGGATGGACTCTCGACTCAGCCAATCAGCCTGCATGTTCAGTTCCCTTGCTAGGTGAACTGCCCAGAGGATCGGAAATGTTTCTCTACCCACAGTAGTACCTCAGTTGCTGCCGCTACCATTCACTGGCTTCTTGTACCTCCTTGGTTGTTTATGTACACCATGGTAATGGCATTGTCTGACCTTGCCTTCACAGCCCCAGACTGCAACAGATTGTGAAAATGAAGAAGGGTGAGAAACACTGCCCTCATCTCCAACACATTTATCTGAAACTGCTACTGTTGGGGAGTCCAGACCCCCTGGACCAGGACTTGGTCATGGACCACACTCTAGCCCACTAGACTGGCATTGGTCATCAAAATCAGTTCTTTTGGTACTTCCAAGAAAGACCACTTTCCAGGATTCTTGTGCTTCTCCCACCAAGCTTGTGACTGTATGACCAATCAAGGTAGCAAGATCAAAACTCGGTAGTCTTTGCAGGCTGGGGACCAGACTTCCATCATCCTGTTCTGGATAGGCCACTGTTGTCGAAGTATAGGTCAGGAACCATAGGATAATCAGAAGCAGTTATAAAATTCACAAGTAGTATTTATTACTATCAATAACAATAAAACAATGTTCAGTATAACTATTTACAATGGCAATACATACAGGGAAAACAAAGTCCTTCACCTGAGGGTATGTCTAATTTCAAGTTTCAGTCTTTTACTCTCTAGCAAAAGCATAGCTGCTCTTTTTATAAGCCTTTGCCTGTAAACTCATTAAAGAGACATCCTGTTTCTCACAAAATGTACTTGTCTGCTTCTTTGCAGGTGCAACAAATTGAATATGGTGACCAAGAACTGACCTCTTGTTGACAGCTCTGCAAAGAGTTTGCAAACAAGCCTGAGAGGAGCTCAAACTGCATTTCAGATTAACCCTCTAAATTCCAACTAGCTTTTTACAATTATTTCAACAGTATAACTACTTTATATATAGTTTCAAGCACAGGTATTCCCAGTTTCAAATAAAGAATAAATGTTATATTTGGTGTCACTGGGGGTGGGCTCCCTGGTGTCGCACAGTGAAAACTGGTGGGGGTACTAGCCAGCACCCAGGATTGGGCACCCCATTGTCAGAATGTAAATAAAGGGGAAGCAATGGAAGGTAGGAGGGATTGTTTTTACATTGGAGGTAGGACCATAGCAGACTAATCATGATGTTGGTCAGCTCTGCTTGCTGGGCAGAGTTGTGTAGATCAAATGAAAACTACACTATGATCTGGTTGACTCTTTTCTTTGAACTACATGACTTTTACAGCTAGCAAGACCAGAGGAGTGTCATCATTAGCCTAGCTGAACATTGGTCTGATACTGTCAAGCCCACAGTAGAATGCCCTGCTCTGGACCAACAATGACACGCCTCTCAAAATCCACTATCATACCAATATGTTCACTTTGCACAAGCACAAGGGTGAACATAACAACTAAAGAGTGCAGGTATTGTGCTAACATGTTACTCACCAGTTGCTTCTAAAGGAAACAAATCGTAAATTAACTAGTTTAGCAGTGTTTCAAAAAACAAGGCTTAACAGTTATTATAATGAATACAGCTTGGTATGCAAATGTCCACTAATTTAATTACTTATATGAAGCAGTAAAACATGCCTGAAGAGATTTTGGCTGGTAGTACCCAAGCAACCTACAGGAAAGACATGCCTCGGGCTGCTTTATAACTGAGAATTGTGCACTACAAAATTGTTATCCTCCCAAAAAGCATAGTATTCCTTATAATGAAAGTTTTTGTTGTAGGAATATATATTATAATCATGTTTTAGTCAGCTGTGCTAACCATGGGAAGTAGCATTTTTTTTTTATCATGGATCAGAATGACTGCAATGGCATTTAAAAAGAAATGTGCAGTATCCATGAAGATAGATGCAACTCATTTGTCACACTGCAGCTTTGCTCATTTTGGTGGGCAAACTGCAGTCAGCCTGTTATGGCCCAGTTACTGAGAGTACATCCATCAAGTCTATCTGTTACAAAATACAATACCACGCATTACAACAATTTTTGTTCCACTTTGTCATGAAATTCACACCATTAGAAAGTAGGAAGAAGTGGAGAAATTTGTTCATACTTACTGTAATTTCCTTTTCTGTTAGCTCCAGTGTTGTCAATGGGTAGTCAGTACATATAGGTAAGAAACACCTCTACTGGGGTGGTGGTACAGACCAAAGCTGTCAATCAGCATAGAACCTTGGGCACATGAACATTCTGAGATCAATAATTCTTCAGTCACCTTTGTCCATGCAGTATGTACACATCTGTAACCAATAATAACCATGTCCCCAAAGAGGAGGCGGTATAGCTCAGTGGTATAAGCCTCTGAGCTGCAAACCTGGAGACCTGGATTTGAATCGCACAGCCCCCACTGTGACCTTGAACAAGTCACTTAACTTCCTTGTGCTCCCAGATCACACCTGTAAACAAGCTTCAGCTTACTGTGTCTCTCCTGGTTAAAAAAAAAAAAAAAAAAAATGAACTCTCTCCTAACCTAATAACAACTTAGACATGGAATCAATTTATGACATTATAGAAGCTAAATGACTGGCTTACCTTATTCTGGAAATGTGGCACAGGGAGTCTCATTGACCAATTCTTCTGTCTTGCTTCTTAAGCATCCTACCACTTATCCAGTGACAGGGCTGGTATGCTGCTCATAACCCTTGTAACATAAAGAAGTGTAAACAATAGTAACGCTGACTATAACCGAAGAGATCAAGTTAAGCACTAATCTGTAATGAAGCACCGCACAATACTCCAAATCACAGCCTGTTAACCTGTGTGACTGTAGGTCCACTAAAATATAAATGTTTCCATTGTTAGCGATTTCAGATAATTGGCTATAATCGCATACAAATAATGTTTGCTGAAATCCAGTGTCCTTAGATATATCGGACAAGGTTCTCCAATAGGTGCCAGGGGCTCCTGGGGGAGGCCCCTCTGACAATGCTGGAGCTAACAGAAAAGGAAATTACTGTAGGTGTGAATAAATGTCTCTTTTCTGTATCACTCCATGTTGTCAATGGGGAGTCAGTATATATGATTCCTAAAAAGCAGTACCCATTCCTAATCTGGGCAAGGGAGAATATTGTCCCATATATAACCCATATCTGTGACACATAATAATCATGTGCTAATAAGTGCCGGTAAGAATCTGTGGCCTAAGGCTGCATTGGTGGAGCATTGAACATGTAATCTGTAGTGCTTAGTAAATGTATGAACAGAGGACCATTTGCCACTTTGCACTACTCCAACACAGATGACTCTCCTCTCTCTGGCCAGGACATAGTAAGTCTCTGGTGGAGTGAGCCTTGATAAGAGCAGGAACTTTCTTCGTCTCTGTCACATATGCCTTAGCAATGCAAGCCCTTACCCACCTAGCAAATGTGGCCTTAGAAGCTTTCTGGCACATCTTTGCCACTCCAAGGAGAACAAATTCTCTGATTTTCTGAACTCTGTTCTTTTTAGGTAAGCCCTGAAAGCCCTGTGCAAATCCAGCTTATGAAGTTCATTCTCTTTCAGATTTGTTGGCTTGGGGCAAATGGATGGTAGACAGATTTCCTGATTTACATAGAAAGTGGTAATGATCTTAGGCACAACAGATAGAACCACCTTCAATACCAACTTTTCCTTGTGTATGATAAGATAAGGTTCTTGAAGTTTACCAGTCCTTCTGGCTGAACAGATTGCAATTATGAAACACACCTTATATGACTGAATATCCAAATGTACTCACAAAAGGAGTTCAAAAGGTGCCATACTCAGAGCATTCAACACCAGGTTCAGGTCCCATAGGGGAACTGGAGATTAAAACAAGTCAGCTTCTGCTGACCACCCTAAGACATGGATAACATCCAGGTTAGTTACCACAGATTTGCCCATGGACATTCCCAGAGTTGCCCCAAGTGCAGACACTTGACCTCACAGTGGAATTAATATGAGACCTTTATATACCCCTGTCATGCAGAAATCTAGTATCTATGGAATCGTAGCTTTAGAAGATCTGATACTTCCCTCTCTCTGGCCCAGCTACAGATGATATTCCACACATGGTCATAAGCTGCAGATGTAAAAATCTTCCTGGAGGCCATTAGGGTATTCACCACTTTCTTGGAGAAACCCTGTTTTAACAATCTTCTCCTCTTAGGAGCTATGCTGCCAACTGCATTGCCCCTGAATCTGGATGTAGAATAGGACATTGGAAGAGAAGGTCCTCCACAGCGGAAGCCAAAATAGGGCCTGCCGGAACCGTGGCCTTCTTGGCCACTCTAGGGCTCTCAGAAGAAGCTTGCTCTTGACCTCCTTGTCTTGAGAATTACCTTGGGAAGTAGCAGTACCAGAGGAAGCAAGTAAGCTCTGAGAAAATCCCATGTCTGGGACAAGAGCTTCCACCTCCTCTGCCTGAGGACACCGGTACCAGCTGATGAACCTTGGTACCTGAGCATTTTCCTTTGACATGAAGAAGTCAATCTGAGGATGGCTGAATCTTCTACACAGAAGCTAGAACACCTCTGAGTTCAATGTCTTGTCCCCCGGATGGACTCTCGACTCGGCCAATCAGCCTGCATGTTCAGTTCCCTTGTTAGGTGAACTGCCCAGAGGATCAGAAATGTTTCTCTACCCACAGTAGTACCTCAGTTTCTGCCGCTACCATTCACTGGCTTCTTGTACCTCCTTGGTTGTTTATGTACACCATGGTAATGGCATTGTCTGACCTTACCTTCACAGCCCCAGACTGCAACAGATTGCGAAAATGAAGAAGGGTGAGAAACACTGCCCTCATCTCCAACACATTTATCTGAAACTGCTGCTCTTGGGGAGTCCAAACCCCCTGGACCGGGACTTGGTCATGGACCACACTCTAGCCCACTAGACTGGCACTGGTCATCAAAATCAGTTCTTTTGGTACTTCCAAGAAAGACCACTTTCCAGGATTCTTGTGCTTCTCCCACCAAACTTGTGACTGTATGGCCAATCAAGGTAGTGAGATCAGAACTCGGTAGTCTTCGCAGGCTGGGGACCAGACTTCCATCATCCTGTTCTGGATAGGCCACTGTTGTCGAGGCATAGGTCAGGAACCATAGGATAATCAGAAGCAGTTATAAAATTCACAAGTAGCATGTATTACTATCAATAACAATAAAACAATGTTCAGTATAACTATTTACAATGGCACTACATACAGGGAAAACAAAGTCCTTCACCTGAGGGTATATCTAATTTCAAGTTTCAGTCTTTTACTCTCTAGCAAAAGCATAGCTGCTCTTTTTATAAGCCTTTGCCTGTAAACTCATTAAAGAGACATCCTGTTTCTCACAAAGTGTACTTGTCTGCTTCTTTGCAGGTGCAACAAATTGAATATGGTGACCAAGAACTGACCTCTTGTTGACAGCTCTGCAAAGAGTTTGCAAACAAGCCTGAGAGGAGATCGAACTGCATTTCAGATTAACCCTCTAAGTTCCAACTAGCTTTTTACAATTATTTCAACAGTATAACTACTGTATATACAGTTTCAAGCACAGGTATTCCCAGTTTCAAATAAAGATTCACATAAATTGTTATAACTGCAGATACACAAGGTGGAAGAAAAGACTAAAACAACAAGTGAAGGCAGAGAGATAGCAAGAGTAGAATCGTGAGACTGTCAGAGTGATCAGTTCCTAGGTCTCACAAGAACATTTGGTTGTGCAACCAGACAGACAAGAGATAGAAAAGGTGATAACAGAACAGATCCTTGCATTTAACTCTTTCTGCATGACAAATGGGACTAGGCCTCATTCAACCTTGTTATAGTCACGTATGCAAATGAGCCCACAGCACTAGCTCTGTCATTGTAGTCATCAGACCTACTGTAGAATCCAGAGAAGCCTGTGAGCACAGACTGATGATGGGCTTCTCAGCCACTGAACCGCTCACCTCAAGGTTTCTTTCCTGAATGAAGAAAGGAACACATTCCTCTATTCTGTCTGGAACACCACCCCCAAGATTTCCAACCTCTGAGACCGGATTAGGGGAGCTCTTCTCCTGACTGATGTCCCAACCATGTGTCTCAAGCATCTCCAAGGTCCTTTGACACTAATCTTTCCACCATCAGAGCAGTCAATGCTTGAATAAGCAAATTGTCCAGGTAGGGATATATGTGATGTCTCTCCTGCCAGATTTGTGCCACTAGCATGATCAAGATCTTTGAAAATACCCTGGTCTCTGTCTCCAGGATGAAGGGAATTGCTAGGTACAGGAAATAATGTCCCTGAATCGCAAACCTCAGAAACATCTGGTGGAGCTGGAAAATGAGGATATTAAGATATGCATCCTTCAGATCTATGGATGCCAAATAATCCTCTGGTTGAACAGCCTTATGATTGATCACAAGGACTCAATCTTGAAGTGTGTGTGCTGGAAGAACTTGTCTAAACGTTCAGGTCCAGAATCATTTGGACCCCCCCAACTTCTTGAGAACCATAAAATAAACTGAGTAGAATCCCAGGTCCTCCTCACTTGGGGGGAACTGGGACAATTGCCTTAATCTGTATCAAGTGATCTAAGGTCTGAGTCACCACATGCCTTTTTACTCGATTCTGAGGCACAGGGAACAGCAGGAAATTATTTCTTATGGGTACTGTGGTGAACTCTGTGGCCTAGCCCATAGCAAGAGTCTCCAATTCACATGCATCTGACATTAGTTGGGCCCATCATTGGTAATAATGCTGCAGTCTTCCACCAAGGGAAGCGGGACATAGATAGGCTCATGTATCTTCATTGTGAATTACCTCCTCTTTTTCCCATATCTCCATTACATCTATGGGTAAAGGATCCTCTGTTTCTATTGCCCTTGAATCCAGAATAGGTTCCTCTATTCTTCTGGCTTCCAAAATTCCAAAAGGGTTCAAAACTATCCCTGAACCATCACTGCCAAGCATACCCCCACATTGCATTTGTGTTCTGCAGTTGCCTGGACACAGGAAGTTGCCCCTTCTTATCTTGGACAGGGTGGAATAGTAGCCCTATTTCAAAAGACATGGTTAAACAACTTTGACTTGGATGCTTGGTCCACAATCCAGTGCTGGATCGAGACACCCACATAACTGCCACAATACAGTAAGTGGAGCTTGTTGCCATCATTGGATTGTCCACTATGACATCTCCCAAAAAAGTAGAGGCCATGGACACAAGCTGCAAAATATTTGCCCCTTCCAACTCTGGAGGGACATAGCTACCCAAAGAATTGACCTATGAGTTTTATGCTCTGGACACAATAAAAGATGCATATGATTTTAGAAGTTTTACCCCAATTGAGGCAAAAATCCTTCTGCATGAGGCATCCACCCACTTATCGTGGATGTCGGTTATGGCCACCAAACCTTCAATAGGTACAGTTGAGTGTGTAACAGAATTATGCACAGCCTTATCTGCCAAAAGAGGAGCTCTCCTCCAGGAACAGATACCATCTTACCCGCAGCCTAGGAAGCTGCTTACGCTTATCAGTCCTGGCCCATTCCTGTTCAGTAATGTGGTTGCAGTACACAATGTTTTGGAAACACTTTGGTGCAAAGGAAGAGGCAGAGATGATAAGATTCACATTTAGGGACTCTATGACTTGTAGCTCCTTCAGCCATAATGTCCAACAAGCTTTCATTTTAAGATATGACAAAGACTTTGTATCAAACGGGAGGGATCAGAATCCTTTTCTCGGGCTTTGTCCACACATGCCCCTCCTCTTTGGAGAAATCTTTTTCCTCATCTGATAATGCCATCAGAATTTTCCCCCCTGTCCCCCTGTATTCTCATCTTGACCTTCCGTGTTGTCAGGGTAGGGGTCTGCTTGCAAATCTGAGTGAGCAGTATTGCTATACTGTGGCACATCTGGATGCACCTGCAAGGGCCCTACCTGACCTGAGGGGGCCCGCCTTGGGTTTGGATGTGCTGGTGGGGCTGTCCTGCAGAACATCAGAACTCAGCAGCATAGTTAAGAGCAGCAAAAAGGATTTACATGGCTCAGCCTTACCACTGCCAGTCGGTATTCCAGGTGCCTCTCCCCTAGCTTGGAGGTTCAGCTGGGCTGGGGGCCAAAATAAACACCTTAGATTGTTTTACACAATTAAGGCAGTAAGATCCTAATGGGAGGCTCTCATCATTCTACTGAAGACCTTACATCTTTTATAAATGACAGGTCTCCAACAAGGCATAGTGCCACATCCTAAGCCAGCATCGCAAAACATGTCGAAGTAAAAAGAGATTGTAGCCTTATTCACCCCTTGGAAAACAGGAGTCCCTGGATAGTTTGACACTTTTGTTTTGGCTTAGTTAGCTATTCACATGAAGAAGGGACCTCTGGGGCATCGAAAGCTTGTATACTATATCATCTTTGTGCAAGACATATGTTAGTCCAATAAAAGGTATCAAACTATCCAGTGATTCCTGAAAAAATATCAAACAAATATTGACGACCTGAAATAGAAACATAGAAACAAAGACTTTGACAGCATATAAGGACCACTTGGACCACTAGTCTGCCTATTTCCCCACCTATTGGATAAGCTGCAGATCCTAGTTAACCAACAGCCTACTTCCTCCTACCACCCCCCAGAATTGTTTTATGTCTGTCCCATGCATTCTTGAATTCCCCCACTGACCCCACAACCCTTCAGGAAGGCCATTCCATGCATTCACCACCCTCTCCATGAAAAAATATTTCCTTACACTGCCCCTGAGACATCCCTATTCTATCTTCAGGTTGAGCCCCCTTGTTCTTGCATATCTCTTTTTCCAAAAGATGCTATCCTCTTGAACTTTATTGATTCCCTTGAGGTACTTGAAAGTTTCTATCTTGTCCCCCCTCTCCCTCCTTTACTCAAGGGTATACACATTAAGCTCCTTTAGTCTGTCTTTGTATGGCTTCTGATGCAGACCCTGCACCATTTTAGTTGCCGTCCTCTGGACTGCTCCCATTCAGTCTATGTGCTTGTGGAGATGGGGTCTCCAGAACTGCACACAGCACTCCAGATGGAGTCTCACTAACTGTTTGTACAGAGGGATAACAACTTCCTGTTTTCTGCTGGTGAAACTTCTGCCAATGCATCCCAGTATCCCAACAGCCTACCTTACTACTGTCTCACGTTCCTTGCCTACCTTTAGGTTGTCTGATATGACTACTCCAGGTCCCTTTCCATTTGTTGTTAGTACCCTCCCATTGTGTATACTTCCCCTCGGTTTTTGTTTCCCAGGTGCATTACTTTGCACTTCTTTGCATTGAATGTAAGCTGCCATACGTTTGACCATTCCTCCAGCTATGCCAAGTCCCTTCTCATCCTTTCCACCCCCCTTGTGTATCAACCCTTTTGCAAATCTTTGTGTCATCTGCAAAGAAGCATACTTTTCCTTCCAGTCCCTCCACAATATCACCTATAAAGACATTAAAGAGGACCAGTCTCAGTACTG
Organism: Neoceratodus forsteri; assembly: GCA_016271365.2. Classification (NCBI taxonomy): domain Eukaryota; kingdom Metazoa; phylum Chordata; order Ceratodontiformes; family Ceratodontidae; genus Neoceratodus; species Neoceratodus forsteri. Next base: position 925,193,719 of record CM057450.1, on the reverse strand, counting down.
AACCCTGCCGTGCCCTGCTAGTAACCCTCTTATCTTTGGAGTGGATTCCATTTACTGTTACCCTCTGTGTCCTGTTGTCCAGCCAGTTGTCTACCCAGGTTACCACCCTGATACCCACTCCCAGGCTGGCTAACTTGTTTATTAATGTTTTGAGTGGGACTGTGTCAAATGCCTTGCTAAAGTCTAGGTACAGTAGGCCACATCTACGGCCCCTCCCTGGTCTACTACTTTGGTCACCCAGTCAAAGAAATCTATTAGATTTGTCTGACGTGACCGTCCCACTGTGAATCCATGCTGCTTTGGGTTCTGTGCCCCACTGTCCTCTAGGTAAGCAGCCTTCTGTAATTTATATGCAAGCTATACATGCAGCCCCTGTGATCTTATGCTGCCTTATAGCTGCAACTATGAACAGAGGGGGACCACTACTATTAACTTCTTTTTCTTTCTTTCTTTCTTTCTTTCTTTCTTTCTTTCTTTCTTTCTTTCTTTCTTTCTTTCTTTCTTTCTTTCTTTCTTTCTTTCTTTCTTTCTTTCTTTCTTTCTTTCCTTCCTTCTTTTTTTCCCTCTTTCCTTCTTTCCTTCCTTCCTTCCTTCCCCATCCCCCTTGCTGAGCATTAAAAAATAAACACACTCTTACTTGGAAGAATTCAGATTAAGTGCTTCCCCTATCTGAGTGCTGCTGTCAAGGCACTGATTTACAGTACATCACTAGTGCTTGCTGCAGCACAACTCACCCTGCACTGCTTGATCGCAATCCTCTCTTCTCTTGTTGCACCAAAATCAACAGGAAATAACAGAAAACAAATGGCCATTGCACTGAGGAAGCACTCCACCTTGGCTACTGCACTGGATGAGGAAGAAGGAGTGTGCTCGGACTTGCACTAATGAGACAACATCATGCCAATGCGCATGATGTCAAGACTTCAGGTGGGAGCATGTTTGATGATTGGCCAGTTCATGAGCACCTACAAGGAAAAGGCATGAATAGGAATGTAAGGCATGAATACATCCTGGCAAGCTGCCAGACATTTTGAGAGGGCTGCACAACTCAGAATGGGCAGGAGACTGACACGCTGATAAGCACCATGGTGACATATGCTCAGTGCTGCTCGTACTAGCTCTGAAGCTCCAGTTCTCCCCAGAAGCTTCATTGCAACAGAGTACAGGTAAGATCAACAGCACTAAGGACACCACACTGCCTAACAAAAAATAAAAACTCCACTCAGTCTGCCCAGCATTTAACCTAGGTCCCAGTAGAGGAAGGGGAGGGAGGAAGGTTCCATCACCAAAAGAACACTGAGAAAAAGAATGAATTAGTAAGAGACCCACAAGCTACAGTATCTGACCAACTGCGTCTCCCCAAATATTTAAATCATTTACCTGAGGCAGCAGGCTAAGTGGATTGGAGACCTTGTTGCACACCCTAACTACAGTACAGTGTCATGTGGATCCCAATTCATGCACGGGATGCACTTAAATAAGATAGATAATGTAAGTTAGTAAGTCTGTAAGCAGAAGCTTAACAGGCATGTTTTTTTTTTTTTTTTAGTCTTTGGTAACCGAGTAAAGCCCACTAGGTGCAAGTGCCTGTTTTCAGGGGCGACCTGGGAGCTCTGGGCAGTTAAATGACTTGCTCAGTCACAGTATGCAAGTGGAGGTTGTGAGAATCAAACTCAGGTCTGGTCTGCTGGATGTACCAAGTTCATTCATACCTCATTCCTCTAACTACTAGGCTATACTGCCATATCTAAATTTAAGGGTGCTCCCTCACAATTGCACAATCCTGTCAGAAAATAAATTAATTGTAGGACGATGCCTCTTAGAGAGAGCTCTATCTCTGCGGTCTTACCCCTCTAGTGGTACAGGAAAGACTGAGGAATTAGTGATCTTGGAATGCTCACATGTTCAATGTTCTATACTGATTGACAGCTTTGGGCTCTCCACAACCCCAGTAAGGGTGTTTATTATCCATCTGTACTGACTCCCCACTGACAACATGGAGTAATAACAGAAATGATATATATTCACCGAATAATGATTGAAACAAACTGTGAATGTCAAATAAGATCCATTAGCAATTTGACCAGCAGGAGGTATTTTCTAATCATGAACAAGGAACAGCACAGTTCTGAAAGCAGACTCCTAGTGTGATAATGCCATAGAAAGTAGTCACAAAATTTTGCAGCAGAGAGGATCTGGATTCCATTCCATATTCAGGTATTATTTGCTATTGGAATGTTAAGTGAGAAACTCAGGTACACAATTCAGTAAAACAAATGCTGGGGAGGGAAGAAAAAAAAATGCTGTCTCCCATAATTAGGTGATTAGGAGCACTCTCTTTTCATCATATTAAAACTATATGTGGAACTATGTACTGCCAGCCATGATAACTGCCACTTTTTATGGCTGTGGGTGGAGTCTACAGCCATTTGGCTGTCTATAGTTGGAAAAATGGAGTATCGTGGAACACACATTTTGGAGTTTTCAGTGTATCCTTCCACATCTACAAATCACTATGCCAACTGAAATAAAATACTCCCTTCTTTCTGTTTAGCATCTTGGAGATAGAGCTCCAAGCTCCTTATCAGATGGCCATTAGGAAACTGAAATAGCTTATTAAATATTGGTTGCCTATTAAACTGGAGATGCGTTTACCCCCTTTGAAATGTAACAACTTGCACATTTTAATACTTAGCATTTACACATTATCTTGCTACAAGCATGTTGGGCAGGTATTGTCTTTCAAGAAAGATTCATACCTTATAAATGTCACCTTTTCCCAGCAAATCTATACAGATTTACATTTTATTAATCTCTTAATACACTATCTGATAAGAACTGTCTCAGACATATGCCAGATCTTCTATGAAGTATTCAGGCAAAATATATAGCAGTAAGCAGGCATTTTTCACTATGCTTTGTGGGAAAAAATATATTGAGCTACAGCAAACACACACACATACAGTGTGTACCATGCAGCAGCTATCTTGGTCACAGCAGAGTGGGCCGTGTTCAACCATGACTGCTGGCACTTATTTACTGATATATATATTTTTTTTAATGTAGACATTCCCCCCCCCAGCCTCCTCTCAGCACCCACCACTCCAAACCCCCGAGAAACATAGAAACCAGTCCCCCAGTGTCACAATTGGGGATCATCATTCTTTTTTTCTAGCACTGGGGGTGCCCAATCCCCAGTGTCACAATCAGGTATCATAGGTCTTTTCTTTTGCTTGTTTTTTCACCTGTAAAAAAAAATGGTCCATCAATGTCTTCACCATATAACTGTGATACTGGGGGGGGTCTAATCCACCAGTGTTGCAATCAGGGATTGTCGGTCTCTCTTTTTTTTTAACCTGCAAAAAAAATGAAAATGATCCATCAGTGTCTTTACAGTCATTCGCACTCCCCACCCGACCCTCTTATTAAGTATCCAGCCCCTGTACCCCACAAGCCCTTACTTATCCATCAGAGGTCCAATGCTGTAATAATCTCTGGACTGCAGACATGTCTTCATTCTTGAAAGCTGGACCGTGAACTTAAGCCACAAGCATGCAGTTCAACGTATTTCAATGGGGTTTTGAACTTAGTGCCATAACTTGTTAAATGTAGGTGCTGAAACAACAATCATTTAACTATGCTGCTAATAGCAGACTTAATCATGTCCAATTAAATAAATCCCAGAACTTACAGAGTTGTAGTTATAAATTACACTTAATGGGCTTGTGAAACAATTATTAATGTAATAGACATCATCAGAACAAAGGTGAACTGTTTCACTTTGTGGGGTTTGCCTTTTGGTTTCTTCACTGGAAAATGATGCAAAGCAATGTACAAGATAATTGTGAAATAATTTCCTTCTTACTGTCCTAACCTTTGCCTTCTACAAAATGTACTCCTAAGGACTAACAGGATAAGGAAATGCTACAGACTGCTGGGCCTAACATGGTTATATAAGACTTGGAATATACTGTAAATGTTAAGAGGGATGCAAATGCATGTGAATGGTACACTATTAGTTGATAAGTTATTATCAAGAACTTATTGAGAGATTTGTGCCCATGTAATGGCCTCTTCATTTTTTATACAAATTTGGCAAGCACTGTACTCTCTAGGCTCTTAACTGCATTTGAGCATTTTCTCTGACTCTCAGGGAGAAAAGTAACCAATACAGTATGTCTACTTACCATACTGGGCATAGATTGCTGACACATAAATCATGGCCATCTGTTTATCTATGCACGAGGCAGAAGGAACACTCTGATCTGTAAAGTGCAAATGTACTTTATCGAGTAATATAGTCATTTAAGGGACTCTGTAGTTGACACTGGAGTTGCCCAATCCTCCAGTGTCATGATTGGGGATCGTTGGTCTTTTTTTGTTTGTTTTTTTCACCTGCAAAAAAAGAAAATGGTCCATCAATGTCTTCCCTAGTGTCACGATCGGGGAATGTCGGTCTTTCTTTTTTATTTATTTTTTTTACCTTTAAAAAAATGGTTCCTTGATGTCTTTTGCATCCATTCTATACCCCTATGTGACCTTCCTATTGAGCATCCACCACCAAGCCTTTACTTTCCCATCAGGGGTCCAATGCTGTTATCCTCTTTGGACTGCAGACACGTCTTCACTCTTCAAAGCTGGACCACAAACTGAAGCCACAGGTATGCCGTTCAATGTATTTCAATGGGGTTTTGAACTTAGTGCTGCAACTTGTTAAATGTAGATGCTGGAACAACAATCATTCAACTATGCTGGTAATAGCAGACTTAATCATGTCCAATTAAACAAATTCCAGAACTTACGGAGTTGTAGTTATAAATTACACTTAATGAGCTTATGAAACAATTGTAAATGTAATAGACATTATTAGAGCAAAGGTGAACTGTTTCACTTTGTGGAGTTTGCCTTTTGGTTTCTTCATTGGGAAATGATGCAAAGCAATGTACAAGATAATTATGAAATAATTTCCCTCTTACTGTAATAACCTTTGCCTTCTACAAAATGTACTCCCATGGACTAGCAGGATAAGGAAAATGCTACAGTCTGCTGGGCCTAACATGGTTATATAAGACTTGGAATGTACTGTAAATGTTAAGAGGGAAGCAAATGCATGCGAATGGTACACTATTAGTTGATAGTTATTATTCAGAGATTTGTGCCCATGTAATGCCCTCTTCACTTTTTATACAAATTTGGCAAGCACTGTACTCTCTAGGCTGTTAACTGCATTTGAGCATTTTCTTTGACTCTCAGGGAGGATAGTAACCAATACAGTATGTCTACTTACCATACTGGGCATAGATTGCTGACGCATAAATCATGGCCATCTGTTATTTACTCTATGTATGAGGCAGAGAGAACACTCAGATCTGTAAAGTGGTAATGTACTTTACTGAGTAAGATAGTAATTTAAGGTACTCTATGCTATGCAAACACATACTGTACCAAGTTACAGGGATTTTTTACCTACCATCCCGGGTACCTGAATGGCTTGTACTGTCTTCATGTCCACTGTCTGCCCTGGTAGGCTGTTCCATAAGTTCACCACAATCTGGGAGAAACACAGAAAAACAGAAATATAGAACAAAGCTGGCCCATCAGTACAGTGGAAGTGCTACCAATTGCAATGTCATTGACCTGAGTTTGGGAGTGGGTCTGGGTCATTGCAGCTTGGCAGGGGAGGAGGATCGAGCACTCCAGGAAACACTGTCTTTTTCCAGGGAGGAAAGTAGAGTGAAACTGTAGCTGGCAGACAAAACATAGGAACATGCATGCCTGCATATAGCATTACTAATGCTGGCAATTCAAGGAAGCAGAATCAGAGTAAAATGGCACCAACACTCAGGACAACAGACTCCGGTATATCAAGGACCCCGCCTCCTACACTACAACACTGCCTGATGAGCATTCACTGTCAGCAATACACTTCCCACACCAACCCCCGGTTCATTTCAGATATTTATCTGTGTGGGACACTGACCCATTGGGTATAAAATTAAGGGTCAAATGAAAAAACAATGGGTCAAATATTGTTTGGCTGAGCCCAGATTCATTAAACAGCTGTTTAAAACCTCTGTAACAGTGAGCAGGTTGTCCCCAAGGTAGAAGAAAAGATTGGTCAAAATTAAAAACTGTGTGCCAATTGTCCCAGTCCTCCACCCAAAAATGAACCCTGCCCCCGGAGGCAAACCATGGCTCCATGAAAGAAGATAGGTGCAGGTGAACAGTGATGAGGGAACTGTGTATACTCTGGGAGCTCCTGAGGGAGTTGAGTGTTGGGGGCAACTGAAGGGGGTATAAAGCCTGGATTTTTTTGGGTAACCGGTTAAAGCCCACTAGGCACAAGGCCTGTTTTCAGGGGCATCCTTGGGGCACTGGAGAGGTTAAATGACTTGCCTAGGGTCACACCGTATGCAAGTTGAGGTTGTGGGAATCAAACCCAGGTCAGCTGGATGTACCACGCTTATTCATAACTTATTACTATAACCTCTGGGCTGTACTGCTAGCCAAAAAAAGATAAAAAAAAAAAAAAAAACAGACAGAATGAGGTGGCAGAAAAAGGCTGTCTGGACCATCCAATCTGCCTAACCTTAACTATGACTTCCATGATGGCCCCACCCCCTTCCCCTTCCCCACTCGAATATCTCCTGTTCTTACCAGGCCCTTATGCCTGTCCCAACCATGTTTGAATCCCCTCACACTTTTTGCACAGACCACCTCTTACGGCAGTCTGTTCCCCCTGTCAGGTACTCTTTCCATGAAAAAGTACTTCCCAACATTCCTCTTGAACATCCCACCAGCCAGCAACTGTAGGTTATCCCTTGTGCTTGTGTTTGTACGTGGGGTGAGCAGTTCATTAAAGTTCACCTTGTTAATCGTGTAGAGACATTTGTACATTTCTATCATGTCTCCCCTTTTCCTCCTTTGTTTCCAGGGTATACAGTATACTGTTTGTTAAGATCCCTCAGCCTTTCCTCAAATGTTTTCTCTTCAAGCCTCTGAAACATTTTTGCCACCCTCCTCTACATTGCCTCTGTTCTATCACAGTCCCTCTGGAGGTGTGGGCTCCAGGACCTCTCATAGTGCTCCTGGTGGGGCAAACCAGAAGCCTATACAAGGGAAGGGGTCACATCTCTCTACTGCTGTTACTGACCCCCTCCCCCCCCCCAGCATGCAGTTTGCCCTAACAACTGCTCTGTTGCACTGGGCTGTTGCTTTCAGGCTTTCTGATATTTTCACCCCAGGCCCCTTTCCTCAGCTGTGCTCTCTATTTGACCCTTCCTTCATCAGGTATGATGTTTTAGAATTTATTTTTCCAATGTGCATTACCTTGCATTTCTTGGCATTAAACCTCAACTTTCATATCCTGGACCACCCTTCAAACCTTCCAAGACCTCCCTTGTTGTTCTATCCCCTTTCTTGCTGTCCACCCAATTGTAGATCTTGGTGTCATCTGTGAAGAGGCAGATGTTCCCTTGCACTGCTGTTCCTGTATCACAAATGAATATGTTTAAGAGGAAAGGCCCCAAGACTGAATTCTGTGTCACTCTGCTGTCACTGCTTTAACCTCTGAGTGCTCCCCATTTATGGCCACCCTCTGTGTTCACACCTTGAGCCACCTTTCTACCAATCTTTTTACCCTTTCCTCTACCACAATGGCACTTAGTTTCTTGACAAGCCTCCAGTGGAGACCAAGTCTTAGGCCTTACTAATGTCCAGGTACAGGATGTCTACTGACTGCCCCTTAGTGGCTGCCCTTGTTACCCAATCAAAGAACATACAGTAATTAGGTTTGTCTGGTATGACCTTCCCCCCCATGAACCTGTGTTGTCTACTATCCTGAAAATTTGCTTGAAGAAATCTAACAACCTTTTTAATACAACTTCCATCCATTTACCCACTATAGATGTCAGGCTGATTGGTCTATAGTTTCCTGGATCATGCCTACTGCTGCTTCTATGCAGGGGTACTACATCGGCTGTCCTCTAATACCTGGGTTTTACCCCAGTGTTTTGCAAGCAGTTGTAGATCTCCATTAGTGGTGCTGCCTGTACCTGCACCATCTCCGTCAGCACTCTTGGGGGCATCCCTTCTGGATCCATTTGTCCACAATAAAGACTTTCAAACTCTCCAGCATCATTTCCTTGGTGACAAGAATACAATTGGTCCATTCTACTCCTTACGCAGACTGATTATACAGTGCAGCAATGGGCCCCTTCTTTTCCCTCATGAAAACTGAACAAAAATATTGGCCCAGTGTCTTGTTCTACCTTTGTCCCCTTCTTTCTACGCCTCTCCATAACACAGCCTCACAATGCCCTCCTTAGTTTTGCACTTCTCTTGTATACACCAAAAAATGCCTTATCCCCCATGCTGTACCCTTTCATCCATTCTCAGTCTGCCCTGGACTTTGCTTTTTTCACAAGTCTACTGGTTTCCCTTATTATCCTTACAGTAGGTATGTGTTCCTATCCTCATCCTTTTGGCTTTTCTTGTATCGCCTGAATGCCTTCCATTTCTCCCTCACTACCTCTCCTTCCTCCTCTATGAACTACAATGTTTTTTTTTGCTTTGCAGCACTTACTTACCTCACCCATACTTAGTCTTGCAGCTTCTTTTATTTCATGTCCACTCCATCTATCACTTCTATTATCCCCTTGCTGTCTCATAAGATTTTCCACATTCTCCCAACATCTGCTCTCTTAAAGTCCCATATTTTTGTTTGGCTGTGTGTCCTGCTGATCTTTAATTTGATCTTGGTCAATGTCTCATGATCACTTGTACCAAGTGGTTCCTGGACTGTGACATTTTGGACCCTTTCCCCATTGGTGAAAACCAGGTCCAGCATGGCAACCTCTCATGAAGGGTCCTGAACTAGTCACGACAGGAATGCTTCCTGACATGCCTCCACTAGGAGCTGATTCCTTGCACTTGCCACCACTAGGACACTCCTCATAGCAACATCTCCCTGAGTGCTCCTGTCCTTCTGATGACCTTCCCCGATTCCCAGTGTACCTCCTGGTTCTGGTATGGTGGTTGGAGAAAAAGTGCCTCCTAGTATTACACCTGAATTTCCCACCTTTAAGTGTCAGGGAATGTCTCCACGTCCTATTGCAGGGCACCAGATCAAACATCTTTAACTGTTGGCTCTTGTCAATACCTTCCCTTACAGAAATATAGCTGAACTAAGTGCCAAATCTTGGGCATTTTTACATATTTTTGGCCCACATTTTCAACATGTCTTCTTTGGGACCCCACCTCATGAACAATGTCACTGTCATTAGGCAAATTTGTCCCCAAAGGTAGTTTTGCGGTCCCTGCCCAAAGTCAGCTTTCAGGCAGAAGTTGAACATTTTCTCTACCCTTGTTCATGAGGTGGGGTCATAAGAAGGCTATGTTGAAAATTTGGTGTAAAAATATTGAAAAACAACAAGTTATGAACCTACATTGAATTTTGAGAATGCAGGCTCACAACTTTGGTTCTTTTCAATATTTTACCCCAAATTTAGAACATAGCCATATCTTTATAGCACTTCATGACTGTGATAGCTGTCATTTTCCAAATCCTGTCCAAAATGTTTTTTTTTTTTTACATCCCAAAAGGTGATTTCACAGTCCCTGTGTGAAATCACCTTTCGGGCACCAGTTGAAAATTTTCTCTGCTTTTGTTCATAAGGTGGGGTCATAAGAAAGCTATGTTAAATATTTGGTGCAAAAATGTTAAAAAACAACCAAGTTATGAACCCACATAGAATTTTATGAACGCAGGCTCGTAACTTTGGTAATTTTCTAAGTTTTTACCCAACGTTTACAACATAGCCATATCTTTATAGCACCTTATGAATGTGACAGCTGTCATTTTTCAAATCCTGGCCAATATGGTTTTATTTACATCCCAAAGGTGATTTTGAGGTCCCTGCACAAACTCACCTTTCAGCCAGGAGTTGAAAATGTTCTCTGCCCTTGTTAATGAGGTAGCATAATAAGAAGGCTATGTAGGATGTAAAAACATTAAAAAAACAAAACAGTTATGAGCCTACATTGATTTTTGTGGACATAGACACATAAGTTTGGTAATATTCAGTATTTTTACCCCACATATACAACATAGCCATTTTTTACAGCACCTCATGAATGTGACAGTTGACATTTTACAACTCCTGCTCAAACTGTGTTTTTGTGTCCTGAAAACTGATTACACAGTCCCTGTGCAAAAACACATTTTCAAGCCAGGAGCTGAACATTTTGTCAACCTGTCTTTATGAGGCAGGGTCATAACAAAGCTATGTTGAAAACATAGTGTAAAAATATTACAAACCAACACATTTATGAGCTTATGTTACATTTTGCAAATACACGCTTATAGCTTTGCTAATTTACAATATTTCACTCCAAATTCCTCAGCTATAGCCCTATAGGCTTTGGCCAGAATTTGTTTTTGTTTGTGTTGTCTTTCGTTTTGTCTGTTGCCTTTTTTTTTTTTTGTGGCACATTTCTTTTTTTTCTTCTTCTGTTTCTCCTATTTTGGTTTCCCTACTTCTGCCTACATTCAAGGCCCAGGCAAAGCTTGCCCCCAACCCCCGACTGAGGCAGAGGCTGTTGGTGGTGTAAGTAGAATCCCTTCCTCTCTCCATCCTTCCTTCCACAAGTCACCCAGCATGACAGCAGTCCCTGAAGGGAGCTGTCAATTCAAGCTATGTCTGAGGGGATGGCTTTCTGAGGCAGACCGCAGCATGCAGCTGTGTTTTGAGTTTGGGAGGAAACAAGTGCCCCAGACTCAGTAGTTCTGCCCAGCAGCCTTGGGGGCATTGGAAGAGCTGGAAGGGAGTATGGCTCCCCAGCCACCTCTGTAGACATCACCACTGACTCCGTGGCAGCTATCACAGACCCAGGCCAGGCGGTGAGTGTGCCATGAGCCTAAATTTACAATATTTTGCACTCTAGGTGCCAATAGGAAGGGAAAGTGCAGGAATGGGTAGAATACCCATGGAGAGGGAATAAGAGGGGCACTGCCAGGCATAATCCCCAAGGCGTATAGGTCTGGCACCAAATCGGCATCACAGCACTGAAAGGAGCAAGGGGGGGCACAGTGGGTTAAGGATGGGTCACTGGACTGGACCCCATTCACAAATTCATACTGAGAGTGCCAGGGCAGGGCCAGGAACAAAGGCCCTCATATCTATGCCAAGGGGCCCTTATGCATACATATAAGGGGTTGAGCAAAGCCCCAGCCCACTACACTGCCAGGCTGCAGTCCTTCATTCATATTAATGAGGGGCAGGCTCAGGTGGTAAATCCTCAGGCAGGCCAGCACAGAGAAGTCCTCCAGGGAGCTAAAGGGCCAGCACCATTTTATTTTTTTTTGTGGATCACTCCAACACCCTAGCTTGCCCCAGCATTTTCCCTTGGACCCCCAACAACTTCCATATGTCACCCTGCTTCCCCTGGGCTGTTTGCCAGAAGCTGGCATGCCTGTGGACTGTGGTGACAATGAGGACTGTGTTTTGTGTTGACCACCACCTGGACCATGGCTTTGGGTGGGTACTGCACCCTTCACTGAACTGCATTCATCTACCTCAGTCTTTGTCCCTGGGTTGCACCCCAGGATGCCATCTGCCCTTGCAGGCTGAAATATTTTGCATTGGGGCTTGAATTGACTGTCCTGCAATGAACTGTGATTGCCTGCTCCAGTTCTTCCCCCTATCTTTGAACTGTTGTTCTTGGGGAATGGATGGGATGTCCAGCTATGGCTGTCCCATGAACTAAACTGTTACCTTGTGCAACAACCTGCAGCTGCCTATACCCATCCTTCCCCTTAATCTGAACTGCCGGGCTTGGGGAAACAGATGAGCCACCCATCCACTTTTGTCCATGACCTGAACTATTGCATATAGCCCAGCCCAGTGGACACTTCAATTGAGACAACACATCAAATGACTACACCCCCCTGTGTTCAGCATCCATCCTCTATTTTGTTGGTGAAGTTCCATGTGCTTCCAGTCCAGCCAGCTGACACCTGAATATCGCTGCCATCCAGTACCTGAGAGTGCATCAGAAGACATTAAAGATGGCAGTAGCCAGAATTAGCAATAGCCAAGCCCCCTGTGTATTCAGCCTTGGAGCCAATGGGCTCAAGGCAATGAGATTCCCTCTGCAGTATGGTGGTTAGGGAGCTGCCACATTATTATTTTGCTTTCTTCTAGGTAGCTGTAATGTTCCCTTCTTTGGCTGGGTGGCAACCCATCAGCAACCCTCCTAAAGACCATCCACAGCAGCAGAAGGACAGCAGAAGGATCAGTCATCATTTTCTTCATCTTCTGTTTCTTCAACTTCAGAATTAGCCTTTATCTTTTTAATCTTCTGCCTCTTCAGCTCCAGGACCAACCTTAATCTTCTTCATCTTCGGCCTCTTCAGCTCTATGCAACGACCATTGTTTTCCCAACTCCTTCTGCCAGCCAACAAGATTGACTGGTTGACCAGGCACTGTACTGCCCCCAGGCTCAAGACTAGGTAGTTATCACTATTTCCCCATTGAAAAAACTGTTTCTCATCCTAGACTGCTAAACCATAGACTGTTCTTTCTAACAGACTGCTAAACTGCTAATTGCCCCTGGCCAGGTTGTCTAGTTATTATGTAGAGTACAGAATACCAGCTTTAGTGTCTGCAGATGCTGGGCTCCAGATTGTCCTCTTAGAGTATTAGTTTCATATATGACTCTTTTATGCTATAACAAGCAATGTACTGTAATTGTTGTTTTACACTATGACTGTCAAAGTAACTGATTATGTTCCAGCATGACACAAGTGGCTGTAGTAATAAAGCTGTCGTATTGTATCTGGAAAGTTGTGCCAGCCTCTTCTTGGAAAAAGAGACAAACACCACTCCTTATCTGATCTCCACAGACAAGACTTGGCATAGTCTGTAGGATTTTTGGAGTCCAAAACAGGCCAACATTTCTGAAGACAGTCTTCAAGATAGCAAGCAGCCCCAACTCTGGCTCCAGTGAGGAGAAGGAGGATGGGCAATTCCTGCTCTGGATGCCACACTACTTCAGTGCCCCATGGCTCCTGAGGTATACTGGTGATTTCACTGACCCCAGTGATATCAGCCTGGGAGGAATCAGGAACAAGATGATGGCAATGTTCCAGCTACATCAGATTCCAGAACACCAAAAGGTGGTAATCCTGACTGGACAGTTGAGAGGAGTGGCACACAGAGAAGTCATCAGCTGGCCAGAGAGTGAACAAGATACCACTGGCCAGAACCTCACCAGGCTGAACTGCATCTTTGATACTCGCTCCCTGTTGGAACTGAAGATGCAGTTCTTTGCCCATACCTAAGGCCCCAGAAAAAGTCTGCAAGAGTTTGTGCTAAGTCTCCAGGATGCTCTGAGAGCCATAGAACAAGAAGATCCAGAAGCTGTGCAAAACTCCAACCGCCTGCTGCAAGACAAATTCATCAAAGGGGTGTGGAGCAATGTTGTACAGAAGGACCTCAAGATGCTCCAGCTACAAAAACCCAGTGAGGGCTTCCTGGACTTAAAAGAGAAGGCTATCTGAATCCTGGGGGCCAGCTGGTCAACAGAGGAGGCCACCACCAGCATGCAACATACCAGCATTCCACAAATTATGTGGCCCTATGGCCTGTCCACTGCAGATGCCTTCTAATGGAGGGTCTGGTGGCCTGAGGCAAACTTCACCCCAATTAACTCCACTGCCAAATATCTGCCAGCAGTGCACCACATGACCCAAGCACCAGACTGATGCCCTGGCCGAGTGGTAGCCCCACCCAAGGACCCCAACCAGGAGCTCAAGGAGCAGATGATGGAGCTTGTCAAACAAATGGCTGACATAAGCCAGGAGGTGAGAGATCTGAAAGAGGGCCAGAGACCTGGAAGAGGGCATCCATATTCCTGGAGCTCAAGAAGTCATGGAAGGAGGCCAACTGAATGGTTCGATGAGCAAGGCAGACCCATTTGCAGAAGATTCAGTGCTAGTGGTCACATGGAGCAAGAGTGCATGCAGTGCCCAACAGAGGCTGTCAGTTTAAACAGAGAGTCCCCAGGGCAGTGATCTGAGCCCCAGGATGGCAGGATGTAGGACTTGAGCCCAGACCAGAACATTGCAAGTATGTTGGAAAGTGCCCCATCATACCCATCTAGATTAATGGCATTAAATTCATGGCACTTCTTGATACTGGCTCATAAGCATCCAAAGTAAGCAGGTCTTCCAACACTGGCCCAAGGTGCAGCTTCAGACTCCACCTCAAAAGTAGCTTAACTTGATAGTGGGGAATGGCTTAGCCATCCCATACCATGGATACCAGGAAGTTCACATCTGTTTGGGAACAATCACATACCTGAATCAAGGCATCATTGTCATCCAGATGTCAAATGACAGTTTACCCCCAGTCATCGTAAGAATAAATTACCTGCCTAACTGTTATGAGGAATTGTTGGAAGTCCTGAAGAGCCTAGCCACAAAGTTACCAAAACCAGAGAGGCATGTCTGGCAGTGGACCATCCAGGTCATACAATGCCACCATCAGTTCACCAATAACAGTGGAGAGATCAGCCTCATGCAGGTGGTGGACTCCCAACCCATTGTGCTGAACTCGGGGTCCAAGACTGTTGTCATCTGCAAGGCCAAGAAGGATGTACAAGGAGAAGATAACATCACCCTGCTGGAGCCCCACATCAACACCAAGGATAGTCCAGTGGCCATTGCCCAGAATCTGGTGGTGATAAAGACAGGACAGGTGCCAGTGATAGTCTTTAACTATGGAGTGACCCCAGCATGACTATGCCAGAATCAACCTATTGGGCACCTGGTGTAGATCAATCTGGACAGTGTTGTAGAGGCCCTACCTAGAAGCACCCTTGGTGCAGTGGGCAAAGCCGTCTCTGCAATTGCCACAGCTGGGTCAAAAGATAGTCCAGATGAAGGGTTGGCTACAAGAGATTGAGTTGGGAAGCCCGAACACCACTGAGGAACAAAGGTGCAAAGTGCTGGAGCTTCACAAGCATCACATGGTGTTCTCCCAACATCCGCTCAGCCTGGGTGATGTGCTAAGTCTGTGCAACACCACATCCCAACAGAAGATCAGCCCCCACAGCAAAGAACAGTTCTGACCTATACCACCTGCTTTGTACCAGCCTACCAAATATCTGCTCAAGGAGATGCTAGATGCCAAAGTCTTCCAGGAGAGTCACAGTCCTTGGGCTGCACCCATAGTGCTAGTTAAAAAGAAAGATGGCCAGCTCTGGTTTTGCATCGACTATTGCCAACCTAAACCAAGTCACACACAAAGAAGCCTACCCCCTTTCTCGAATCAAAGACTCTCTCACTGCATTGAAATTAGCTACTTAGTTCTCTACCCTGGATCTGGCCAGTGGACACTGACAGGTGCCAATCACCCCAACAGATCAAGAAAAGACAACTTTCACCACACCAGTGGTCTTGTATGAGTTCACAAGAATGCCCTTCGGTCTGTGCAGTGCCCCCAGCATATTCCAAAGACTGACTGAACACTGCCTAAGCAGCCACAACTTTGACATTGTCCTCCTCTACCTTGATGATATCATTGTCCATTTTGGCACCTATCAGGAGCATCTACAGCAACTGGAGATGATCTTTGAATGTCTTACCACATATGGGCTAAAAATCATTCCCTCCAAGTGTCATCTCCTCAAGGACCATGTCAACTGCTTGGACCACATTGTTAGTGCTGTAAGAATTTCGCCTGACCCAGGGAAGGTTCAAGCCATGCAGGACTGGCCAGCACTGAACTCTGTCAGAGATGTCGGCAATTCCCTGGTTCATCAAAATGTCACCAAGATCACAACCCCACTGCACAAGCTTCTACAAGGGCCCAAGGACCTGAAAGTAACCCACAATGCATCAATGCATTCAGCATGGACTCAGCAGGCTGTGTTGCAGCACTAGAAAGACATCCTGATGGAAGCACCTATCCTTGCCTACCAAGACTACACCCAGCCATTCATAGTGTACACAGATGCCAGCAACCATGAACTAGGAGCAGTCCTGTCACAACACCAAGATAGGATTGAGAGGGTCATTGCCTATGCCAGCCAAGGGCTACAGGGGTCAAAGTGCAATGACAAGTGATACAGCTGCTTCAAGCTTGAGTTCCTAGCACTGGTGTGGGCAGTGACTGAGAAGCTCATGCACTACCTGATGGGCACTCTGTTTGTGGTGTACACTGACAGCAACCCCCAGCACACCAGAAGACTGCAAATCTAGAGACCCTAGAACAAAGGTGGGCATCCTGAATGGGCAATTTCAACTTTGAGATCTGCTGCTGGGCAGGGCGAGTGAATGTCAATGCAGATGCCCTGTCATGTCTGCTTGAGAAGGATGCATCTAAGGAAGAAGGAACCATTCAAGAGAAACTGGAAATGCCACAATTCTTCAGTATTCCTGCTGAGTTGGTCCAGGCCTGCAGCCACAGTCTCCCACAGTGACTAAACATGGGCCACAGAGCCAAAAACTCCCCACTCCTCCAAGATGGAGAACAGTGGGGCCAAATCCAACTAGACAGATTCTCCAGCAAATCCAACAAATGCTGATGACTGGGGCCACACACTCACCCCAGGCATGACAGCAAGTGCTGGAGGAACTCTGCAAACTTCTCCAGCACAGAGTCTGGCTCTCCATCCAGCAAGCGAGACTGATCTGAAGAATCTGGTGCCCAAAATCCAACCAACCCTGCAAACAGATTATCTTGCCTAGCGAAGTTACGCCAACTGCACTAAAAGCCTTCCACAACCTGTCAGGGCAGTTTGGCCGTGCAAAGACAGAAAGCAATCTCTGGGAGTGCTTCTACTGGGTTAGCATGAGGGAAGACATCAAATGGTGCAACATTTGTGCAGCATGCAGCCTTAAATGCAGGATACTGCAGAATGAGCACCCTTGGTACCCATGGTCAGTACAGCTCCCCTAGAGCTGGTCACAGTGGACCACCTGAAGTTGGATCCCAGCAGTGATGGCTGAACCTATGTGCTGACCATCATCGACCACTAAAGTAAATTCCTGGTGGCAATACCCATCAGAAGTGCACCAGCCAAGACCACTGCCAAAGTCTTCTGGGATCACTTTGTCAAGCCTTATGGATACCCAACACAGATCTTTACAGACCAAGGCATAGCATTTGATTCACAACTCTTCCAGTTCTGTATACTGTATGGCAGCTATAAGCTGTAGATGACTGCATACCACACACAGTTCAATGGGCTCTATGAATGGGCTAGCTGCACCATCATCAATATGCTGAGGTCCCTGCCTGACCACTGACCCCTAGAATGGTCCACCCTCCTCCAAGAACTAGTCTACATCTACAACAACACCGCCCACTACTCCACAGAGTACACTCCATACTATCTACTGTTTGGACGGCATAGCTGCTTACTCACAGACATGGTTTTGGGAGTACCAGCACAGCCTGAAAAGCCTCAGGGAGCAGAATGGGTATGAAAGCACCATGAGCAACTACAACTGACCATCAAGATGGTCTCCCAGCAAATGGACAAAGTGCATCAACAGCAGAAAGAGCTGTATGACAACAGGACCAGAAACCAACCCCTCATAGTCTGAGAAAGAGTCCTGCTGAGATGGACGCACAATAACTGGAAGCTAAAGACCTAGTGGGAACCAGACCCCTACCTAACTGATGCTATCCCTGTCTACAACATACAGTGAGAGTCAGATCCTCACTGCGGAGAGACATGCATTGATACTTCCCCAAACCTTGCACATTCATAGACTCTAAACCAGCAGAAGATCTGAATCCAGAGTCCAGACGTATCACCCCTGAGGAGAGGCAGGAACAACGATTGAGTGAGCTCCCAGGACTATCTCCAGGGAGCCTGTCCTTGTGGCCATGCATGCAAGATTTCCCAGCTGCCACACCACGGGGACTGCCTTTGGTGGAACTGCCAGTTTTTGACCTATCCTTATGGCGGTCATAGTGTAACACTAAGGGTGTGCAGCCCAATTGTTCCTTCTTGAAGTGTAAAGTCCAGTTTAGGGCCTTAATGAAAAGTTGAGTGGCGTGATCTTATTTAATGTGTCACGCCCAATTCAGCCACGAGTATTCTGAGATATTAATGCTGTATGATATGCTAATGATATTACAGTACAGTAGTTAGGCATTACTGTATTTAAAGCAGCAATACTAGATAATCGGGAAGTGATTATCAAAATTCTGTGTTTTTGGCTGGAATCATGCAGCCGTAGTTCCGGTTCCCATATCTGTAAATCTTTTTTTGTAGGGATCTTTAGTTTTTTAAATATTTAAAATGTATTTCTATGTTTGTGTATCCAAGTTAATTATGTCTGGTGCCTAATCTTCAGCCAAGCTCCCCCCTCATGTTGCATCACATCTTTTGTTTACTTCTGTGGGACCCCGTACTGCTCATTCCCACTGTCCCTGTGTAGTACTGCGAGTCATGCACATGCACAGTTGGCAACAGAGAATTCCAGTTCATCATGGCAGATGGGAGAAATTTAAGTAACAACAAAGAAAAACCGAGCAAATTACGGGGTGATAGGACAGTCAAAACAACAAAGATTACCAGGTAAGTGCTCAACAGAGAACAGGGAACAAACTGTTGCAAAAGATCCAATTTTTGATATCTAGTACTGCTGCTTTAAGTAGACTAGTTATTTATTTTATAGTAGTAAAATGTTTGCTTGTGTTTTGAAATTTCAAATGGTAATCAAACCCCATACATGGTGACATGTATGTTTAATGGGGGGGGGGGTTGTAGTGCCCCAAAGTAGTAGTAGCAGTAGTAAATCTTTATTTTTATACAGGAAAGATCTTTTACACACCATTGGGTCAAAGACCCATTTTCAAGACAGTTCTGTTATATAACTTACAGTACATATGGTAGGAGCATTGGTTTTGGAAAGGCACCTTTTTATAAATAAAAAAATGATTGATTGATTGATAGGAGTAGAGTATAAAAGTACAAAAGTTCTTACTTAAAAAATATATAGTACCTTATTTCATACAGACATTTATCTTATACAAACAACATTTAGTTCTTATAATTCAGATAGTAAATAAGCATTTGATTCATACAGTGACACATTCCAATAGATGAAAAGTACAGCAGGGCAAGCTCGGGGGCCTACAAAAAGCAGACCAGGGAAGCAGGTGCTCGGACCAGCAGGGGAGCCCCAGGGACTGTAAGGGGATGGCAAAGGGTTAACCCCAACCCACCCACATGTACAGCAAGCCTGTGTGCTGATTTTTTTTTCTCTCTCCCCTCTCCCCTGCTCCCCTGGAATATTCCTTCCCTGGCCCTTTTTGTTCTGTCCCTACCATCCCTACTATACCTATTAGCCTAGAGGTTAGAGTAATGAGCTGTGAATGAGCTTGGTACATCCAGCAGACCAGACCTGGGTTTGATTCTCACAACCTCCACTTGCATACTGTGTGACTCTGAGCAAGTCACTTAACTGCCCAGTGCTCCAAGGTCACCCCTGAAAACAGGCACTTGTGCCTAGTAGCCCTTATCCAGTTACCAAAGACTAAAATAAATAAATAAATCCCTTCCAACACCTAGGAGGGCCTCTGGCCATCCCACCAGCCCCGCCGAAGGCCCCAGACTGAATCCCCTGGTTAAAACCCAGGACCACCCCCAGCTTAGAAAAGGCCTTCCCCACTGGCTAGTGGGCAGTTGACCATGGTTGCTGACATAGTGGAGAGTGCAGGGGCACAGACACCAGGAGGCTTACCTGAAGTGCAGACCATGGCTCCTTGGTTATTGCTCCTCTTCAGCCAGTGGTCCTCCAGATCTTCCACAGCAGCAACCACTTGTCCTCTGGGTACTGAACTTGTGCAGCAGTCCTCCAGGCTGCCAGCAGCAGCCAACCCAATAGTGTGGGCTTTCCCCATCATCCTGATACGGGGTTTTTTTTGGGGGGGTCCTTCCATTTTTTTTCTTTTTGGCATTCTTGTGTGCTTCCCTCCCTGTGGCTGTCCTTCCAGTCCCTCTTGTTCTCTCCCTTTTGTTTACTCCCTTTGCTGGGTCTTGTGCCAGCTGTTCAGTTGACAGTTTTTCCACTGTCCCTTTTTAAGGCTGTGGGCAGAGCCTACAGCTGTTCTTCATCGATCAGACTGTAGCTCTAAAATGACTTTTTATGGAACTCCCTTTTTAGACATTTGGATGTATTCTTTCACAGCTGCAAAGTAGTGCACTCCCCCTCTGATTTTTGCTATTTGCTGCATATACAATAAGTTTTAAACATAACTCCTGAACCCTTGGTCCTGGACTCATGAAACTTGGTAAGCTACTAGTGTCCAATAACTATCCATTTTTTGCAGCAGCGGTACATTGCATCTTTAAACTATGAATAAAACTTCTTATTCTAATGTAAAGTAATGGGACTCTCAAACTCACTTTTTTAAGACAAGTCCATGCTGTAATAGCCACATGACCTCCTATTTGATTGTAGTCATGGATATCCAGCTCTGGCTAGCTTACATATTCCAAGAATGTGAGCTAGGCAACCCATACTCCTGGATTTGAGTAAGAGAAGTGTCTAACATCACCTTAAAGAAACTAAAATGGAGTCTCATCTTAATTTCCACAGAAATCTCATTTGCCACACAGTATGGGCAAAGAGATGCTTAGGAAACAGAATTTGTTTTTCTTTTAAGCATTAAAGCCAGATACCTTGTCTTAAGATTTCATTAACTAATAATTTTTGTTTTGCTCTTAGGAACGTATGCAGACAGTAATCTTAACCAGAAATTAGTCCCATATAAAAATCACATCAACAAATAATAATAATAATTAAAAATCAATTCTTGATGACAAAAATAAAATGTTTGGAGTAGGGAGGTTGGTTATTGCATGGATCTGGAATCTGTGTACTGGAGTTCAATATTTGTTTACAGTTTATAAATGTAATTTAATAAATATATGTATTTTTCCTTTGGCAACCAGGTAAGGCCAACTAGGCATAGATGCATGTTTCTAGGGACAACCCAGGAACACTGAGGAGATTAAGCGACTTAATCAGAGCCACACAGTATGAAAATGGAGGGTGTGGGAATCAAACCCATATCTGAATTCTGGATGTACAAAGCCCATTTATAGCTCATTACTCTAACTTCTAGGCTATACTGCCCGCCCAATAAATAGTGAACAAGTTAAACTGGGCTGTTAATATCTCAAAGGAGAACTGCCTTGAATCAACAAACATGCATTTTTGTAGAAGTAGATGTTATTTTTTAAAATACCAGTTCTCATTTTGTTACTGCTTAATCTTAACTGGCCTTTTGGTAAATTCAGTGAGTGTTTCTGATTCACACACTGCTGGCATTGACCATTTTAGAACAATATAATCTTGTCAAGAACTTACATTGTTGGTACAATGTATCTGTGTTCTAATTTAGAATTCTTAGGTTCATGGGGACATAAACAACATCATACAATTCTTAGATGGTACTTTGCAGCAGTGTGTAACCCATAAATATCCAATGGGTTAACTAAAAGGACAGCAAAAATGGGGCAGAAACAGAAAGGGACCCACTATATGAAAAAAGCTTCTACAGGAAACATTAATCACAGGTTCAGTGCAGTTCTCCTTTAACTAAGCTTGTAGGGAATGTCAGGTATTTTATCTAAATGGTAAGAAAAGTGTGGTTACGTAAGAACTTACCATAACGGAAGATCTTCTAGGAATGTCTCTTGTAGTAGGTTATTATTTCTGGGAGGTTCCAGCAGAGGGCAGTGTCACATGGCAGCTTCTTCTAGCAGTCTTCACCAGGGGCCACCCACCAATGACATCATCTTCCTGCTCCCTGTATAACAGTGTGCGACCCCTGGATCCCCTGTTCCCAGCTGGATTCAGCTCACAAAGGTGAGGAACAAGGGGAACCAAGGTATCAGTGAGTCCCAACCCTAAGTCCTTGGATCAGACTTTCCTCTGTTAGAGAAGGAGGGGGACAGAGGTTGGGATTGTACCTTCTGCAAGAGACATTCCTCGAAGATCTACTGTTACTGTAAGTTCTTATGTAACCGCACTATCTTCTATCGAATGGTCTCTTGCAGTAGATTATTACTTCTGGGAGAGTTCCCAGTAGTTATGTCCAAATGGGAGAACAAATATGATAAGAGACCTTGTAGGAGTGCATGGCCAAAGGCCCTCCTACAGCATGAGGCAAGGCACAAATTGCAGTGCCTTGTAAAGTATGGATCGTGGATCCAATAGCAGAATTGCAGATATCTGAAATGGAGGTTCCTGTAAGGTATCAGTGGCCATGGCTGTAGTTAGAGTGATCCTGGACAGGCCAGGTACAGTCCTGTTGTCCTTGTATCCAAAGGTAATACAATTCACCAACCAGTGTAGAAGGGGTTTGGGTAGCAACAGGAAGCCTCACCATGCCAGAGGCAAATGTGATGAATAATAGAGACATCATCCTAATCAACTGAGTACGATTAGTGCAATATCATAGTATATGATAGACATCTAGAATACAGGTATGTAATAGATGTACACCCCGAGTGGAGTAGGCAGGCTGGTAGACCAGAAACTCCACAGAGTGAGGTAAAGTATGTTTGGAGAGCCATATCAGGAAGGAAGGTAGGGTGAACGAAGGACCACCCAGGCCTTGAGTAAAATCATGTAAGGTTTCCCACACATGAGGGTTAGAAGCATGGAAATACTTTGTACCAAAGGAATAGTCACAAGGAACAGCGTGTTCCAGAAACAAAAATGGAAGTCACAAGTGGCCACCAGCTCAGACACTCAAGAGCTGAAAAGGAGAGCCCACGGTTTAGGAGTGGGTTGGTTAATAGGAAGTTTGACATGCAACAGATGTGTCAAAACATTGTAGCAAGATGATGTTGGTATAGTAACACGCCATGCAGGTTGGGTCATGGAAGGCCAAGATGGCAGCCGAGTGGTGTTACTGTTAGGAATAATAACATAAACCAGACTCAGTTAGTGAGGCCAGGTAGACCAGAACCTTCGGTCAGTGGACAAGAGTAATGGGCCAAAGATTAAAAGGTAAACTATGGGAAAAATGTTTCCATTTGGAAGGGTATGTTGCACAGAACACTGGCGTACGGGAGGCCAGGAGACATGGCCAACAGGTGAGGACACTGGTAGATTATTTAGGAAAGTGTCCAGCAGGGGCCCAGCATGATGGCATAGAATTGTCAGGCTGGGATGTAATAAGGTTCTTTAATGCACTGTCAAGAGGTTGAAGATTGTAGCACCTCCTTGCTTGTTGAGGCAGAACACCACTGTAGTGTTGTCTGATTGGATCAGCAATGGTCGAGTACCATAAGAGGTTAAAATGGCAGACGGCTAAATGGAATGGCCTTAGATCTAGGAGACCAGGGGGAGGCATAGAGAGAGAGACTTGGTCCATGTGTCCTGCTGCTGTCAAGGACCCGGGTATGCATTCCATTCCATCAGGAAAGCAGCTGTGGTGGACTGCATGGTACGGAGGGGCGGAACAAGCATTCCTGTCACAAATTGGATTCGACTGACCATCCCTTTAGAGGGAGTGACACGGAATTTGCATTTACATTTTTCCTGGTCAGTGAAACTACTGATTCTTGAGGATTCACTGAAGAAGTCTCAAATGAAGATGGGTGAGAGCCTCCGTAGAGATGGCATCAACCACAAGACACAGAAGATAAAACAGTTGTCTAGCTTAGGCTACATTCTAAGACAGTAAGCATAACACCAGAGACAAAGATGTGGCAGGCTGGGTTGTGGAATGGAGAGTTCTGGCTGAGATTGTATCTAGGACAGGTCCAATGTATTGGAGACAGAGCCAGTCAGGGTGGACAATGGCCAATGGACCTCTTAGAGTTGGTACAACTACCTCCAGGTATCTGGTGAGCACGCTTAGTGCCGAGGAAAGGCCAAACCAGAGTGATTGAAACTGATAGCTGTAGCCTAGCAGATAGAGAGGAAAAAACCCATGTTGAGCAGGAAGAAGGCAGGTAGTCACCCATCATATTAGGTTTTTGTTCAAAGTTAATCCTACCATGTCCGGTATAGGCATGATGGGCATCAAGGGCATCATGCAACATCATCCATACTGGATAGAAAGGCTCAGAGTGGAGAGGTCCCATATCGGACCAAGATCTCCAAGTCAGTTAGGTACCCAAAAGAAGTGGGAGTAGAACCCCACAGGAGGGGATACTAGGAAAATGGTGTGCTGCACCAGTAGAGCCCTCAAACCCTCTGAAAGGATAGATAGATGATCTGAGGGATAATAAATATGATGGGGAGGATGAGAGTGGGTTCAGGAAAGAATATCCAGAGTATAACCCCTCTGTATAACCCAGAGTACCTATTCAGTGAAATGAGCTTGTGCCCTACCCATACATAGGGGGGCAAACAGACACCCACAACCTCTGAAGCTGGGTTGAGGAGGGTGGGTTAGAAAGAAACTCCTAGTGAGTGGCCAGCCCAGACTACACTAGACCATTTATTGTGCAGACAGACTCCTTGAATGTGAGGATTGGTGCTGTCCTCAGCCGAACATCTCAACAAGGGAAAGATCACCCAACTGTGTACCTATGCAGGAAGGTACTTCCCCTATAGCAGGCGTACTTCACTGTGGAAAAAGAATGCTTTGCTCTAGTGTGGTCACTTAAGAAGCTAGATAGAGCCCTACCTCTGTGGGAGGCCCTTCGAGGTACAGACAGACCACAATACTCTGGTGTGATTAAACCAAATGGGAAAGATGAATAGGAGACTCTTTAGATGCAGCATTGCACTACAGGCCTATGACATGAGTGATTAGGCATGGGGTTGCCCAGCTCCCCCAGGAAGGTGGGTGGTGGGAGCCATGGGTGGCAGAGATGTTGCCTCACGTGGGTTGAGTACAACCTCCAGAGCCTCCAGTAATGGCTGTCTAGTAGGAAGAGACTCAACTACGGCAGGTGGTGTGTGGAGAATGGGACATGCCTGGAACCATATGTAGAGTGCTGACTGATGCTTGTAAATCATCTAGTACAATTTAAGTACCTAGCCCAAGAACCTGGTCCCGAGAACAGAGGCCTTTAGGTAGTGCATATTGCACATCAGGCATAAGTCCTGCAAAGTGCAGCCAGGTATGGCATCACATAGAAATGTCCATGGCTGACAGGTGGGTCTTGGTATCGGCAGCATCAGATCCCAACCTGGTAGGTGACAGGAAGTAGCAGTACTAATATAGTAGCCAATAAGCACTCCCCATGCAGGTGAAGGAGGGAGGCGAATGGGATAAGCTCAGTGGCAGATGAGCCAAGGGTATGGAGATATGTTATGCAGATGACTCAGATAGAGTAGAATTCTGATATTCATGGAACTGGAGAAGAAAATGCCAGTGTCTCCAGAAAATCAAGCCTTTGGGATTCTTTATGGGGTGGTAGGGAGCCCATGTGATGATAAGTGGTAGAACCGAGTCCACTTCCAGGAAGCAGTGAAGGAAGAGAGGGACCAGAGGAGCAGAGTACATATGATCCAACTAATCATGTGGAACAGCTAAGATAGCAGAAGACTGAGGTGTGGCAAGACAGCCAGCATGGCTTAGAAGTAAGTGTGTAATGAGTGGGGAAACCACCAAAACAGGTTCCTCTGGTAGATGAAAGTAGTCCTTGATAGAAATCCCATGAATTTGCTATATTGGTATTATCATTTCATAGAATAGAGGGTCATAGGAAGGGTGCCATGGAATGCTGGCAAACCCACATGCAAGAATAATATATCCAAAACAAAAGGCAGACTGAGGAAGGATTGCCAGTCCCTGGAGATCATCAAGATCAAGGTCCCCAATGAGGGTGTAGCTGGAGGTCTCACTGATCTGAAGCATAGTCTTCCACATAAAGATATAGTGACCAGGGTGGGAATGGATCCAGTCATCATAAAAGTTCTGAGGCGGAAGAGGAGGAGATCGTGGACGGTCACCCTGCCCCTAGGATTAGAGGACAGAGAGTACCAGAAGGCATGCAAGATGTGCCGTACTACAGTGAAGACATCCAGGTTTTCTTCGGAGAAGGAAAGGGTGGAAACATTGGGGGGGGAGTGTAGCCTGAGCAGGTCCTGCCCCTGGAAGATGAAGACCAGGGTCCCAATCTCTGTCCGTCTGACCCCTGTGAGTGTCCACCCAAGAAGATGGGTAAAACATGGCATGAGCCGTCTGTGCGTTATGAAGCCCCATTTACTAGGGATGCATATAAGGGTGGAGGGACACCGGAAACAGTGGCCATCCACAAGACTCGAAGGACTGAGGGCATTGGAAGGCCTTGTTCCGCTCGGTAATTGTATTAGAACCCAGAATGGTTATGGAGTCATTGATGAGAGAGTGCAGACATCCCCTTAATGAGTAGGCAGAAAAATGATGTAGCGTCGACAGGGGACCACCTTCAACGAGCAAGAAGGATGCATCATTGATGGTAAGAGAGATGCATCGGCGATGGTGGTAACCGGTGATTAAAAAATGTAAATGGTTATAAACCATCAATGAGAGTATAAATGCATCATCGATGGTGGTAGCCATTGATTGGCATATAGATGCAGTGTCAGCGGTGGTTGCCATTGAGAGAATGAATGCATCGTCGATGGTGGAAGCCGTCGATGAGAAAATGGATGCATCGTTGACAGTGAAAGCCTATATAGGAAGCAGGAAGATAATGTCATCAGTGGGCGGCTCCTGGTGAAGACTGCTAGAACAAGCGCCCTCTGCTGGAACCTCCCAGAAGTAATAACCTCCTGCAAGAGACCATTCCGTAGAAGATCTCTGTTTACAGGGATTTAGAGCCATCTATAGGGAAATTCTTCCCATAGACTTGCATTAGTTATACAGGAAAACAGGAATTTGGCTTCCACTGGAAATAATGTAATCTACAGGAAAACATAGGAAAATTCCCCTGCAGTTACAGGAAAAAGGCAAACTTAATCTGGGAGCACACACACACACCAGCAGCATTTACTCTAAATAAATTCAAGAGGACTGATTTAGCAGCATGGCAGTTTTTGATGATTGTGACTAAAAGCACTATATGAAACCAACAAAAAATAACTTTGGTCATTTGGTAGCTCTTCACAGCCCTATCGGTTCTGGCTAGAGTTTCTTTTTGTTTGTTGTTGCCTTTTTATTTGTGGCCCTTTTCTTGTTTTCCTTTGTTGTTGCTCCTGTTTTGGTTCCCCACCTCTGCTTGGCTTCAGACCCTCGTGGAGCTTGCCCCCCACCCCCGATTGAGGCAGAGGATGTCAATGATGGTAAATGGGATCCCTCTCTCTATCCCTCCCTCCCATGAGTCACCCAGTGCAGCAGCAGTCTCTAAAGGGAGCTGCCAATTCATGCTGCATCTGGAGGGATGACTTTCCGAAGCAGACCACAGATTGCAGTGATGTTTATTGTTGTTGTCTTACACTATATAGTGGATTGGGGGAGGGCCTGCCATGGCAACTTGGGCCGGGGTTGCCTGGGCCATTGGAGTTTGGAAGGCAGCGGCTTTGTTGGGGTTTTTACTGGAAGCCAGGTTACAGAGGTGAACCTGGAAGGCATGCTCCGTCTTGGTGAGGATCTTGTTAAAGGTATCGGTCTGTGGGTAGATGTTGAGTTCAACCTTTTACAGGAGAGCTGAAGTCATGCTCCAGATGTACAAATCCTTGTACTCAATTTGGTTTTTGTTAGCAGTCTCACCCGCTATGGCTTTGCTGGCCTCGTAGGCAAGCCACAACTGTTGATTGTAAGCCGCTGGGATTTTCTTCACACTTTGCTTTTCCTTATAGGCCAAACGGGCTCCAACAATACCTGGGGAATTGGCAGCAAGGAGTGCCTGTGCAATATTGTTGTAATCGAGTGTCTCACAATTGTGGATGGCCTCTGAGAGTTTGGCCCAGAGGGTAGGCTTGATGGTTTGTCTCAGGACATGAACCTGGTACTTGGGTTGGAGAGAAAGCTTCTCGCAGAGGGAGTGCACCTTTTCCAGATGACAGCTGAGGTTGTCAGTTGGGCCCATCTGTCCGATGCCTTGGGCAATTTGCTGAACAGAATGAGTGACCTGTAGCAGATTGGATGTGGGTGTGCAGGGAGCAGTGTTCAGTTCCCCACAACCCAAAGCATGCATTCTCCTGGGTTACAGCATTTTTGAACATGCGTCCGATCTGCTTCTGCATGGAGAAGTGTCCCTCAAGGGTTGCTAGTCTAGTTAAGATGTCCTGTACAATGCCTTGCACTTCCCCACCGTCTTCCCTGGAAAGGAGAGCCAGTGGAAGTGGGCTCCTACTTGAAGGTGGTCGGACCCCTGTATCATGGGGGCCACCATGTTTCTTTTGATGTGGCAGCATAGAAGGCATGCTGACATGACAAGTGGATGGTCTATAATGGCCACCATCTTGGGGATGACTGGTAAAGGCTTCCGCCTATGTGGCAGGGTCTTATATGTGACGAGGTGGCCATGTCCTCGTAATCAGAGTTGTCATCACCTGATGACGTAATGTCAATGGGTGTGTACTGAAAACCATTCATGGCTTTTACATGGCCAGTGAAAATATCTCAATGATGGTGCATTCTTGCTATTGTCTCCACATTTCTTGTGACAAACTTTAGCAGTGCTCTGCTCAGTACCCTTCTCAACCTTGTAATAGTTCAGGATAAAAAAATATTTTTTAACCATCACTGGAGTAATCTCTACAGTGCTCTCTTTTCTGTGACCCCCAGTCTGTTGCACAACAGCATTTCTATCTGTCTGTCTCTCTTTCTGGTAGTATTGCAGTGGACTGGCCACCTGCTGCCACATTACCATGCTTCTGTTTCTTTCTTTAAACTCTATAAGAGTATTAATTCCAGTGGTGTGTTTAAAAATTTCCCCCATGCAACAAGCGCTTTGTTTTGTCTGCCTACTTAACAGGTAAATAGCTGTTTGTCTCCCATTTTCTGTGTACACGTATTGGTAATACTTCGTATGGTACATGTGAAAAAGAAAATAAAAACATAGGAAAAACTAAAGAAAGGATCCCAAAAGTATAGCGTGTGCCTTTAGAGCCAGTAGTAGCCATGCTCTGTTCTGCTGAGAGAGAACTTAGTCTCTCCCTGCGTCTGCTTTTAGGTGCTGTTTTGTGTTTTACCCTTTCTCTCTTTGCCTAAAAAGGGTTAGCTACTGAAACAAACACACAAGCATGCATTCTGGCTAAAACTAGAAAGCTATCAGACAAAAGCTAACAGTTTAAACAAATAGCAGATAACACATTAGGTCTTGCAAGACGTGTAAAAACTGCACAGAATCAAAGCATAATTGTAGTGTTACCTGTAGTTTCCTGGTGAAGGTGGTTGCTAGACTATTCCCAATCAGAGAAGACCTTCTAGAAAGGTGCAGTCTCCTATAGCGAGTCAGCAGCATCCTCTCTGTCCTATTTATGAGATGTGGGATGTCAGTCACCCAAAAATGGGGCGGAGTCTAGACTCATTAATACCTTCTTTTGAATAAAAACAGAATTTGTATGTAGTATAATGAATTTATTGTTGTTTGCTGTTATCCAGAATTGATTATTCAGTAGAATTAAACTGGATAGTCAGTAAGTATATGTCTAGGCGGAATGTTATATGAAATATTTGAAATAAAAGAATTAGAGGTGGACCTTGCTGTTTAGGGGAGGAGCCTGGGTGCTTTAAAAACCCAAGATCCAGCACCTCTAGATCAGATGTAGCCTGGAGTTGGTGCTGCTAACATCTCCAGTTTAGGGTTCTCTGAAGGGAGACGTGACACAGTCTTTATTAGGGCTCTAGCTACCTGTAGACCCTGAGCTGTGTTTTTGCTTTGTTTATTTCCTTTTGAGTTGTGTATTCAGAAATAGTGATTATTTTGTATCCTGCATTATTTATTTCTTATTTTCTTTATTTTTAATAAAAAATAACCACCTATTGTTAGATGCAGTGTACCTGATATGCTGTGTCTTGCCTGATCATTATTACCCCATGACATTTTGTACCAAAAGTGGGGTACTGTGAAGGTCTGTGGCATATAGGGAGACTTCACATTGGATACTGTACCTAGTATCCTGATCAGCGCTGGCACAGTGGTACATGGTCCAGTTGGCAGACACCATATTAGCAGTACAAGGTGTCTCCACCAGATCGCAAATGCTTCAGACTGGGGAACCTTTGCTACCTGGACTGGATCCAGTCACTAAACCCAAAGTTCCAAAAGGGACTCTGCCTTTGGGTACAGCCATGGAGGACAATGCAGGTGCAAAACTAGAAGAGAACAATCTGGAGGAGGATGAGGAACCAGAGGAATCGCTAGAAACACCACCGGAAGACATTGCTGGACTGTTAAAATGGCTTGCTGTTAGACAAGTGGAATTGGAACGACAATGGATGGAGGACCTACAAGAAAGGGAGAAAGAGAGGAAGGAATGAGATCAGGAGAGACATTACCAAGACCAAAGGTGGGCTGATACCATGAAAGTTTTACAGATTATTGGGACAGAAGCTGCTAAGATCAGTCCTAAGGACATAAAATTGACTAAAATGTTGCCAACTGATGATACTGAATCATATCTCATGATTTTTAAAAGGGTAGCTCAAGTCTGTGAGTGGCCCCAACAACAGTGGGTGGTCCGACTAGCACCTTACTTGTCTGGAAATGCACAGCTAGCCTATACCAGTATGAGTGCCCAAATCTCAAATGACTATGCAGCTGTGAAAAAAGAAATTTGAAAAAGATATGACATAAATCCAGAGACATACTGTCAGCGATTTCGGACACTTAAACATTTGCCACACTTACCCCCAAGAGAAACATTTACTAGGTTGCATGACCTTTGTAATAAATGGTTACAACCTGAAGAGAAGACTGTTAAAGATATTATTGAGTTGTTGGTGTTGGAGCAATTCATTACCATCATGCCCCCTGATGTACAACTATGGATCAGGGAACATAATCCAGAAAACCCTGAAACTGCTTTGACATTGGCCGAAGATTTCTTGTCAGCCAGACAGCCCCTGTGGAAGGGATACCGTAGAACAGATGGTGCAGGCCCCAGTTCTTCATCAACATCAGCTACCACCATGATCAATACATCAGTGGTAAGAACCCCCTATATTCCATCTACAGGGACAGGGACTACTAAGCCAAGGTGGGAGAATATAAGTTATGTGGCAAAAATACCTGCTTTAAATGTAGAATGCCATTACTGCCATGGCTTGGGGCACATAGTTAGATATTGCCCAAACAAGAAAAAAGACCCTGCATATTTAGCATCAATGAATTTGGGTGCCTTTATCATTAAAGCTCGAATTGCAGGAAGAGACATTGAGAGGTTAATAGACTCAGGAAGTCGTCAAAGTCTCATAAGAGCTGATTTAATAACGATGGTACCACAAGAGACTAACTACTGGGATAATTTGCATACATGGAGATGTACACCAATATCCCACTACAGAACTTAACATCACAATAAATGGTACGAAGAGATTGTTAAGGGTGGGAGTAGTACCTACATTGCCTGTTCCCCTAATTATAGGCCAAGACCACCCTGACTTTAATTCTTTGGTCCCGGTCTGTGATTACTCCTTAGTAGCAGTGACAACTAGAGCACAGAAACAACAGAAGGGAGAAATGGAACTGTTTTCTTTTGCAGATGAGATATTTGAGACTGTAAACAAACCCAGAAAAACACAGGCTGAAAAGAAGAAGCTGCAGAGAGCTTGGAAGAAAAAACATCTGAATGTGGACATTAAAAACTATGGCCCAGATATTCAAAAGGGTTGCTCCATGCGCAACAGGGTTGCGCATGCGCAAGTCCTACATTGCACCATTCTGCGATATTCAGCAGGAGGCAGTTGCGCCACTGAAAACAGGCTGAGCAACAGCGCAATGCAAATGAATGCATGCTCAACATGAGGGGGAGGAACCATGCATAAACTGCACAACCCGATATTCAGTCGGGCTGTGCAGAGTTGTGCTGGCGCAACCTCCAACCTGCGCCTGCACAACTTTGAGCCAAAAAAAAAAGGATCAAGTTGAGGGCCACCCACAGGTGAGCTGCTGTATTGCAGCGCAACACAGCAGCTGCCACCGTGGCTGCCCCTAACTCAGTCCCTGTGCCCCCCCCACCAGCCCGATCGTGGGCGGTATGTATCAGACCCCCACAATCTCCCGATGGCTGATCACGGGCAGAGCGTGATAACCCCCCACACAAACATCTCCCGATGCCCGATCGCGGGCAATATGTCTGAATACATTCCCCCACACAGCTCGATGCCCGATCGTGGGCAGAATGTGAAACAAACCCCCAGTGCCAGATCGTGGGCAGAATGTAAAGCCCCCCAGCGAATATCTCCCTGGTGGTCAGTGGACCGTACTTGATCGCGGGCAGAATGTCAATTACAACCCCAAACATCTCCCTGGTGTCTATGTCCCCCCCCCACCCACCCACAAAGCCCTCCACCCGCTCCCCGGCAGCGGCGGGCGGCAAGCATCCACCGCCTGCCGCCCGCCGCCCGCCGACTGACTGGTTCGGTAGGGTTGCCGCTTGCCATGAGCTCCAGTAATGGCCAGCCACTCATACGATAGTTCAGATTTGTGGACGGAACCATTCACAAATCTGGACTGTCATGTACGGTATGGGCTGCATGCCCATTGGCTGTAGCTCTGCACCAATGGGCGCAGCCCTACTGGACAGTCAGTCAGCGGGCGGGCGGGCGGCAGGCGGGTGGATGCTGCCGCCCGCTGGCTGCCAGTGGGGAGCGGGTGGAGGGGCTTCGTGGGTGGGTGGGGTGGGGGACACTAGACACCAGGGAGATGTTTGGGGGTTGTAACTTGACATTCTGCCCGCGATCGGCATACGGTCCACTGGACCACCAGGGAGATATTCGGGTTGGGGGGCTTTACATCTGCCCGCTGATCGGGCACTGGGGGTTTGTTTACTGCCTCTGCCCGCGATCAGGCTTCGGAGCTGTGTGGGGGATGGTCATGAGACATACTGCCCGCGATCGGGCATCGAGCTGTGTGGGGGATGTATTCAGACATACTGCCCACGATCGGGCTTCGGAGATGTTGGGGGAAGGTGTATACACATACTGCCCGGCGACATGTAGGTGGTCTGTCCCCGACGGCTGCTGCCTGGCAGGGCAGCAGGCTAAAGTCCTCGGGATCGGCACCCACATGCTAATGGCATGCAAATGGGGCTATGAATAGATGCAATGGCCCCCCATGCCTTGCATGAATTATGGCCCCATTTGCATGTCACCTTTTGATATAGGGAAATTTGCGCATGGCGCAATGGTACTTGCGCCACCCCGCAAGTTTAATGTTCAATCCTGACAACTTGCGGTTGCGCAAGTTCCACTGCACCATGCACAGTGGCTGTGGCTGGGGGGTGATATTCAAAGGAGTTGCTCAATAGCACAACTCCTTTGAATATCGCCCCGGCCACACCCCTCGCAACTATTTTGAGCAGCGCAGGGGCTTGCGCCTCAGAATGGCGCAGTTTGAATATCTGGGCCTATATGCCTACTGTGTCTTTACCTGATATTATCAAAGAACAGCATAATGATATAACCTTGAAAAGTTTTTTTTTTTTCAGCTTGAGAAGAAAGGTGATTCTGGGTCTCCTATGGTGGAAGAACAAAATGGTATCCTATACAGAGTGTGTACCAACCCTGTTACTAATGAAAAGGTAGAACAATTGTTAGTCCCCATGAAGTATAGAAAAGATTTGTTGTTTCTAGGACATGATCTCCCTAGTGCGGGACATGCAGGCAGGGACAGGACAACTGCACGGTTATTGCAGCGATTTTTCTGGCCTGGATTACAAGAGGATGTAGCTTCCTATTGTAAAACCTGTCCTGAATGTCAACAAATAGGAGAGGTTAAGAACAAAGAAAAAGTGCCTCTAATGCCCCTTCCTTTGGTTACCCAACCTTTTGAGCGTATTGCCATGGATATTGTGGGCCCCTTGGAAAAGAGCAAAAAGGACAACCACTTCATCCTGGTAATATGCGACTACGCCACCAAATATCTTGAGGCCTTCCCACTCAGGACCACCACTGCACCCAAAATTGCAGAAAAGCTAGTGGACTACTTTAGTCGATTAGGTATTCCCAAGGAGATTCTTACAGATTGAGGGGCTAATTTCAGTACTGAATTGTTGAAAGAACTATATAAGGTCCTAGGTATTACAGCTTTATGTACCACCCCCTACCATCCACAAACAGATGGGTTAGTGGAATGTTTTAATCAGACTCTGAAACATATGATAAGAAAGTCTGTAGATGATGAGGGTAGGGATTGGGACCATTATTTATCCCTCTTCCTTTTTGCATATCGTGAGGTGCCACAGGCATCAACTGAGTTCTCCCCCTTCTCCTTGTTATATGGATGGAACCCACGTGGCCCTCTGGATGTAGTAAAGGAAGCCTGGGAAGGGAACACCATGGTAAAACATGTTAATATACTGTAATATATGACACAACTGCATAAGAGATTAGTGTCATATACAGCTCAGGCACATCATAACTGTGTAGTAGCTCAACAAAAACAGAAGATCCTGTATGATACTGAAATGCAAGAAAAGTCTTTCTTAGCAGGAGAAAAAGTACTACTTCTACTCCCCTCTTCTGAGAACAAACTAAGGATGAAGTGGCAGGGGTCCTTTATTATCAAAGAATGTATGGGGCCAATTACCTGTAAGATCGAAGCCCCTGACAGTAAGGCAGGTCCAAAAATCTATCATGCCAACCTACTAAGGAAATGGCATGATAGATCAACTGACCAATCTTGTCTATTTGTGATTCCAGAAACTACTTATTCTGACATGGAGATGGCTTATAAGAGGTTAGAACAACCAGAAGGTATCAGTGCCCTACAGATCAGTTCAGACTTGTCCAAAAGAGAGCAGAAAGAATTACAAAGTTTATTACATCACTATGCTGCCACCTTTACCAGCATACCAGGAAAAGCTACTGATGTACGGCATGTAATTCAGACAGATTCTGCTCCCATTCAACAGAAGTCTTATTGATTGCCAGAACGTGTGAGGGATGAAGTAGACTTGGAAATCAAAAAGTTGAAACAGCTAGGTGTAATTGAGCCCTCTGTCAGCCCCTGGTCTTCACCTATAGTAGTGGTGCCAAAAAAGGAAGGTGGCATACGCCTATGCCTCGACTTCAGACAGTTAACTCAAGTGTCCCAATTTGACAGTTATCCCATCCCAAGAACTGATGACATTCTTGATCAGATTGGGCAGGCTCAGTACATTTCAACACTTGATTTAACTAAAGGCTACTGGCGGATCCCAGTAGAAAAAGCATTGAGAGAGGAAATAGCTTTCAGTACACCGCATGGTCTGTATCAACTTGTGTACATGCCTTTTGGGTTGCACGGTGCACCTGCAACCTTCCAAAGGTTTATGGACTGATTGCTACTACCCCATGGGTAATACTGCTCAGCCTACTTAGATGATGTGGTGATATTTAGCCCTGATTGGACCACACATCTACGTCTCCTTGGCAATGTCATTAAGACACTACAGGATGCAGAATTAACTATTAATCCTTCTAAATGTATTTTAGCAGCTCAAGAAACCCGGTACTTAGGTTTTATTCTGAGACATGAGTTGGTTAAACCTGAAATTGAGAAGGTGGAGGCAGTTGCCAAATGTCCAGTGCCAGAGACCAAAAAGCATGTTCGTTCTTTTCTGTGCCTAGCAGGATATTATAGGTGCTTCATTCCAAACTTCGCCACTATAGCTGCCCCCTGACCAATTTAACTCATAAGCAAGTCCCCAACAAAGTACCTTGGTCTCCAGTTTGTGAAGAGGTGTTTCACATGATCAAAGCTGCATTGTGTGCTTCTCCAGTTTTGAGATCTCCTGATTTCACACAACCATTTGAGGTTCACACTGATGCCTCAGAAACTGGTTTGGGAGCTGTGCTTAGCCAAACCATCAAAAGGGAATAACATCCAATTATATAAGTCAGGAATTGTTTCCCTGAGAGATGAAATATGTTACTATCGAGAAGGAGTGTCTGGCTATCAAGTGGGCTATTGAAGCCCTTAAATTTTATTTATGAGGTAGACACTTTACCTTCATCACAGATCATAACCCTCTTTATTGGTTACGGTGGTACCTGGCATTGTAGACCTACAACTTTGAAATAAAACAGCTTGGCAGAAGACACCAGGAGAAAGGACTGCTGTGTGACTGGACTTCTCTACTGGGACTATATTGCCCTCCTTCCCTAAGCTAGTTCTATTTTTATAGGCACAGGATTTGACTGACAACAGGAACTTCCTGTTTGGGAGCAGGAACTGAGTGATCACAGAACCACCAAAGACCCACCATCCTAAAAGGGCAAGAGTAGCTCTCCGGCCCCCTCTAGCTGCTGGAGGTCTGCCTCTAAGCAAGTAAGTGGTCTACTGAGAAATATATAGGATATTCTAGTCTCAGAACAGGACAATCAGCAGCTTAAAGGGCACACAGGCAGAAAGTAAGGAGAGAGAAAAAAAACAGAGGAAAGAGTAAGGATTGCAAACAGTTAAGGGGCCAGAAATAAGACATGATTGGAGTGGTGCAGTGCAGTGGCTGTGGAGCAGCAGTCTTCCGGGAGATGTTCTGGAGGATGCGGTGTTGTCCCATCTGCAGGCACCTCTCTGGGTTGAGGGAGGAGGTTGCTCATCTCCAGGCTGAGTTGGCCATGATTTGTGGGACCTCCTCTTCCATCCAGGGACCACCAGTGCCACTGCCATTGCCTCAGAGGTTGCCAAGAAAGAGGAGTGGTTGGACCACAGTGGGCTCAGGGAGGGTGAGGGTGGTGGAACAGAGGCGCATCCCTCCAGTTGTACCTCTCCACAATTCCTATGCCATCCTGGCAAAGTGTGGTTCCTCATGGAGGCACCCACAGTGGAGACCAAGGAGGATGCTGGGAACCTCACAAAGGAGACCCACAGGAGGGTGGCAGGGGACCCTGCAGGGAAGGAAATAACTCCTGGTGGGGGACTCCATTGTTAGGAAGGTAGAACTGGGGGAGGAAGGGGAGAGGGAGGTAAGGTGCCTGCCTGGCGCCATGGCTTGAAGGGACAGGGAGCAAATCCTCAGGATTGCTGGAGCAGCTGCACAGGGGAGGGAGCTGGATGTCATTGTCCACCTAGGGACAAATTACCTCACTAAGAAAGGGATTAGAGAAGCGCAGGAAGAGTTTGTGGAATGGGGGAGGGGCCTTCGTCAAGTAGCATGCACGGTAACCTTCTCGGAGGTGCTGCCCATCTATGGCATAAGAGAGGCTAGGGTGTTCTGCACCATGGGATTCAATCAGTGGTTGAAAAACTGGTGTGGAGCTCAGGGATTTGGCTTCATTGGGGACTGGGGTCCACCTGGAGTGATGCAAGCCTATCGGGCATGATGGGCTGCATCTGTCCGGGAGGAACCAGGATCCTAGGTGATAGGGTTTAAATGCTTCATTGGCAAGCTTTTAAACTAGCCAAGGGGAGACACTGGAAAGGAGCAGGAAATCCTAGCCCCCAAATAATCACGGTAGTAAGTGCGGCAAACACCAACATAGAGGTGTCGATAGGGAGAAGGGCAGGGGTAAATGGAGAAAGTGACAAAGGCAAGAAGGACAGGGATGGGGCAAAAGGGAGTAAGGCCATCAGGAAATGGAGGGTAATGAGTACCAATGACCATAGTCTGGGCAACAAGCTCCCTGAGCTGGTGGCCTTGATGGAAGAGGGATGCCTGGATATCGTAGCAGTCACAGAAACATGGTACACAGAGAACCATGACTGGGATGTTAACATACCAGGGTACATAACCTACAGGAGAGACAGGCATGGGAGAAGAGGGGGAGGAGTAGCTCTCTATGTAAAGGAAGGGATAAAAGCAACTGAACAAAAGAGTAAACAGGGAGGAGAGGAGGCATTGTGGGTCACCTTGGAGACTGGAAAGGGCACCACAATCCGCACAAGGGTTGTGTACAGACCCCCATGTCAGGGGGAAGGAATGGACAAGGATATGATAGAAGGCATTCTTAGAACGGCAGAGAAAGGGGAGATACTGTTGATGGGAGACCTGAATATGCCAGATGTTAACTGGAGCACATTTGCTGCAGCTGCAGCCACATCCAAGAGCAGGGCCATTCTTGATGCCCTACAGGTGGCAGGCATTAGACAGCTAGTTTTGGAACCCACTCGTGAGGGAGCAATCTTAGACCTCGTACTCTCAAACGGGGGCAGTGAGAGGATCTCAGATCTAGAAGTGGGTTGCCATCTGGGGACAAGTGACCATCAAACAGTGTGGTTCACGTTAAACTTAGCTACAGAGTCAAGCCATACAAAAGTGAGGGTACTGGACTTTGGAGGGCTGACTTTGACAAGATGGAGAGTGCCTCAGAAAAGCACTAGCAAACAGGCTAGAAGGAGGTGTGGAGCAACAATGGGGAATCATCAAAACTGCCATCACAGAGGCAACAAGCCTTTGTGTGAAGCAAATAAACAAATCAAAATGAAAGAAAAAGCCACTATGGTTCTCAAAAGAGGTGGCTGTGAAAGTCAGGAAGAAAAAGATAGCATTCGGAAGTATAAGGAAACACAGAAGGAACAGGACAGACAGCTGTACCAGTTGAGGCAGAAGGAAGCAGGGAGGGAAGTCAGAATAGCAAAGGCCCAAACTGAGGAAAAGATAGCCAACTCAGTTAAGAAGGGGGATAAAACCTTTTATAGGTACATCAGCGAGCGTAGAAAGACAAAGGGAGGGATAGTGAGGCTGAATAGAATGAACAGTGGGTGGGCAGAGGGGGACAGTGAAAAAGCAGGGATACTGAACGAATATTTCTGCTCAGTATTCACAAAAGAGGAGGGGGAAGTGCCTAATCCAATTAACAGAAGCACTCTTGATAGGGGGGTCGATCCCAGTCCTTTCACAGAAGAAAGGGTTCTACAAGAACTCCTAAAACTGAAGGTGGACAAAGCAATGGGTCCTGATGGAATTCACCCCAGAATTCTAAAAAATTAAGGGAGGAACTAGTGAAACCACTGGCTACTCTTTTAATAAATCATGGGAGGATGGTGGGTACCGAGGACTGGAGGAAGGCAGATGTGAGTCCCTTCACAAAGTGGGACCAAGACAGAGGCAGGAAACTACAGACCTGTCAGTCTGACCTCTGTGGTAGGGAAAGTGATGGAGTCACTTCTGAAGGAAAGAATAGTTGAGTACCTAGAGGCCAGTGGAGCACAGGACCCAAGGCAGCATGAATTCACATAGCGGGAAGGTCATGTCAGAGCAATCTAATAGATTTCTTTGACTGGGTGACCAAAGTAGTAGACCAGGAGGGGCTGTGGACATGGCCTACCTAGACTTTGCAAGGCATTTGACACAGTCCCACACACAAAAGATTAATAGTCAAATTAACCAGCCTGGGAGTGGTTCCCAGGGTGGTAGCAAATAAAATATTGGCTGCACAACAGGACACAGAAGGTAATTGTAAATGGAGTCCACTCTGAAGAAAGAGGGGTTACTAGTGGGGTACCGCAGGGTTCAGTATTGGGTCCAGTCCTTTTTAATGTCTTCATCAGTGACATTGCAGAGGGACTGGAAGGAAAAGTATGCCTTTTTGCAGATGACACAAAGATCTGTAACAGGGTTGATACACAAGGAGGCGTGGAAAGGATGAAAAGGGACTTGGCAAGGTTGGAGGAATGGTCAGAAGTATGGCAGCTAGGATTCAATGCAAAGAAGTGCAAAATAATGCACCTGGGAAACAAGAACCCAGGGGAAGAATACACAGTAACAACAACAAAAAAGGAAAGAGACCGGGGGGTAATCATATCAGATGACCTTAAGGTTAGCAAGCAATGTGAGAAGGCACTAGGGAGGGCTGGGGGTATACTGGGATGTATAGGGAGAGGCATCAGCAGCAGAAAACAGGAAGTTGTTATCCCTCTGTACAGACAGTTGGTGAGACCCCATCTGGAGTACTGTGTCCAGTTCTGGAGACCCCATCTCCGCAA
This sequence comes from Neoceratodus forsteri, assembly GCA_016271365.2. NCBI lineage: Eukaryota > Metazoa > Chordata > Ceratodontiformes > Ceratodontidae > Neoceratodus > Neoceratodus forsteri. The sequence goes on along the minus strand of CM057450.1, from coordinate 925,153,720 downwards.
GGACATAGACAGGATAGAGGTAGTCCAGAGGAGGGCAACTAAAATGGTGCAGGGTCTGCAAGAGAAGCTGTATGAGGAGGAGACTAAAGGAGCTTAATATGTATACCTTGAGGAAAGAAGGGAGAGGGGACATGATAGAAACTTTTAAGTACCTCAGTGGAATCAACAAAGCCCAAGAGGGTAGCATCTTTCAGAAAAAGACTTGCAAGAACAAGGGGACACAATTTAAAGACAGAAGGAGGGCGGTTCAGGGGCAATGTGAGGAAGTATTATTTCACAGAGAGGGTAGTGTATGCATGAAACAGCCTTCCTGAGGAGGTTGTGGGGTCTAAAACTGTGGGAGAATTCAAGAATGCATGGGACAGACATAAGGCAATTCTTGTGGGGGGTAGGAAGAAATAAGCGGTTGGTTAACTAGGATCTGCGGCCTATCCTGTAGGTAGGGAAATGGGCAGGCTAGATGGGCCAAGTGGTCCTTATCTGCCGTCAAAGTCTATGTTTCTATGTTCTATGTAAACATAGACCTGGAAGCCAACACAAAAACGTTGACTATCTGTCACGTTATGGTGCTAGTCAGATGTCTAAATCATAACTCATGTAGTTGTGATATCAAACCCCAGGACAAATTATTGTATGTTTAATATGAGGTAGTGTACTGTTATACTACCAGGTTTTTTCTTTTTTTTCATTTTTAGGGTGCCCTGGGGTGGAGCTTCTGTGAGGGTGGGTGGAAGTTCCTGTCCCCATCCCCTTTGAGATGTGTTTCACAAACCTTAGGTAAGCCTATTGGTTTGTTCTTGAGTAGGGGTGTGTGTGATAGTTAAGGATAAAAAAACATTTTTTAACCATCACTGGAGTAATCTCTACAGTGCTCTCTTTTCTGTGACCCCCTCCCCCCGAGTCTGTTGCACAACAGCATTTCTACCTGTCTCTCTTTCTGGTAGTATTGCAGTGGACTGGCCACCTGCTGCCACATTACCATGCTTCTGTTTCTTTCTTTAAACTCTATAAGAGTATTAATTCCAGTGGTGTGTTTAAAAATCTCCGCCATGCAACAAGCGCTTTGTTTTGTCTGCCTACTTAACAGGTAAAAAGCTGGTGTCTCCCATTTTCTGTGTACAGGTATTGGTAATACTTCATATGGTACATGTGAAAAAGGAAACAAAAACATAGGAAAAACTAAAGAAAGGGTCCCAAAAGTATAACGTGTGCCTTTAGAGCCAGTAGTAGCCATGCTCTGTTCTGCTGAGAGAAAATGTCTATCCCTGCGTCTGCTTTTAGACGCTGTTTTTGTGTTTTACCCTTTCTCTCATTGCCTAAAAAGGGTTAGCTACTGAAACAAACACACAAGCATGCATTCTGGCTAAAACTAGAAAGCTATCAGACAAAAGCTAACAGTTTAAACAAATAGCAGATAACACATTAGATCTTGCAGGACGTGTAAAAACTGCACAGAATCAAAGCATAATTGTAGTGTTACCTGTAGTTTCCTGGTGAAGGTGGTTGCTAGACTATTCCCAATCAGAGAAGACCTTCTAGAAAGGTGCAGTCTCCTATAGGGAGTCAGCAGCATCTTCTCGGCTATTTATGAGATGTGGGATGTCAGTCACCCAAAAATGGGGTGGAGTCTAGACTCATTAATACCTTCTTTTGAATAAAAACAGAATTTGTATGTAGTATAATGAATTTATTGTTGTTTGCTTGTTATCCAGAATTAATTATTCGGTAGGACTAAACTGGATAGTCAGTAAGTATATGTCTAGGTAGAATGTTATATGGAATATGTGAAATAAAAGAATTAGAGGTGGACCTTGTTCTTTAGGGGAGGAGCCTGGGTGCTTTAAAAACCCAAGATCCAGCACCTCTAGATCAGATGTAGCCTGGAGTTGGTGCTGCTAACATCTCCAGTTTAGGGTTCTCCGAAGGGAGACATGACACAGTCTTTATTAGGGCTCTAGCTACCTGTAGACCCTGAGCTGTGTTTTTGCTTTGTTTACCTGTATTTCCTTTTGAGTTGTGTATTCAGAAACAGTCATTATTTTGTATCCTGCATTATTTATTTCTTATTTTCTTTAATAAAAATAACCACCTCTTTTTAGATGTAGTGTACCTGATATGCTGTTTCTTGCCTGATCATTATTATCCCATGACAAACCTCACGCTGCAACACTCGTACGCGGTGCCCAATTTGACATTTTCCCTAAGCTCTTTGTCTAGCTCATGCATCAACCTTACATTCTCTTCCTTCAATTCAACATTACCCTGTCTCAGACTCTCATTTGTGTCACTCAAAATGTCATTCAAATAAGATAGCTGTTTCATATCACATTTCAACCTCTCATTGTCATCTCTTAACATATACAATTCATGCTCAGAGTCTTGAGCAGTACAGTGCAACTGTCTGTTATTGTGATCATGGAGTGACTGTGTCTCTTCCGCCCAAATTTATGATACTTTGTGTCATAGGTGCCAACAGGAAGGCAAAGGTCAGGAGTGGATAGCGTACCTACAGAGAAGGAATAAGAGGGGCACTATGAGGCATAAGTCCTGGGGGGGGGATAGGTTTAGCACCAAATCGGCACCACAGCAGTGTAAGAGACAAGGGGGGGGCACAGTGGGCTTTGGGTGGGTCATTGGGCTGAAACCCACTCACAAATTTGCACCAAGAACACAGGGGGTGGAACAGGAACAAAGGCCCTTGTATCTATGCATAGGAGGGTGGAGCTAAGCTTGGGCCCATTGCACAGCAAGGCCACATCTCTACATTAATATTCATAAGGGGCAGAGCCAGGAGCAAAGGCCCTTATGTTCATACATGGGAGGGGCAGTGCTAGGCCTGAGCCCACTGCATAGCCAGTCCATAGCCCCTCTTTATTATTCATGAGGGGTGGCCAAGGTGGTAAATCCTCCTGCAGACCAGCACAGAGAAGTCCCTCAGAGGAGTTAAGGGCCAGTGCCCAATTTATATTTCAAAGGATCGCTCCAGCATCCCAGATTGCCCCAGCATTTTCCCTGGGCCCCCCACCACTTCCATAGGTCACCCCATTTCCCCATGACTGCTCGCTGGCAGCTGGCATGACTGTGGACATGACCAGAGCTGTGTTTTGTATTGCCCACTACCTGGACCCTGACTTTGAGTGGACACTGCGCTCTGCACTGAACTATATTCATCTACCTCAGTCTTTGTCCCCGGGGTGCACCCCAGGACACCATTTGCCCCTTGAGGCTGAACTATTTCACAGCGGGGCCTGAACTATTTTGTATCAGGGCTTGAACTGCTTTTCCTGCAATAAACTACGATTGCCTGCACCACTTCTTCCCCCCCAGCTTTGAACTGTTGTGCTTGTGGAACGGATGGGCTGCAAAGCTATGGTTGTCCCATGACCCAAACTGTTATCTTGCGTAATGACCAGCAACTGCCTACACCCATCCTTCTCCTTAATTTGAACTGCTGTGTTTGGGGAACTAACAGGCCACCCATCCACTTGTGTCCATGACCTGAGCTATTGCATACAGCCTGGCCCAGAGAACGCCTCAGCTGAGACAGTGCATGGTATGAATGTACCCGCCCCCGTGTCCATCCTCCATTTTGTTGGCCGAGTTCAATTTGTTTCCTGCCCAGTTAGCCAATGTCTATGGATCCCTGCCATCCAGTACCTAAGAATGTGTCTGGTCAATACACATGTGGCAATAAGTGCATTGTGCAGATACCACACAAGTGTGCTGTCAAAAACTGTGCTAATATATATAAACCAACTCCAAAACTGCATGTGCTTTTGTGCCCCCGCAGTTTTTGACCACACATTTCTGCTTTCACAGTTTTGACTGGATACACCAGAGAGTCAATCAGAAGACATCAAAGACTGCAGTAGCCAGAATTAGCAATAGCCAGTCCCTCTGTGTAGTCAGCCTAGTAGCGAACAGGGCCCAAGGTAGTGAGGTTCCCTCAGCAATGTGGTGGTTAGGGAGTCACCACATTATTATTTTGCTTTCTTCTAGTTGACCATAGTGTTCCCTTCTTCAGCTGGGTGGCAACCCATCAGCAACCCTCCCAAGGACCATCCACAGCAGCAGAAGGACAGCTTCAGGACCAGTCTTCATCTTCTTTAGCTTCTGCCTCTTCAGCTTCAGGACCAGCCTTCATCTTCTTCATCTTCGGCCTCTTCAGTTCCTTGCAACAACTATTGTTTTCTCAGCTCTTTCTGCCGGCCAATGAGATCGATTGGTCGACCATGTACTGTACTACCCCCTGGCTCAAGCCTAGCTAGTTATTACTTTTCCCCCATCAAAAAGACTATTTCTTATCCTAAACTGCTAAACCATAGACTGTTCTTTCTAACAGACTGCTAAACTGCTAATTGCGACTGGCTAGGGTGTCTATTTATTAATGTACAGTATAGAATGCTAGCTTCAGCATCTGTAGACGCAGGGCTCTAGGTGGCCCTCTTAGAGTATTAGTTTCATATATAACTGGTTTATGCTATGACAATTGATATAATTGTTATTTTACACTATGACTGTCAATATAACTGTTCTTTTTTTGAAACTTCACTTTTATTTGATAAATGACACATACTGCATTATCATACATATCATTAAGCTACTTCAAGGCTATTGTACAGATAAGAGAATAAGAAACAAAAGGGTCCATTCCATTAGTTTGGCCTTTAAGTCGATTACAGTTAGTCTGGCTAGTTATGTGATCTTGTTCATATTTCTCACTGTTTTGTATATCATTTCCTTTATGTCCAGTGTTGCTCCAGTTCGTGTGTAGGCCAGGATTCTTCAAGCAATAAGAAATCTTCTTGATTTATTTAAGAAATGTCCATGATTTGGGTTGCTATGAAGTTATTTGAACTTTATTTTGCCTTAAAGTAGACTCAAGTACAACTTTAAACTGTTGCCATTTGTGCACCATGAACAATCAATAAACATTGTATTTGATGTTAAATCAAGTAAACTTATGAACTGAATAAAACTAAAAAAAAAAAAAACATGGCTGGTTGTTTTTAGTTCTATTATTTTCTCAAAACGGGTAGTTGCCTAATAACATAATAGGGCCTAATATAGAGGCAGGTAGAAGGCCATCCCAGGCAGAGGGAACCCTGTCCATGAAGTTGGGTTAGAACCCCTCCTCTTCATTCCCCCTTACTGGAAGAACACTTGTTGTGATAATACAGAAGTGCCCTCTAATCTTTCTATAAGATTCATGAATGGGAGCCAAACTTGGTTAAACTTGTCCCCTCTTAGATGGAGTTCTGCAGTTATTCTTTCAACTCTATAAATACCTTTTAATATCTCTATCCACTCCAAATGTGTAGGAGGTATGGGGGACAACCAATGTCTAGTGATGGCCTTCCCTGCGCTGCCAATAGTAGCCCAATAAATGATTTATGTGCATTGGTTCTTTTCCTTTTTGGAAGAAGACCTAGGATTAGGATATCAAAATTAATCTCCTCTAGACCAATCATTTCTTTAATAAGTTTCCCCACTGAAGCCCAATAAGGCTGCAATAATACACAGCTCCAGAAAATATGTGTATGGTACCCTATTTCTCCACAGTTCCTCCAATATAAGTTTGTGTTACCCTTCTTGAGATATTTTGTTCTAGTAGGAGTATTGAAGAAACAAGAAACAATTTTCCATCGAAATTCCTTCCTGTTGTTGGAGGCTGAGCTTCTACGTACCCCCTCCCAAATTCTTAACCAGTCTGTATTGTCTATTTTTTTCCCCGTTCACTTTCCCATGCCAATTGACAATGTAATTGGAGATCTTCCCTTTGAGTGAATGTAGCCCTTTTTATTCTGGCACACTTGCGCAGCCAACATCTTGCGGTAGTGCAGATTTGGAGACGCGGTCACTGTTGGGCAAATGCAGGGCACGCACCAGTAGGTGCGTCCGGCATTCCCCAATCAGCCAGCAGCAGGGGCTGACACCCTGCCTAGCTAATAAGGTGACAACATCAGAGAAAAGGTCCTCTGCAATGATAGCGAAGCTCTCATGCAGCATGACCACAACACGCCTCCCCCACTTGCAGGCAACATGGCGGCAGTGACTGCCGCTGTTGCCTGTCAACACCCCTTTTTATTGTGTGCCAATGGGGGTGCCCAATCCCTGTCGGCATCATGTAACCTCCCCTTTTTTTGCTTGCCGAAGGGGGTGCCGAATCTCCCTCGGCTCCTGTGCCCCCCTTTCCTTATTTGCCAACGGGGGTGCCTGATCCCCCGTCAGCTAAAGCACCCACCCACACACTCAGGTGGCACATTGGGAGCCCACCCCAGCATGCCAAAGCACCTATTAAAATGAAAACGGTCCCCGATGTCTTTTTTTTAACACATGTAAACAGAAAACAGTCCCTCATAGTCTCCCTACCCCTCTCTTACCACCCGCACCCACCTACTGTGCACCCTGCCTCCCACACCCCACCCCATACTTACCTCCGGACCCCAGCACAATGATCTTCGGTGGACCGGGAACATGTCTGCACTCTTCAAAGCCGACCACAAACTGAGGAAATGCCGGTAAGATGAATAATGGAATAAATAGGGTTTTTTCAACTTTGATGCTTATCTCGGGCATTTATTTGGATATTTGTCCCAAAATTTCAACATGGGGTTTTTGGGACCCCTCCTCATGAATTCTGTCACTGTTATGATGTTAATCAGTCCCAAAAGGTGATTTCACAGTTGTTGCATGGAACCACCTTTCGTAACCGATTAATGCAAGGACAGTGGCAGTGTTCACGAGGTGGGCTCTCAAAAAGTCTATCTTGCAAATTTGGTGGAAAATAATCCAAAAAATAGCTGTTTTACGAACGTTCGTTTCACAGTTGCTACGCACGCTCGTAACTTCACGAATTCACAATATTTTCATGCCAGATTTTCAACACTGTCATTTTTCTACACCTCCTTGTGAACAGTATAGCTGTCATGTTTCACATCCTGGCCGAAATGTGTTTCCGCACTTCTGGCGCACAATACCGCAATCACTGTGGGAAATCAGTGTTCAGAGCAGATTACAAAAATGTCAGTGACACTGTTCATGAGCAGAGTTCCTAAAATGCCTATGTTGAAAATTTGGTGATGATACTCCATAAAATGACTGTGTTACAAGCATGCGTTGCACAGTTTGCACGCATGCTCGTAACGTGCATTTGTAATATTTTCACTCTGGATTTTCACCATTAGCATTTTTCCACAGCTCTTGATGAACAGTACAGCTGTCATTTCACATATCCTGCCCAAAATGTGTTTTCGCCTGTCCGGTGCAGAATAGTGCGGTCGCTGTGCAAAATCACTTTTTGGGACAGTTTGAGGAAATAACAGTGACACTGTACATGAGCAGAGGTGCTAAAATGCCTATGCTGAAAATTTGGTGCTGAACATCCATAAAATGACTGTGTTACTAGCGTGCATTGTGCATTTCCCACATACCCTTGTAACTTTGCAAATTTGCAATATTTGCATACCACATTTTCAACACTGTCATTTTTTTACACCTCCTTATGAACTGTACAGTTGTCATTTTTCACATCCTGTCCAAAACATTTTTCTGCACTGCAGTACCAAAGCCAATGCCAGCGCGACAACGTTCGGCATTGACAAATGCTTGTTAAGTCTAGAGACAAGTTTATTTTCCACTGTTTCTTCAACTAGTTCCCATATGATTTGTTCCAATGGGTGGGGATCTTGCTGCACCTCTACCAAGTTATTGTCCTTTTTTAAAAAAGAAACCGTCTGAAGGTATTTAAAAAAGTGAGAAAGTGGGAGAGAAAACTCTCTTTGCAGTTCTTGAAATGTTTTAAGAACACCTTGTTGGAGGAATTGATTGAACCACCTTAAGCCCTGCCTTCTCCAAACCTGAAACCCACAGTCCATCCGTGGAGGAATAAACTGGGCACAGCAGAAAATCTCTATGTGGATTGATAAGGTGGCACTTACATTTAGTACTTGCTTAACCCCTCCCTACACCCTGTACATGTGTTTAGCCCAAGGATTTTCTATTTCTTTTTTCATTAAAAATTTTGGAGAATCATAAAAGTCTATCTGTGGATTGAGGCCTGGGACACTTCGTATCTCCTGCTGGACCCACACCCCTCTCTGTTGTTCCTCAGGTAGGTTACCCAAGTTACTGTCTGTGCCATTTGATAATATCATTTTAAATTTGGCATCCTCAGTCCTCCATTGTCCTTTGCCCTCTGAAGTACCTCCCAACCTTTCCTAGCTCTCTTCCCCCCAGTATAGCGTAGTGGTTAAAGGCACTGAGCTGCAAACCTGGAGACCTGGGTTTGAATCCCACCATCCCCACTTGCATACTGTGTGACCCTGAGCAGGTCACACCTGGAAACAAGCTCCGGCTTAGTGTGCCTTTCCTGGTTAAACAATTTCCCCTTTCCCCTTTCCCTTTCCCAGACATAATGGTGTAGTGCTTGGTTTATTTTCTTCCATTCTTTCCCAGGTATATGTAATGACAGGGAGCTACACAAAAATAAAAAACGTGGAAGTACATTCATTTTTATTGATTCAATACATCCCATGAGGGACAGAGGAAGGAGCTCCCATTTCTTCAGGTCTGCTAGCACTTCATTAATCAGTTTCCCACATAATTTGTTTGATATAGACTGCTCAGAACTACTGGGATCTGTATGCCCAGATACCTGATTTGGGAAGCTATCCATTTGATAAGGGATGGATTTGTCTAGTTCTGGGGAACAGTTTCCACTAATAATTATGACCTCTGTTTTATCATTATTTATTTTAAACCCGGACACCTCACCGTAATCTTTAAGTATTTGATGTAGAGTGGGGAATGTTTTTAAAGGGTCTCTTAGGTATATCATAGTATCATCGGCATACAAGGACAGCCTGTTCTCATCTCCTCCAATCTTAACCCCCTTTAGGTTCTTATCTGCCCTAATTAATTCAGCTAGGGGTTCCATGCTAAGTGCGAACAAAACTGGTGATAGGGGGCAGCCCTGCCTCGTTCCCTACCTATAGCCAATGGATCAGAGATTGTTCCATTAACCTTAACTCTAGCTTTTGGCCTATTATAAATCCCCCTTATCCATGTTATAAATTTTTCCCTTAACCCACATTTTTCCATTGTCTTTATCAAAAAGTCCCAGCTTAGCCGATCAAAGGTTTTTTTCTGCATCAATTGCTATGGCTATTTGTTGCTCTTTACTTTTACCCCCCCGGTGTGCAACATATTTAGGCATTGCCTAATGAGGTCTCGAAGGTGCCTGTGCATCACAAACCCTGCTTGGTCTGGATGAACCAGGTTAGGAAGAACTGGACCCACCCTATTGGAGTCCACATTTAAAAGTGAGATCGGCCTATAGGATTCACAATTCTCAGGGTGCTTACCCTCCTTATGAATCACCGTAATGAAGGCCTCCCTCCATGAAGATGGAAATTCCCCTTTCTCTCTGCTTTGATTAAAAATCCTAATATTGGGGCTAACTTAACCTTAAATGTTTGAAAAAACTCCACATTAAAGCCATCGGGCCCTGGTGCTTTATCACTACTAAGATCCTGAATGGTTTGTGTTACCTCACCCAATGTTATGGGAGAATCCAATTGCTCTCTCAATTCTCTAGAGATTTTTTGGAGTTGCATCCTGTCCAAGAATTGGTGAATTAATTGGGAGGTCTCCCCTAGATCAGTCTCCCCATTGTATAATGTTTCATTATAATTTTTAAAATCCCTTGCAACTTCTTTGGGTGTATATGAGGTCCTAGTCCTATTTCCCTCTACCATATTTATACATTTTACATACCTTTCAGCTTGCGCTTTCTGTAACCTAAAAGCCAACAATCTACCTGCCTTATTTCCATGCTCGTAATATCTCTGGTTCCCATATCTGAGTTTCCCTTCAATTTGTTTGTCTAGTATATCCTGTAACTCTGCCCTTGTTTTATTAATCTCTTCTTTTTAAATTCTTGTTTTGATTGTCTCCCTGTTTAACCACTGATTCTAGCTGCTTTAATTTTAATTCCAGTGTCTCCTGTTTTTGCTTATGAGATTTAGATAAATATGAGGCATATGAGATTATTGTCCGTCGTAATACCACTTTCAGACCATCCCAAAAACACTTCACCTCAATGGGGTTATGTCTTTCATAGTCTGTGATGGTGTCTAATAAGCGGGATTTGAACTCCTCCTTGCCTATCAGAAAGGAATTCATCCTCCAGGCCGTTTGTTTGCTCCAATCCCCTAGACACATCCCTAAGAGAATTGCTGAGTGGTCTGAGACCATTCTGGGGTGAATTATACACTTTTCCATTTTATGTAAATCTATTTCGTTGCATAAAAAATAGTCTGTTCTGGATTAAGACTTATTGGGGTGAGACTAAAATGTGAAGTCTCTGTCTGATCCGTTTAATTCACTCCATATATCCAGCAGGGCTAACTCCTGCATATCCCCCCTCAGCACTCTGCTCATCTGCCTATTAGTTGCAGTAACCTGAGAGGAGCAATCTTTTTGAGGATTAATGACACAGTTAAAATCCCCTCCGAGGACGAATCCCCCTTCCCCTAAGGCTGCTAGCCTATGAAATAACTGCATCAAAAAAGCTGGGTCATCTTTGTTTGGGGTGTAAATATTAATCAGGTGAATGGGTTTTGAGAATAACTTTCCTGAAACTATCACCCCTCACCCATCTGGCAGCTTATCCTCCCCTGTAATTTCCAGTGGAAAATCTGTACGTATGAGAATTGCAGTTCCTGCTCGCTTGCCAGACGGGTGGGAAGCACTTATTACCCTATCTACCCAATCTCATCTAAATTTGACATGTTCCACTTCATTTAACCTTGTTTCTTGTAGAAAACAAATATCTGGTTTCAATTGCTTCAAGTAGTGTAAGATTCTAGTTCGCTTAATAGGGGAGTTGACTCCCTGAACATTCAGGGAGACTATTGTCAACGATTCCATGACCCCTGCTGTATAAGCATCCTTGTAGCCCCATCCATATTAGATCCAGTACATGTCCATCTGACTCCATCTTCCTTCCCTCTACAGTAAAACCAGCCATGTCAAAATTTATCAAGAACACTAACAATAAAATAAACCAGAACTATTATTGTTAACATGAATTTTTTTTCTTAACCTTGTGTGTATAGTTTGTTAATTACACAATATTAAAGCAAACCCATCCTAGGTTTTTCACAATGGTGTTGTCCTACAATATTGCAGGGATTGTCACCCAAGCTGTGGTACCTACTATCTGCAGGTCTGACTCAAGGAGTCAGTTAGAATAATAACGTCTCCATTGCACAGGTGGGGTAAATGATGTCGTTTATTACCCCTTGCAAAAGTGAGGCCACCTTCCCACACCCTGAGGGCCCCTATTTCAAAATTGAATTCCCCTCCGAGATAACGTGTTGCTGGGAGAGCTCTAACCAAAACTGTTGCTATCCTTAACCTTGTGAGTCAGCCTCCATATTCAGCCGAACCTATTCAAATTTGCATCTCCCCTACTTATTTTGATTTTCCCCCTCCTGAAAGAAAAAGTTTCCTTCTCTCTCCGCCCTATAACCCTTTACCTTTATTTAAACTGTTAAACTTATTTTAGGCAATGTGGTGAAGCATAGGGAGGAGTACTAGACTTAAAAACCACAAAAGTCCCAAATAAAAGAAATTCAGTCTGATGCTTCTGGTTATCGACCAGTAATTTATAAACAGTGTCATGCTTTTCATGCTCACATCGAGTTTATGTTTGTAACCGGTGGTCTAAAATAAATCCAGTATCTGGCATTTTGAGGATTTCTCTCCCTGCTAGGCCTCGATCGAGAGAGTCAGCTAAAAAGCATTGCTCTTAAATAGCACTAATTCACAGTACCTTTTGTTTCCCTATTCAGGTCAAATTCCACTTGGTCACTCCATCCCGATTGAATTCTCCTCGTGAACTGTCCTTGATTTCCCTACTCAGGATCTCATGCACGTCCATACTGAGGTGAGAGGGTCAGGTTACTGAAAACGGCTGTGATCTTTTGGGTTAACCTGTCCTGCGCCACGCTGTTTTCAAAATTTCCTGTTCTGGTCTATCTGCACGGTTATCTGGGCAATCCAGCCCCAGTAGCTTTAGTGTTGGCGAAGTCTCTCGGAGATTCTCAAATAGCACCGGCCCTTTCTCTGTATGAATCCGAATCTTGGCTGGGTAATACATTTCTATTTAAATTTTTTCTCCTTGGCTTGCTTAATAATCATTCTCACTGCTCTTCTTTTCTCATTTAGCTAATCGGAGAAGTCTTGATCAAAAAATACTTTTTGTCCGTCTATGTTTAAATCTCGAGATTTCCACGTGGATTGTAGGATTAATTGTCAATCTTGATAGCTCAACATACGCACTATTATGGACGTCAGTCTTGCTGTCTGTTCCTTTGGTTTTTGTGCTAAGGACCTGTGGGCTCTTTCGATTGGTAAAGACTCCTTCTCAGTAATTGTCAGCACATCTCTTAAAATGTACATGATGAACTCCTCTACTGAAGCATAGGATTTCTCAAGCTCTTCAGGAATCCCATATATTCGAAAGTTGTTGCGCCTAGCGCAGTTTTCTTGATCGTCCAGCTTGGTTTGGAGCTCCCATTCCCTTGCCAGTAAATAAAGGATTGCATGATCATGTTGCCCTGATGAGTCTGCTAGTGAGCCCACAGAAAGTTCCACTGCTGTGGTGCACTTGTCGATTGATTTAAGATCTGCTTTTAAGTCAGCAACTGACGATTCAACCCTGCCGAGGGAATGCCATCTAATTTGGTCAGTATGGTGTGCTGCTCTCTGATCTCCATGTTTTCCTCCAAGTCAGCTATACTGTTCACCAGGGATGCAGGCTGTGAGTCTCGAGGTAGGCCCAATATTTTATCGGTTTCCATCATGGCTTTAACCTTCACCGATTGCAACTATTTTCCCCTCGTTTTACTTGTAGCCATTCTCCAAGAATTGTATATAGAAGAATTTGTGGTTTAGCAATAGAAGGAACACCGATTGTGAGCTAGATTTTGTAGCAGCCCCCAGAGCTCTCGGATTAAGCAGCCACTGACAATGTAACATCACCGGAAGTCCAATATAACTGGTTATTTTCCAGCATGATACAAGTGGCCGTAGTAATAAAGCTGTCTTATTGCATTTGGAAAGTTGTGCCTGCCTCTCCTTGGAAGAAAAGACCAACACCACTCCTTATCAATTATCACACCCTTAGCCTGTGGAAGTGAAGTTAGATAAGCATAATGCGTCCCCCCCCCCCCCGCCAGTCTTATTGCAATAATAAAATGGGAAATGTAGAAAATGTTATTGTTAAGTGTTAACAAGTAGTCCCTCCCCAGCTGTCAAGCATCAGCTGATACACACATTCAATATATGGAATATTTTTGATGGAATACAGGAATTCAAACTGCTGCAGAATGCTACAGGCTGAATGTTCACTTCTCCCACACAAATACACAACAGAAGGACTCAAGTCAGGGATTAACTTTTATCTGTGACAGGGTAAGCATCAATGATTTCCCTGGTTGGCAGGTAAGGATGGGGAGTCCATAGTTAGAAAATATTTCCAAAAATAAAACAGTGAGAAGTTATTTGCTTAAAAAATTGTGTCTGTGTGCAAGGAGGGGAATATAAAGGAAAAGAGCATGTATTCAATATGTTTACTCTTTTTTTATTTTGAGAAAGTTTGATTTTAGAACCAAGATTTTTTTTTAGTTTGTAAACATGTCAGTCATGTTTGTAATGGAAATTAAGAATTTTTGGAAAAAGGTATTGATATTGCTAGTGTGCTATTTCATGATAGCCAACACTTGTTTTACTTCTGCAATGTGCTGTCCCAAAGCACAGGCTCTGACCAAATTAGAATGAATTATTTCCACAACCATTTTATCATAAGATACATTCAATATCAGAAAACAAAACTCAAACATCACATTCATTTGGTAGTCCAAGCTGACCATAAAATGTATGATCAGAATCATAGGAGCCCCCCTCCCCCCCAAAACAAATTCCCATCTTCCACTTTTCCACTTTTGTTAACAGTAATCCCTGCCTATTTGTATAAATGAGCTCCCAAAAAGTTATCTGCTTTGACCAGAATACTAGTTTTGGGCTGCTGATATTTCTTTTTTAATACAAATAATTGTTAAATAAATAAATTGGAATCACTTTGTGCTTGCCCTGCCCCAGTCCCTCCAATGGCTACAGCCCAGATGGGCTCAACTTTAAACTCCTCCATCTCTTAACTCCTGCCATTGTCTTCCCCATTTCCTGCCTATTAAAGCATTCCTTTTGCTTTGGCAAAGTTCCAGAGGTTTAGAAGTGGACAAAAGTTATCTCCCTCCATATAAGGGTGACACTCCAATAACAATTGCCCTCTCTCTCTCTCTCTTCTTCCTGCCCTTGTAAAAGCACAGAAGAAGCTTGTACTCTCTCAGCTCTCTTCATTTTTATGGTTGCTTGCATGGATGTGCAAGACACATAGTGCCACCATACGAATTTTCGTAGGTGTGCCACTCAACTTCCAATGCCCTGCTCCCTTTTGCAGGCACTGTCTCACCACACCAATAAATGTCGGAGCTGTCTATGACAGCAGTTCAGATGCAGTGGCGTACAGTTGAAAGCGAAAAACCACTGCAATCAGCGGTGGTAACATGTAGGCAAATTGCCTACACATCACACTGCATCTGAACTGTCATAGACAGTTCTTCCCCCCCACCCCGAACACCAATGTAGCATGCTGGAAGCCCACCCCAGCATGCTCATGCACTCCCCCTACCCACACACTGTATGGCCAACATGGGTGCTCAATCCCCCGTCGGCTCGGCTGCCCCCCCCAAACAGATTTCCAGGTGCCATGCTGGGAGCTCACCACAGTGTGGCAAAAGTCTGTATGGCAATAGGGGTGCCCAATCCCCCATCGGCTCCACTGAACCCCCCACACACAAAAAAATGACTTCCAGTTGCCACGTTGGGAGCCCACCCCAGCGTGATAAACATCCATATGGCTGATGGGGGTGCCCAATCCCCCATCGGCTCCACTACCCCCACAAAAAAATAAACTTCCAGCTGCCACGCTGGAAGCCCAGCCCAGTGTGGCAAAAGTCCTGTGTCATCTTCTAAAATTAAATTACAAAAGACACGTAAAAAAAAAAAAAGGTCCCTCGCTGACTGTCTTGCCCCCCTCCCCAATCCATGCGCACCCACCTCCCCACACACACACCCACCCATACTTACCTCCGGAGCCCAGTGCAACGATCTTCAATGGACCGGGAACATGTCTGCACTCTTCAAAGCCAACCACGAACTGAAGAATTGCCGGTGAGCTGTATAATGGCATACATTTTTTTTTTCAAGTTTGTTGCATATCTCAGCCATTTTGGGGAATTGTTTCACCAAATTTTCAACATGGGGTTCTTGGGGACCCACCTCATGAACTCGGTCACTGTCATTTTGTTATTTGGTCCCAAAAGGTGATTTCACGATTACTGTGCAGAACCACCTTTCAGGACCAAGCAATGAAACAACAGTGTCACAGTTCATGAGCTGGGCCCCCCAAAACCCTAGGTTGAAAATTTGGTGAAAAAATTCCCAGAAATGACTGTTTTACAAGCGTGCATTGCACAGTTCATACGCACACTCATAACTTCGTGAATTTTTAATATTTTCACTCCAGATTTCCAACATTACCACACCTCCTTATAAGCAGTACAGCTGTCATTTTTCACATCTCGCCCAAAATGTGTTTTCGCACATGTAGTGCACAATGGCCCGGTCAGTGTGGAAAATCAATGTTCAGGACAGATTAAGAAAATCACAGTGACACTGTTCATGAGCAGAGGTCTTAAAATGGCTATGTTGAAAATTTGGTGACAAAAATCCATAAAATGACTGTTATGAGCGTGCCAAGGGATGCCAAAACATATGTCTTCTTGCCCATGACATCAAGCCACATGGATTCCTTATCAAGAGGAACAGAGTTCATATGTTTGGGAGCCTTAGACCTGTCCTGCAGCCATGATAACCACAGAATCCATTTCTGGTTGAGAGGAATAATAGGGCTTATCAGAGGGCAAAGGATATTGTTTATTCACCCTATATATCACAGCCAGTAATGCATAGGCTCTGTGCCAAGCAGTTAATGTGTCATCTTCCAAAGCCATGCGGACAGGAGGAATAATCACAGTGGGTGAGACAGACACCTCCAAGAACTCATAAAGATTTGATTTCTCTTAGAGGAATCTTTGTCCTAGGCAGAAAATCCCATCTAGACTGGACTAGCTGGAGGAAAGGCTAGAAAGAGGTATCCTCACTAGTTGACAGAGGTGGCTAACACACACTTTTCTCACTATAGGAAAGCAAAGTGGAACCTAGAATTTATAAATTTATAAGACTTCATAATAAACAATTGGAAGTTAAAAAAGCACACAATGATAAGAAGTTAATTTTTTTTACTATCAGATCTCCCAGGATATGGAATACACTACCCCAGGATATTGTTGTTTCACCAACTATCACAATTTTCAAGAATAAATTAGATAAATGGATGGATGGACAGAATGTGGGTTAATGTTCCATTTATATGGAGGACAATCTTGATGGGCAAATTGCCTCCTTTTGTCCTACAAGCCAAGTAAACCAAGTAAACCGGAGCCCACCACATCAAGGTGGGGAGGGGGGGGTCAGACATTCCTTCTCTTCCTCAAATTTCTTCTCCATATATTCCAATTCCTTCTCATCATTGACAGTCATGGGCAGCAGACTGTTAATAGGAGGAGGCCATCTTTTGTTTTTCCTTCTGGCTCCCCCACTCCCCGATGGGAGCAGAGCCCCCAACCACTCACCACCCTCCATGCCCAGGCTTACCCCCCCCGGTGGGGCCACTGGGTGGGTGCCCCCTCCCAACGGTCCTTAATAACATGTCCTGGCTTACCCCCTAGGGTGGGATCACGGAAGTGGGACCCCACCCACTGGACATTGTTGGCAGTGAGGGCAGCGGCAGGGCAGGGCTTCATGCTCGGGGCTGGGATTTTGTGTGTAGCTCTACCTGGGGGCAGGGACGTGCAATGATGACCCATGTCTTCCCCGCCCCCCCACAGGTAACGGCACCAGCACAATGGATCCCCCCCAGCCTCTGCCAGGGGTCCATGACATGCCAGACACTCTAACCCCCTCCCCAGAAGGAGGAGCAGTCCCTAGGACAATCAGTCCTTCTCCCCGGCCGCCCTCTGGCGTCCCGAGTCCATTTACAAACCCGGGTCATCGGCATCACAGGCAGACGCACTGCCTCTGTGCTGGCAGGCCGGCAATAGGAGGAGGCCACGTAGGAGGAACTGTCGATAGGCCAGGAGTTCATAGAGACAACACCTTGTTAGGTACACTGAGTAGAAGAGGGAACTCCTGTATCATCGATGAAGCCAGCAGCAGCGATCCTAATGGCAGCGATGGGGTTAGTACCTAGGGTGGAGTCAGAGGCAGAATCTTTTGGAGTTCATTTTCTATCACTTACTTCTTTGCTGAAATCATAATCTTCTGATTTCACAGGTTTGTGGCCATGGAAATGATTATGATGTCACAAGCAGAGGTGTGCATCTTCACCAGGGCCCCATGTTTTCTGTGATTCTGCAAGTGCAGCAGTGGCGGCAGAAATCAGGGCTGACTGCAGAAATCAGTACTGGTTGCAGAAATTGGGAAAACCAGCCATATGGCCACAAAAATGCGAACTATGCTATACGATGACAAAAGGCAAGGGCATAGCTACCGATATGTTAAGTATGCCATGGCATACATACTCATTAGAAGGGGCAACAAACTGATGCTGCCCACTACAAAGTCAAAACATTAGTGGCTGCATAGCATCTTGACTCATGCTGGCTCTTGTTGCATAACTCTGCTCAGACAGTATTGTTGGAGGGATACTGACGCAAGAGTAGCAGAGCTTGATTAGGTCCACAGCAGTTATGATTTCCTGCTATGTAGATGTGGCTAGCATAGCCATGTCAGTTTCTCATTATGAGGCTGCTGACAGTGCATGCTGAATCCCTGGAAGATGAATTTGGAAGGAAGAACTGGTAAGTGAGCAGTAATCAAAAAGAGAGGAGACTCAGTGGTGCCCGTTGAGGTGGAATCGATCTCAGTGTGGTGGCATGTATGGGAGGAGGAACTGATTGCAAAAACATGCAGCTGGCAGCAGACTGAGCAGAGGACTCTGTCCCCACTGATGGACATTGATAACAGTTTTGATTTGTGGGTTGCTGATCTGTACCTGCAAGTGTGAGAGTAATTTATTGGCAGATTTGAACCTGCAGCCTAAGTGGTGTCATCAAGCTCAATTCTTAAGGAGGGTCAAGTTGCCCAGCTGAAGTAGAGTTGGGGACCAGGGTATACTAGAACTGGAGTGAGCAGATAAGGAAAAAAATCAGAATGGAGAGTTTGATTGCTGCTATACATAAGTGAAATGGGAGTCACTGACTGAAGAACACTACCACCTCTAAGTTACTGGGAGACGAGACCATGCTATCCAAGGTTACTCCAGCTTAATAAGAATGACTTGCTTGCATTTTTTAGTGTGTTCCCCAAAAGAAAAATCAGGAGTCAACAAATCCTACAGACATTGCAAGTTACACCCTCCGTCACTATTATAGGAAGACAATCCCCACCCACCCACGACACACAGATTTGCACAATGCACTCAGCATGTTTGCTGCAAGACAGCTGAGGTATTCCTAGTTTTTAAAAAATTATAATCTAAAAGAACGTTGATCAAAATCAGAAAAAAAATAAAATTACTTTCAAGTTGGAGTCTTTCTTTATTTCTGCTAACTGTAAATATAAGCCAGAAGAAATCCAAGCAGGTTGTGCCTTTTTGTTAGTTTTAGCTGAGTGCTTATGTCCTTCTCCAATTATAACTTAGGAGAACAGCAAAAAACACCAATTTCCAGAAGAAGAACAGATGAGAGAACACTGATGCCCATGACTGCACCAGGATTGGGTTATTGCAGTTTAACATTTGTGATAAGAAGACTACATACTGTTAAATGGCCTGCTGTTCCATTTTCAGTGTAGCGGAGTGGTTACATGAAGGCATTCAAAGGGTAAACTAAGACTTAACCCCTTGAAGGTATGCTGTTTAACCACAATTTATAACTATGACAAATTCCATGTATAGTAGTAATCTAGATTTAGTAGTTGCCATATTGGTCCTTTAAGAACAGATCAAGAAGCAAATGGTTTGATACCTTTTAATGTACCAACATAGCTGTAACAACAAAAACAAAATACTCTAGCTTTCAGACCAACCAGTCCTTCTTCAGAAGCGTAATGGCAGTTATTTAGAAAAAACAATACTTATAACAACTATAGTAGATCATATATAAAAAAACAGAAAAATCCCTATTGGTTTAAAATACTCATTTTAAAAAAACAGAAGGTGATGTCAGAGAAGCTTAACAGAACCATGTCACCATAAGGTAAGAGAGTTTCAGGGTCAAAGGTGCTTAGTACAAAACACATTCAAAGAACTCTACTGAATATAAATTAAATTGACATGAAATAACAACTATTTGAGCAGATGGCTCTTAAATCAAACTGAGTGTCACAATGTGTATAAGAAGGCAATTATGGAAAAAACAACCCCACCCAGATTAAAGACATACTAAGATTGTTTTAGGACTACAGGAAGCATCAATATGTGCAGTACAGACAAAAAATTACCAGTAAAGCTGTCTTAAAAAGATCAGCACACACTGTATGACATGTAAAATGTAGCTGGACCCATTACCCAGTTATGCTCTCCAGCTAGATATTATGCCCCATAAACCTCAAAAACCTATAGTGTAGTAACATGACTTTATAAATGATAATATAACTATAAATTGACAGTATTAGTGTCAGACAAAAAACTCTTGTCAGGGACCACCAAGGAATTAAGAGCATGCAGCCTGCTATGTACTGATGTCAATAAATTCTCAGTGTATAACAACTTGATGTACCGAAAATGTCTAAAGGATCTGAATAAGAGATATAAAATTAAATTCTCTCCTCCCCTCCACACACACACAACACACCCTATGCCACCCCACATCCCCATAATGGTGGGGGGGATAACTAGTTTTAAGGAGATACACACACACACACACACTCCTAATGCACTTTCGTTCACATCAGTCACTGCAATTGTTACCCAAAGGAATTTAACTTGTCATGAAATCCCATGTAAAAGGGATCATGTATCCTAATATATACAGAGCAAAAATGTTACACTGTTTAACCTTACTCCTATCTGCGCATTAACATCTCCAAAGATTCTGGATAGAACTACAATGAAATAAAACTAGTAGTAGCACTGCCAGCGAAGTGTTACTTTTGCTGGGTTAAGCACTATGCACAGTGGTACTTTACTAGAAAAAAAAAATTCAAAGTATATATAGATAGGAAACCCTTGTGTAGCTGAGTTTTCTTACTGTGTCTGCTTGTGAGTTATGGAGAACAGAATGTTGGACAGCCCTCTGGTGGCACTGACATATCCTGCACCCACCTAAGAGCAAAGCACTGCCACGTGGAAATCGGCTCCCATATATTGGTCGTTTATTAGATTCCAGAACAGTTATGCAGTACATCAAGACTATCATGATATTTTAAGGATGACTAGTCTTGGGGTTATTATGTTTGCTTGCACGCATGTGCAAGAAACATAGTGCCATCATCTGAGTTTTTGTAGGTGTGGCACTCTGCCTTCCAATTCAGTGTGTTTGCAGACGCGGCCACAGTTCACCAATGAATGCTGCAGCTATGCCAGCAGTTGAAAATGCAGTGGTGTACAGTTGAAAGGGAGAGACCGCTTCAGTGAGCAGCGATAAGATAGTGTTGATTAGCATATTGCCAGCAATCCTGCTTGTATACGTCTCTGCTTTCTCTTCCTGGAACATACATTCAGTTTGAAGTGAACTTTTCCTAGGACTATCTTTCCAGGAGGAGGCAAGTGACTGAAATGACATCCTTGGAATGTTTCCAAAAAAAATCTAATTGCCATCCTTGGAATGTTGAGACAGAGTTTAGGGTAGGAGCGGCATTGACAAAAGCAGGAAAAGAGAACCCCAAAGAGACTGAAAAAGTAGACGCAGTTGTCGTCTGTTGGCACACCTGATCAGTATTGTAATAATATTTCCCAACCCTCTGAGTGTCTCTGAATAGCGCTCCTCCCCTTCCACCGCACACAGTATGGCTGACGGGAGTGCACAATCCCTGTTGGCTCCAGCGCACCCCAGAGTTCTAGGTGCCATGCTGGGAGCCCACACCAGCATGGCATAAGTAAGAATAGGCGACAGGGTGCACAATCCCCCATCAGCTCAATTAACCTCCCAAAGAAACAGACTTCCACTTACCACACTGGGGCCCACCCCAGCGTGGCATAAGCCGGTATATTTAATGGGGTGCCCAATCCTCCGCTGGCTCCACTGACACCCCCCAAAAAAATCTTCCAGCTGCCACGCTGTGAGCCCACCCCAACGTGGCACAAGTCCCACGTTGTCTTCCTAAAAAGAAAACAAACACCTGAAAAGAAAAAAAACGATCCCTCGTTGATTGTCTTGCACCCTAACCCGCGCCTACCCTCTGCGCATCCACCTCCCCAGACCCCCACCTCTCCCCATACTTACCTCTGGAGGCCGGCGACATGATCTTCGGTGGGCCGGGAACATGTCTGCACTCTTCAAAGCCAACCGCGAACTGAAGAAATGCCGGTAAGCTGTATAATGGAATAAATAGTTTTTTTTCAACTTTAATGCATATCTCAGGCATTTTTTGGAATTTTGGCATCAAATTTTCAACATGAGGTTTTTGGGACCCCTCCTCATGAATTCTGGCACTGTCATGGCGTTAATCGGCCCCAAAAGGTGATTTCACAGTCACTGCACGGAACCACCTTTCAGGACCGATTTACAAAATGACAGTGTCACAGTTCATGAGGTAGGCCCCCAAAAACCCTATGTTGAAAATGTGGTGAAGAAATTCCCAAAAATGACTGTTTTACGAGTGTGCATTGCACAGTTCATACGCACACTCGTAAGTTCGCAAATTTTTAATATTTTCACTCCAGATTTTCAATATTGCCATTTTACCACACCTCCTTATGAGCAGTATAGCTGTCATTTTTCACATCTCGCCCAAAATGTGTTTCCGTGCATGTAGCGCACAATGGCGCAGTCAGTGTGCGAAATCAATGTTTGGGACAGATTAAGAAATTCACAGTGATGCTGTCCATGAGCAGAGGTCTTAGAATGGCTATGTTAAAAATTTGGTGACAAAAGTGCATAAAATGACTGTGTTACGAGCCAGCATTGCGCAGTTTCCACGCACCCTCGTGAGTTCATGAATTTGTAATATTTTCAGTCCAGATTTTCACCACTGGCATTTTTCCACACTTCATTATGAACAGTACAGCTGTCATTTTTCACACCATGGTCAAAATGTGTTTTCGCACTTCCAGTGCAGAAATGCGTGGTCGCTGTGGGAAATCACTGTTTGGGACAGATTAAGAAAATCACAGTGACACTGTTCATGAGCGGAGGTCCCAAAATGCCTGTGTTGACAATCTGCTGTAAAAATCCCCAGACTAATTACATTACGGTGTCGTTGCACAGTTTCATACTGCTACTTGACTTCACAGTTTTTAATATTTTTCACTGCAGATTTTCAACATTGCCATTTTTACCTCTCCATGAACAGTACAGCTGTCATTTTTTTCACATCCTGTTCAAATGTGTTTTCGCACCCGTGGTGCTGAAATAAATAGTCACTATTATGCAAAATCAGCTTTCGACTAACAAACTGATATTGCCACTGTTCATGAGGTGGGGGTCACGAAAAAAACATGTTGAGAATTTGGAGTAAAAATACCAACCAACACCTGAGGCGTTAAGGTTTCCAACCATAACGCCCCATCCTGTAGAGACTGACAGGCATCAGAGGTGTGACTTGGAATTGTCACCTGTAATGCTCATACTATTCCACCCCCACCCACACCCTGCAGCCAGTGAGAGGCATTGAGGTGTGCCTTGGACTCTTCAGCCCGAAAGTTCACCCCATTCTCCTATACAGCACCCATCTCACTGTATTTCCTGATGGAATAGGGTGAACATAAGGCCCAAGACCCCAAAGCACACCGTGACACTTGTCAGTGTCTGCAGGGTAGGGTGTGGTGAAATGGCATGGCCGTTATGCCTGATGACCCAAAGGCACACCCCAATGCCTGCCACTCTCTTCAGGGTGGTGGTGGGGTTGGCTTCAGTTCAAAACTTCACTGTCATTCCTATTATGCAGCTCTGTAACTCCTACACTACCAATGCCAATGCCAGCAAGCAAACATTCGGCATTGACAAATGCTTGGTTTTTAAGATATTTTTATAGGACAGACAACACATTGGCATTATGAAAACATGCAATCAGAATTCATTGGCACTGACCAATGATTGTTTCCAATAGTGGTTAATGTACCACCAGTGTGTGAATGAGAAACACACATTTAATCAATCAATCAATCTTTATTTAACCAGGAGAAACACTGTTGAGAAAAGACTAATTTGCAAAGTAGTCCTGGGTATACAACAGTTAAAAAAAAAACATATACAGACGATAAACAAGACACAAACTTACAGAATAAACAAAAATAGATGGCACTTTATACAGAGATAATTAAAAAATGTATGAGCAAGCCAGCCCATTGGCACAGTGGTTGGATTTCCACTTGCTATGCAGACAACCTGGGTGCAGGAGCAGACTCGGGTCGCTGGAGTGCTGGCCGGGGGAGAAAGGCTTGAGCATCCCATGACTGCTTACCTTCTCCAGGGGGTGGGGGAGGCCAAGGCCCGCAGTTTGCCTGACCCCGGGCGGAGGCTCGGGGTACAGCAAGTCCTGTCATCAGGAAGGGACTGGCTGAGACACGTGGTGGACATTGGCATCTAGCACCTTGATGTCAAGGGATGCGAATCATGCTGGGGGAAAAAAGGAGGAAATACCAGTTTCGGTCTTCTAGGTGAAGGGAGATCCAGCAGTGACCCCGAATGCCCACACTTCCCCGACATCCCCAGTGGGCCTGACAACAGCAATATTCTTGGGACACACCACCCCGTACCTGCCTGGGGGTACAGCCATGGCTCAATGGAGAACCACCAGGGCAGAATCAGGGAGGCTGCGGTGCAGGGAGAGACTGCAATCTGCGTCTCCCAAAGGAGTGGAGACTGAGACTGAGGGAGGAGGTTAAAACAGCAATTTCAAAAAAAATGTATGAGCTATACAACAGTATAAAAAATATGTACAAATTAATGAGGGGAACGCAGCAGAGAGGAAACTAGGACAAGCAGCGAAAGGTGGACACCAGAGGGCACTTAGTGCTTGAAACATTTGCAGGTATCCTTTAGAAAGTTGCTAAGCATGTTGACAATTTGTGAGAGCTTTAGTGATTTTTGGATCTTATCCCTAGTGGAGGGAAGGGCATAGCTTAGGGAAGAGGAACCAAAACGAGTTCTGATTCTAGGGATCTCAAGTGAGATACAGGAATATCATCTCAGGGAGTAGTTTCCAGTAGGATAGGTTAAGAGCACAGAGATATACTGGGGAAGCTTGCCCATAATGGTTCGGTAGGCCCATATAGCAGCATATTTATGTTGGCGCACTTGCACAGCCAACATCTTGGGACAGTGGGGATTTGGAAGCGCGGTCACTGTTGGGCGAATGCAGGGCACACACCAGTAGGTGCGTCCCTCATTCACCAATCAGCCTACATGCCACGCCACACCATGCATACATAATGTGGCGAGCACATCTAAGAAAAGGTCCTCTGCAATCCGAGCAAAGCTCGTCAGACGCAGCGGGCTTTTCTTGATGTGCTCACCTCGTATGCACATGGCACGCCCGAACTGCTGACTTCAAGGGTGCCCAATCCCCCTTCGGTTGACCCTGCCCCTATGAATGTGCCGATGGGGAGCCCACTCCCGTCGGCATAAATCACCCCCATTAGTGATATGCTGAGAGGGTGCCAAATCCCCAGCTCTTACCATCACCTTTCCTTGTGTGCTGATGGGGACCACACTCCCGTCAGCATAAAGAACTCCCCAATTGTTTAATGCCAAGAGGATGCCAATCCCCTCAACTCTACCCCTTCTTTGTGTGCCGATGGGGTGCCAATCCCAAATCAGCATAAATTACTCTCCCCACGTGCTGTTTGCCAGCAGGCGTGCCCAATCCCCGTTGGCTACAGACACCCCCAAACAATTAGGTGGCATGCTGGGAGCCCACCCCAGCGTGTTAAATCCTACAAAAAAAAAACCTGTCCCACAATGTTTTTTTTGTTTCCCTAATAAAGCAAAACAGTCCCTCATAGTTTTGATGCCCCTCCCCCACCGCACCCACCCTCTCGCACCCTGCCTCCTTCACCCCCCACTCACCCCATACTTACCTGGAGTCATGGCGGACGATCTTGAGTGGACCTGGAACACGTCTGCACTCTTTAAAGCCAACCGTGAAGTGAAGAAATAACGGTAAGCTGTATAATGGAATACATAGGGGGTTTTCAACTTTAGTGCATATCTCAGGCATTTTTGCGAATTTTGGCCCCAAATTTTCAACATGGGGTTATTGGGACCCCTTCTCATAAATTCTTGCACTGTCATGGCGTTATTCCGTCCCGAAAGGTGATTTTGAAGTCACTGCGCGGAATCACCTTTTGGGACCGAGTAACAAAATGACAGTGCAACTGTTCATGAGGGGGGCTCTCAAAAAGTCTATGTTGCAAATTTGGTGGGAAAAATCTAAAAATGACTGTTTCTGATGTGCGTAGCAAATGCTAGCAGCATAGCACAAATACGTTAGCTCATTTACACTATTTTCATGAATTTTCAACATTGGCACTTTACCACCTTCTTTTGAACCGTACAGCTGTCATTTTCACATCCTGGTGAAATATGTTTCGCTTGTTTGTTTTGTTTGCTGAATTTTGTTGACCGGTAACCCACTGGGCCTAGAGTCCCTTTTTCAGAGGCGACCAGGAGTGGGGGGGCGGGGATACAGATGGTAAGCAACTGAAACTGAAACTGACCAGATTAAGCTGTTGGTGGTATTTTTAGTGAATGAGGAAATTTGGCCAGGACACGGGGACATTCCCTACTCTTTCGATAAGTGCCATGGGATCTTTAACATCCACCTGAACTACCACCAATCCAGGCAGATGGGACCTCGGTTTAACGTCTCATCCGAAAGACGGCACCTCAGAAATGCAGCACCCCTCTCATGCTGCACTACAGTGTCAGTATTGGGATATTAACCCAAGTGCCAGATGTGGGAACTGAACCCACAGCCCTCTGATCTCCCGGCCTCAGAGGCGAGTGTGCAACCTACTGAGCCACTGACACTTTCGGCGCAGAATAGTGTGGTCGCTGTGCAAAATCAGTGTTCGGGACAGATTATGAAAACAACAGTGGCACTGTTCATGAGCAGAGGTCCTAAAATGCCTGTGTTGAAAATTTGGTGACAATACTCCATAAAATGACTCTGTTATGAGCATGCGTTGAGCAGTTTGCAAGCACGCTCGTACGTTCGCAAACTTATAATATTTTCACCCCAGATTTTCAACATTGCCATTGTTCTGCACCTCCTAATGAACAGTACAGCTGTCATTTTTCACATCCTGCCCAAAATCTGTTTTTGCAGTTCCGGCGAAGAATAGAGCGGTCACTGTGGAAAGTCCGTGTTCAAGACACATGATGAAAATGACACTGACACTGTTCATTAGCAGATGTGCTAAAATGCCTATTTTGAACATTTGGGGATGAAAGTCAATAAAATGAGTGTTTTAAGAGCGTGCATTGCACAATTTGCACGCACGCTCGTGATTTTGTGAATTTGTAACAGTTTCATTCCAGCTGTTCATCATTGGCATTTTTCCATACCTCCTTATGAACAGTACAGCTGCCTGAAATGTGTTTTCGCATGTCTGGCGCAGAATTGCAAGGTTGCTGTGTGAAATTAGTTTTCAGGACAGTTTGAGGAAATGACGGTGACACTATTCATGAGAAGAAGTCCTAAAATGCCTGTGTTGAAAATTTGGTGCCAAACGTCCATACAATGACTGTGCTGCAAGCGTGCATTGCGCAGTTTCCACGCACTCTTGTAACTTCGTCAATCTGCAATATTTTCATGCCACATTTTCACCACTGGCATTTCTGCACATCTCCTTATCAACAGTCCAGCTGCCATTTTTCACAGCCTGCCCAAAATGCCTTTCCACAGCTGTGGCACACACTGCCATGCTCGTTGTGCAAAATCACCTTTTCAGACACATTAACACAATCACATCGCTATGCGTCTCTACCTCTGCCACTCCCACTGCCAATGCCAGCGCGACAACATTCGGCATTGACAAATGCTTGTTCAGTCTTGTGGTATGTAAAGAGTACCAACCAAGTTCAGCATAGAGTAAGCAATGATGAGCATGGTGGGGAGAATTAGTGATAAACCTAAGGACTCTATGATACAGAATGTCAAGTCTGGAAAGGGAGGCAATGAGGTAATGCCTGTACAGGATATCACTGTAGTCCAGAAGAGGAAGGAATGTAGAGTGTACTAGTCTTATTTTAGCTTCAAATGTGAGAAAATGCTTAATCATGTAGAATATGCCTAATCTCTGTCTAAGCTTTTTGGCTTGTTCGTCGATAAGGAGGGTGAAGGAGAGTCTGTTATCGATCCAGAAGCCTAAGTATTTGAACTTTTTGACTAGTTCTAGAGATTCCCCCAGGAGGGTAGTGATGTGGGGTCTAACTCCTGAGGAGCCAGTACTGGCTAGGTTTGCCTGAGGGGAGAAGATCATGATTTTAGTTTTTTTGCATTAAGCAGCAACTTGAGGTGGAGTAGGTTGTGCTGAAGTAGATGGAATTCTTGTTGTAGGTTTGAACAGCCCAAGGCAAGGTAGGGGTTAGCTGTATGAAGTACAGTGTTGTCCACAAACAAATGAATGCTGGCTGAGGAGATATTGAGGTTGATGTCATTGAAACATATTGCAAATAACAGGGGTCCCAGGATGGAACCCTGCAGGACCCCTCTCATAAGGGCTTTATGTGGGGAAAGATTGCATTGAGTTTTGACCTGCTGTCGTCTACCTATTAAGTATGAGGAAACCTATTTAAGGCAGGGATCACCAAAGCCTATATTTCGTAATGTGCAGGAGCAGGTCATGGTCAACAGTGTCAAATGCTTTTCTTAAGTCTAAAAAGAGGGCACAAATGTGGTTCTTGGTGTCAAGCGATGTTTGTCAGTCATTTATTACCTTGGCAAGTGCAGTGATGGTGTTATGATTGGATCTGAAACCAGACTGCAGTGGGTTCAACAGGTTGTTTGCCTCAAGGTAGTCTCTAATTTGAGTATTAACTAATTTTTCTAGCATCTTGCAGAGGGCTGGTAAGAGCAATATGGGCCTGTAATTGCTCAGGTTACTAGGGTCGTCCGATTTAAAAAGAGGGATGATGAGGGCTATTTTCCAGTCATGGGGGATGATCCCTTCATTGAGGGACTTATAAAAGAGATTGGTAATGGGGGCAGTCAGAACGTGATGACCAAGCTTTAAAAAAAGGGGTCAATTTGGTCAGCCCCAGCACTTTTAATAGCATTGAGGCCAAGCAGCATATATTCCGCTTGTTTGAAGGTGAAGTGGGTGAAGCTAAAGGTGTTCATAAGAGAGGGTACTCTCCTGAGGAGACTTGATGTGTCTGAGCTGAAGAAAGAGGAGCACAGAATACTGGCAGGGGAAGAGTCTAAGGCCAGGCCAGCCATAGCAAAATGATTGTTTCATAGATTGAGGATGTCATTTTTGCAAGTGGTTGTGGTGCCACCAGTCAAGATCTTAGCAGGAAGGGGAAGGGTTGTGGCCTTGGATTTTTCTCAGAGCCTTCCAGAATTTGGTAGGGTTAGTAGTAGAGCAATCCAGAGTAGAGTGAAAATATTTTGCTTTTTCAGCTCTGATTAGTTTGGTGCAATGGTTCCTAGAAGCACGGAAGGCCGTACAGTCAGCTGGGAGTTTGGTTTTATGTGCCCTTTTTCATAGGGCATCTCTATTATGGAGGGCAGAGTCATTGATCCAAGAGCAAGATCTGGCCCTGGTTCTGGTTTTGGTTAGTGGGGCATGTTTATTTATAACCTGCAATAGCACATTTTTGAACTGAGTGTAGGCTAATTCCATAGAGGATGCAACATAAAAGTCTTACCACCTAATATTGCTTAGGATGGAAAGGAAGTTAGCACAAGTGAAACTGCTGTGGCTTCATTTGTAGATATAGGTGGAGAAAGAGACATGTTTGGGCAGGTTCCCAATACAAGCGATGGCACAATGATCACTTATATCATTGAAGAAAACTCCAGAGTAAGTGAAGTTGTAAGGTTTGTTCACCAGGATGAGGTCTAGCAGGGAGCTGTTGGCAGGGTTTTTGGTGTTAATGCGCGTGGCTTCAATTAATAATTGGAAGAGACCGAGGGAGTCACAGAGGGCTTTTAACGGGGAGAAGCAGGGAGAGAACCAATCTAGGTTCAGGTCACCCGTGATAATAAATTCAGTGGTTAGGAGACCGAGTATTGACTTAAGGTGCTGCAACAATTTGAGGCCACCAGAAGGTGGCCTGTAGCAACCAGTAATGGAGACTTGGAAGGGGATATGCGTATCATAAGGAAGAGGCATTCAAATTCTTTAGGTTTGGTGAGGGAGATGGAGAATTTGTTGTGCACATATATCGCGACACCCCCCGCCCCAGCTGTGGTTGGTGTATAGTGACTGATTGTATTATTTGACCTGCATTAAAAGGCCAGAAAAGAATGAACAGGCACCTCTGTTGGGTACCTGGCTCCTGTGTCAAGCACACCCTTTGACTGTTCCACATCACTAGTGAAGTCCCAAATTAACCCCCATAAAAAAACAACTGTGTCCCACATCCATCCTACATGGAAAAGGTGCTGCTGCCAGAGTGGTGGCTATAAACACAGACTTCATAATACATTATTTTAGGGTGAAAAATCAAAACACAGTCGCGATAGAACTAAAGGCCTAATACTGATCAAGCGGCACAACAGTAAGGCATAATGACAGGAAACATAGAAGGGGAAGCATTACAACAACCCTTAACAGTGTGGACCACATGCCCCCGTTGTGGTTGGTGTATAATGACTGACTGTGTTATTTAACCTGCATTTTTATTTACCCTGCATTGTGTTCTTTCAACCTGCATTTTACTGTGGTTAGCATGCTCTTAGTGATCAATTTCAAGTATGGCGTTTTGTTCTTAACCTGCATGTTCCATCCAATTTACAATTCATATATTCAAAAATGTTTATTGTGGCTAGATGCTCATACTGTTCTATTTTATGTGTGCAGACAACACCTAGTTGTAACCAGTGTTGGACTACTGTATTGTTTGTGATTCAGATTAAGGTGCAGTTACTGTGCAGGGTTAGTGTTGGCTGCCATTAGCAGTCAGTGAGGTGCCTGGATCAACTCCCTCACAACACCCCCTCTCCTGCCAGCGATTTAATTTCAACAGATCACCCCTAACCACCTTACCTTTTCCCCTGTGTTCTCTCCCCAGCTCCAGACACTGCAAAGTGCTGCTGGACTCTGCAGCTAGTTTCTGATGGCAAGCAGCTCACCGGAGTCTTCTCTACCTCTCTTTCTCCACTCGGACCATCGACAGAACAGGAACAGGTACAGATACTCCAAAGGATGCTATGCAACTCTAATATGGGACACCATCTCGAACCTGACCCTTAACTGTGTGATGCTGCCCACCTACCCTCCCCCACCCAAGACTGGCTCTCCTTTTAAGGATACTCACACCTATAGGGAGAAGAAAACAATCAGTGTAGTTTTGTCCCCCTATCCGTCCTGGTTAGTAGTCAGGTCTGTAAATCTGAGTGGCACCACCCATGTGACTTTGATGAAAGTACAGTTATGTAAGAACTTACTGTAACAGTAGATCTTCGAGAGGAGCTCTTGCATCAGGTAATACCATTAGGACTAATGCCGACAGGCATTAGGAACCCATGGAAAAATCTTGTAGCTAGCAGTCTGCAGCTGGGGACCACCCCCGACGTTGGCTCCATCTGACGTCAGGCGTGGTATAAAGGGGATGGTCCCCCAACGCCATCTCAGTTCTCCCGCTGGAGACCCAGCTGAAAGGATAGGAGAACCAGACAGGATCTCCCCAACCCTAAATAAGGGTATGGCCCAGATTCATGGGGGATAGAGGGTTGGAAAGCCACCTGCTGCAAGAGCTCCTCTCGAAGATCTTCTGTTATGGTAAGTTCTTACGTAACTGTACTATCTGACTTTGAGGAGAAGCTCTTGCAGCAGGTAATACCATTAGGACTGAGCCCCAAGCAGCACCCAAGAATAGGCCCAGGTCTAACAGGAGGGGGAAAAGAGAAACAAAGGCTAAACAGCTTCACGACAGCAAGCCCTGCACAACGGCCAGCCCAAAACCTGCTCTCCTCCGGGAAGCAATGTCAAGGCTGTAATGCCTAACAAAGGTACAGACTGTGCTCCAGATTGTGGCAGCGCAAATATCTGCCGAGGGCACTTTCCTTAGGGAAGTGAACGAGAGAGCCACAGCCCTGGTGGAATGACCCTTGACCATGCCCGGCAAAGGCTTACCATGATGTCGGAAACAGAAGGAAATATAGTTCACCAACCAATGTGTTAGAGACTGTTTGGAGACAGGAGCCCCTGTCATCCTACATGCAAAGGAGATGAACAACTGGTCCAACTTCCTTGTTGCACTGGTTCTGTGGATGTAACAGCGAAGAATCCTATGCACATCCAGAGTATGTAACAAGGCTTTTCCTTGATTAGAGAACTCTGGATAATAAACCGGAAGGTTAATGTCCTAGTTCGGAGTCAGAGTGGATACTACCTTAGGTAGAAACTTAGTATTCATATGCATGATCACCCTGTCCCTGTGGAAAAGAAGATAAGAATCCTTACACATAAGGGCCTGATGCTCAGAAACCCTTAGAGCGGAAGTAATACCAACTAAAAATAACGCTTTCCACGAGAGAAAGCGTAGCTCACAAGACGCGGCTGGTTCAAAGGGAGGAAGGGTGAGCTTCTCAAGAACAAAAAGCAAATCCCATGGTTGGACAGGGTCCCTCCTGGGAGGTCTGATGTGAAGAACCGCTCAAAGAAAGGTCTTTCACACGTTAAGCTGTGCCAGAGTTCTCTCCCCATATGGCGCATGGTAAGCTGAGACCGCACACATATGTACCTTGATGGACGAGTAGCTTAAGCCCAAGTCCAAGAGGTGGAGAAGATAGTCCAGCCATGCTTGACTGGGACAATCCAGGGGATCTAGGGCACGAGCCATTGCCCAGAGGCAAAAACTCTTCCACTTCATGGCATAAGTTGCCCTAGTGGAGGGTTTCCTCACTGCCACCAGGACCTCTGCCACTCTGCTTGACATTCCTAATTTTTCTTCTGCTAAGATTGCAGGAGCCAGGCATGCAGATGAAGAGATTCCAGAGCAGGATGGACTTGTGTCCCCTGTTCTTGAGAGAGCAAGTGGGTGAAGAGTGGCAACTCTACGGGGGGTTCCGAGGTCAGTTGCTGCAGCAGCGGGTACCAAATTTGCTGAGACCAAAGAGGGGCCACCAGAATCATTCTGGCTGCCTCTGACTGCAATCTGAGCAGCACTCTCTGAATGAGAGGGAAGGGAGGAAAGGCATAGAGAAACCTCATTGTCCCCTTGCTTGTTGATGTAGAAGACAACCAGGGTGTTGTCTGATTGCACCAAAAGTGAACTTGGAAGGATGTGGTCCTGAAAAGCCATCAGGACGTACAGACTGGCTCTCGATTCCAGAATATCTATGTGTAGACAGTGCTCTGTAGGGGACCATGACCCTCTGGTTCTGAGATTCCCTAGGTCAGCCCCCCATCCGGACAATGAGGCATCCATCATTAGAGTTTGTGATGGGGGCAGTCTCTGAAAAGGAGACACCTCTCTCTAGATTTGGGGGACTTGACTGAGAGAAGCCAGTCATCTAGGTAAGGGTAGATGAAGTGTCCTTTCCTCCTGAGAGCCACTGCCACTATGGCCAGGCACTTGGTAAAAACCCTGGGTGCTGAAGAAAGTCTGAATGACAGTACCTTGAATTAGTAATGCTGAACCCAAAACCTGAATCGAAGGAATCTTCTGTGGGAACACAAGACCTTGACATGCATGTAGGTGTCCTACATATCTAGGGAGCATAACCAATCTCCTTGCTGGAGGAGGGGGAGCAGGCTTGCCAGCGTCACCATCTGGAACCTCTGGTATTTGATGGAGAGATTGAGCTGACTTAAATCCAGAATGGGGCGAAGATCTCCTGTTTTCTTCAGGACTAGAAAAAAATAGGAGTAAAAACCCTTGCCCCACTGATGGTGAGGAATCAGCTGGATGGCTCTTTTGTAGAGCATCTGCTGGATTTCTGCTGCCAGTAGTTTTGCATGGTCTGGTGGACAATGGACTGGAGAGGGGGACTGTCCAGTAGAATGCTGAGGAATTCTAATGAATAACCTCTTAGAATGGTGTCTAGCACCCATTGGTCCATGGTTATGCCAGACCATTCTGCATGGTAAAGGGAGAATCTCCCTCCTACTCTCTCATCCTGCATCTACCAAGAGGAAGGAGGGAGATGCAGCAAGTCAGGCAGTGGAGGGAGGGGGACCCTGTGCCCTAGGAGCTCTGGGCTGCTTGGGGCCTGGGGAGCCCTGAAGGGCAGCATGACCACATCTTTTGAATCCCTTCCCTTAGGATTGATTACCCCCTTGTCCCCGACCCTTACAAAATGGACAGTGACGAGGGTCCTGGTGTACTGACTTGTACATCCGATGTACATCTGCTATGGCTTTGCCCAACTCCTGAAGTTCTTTGACCAACAATTCAACTTTTGGGCCAAACAAAATGGGGCCCTGGAAGGGAGCGTCCAGGATAGAGTCCTGGAGGTCTTGGCCAAACCCACAGAGCCTGAGCCAGGAATGTCTCATCAGGCAGACACCCATTGCCGCAGTCCAGGAGGCCATATCCACAGAATCGTGCAAACATCTGAGAATATGTTTGTCCACATCAGCACCTGATTGGGCACAGGCTAAGATCTCTTCTTTTGTGTCAGACTCTGGGAGAGTCTTAACCAACTCTAGAGTTTTTTCCCATAAAGATTCTTGGTATGTCACCATATGGGCAAGGAAATTTAAGGACCATATTGAGCCCGCAATTGAGGTAAAAACCTTTCTGCTCCAACTGTCCATTCTCTTGGATTCAAGATCCGGTGGTTGGGAGCTCAGGTGCTTAGGCTGGCTACCTCTACTGTGAGCGGCCGTAAGCACTAGAGAGTTGGCCTTTGGGTTCTCCCCCAGAAAGGGTTCCACCTTGGGGGGTTTATACAGTCTGTCTGCCTTCTTTGGGACAGCAGGGGTGGATGATGGCTTGCGCCATGTGATTCTGGTAACATCCTGAAATGACTCAACGAGTGGTGGGATGACCAGGGGCTTTGGATCCTTGGACCCCAGAAATTTAGCCAGGCATCTGTGTCCTGGGTCCAGTTCTTCTGTGTCCCATTCATAGATAGACTGGATGTGACGCATGATGTCTAAAAATGACGGGTCATCTGGAGGGGACCTGGTGCCACTCGGATTTACAGACCTGACTACTAATCCACGCCTGGTGGCATTAGTCCTAATGATATTACCTGTTGTAATAGCTCCTCCTTGAAGTCAGATTGTTACATTCCCAAGTCCACTCCCTTATATCATGTGCAAATCTTTTTCAGTGCCGCATTTGCTCCTCAAATCCATTTTTAATATACATTGAGAACTGCATTTTAAGAGTGTAAACACTTCAGTGTCTTGTACTACTGGGGACATCCCTTTCCCTTGAATTCACCTAACTGATTCAAATACCACATGGATATTTGGCTGCATCTGTGCACATCATCTGTTTTGTGGATCCCCCTACAACGCGTTGTCACTGCAAGGGCTGCTTAACTATTAGGCTCCGACAGAATCTGTGACACTATACTTTATCATGCTACTGTGTACTGAGGGGCCTGGTGTCATTTTACTATTCATAGCATTCTCTATACGGTATATCGCAGGTTCAGGCTTTCTCATGGCTCTCACCCTACCATTACTTCTGCTCCTCTATGATCTGAGTAGTTGTATCCTCACGAGGGACATCTCCCCCACTGATAACTACTCACTCACAACTAATGTTTTTTTTTTTTTAAACTTTGTTTATTCTCTCTCCCTACTGGAACTCTCTCCGGAGGGTCTCTCAGTGCCCGCCATTATCCCACCTGAAGCTCTCTGTCTCTCTCGCTCCTACTGGGCCCAGCTCTCCATCCACTTCCTGGCCATCCAGCCCCTCGGCTCTGAGTCCCCTGAGGTGGGACCACCAGATTAACTCCTCCTGGTGCTCTATCTAGAATCTAGATGAATGACCAGGCATGGAGGAGATCAGAAGAATCAAGAGGAGAAGCCCGACATTAGGAGTGGTTGGCCGGCCCATGGGGGGGGGTGTATTTAAAATTCTCAACCTGTACTCCTCGGACACACTCTATCTACACTTGCCTGCCTTGACCAAAGAAAATGGTGTCTGCTTGGGGCACATTTTGATGACCCATAGAATTACTATTAAGGGCATCCCAGAGAGCTGCCTATCCTACCTACTTGTCATGCGGCTTATGCTCCATAAGTGTGGTGACAGCGAGACTAACCCAGGCCCCTGCCATCCCCCCTCTTCTCAAACCTCCCCTCACTGGTCTACTGGTAAGGGAATCAGAACTGCTCATATTAATGCAAATAGCTTACTTCCCAAAATACGGGAGCTGGAGGCCTGGATCTGGATGTCTCTTTATAACCCAGATGTCTTAGGTATAGATGAATCATGGCTGAAACCAACTTTGCCTGACTCACTGTGTCACATCAAGGGCTACATTATTCTCTGAAATGATAGGCCAGGAGCAAAAAATAAGTGGTGGGGTCATGCTTTACTTGAAGGACCACCTCACTGGTACACTCATGGCATCAAGCACTTCACAATAAGCAACCCCCAAATGGTTGCTCATTGAAATCTTAATATGATCTACAAAAAAATTATATCTGGGTTGTATATGTAGTACAACCCCCCAATGGGGGGAATCAGTGGTCTAAAGTGAGTTATAAATGAGACTGCTAGCCTATACCCAGACAGGGACACCATACTTATAGGGTATTTCAACCTCAACTGGCTGAAAAGTAAGCAATTCAGCTACAAAGAGAGCACCTTAAGGAAGTCAACCTTACTCAGGTCATCCAATCTCCCACCTGGCACAACTCTAGGTTAAACAATCACACACCGATCGATTGGATTTTGACAAATAGGGGAAGATAGGGTTCAGTTCGCTGGAGTACTATCAGACTCCATCAGCGACCACTCCTCTACTGTCTGCATGTGGTCTTGCAGTAGGCTACGTATTCCATCGAGACTCATCTGTTTTAGGAACTTCGCAAAGGTGGGCAAGGAGGCACTATATTGAGATCTATGGGGAATAAACCGGTCAAAGCTATTCCAACTTGATAATGTTCCTGGAATGTTTCCAATTAACTGCCCTTAATAAACATGTTTTGGTAATGGGGGATTTTAATTTAAATTGGGGAACAACAGATCAGACTGATCTGGAAACATTAATTTTAAATGCAGGCCATACCAAGATAATTACTGGATGTACCCTAATGAACTCCTTTAGTAACGTACATTCAACATTAGATTGGACATTAACTAAAAATACTGATACAATTATTGAATGTGGCACTTTTTCAGACAGCATTAGTGATCATGTTTCAGTGTTTTGTGTCTGGAATAGCACCAAAACTAAAGTTCCCCCCACAATTACTTCCTACAGAAACTATAATAATTTTGATTATGAACAACTGAATGTGGATTTGAGTGCATTAGATTGGACATATTTAGATGCTATTCCTGACCCAAATGCTGTGGTTGATTTCTTTGTTAAAACACTTGTTGATCTACAGGATATTTTCCATTGGTGACAAGGAAGGTTAAAGGAACTGACAAGAAATGGATCTCGTCAGAACTTTTTGATCTAATGAGAGGGAGGGACAGACTGTGGAGAATTTATAAAAATTTGAATGGTATTGCTGAATTTAATGAATATGGTATACTAACAAACAAGTGCAAAATGTGCATACATAAGAGTAAATCTGAATATTTTAAGAAAACTCAAAGTGGTTCCCTGGGTGATCCCAGAAGATTTTTCACTTCAGTTAAAGCATTGCTATATCTCACTGAAAATATAACTTCTGGAACAATTAAAAACAATAGTTCAGATTTAACCAGTCCTAAAGAAATGTTTGATTTATTCTTGTCCAAATTTACAGATTTTTTAACATTTGGAACTCATCAGGACTGTAAAGTTCCTCCTAATAAGGTGGTTACTACTCAAATTGAACACACTATTCCTCCTTTTTATTTTTGGAAAATCAGTCCTCAACAAGTCCATAAGCTACTGAGGCAGATGCCTGTAAACAAGATGGATGGACTGGATGGGCTAGGGCCCAGGTTTCTGAGACTTATAGCTGCTTTTGTTTATCAGTTGTTGACTAATATTTTCAATCTTTCTTCAGTCACTGGTGATTTTCCACATATTTGGAAACAAACAGTGATCAAACCAGTACCTATGTCTGGTTTCCTGCAGTATCCCAAAGCTATCAGCCAATATCAGTCTTGTACCCATTGAATAAAATAGAGAAAATAACAAACAAATCTTAGAGTATCTCGAGGCCAGTGGACTTCATTCTCTGGAACAGCATGACTTTCTGAAGTCTTTTAGTACAGGTACTGCATTAGCATGCTTTACAGACCACACCTTAAGATCTATGGACATCAGCAAGTTAACTGGTGCAGTTTTTGTAGGCCTGTCAAAGGCATTTGATTTGGTAAACCATGCCACGCTGCTCTGGAGAGTGAAGGACATTAGCTTGGTGGATAACTCCTGTATGTAATTTCAAAGTTATCTTTCAAATCACCCATTGAGGGTTAACTCTGGTGGTGCGCTGTCTCAGACACATGTACTGAAAGAAGGAGTACCCCGGGGTCAATTATAGGACCCCTGTTATTTTCATTATATATTGACTATTTGAAAAATTCCTTCCAGGTCTAGTCTGTTACTTTATGCAGATGATATTATTCTTTTTACCAATTCAGCATCAGCAGATGAAATTAATTCTTCCTTGAATTACAATTTTTCTACCTTAAATGGATGGCTGATACAGCATCACTTGATGTTAAATACAATGAAAATGCAGTGGTTTCTTTTTGGATCGAAACCTCAGCTAAATATATGTAAACCACTGCAACTATTTGATCTGGCTGGTTCAATGCTGCAACAGGCTACAGGGTCAAAATATGTAGGAGTCCTGTTGGACTGTAATTTGATTTTCTTAGCTCATTCAAAGAAAATAGTTAAAATAGTTAACCAGAAGCTAGGTGCTCTATATAGAATTAAGGACTGTTTAACAAGAGAAGCCAGGGAATCTGTTTTAAAAAGTGTACTCCTACCCATGTTATATTATAATTCATTTTTATTCACAATGTTAACAGGTTTTATTTATTTATTTATTTTTAATGTTATTTATTTAAAAGTTGATAACTAAGAAAGGCACACTTAGCCAAGACTTGTTTCCAAGTAATGATTTAAATCTAGTTAATAAAACTTTCAATGCAGTCCGTCGATTTGTTACAGCAAAACCATGCAATACCCATCATTGTATATTGTACAATGAACTTGGGTGGTTAACACTTAAGTAAACTTTTTCATACAATTTGGGCTGTCTACTCAATAACATAAAAAAGCTCAGACATCAATCTCCATTATTTCATTTAACTGAACTCAAAAGAGACGGTAGAACATTAAGGGCTTCATCAACTACCCATTTAGTTTCACCTAAGATCTCCACATGTATGGAAGGGTGGGCATTCTCAGTACAGGGTCCCAAGTTGTGGAGTACCATGCCTCAGCATAGAAACATAGACTTTGATGGCAGATAAGAACCGCTTGGCCCACCTAGTCTGCCCGTTTCCCTACCTGAAGGATAAGCCGCAGATCCTAGTTAACCAACAGCCTATTTCTTCCTAACCCCCACAAGAATTGCCTTATGTCTGTCCCATGCATTCCTGAATTCTCCCACAGTTTTAGACCCCACAACCTCCACAGAAAGACTGTTCCATGCATCCACCACCCTCTCTGTGAAGAAATACTTCCTCACATTGCCCCTGAGCCGTCCCCCCTCTATCTTCAAGTTGTGTCCCCTTGTTCTTGCACATCTCTTTTTCTGAAAGATGCTACCCTCTTGGACTTTGTTGATTCCACTGAGGTACTTAAAAGTTTCTATCATGTCCCCCCTCCCTCCTTTCCTCAAGGGTATACATATTAAGTTCCTTTAGTCTCTTCTCGTATGGCTTCTCTTGCAGACCCTGCACCATTTTAGTTGCCCTCCTCTGGACTGCCTCCATCCTGTCTATGTCCTTGCAGAGATGGGGTCTCCAGAACTGGATGCAGTACTCCAGATAGGGTATCACCAACTGTCTGTACAGAGGGACAACAACTTCCTGTTTTCTGCTGGTGATGCCTCTCCCTATACATCCTAGTATCCCCCCAGCCCTCCCTACTGCCTTCTCACATTGCTTGCCAACCTTAAGGTCATCTGATATGATTACCCCAGGTCCCTTTCCATTTTTGTTGTTGTTACTACCTCCCCCCTCCATTGTGTAATCTTCCCCTGGGTTTGTTTCAGCATTGTTTAGATGCTAACAATCATGACAATTTTAAAAACTGAGTTAAAATCTTACTTGCAGCAACAAACCATTTGCAAATATTTTTAAGGTTGAAATAAGTGGTATGTGATTGTGTATTGTATGTACCATTTGTTACCTATGGTATGTTTTTATTGTAATATTGGATCATCTAAGCCGCCTATGTAGTGGCTCCGGGTCGCTACTAAAAATTGGCCTTGGCCCAGTGTGCTTACCCAGTCAACAAAGTGATACATAAAAATGATAAATAATATGCTGACTCGAATCTGGGGTTTCTTATAGCTGCCCTAGGTTCCATTCAAGACAAGCACTTCCCTACCACAACACGGAGAGTCAGGGGTGGTAATACCAAATGGGTCACTAATGAACTGGTCACCCTTATGAAAAGACAAGATGAAGCCTGGGCTAAACACAAATCAGTACCCATTGTGTGCAACTGGAGTGAATACAGAAGACTCAGGAACACTTGCAAGCATGAAATCAAGTTCTTAAAATCCTCATTTTTTAAATCCCAAGTACATAACCTAGGTGACTCCTGCAACTCCTACAGTGCAGTGAACTCTGTAATGAAACCAGATATAAAAGTAAGCTCCATTGATCAAACAATGGACCAGGGCCTTCAGTCTGACCCTGAAACTGTGGCAAACATACTCAATGACAAGTTTACAAGTCTTAAAGCTTAGTTAGCTCAGCTTCCCTCTGTTCCACAAGGTCCTGTAAGTAACATAGCGTAAGTTGGCTACTTGCTCCCCTTTCTATTTTAGGGTTATGTCCCAATCTGAGACATATTGACTCCTAATGGCACTGCCCAATGCAGGCAGTGTGTGTAGTGATGGTCTGTCACTCAAAGTCCTAAAACTAGCAGCTGCCTACATTGCCAAAGCACTCTCCTTGTCATTAACTTATCTTTAACCACATCCATTGCCCCACCACTATGAAAGGAAGCCAGGATTGCCTCTATCTTTAAGTCAAGAGACCCACACCTCTCTGAAAACTACAGGTCAGTGCCTATATTATCCCACATGGGGAAAATCCTGGAGAAATTGGTTCACTGACAGCATGGTTTTAGGAAGGGTTTTTGCATGACCATGGCACTGGTGAAGTTCACGGACCATGTACTATGTGAAGCTGATAGGAGCAATCTCACAGGGGCTATATTTGTGGATTTATCTAAAGCCTTTGCCTTGGTTGATCATGGCTTTCTGCTGAATGAGCTGACCACTCTCAGGTTCCCAAATACCCTCTAGCCTGTCTTTTACACTGAACAGGAACTTCAATTGCCCACTGGTTCGCAAAACAAAGGCTCTGAGTCAATGCCAAACAAACTAAGTGTATTCTCTTCAGTTCCAAACACAGACTATCTAAGTGCTCTTCTCCTCAACTAGACTCTCTTAACATTTGCTCTCTGGACGGATTCTTGTTAGAGCAAGTAAAGGATTTTAAATACCTGGATATCGCTCTTGATCTGTCTTTAGCTTTCACCACCTACATTGGCTTGGCAGTAAAAAAGGTCAACCCATGGCTAGGAGTGTGCTATCATCAAAAACACCTCATGTCCCAGGAAGCCAGACTAGCTGTAGGGAGGGGTACCCTCCTTCCCATACTAGAGTACTGCTCCCCCATAATATCCCTCACATCTCCTCAGCTCCTCAGTCGCATAAACACAGCTTATAACAGTATCTGTAGATTTATTACCCAAGCCCCCTTCCATACCCACCACTGCCAATTATACCAGTCGCTTGGCTGGCTCTCCCCCAGGATCATAGAGAGCTGCTGTTGGGCTCTTTCACCATTACAAATTTGCATGCAGGGACCAGATATCCACTGCAAGGTATACTAAACCCAAAAATCAACAGGCAAGAGTTATGGTCCTCTGTTATCTGCCTGCTTGAATGGCCAAGGATACTCACTGATATGGTAAGACAGCCTTCTCCTGTGCTGCTTCTAAACTTTGGAATTCCCTTCCAGATAATCTGCATTCACTTGTCTCACTGCCCACATTTAAAGCGCACTTCACGGAGTAACTATCATCCAGAGTGTATTGTAAATGTCTAGTCTAATCCCATCATTATGATTAAATAGTTTGACTGTCTAACTACAGGATACTAATAAACTGGATCACATGTATTGAGGCTGTATGGAACTGAATGTACTGTACTTAGCTGTTGTTTCTATTACTATGTATGTTTTGTTGCCACTCTATTGTTAAGAAAAACCTGTGTATTCATGTTTTTATTTATTTATTTAGAATATCGGAATTACAAACCTTTGAATCATAGACTCATTTCCAAAGGCTCCACATCAGTTACAAAGCAAGATACATTCGGCATTCATGTACTTACAATCTGTGCTGTTCTCCTGTTGAAACTAAAAACCTGTGTACTATGTGCCATCTATATTGCCTGGGTCATGCCTGAAAAAGGTCCCTGGGATCAGTGTACCTACCCAGTTATCAAATAAATTAAAAAAAAATAATCCCCAAGATTAACACTAATAGTGCTGTAGGTACTATAGCAAGGAACTGAATGATAAGACAGGATATTATGGGTAGGCAGAGTGTGCATTGAAATGTTTATTATGCAAGGTCAATATGAGGTCCTGCTGCTAGTTTCAGGCAAAGGGAATCTTGCTTTCAGAGCAAGCAGCTGACTAAAAAAAGATACAGTTTTTCTTATTAATTTAACACTTCTACCTCAGCAGGAGTCAGTGCCTGTTGGGATTAAGGAAACAGATACTTTATTAGAAGCAGGGGGTCTCATTTAAGTAAAAAGAAACAAAAAAGTCACTGTGTGTTTCTCTGTTTGGGGAAGGCAGCTGTATCAAGTTAATTTGCTGAGTCAGGAGCAGAGCAGAGAAGTTAATTGGGGTGTGGCTTGAGCAGTAGAAAAGCAGCTGTCTCCAATTACAGCTTCCTGCTGCTAGTTTCAGGCAGAGGGAATCTTGCTTTCAGAGCAAGCAGCTGTCTAAAAAAAAGATACAGTTTTTCTTACTAATTTAACACTTCTACCTCAGCAGGAGTCAGTGCCTGTTGGGATTAAGGAAACAGATACTTTGTTTGAAGCAGGGGGTCTCATTTAAGTAAAAAGAAACAAAAAAAAGAAAGTCACTGTGCGTTTCTCTGTTTGGGGAAGGGGGCTGTATCAAGTTAATTTGCTAAGTCAGGATCAGAAGAGAGAAGCTATTTGGGGGTGTGGCTTGAGCAGTAGAAAAGCAGCTGTCTCCAATTACAGCTACCTGCTGCTAGTTTCAGGCAGAGGGAATCTTGCTTTCAGAGCAAGCAGCTGACTAAAAAAAGCTACAGTTTTCTTACTAATTTAACACTTCTACCTTAGCAGGAGTCAGTGCCTGTTGGAATTAAGGAAACATATACTTTATTAGAAGCAGGGGTTCTCATTTAAGTAAAAAGAAAAAAAGAAAGTCACTGTGTGTTTCTCTGTTTGGGGAAGGGGGCTGTATCAAGTTAATTTGCTTCTGAAAGCAGAGGAGAGAAGTTAATTGGGAGTGCGGTTTGAGCAGTAGAAAAGCAGCTGTCTCCAATTACAGCTTCCTGCTACTAGTTTCAGGCAGAGGGAATCTTGCTTTCAGAGGAAGCAGCTGACTAAAAAAAAGCTACAGTTTTTCTTATTAATTGCCCTCCTTCCCACCCCTCCACCCTCCCATCCTAAGCCAGTTCTACCTTTATAGCCACTGGATTTGACTGACAACAGGAACTTCCTGTTTGGCAGTAGGA
Source organism: Neoceratodus forsteri (assembly GCA_016271365.2). NCBI lineage: Eukaryota > Metazoa > Chordata > Ceratodontiformes > Ceratodontidae > Neoceratodus > Neoceratodus forsteri. The sequence goes on along the minus strand of CM057450.1, from coordinate 925,110,139 downwards.
AGGGAAGGATCACTGAGACACATTAGTTTCATCAGGCTTGAAGGAAAAAAAATAGCTCTTTCTCCTCCCCCTAGCCACTGCAGGTTTGACTCCAAGCAAGGAGAAAGGAGACTACTGAAGACTACAGGAAGTTCCTGTCCCAGAACAGGAAAGGCGAGAGTTGTAAGGGTACATAGGCAGTAGGAAAGTAGGTGGAAAAATATGTAGAGGGAGGAGAGAGTAAACATAAAAGGCAACAGGAGATGGACACAAAATAGGTCATGATGGGAGTGGTGCAGTGCAATGGCTGTGGGGCAGCAGTGTTCCAGGAGACTGGTGGCTGCAATGCTGCCCTATTTGCAGGCACCTCTCTGGTCTGAGGGAGGACGTTGCCCGTCTTCAGGCTGACCTGGCTAGGATTCATGAAACCTCTTCCCCCACCCAGGTACCACCAGGGCCACTGTCGCTACCTCAGAGGCTGCCAAGAAAGAGGAGTGATTAGACCAAGGTGGGCTCAGTGAGGGAGAGGGTGGTGAAACAGAGGTGCATTCCTCCTGCTGTATCTCTCCACAATTCATATGCTGTTCTGGTGGAGTGGTTCCTCTATGGAGACACCTACAGTGGAGACCAAGGAGGATGCTGGGAACCTCCACAAAAGAGATCCACTGGAGGGTGGCATGAGACCCCACAGAGGAAGGAAGCAACTCCTGGTGGGGGACTCAATCACTAGGGGGGTAGAAGTGGGGGAGAAAGGGGAGAGGGAGGTAAGGTGCCTGCCTGGCGCCATGGCTCGGAGGGACAGGGAGTGAATCCTCAGGATCACGGGAGCAGCTGCACGAGGGAGGGAGCGGGATGTCATTGTCCACCTAGGGACAAATGACCTGGCTGGGAAATGGATCAGAGCAGTGCAAGAGGTGTTTGTTGACTTGGGCAGGGGCCTTAGACAAGTAGCACGTATGGTAACCTTCTTGGAGGTGCTGCCTGTCTATGGCAAGGATGATGCTAGGGTACTCCACACCATGGGATTCAATGAATGGTTGAAAACTGGTAGACTCAGACCCCAACTTCATTGGGGACTGGTGCGCCACCTGAAGGGATGCAGGTCTATACTGGCACAATGGTCTGCATTTGTCCAAGAGGGGACCAGGATCCTAGGTGATAGGTTTAAATGCTTCATTGGCAAGCATTTAAACTAGCCAAGGGGGGACACTGAAAAGGAGCAGGGAACTCCCACCCCCCCACCAAAACGCAGTAATTAGTGAGGTAAACACCAAGGTAGAGAAGTTATTCGGGAGCAGGACAGGGGTAAATGCAAAAAAAGTCAAGGCAGTAAGGACAGGGATGGGGCTAAAAGGGGTAAGGCCATCAAAAAATGGAGGGTGATGAGTACCAATGTCCATAGTCTATGTAACAAGCTCCCTGAAATAGTGGCCTTGATGGAAGAGGGATGCCTGAATATTGTGGCAGTCACTGAAACATAGTATACAGAGAACCATGACTGGGATGTCAACATATCAGGATACACAGTCTACAGGAGGGACAGGGAGGGTAAAAGAGGATGAGGAGTAGCTCTCTATGTAAGGGATTAAGGCAACAGAACTAAAGAGTAAACATGAAGTAGATGAGTCACTATGGGTCACCCTGGAGACAGGAAATGGCTCCACAATCCGCATGGGAGTTGTGTACAGACCCCCATCTCAGGGGAGGGAATCAATAACGAAATGATAGAAAGCATCCTTAAAATGGCAGAAACTCCAGCCCGGTGGCGCTGAGGGTTGAGGTGCTGGATGCCACACCTCGTGCCACGCCGGCGACCCGGGTTCGGGAATGAGCTTGGATCACCAGGGGTCGGCAGGGGAGGGGAAGGGAAGGATTGAGCATCTGGAGGACTGCTCTCTTTCCTTGGGGGGGTCCAGAGATGATGCCCGGCATCGCAGCAACCTCTGGTGGAAACCGGAGGTACCGCGATGCTTCAGGGCTCAAGAAGAGGGTTGCAGAGCCACAGCAAGACATTCACTGGAGTCATTGCATGTCAGGGCTCTGTCGGGGGTGGGAGAGGGAAGGCGTAACAAGTAACTGAGAAAATACCCCCCACAGCTGATAGGCGATGGTGCCTTCCCCCGCAATCCACACTTCTGTAGTCGGGCCCAGGCCTCTCAGCTTTCCCTCCCCTCTCTGGCCCAGTGGCTCAATACTCATAGAAAGAGCGCCCTGGGCAGGGGCGACCCTTCCCTGGAGGGTAGACCCAGGGATGCCCGGTGCTGGGAAGTAGCGGAGAAGGATACCGAGCAATGCAAGGAGGTAGAGAGTGTGGTAAGGTAGGTCACCAGAGAGAGTTCAGCTGTGTGGGCGATAAATAGAGTTAAAAAAAAAATGGCAGAAAAAGGGGAGATAATGTTAATGGGGGACCTCAATATGCCAGATGTTAACTGGAGCACTTTTGCTGCAGGCACATCCAGGAGCAGGGTCATTCTTGATGCCCTACAAGGGGCATGCGTCAGACAGGTAGTGTTGGAACCCACTCGGGAGGGAGTAATCTTAGACCTGGTACTGTCAAATGGGGATGGAGAAAGGATCTCGAAAGTAGATGTGGGTAGCCATTTGGGAACAAGTGACCACCAAACAGTGTGGTTCACAATAAACACAGCCATAGAGTCAATCCATACAAAAGCAAGAGTATTGGACTTTAGGAGGGCTGACTTTGGGAAAATGAGAGAGTGCCTCAGAAATGCACTAACAAACGGGCAAGGAGGAGCGGTGGAAAAACAATGGGGAATAATCAAAACAGCCATCACAGAGGCAATAAGCCTTTGTGTGAAGCGAATCAATAAAACAAAACGAAGGGAAAAAACACTATGGTTCTCAAAAGAGGTGTCAGGGAAGGTTAAGGAGAAAAGGATAGCATTCAGAAAATATAAGGAAACACAAAAGGAGCAGGACTTAGAACTTTATCAGTTAAAGCAAAAGGAGGCAGGGAAGGCAGTCAGAATAGCAAAGGCCTAAACCAAGGAAAAGATAGCCAATTCTTGTTACGAAGGAGGATAAAACCTTTTATAGGTACATTAGGGAGCGAAGAAAGACCAAGGGAGGGCTACAGAGACTTAATAAAGGGGATGGAATATGGACAGAGGTGATAGTGAAAAGTGGGGATACTGAACGAATATTTCTGCTCAGTATTCACAACAGAAGAGGAGGGGGAGGTACCTAAACCAAGCGAGAGAAACACTCTGGATGGGGGGGGTCAATACCAGTCCATTCACAGAAGAAAGGGTTTTGAAAGAACTCTTGAAACTGAGGGCGGACAAAGCAATGGGGCCTGAAGGGATTCATCCCAGAATTCTAAAAGAACTAAGGGTAGAACTAGTGACACCACTGACTACTCTCTTTAATAAATCATGGGAGGATGGGGTGGTACCTGAGCACTGGAGAAGGGCTGATGTGATTCCACTCCACAAAAGTGGAAGCAGGGCAGAGTCATGAAACTACAGACCAGTTAGTTTGACCTCAGTGGTAGGGAAAATGATGGAATCACTTCTGAAGGAAAGAATTGTTGAGTACCTAGAGGCCAGTGGGGCACAGGACCCAAGGCAGCATGGATTCACAGTGGGAAGGTTATGTTAGACGAATCTAATAGATTTCTTTGACTGGGTGACCAAAGTAGTAGATCAGGGAGGGGCTGTGGATATGGCCTACCTAGCTTTTTGCAGGGCATTTGAAACAGTCCCACACAAAAGATTAATATACAAGTTAGCCAGCCTTGGAGTGGATCCCAAGGTGGTAGCCTGGATAAAAAATTGGCTGGACAACAGGACACAAAGGGTAATAGTAAACGGAGTTCACAGTGAAGAAAGGAAGGTAACAAGTGGGGTACCAAAGGGTTCAGTACTGGGACCGGTCATCTTTAATGTCTTTATAAGTGACATTGGAGAGCACCTAGAAGGAAAAGTATGTCTCTTTGCAGACGACACAAAGATCTGCAACAGGGTTGATACACAAGGTGGGGTGGAAAGGATGAAAAGGGACTTGGCAATGTTGGAGGAATGGTTAAATGTATGGCAGCTCAGATTCAATGCAAAGAAGTGCAAGGTAATGCACCTGGGAAACAAAATCCCAGAGGAATAGTACACAATGGGGGTGAGATACTAACAACAAAAAAAATCGAAAGGGACCTGGGAGTAATTATATCAGATGACCTTAAGGTGGGCAAGCAATGTGAGAAGGCAGTAAGGAGGGCTGGGGGGATACTGGGGTGCGTAGGGAGAGGCATTAACAGCAGAAAACAGGAAGTTGTTATCCCTCTGTACAGACAGTTGGTGAGACCCCATCTGGAGTACTACGTGCAGTTCTGGAGACCCCATCTCCACAAAGACAGACAGAGTGGAGGCTGTTCAGAGGAGGGTAACCAAAATGGAGCAGGGTCTGCACCAGAAAACATATGAAGAGAGACTAAAGCAGCTTAATATGTATACCCTCAAGGAAAGGAGGGACGGGGGGATATGATAGAAACTTTCAAGTACCTCAAGGGAACTAACAAAGTCCAAGAAGGTAGCATCTTTAAGAAAAAGAGATGTGCAAGAACAAGGGGGCACAATTTGAAGACGGGGTGGACAGCTCAAAGGTAATGTTAGAAACTATTTTTTCACAAACAGGGTTGTGGATGCATGGAACAGCCTTCTTGAGGAGGTTGTGGAGTCAAGAACAGTGGTGTAATTCAAGAATGCATGGGACAGACATAAAGAAATTCTAGTGGGGAGTAGGAGGAAGTAAGCTGTTGGTTAACTAGAATCTGCAGCTTATCCAACAGGTAGGGGAATGGGCAGACTAGGTGGACCAAGCAGTCCTTATCTGCCGTCAAATTCTAAGTTTCTATGTTTCTATAACTTGATGCATCTGTGAACTGCTGCTACAGACTGCTCTAGGGTGATGCATGCACTGATTAAATCCTGTATTATGGCATCTGGTGGCCACTATAGGGAAAACGGTGCATTAAAAATTCCTATGGTGGAGAGGAACGGAACAATAAATGACAACAGAAGTCTGATGCCTGGTGTCATGTCACAAAATTGTGATGCATGGCAATAGCTGCCACTATATTATTTCTTAAAGAACAACTCTGAACTTCAGCTTGTGCTTTCATAAAGAACACATTTCAGCTACTACGATTTGCAGTACTAGAGAAGGTATTTTTCTCATTTTCAATGTTCTTTTCCAAGATTTACAGCACATCTTAGTAGTCTATCTAAAAAGTTTGTATAAAAACATTTACCTCTCCCCTGTTAGCCTCACAGTGTCTTTGTTTATGACAACATAGCGCTCACAATGACACAAACAGCATTTGTGTGGTTAGCAGGGGAGAGTCAGATACATTTTGAAAGACTCAGTGAAGTAAGTACTGCGTTATCTATAATATGTAGTAGACCAACAACAGGGAAAAGTAAAAAAAAACAACTATGAAACAATAAGAGTTAAAATATAATTGGTGGTGCAAATCTAGTGTTTTAGCACTTTTCATTATAGTAGAGAGTTGTTCTTTAAGGGACACTAAGGACTTGGGCATCAGTATTAGAGTGAATTTAATGCAGACCATCCTGTTTAGATGTCCCCAGTTCAGTGGTAGTTGTGAATATTATAATAGGGCCTATGCTTTCTATAGTCATATGAACTTTTATGCCACTTTAGATTTTTTATATGACTTACAAGGAAAGTGAAACAAGTTTTTTTTTTTGGTGTGCTCACCCCACCTTAGGATTTAATTCATTTCCTTCCTTTGATGTACACAACCATATATTTGTACATCTGAAGGGAGAGGTTGGGTGTAAAACCATGATGCCGTGTAGTGTCATAACTGCCTGCTGTTACAAAAGGTGAATGGACAGTGTGTTGCCAATATGTACAGTACTTGATCTTAGGTACTTCAGTGAAATCTAAAGAAGCCTGTAGCTCCAGCAAAAGGGGCAGGCTCGTTCAATGGGACTGGGATAGCCAACCACAGCAAACAAGCAGGACAGCAGCAAAACCATGGCAAAAACATCACCCAAGGATAACACTCTGACTGACACTGTGCTCACCTCTGTCATGCCCCTGGTGGAGGCAAGTGAAGGAGTACACCCTTCCAGAACACATACACATGAAATGAGGTAACTCTACTTTTTGCAGCCTGCCTATTCCCCGTGCATCCATGGTAGTCAGAGGCAATGGCATTTTCAGTTATATCAACAGTGGCTTACCAATTACAGGGTCCATCCCTTAACCCTAGAGTTCATATCTTCAGTCACTAACTGCCCTGGTGTTCTTTAACATGGTGGGACATATTGGGGGGGTTTAGGGGTTGAAACCACCCCAAAATTCTGTGAGCACTGTTGGTGGACCACACCACGCAAGTGTGATTTGCATGAGTGATGTTTTTTTTTTTTAATGTGGCAAGGCCAGCTGTAAGTATTGTTCATTCATGCCCGACTGCCTGTGTCTGCACGTACAGCCATGGGTAGTCGGGAGCTGACTGTGACACACTGCTCGACCTTGGTGGTGGCGGGTCATGTGTATGTCAGAAATGAAGGTTACCTGACATAGAGGGGGACAGATGAAAGTTACAGGAGTCTGGGAGAAGTATGTGCAACCCACTGTCCAGTCTCACAGTCCTAAGCTGATTGATAGCTCACTGAGCAAATTACAGAGTGGCAGCAGAGTGCAAAGTGGCCATAGTTCAATGGTGTTTGCCATCTCTGTGCCCTGTCCCGCCCCCACAGCGTGGCGTCCCATAGATGTGAGGAGTTCAGACACTGCAGTCAGTGTGTAGTACTGTACCAAACCATATCTTCTCGCTACTCGCTCTGATCGTCACACTCGCATAAGACTTTCTTTTCAAAAAGCTCTTTTAAGAGCTGTTGTCTAGACTGTCTCTACCACCACATCACTGAATATTTAATAACAGAAAAAAAAAAGTAACACAAAATAAAAAGCAGTGCACCTGAGACACTCTAGAGGAGTAACTGCAGCAGGGCAGGAGAGACAGTGTGTGTCGGGGGTGGGTCATCAGGGGATCTCTGTGTAAGCGGACTGGGGGAGTCAGGAGGGAGCAGGTCAGAAGGAGGGACTGGGTCACTGGGAGTGAGTGAGCTGACTGAGCCTGCCCCGAGATGACCTGCTGGCATGAATTTTGGAAAACAAAGCTCCTTTACTGAAAGTATTTAAAGTTTGATTGGCAAGCCAGGCAAAGTGTGTTGACTGAGAGGGATGGACAGCAGGTCAGGGTCTATTAAGTTACTGCCTCACCTGATCACCTCAGCCTGCCCTTCCCTGCAGCCTGATTGCTCTCAATTTAATTTGTGAGTGAGTTACCAGTGGCAGAGACTGGAAAAAACTCACTACACTGACTTAAACAGGCACAGCTATACAGATCTCATCAGGCAGAGTGTGTTAACTTGTCTTGGGCAGGACCGGACTAATAAATTTACTACAGCAGCTAGTTAGTCAACAACACACAGCTCAGCCAAAAAAAACTGTTTTAACTCAGAACAGCTGCAAAAGAGAAGTTATTCACTGACACAGCATAGGCCCCCTTAGCAGGGGCGGGTGTACGGTAACTGTACTGACTCTCTGTAGTACCTGACTGTAATCGGGCAGAGGCAGCTGACAACCTGAGCTCATGAGCTGAGGAAAGCCTCCTGTCACAGAAGCAAAACCTGGCTCACAGACACACACACACTTGTTCGATTGTTTCCCACTGCATTCCAGTAAAAACTGAGTCTGAAGTTGAATGCATAGGTGCTGGAACAGGGGGGCCACTAGGTCCATGGCCCTACCACTTTCATAAGTGGCCCTATCAGTTTTTGCAATCATGTTAATGTATTTAATAGGGGAGAATTTACACCTTACATCCTTGGCCCTACCACTTTTTAAGCTGTTCCGGCGCCAATGATTGAATGAACCACTCCCCCTGCCTAAACTGACCTAATCTCTACTAAACTGACTAACTCTGTGCTCCTGCCTTGAATCTCAGTCCTTGTATGCCATAGAAGGCTAGCCAAGGCAGCCTGGGGTTGGCAGCAACATTTTGCTCTCCCCCATCTGAGATCGTTTTTGTTTGTTTGTGAAGTTATTTGGGGTACAGTCTGGTATAAAAAAAGACTAAGTTTCTATCACTCCAGTCTATCTACTGAGACAACTGCATGGAGATATGTAAGTGAAAGCTGGGCTGAGCACCCACTGAGAGCTAATATTATTTGAATCCCACCACTATTGTCCCTGGCCTGGCCCTGCCTCAGTGGCATCTCATTTGTCTCCCTGAGTAAAGCACTGAGTCTGAACCTAATCTCCTTTTGGTCTTCTGTCTGTGCTCTTTGAATTTTCTTGCACACCTTTGCCCTAGGGTGCGCAGATGCAGCAACTTTCTTCACTCCCCAACCCATCTGAGATCTCCCAACCTGGATAGTTACATTTTAAAGTTTTTTTTTGTGGGGGGTGCACCAGCATTCACATTTGTTGTAGAAGATTAGAAAGCAGAGCCAATAGACATTATATCTGGGCTGCATGCAAGCTACTGTTTGAATCCTCCTACTAGTATCCCATTCCACCACCACTGCCTCAGGCACCTGGCTGGCTGGTGGTTGGCCTTATCTTGTCTGTCTTCTCCTTGAACTGATTGAACGTCCCCTAAGTCTCTACTAGTTCTTCTTGGTGAGGTGACGGTTTGTGGTTCTGAACTGTTTGAATCTCCTTGTATGCCTTAGGGTGCAGCCATGCAGTAACTCACTCCCCCATCGGAGATCTCCTGGAGGATTGTGTTTGTAAATAAGTTATTTTGGTGTCACCACTCGCACTTACACATTTGTTATACTAGAGAGGCAATGCAAGAGAAGAGATACATGTAAGAGGTGGGGTCAGGGCTGTCAGCGAGCTAATGTCATTTGAATCCCATCACCACTGGACTGCCCCTGCCTGCATGGCTGGCCTTAGTGTCTGCTCCTCCCCAAGACATAAAGGAATTCTGGAGGTCAGGGTTAAGGGGCAACAGACTTCTAGGAAAACATAAAATGAACTTACAAGCTCAAATGGGCAGACTGGATGGGCCGTAGACCCTTATCTGCCGACGCTGTCTATGTATCTATGCGTAAAGCACTGAAACCCCTGACGTAATCTCTAAGTGGCTGTGCTCCATCTCCCGAGTCCTGACTCCTTGTATGCCTTAGGGAATAGCAACTTCCTTCTCTCCCTGACATCTGCTGATAATAGATCAATCTACTCCTTCCATTCTGATTCAGATTGTAAAGTTCTTCTTGAGGATGAGGTGCATCACCTAGAATAAAAAAAGCAGTAACTGTACTATTCAAAAACTGATCATACATTTCCTATCCTTCTCGCTCTAATGGCAAGTTGGCAACTGTCTAACTGGCACTTATCCTTGGCCTGAATAAAAAAAGCAAAACAGAAAATAAAACAGTGTGAGTCTGAGACTCTAACTGACTCTCAACACTACTAGCACCAGCAGTAGCACCTGCTGCCACCAGCAGCGGGGAGGGCGAGTGCGGGGGGGAGGGAGTCATAGTCCGGCCTGTTGTGCAGTCAACTAACAAGTGTCTTTACTAAGGTGGACACTGTATTCAGTCTGTATAGTGTGTGCTGTAGAAGTCACGTCAGACTAGACTCAAGTGTGTGCTGAAAATTTAGATTGATCAGTCAGAGTGCAGTGAGTGGCGTGGAGGGATTAGTCTGTTATGTCTTTGTGTTAATAAATTGTTGAATTCATGTCAGAGTTTACCCACTGCAAGCCCATGTATCCCACACTGCCATATCCCTAACTTACTGTTTCCCTGAGTAAATCACTGAAGTGATCCTCCCTGGCCTGTAATCTGTACCTAGGTTGTGGTTGTCTCAGTGAAGTGAAGGTACTGTGGGGCAATTTATTATAAAAAATATTTATAAGCCAGCCTGGTGAAGCTGTGGAAAGTGGTTTAGAAACTAAAAATGTCAAAAATTTAAAGGCAAATGTCTCTGCCTGATATGTTTTTCAAGTGGAAAGAAACCAAAGATAAACAAAACTGAAAATGTGGAAAGCGAGGGAGGTGTGAAAGCAATGTTTCTACAACAGTACTTGGAACTGCTATAAATTCTTAATCTGCAGGCAGGTGCTTTGTTGAAGTGTCAAATGAAGCCTCTTCATCCATGAGCACGTGCAGTTCGCCAACACCTAGTGCTCAGATCAGGAATGATATGAGTGAATTTATTGGAAAATGACTTAGTGATTAGAAATGTTTTCTAATCCTTAATTTACTGCATAAACCAGAGTGATTACAAATTTCCTGCAAGTGGCAAGAGAAATCTCTATTCGTTGTTGCCGGACGGTGTTTACTTAAGCAATAAGGCACGACAGGGTGTGTGTTATCGTGTAATAACGTCACTCCTGGGGTGGGTTGAAACGCAGTGAGCAGTGTACCAGGGTGGCGATGTCTGATAACCATCAGAGTCTGTATACTAATATCTAATAACTGCGTGTGTTAAAAAAAAGAAAAAAAAAGAAAAAGTATGTTTTTATTTATTTTATTACATTTTTGTGGGTAAGTACACATTTTAAAAAGTAATCCTATTTTTTGTACCACTGGGTGGCGTTGTTGTTAGCTGATCTTGTGTGGAGAATGCTGAAGCGCTTGTCATTGGCGTTCTTTTATGTAGCGCAAGAGCGTTGAAATGCCTTTTCTGCTTATACCTTACTTTACGCTTTTTAATGTCGTGGAAAGTAGCTGTGGAGACGCAGTAAGCAACTAAAGTTGCTAATCTGACTGGAGGCTGGTATTTTTTATGTGGTTTTATTTTTTTATTGCTGATGAAGAAGCGAGGAGGCGGGAATTTTGAAGTTGTGTGTAGTCGGTCAATGCCGTTAAACGCTTCGCTTTCAGTCTGTCTGCCAGCAAATTTGTTTGTCTTATTCTGCCTACTGAATTGTGGTGCTGCTTGTTAATGTGACAGGCTACGAAAATGGGGGGCGGCCGGCTGCCCAGCGGTAAGTGTGAGGGATTAAGCGGTGTCTCTAGGACTGGTACCATGATTTGTGTTATGTGGTCAGATGTGTGTGCCTGGACTTAATCCAGTGATGTTATAGCTTAATATCATCACTGTCCGAGGCACACACTGCCCAATCAGAGTGCAGGAAATTTCATTGCCATTGTATAATGTAAGATATGTGTTGCTTTCCGTAATGATGAAGCAGATAAAGGAAGTCATCAGCATCTTGGACAGCTCGTATGTGAGCCTTTCAGGAACTGGAAAAAAGCTAAAGAGGCATTTGACTTACATTCTCATATTGATTATCATAAAAACAGTTTGGTGAAAGCTGAAAATGTTTCTCACATATCAAGAGGCAAATTGATAGCAATTACAGAATAGACTCCTATCAAAGAACTCTAGCAACAGAGAATTGTAAAGAAGCGACTTGCTGTGATTCAGACAATAATTTATTGTGGTCACCAGGAGATCGCACTCCAAGGAAATGAAGATTCAGGCCCACTGAAACTTGAAGAACCAGTAAAAAATTATGGAAATTTCAGAGTTCTGCTCCAAAACAGAGCAAATCATGGAGATGAAGGGCTCCAAAAATCATTAGAAATTCATAATACCTTCAGGAACGTGCCGGGGTAGTCAGTGGGCCCACCAGGGAAGGAGACTTGAGCATCTATGGACTGCTCACCTTCTTTGGGGAGAGAGCAGGGGACGAGGCTCGGTGCTTGACGGGCCTCTGGCAGAGGCTGGAAGTACCACAAGCACCAAGCCAATCGAAGGGGAGGGGGTGTGACAGATGTTGGTGAATTCACCTTGACATTGTTAGGGTGGTTAGCACTGATCAGATTCATTGCAGTGCTACAGATGCAAAAGAGACATGGACTAGTGGCATATCAGGTAATAAACTTGTTTATTACACAAAAGGTAAACAGTTGCCCTAAGCAGTTCTTACCATAAACACTGGGAGCTGAAAGTTTCCCAAATGCCCCAAGGAATGAAGACAATCTCGAGGGGGGGAATACGTACTACAGTAAGTTATATACTACTGATGTTTACTATAGTTACCAAAAGACTAGATACATAAAATAAGCCATATTGGCCAAAAGTTAGGTGGCTCCACAGTGTCATCAACACTTATATATTATTTGTAGAGTCAGCTAAATTGTAAAACAAAGGATGCATAGAGAATACAGCATATAATGTAGTTATACATAAATCCAAAAGATGGCAGTGCAGTCTGCATAATAAAGTCTCAGAAGATAACAATGACACAAGTGTCTTGGCATATTATGTGCTGTTTCTAAGCAAGGAAAATTAAATAAAATCATAATGTTTCCCCTGACACTTACACTTGTATGGTAAGTGTCAATGCCCTACAAGTTAGTAGTCATTGTATTATATATATGTAATGTAAGGTTTGTCTAAGATGCACAGTGAGAGGCCAATTAGAGCGTGGGGACCTACATAACATTCCCCCTTGCTGCCTTACCAAAAAAGCAACAACACTATGGGAAAGTAGATGGAACCATCCAACTGCCATTGAGCAAGGGGAGTTGGCATCGACCAAGCCCATTAAGCAGCCAAAATTTACAAGATGCTACGGAGTTAAAGGTATGGGCAAGGTGGTATGGGGTGTGTACACCTACTCACTACATCCAGGGAAGGGGTGAGCCAACAAGTCATGAAACTTTGCAAATCCAGATCGCCTGCACACAGTCACGAATATGTTAGGGTGATTAGCCCTGATCAGATTCTTTGCAGGGCTAGAGATGCAAAAGAGACACGGACTAGTGGCCTATCAGGTAATAAAACTTGTTTATCACACAAAAGGTAATCAGTTGCCGTAAGCAGTTCTTACCACAGACACTGGGAGCCGAACATTTCCCAAATACCCCAACAAGTGAAGATGGTCTTGAGGGGAATACGTACTACAGTAAGTTATATACTACTGATAGTTACTATAGTTACCAAAAGACTAGGTTCATAAAATAACCCCTATTGGCCAAACGTTAGGTGGCTCCACAGTGCTATCTATGCTTCTACATTATTTGTAGTGTCAGCTAAATCATAAAACAGAAAATACGTAGCGAATACAAGATATAATGTAGTTATACATAAATTCAAAAGATGGCAGTGCGGTCTGCATAACATCTCAGAAGATAACGAAGATGCAAGTGTCTTGGCATATTGGGCGCTGTTTCTAAGCAAGGAAAATGGAATAAAAGAAAAAATGACTCACCATAGTAATGTTGTTTCTTCTAATGGAGTCTTGCTGTATTCTGACTATATGCGTTTAGCCCCAGCGCTTGAACTGCTCCAGAGAGGAAAAAGTTAACTCGATGCAGAAGCATAGAATGCTGAACTCGAGCTCGGTTTTCAAACCTCTGTTACTGGTACATTCTAATGTAACCATCAGATTCTTACAAGCACTATATTAACTAATAGCTATATAAATTGTTTTAAATTGTGCCATAGGCCACAAATACTTGGGTTCAAAAGACTCAAGTCGAGAACCCAAGAATAATATTATGTAGACAGTGAAAACTAACAACAACAATAAACAACAACTCAAAAAACACCCAAACTAAAAGGATAGGTGAAGAGCAGGGGGTACACCTCTAGGGTGCCACACTGTAGCTGCCAACCAAAAACCCAAAACAATTAGGTTCTGAAAGGGGAGGCAGGGAGGGAGGTCAGAATACAACAAGACTCCATTAGAAGAAACAACATTACTATGGTGAGTAATTTTTTCTTCAAACAACATGAAGTCTTGCTGTATGCAGACTATATGCAGACTACAAAGCAGTTTCCCCCTGGAGCAGGGGATACAGAACCTACTTTGGAAACAGGCTCTGCGGCACTGCTGTGCCAAACCTAACATCACTTCTAGACTGGATGTCAAGAGAGTAATGCTTGGTGAAAGTGTGAACAGTTTTCCAGATGGCTGCTTTACAGATCTCTAATAGAGGACTATCCCTAGCAAATGCTAGGGAGGCAGCTTTACCCCTGGTCGAGTGTGCCCTCAGGCCTGAGGGAGGCTCCTTCCCCAGTTTTGTGTAACAAAACTGAATGCAAGAAACAATCCACCTAGCAATAGATCTTTTAGTGGTGGTTTTATCCATTCACACTTCACCATAAGTGAGAAACAGCTGGGTACAGTCCTTCCTGTAGGCCTTAGAATGGTCTATATAATAGCTAAGTGCCCTTTTAATATCCAAACTCTGCAATCTTCATTCACCTGAAGAAGAATGGTCAGTGAAAAACACAGGTAAAGACATAGACTGGTTAAGATGAAAATCCGAAACCACTTTTGGAAGAAATTTCCTATTTGCCCTAAGGACCACCTTATCCTTATGAAAGGAGACACAGTCAGGTTCCACTGAAAAGGCCTGTAATTCATTGATTCTCCTGGCAGAAGTAATGGCTACCAGGAACACAGTCTTCCAAGTCAAGTACTTTAGCTTAGCTGAAGATAAAGGTTCAAAGGGGGGCTGCATAAGCTGTGCAATACAGATATTCAGGTCCCAAGCAGGGGTAGGCTCCCTAAAGGGAGGGTTAAGATGAACCAGACCTATGAAAAATGTACTGAACACAGGGTGAGAAGCCAAGGAGGGAACCTTCTCTACTGATAGAAAAGCAGACACAGCTGCCAGATGTCTTTCGGATGAGATGTTAAACCGAGATCCCATCTGCCTGGATTGGTGGTAGTTCAGGTGGATGCTAAAGATCCCATGGCACTTATCGAAAAAGAGTAGGGGAATTTTTTATTGGACAAAACTACATCAAATACACAGTATACACAAAATACAGCAACAGGTCATTAATACATACATCTCAGATCATCACATTTGACTACCTTGTGAAACAAACATTACCCTAGAATATTACCCCAGCAATAAAAATCATGAAAAACCACACACTATCTCATCTCCTCTTATCCCAGCTGTGCCTTTAACCATACTGATACACAAATTATTATACCTAACAGTGTTTTACGTCCTAGCTATGCTACATTCTACTACCACCTTCACATTACTTCCCATACCTTAACCCGCACCAAAAGAATCCTACTATCTAATCATACCATCTGCTCTACTTAACATTTAATCACCATGTAATTCCCAAATCCTCTACCCCATTACCTCCATCTCCAAATTCTTTAATCTGGTAACCCCCTTGGCCTTTTTACAAAACTATCCTGTGTCCGGAGAAAGGGCTTCATACCAACCCCTCCATATTCTAATCATAGGCTGTGGTAGGTACCACATTCTTTATTGTAAATTATATGAATTTCTTGCTCAATTTTAATCTTCATTCCCAATAAAGGTAACTGCTTCTGTTGCAACCCGTACTGACACCTGGTTTTCCATATCACCCATTTTATTACAGCCATCACTATTCTAGATGTACAGTACCTTTATGAAATCCCTTCCATTCTTCCCTCCCATACTGTGCATATTTGAGTGTGTCATATGTCATGTTCTGTAGTTGTGGAATATCCCATGTACTTGCCAATAGTGGTCAAACGCCTGTCATATAAACACAGTCAAAAAACAGGTGTTCCATCATCTCTACTACTGCCCCACATCCCTCCCTTAGGCATGATCTATCTGGTATACTTTTATGAAAATGATTACCACAAACATTCAATCTGGAATGGCAACACAGCCATAGGGAATCCCATACCTTAGGTGGGACTCTTGGCTCTGTCAGTTGTGCAGTAACTTCCGGTAAACTAACAGTATCTGGTGCTACAATGCAAGGAGCAGTAAAACACACAGATTGCAGAATCTTCTGATAAACTATTTTCCTAGTATTATGCAAAAGTTCCGTAGTGGTTATTTGCCACTCTTTTAATTTCCTGCAGTTTCCATTAAGTATATATACATACCTTTTGGTATTGCTCGAAACTTCCCCCATTGCTGGGTTTCCCATCTCTGCCAAAAATACATACATTTCTCATGTAACAAAGGCACACAATCCAGTTGTTGTTTAGTCAATAGGGGTAGTAAACTGGCATATATAAACATTGAAAAAAAGAATAACACTGGGTTCAACATATTGAGCCCTCCCTGCTTAATCGGCCAGTATATACTATTCCGTTTTATGGGATTCAGGCAACTTCCCCAAATTAGCTGAAATGCTATACTGTACATTCTAACTTCTAATTTAACTGGTAAAGGATAGACTTGACTGATCCACTTAACAAATGTGTCAGGGATTCCGTAATGAGCTAACACAGTAAACAAATATTCTTGTGGAACTTCATTGAATGCCCTGGCCTGGTCTAGTGAAATCAGGTATCCAGATGTTTCTGGTCCATCAAATGCTTCCCTTATAGTCCTCACCAGGTCCCCCATACTACGTTGGGGGATGCTACATGCCTGGCTGGAGGAAATAATTTCCTGAGCTACATTAGCAAGTTTTTTACATAATATTTTGCACAAAATCTTCCAAGCCACATTAATTAAACTTATAGGCCTCCAATTCTGTAGTTCAGCCCTGTCACCCTTTTTGTGTAAAAAAAATTAACAGGCTATCCACCAATGCATCAGGGAAAGGAACTGCCCCTTCTAATACATCATTAAAGATGACCACCATTAACTCACTTAATCTATCAATGGTCTTTTTATAAAATTCTCCCGGTAACTCATCTGGACCAGGAGAAGTCCCATTTTGTAATTTAGCTTCAACCTCTTCCACCTGTTTCTTAGTTATAGGGGATATTAACTATTTCTTATCAGCTTCTAATAGCCCTGGGATCTCTAACTGATCTAAAAAATTCCCATCAGGGTTTGGTGGCTGACTACTAAAGGAGGCTTCCACATACTCCTGCACTGTGTTGCCAATTTCCTCCCCTTTATGTACCACTAGACCTGCATTTGTCCTAAGATTATTCATGTATTTGGATTCTACCCTTTGTGCACAGCTATCATATGGGTTAACACTTTGTGCCCTGCCCTGCGTTCCAAATTTCTGCTCAATTAATAGTGTTTGTGATCTATCGTATTGATATTTACACATCTCTGTCTTGATTTCCTGAATGTCCTCAATGAGATCTTCCCCTGTTTCAACCGCCTGGGATAACATCATCTGAAGTCTGTCTCTTAGTTTTAAATAATTTAAGTATCTGTTATTAGCTGCCTTTTTAGCAAGAGAACTACATAACACTTTTATATCTCTTTTAGTGTCATGCCACCAGAACAGTGAATTGTCATATAAGTCAAAGACCGAACTCCTGGCCTCCAACTCAGCTTGGATCACTGGCCAAATCTCAGTATCTTCCAAAGCAGCTACATTTAGCCTCCAAACTGGGCTGGATCCAGGTTTGTTCAAAGGCATCCCCACTGTTGTCTTTATTAATCTATGGTCTGAGTTTTTGACTGGGTATACCAAAAAGTCTAACACTGGGACCCAATGAGAGGCAAACCAAAAATCAATCTGGGTCGACAGTCTTCCCTTAAAAAATGTATGACCTGGTACCTGTCCAATTGTTGCCGCACAGTCTTTAAGCCGTGCCTGTTTGTACATCCTATTCAAGAAATTTGAATCAGTATTCAGTTTTTGTGTCATACCTGTCTTATCTGATAATTATAAAATACAGTTAAAATCCCCCCCAAAAAACACTGATCTAGACGTACAGAGGTATGGCTGCACTTTCTTCATTAATCTGACCCTTTGATACTTTGTTTGGTAGTTGTAAACATTAATTAGCCAGAGATCCTGGGCCCCTATCCTTGCATTCAAAATACAAACCCTCCCAGGTACCAGATCAATCAAACGTGAAACTCTGAGGTCCAGATTCAAAATTAGAAACCCCACCCCAGAGCACATCTCCTCCCCCAGGGACCAAAATGAGGAACCTTTAAACCACTCTTTAGAGGCACGCTGGGCTTCTCTTATTGTATGTAGGCAAGTGTCTTATAAAAAACAAATGTCCAGCCTGTGATCTTCGATAATAGAGAAAGTTGTTTGTCTCCTCTTCTAGTTCTTAATACTTTTCACATTAATGGATCCAAGTGTGAGATGAAACTCCACACTCATGTGATAGAGCTAACACCACTCTCGAATTCCTCAGACCCTAGAACTTTCATGGTGGCTCTTTTGGATTTCTGTTTTTTTCTTCGTCCCTCCTCTCGACTCCTGAATAGATACATCTGAATCTGTCATATTCTCAGTCTGTGAGGAGGTTAAGGAAGATGTATCTGAATCCTCCCTATCTTCCTCCCATTGTTTCCTCTTGGCCAATAAAGTGAACCTGTTCTTTGTGCTGATTCCTTCATCTTTCTGTACACTAGACCATCTACCCAGTTTTTGTGAGGAACGAGTCACTCTCCTAGTTTTCTGTTGCTCCCACTCTTCTATTTGTGGTGCTGGCATAGTATGCGCTGGGGCCTTAGATGTGCCTGGTTGAGCCTCCAGTCCTCCTTCTACATTACCATCCATGGATTCCTGGGACAGCTGTATTCCTTCCATGTCAACCAAAGTATCTCCTTCCGAGGAAGCCACACCAGCTGAGTTATGCCTCTCTGAGGCAGACAGTGGGGTGCACTCCAGAATCTTGGGGGAACCTACTGGGGGTGGTGCATGATGGAATGACAGTGGAGGATGTCAGGTGGAAGACTGCTCTAGTGGGTCTGGGTTCATGTTAGAGCCATTCTGAAAAGTGTTATTGTCCTCTTTGGCATCAGATCCATCTTCTTCAGCATTATGTGATGCCCATGGGTAGTCCTTGAAAGTGTGGATCGTGTCATCACACAGATTGCATACTGCAGGAGTCTGACATGTAAAGGTCACATGTCCGATCCCTCCACACAGGGAACATTTCCACTTATCGCATGCACTGCTCAAATGCGTATGTGCACCACAGCGAAAACATGACTTCGGCTGCCCTGAGTAAAAAATAAAAACCCAGTCTCCCCCCAAATAAAAGCAGCTAGGTAAATGTTGAATCAATCCTTTCTCTTGATGCAGGTACACCCGAATCCACCACCCTCTAGTCCATATGTCCTCAGAGTCAATAATAGGGTCTGGTAACCCAAGCACTGTGCACTTGGCCCGCAACCAAAAAAGAATGTAAGATATAGCCACCCCCTCATTTTTGAACAACACCGTAATCGTACGGTAAGTAGGCTTTGTGAGAGGGTTAACAATGAATGCCTTCCACTCTGGAGTTCTCTGTACTGCCTGATACCTTTCCCAGAAAAGTTCAAGACTGGCTGCTGTCTTAGAGCTGGAATCAAAATTAGGGTCTCCAGAGGTATGTATCAGTGCATAAATGTCCTGTACTGAAAAGCCTAAACTTTCTTTCAGAAGTGTGTGTCCAACATACTGTAAATCCTGTCAGGGTATGTCGCTAAGCCACCTTTGTATTTAATGTGAACTGCATTCCATCTTCTAGCAGGCTCTGGAGGTGTGTGAAAGAGGCCTACATATGTTCTATTATGAGAGGCATGCCCTCTGGTGTCAGCTGACCTAGTATTATCGTTAGTATTCTGTGCCCCGGTGCAGGTTCTGGAGGCATGTTTCCTGCCTCAGGGGCTGAAGTTCTAGGTTCATCCATTGTGTCAGCTGAAGATGTGCCCTAATCAGTTCTGAGGTTGCCTTTGGGGGAAGCCAAGAGATTTGTATGTGCTCCTGGGAACAATCCAGGGGAATTCACCAGTTCTAGGGAGGGGGAGTTCTAGAGGATCCATCTGATCCGTTCCTGCTCTTGCAGGAGACACCCAAGGTTGATCGTTAGCCAGCTTCACCCATCCTGCAGATTTGAGAGCCTCAGCTACAGTTCTCCCCATTATCAACATATTGCTGTCATAATGTGGGTGTTCTGACCCTAAATCTGTGTTATTTCGACCTTCTCCTGCACCCGTTTGACAAAGTGCTGCACTAGATATGTCACGAGAGCTCGAACTACTAGAGCTCAATTCCACTACTTCTCCCCCTTCAACACCTTCAGTTTCCAACACAGACTGTATTACAGTGGCATGATTTATAGCTGGAAATAAATTGGTACTTCCCTGATCCTGTGGTGCAAGCTCCTTCTGTGTGCTTCCTTCAGTCTGGCACCACTCTACTTGTGCTCCACAGCTTTCAGGTTCAATTGTACATACTGCTCCAGACTTTAGTATCTCAGACTCAGAGGAATTGTCCCCACAGGACTCAAGCTCCGTTCCTGCCATTTTGCTGAATAAGCCGCTCATCCTCACTCTGTGCTCATAGTGCTCCTCTTCCACTAGAAGCACTCACAAATACTCACTCCTTGACCAAAACTGCTGTTTGCCTGGCCAGTCCTTGCTCAGCGCCTCATGCGCTGACATCACAGGTAGAGATCTGAAACCATCCATAGCTCCATGACCAGGTGTGCTTCCTTGTTCATGTCCAGTGCAATCCATCATCTCATGTTGCGCAGGCTTTGTTATCTGCTCTGCGATTTCCAAAATCGTTGGTCTTTCATGCATAATCACCTCTGGCTGTAGTTGGGCAGAGGAGGAGGCCATCTTCTCTGTTCCTGTAGTCAACTCATGTCCACCTTCTCCTGGATCCAAGAGCTCCACCATCTTGGCCAAAAACCAGGATGTCAGAGGTTTCCCTACCTGTGAGTAGGGGAATTTTTTTATTAAAATCAAAAATTAAAATACATATATACATGTGTTCCTTCACACTTCAAAAGACATAATAACAAGAACAGATAATGACAAAAATCATAACCTCATCAAATCCAAACACCTTCATGTGCAAAATTCAAAACAAAAATCAAAACAAAAAAAAACAGAAATCATAATAGTGAAAAGAAAAAAAACTTATATTCCCCTTTGTTTGTCCACATAAATTGGATGAAATGCATTCCTTCAAATTATAATTCATATCCTCCTTCACAAAAGTTACACCCTTAAACAGTGTAATCTAATCACTTACTAATCGATAAGTTCTATTTCCTAAGGTAATTTAAACAATTTCCAGTATCTTTCCCAGAAACCCACTTTCAATTTTTTATATTCAGAATTTCTAACAGAAACAATACTATTTACAATCAGATAGTATAACTGTAAAGAAGTTATATATTGTTGTTGGAAAATATAATGACACTTGATTTGCCATATCCAATATAACAAACATGCTGAAATGATATGCAAGTGCTACTACTATAGTTTGTCCACTCTAATTGATAGAGCCCATAAAATCATTTCTTAACATCCCAGTCATGTAGATAAGAGATTGTCCAGTTATATTTCCAAATTCTCCAGAATTCTTGTATATAAGGGATACTCAAAGTACAGATGCTCAGGAGTTTCTATTTCCATAACACAGTTTTGTCTTAGACAATATCTTTCAGTAATAGATTTGTGCTTGCGGTTGCCTCTAGTGTTAATGCGACCATGCACCCCCACATTTCTGTAGGTATTCCTTTATCTATAAGTTTCTCTCCTACTTGCTTTGTCTCAAATTCATTAAAAGTAGGAAATGGTTCCTTAAAGAAGTTTTTTACCATTATGTCCTGATATAATCCTCTTCTTGATAACATATTAACATCTATAAAAGATACATGCCACTTATGAACTAAATCAAAAACTGTACCCCACTCACATGAAATCTGATAACATTGTTTGTTCTTATGTATAAAGGAGAAATTTTGCCATTCTATCATAATTTTTTTAATGTTACCACCTACCCAAACTGTCCATGGTTTACCTTTCCCTTGTACAATGGGCTTCATATTTGCATTAATGAACATTGCGAAGAAAAAAACTACTGGGTTTATCATAGAAACCCCACCTTCTTTATAATCCAAGTAAATAATGTTCTGTTTGATCGGATTCAATCTGCTTCCCCAGAAACAGGAAGAGAAACAAGATAATAAAGCTGTTTCAAATGATTTAAGTAAGGGAAAGACTTGACTAATAAAGAGAAAAATATGTATTAAAAATGTTTTCATTAAATATAACCTCTTTCGTTTCCCCATTTTCCACTTTACCCATGTGCTTACTCTCTCCCTCCCTTTATTCAAGCAGAGTTCCCAATTATAGTCTGTCATTTTTTCTGTCCCAAAGAAAACACCCAAAATCTTTTGGGGGTGAATCTGCTACTTTTAGTACCCCATGGTATAATCTGTATCCAATACCCCTGAGGCATTTAAACAGAAACTTTTATCCATATTTAGTTTTGATCCAATACACTTAAATAAGGATGGAAGTATTTCAGTCACTAATTTCCCTGCACTTTTATCAGGAACTAAAATACATAAATCATTGGTGTAGCCTATCATTTATATAGCCCCTAAACCTGGACAGTGCATTCCTTTCAAAAGAGGAGAAGCATTTATAATTCTCAAAACCGGATCCATTGCCAAAATAAATAAAATAGGACTAAGGGGGCACCCTTGCCGTACTCCTCGTTTTATATAACATGATTTGCCTAACCACCCATTAACAAAAGGTTTTACATAAGCCAAGGAATAGCATATTTGTAGCCAGTTTATAAATTCTACCAGGAAATCATAGGCCTTCAAAGTTAACCACAAAAATTCCTGGGGTATCTGATCAAAAGCTTTTTCTAGATCAAAACTAAGGTAGCTAACCAGTTTGCTTATGATTACAGTGTTGATCAAATAGTTCACATATAAGTATCAATGTGTCCTGAATGGACCTCCCTGGAACAGAGCATTTTTGAGTGAGGTGAAGTAAATCTGATAGGACACCAAGTAACCTGTTGCATAATAACTTTGCAAATATTTTGAAATCTGTATTTAACAGCGTTGTAGGCATCCAATTGGTTAATATTGCTCTATCCCCTTTTTTAAATAAAAAAATCATGAGACCTTCATACATTTTGCCTGTAATTCTGTCTTCTGAAAGAAAAGCATTATATACCGCTAAGAGACGTAATGGGATTTCTTTCCACAATACTCTATACATCTCTGGTGGCAGTCCATCTGAGCCTGGGGCAGTATTATCCTTTAAACGATTTATTGCTATCCCCAGTTCTTCTACAGTAAAATCCTGCATTAAACAATCTTTCTGAGTTTGTAACAATTGTGGGGGGGCTACAGCCTGTAAGATGACTGTCATACCTTCTGTACCATGAAGAGGTCACTCAAAATGTCTAGAAACAAAATTTCCCAAGATGTCCAATATCTTTGTAGATCTAGTTACTAAATGTCCTGACTCATCTTTAATTCTGACACTTTTTCCACTGTATTCTCCATCTACAATCCTCAAAGGGGTTTGTCTGGTGTTTCTTTCCCTTGGTACCGAGTTGTTGTTCCATTTCTAATGACTTTTGTCTATTATATTGTAACTGCATTAATTGTTGCTTTAGTTGAGAAATTTCTGTTGCATATGATCCCTGTCCTGTTTGTTCTAAGGAGGATAAAGCATATAGTTCTTTTTTCAAAGTTAAATAATCCTGATAGGTCCGTGAGGCCATATAACGGGAGTGATATTTAAGGAAATCAATTAAACACTGCCTAGTGTCCTCCCACCAATCTCTCGGGGAGTCATACAAGAAAACCACTGATTCTCTATCTGAGAGTACTTCCAAAAATAGTTTGCAAAAATCTGAATTAGTAAGCAAGCTTGCATTAAACTTCCATATCCCTTTCCCAGGTAACTCATTGAGGTGTGGTGAAATCTGAACCACCAAAAGACAGTGATCCAAGGTTTCTACTATCTGGGTTTTATAGATAGGGACCGGCAACTGAGTGGAGATAAACCAAAAATCTGTTCTTGATTTTAAAAGAAGTAGGCGGTGCCTGAGAGGCAAAAACATCTTTTAATTTTGTTAAGTATGTTTTTCAATTTGTTCGTGTCACAAAAAGTTTTGCAATGTCGTTTTTCATCTAAATAAGTAAATAAGGCCACTCTTTTTGCTTTTTGTTGCAGGGCATAGGTGTTCAATAACCTCAATCTAATCCCTTGTACTAATACATCAACCATCATAGCCCTCCCTGGATCTATATCAACTTGTTTTTGTATGCTGAAGTCTGAACCTGAAAAACAAATCCCCAACCCAGAACAACTTTCCTGACCCAGGGACCATAAAGATCGGCCTTTAAACCACTCCTTTTCTGCTTGGGAAGTATCTTGGTCTGAATAGAGCCTGGTGCCTTGTAAAAAAAAAAAAAAAAAAGATCTCATACGGTAGGGAAAGAAGCAGCGCAAAAGTCGCCGTTCCTTTATATGTGGATCTTAAACTGTTGACATTTAAACTAGCAATAGATAAAGATAAAGCTGACATGTCCACTGATTAAATTATAGTCTTAGGATGTCTTCTTTTTATTTGGTCTATTTCTCTTCTTTACCGTAGACTGTATTTCTTCGGCATGTTTCAAAACATTCTCTCCCACAGGCTCATTCTGTGC
The DNA here is from genome assembly GCA_016271365.2 of Neoceratodus forsteri. Taxonomy (NCBI): domain Eukaryota; kingdom Metazoa; phylum Chordata; order Ceratodontiformes; family Ceratodontidae; genus Neoceratodus; species Neoceratodus forsteri. Next base: position 925,085,811 of record CM057450.1, on the reverse strand, counting down.
TGATTTAAAGGAGGCATCAGAATCTTCCCCATCCATTATATCCCCCCAGCTCTGCAGGGGTTCGTATTGGTTTGACATACTGAGCACTGAAGTAGTTTGAGATCTAGTCACTTTCTGTGAACCTGATTTCCTCTTTGACACAGGGAGAAAGTCTGAACTGTCTATTTGAATTTCGTGTTTACCGGAGGTAGAGGCTTCTACAGGAAATACAGAAGGAGGGGGCATGGGCAGTGCGAATTGTGCCGAGATGTCCCTCGGTTCCTTGGGACTCACTTGTAACTCACTTGCTGGGGGGCATTACTTGAATCCGACTTCCTCAGTCCTGAAGAGGATTTAGCAGGTCGAGGTGGTTGTTCTGTAGAGTGTTGGGCAGAAGTATGTGCTCTAGCAGCTTCGTTTAAATAAAAATCATGATCTGTAAAATCAGAACTGTTGTGGGCTGCCCAAGGACAGGAAGAAAAGACGTGGTCTTCAGCCCCACAAAGGTTACAGGAAGGAGGAACCACACAAGTCATAGCTGAATGCCCTAAGACACAATAAAACTGAACATTTGAGTTGGTCACAATCCAGATTTAAGTGGGAGGTGGAACCACATCTATAGCAGGACCATGGCTGGCCTGGATAAAATAGTATGCCCCGGTCCCTGCCCAAGTAAAAACAATTTGGCAAGTGTTTGATCCCGTCCTCTGTTAACTGTAGCTGTACTGAAAATTTTGACCCACCAGTCCAGAAGCCATTATCATCAATTATGGCTGTGGGCAATCCATTCTCTGTACATCTTTTCTCCAGCCAGTACACTATGTCCAAGACGTTCACCCCTTCGTTGCGAAATAATACCGTAATTACTTTTGCAGTCAGTCTAGTAATTGGTATTGCCACAAAGGGTTTCCACAATGGTGTATTTTTTCTTTCATAATAGGAGGACCAAAATTTATCCAACAAGGCAGCCGAGCGGAAGCTTATATCAAAATTATGGTCACCCGAAGCGTGAATAAAGGCATAAACCTCCGCTGGTGTGAAGTTTAAAGATTCAATAATGAGAGACTCCCCAACATAGTTCCTATCAGGCAGTAATTCTAAGCCACCTTTGTAATGAATCCGTATAACTAATTGCCTTTGCGTTGCCTCTGCAGGTTTAGAAAACAAGACAGCATAGCTTTTATGCCGTTCCTGAGCCCCCGGCCCATCTTTTTGCCCCACAATTGTATTTATTTGTGATGAAAAACTCATACCTGGTAAATTCCTTGACACATCCAAAGCAGCTTGCATCACCGTCTCTGAGTTTTCCATGTTCTGAATGATAGTGTGCACAGCAGCCTTTGATCTTTGCTGTCTAGACAAGAGAGAGTCAGCGTCTGATGCATTAAAGACTGAAGGGAGAGCCGCACCCTTTGATCTGACAGGTAGAGGTTCTGACACATTTTGCAGCCCATTCAGTCCCCGGTCCTCTATATGCTCATTATGGAGTGAAGACAAAGTACTGCTCGCGTTATCAGAAGTGACAGATAACGGAATATTTGGGTCAGGAATCCATATTCCACCTTGTAAAGTCCAGCCAGCATTTGTAAGTGCATGTCCAGGTTCCCAGGTTGTTTGCCAAAAAGGGAAAAGGGATAGAATCAGGTGTTTGTTCCTGTTCTAAATCAATAATATCTCCTTGCAATAAGCTTTTCTTTGTTGAAATTACAGACAGACTCTCCTCAGAGCGTTTCCTTTTTTTTTCTTCATCATTTGGTATGTTTGAAGCAGCAAAGTCAATGTCTATGTTTTCTGCAGCTTGTTGGAAATTAGATACCTTTGGAGATAAATCCAATGAGTCTTGTAAGTCATCTTCCATTGGATCTGTTTGCTCCATTCTTCCAAAGCTGATTCCTTGCACAAAAGTTTTATCCAGCCTTACAAAACTTTGAGAAGCACAACCTTCTCCTTGCAGTATCTCAGGTGAACTGGGAGACTCCATGATCCAGCCAGACAAGGGTTCCCCTACTGGAGAGTAGAGAAATTTTTGTTATTTAAACCATAAATAACAAGACACACATAAAACAATATTACAGCATATAACTCAAAGGAAATTCCAAAAACTTAAATAAGTATTTCAATCATACATTCCCCAAATCATAAACCACCCCTCCCTACCATTAAATCAGGGATTTTTTTAACCCACAAATAAGAACAAAACAGTAGTACATCTTACATTCAATAATTAAAAAACCTATAATCAAACATACAATAAATGCTATACAGTAACAGTTTCATATCACACATAATTCCTAAAAAGGGGAAAAAAAGATTACAAAACAAGAAAACATCTATAAAGAGTTCCATCTCATACAGCACAATCTATTACATTAACATACTCAAGTTTAACTTAAATTAATGAACAATCCAAATTAATTTTCTTCAATTTTCCACACATGCTTCCTAAACAAAGGATAGATCTCTGATCTGAGACAGTGGGTAAAAGTGCATAAACTAAACCTCAAAAAACCCTCAAAGAAGCTCATACTGTCCCCAAAAAACTCCCCATTCAGATGCATTATATAACTTGCGTTCCACCCTTTTCAAATTCCTCAAATCCGTTGACACAATATGTACAAAGTCCAATTCAGAAATTACCTGTTGTTGAAGAACCAGATGACATCTACTGATCCAAAGCCAATACATAAATGTAAATGCACAATCTGTAGGGTACTTAAACTACCCGTCCCACTCCCCAATAAAGAAATACCATAATATAATAAGTCAGGCACTGGAGGGGTTATAAGCCAACCTTTCCATCTGTTTTTCAAAGCATCCCAAAACCGAACAGCATATGGACAATTAAAATATAAATGATTCATTGTTTCTAATTTTGCTACACCGTCCTCCCTGGGACAATAACGATATTGTAGAGCTTTATGTTTTTGTTTACTTTTCACATTAATTCTACTATGAATTCCTAACCATGCCATATCCCACATATGTTTAGGAATTCTAACATCCCTTATATAATCTGAAATCTGATTTTGGTTAAACACTGTAAAAGTCGAAAATGGACACTCTTTGAAACAGGTAAGTAATACCTCTGCATATAGATTCTTCCATGATGTCACCAGAACTTGATCATAACCTATTTTCCACAAAATAATTTTATCAAATACCATTTCCCAATTTTTAACCAACCTAGGACTCTTTTTATTTTTATGTAAAAAACATTTCCTTTCCATTCTCCAAGAACCCCTCTCAAAACAGGTAATCCCCAAAAAGTCCACAGCTGTAACCTATTTCTCATCAAAGGGACTAAATTATGGTATAAAAAAATAGTGAAAAAAAATAAAACCGTATTCAATATATCCATCCCCCCATCTTTAATGCTATGATATAAGATATTTCTCTTAACGGGGTTCAAACTACTACCCCAAAAACATTCAAAAAAGACCCCCAACAATTTCATTTCCAATGATTTTGGTAAATGAAAGATTGCACTGTTATATAAAAAAAGGACCAAAAAATGTTTAAGATAGAATACCCTCTTTTTCTTGGCAACCTTCCAGCTAGTCCAGACTGCTACTTTAGCTACAGCTCTGTCTTTGCTCCCAATTATAAAGAGCCATATCCTCACCACCCAAAAAAATCCCCAAAATGCGGCAAGGAACCAATGCCACAGGAAAACCACCCATAAACTCTTGTGCAGGAGGAAAACCATTCAACCTAAGAATGTTAGTTTTTTGCATATTTAATTTAGCTCCCGTAATTTCCCCAATATCACTGATCAAATCACATGTAATCTGTAAAGAAGTACCATCTTTTAAAATCAAACACGTCATCAGCATATGCAAGTACCATACAATGTTGCCCTAAACACTTATCCACCCAATTAAAGGAGAATGTTGTAAAATTCTTAATAAAGGATCCAAAACAAAAACATATAATAGGGGGCTCAAAGGGCACCTCTGCTTCATCCCTCTAAAAATCTTATGAGGAGCACCATTCCAACCATTCTCATAAGGAACCACATAAGCCAACGAATAACAAAGTTGTATCCATATGACAAAATCAGCAGGAATACCAAAGGCTGTCAAACAAGACCACAAAAAGGAGTGAGACACTGTGTCAAACGCTTTAGCCTGGTCCAGGCTAACTAAATATCCTTCTACCTCCTGTGCCCTAGTGGCCAAACTAGTCCACCCCATTATTTCTCTTAGTAACAACAGAACCTCAGATATTCGACATCCAGGTACAGCAAAAAATTGCATTGGACTAATCAAAAAATCTTAATAATTTAGCAAAAATGTTGAAATCAGTATTGAGCAAGGTCAAAGGCCTCCAGTTCTTTTTATCCACACAATTCCCTGATTTATATAGAAATACCAACAACCCTTCATACATTTGCATAAGTAAAAACAGTCCGTTAAAAAAATATAATTAATGGTCTCCGTTTTTTTCTATTGCTAAAACCGTGTGTTAAATGCCATAACACCTGAGTAGGTGTTACGGCATTCACGCGCTCCGTTCCACAACAAAGCGCTCGAGGAAACTAAACATAGGACGTTCAAAACTGCCCTCTAACTTCAACTGTCACTGAAAAAAAGAAAGACTTACCTCCATCCCAGATAGTCTGCAGCAGCCTCACATCACCTATAAGTTTAAAAAAAAAAATGTTAAGCGATTCCAAACAGCAGGCAAACAGAAAGGCAAAAGTTACATTAGAACCAAGAACACACATAACACAATACGGAAAACAAAAGCGTACCTCAGGCTTTTCACAAGCTACTTGTCTGAGGTAGGAGAGGCACAAAATTTTGAAACTCTCGACATCCTAAAATTAGATAAACTACTAGCAAATTTAGGTCTCATTATTAAAAAAACAAGATGGGTCAGAATGAGCCAGGTACCATACAGGCATACTAGCGAGTATCGAGCGGCATTATCCTCATACAGTACCTGAATCCATATTCAAAAGCCCAGACAACGTATTTGTTGACAAAAAAAACCCTAGCAGCCAAACAAAAGCAACTAAAAAGGCTGGTAAAGGAAACCGTCCCAATAATCAAGCATTAACTGATGAAGATGTTGAACTACTATATAAATCAAAACACTAAACATGAATACACACCAACTGGGCTGCTAAATTTCCTCTTCTTTAATCTGGGCATCCAGTTCGCCCTTCGAACAAAAGAACACTATGACCTACAGTGGGGAGACATAAGAAGAGCACAGACATGAATGGAAACATCTTCCTCGAGTATTGTGAGCGCAGACAAAACCAGAACAGGGAGAACCGCGTGATGTCCCAATAAATCCCAATTTATAAAACACACAGAACCCAGAAAGAGACATCATTAAAACATACCACATCTATAAATCACAGAGGCCACCAGAAATGCTCAAACCTGATGCTCCCTTTACATAGCACCCAACAGCAACAAAAAGATTCATCTGGTTCCGTAACATGAATATAGGGATCAATAAACTAAGAACAATGATGCATACAATGAAAATGCACTCTGGTATACCTCACAGCAAAAGAATCACTAACCACAGCACAAGAAAGACCACCATACAACGCCTCGTAGATCACAACATCCCACCGACTGACGACAACAGATATCAGGCCACCGCAATCTACAGTCAATAAACAATTACTCCAGCTCTCTGAAAGAAAGCAGCATGAAATTAGTAACCTCTTAACTTACTCAGCTCATCAGGTCCCTTCCACTTCAAAATATTCACAGGAACAGCAACAGAGATCTCCACAGCTCAGTACCCAGCAAGAAGAAATGGTGTCTGGAAACATGCAGGCAATGTTTGGGACCGGCTGCATTTTCCACAGTCCTGTGACAATAAATATCTACAACTCCAACCAAAAACCTCAAAGCAGGAAGAGAATCAGAGTCATCGAAGATTCGGACACCTCCGATTAAGGTATTTTCTTGCTTTCAGACCACCCAAAACGCAAAACATTTAACTGTTTTTCTATCGACCTAACTTATCCAGTTAACACTTAACGATGATCCCTAACTCTCTCCCTTTCAATCCTAACCGCAGGTCAAACGAGAATACCATTCAACCAGGAAATAAACGAAGAATCTCCATACCGGACTTCTGGCCAGTTCTTTTATTGTTTAGTGAAATTTAATGTTATCTAAATGTTTATGTAAAACGTTTAACCACAATTCTATTCTCCTCACACAAATAAAACCTATTATCTGCAAAGGTAAGCACAGAGCTTTTTTCTAAAGAGTCCCTTCAATTATATAAAATAAACATGGGGAGAAGTGTTTAAAACTCGAATTTAACACACACCCTCGTTGTTGGATGGCATTCATAAACCCCGAGGGCGAAGTGCCATCCAACAACTCGGGTGTGTGTTAAATTCTCGTAACACACTTCTCCCCATACTTTATCCTATATATATATATAACTGGACCAACACCGATGGCATAACCTTCCATAAAACTTTATACAACTCACTAGATAAACCATCTGAACCAGGAGAAACATCAGTATGTAGGGAACTGATCACCATTTCTAACTCGTATACAGTAAAGGGTTTCACTAGTGAATCACTTTGGAAAACTGATATCTGGGGGAGCTTAGCCATCTGCAAAATATGCTCCATATGGGGTGAAGCCTCTACAGACAAACCAAAAGCAGTTGTCACATATTCTTCCAAGATATTCATAATACCCAGATTATCCTTGTGTTCCACCCCTTCTGAATCTAAAAGATTAGTAAACACCCATTTCTCTCATCTAAATAGACTAGCTAAACAGGGATTTATTTGTTCTGATTTACCCTGTGTCCCAAATGTTTGTTCTTTCTGCAGTGAAACAATTATGTTATACTGATGCTCTTTCATATCCTGCCTAGCTTGAGTAATACGTTCACTCAAATTTATTCCCTCAGTAACTTTATTTATTTATTAGATCATCGGTTTACAGACCTTTGAGTCAAAGACTCATTTACAAAGGCACCTCATCAAGACAGCAATACATCACAGCAAACAAAACAGTACAGTACATAACGCTTAGATTAAAAGAGCAACCAGTGTGTGTCAATAAAAAACCCAGCTCTTTCCTAAATTCCATATACTTGTCCCTTTTGGTATATGCACATTTTTCATTCAATGCCTGAAAAAAACAATTAAACAACATTTAAAATCCACCCACCAAAGACCTATATCCTCATACAATATCAACGTTGTCAATTTATCCAGTACAATAATATGTAACTCCATAAGAACTGAACTATCTTTTAACAAAGAAGCATTCAACCATCAAAAACCACTCCCAGCTACACGTCTGGGGGGGACTCAAACTGAATACCAATTAGAAAATGGTCCGATGTTTCTATTGGTACTACACACTGGGATTCCACATGCAAGGACCATTTTATAAAAATAAAATCAATCTGTGAAGATAACACCCCTTTAAAGAAAGTTGGCTTAGATGCCTGTGACCTACTAAATTGTGTATCCTGTAACACTGCTTGAATTAAAAGCTGTTTGAGAAAATTTTTATCACAATATTACTTCTCTGTAAGCTTTTTCTCTGAAAAATTAATATTAAAGTCCCTGCCAAAAAAATCTGCCAATTTGTATACAAATAAGGTTGAATTTTCTTAAGCAATTCAATTCTCAAGGCTTTCATTTGTGGATTATAAACATTCAACAATCTACACTGCAACTCTCTCATCACTATATCAAGTAAAAAAGGCCTGCCAGGTTCAACATCCACCATTCTGTGTACTACAACATTAGTAGTGGAAAAACAAAACCCCACTCCACTACATGGATCAGTTCCCGGAGACCAGTAAGATGCCCCCATCCCCAGTCTCTGGTGGCTTGTGTTATTTCCCCAACTGTATGCAGTCTAGTATCTTTTAAAAACAATACATCATACATCAGGGAATGTAAAATACCAAATGTAGTTAAACGTCTCTTAACAGCTTTTATACTATTCACATTCAAACTCACTATTTTAACAACCATTTACTCGTGGAGGTGGTTTTATAGGCTTCCCGCTAGATCTAGTTACCAGTTTTTGAAAGACAGGGAGACGGGCTTTTCGAACTGGTAAAACCTCCCCCCTGGTTCCCACTGTAGATACCTGAGTGTCACCAATACCCTCTACTTCCATGGGGTGTTCTTGTTCTACCTGTTCCCCCCAGGACGTAAAATGGGAAAATCTATTTGAGAGTGGCAAAGGAGAGAGAGGGAGACTTGTATCTACTCCCTTACTCCCACACTTCTTAGATACTAAAGAAAAGGCACCCTCCTCAGGAAACATCTCAGAAGGTCCAGCAGATTCTAATGGAGTATCCAAATCTGAGTATTCAAGGTGTAAACTACAAGGTGAACCCCAGGATAAAACACTCCGAGCCCTCAAAGGGGAACCCTGTGGAGTAACATAAGGGGTATCTTTTCACTCAAATCCCACTACTGGGAGCTGAGTCACTACCCCGGCTGTTGTCAACTGGGGAACTACAGGTTGTACTGAAGATGGAACCAAACAGGCCAAGTTCTACTACCCAGAACTCCCATTGCACCTCTACCTCTGCATCGTCCTCGTAACCCATTATCTGCCTCAAAACTAGAGCGTGCAATAAAGGGAAGCTGTGCCTTGCTCAAAAAAAATTATTGATCAGAAGCCTCATCCCCATCATGGGTTGCCCACGGACACTCCCCATAAGAATGTGCTGAATCACCACATAAGTTGCAAACCAGAGGAGCTTCACAATTAGCAGCCGTGTGACCCAGGACCCCACACACAAAACACTTTACCCTGTCACAATCACTATTTAAATGTGTAAGAGAACCACATTTGTAACAGCTTTTAGGCTGTCCAGCATAGAAAATAATACCTCTGTCTCGGCCTAAAAAAAGAACTTGGTAAATGCTGAATACCAGAATCCATATGGTTGAGCTATACTCGAAAGGTCCAGCCCCCCGGTCCAAAACCCATTGTCATCCATTATTGGTTTTGGATGATCAAATAATAATAAGAAGAAGAATCAGCATTTATACAGTACTTTTCATACACAGTATCCCAAAGTGCTTTGCAAGCAATGCCAGACTGGTGGTGAAGTGACTGAATATGTGGTGGCAGCCATATCGCACATCATCACCCACACACAGCCTGGATAATTGCATGATCCGGTTTATGGGAAGGGGAATGTTAGCTAGGACACGGGAATGTTCCCTGCTCTTTGCAAAGAGTGCTCTGGGTTCTTTTACTTCCACCTGGACACCCACCAGGACAACACCAGGATGGGCAGAAGGGACCTTGGTTTAACATCTCATCCGAAGGACGGCATACCCCAGCAGTACAGCACCCCCCAATACCGCACTCGGATGCCAGCGATTTTTAGGTGCAAGTCCAATCCCGGTGTGGGAAGAGAACCCACAACCTTCTGGTCCAGAGGCTGAAGTGCTACCAACTGAGCCACACTGACACAAATAAGGTACATCGTTGTTCCAACCAATATATTTGCAACATTAACTCCTTCATATCAGAATAAAACTGCAACTGTCTTACTAGTAGGCTTTGTGATTGGTATGACCAAAAAGTCTCGCCACATCTCTGAATCTTTAACCTCATAATAAAGTTTCCAAAATTTGTCTAATAAAATCATAGTGCAAAAACTTATATCATAATTATCATCTCCAGGGGAATTAATAAACGTCTGTTGGTGAAAAATCTAAACTATCTATTAATAAAGTTTTCCCCAACCCATTGTCTGTCAGGGACTACAGGGACTTTACCCTTGTATCTTAATCAGGCCAAATATTGGTGTTTTGCCACCTCTGCTGTTTTTTTAAACAGTCCCGCATACGTCTTCTTAGCAGAGGTCCCACTCTGAGGATCATCAATACCCTCCTCAGCCTGTTGCCTATCAGGAATATCCTGTGAAAAAGCAGCCTATGATCCCTTCTGCTGTGTCTGTTCTCCGATTCCAGTTTGTAGTGGGCCAGCACTCACCACCGGACACTCCACACCCTGTTCCTTAACTACGTCATCCACAAGAATGGCGTCTGTCACAGCATCAAATCCAGCTGCCTCTCCCTCACCCTGCGCATCTTCAGTAAGGGCAAAGTGAGTCTTTGAAAAATTAGAATCAGACAAATCCACAGACTCCACAGTCTCATTAGTTTGTTGCAAAGAAAGATCGCCTGGGGAACCTGGAAGCGGAATCACTGGATCAGGTATCCAAATATCATTTTTTAAGATCTAACCCACTCTTTTTCAACACATTACCCGCAGACCATGTTACACCATCTACATCAGATTCTACTGACATAGGATAAATTACCTGTTGGTCCTCTCGCTGCACCGATGTAGGTGAATGTTAATTCTGTCATTGAACCAGAAGGCAATCTTTTATTCCCTGTTGATAAGGGACTTGCCAGTGACCTTTTCCTTTTTTTTTCTTCCTCCAATCTTTTCTGACATAACCCAAAGTCACGTTGACCCAGAAAATAAGTTCCAAAAGCTGAGTTTTTTTCAAATCTAATTATTTCTGTAACAAATCTTCTTCTGTCATCTCAAAAACATTTTGTTCAGGAACCAAACTATGTTCCCCTAACTCTGGAGCAATATCTTGGTCCAAAATCAGCACACTTCCCTCATATGCTGTAGGCATCTCCTCCAAGAGCTCCAGAGCTCCAGGTAAAGAACCTCCTTCATCAGCAGTCTCAGCTGAAATGGGGACCTCCATCCTTCTGCAGCACAACAGCGCCCCCACTAAAAGAGTAGGGGAATTTTTTATTAGTAAATAATATAACAAAGTGAACAAATCATAATACATTTCAAAAGACAAAAGAAAAAACTTCTTACATTTCTTATTAATATAAATATTTCAGTGTTATGCGTTTTGTTATGGCTTTGAAAAAACTAAACAAACCCTTTAATCCTCTGCTCTTGCTTTCTAGCCTCGAATTTCCTCGTAGAAGATCACAGTACTATCTCTTGTTACCGCCTTCAAATAATATCAAAGGAAGAGCCCTTCACTAGTATTCTACTAAAGGTGGAGCCATTGATTGTTTTAATTTTTTATACAAAGTTGCAACTTCTTTTGTGATTCTTTCAATTAACACATTCAAAATGTTATTTTTTTGCTGCAGTACAAACAGACATCTATTCTTCTAAATACACCACTTTATTATGGCACATATTACTCTAAGAGTTCCTGGATACATGTTCCTCCATTCTGAGTTAAAACTTCCCATATACAAGTTCATTATATGTCATCTTTGCAAACACTGGTGTTGCCCATTTTGGGGCTAACCTTGACCACATTTGAGTTATGTAAGGGCAGTCAAAAAACAAGTGTTGCATTGTTTCAATCTGTGGTATACATGATTCTCTAATACAAATCCTTTATTCTATTTTTTTATGAGCATGGTTCCCCCTAACATTCAATTTTCCATAACAGCACGTCCATCCTGTATCCCATATTTTCTGCTGTACCCCTTTTTTTCTATTACTTGCTTCACTAAATTTTGTTCTTCTATATAGGGTGGACAATTAAAGCACGGTTCTGTTACAAAATTATTATTCTTATTTTGAAGTTGATCCAGTTGTGGAACTATGTGCTATTGTTTGATTCTTTTATAAACTTCAATCAGATATGGAGGTGTCCCTGGTGGAATAGTCTTGAAAGCTGACCACTTTGGAGCCCTCCATTTGTTTATGAAGTAACCCATTCTGCCATTAAGACTTTCAGTCCATGTCTCTTGGTGTCCTGCCAGGCTGGGAAATACAGTATATTAGCATGAACAAATATTGAAAAGAAAAAAGCTACTGTATTTAACATATTTAGACCCCACTTGTTAATTGGCCAGTAAGTTACTGACCTTTTCACTGGGTTTAGACACCTGCCCCACAGGAGCTGAAAACTTATATTATACATTCTGGTCTCCAAACTGAAAGGAAGAGGAAAAATATAACTCAGATTTAAAAATATAGGGACAATAAACATTTTTAACATAAATATTCTTTTCTGTCGTGCCATAGAATATCCTTTTCATTTATTTACTTTTTCCTCTGCTATAATCATTTTGTTCATCCAGTTTTTTCTGCCACTCCCATACCCCCGAATTGAATACCTAGAATAACAATATTGTCTGTATTTATTTTAATTCCCCCAATCTCAGATTTTTGAAACTGTACCTGTACATTAACTGATGTGCCAATGCTTTTTTTCCTTATTCAGAGATTATCCTGATATGTGTGAAAAGGATTTTATGATGTCCAAGGCCCGCAGTCCTGACCTATGATCTGCAACTAGGAGACATAAATCATCTGCATATGCAATGGCACTTGGAAAAATGATTCCATCTGCATTAGTTATATGCAAGGCTCGAAATATTTTTTTTTGAGATGCCTGTCCATGGGACAGGTGGGATGCAAATGTTGCTTGTCCCACAAAAGTTTCACCTGTCCACACCTTTTTGTCCCCCAGAGCCCTGAACATGGCTGTTTTCAGCAGCACACAGGCTGTAGTCATTTATATCTCCTCTCTTGCTGGGACACTGCTACCCTGCCCTCCTTTTTCTTCTTTTATTACTTGATTTATTTGATTTTTGTCCCTCTCCCAGAGCCCTGAAAAGGAATGTTTTCAGCAGCACTCTCAGGCTGTAGTCTCTCTCTCCTATTCCCTCCCTTAATGGGACACTGTTGCCCTAGCCCCTCTCTTGATGGAACACTGCTACCCTATCCCCTTCCTTGATGGGACACTGCTGCCCTGCCCTCTTTTTTCTTCTTTTACTACTTGATTTATTTAATTTTTTTCCCTCTCCCAGAGCCCTGAAAAAGGCTCTTTGCAGCAGCACTGTCTGGTTGTAGTCTCTGCTGCCCCTCTTGCTGGGACACTGTTGTCCTGCCTTCCTTTTTCTTATTCTACTTAATTTTTAAATGTCTGTCCCTCTCCCACAGTCCTACAATTGTCTGCAACAACAAGCAAATCCTCTTCTCCTGTACAACCTGGCACAGGCTCTCTTCATTCCCCCCCCCCCATTTGCTTGGACACTGACTGTCTGCCTGCAGTACTGCCTGCTTTTTCTTTCTTACTTAAAATGGCTGTTTAGTTTGTTTTTTTGTCTCACACTGCTGCTCCTCAGATGCCTCAAAATTAAATGAAATGAGGAATGCAGCAGCATGGGCGAGAGAGAAGTTAGTGGCACATGCACATTTACCACTGCCAGCCCATTTCAGTTGCATTTCCCTACCTTGGCAGATAGGAAGACTGACCATTGAGCCCACCGGCACCAGTCAACATACTGCGACTCTGCCATCCAGTCCATCACAAGATTGGGCTAGAGTCTAACTTCGGCGACCACATGACGTCACAATGTGCATGTCGTGCGTGACGTTCACCCCGTTCTCTACCCCAGGCCTGACGTGATTCACAACCTGCTTCCTGGGTCCTAGTGCCCATCAGAGTTTGATTAATGTATGAAACCATCTGCCTGTCCCGGGGACAGGCACAGTGAAAGAAACGGCTGTCTCATTTTAAAATGGGCTGTCCAAGACAGGCGGACAGACGATTATTTCGAGCCCTGGTTATATGTCTAATTTCCTTATCATTGTTTATTTTTCCTAGTAATGGATTGACTGCAGATACATACAGGAGGGGACTGAGGGGTCACCCCTGCCTCACTCCTCTCTTTATTAAAATGTGAGAGCCTTTTTGTCTATTAACCATTGGGGTCATGTAGGCATTTTTGTACAAGTTTTTAATCCATTCAATAAAAATCTGAGGAAGTCCATACTGTTTTAGCACTTCAAACAAATATCTGTGGGGCACTCGATCAAATGCTTTAGATTGATCTAAGCTTATCACATAATCACCAGCATCTTGACTATCAAAAATTTCCTTTAAAAGTTTAAAATTATTTAGTATAGATCTTTGTGGGACTGCAAAGAGTAGGGGGAATTTTATTGATAAATAAACATACACCATAACTCAAAAAAAAACAAATTCACAGTAATATCATAATACAATCAAAAACAGAGATCTTTTATATAAACTCAAAAAGATTATAGAATAAATATTCTTAGTGTGAAAATCAAGCAGACACCTTCATTTAAACTTAATTATATGTGGAAATCCTTTCCACCATTTTATTACTTTACTTGAATTATATAGTTGAATATCTTTGAGATATACCGTATACATTTCTCTGGCAACCATTTGACAAAACCCTTCATATAATACTCTTTCTTGAAAAATAACACATTGACACCTCACCTGCCATAAAAAGAACCGCAAACATCCAAAAAATACTCCTAAAGTATTCTTGCTAAGATGGGCCATGCTTGGGGAATACATTCATATAACCAGAATATCATAATTCATATATTTTAGCCATGACAAATTCCATTTCTTGGCAGCATATTTCCATAATTGTGTTACATAAGAGCAGTGTAGAAAAAAATGCTCCATAGTTTCTTCTTGATTAATGCAATCTGGATAAGGACAATTCCTTTCTTCTTTCGCTTTGTATTTAGCTGTGCCTCTTACGTTTAATCTCCCATGCATTATTAACCATTGTGTTTCCCACATAAAAGCAGGCATCCTAACATTATTCAACTGGTCCAGTATATAGGTGTTTTGTACTGTGCGGCAATTTTAAAAACTAGGTTCAGTAGGGTAAATTAAATTCATAATCACTTTGTATAAGGTATTTACTGAGTTAGAAACAATGATTTGTTTAGAAATTTTCCACTTGTACAGTTTTTGAATTGCAGGTTTGAAATATACTGGAGTATGCATATGGGGATTTAGTTTAGGGGCCAAATTAACCCAGGATTTAAAATATCAACATAGTACTAACAATGTCCAATTACCTTCTCTTCTCTCTGGTCTCAGAAGTATTTTTTTTATAGATTGAATAAAGAAAAGGGAGTGAAAAAAGAGTATGGGGTCAATCATACCTAACCCTCTTTTTGTGATGTCTGGATAAGTAAAACATCTCTTAACTGAATTTAATCTATTACCCCACAGTAGCTGGAAAAAAACTACTATAAAGTCTGGTCTCATACTGTGTTGGTAGAGGGAAGAGCATAGACACATATTGCAAACAGGCAATAATAAACTGTTTAATGATTTGAATGCGTTTAGCTTTAGAGAATTTATAATTTTTCCATCTGGAAACTTTAAGCTCTACTTTAACCAATGCTGTTTCCCAATTTCTTTCAGGAAGGTTTTGAGGGCCGAACATGATATCTAATATACTTAAGGGTTCTGGGGATATCAGAATATTATTACACAGAAATGCCTGATGACTTCCTGCCCCATAATCAAACCCCTTGTTTTGAGTAGATTAATTTTGGCATTAGACACAGCTGCAAATAAATTAAATTCAACTAGAAAGTTCTGCAGATATTCATAATTACTAAAAAATAAACACACATAATCTGCATATGCTTGTATACGTAGATGAGAACAAGGATGTTCTCTACCAGTCCCTATCCACTTAGGTGATAATGTCAGAGATCGAATAAGTGGTTCTAAGGACAAAACATACAACTGGGGACTTAGTGGACATCCCTGATGAACTCCTGTTTTTAGAGTAAACCCCTTAGTTTTAACTCCTTTAATAAAGGGAAACATTGTAGTAGAGGTACATAAGAATTTGATAATATTGACCATCCCTTGTGGAAATCCAAAAAAACTTAAGACCTGAAATAAGTAAGTGTGATCAACCCCATCGAATGCCTTCTCAAGGTCAGCCAATATTAAATAACCAGTTTTACCTTCTAGTGAAAGATACTCTATAACGTCTCTAATAATCATAAGGGCCGATTGTATTCATCTATTAGGATTACTACAATATTGGAAGGGTGAAATTATTTTTTCTACATAAATTTTCATTCTGTTATTTAATAACATTGTAAATATTTTATAGTCAGAATTCAGAATTGTTATGGGTCTCCAATTTCTTATATCCCCCTTATCTCCTGTTTTATAAATGTGTATAATTAAGCCATCTGTAAACTTTGAAGGCACACCTTTACCCATCTTAATGTATTGAAAAACTAATAATAAACAAGCCGAAAATTATTGTTTAAAAGCTTTGTATAATGAATAAGGAAGTCCGTCTATACCTGGGGAAACTCCATCTTTCAGATTCTGTGTTATGCTTTCAATATCTGATTCTAAAAAGGGATCCAGGAGATTATTAGCTTTGTTTGGTAAGGAAGGACAGGTAATTGAGTCTAAATAATCTCTGATATTTTCTAGCCGAATAACAGAAGAAGGGTTCAATGATTCATAATGGGATAATATAATACAATTAATTTCCATCTCTGATACTACTTTCTTACCCTCTGATACTAGGAATTCCATATGAGTAGCTTCTTTTAAATTTCCACACATTTTGAATGGGTCTCCTATTTTTAATTTTTGATTATTATTAGAAAACAGGGCTTGTAACATTCTTGTCCTATCATATTGAACTTGCTTCATTTTGAATTTAATATTCCCTATTTGATCTGAGTAATCATACCTGGAGGTATTAGCATTTGATACTAGATACTGTAATTGCTGTCTTAGCTTTAAGTATGTAAAAAAAATATTTGTTTTTTGAGAGGAACCATATTTCTTAAACCATCTACTTAAGTTTGTTTTAGTTTCCATCCACCATTCACCCATATCAGAATATAAAAAGACTACCGATAGTCTAGCTTTCAAAAGTTGTAACACTGAGTATTGCACAAAACTGTTACTAAGGATAGAAGTGTTTAGTTCCCATCTAAGAGTTCTTTTAGGCACTGAAGTTGAAATACCAAATGAATAAATTAAAAATAAGTGATCTGAGAATTCAACTGGCATTATTTGAAATTTTCCAGAAGGGATTCCAGCAGAGATAAATAATCAATAGTGGTTTTAAACTTCCCTTTCATGTAAGTGAAACTAGGCCTGGAAAACCTATAGTGAAAACAATTAGTGAGCCGTGCAGTTTTTATTATTGTTTCTAATGAATGTGAATCACAATAATTTTTTTTATTGGTGTGCCCTTTTTCTACCAGGCTACAGTTGAAATCACCTCCCCAGAAAGTTAGTCAAGAAGTGATTAAATATGGTTGAACAGCTTTAATGCAATTAATTCTTTCTGATTTTGTTTGAGGGTTATATATGTTAATGAATCTACAGTCCCAATTATCCCATCTTCCATCCAAAATTAGTACCCTTCCTGGAATTAGATCTATCAATTTATCCAATGAAAAAGGAAAGGAATTGAACAAAATGCCCACTCCGTCTGCACTATCCCCTTCAAAAGACCAATATGAGGGCCCCCATGGCCAGTCTCTTTTAAAAGTAGTAATCTGCACTAAGGAGAACATCCATGTTTCTTGCAAAAAACAGACAGAGATTTTATTATCATGAACTGTCTGAAACAGTGCTTGTCATATGATATTATTCAGAATACTACGAGCATTCAAAGACCCCCATTTGTGTGCTACCATGTTTGTCGGATTAGGCCTAACACACTATTTATTTTTTTAATTTTTTCCCCTTGTATTCTTCTGCTGTTAAACCACCAGTTTCTGGCACCGATTTCTGAGAATCAGAGTCCACAATATCCATTTCTGAATTGCCCCAGTTAGTAAATAATGCTGCATAGGAATACTGCGTCTCAATACTTGTAGTAGAGGGAGAGGATTTTGGTCTCTGATTCTGAGCGGATCTCCTCAGTGGCAAAGGAGAAAGTGGAATATGTCCAATAGGGGGATCTTCAGATTTTTCAGGTTCTCTATAGCAGACAGGTACTAGAGTCTCTGGTTTAAGAAGACACTCTTTCAATTCTCCTTTATTTCCCTCCTGGTCAGTTTTTTTACTCAAAGTAACTACCTCAACTGAATCTATTTTTTTGGGGGGGGGAGGTTTAGTACATTGTGTGCCGCTTATAACTTCCTGCTGTTGGACAGCAGCCATACCTTCAGGGGCCTTCTCCTGTTTAGAAGAGGCATCCTGGGCCAGCTGAATCAAGAAATCTGGGTTAATGCAGGAAGCTTTATTCTTTGCAGCCCAGGGGCATTCTCAGAAAACATGGCCGAACCCTTCACAAAGGTCGCATTTAGTATGATTCGCGCATTGCATAGTTACATGACCTATTTCCCCACAATTATCACACCTTGGTTGGTCGCAGATACTTGATAAGTGAGTTCTAGATCCACATTTGTAACATGCTCTTGGCTGACTCCCATAGAAAGATACCCCCCATCCCTGCCTAACAGGAAGGAATTGGGGATATGCTCTATCCCTGTGTCAGATTGTCTTAATTTAACTTTGTACTTCCACCCTCCAGTCCAAAATTGTTCTGCATCTAGAACTGGTTCAGGTTCACTCAATATCTCACACTTCTGTCCCAGCCAGTAAGTTATGTCCTCCACATGGACTCCCTAATTTCTAAACATAACTGTAATGAATTTGATCAGGGGTTTTATAAGAGGAATCACTAAAAAGGGAATCCATGTGGGGGAAAATTTAACCTGATTATAGCATTCCCAGAAGAGGTCTAAAGCATAAGATGCTCTAAAGCTAATGTCATAATTATCTTCCCCTGAAATATTGATGAACGTGAAGACATCTCTTGGGGAAAAATGGAGGTATTCTTTTATTAAACATTTTCCTACATAATGCCTATCAGTATGTTCAGTTAATCCCCCTTTATAGCGAATGCCCACCGCATTTGTCCTTGGTCCAGCTTCCCTTTTTGAATGTGCAAAAAGATCTGACATTAAGGGTTTCTGTAGACCTAAAGAGGAAGGCACACTACTACTTTCACTAGGGCCTACCTTTATGCTAAGCTGATCTTGCTCATACTCCAGTTCTTTAGCATCATTTTTGTTTACAACAGATTTTGATACAACATTAAGTCCCCCTGTTTTACCTTCAGGTATACTAACTTCTGAAGCAGTTTCTATAATGACCATATCATTAGTTTTTGGTTTCCAGTCCGGAGTAGAATTTTTTAAATTAAAGGAGGGATCCCAAAATGGATCTGGAGCCCAAGATCCTGAGGCTGTCATCTCCCAGCCCGCCTCTAGGATCGCTTTTTGTTGTGACCAGGTTTCATCGTGGAGTGGTGAATTAACAAGTCTATTTTGATCTACGCTTGGTTCTACTCCTATATCCGGGTTCTGTGACTTTCCATCATCTGGATTCCCGACAGTAAAAGTATCCGAGTTATTTTTAGAAGTGTTGTCTCATCGAGGAAAACAAAATTCAGTCACCCCCAATTGTTACGCTCCTTCCTTTTGATAAATGACAGGGCTGTCAGCTACTAGGGGCTGATCTCGTTTTTCTGGCATTTTAAATACAAAGCTGGCTTCTTTTGTTAATTTCCACTGTCCACCAAAAGACTTGCTGTTTGCGAGCTGAGGTTTGTTAGAGCCTTTTATCTGACTTTCAGCTTTTCATTGAGAGACATTGTTCTGAGGAATGACGCTCGTAGTTGATAAGGGCTTTAGGCACTCGTTTCCTTTTGCGATAATCCTGCCAGCTTTACTACCAATCTTCATGCTGATTTCAGTAGCTTTTGATGAGTCAGAAACGTTAGACTCTCCCTCTGATCTTGAGTTCACCTTAGGCTTTTGACTACCCTTGTTGCTGTCAGTATCAACTCCTGGGATGTCATTTTTATCAGCTGTTAAGTTTGTGCTATGAGGGATTGTTACATTCTGAAAGATTTTTTCTTGTGAAGATAACAAAAGGATTTCAGGCTCAATAGCTAAAGCATCTTCTCCTTTAACATCAAAATGATTCTGGAAAATATAACGCTCACTGTTTTAATGATAGTCCTCTGAAAATCCAATTGCATCATGATAAACCTCTTCTTGATCAGTTTCAAATTCACCAACTTGATCGGCATCTGCATGCAATGCAGTGGAAGGTGAGTACTTCCCTTCCACCAAACACACAACCTCCTCCTCTGACTTCTCTACCAAAGTGGCCATCATGCTCACTGATAGCCCATCCACCTACAGGACAGTAGGGGAATTCCCCCCAGTGTCCTGGCCAAATTTCTCCTATTCACTAAAAATACCACCAACAGCTTAATCTGGTTCAATTTCAGTTGCTTACCATCTGTATCCCCCCTCCCCCAAGTTGCCCCTGAAAAAGGGACTTCTAGGCCCAGTGGGTTTACTGGGTCAACAAAATTAAATAAATAAATAAATGAGTAGCAGGCCTGAGGCCCAAGTTATTCAGATGAATCAGACAGTCCATGGCAGTAGCAATGGTCACACTGCCTGGATGAATATCCCTCTGAAAACTACCAAATAGTGAATCTTTTCCATTTGGAATTGTAAGTCTTTCTAGTAGAAGGTTTCCTAGAGATTGTGAGAATATCAATAACCCCCTTGAAAGAGATGCAATCCTGCATACTCTAACTCTTCAAGAGCCAATCTTTGAGTTTGAGAGGTTGGAGATTGGGGTACCAAATTCTTCTCTGAGAGGAGGTTGGGAGAACATGCCTTCTGGGAAGAAACAGGGGAAGTGTTACTGAAAGAGTTAACAGTAGTGGATACCAGGGTTGTCTGGCCCAGTCTGGGGCCACCAGAATCACTGCGCAGAGCTGAGACCTGATTTTGATCAGTACTCTGAAAATTAGTGGAAAAAGGGAAAGGCATAAAGAAACTTGCCTGTCCAGTCCAACGGGAGAGTACCTAGAGGTACAGACCCCAGGACTGGGGGCCTGCAACAGAACAGAGGAGGCTGATGATTGTCGCTGGTTGCAAAGAAATCAATCTCTGGAGTGCCCCCACCTCCTGAAAATGACTTGAAGAACATGCTGGTTTAGAGTCCATTCATGGTGACCCTGTGAAATCCTGCTCAGGGCATCTGCCACCACATTGTCTTTCCCTGGGAGATGCACTGCTGCCAGGGAAGTCTGAAGAGAGTAAGTCAATGACCATACCTTCATGGCTTCTATGCACAAGACTGTGGACTGAGTGCCCCTTGTTTGTTTATATACCACATGGTGGTGGTATTCTGTACTGATCTGCACCATCTTTCTCTGCACTGACTCTGATAATGCTTGAAGGGCTAGAAAAACTGCTCTGAGTTCCAGAAGATTGATATGAAGGAGAGACTCCTGTTGCGACCAAGTGCCCTGTGCAGTAAGGTCTCCTAGATGGGCTCCCCAGCCTAGGAGGGAAGCATCTGTGGTGAGAACAACTGAGGGTGTCTGGTGCAGAAAAGGGACACCCTGCCTGAGATTGTCCTCCTCCAACCACCACTGGAGAGCCTGGACAAGGGTCCGGGACACTGGAACCAACTTGGTGACAGGGTCCTTCCTCTGTGACTAGAAGGACCTGAGGTGGAACTTAATGTCCCTCATCTGAAACTTGGCTCCTAGGACCACTGCAGCAGAAGCTGCCATGTGGCCTAGAAGTTGCAGGAAATGTCTGGCTGGGTGAGAAACCAAGGGTTTGAAAGAGGAAGCCACATCTGTAAGAGCCTTTACCCCTGAGAGAGGCAGGAAGGCCTTTTCTTGAATGGTATCCAATTCTACCCCTATAAAAGTGAGAAGTTGAAGAGGTTCTAGAACTGATTTGGTCAAATTGAGGAGAAATCCTGGATAACCCAGAAGCCTCTGGGCAGCAGCCAGAGCTGACTCGACTTGGTCTGGTGACTGGCCTACAATGAGCCAATCATCTAGTAAGGAAACACTGAGATGCCCTGCCTTCTGAGGAAGGCTACCACCACTGCCAGATATTTGAACACCCTGGGTGCAGATGTGAGGCTGAAGGGCATAGCTCTGAACTGGTAATGGCCTGAAGGTAACTCAAACCTGAGGTACTTTCTGTGGGAGCACCTGATAGGAATGTGGAAATAGGCATCCTTGAGGTCTAGGGAGGCTAGCCAGTCTCCCGGCCTCAGAGAGGGAAGAATGAGTCCCAGAGTCACCATTTTGAATTTTGGTTTTGTGATATGTTTGTTCAGGTATCTTAGGTCTAGCATGGGTCACCACTCCCCTGTCTTTTTGGGGGTAAGGAAGTATCTTGAATACAAGTCTTTCCCTCTGTGTGGAAGAGGTACTTGATCCACAGCCTTTATGAGCAACAACTGAGAAACCTCTGCCTCTAAAACAAGTGTTTCCAGTGGAGGGGCAGGTTTGAAACACCTTGTTCTGATTTTGGGAAGTCTTTTGAAACTGAGAGCAAGCCCCAGACTTACCACTTCCAGAACCCACCTGTCTGAAGTGACAGACTTCCAGGCCTGGAAGAAATAAGCCAACCTGCCCCCCACTGGAAGTGAGGAGGAGACCAGGACTGACACATCAGGGTGTCTGTTTGGCAGGAGCCCTAGACTGAGAAGAGGATGCAGCCCTGCTCATCCCAATTCTGCCTCTCCCTCTGAAAAAAAACCTCCGCTGGAAAGAAGAGGAAGCCTGGGCTTGGTAAAAAGGCCCCTGAAAAATCCTGCCCCTGCCAGCCCTAGACTGCTGCTTTTGAGGAGTGGCCTGCTTCTCTTTGGCCACTGCACCTCTGTAGGTGGTCATATTCTCATCCATCTTTTTCATGTAAGTCTCTGTTTGCTCCCCAAACAGAGAGTTGTCTGTGACAGGGAAATCTATGGCCTTAGCCCGGGTATCCTGTGAGACGGTAGTATATCTGAGCCAAGCAAACCTCCGCAAGGAGACAGATGTAGCCATGATTCTTGATGCCACATCACTGGAGTCCACAGCAGCATGAAATTGTACTTTGGATGCCTCCATACCATCTGCAGCCACCGCCTCCAGCTCCTTGGCCAGCTGGTGAGAAGCAGTTTTAGCTAGCTCCAGAACTGTATCCCATCTAGATTTCTGGTACCTAGCAGCATAGGCCATATAAAAAGCCTGTCTGAGTCCCAAGGAGAATGCCAAGTACTGTTTCTTTGCCATGGCATCCACCTTCCTGGAATCCTTATCTGGGGGGAGAGAAATCAAGGGGATGTTAGCCTTGTCATAGGCTGCAACCTGCACCACCCCAACATGACTGCAGTGAGAATAAAGAAATTCTGTACCAGAACTTGATAGCATGTACCTCTTGTCCATTCCCTTGTCCACAGGAGGTATGGAAGAAGGCATCTGAAGTAATTTTTTAGTCTGTTTCCCCAAATATTTCTGTAGGGGAATAGACAGTCTCTTTGACTCTGGGACATCCATCATCTCAACATAGTCAGGTTCTTCTGTTTCCTCCACAGCTTCCACTGCTGGTAGCTGGAGAGTCTCTGCCACCTTTTTGTAAAATAAAAAGTGTGAAGGGGACTCAGAAAGCCTGGGATGGGAAATATTAGAAGGCCTGACTGGGGAGATGTCAGGCTCTACTGGCTTATCTAGGTCTTCATACTCATCTTCATCGTCATCCTCAGCCTCAGGATCCCCCTCCCAATCCAACTCATAAAACTCCTCCGATTCATATTCTGAAGAAGCTTGGACCAACCGAACCGATCACCTGCCAGGCGGTGTCGGTTCGGTCGAAACCAGGCGGAGCGATTGTACTATACTTATCATTCTCGCAATCTCTTCCGTGGTTGGGATCTGAGGAGCAGGATCTGAACCGGTTGATTTCTTTTTCTTTTTCAACGGAACCGGTCCTTCTGAATCCGACTTCCTTTTGCCCAAGGAGGTATTGCCCTGGATAGAAGGGACCGAACTGGGCTGGCCATCCGGGTCAGAAGATTTTGAGGCCTCTCTTTCCCTAAGCCAAGCTAATCTTTTTTCTAAAGTGGCTTTAGGGAAATTAGCACATATCTGGCAGTCTGTTTTGAGGTGGACAGACCCCAGACAATAAACACAGATGAGGTGGGGATCAGCTTTAGCAAAAGCCTCCCCACACTCGGTACAGTGTTGAAACCAAGTGGGACCAGTTTTTTTCTTGGGTTTCTCAGACATTGCCTTTTCTCACAAAAAATTACCCTTAACAACTTTTACACCAGGTAATACAAAACTTTTCGGTCACCAACCACTTCAAGGTTTGCGTAAAAAAAGGAATAAAACGCCATTTTTTTTTAGACCAAAAAGTACCGGCCCACACTCTTTAGTACACAGAAACAAGTTTTAGGACAGAATTTCAGTTCCCAACCGGACCGACCAGTAAAGAATCGAATAAAAACTATTTCTGTCACTATCTACCGCTAACTACACTACCTGTACTGAAGACAGAAATTTGATGACCAAAAAATAAGAAAGCGGTAGAAATAAACCAAATGAATAAGTATACCAAACAGAAGCAGCAAGGAGAAATTCTCTGGAGTGTCTTATCAGTTAGGCGGAGTAAAGAATCTGATAGTTACATTAGAATGTACCAGTGACAGAGGTTTGAAACCCAAGCTCAAGCGCAGCGTTCTATACTTCTGCATAGAGTTAACTCTTTCCTCTCTGGAGCAGTTCAAGTGCTGGAGCTAACTGCATATAGTCAGAATACAGCAAGGCTTCATGTTGTTTGAATCATGTTTCCATAACACTTACACTTGTACAGTAAGTGCCAACACCCTACAAGTTAGTAGTCATATATATATATATATATATATATATATATATACTGTATATGTAACATAAGGTTTGTCTAAGATGCACAGTGGGAGGTCAGTTAGAGTGTGAAGACCTCATATAACGACATCATGACGCGTGTCATGCCCCAGAACACAGGAAAAACAGCTCCCTGCACTCCAGGAAGATGGAGTGTCCAGCACAGATCCCAGTCTTCTACCAGCCCCAGTGTCCCGAAGAAACAAAAATGTTCAGGGTGTATTGGCCCCACCTCATCCTCGCCTTGGGGGAACAGCCAAGGCTACTTGGGGGAGCATGGTGAGCCAGGTAAAAGGGGAACAGATGGGACTTCCAGTGACGTCATCCAGCCAATGGCAGCCTAAAATGACAGCTCTCCCTCTCGGCTCTGATAAAACCTCACAATCAGCCTTAACAACTTTAAATCATAAAACTTTAAATAACAGGCAAGACATTGCATTAAGTAAAGATCAGGGGGTGGCAATAAGTTTTTAGTTTTGGAGCACTAAGGTGAGAAATCTGACTTTGACTGTTCTGACTCTGAGACCTCAGAAATTTATCGAGCATCCACGCATTCTTCATGGGTGAAAGTCACGGCATCATCTACAAAATCGAAGTCCTGTTCCAAAAAAAAAAGAAAACCACAATGGATACAAAAATGTATAAAATACTTTTGGAGCTCACAGAGTTTAAATCGGCATTTCACACATTCAAGGAATCCCTAAATTCATTCCACACAGATTTCACTACACTGGAGGAATGAGTCGGCACCATAGAAGAGGCACCAAAGTAACAAGATACCTCCTTTACTAAAATACAGAATACCCTCTAACAAGTCATCAAAGGCTGCCAACTCACAATGAACAGTCAGGAAGACTCTGAAAATAGACACCAAAGGAGGAACATAAGAATATACTTGGTACCGGAGAATAGCGAAGGAACAGACATTGTAGATTCTGTGGATACTTTATTGCGCACTTCTTTGACTTTGGACTCAGACTTCCAACTGGAAATCATTGAGGGCCCATCGGGTGCTGGGTGCTAAGCCCACTAACCCTAATGCTTGACCTAGATCCATCACAGTGCGCTTCCTGAGATTCCAAACTAAAGAGCTGGTTTTGAAGAAGGCCTGGGCCCAGGGAAAGATCTTCTACAGAACCACCAGGGTGTTTCTGGACAATGATTATGCACCAACAACCATGCAATGTTGTTGAGAATACATACTCCTCTTCACAGTGCTTCACCAGAACAAATTGAAATTTAGGACCCCACGTCTGACTCGGTGATCCAGTATCTAAATGGCCAACAGAACTATGTGTAACCCCTAGATGGCGCTATCCCAGGGGCTACTACCCCTGCCTGATTTGCCACTAACAGGTTGAGGGGCCTGGATCCAATGGCGGGTGCCTCCACCCAGAGGTCAGGGTTTGCAATAGTTAAACTAACTTGGTCACAGCCCTCTGGGACACTGCAACCCCCCTTTCTTCCCACTAGTGGCCCACACAATATATCAGAATTACCTTCACAGTATACACTTACCCCAGGTCTGGTTCGGCACTGGGACCTCCTGTGAAATGAGATACAGTGCAACAATCACAGTACAGTACTTAACATAGACAAATACCCCAGGCAGTATAACTTTGCTGAAACAAGCAGCTCTGATTTATTTAGGGGGATATAACAAGGACAGGGGGAAATCAGGTCAATCAGCTTATCACTCCAATAATCTACCCATGGCTCTGTGCACAGGCCTATCCCCATCAGTTACTGTCCCTGGGTACCCAAGCCCTAGTGGCTAGTCCAAACCGTGGCAGCTGGTAGGGGCCCTTTCACACAGATAAAAGGAGAATTAAACAGTCAGCAGTACAGTAATTCCATTTGGATTTAATGTGGCAATTCAACAGGAAGCGACCCTGAATTAGTACTCCGACCTCCAAATAAGATAGGGTCCTTCAATGTCAGCAGGGCTCACTTGAGGTACACAAACCTCTTCACACATCCATATAAAAGAAAGCACTATACCAGGCAGGCTGCATCTGTATCCGATCGCAATTACTGCACAATACCCGGGAGAACACACAGCAGATTCAGTTCCTGACAGACCGAGTGCAATTTTCAGCAATTCCTCCAGTCTTCTACAGGGTGAGCCTGGTTTCTACTCTTCAGAGATCCTTTGATTCTTTTCACAGGGCAGTTCAGTCCTAACAAGCTGTTACACAAGCTGCAGACCGGAACTCTGGGCCTTACACACGTTTTGACTAAAACTGCACACTGAAAAGCACAGGGCTCCTTCCTTCTTCACTGCCAAAGCTCAACTCAAACTCCAACCCGACAAAACCGGGCACTTCCTTTGAGTTCCTCCCAGTTCTTGACTGGATTGGCTGTCACTCACAATAGACTGCTGCTGTTGGTCCAAAAGGCACTGAAGTCTAAACTACATCTCCCAGAGTCACTGCCCATACAATCCTCTTGTGGCTGGCTCAGATTATGAGTCAAGTTCTGATTAGTCCAAGGCACCATTTAGAGCTAGCTTACCCCACACTGATTGGTCCAGTTCAGCAGTTCAAAACTAGAATGGGGAACTAGCAGACACAGTTCTGACTGCAAAGAAAGCAGGTTAGACAAACTGTAATTTCATTATTACTCTAAATAATTTCTGGCAAACAGTTACATCTTTCAGATAGGTTCCCTTTGCACTCTAGTGACTGCAAAATGAAGTGAATTGGCAGCAGCTCAAGTGGTACTCAGAGAGAAACACACAGTCCCCCCATACAAACTAATTATGTCTGCAAGCAGACAGCTCTTAAAGAGACAGTACCAGAGGCTCTAAAAACACTCACTGATAAATGGCTTAAATGCCAAACACCATTCAGGCTTGGAGCATTCAAGCAAGCTCCTGGAAGTCTTTTGGGAACCCCCATTTGCAGGGGGGTTACATATGACACTGCAGCCGAGGTCCTGTTGGACCTGCAGAAGCACTGGTTTATTGTTCCTCACTGCACAGCCCTGCTGCAGAGATCGACGCCCACAGGAGTCAGTGGGAACTTCAACATCCCAGACTCTAGAAGTCAACAGTCCTCTCTTGATGCTCTAAAGAAATGCTGCAAGAAGTCTCCACACCAGATACTTGAACTCCAGGGTAGTTAAATAGCTGAATTATCACAGTGAGTAGCCTGATGGGTTTCTGGGGACCGGGTAATCTCCTTGTCCTGTCCTGGGGGGGGGATCGATGATGGCCTGCTCTGACCTTGCTGGGACTGTCCTGGAGTCTGGGAACTGGCTTTGATGGTGGTGGTCGGGCAGCCTTGGGGGTGCGGTGAGCAATATGACTGGGCACACAGTTCCCTGACTGGCCCTCTCTACACCATTCTACCCACATAATGCAGATGGGATGTAGAGTTTGGTGGTATGCCTGCAGGATGGAGGATGGGCCTAGCACATTACCTTCGGGTCGTGGATTGGAGGGAAAGGGATGTTCCCTGTTAGATAGAGACCTTCCCTCCAACTCAATGTGGTCCCTGGAGTCACTGATACTGGCACTGGAAGCTAACTCTATAAGAGGTGCCGGGGTAGGGGGGTGACCACCATTAAATAGGGGTCCCCCCTGGCCCCTCACACCTCACGGGATGGATGGTGCCCAAATACTGGAATAGCTGAGCAGAGGCACATGAGACACTAGGAAGCTAAGCTCTTGTGCGTGGGTCCCATGCATCTTTTAAACCTGTTAAATTGGGTAAGTCTTAAACTGGGCACTGTCTCCCGATGGCAAATTAATGTGACCTACCTCCTGCATAGAATGGATTACAGCAGTGGTGGCTGGGGTGAATTGGAAGATTGGCTCGGTCAATGAACTCCATTTGCTCAGGATCCCATTAAATAGGGCTCTCCTGTTGCTTATATTTTCGGTGCTTACAGGACCGAGAGGATAGGTGTCTGGGTCCGTCTGTCAGGCCATGTGGGATGTGGCTGCAGCCCACGCCTCTTTGATGATTTTGGGGGGGCAGTCTGGGGGGGCCGTGCACCATACCCAATTACTTGTAGCTTATAATTAGCCAGAGGTGTGTTCTTGCGAGGATTCCCCCTCCACTGGAGCCTTGGCTTGGGGATTTGGTTCTGGGATGGGGTTGGGTCAGAATGGCCGACGCTGAACAGTATTAGTGGGCCTTTATAATTGTTGAGGTCTACTCAAGTTTCTTCCCTCTGACTCTTTCTCCTGGGGGGTTGTCTCAGAGCATCCACAGGCACTCTGAAGAGCCCAGTGGAAGATAAGGGTGGTCTGGAGTGGACTTTCCTGCAACTGTATATATTTTTTCACTTACTCTAGGAGACTTAAATGAATAATGGTCAAGCATTTTCTTTCCTCCTTTTAACCCCTTAGTAGAGCAGAGCACATGGAGGCCTTCCAAATGACCAGAACATACAGTTTCTTGTTTTCTTTAAGACTTTTCTGTTTGATGCTGTAGGTCTCATTAACATGTTGGGACTAATGTGGTCTTCACTTAAAAGGACTACTTTATGAACTGGGTGCGGAGCCCTCCATATCTCGGAGGGTTTCCAGCTACCAATTGGACAATCTCGCTTTTAAATTATGGGTCTAGTCGATGTTTAATTGTCACCCTTTACTAGATTCTGTCTCTTTCAGGCCAAGGATGGAGACTATGGAAGACCAAGGGTCCAGAGGCACTGACGTAACACACTTTTTTCCTTTTCTTTTAATTCTTCCCATATTCCTGTTTCTCCTATCCCCCTTTCTTATTCTTTTTCCATCATTCAAGGATAGGTTACAGCCTATCTATCCTAATTTTCCTCACACTACCCACTAGTAGTGGTCTGTTGTACCCCATGGGGAGGCCACTTCTGATTTCAGAGATGCATTCTCCCTGGCTGGCCTTACCCACCATCACCATGAGGAGGGCAAGGACTCCATCCCCCACCACCCCTTTGGAAGTCACTGACAGACACTTCAGAAACACAGAGAGATGGGAGATACAACCCGTCTACCTGAGGTTATTATTACTTGGGCCCAGTTGGCCCTTAGTTGGTTCTCTTTTTGTAGGCCATTCCTGTTGTTTTTGGCCCTTTGCTGTTTTAATAGCTAATAGTTGGACTATTTTGGATTTCTTTCCTATTTGTTTTCTGACTTAAAAGGCACATGGATCTGGTGTTTAAAGTTATTTTCATTTGGCATCCTGGTAATTGTATTCATGGCACAGTGTAGTTATTGGTTGTACTTTAAAAGAAGAAGGTGGGGACTCTGGATATTATGCTTTGGGTGGGGGTCCGGGGTGTTGGGGTGGTCCAGAGCACAGGTACATGACGAGTGTCTCCATTAAAATAATATCCCATAACATAAATGGGTTGACTGGACCAATCAAAAGATACTGAACAATTATGCACTGAAAAGGTTGAGGCCAGACATGTTGTGGTGCAGGAGACACACCTCTCAGCATCTTAATACCAAAAATTACAGAAATTTTGTTTCTCCCAGATGGTGGACTCAGTTTACCGGAATGTTAAGTGATGGGACGTGGTTGTCCTGGCCCCCAAGAGTTCCCCCTTTGTGCTTACCCACCAATACTTGGATTAGAAAGGCCATCTGGCTCTGGCAGTGGGCATGGTTCAGGGATAACAACTTACAGTGGCCAGCAAATATATATATAATATATATATATATATACATCCGAGCAGTGATGCTGCTTCCATCCAGCAATTGATGGACAAGATTCTAACACATAACAAGGCATATTGATCCGGGGGGAGTTAACTGTCTGCTCAATCCATCCTTGGACAATTCGGCGTCCAGGGCCACGGCACTCGCAATAGGCCTGAAGCATCTCAGAAGACTGCTCAGAAAGATAGGCTTGGTCGACACATGACATCATTTGCATCCCACTTTATGGCAATTTACATTCTACTCATGTGCCCACAGGCATTACTCCCACTTAGATTACTTCTGCATGGGCCGAGAGCATCTGGGGGCAGTGAAGTCAGTGGAAATTAAGAATATATATCTATCTGATCATGCACCTATTCTTTTAGAGTTGGACATTCTGAGAGAATAGAAAAATACATTCTGGCGCTTTAATAATTCATTGCTAAAAGACCCTGCATTTAATGAACTTCTGAATATTAAAATCCCAGAAATTATACAAACTAACACTTCTCCCTTGACCTCACCCCAACTCCTCTGGGACACCCTGAAGATGGTTCTATGGGGCCATATTATTGCATATGTCACAATGAAAAAGCAACAAGCAGAAGCCGGCTTACAAGAACTGCAAGAGAAGCTTAGGTTCCTCCAGGAGGCCCACATGCAGGGGGATCATTCATTGGCAGAACAGGTCTCCCAAACCCAGTGAGAAATACAGAAGATATTAACTACTAAAACAGAACAAACCTTATTATGGTTACATCACAAATATTATGAGGGAGGGGCCCAGGCGGCCAAGATCCTGGCATACTGTCTGCGCAAGCAAACACGGACGATAAACATATCCAAAATAAAAGATCCCTGCACAGGCCAAATATCGAACACTACCTCCCAGATACTTCCAATTTTCAGAAACTACTATAAGCATCTCTATACCGAAACAACCCTTCGACCCCACAGGTTATAAACACTTCCTGTGGGGTTTAAAGTGACCAACCCTGGGCCCTCATCATGCTGCCCAGCGGACAGAGAAAGAATTATGTGTCACAATTGAAAACCTCCCTAATGGGAAAACCCCTGGCCCAGATGAGTATAGCACCGAATTTTATAAGAAAACATTAAAATTGTCAAGGGAACCCCTGCTGGTGGCTTTATGGGAAGGGCACAGCTCAGCGGAATATCCTGTATCCTGGGGACAGGCCTGTATATCAACAGTCCTAAAGCCTGTCAAGCCGCCACATTTATGTGATACTTATCATCCAATATCTGTCCTAAACCAGGATTATAAACTCTATACCAGCAACCTATCACATCACCTAGATGATATTCTACCCTTATTAGGTCATCCCGACCAATCATGCTTTATAAAAACCAGGCAGACAACTGATAACATCAAGAGATCCCTATACTTGTTGACCATGCCCATCAGTCCAATTCCCCACTGATGGTCCAGAGTTTAGATGCTCAGAAGCCTTTCGACAAGGTCTCCTGGACTTTTTTTTTTACAGGGGGCCCTGTCAAAGTTTGGATTTTTTCAAGGGTTCTTAGAAAATATTAAAGGCATCTACAATGGCCCTGAAGCTTCAGTGAACGTTAATGGCTCCCAATCGACCCGCTTCCCCCTGTCCCAGGGAATGAGACAGGGATGCCCTCTTTCCTTTATTTATTTGCACTATGTGTGGAACCAGTTGCCCAATATTTATGCCAAACTACACTGATATGGGGATATAAAGCCGGGGACCATCGGTATACGTTAGCATACTATGCTGATGATCTTTTATTATTCATTACAGACCCAGAGATGTCCCTTGATGCCCTGGAGAGGAGCTTAGATCTGATATAACTACTTTCGGAATACAAATTAACCCAGAGTAAAACTGAAGTGCTGTTGATATGGGATTTTACCCCCTAGCTGATAGTACAAAGATTTACCTTTAGATGGAATAAACCTCATATTAAATACTCAGGGGGTCTACTTAACAGCTCATTCAAGGGAGGTAATTAGGCAGAATTATGACCTGCTGTTCACTAGAGTTAAAGAAGACCTTCGAACCTGGGCCCACCTCCCAATTTCGTTACTAAACATGGCCCAGTCTATACAAATGAACATTCTACCCAGAATCTTATATTTACTATAAAACATACCCTCACCTTTGGTCTGAAAATAATTAAATAGATGGAAGAGGGTGGCAGGGAGAGAGAACCAGGGTGTCCCTTGGTAAGTGGCAACTCCCCAAGGAGAAGGGAGGACTTGCACTCCCTAACTTTGTGATGTACACTCAGGTGGCCCAGCTTACCAATATGACCCATTGGCTACATACCCCTCCTGGGACACTGTGCTGGGTACAGGTGGAGCATGCACTCTCTCAGTTGCCCCTGGATTATACTACCTTGTTTCAACCAGAGACCTGGGACATACAGCAGGAGGTATCCCAGTACACACTGCACATAGTGACTAAGTGGGCAAATTACTTAAGGCTCCCAGATAATCTTTAGGGGATGAGATGGATGGGCATACCGGCCCTAGACTACACCTTTCTACCAGCATGTCTGAAGCACGGCTTTATGGGATAGCTTAAACTGGGCCTCGAGCATACATTTCAGTTCTACCATGAGGGCATCATCAAGTCATTTCAACAATTACAGAGGGAATTTGCTCTACTTCCAAGAGATTTTTTTACAGATATCTTCAAATTAAACACTTCCTAAGCTCCATGCTGGGATTAGACACCACTGTGTTGGCACTCCCCGTGCAGCTGTTGCTACTGGTTCAGGTGGAAGCTTCCCCAAGACATTTAATTTCACATTTTTATAAGGCCCTGATAAGCTCTCCCACAAAACTAATGGATGGGATCCATGCTAACTGAGAGGAAGAATTAATGCTAGATTTAATTGCTGAGTACCGGATCCAAATATGGCGTAAACAGCACCAAGTTACGAGCTCCTGTACATAGAATTTGGTTTGAAGGTGGTTGTGAGTTTTGTTTGTACCCCACAGATCACAGCTTTCTCCCGGGGGGTACCTTGGCTTGTTGGAGACAGTGCAGGTGTGAGGTTTCGACACATGCACATATGTTTTGGTTCTGCCTAATCCTCTCCCAGTTTTGGAGGGAGGTGGGAGCAGTACTGGGGGAACTCTTCCCAGCCCTAGGTCAGTTAACCCCAGAGACAGCAATCTTAAAGCACTTCCCCAAAATGTTCAAAAATAAAAATCAGACATATTTGGGAAGTGTGCTGCCTGTGGCAGCAAGAAAAACAATTACTAGAATATAGCTTCAGCCAGACCAACCCTCTGTAAGAAGCTGGGGAGACACAGTGTACGATGTACAGTGGCGTCCACAGGATGAAACACACTTTTAACACACTCCGCGGTATGCTGCAGCAGACCTACTGAATAAAGCAATATAATTTCAATGGCAATTAGTCCCCTTTGTCATGCAGGAAACTGTGAAATTCATTTCATCCTGGCAGTGTCTCATTTTCTTGCATGACATAGGGGACTAATTACCATTGACATTACATTGCTTTATTCAGTTGGTCTTCTGCAGCATTCTGCAGAGTACTGCAAAATGCTGCAGAACTGCATTTCATCCTGGGGACGCTACTATATATAGCATGGAATACATGACTGTAGCACCGTAGGACAGGATCCTAGTACTTATGAATAGATGGGCAGTGTGGTTTACACTTATGGCCTCCTTAGGTCAGAATTCATCCCATAGAAAGAGACATATGGGTGGTGTTGGTGCTTGGTCCGGTTGACCCCAGCAGATAGGAGGCAGGATTGGAGGTAAAAGGTTATGGTTTTGCACCTTCCCCCTGGAACCCCTTCACCACTGGCATTTGACCAAAAATGAATAAGACTTGCACTAATTTAGAACCTACCAAAGCCATAATTATTTTATTAAAAATCCCCTAAAGATATTTTTGCTACAGTAGAGTTGCATAATATATGGATGCCTATCTGTAATGTGACTTGATTTATTTTAGCATGTGCCTTGTAAAATTCAATAAACATTTCAGTTTAAAAAAAAGGGGGGAACACATGCCTTGGCAACTCATGATAGAGTGGAGTGCAGGAAGCAGGAGGGAGCATAAATAGAAAATAAAAAAAAGAAAGAAAGAAATTCATAATACCAACTCCATCTATCTTAGTCCTAAAATTCAAAACGAAATTATTGATATTACTCGAGATATCATGATTGAAAAAATTATCAAAAGAACAAAACATTGCGGTCCCCTTGCAGTTTTAGCTGACAAAATAACAGACGTTAGCAACAGAGAGCAGCGGAGTATGTGCGTATGATATGTTGACACAGAAGGCTCCGAGCCAGAAATCAGGGAAGACTTCCTTACTGTCCTCACTGTTACAGACGTGACTGGTGAAAGTTTGGCAAATATGATCATGCCAACTTTAAAAGATCTGGAACTAACTCTTAATGATCTGAGGTGTCAAGGCTATGACCAAGCTGCAGCATTCAGTGGCAAGCTAAATGGAGTACAGGCTAAAATTTCTGCTGAATGTCCAACAGTGATTTATGTACACTGTGCACACCACTTTCGGAAGCTAGTAGTTTCTAAAACCTGTTCAGTGAGCTCCATCAGAAAGTGTTTTGCAAGAATATCTGACTGCTGTACAGTTTTTCAGAGTTCTGCTAAATGGAGCGAACTTCTTAGGAACCAAATATCAAGCCTATTACCAACTGAGAAAAAAAAAAGCTTGTTAGCCTTTGTGAAACACAGTGGGTAGGATGCCACAAAGCAGTATTCAACTTCCTAGAACTGTTCCCTGAAGTAGCTGCAGCTCTTGACGAGATATCTACAACAAGGAGAGATTCTGATGCTTCATCTAAAGTTGAACAGCTCCTGAACACAATTGAAAAAGGATGTTTTGTACTTGCTTTAGCTGTTTCAGAAAAACTACTTTCAGTTACCTACATACTGTCAGTAAATCTGCAGAAGGTTCAGACAGATCTCTCCATGTGTGCTAAAACAGCTGATGATGCTTTGAAACAAATTCATACAATGAGGCATGATGCAGAAATGCTGTTTTCTCAACTTTTTTCAAAAGCTAGAGCCATAGCTCAAGAAATGAATTTTGAAATCACACTACCAAGAATTTCGTGCACCAGACCAAGTTTGCAGGAAATGGTATCCTGTGATAAGGGCATCCGCTATTGAGCACTTACAAAAAGTGCGACTCAACAGCAGCACTTGTTCACAGGGCTACTGGACAGGGGTGGAGAATATGACTATAGTGACATCGTGTTGCTATATGTACACATGTGCGGGGGGAAGCGAGCATGCTGTGCGATGGGCGGAAGGGTAGGGAGGGTTTGTATGGTGTATCAAAGCAGTGGGTTGCCAAGCTGGCAATGTGGCATGAGTGGGTTTGTGGCAGGCTAGGGTTGGGAGGCGCTGGGTTCGATGCTGGGCACATCTGTATTTTTGCAGTCCAGGGGTGTATTTTTATTGGCACTGCCCCCAACATACCCCCCAGAGTTGAGACTCCTGTATTGAGGGGCACAGCCCATAAACAAACAAAAGCTATGTTTTCGGCACCTTTTTTGTCTGCGCTGCGAGTGTACATCGCTGAAATTGATTTTCGCCAATGTACACTTGCCCTAACGTCAATCGCCTTTCTGTAATTGCCATTATCACATAGAACTGCAGGAAATAGAATAGTACTACAGAAAAAACAGTGTTCAACCCATGTGTCAATTTTTTTGAACAGCAAATGATGTACAGGTTTCTCACACATAGAAATATCCTGACCTCCCTTGAAAAAGTGATCCCTGCTTGCTCCTTGAATAGTGACATAAATGTGAAATCTCTCTCTGACCTGAAAAATTTCTACAGTGATGTTGCCCTTGATAGTATTCTCATTCTTCAGCGTGAATTCCATCACTGGCAAGACAAGTGGACTAATGCAAAAGACAAGAAATAATCCATTCTGAATACAGCTATTGATCCTTTGTCTAGCTGTGACAAAAACTTTTATCCAAATGTTTCCAGTTTCTTAAAAATCCTTGTGAGACTGCCAGTCAATACTTCAGAAGCTGAATGTATATCTTCTGTGCTTGATCACATCAAGACCTAGAGGAGAAATCACACCAAATAAGATAGGTTGAATGGCCTTGCTTTAGTTGCTGATCATCACGACATCCCTTTATCAGCCGATGATGTTGTGGATAGATTTATTGTAAAAAGTAGATGACTTGATTTTATCCTTTAAGTACATGGACTTTTTTTGTTCGTCTCAATTTTATGTTCAGCTGCCTTCAGATTCTTTGCTTTGTCCGTCTTGACTGGGTGGGGAGGCGGTATGTAAATAAGTCATGTGACATTACTTATTTGCATACCTGGGTGTACCTACCCCCCAAATGACAGTCACAGTACATCCCATGATGCACCAGCCCTTTTCTTTAGTCCTCAGCCCTCGCTATAAAAGGACTCTTGTCCATTACTTCTCCACTGCTACGAGGAGGCCCTCCAACAGGCCCTTATTATCCCCAGTCTTGGACCCTGGTATAGGCCCAAGCCTCTGGAGATTTGCAAGTGAGCCAGTGCCACCCAAACCCAAGAACCCTGCCACCATTCTTTTTTTTTCCATATATATTTTAGCATTTTGTTCCTGTTTTTCTCCCCATAACCCATCCCTGTACCTCAGCCATGTGTGCGCAGGCATGTGCACGCCATGTTTCACGGAACCCTCCCACTACGTGCTGACCCCTCCACCTATGCTGACCACTGGACCTCCACCCAGTGGCAGCGGGACTATAGGGGGCAGCAACCACCCTGGGAGAGGAGAGCTGCCTTCCAGCTGCTTAATCCTGCTCCCCCCCTCCTCCCTGTACTGGCTCCCTGATAATCCGAGTCCATTCCCGAACCCAGGTCACTGGCGTGATATGAGGTAAGGTGTCCAGCACCTCAGCCCTCTGCACCACCATTCTAAGGCCCACAGGCTCCATCCAGCCACTTGTAACCAGAGAAGCATACTAGGAGGTGCTAGAGCTGAAACTGGTGTGTACTGGCACCCCAGACTGGAATGTTGAAAACTACATTTACCTTTTGGTGGGTTGAAGTCTTCTATAAATGTGCCTCTGTGGCAGGCCCACTAGCACAACAGTAGTACTAACATGAGCGTTGCCAACAGCCCAGGTTTGGGAACAAACCCAAGTCATCAGAGGAGGACAGCTGAGACCTGAGCATCCCAGAGGATGCCCTCCACCTTGGGGAAGGAGGGAAGGCATTTGGCCTCCGCTGCAATACTGCCACCTGGGTTACCATAAGTGGCAGTGCAGTTAGAACTGATGAACTGGGAGGGAGGACTCAGATGCACTCCAATGCCAGATATGGGTTGGGAAAATCTGAATAACAGGAAATTCTCTCCGCTACAGGAGAACAGCTTAATCGGGTTCAAGGTCAGTTGGCATTCATCTGTATCCCCCTCCCCCGGGTCGTGCCTGAAAATAGGCAGGATATGTCTAGTGTACTTACCCAGTCAACAAAAACTAAATAAATAAATAAAACATCTGCCCCTCATCGTGGGCCTCCCACTGCCGACCGTGGCTCTCACCCCACTTGTACCTACCTAGTCTCTTTTGGGGGGGTTGTGTCCACCTCTTGTGGTCCCACCCTGGGGGGTAAGCCAGGGTGCATCAGAGCTGAGGTAAGTCCTGGGAAAGGCAGGTGTTGGGGCTGGGTGAGAGACTCAAACTGATGGGGGCCAGTTGGTTAGTAGTGGAAAAAAAGTACAGTAAATAAAATAAATAAATAAATAAATATGCCTCTAAAGAGTGAGGAAAAAAGGCATAGGAAGTCTCCAGCCAATGGAAATTCGCTGTGCAGAAGGCACAAGGACATACTGTCACAAAACATAAGCACATTTGGACAAACAGGATTCACTGCCTCATTAAACGTTAAGAACTTTTTTAAGAGACTGGACCTGGGCTAGATTAACTCTTTAAGATCAAAACCGATAGGCACACAATATTTTAAATTTTAGGCTATAGTTAACCACTTTAGTGCAAATCCCCTAACACATACATGTTTTTAACATCCCTGGGTCCTTATGACCCTTATCTTTGATAGGCAGGTCACACTGACCCTGATCCTGAAATTTTGACATCCGCATCAAGAATGAACCATCAACATTTCAAAAAAAATCAACAACACTGTAAGCATTATTTATAATGCTGCACTGCATTAGTACCAATGTGACAAGCAGAAACATTTCATAATTGTTCATTTACATTTGAAACATGATCCAGAAAAACTTCTACTTTTTGATCCCTTCCCTTTCACTGGAGCACAACAGTCCATTTAGCACAAGGGCACAGGGTTTTGCAACCACAGTTACTTCTGAACTCAAATTAGCTCAGTATAGTAGACAGACTTTTTTCTTGTTAACTTTCCCCAACTTTTGGCCTATGCCCCCTTCCACTGGAGTCCCCAGCCCCGTAATCCTGTCATCCCCAGGCAGCACGAATGTGCACATGCACAAATGCAATGGGCATGTACATGCATAAGCCAACTTTACTCCTACCCCCGCTGCTGGCAACGCAAAGCTGCACTTCCTGTGCTTCCGTAAGAGGCACTTGTGTGCAGCACATTTAGTCCTCCAAGACCAGACAGCTCACTTGCTTTCCCAGTGGTGGCACTCCTCTGGCTACTGAGGTATGCATCTGCGTCTGAAAAATCAAGGAAAAGGGTTGTTTTTCACGGTCCAGACATGGATGCCTGCCTCAGTGTTTCTGTTAATTAGGGTCATTTTTTCACTGTTCCCTGCAACGAGGCTCCTTGATTTATAACATTAGGGTTGGCTGCAGGAAGGGAGGGCAAGTGAAACAAGTGATTCATGATGTGTTGTGTTTCCAGGGTTCCTCTCCATTTGCTCAGTTTGATGTTCACTGTGGGGCAGCGCCACTTATCAGACAAGTACTACAGTAAATCAAACAAATGAAGGTAATGTAGATTACATGGGGAAGACAGGAAGAAAAAAGTGTCTGAAATTAAGCACAGCAAACCAAACCCTGTCATGCCCCCTTCGGCATTCCCCAGCTTTGCAAATAATTTATTATGGGGAATGTCACAGGATTTGAAATGGAGATACTGTCTGTTTCCTGCCTTTGGAATGTTGTGCATCATTCCCGTAGATGAGTGGGTTAGTGAGATTTAAGGAAGCTTGAACTTGCTTCTACCTGTGTGACACTGAAAATGCTTACTCTGTAGAAACATTAAAAATCTACTGACACCTCAAAGAAAACTTTAAAAAACATAATAATTAGGTACACTTCTGCCAGCA
This sequence comes from Neoceratodus forsteri, assembly GCA_016271365.2. Lineage (NCBI taxonomy): Eukaryota > Metazoa > Chordata > Ceratodontiformes > Ceratodontidae > Neoceratodus > Neoceratodus forsteri. The sequence continues at coordinate 925,046,370 of CM057450.1, read as the reverse complement.
TTCCATTTATATTTTGTATATTTCTCCTCCGCATTATTTATTACTAAAGAAATGTGTATGAGTATATGATTGTTGTCCCTTAGAGCTAATTTTGAGTTTATTTGCCTTTATAACTTACTCCCTGCTTCAAGGCATAATTCTCTGTTGTGACATCATAATCTGTTGCCAAGGGAGTAACTGTGAGGTTACAAGCAGTGCTCTATCACTTCAGGTAGGGAGAAAAGAAAAAAATTACTCACCTTAGTAATGTTGTTTCTTCTAATGGAGTCTTGCTGTATTCTGACATATGCAGTGATGTCCAACCTTTGAACTGCCCCCGAGAGGAAAGAGTTAACTTTCCATGCCAGGCATGGAAAGCTGAGCTCGAGCTTGGTTGAGACTCTGTCTGTTGCTGTTTGAACTCAAACCACCAGATCTTTATGAGCTATACTCACTGAGTGTCCTGTGTGGAAACTGTAAACTTACACTATCCAACTGGCTACTAAATATAATAAAAAAATGTTTTGGTCCCAAAGCAAAGACTCAAGTCAGGAAACCCAAAAATAAAATAAAACACAACACACACACACACACACACACACACCCCAAATTAAGGGGTGAGAAAAAGGGCACTCCAGTGCTGCTGCACTATTGCTGCCCACCCACATCCCAAAACCCAGGTTCTGAGAGGGAGGAGCGGGGGAGGTCAGAATCAGCAAGACTCCATTAGAAGAAACAACATTACTAAGGTGAGTAATTTTTTCTTCAAACAACATGAAGTCTTGCTGTATATTGTATATGCAGACTACCAAGCAGTACCTCCATGGAGGAGGGACAGAACCTACTGGAACAGGCTCTGAAGCACTGCTGTGCCAAACCGAGCATCACTCCTAGCCTGGATATCCAGAGAGTAATGCTTGGTAAAAGTATGTACTGTTTTCCAGGTGGCTGCTTGAAAATCTCTAAGATAGGAATATCCCTGGCAGCAGCCAGGGAAGCAGCTGTACCTCTGGTAGAGTGAGCCCTCAGGCCTGAGGGTGGGATCCTACCTAATTTTTCATAGCAAAATTGTATGCAAGAGACAATCCATCTGGCAATAGTTCTCTTAGTGGCAGGTTTTCCCTTACCAACCTCACCATAAGTGAGGAACAGTTGGAGGGAGTCAAACCTATGACCCTTGGTGTGCTCTATGTAGTAGCTAAGGGCCCTTTTCACATCCAAGCTGTGCAGCCTCCTCTCCCCAGAGGAGGAATGGTCAGTGAAGAAAACAGGAAGAGACATAGACTGGTTAAGGTGGAAATCTGAAACCACCTTAGGCAAAACTTCCTATTAGTCCTGAGGACCACCTTATCTCTATGGAAGGAGTAAAATCAGACTCCACTGACAGGGCCTGTAACTCACTTATGCATCTGGCAGAAGTGATGGCCACCAAGAAAACAGTTTTCCAAGTCAAGTACTTAAGCTCTGCTGAGGACAAAGGCTCAAAAGGGGGTTGCATAAGCTGAGCAATGCAAACATTAAGGTCCCAAGCAGGGGCAGGGGCAGGGTCCCTGAAGGGAGGATTGGTATGCAGCAATCCCTTGAAAAATTTACAGAATACAGGATGAGCTGAAAGGGAAGAATGCTTGCCTGCTGACAGGAAGGCAGAGACAGCTGCCAGATGCACTCTTAGTGTAGCTGGCCTGAGTCCCATGCTATTGAGATGAACCATATAGTCAAGGACTGTGGGCAAGCCAGCAGACTCTGGAGAAATATGCTTCCCAGAGCACGATATAGTAAATCTTTTCCACTTGGAGTTGTAAGTCTTTCTGGTGGAAGGCTTTCGAGAAGCCTTTAAAATATCCAGAACACCTTGAGAGAGATGCAAATCAGCAAACTCTAACTCTTCAAGAGCCAGGCCTTGAGATTGAGAGATTTGAGATTCGGATACCAAACCCTCCCCTGAGCACAAGTTAACAGGTTGTAATTCCTGGGAAGAGACAGGGGAAGGTGGACTGCTAAGGACAACAAGAGAGGGTACCAGGGCTGTCTGGCCCAGTCTGGAGCAATCAGAATCACTCTGCAGGGTTGAGACCTGATTTTGACTAGCACCTTGAACAGGAGAGGGAAGGGGGGGAAGCATACAGGAACTTCCCTTCCCAATTGAGAACTAGGGCATCCAGTGGGACTGAGCTCAACACTGGGGGCCTGCAGCAAAAAAAAGGAAGTTGGTGATTGTCTGGGGCTGCAAAAAGATCTATCTGTGGGGTGCCCCATCTGGAGAAGATCACCTTCAAAATCAGGGGATCCAGGGACCATTCGTGATGGCCCTGAGATATCCTGCTGAGACCATCTGCCAGGACATTGTCATTCCCTGGGAGGTGCACTGCTATAAGAGAGGTATTCAGGGAATAGGCCAGAGACCACAACTTCATTGCCTCTGTGCACAAGGCCATAGACCGAGTGACCCCTTTTTTGTTGATGTACCACACTGTGGTGGTATTGTCTGTCCTGATCTGAACCACTTTGTTCTGAACAGACTTGGAAAAAGCCTGAAGTGCTAGAAACACTGATCTGAGTTCTAAGAGACTGATGTGAAGCAGAGATTCTTGAGGTGACCACAACCCTTGGGTGGTCAGGTCTCCCAAGTGGGCTCCCTATCCCAAGAGGGAGGCATCTGTAGAAAGGATTAGAGAATGAGACTGAGTGACAAAGGGAACTCCTTGTCTTAGGTTGTCCTGATCCTGCCACCATTGCAAAGACTGGATCAGAGTTCGAGTCACTGGGATTAGTTTGGTCAGAGGATCCTTTCTCTGAGACCAGAAGGCTCTTAAGTGGAACTGAATGTCCCTCATCTGAAATCTTGCTCCTTGGACCACTGCTGTAGAGGCAGCCATGTGGGCCAGGAGCTTCAGAAAATGCCTTGCTGGTCGAGACACCTGGACGGTGAATGAAGAGGCCAGTGAGACAAGGGTCCTTGCCCTGTCCAGGGGAAGGAAGGCTCTTGCCTTTAATGTATCCAGCTCTGCCCCTATGAAGGTGAGGAGCTGCACAGGCTCTAGAACTGACTTTGAGAGATTCAGAAGGAATCCTAGAGAAGTGAGCAGTTGCTGAGTTATCTGCAGGTGTGACTTGACTTGGTCTGGAGACTGACCTACTATGAGACAGTCATCCAGGTATGGAAAGATGGAGATCTTTTGTCTCCTTAGGAAAGCAACCACTACTGCCAGGCATTTTGTGAACACCCTTGGATCTGAAGTTAGGCCAAAGGGCATTGCTCTGAATTGATAGTGGCCTGAGGGCAACTCGAACCTGAGGTACTTTCAGTGGGAGCTTCTGATGAGAATGTGGAAATAGGCATCCTTGAGGTCCAGGGAAACTAGCCAGTCCCATGGCCTTAGAGAGGGTAGAATTATTCCCAGAGTCACCATTTTGAACTTTGGCTTTAAAAGGTGCTTGTTTAAATATCTGAGATCCAGGATGGGCTGCCATTCTCCTGTCTTTTTGGGGGTTAGGAAGTACCTGGAGTACAATCCTTTTCCCTTGTGTAGGGGTAGAACCCTTTCTATGGCTCTCAGAACCAAGAGGGAAGAGACCTCTGTCTCTAGGGCAAGTGCCTCTGAAGGATTTGCAGGTGGAAAGGATCTGGTTCTCATCTTGGGAAATTTTTTGAAGCTAAGAACCAGTCCCTGGCTCACTACTTCCAGGACCCATTTGTCTGATGTTAAAGACATCCAGTCCTGGACAAAGTAAGCCAGCCTGCCCCCTACAGGTGGTAGAGAATCAGCCCTGGCAAACCCATCAGGGTGCTTGTTTGGCAGGGTCTTTAGGCTGAGGGGTGGTAGAAGGCCTGCTTGTACCCCATCTGCCTCTCCCTCTGAAGAACCCCGTCTGAGCATAAGCAGAAGAGGAGGCCTGGGCTTGGTAAAAAGGCCTATGAAAAGGCCTGCCCCTGCCCCTGGAATGCTGCCTCTGGGGAGTGGCTTGCCTTTCCTTGGCCTGAGCACTCCTATAGGTGGTCCTGTATTCATGCATTTTCTTCATGTAGTTCTCTGTTTGCTCCCCAAACAGAGAATTACCCACAACAGGAAAATCCATGGCCTTAGTCTGGGTATCCTGAGACAGGCTAGTACATCTGAACCAAGCCATCCTACGAAGAGCCACAGATGTAGCCATGACTCTAGATGAAACATCATTGGAGTCCACTGCAGCATGGACTTGCACCTTGGATGCCTCAATACCATCTGCAGCCACCTGCTCCAGCTCCTTGGCAAGGTGGCCGGGGACCTGTTTAGCCAGAACCATTACAGTATCCCATCTAGACTTCTGATATCTAGCTGTATAGGCCATATAATTAGCCTGCCTGAGTCCCAAAGATGCTGCCATGTACTGTTTCTTTGCCATGGCATCAATCATCCTGGAGTCCTTGTCTGGGGGGTGTGAAGCCAAGGTTATATTTGCCTTATCACAGGCAGCAGCCTGCACTACCCCAACATGGCTGCATTGCTGGGTAAGGAACTCCGTATCTGAGCCTGAGAGAGTATACCTCTTGTCCATTCTCTTGTCCACAGGAGGTATAGAATTAGGAGTCTTTAAAATTTTTATTGTCTGTTTCCCAAAAGACTTATGAAGGGGAATAGACAGCCTCCTGGACTCTGGGATATCCATCATCTCAACATAATCAGGCTCCTCCTGATCATCTACAGCTTCTTCCATAGGAAGCTGAAGAGTTTCAGCCACTTTTTTGTAAAACATAAAATGGGAAGGGGACTCAGAAAGCCTAGGAGGAGAAACCCCTGAAGGTCTGTCTGGGGAGACGTCGAGGTCAATAGGCACATACAGACTTTCGTAATCACCATCACTATCCTCATACTCTCCTTCCTTCTCCTCCAGTTCATAAAAATCCTCTAAATTATAATCTGGAACAGGGGGAACTGACTGAACTGAGCCCCTAACCAATGGTGCCAGTTCGGTCAGAACCGGGGTTAGCGATTGAACAATCCTTATCGCTTTGGCTATTTCATCAGCGGTCGGAGAAAGAACTTGTGGATCCGCATCGGCTGATTTATCCCTTCTTTTTCTTTTAACCAGAACCGACTCCTCAGAGTCAGTTCTCCTTTTGCCCAAAGAAGTTTCACCCTGGTCAGAGGGCACTCCTTCTGGTTCGGTTGGAACCAAACCGGGCTGGCCATCCGGGTCAGCGGACTTTTTGGCCTTCCTTTCCCTGAGTCTACCAACTCTATTTTCCAGGGTAGCTGCAGGAAAATTCTTGCAAATCTGGCAGTCTGAATCAAGGTGGTCAAACTCCAGACAATAAACACAGGTTGTGTGAGGGTCAGCCTTAGCAAAGACTTCCCCACACACACTACAGTGTTGAAACCCAGTGGGCCCAGTTTTTCCTTTGGGTTTCTTTAGACATGGCCAGTCCTAACCAAACTTACCCTTTTTTCCGCAATCCGCCAGGCAAGACACCCTTATCAGTTCCTGACTGTGTTACGGGTCGTGGAAAAAACCATAATGAAATCCGTTTTTTTTAGAACCGATAAGGACCGGTTACCACACTCTAAAAGTAGAACAAACTTTTTTTGAACAAACCTGATCGGTTCAAACCGAACCGATCCAACGTTTACAAGTTCCACACAGAAGAAACAATAATAAACCTATCTAGTACTCATGATACCACAGACAGAGACTGAACCGACAGGTTAAACAGATTAAATTCGGTCAAAAACCAAGGAAAACGGCACTTTAACCGACTAAATTGAACCAAGCAAAGGAGAAATCTCCGGAGCGACTGTTCAGTGAGGCGGTGTAAAGAATCTGGCAGTTTGAGTTCAAACAGCAACAGACAGAGTCTCAACCGAGCTCGAGCTCAGTGTTCCATGCCTGGCATGGAAAGTTAACTCTTTCCTCTCCAGGGCAGTTCAAAGGTTGGACATCACTGCATATGTCAGAATACAGCAAGACTTCATGTTGTTTGAACAGCAGGAATAGATGAACTCTTCAGGAGCAAAGACCCTGTTTTCATGCACATGACCTCACTGCTAAATAATGGGGAAGAAGAATACAGAACTAATGGGAAATACAAGCTGGACAGTGCCTAAATATTATGTTTTGTTAAAGTTCTCCTGAACATGTCTCCAGCTCTTTAATGGTATTAAACATTATTATGTCTGGCTGTCAGCCTGTACTCATAAGGATCGGTGTTATAGTAAATAGTTTTTTCTCTTTAATTTGCCTGCCTAAATGGTACAACACCGAAAGGCGAATACTGAGCTCAGTACAACTCACACTATTCACAGTTCTCTAGTAGAAAATCAGAATAACAAATGATAGCTGTCAACAATGCTAATGGATCCAGACATGTCTTAGAAATTAATAAGTTGCATCAACTGAATAGGATTTGTAGGACATTCTTAAATAGCTATTTCTCTGACATAAAAGCAGCTGGTTTATTGTTTTAAAGAAGACACCAACCCTTCTAAGTTGTATTATTTCATTTATTTCAAAAGTGTTATCAGGAAACACATACCAAGCTGGTAACAGCTCCTCTCAAGGTGTGCCTTGGGGTAAGAGGGGTGTGGGAAAGTAGATAATTAAATGAGGTGCAAACATTCACTGAGTTAACAGTTGTGCAAACAAACAAATATTTGGTGCAGAGTAATAGTGCAATAAATACAGTAATTTAACAGTTGCAAACAATTAGCAACCATGGCTAAAATGTTGGGGCAAAACACTACCAAGCCTTTTACACCAATAACAATGCATATAAGAAAAAATTACTTACCATAGTAATCTTTCTTCCCAGTGATGCTCAGATATTCATAACTTTATGCAGTAAGCCTGGAGGGTTGGACTGTCTGGAGAGATGTAACACATGCAAATGAGTAGAATTCTTTGCACGTGAGCATCTTTCAAATACTGCCTCTACCAACTCTAGTGTTCTAACCTTTTCAGATATGTGAGGAGCCTGGAAATCAGGCATTAGGTGACTAATATAACTTTAACATTTTGTAAAAGGAGGGGTTACCCCTAACTAAAGCATAGAATTTAACAAGAAAAAATCTCCAAAGGCAGGAAGAATAATAACATTTAACAAAACCACATCAGAGAAAAACTCCAAAAGGAAAACACATTATAAAACCCATGTTTAAAAATGATTAAATGCAGAGGATACGCAATAAAAACATTATGGCTTGGTGACACCAGCATGTGGAGTGCAGAGGCTGAAGTTCTGGAAGGGGAGGAAGGGAGGGAAGTTAAGAATATCTGAGCATCACTGGGAAGAAAGAACATTACTATGGTAAGTAATTTTTTCTTCTAACCCCTGTAATGCTCAGGATATTCATAACTTTATGCAGGATACCAAGCAGTACCACTGGTTGTGGGCACAGAACTTTTTTCAGAAACAGACTTTACAGGACTGCAGTGCCAAACCTAGCATCACTTCTGGACAGAATGTCTAGGTTGTAATGCTTTGTAAAGGTGCGTACTGTTTTCCAGGTAGCTGCTTTGCAAATGCCCACTAATGGAACCTCCCTGGCAGCTGCAAGGGTGACAGCAGTCCCTCTTGTAGAATGCACCCTCAGCCCAATTGGGGGCTCCTTACCCGCTTTAGTGTAGCAGAATTGAATATACTGGACTATCCATTGAGAAATGGATCTTTTTGAGGCTGGTTTGCCCTTTCCTACATCCCCATATGTAAAGAATAGTTGTTTTCTATCCTGCCTATGGTCATTAGTGGCTGTCATATAATAGTTGAGAGGTCTTTTTACATATAGACATTAGAGTCTTCTTTCACCAGAACTGGTATGGTCTGTGAAAAAGATAGACAGTGTGACTAATTGGTTCAGATGAAAGTCTGAAACCACTTAAGGGAGAACTTGTCTGTTCAGAGGACTACTTCATCTCTGTGAAATGAGATATAGTCTTGATCAATGCAGAGAGCCTGCAGCTCACTAATTCTTCTTGCAGAAGTAATAGCTGTGACACGTGAACAGCCAGTTCTGAGTACACTAGGATTTTTTGTAATATAAAAATGTGTTATGGACTGTCTCTCATGAGAGATGTTGAGATAGCATGTGAGTTCACACACACACACACACACACACACACACACACAGATTTTATGTACAAGGTGTTACCTGGAAGGCCAGAAGCTAATTACAGACTAGAACAGGCCTTAATCAAGAATCTCCTGTTTTTCTAAGTTAAATATAGCTTTAACTGCTAAGGGGGGGAAATCAGTATCCATTTAATGACATTTCGAGGAGGAAACCAGATTTGGCACACTGGTACGAAATCCTAAATGCTTTGATGTCTGTGTGAGAGAGGATACTGCTTATAGATGAAAGGACATTTACAGACTTGATTGGGGAAGTCACATGGGGAAAGGAGTTTCTGCTGATGTAACCTTAATTATCTTACCTTCTAATATGATAAAATAGCTTGGGTGTATGATTTTTCATAAACAGAGGAGGAGCAAGGTGACCTCACACAAAGGGGGTTGGCAAAGACAGTTTTTTAAACAGATTCTGTTTTCCTTCAGAGACACTTTTATCTACACTTTGACAAAGAAACATCTTTGAGAACTTTAAGCAAGTATACAGGTAGAGAGAGACAAAATCTAAGTACTGTAGTAGGAATTGCACTGTTAAAACCTTGTTCTTTTAAAAGACTGTATGGTTCTTGTGATATATGGTTCTGTATTTTAAGTTTTACATACTTTTATCTATTTTAGTAAAGCTCTATTTTAGAGCCTACTTGGTCTGTCTTTGAATTTCTTTTCTTTAACAAATGAAGTTTATATGGTTAAAGCAAACACTGTGCACAAGCTTGAATGGTGATACCAAACTGGAACACGGTAAGAGTAATCTTTAGTAGAGTTTTTAAGGGTTCATTTTGTACACCTGGTTAGGTGTCTGTAGGCAAAGATATCTGGCCCCCCGAAGACAGAATTATCTGAGCCTGTGCATTGGGTACACTAGCAAGAGGTTCACAGTTTGAATCCCTCCAGAACTGAGACCAAAGGTTGATTCAAACCCACAAAACAGACAAGAGGGTTACCCTGTTTCTGTTAACTGTTCACAAGACTGCGCTCGGAGGTTGGCACTTTGGGAGTAGAGGGCCTGACCTGCTCAGTGGGTTTGTGACAATAGCTACTGGAAAAACTGTTTTATAAGTGATATGTTTCAGATGAGCAGTAGCCATGGCCTCAAAGGGAGGACCCATGAGCTTGGCTATACACACATTCAGATCCCAAGCAGGCACTGGTGCTCTGTGTGGTGGGTGCAAATGCATCAACCCCTTAAAAAATCTTTTAAAAATTTGGTCTGATGCTACTGACACGTTTGTCCCTGCAGAAAGGTAGGCAGATACTGCTGCAAGATTAACTTTTAGGGAACTGAGTTGCAAACCCTGTGAATGCAAATGAGTGAGATAGTCTAAGACAACTGAGACTCCTGCCTTATTTGGCACAAGATCCATATTTGAACACCAGAGAGAAAATCTCTTCCATTCGGAAAAATAAGTTTTCTTTGTAGAAGGTTTTCTATAACCTTTTAAAATATTTAATACCACTTCTGAGAGATTTAAATCGGCATACTCTAACTCCTGATGAGCCATGCCTTGAGATGAAGGGACTTGAGATTCGGGTACAACAATGTTCCCTGATTGGAGGTCAGGAGATTGTGCCTGAGAGGCAATTGTATTGGTTTGCTGACAGACATAGAGAGCAGAAGAGAGTACCATGGCTGCCTGGGCCAATCTGGAGCTATAAAGATCAGAGACGCTGAGAGGGATTTTAACTTTAGTAACACCCTGAAAACCAGAGGGAATGGAAGGAAGGCATACAGGTGCCTTCCTGACCTATCTAGAGCCAGGGCGTCCAAAGGGACTGTGCCCTATGCTGGAGGTCTGCAGCAATACTGAGCTAGCTGGTGATTCTGGTGGGATGCGAACAAGTCTATCTCTGGAGTGCCCGACCTCCTGAAAACAACTTGGACCACCCGTTTGTTTAGTGTCCATTCGTGATGGGCCTGGTTGATGTGACTCAGTGCATCTGCCAAGGTACTGTTCTTTCATGGCAAATGGATTGCCTGTAAGGATACTTTCAAAGAGCACACCAGAGTCCTAATTTTCATGGCTTCTATGCAAAGGAGGCCTGATCTGGTGCCTCCCTGCTTGTTTATGTAGTACATTGTGGTGGTATTGTCTGTTTTGATCCGTACCACCCTGCCCAACACCAGAGAAGAGAAAGCCTTTAGGGCTAGGAGCACTGCTAAATTTATGTGCTGAAGGGACTCTACTGCTGACCAAGTACCCTGGGTTGTGTGTTCCCCTAAGTGGGTGCCCCAGCCCAAAAGGGATGCATCTGTTGTGAGAACCAGAGAGGGATCCTCTCTCTGGAAAGGAATTCCTTGCCTTAGATTGGATTTCTCCTTCCACCACAAGAGGGCCCTTAATAGTGCCCTTGTCACAGGAATAAGCTTGGAAAAAGGGTCTCTCTTTTGACGCCAGTGAGCCTTGAGATGAAACTGAATGTCCCTCATATGAAACCTGGATCCCTACACTGTGCCTGTGGATGTAGCCATACCATATGGCCTAGTAGCGGCAGAAACTGTCTTGCAGTTTTTGGCTTGTGCAGATTGAAAGAATTTGCTACTGACTGAAGACTTTGCACCCTGTCTAAAGGTAAAAAAGCTCTGCCCTGAAGTGTGCTGATTTCTGCCGCTATGAACTGCCATATCTGAGCAGGGGTTAGGATGGATTTCTTTTGGTTTATTATGAACCTGAGGGACTCCAACAGGTTCTGGGTGATTTTTAAGGAATTTCTGACTTGGTCTGGTGACTTGTCCACCACCAACTAGTCATCCAGGTATGGAAAAACAGTCACTGCCTGCCTTCGAAGATATGCCACCACAGCTACTAGGCATTTTGTAAATGCCCATGGTGCTGAGGAAAGGCCAAAGGGAAGTGTTGAAAACTGGTAATGACCCGAAGGAAACCTGAATCTGAGATATTTTCTGTAAGATTCCTTTATGGGGATGTGGAAATAGGCGTTTTTCAAATCCAGTGATGCCAGCCAGTCCCCTTTTTGGATTGTTGGCAATATCCAAGCCAAAGTTACCATTTTGAACTTTGTTTTTTTCAGATGCTTGTTTAAAGCTCTGAGATCCAATATTGGCCACCACTACCCACTTTTTCATTGTTGTTAGGAAGCATCTGTAGTAAAAACCTCTTCCTCTCTGGGTGGTAGGAACTGATTCCACTGCTCTGAGCTGTAACAGTTTTTGAACCTCTGCTTCTAGTAGTGTTCTTTCTGCTAGAGGAGGTGAGCAGAAAACCCTGGTCTTTTGTGGAGGAAAAGATTTGAAATCCAGAGACAGGCCCTGACCCACTACCTCCAGAACCCACTTATCTGTGGTGATGGTCAGCCAAGCCTGGAAGAAGTGGGACAGTCTGCCTCCAACAGGGAGGGAGGAGGTGGCCTGAGCCTCAGGAGTTTTGCTTTGATTGGGGCTGAGGTTGGGCCTGAGACCCCCCCCGGAGCCCCTTCTACCTCTACCGCTAAAATATCCCTGCTGAGGATACTGCTGGTACTGGGGCATGGTTACTGGCTGGAAAAAAGGCCTGGTCATAAAAGACCTTCCCCTGCTCCCCTTTCCATAAGGCCTAGTGGATGAAGAAACTCTCTCTTTAGCAGAGTTGCTTCTATAAGTGACCTTACATTCATCCACCTTCTTCATGTAGGCAACAGTGGACTCTCCAAATAGAGAGTTCCCCTCTAAAGGAAAATCCCATGCCATGGATTGTGTATCCTGAGTAAAGTTCATGGCCCTGAGCCAAACAAATCTTCTCTATGCCACAATATTAGCCATCCATCTGGCTGCAGTGTCACTTGAATCAGCAGCCATCTGGAACTGGTATTTAGCAGCCTCCAACCCAAACCTGGCTGTTTCAGCCAGGTCTTCAAACAAGGGTGAGGGATCTTTCATGGACATTTCCAGCACCGAGTGCCACAGGGATTTTTGATACTGGGCAAAATAAGCTTGAAAGGTGGCCTGTCTCATGGCCAAAGAGGCTGACAAATAGCCTTTCTTGGCATTCTGTCCATTTTCCTGGAGTCCTTGCCCAGAGGGTGGGAGGACAGATGGACTCTAGCCTTGTCACAGGCTGCCTGCTGTATTACCCCTCGATGGTCTGGATGGGAGAAGAGGAAATCATCTCCCTTCCTATCCAACTGATATTTTGTATCTATTCTCCTATTAATAGGAGGAACAGAATTAGGGGTCTGCAGAAGCTTCAGGGTATCCTTCTTAAAAAATGTATAGACCGGCAGGAGGAGAGCTTTTGTGGGTGTTAAACCCATCATATTCAGTTTCCTCCTCATCCTCCACCTGCTCTGTGTTTGCAATATCCAGAGCATCTGCCATTCTCCTCACAAATGTGAAATGTGAGGAATAATCCTCAGACACCCTAGGGGGTGAACCAAAGTCCTGCTCAGGGGACACTCCTGGGGGAATTGGTTCATCCTCCTCAAAAGGATCATCATCCTCCTCAAACAATTTCTCCTCTGGCAAGGAGGGCAACACATCACTGCCAGCCTGGGGACCCTGAGGGGGGGTCAGGTGGCTGGTGGACGATGTTTTGCAGTGCCTGAATAACTTTAAATGCCTGGGCTATCTCCTGAGCTGAGGGCAATGCAGGCACCTGTGCAGAAGTCCCTGGTTTAGCAGGAGAGGGTTCTGCATGTTTGACTTTCTTTAGTTTCTTTGAGGGAACCGTGGAGTCAGCCGGTTCTTTACCTCTTTTTGCCCCTTTCTCGCCCATATCAGGGGTAGGGGTAAGCAAACTTGTGGGTTCAGCCACAGCAGATTGGGGTGTTGGCTGGTCAGAGCCTGAGGGACCCCTCGGAAATCTTTTATTAAGCCTTTCAAGGCATGTTTCCATGGTTTTATCTGGGAAAGTTTTACATATTTCACATTCTTGGTCCAGATGTTCGAACCCCAGACATGCTACACATAAGGTGTAATTGTCTGCCTTAGCAAACACATCTCCACACTTTAAACAATTCTTAAAACTGGTCTATCTGGTTTTCTTTTTAGGTTTCTTTGACATAGTCATGTCAAAAGAGAAAAAACACTAACCACTAAATAAAAAAGACTTATGCGGTTTCTCTTTTTTTTTTTTTTGTGGTCAATTCCAGAACCGATAGGAACCGAACCGAGGAGATGACAAATGAACCGGTTCAGTGATTCTGTAACCAATAAAAAGCAGTTACAAAAAACAGCAAAATAGACAAAAACCTAAACTAATAATTCGAAAAAATCAAAGGCTCTTTAATCAGAGAACCCTAATGAAAGTAAAAACTAACCCGGTTCCCTCACGGTTATATCGAACCACAAGGAACCGGAAAATTAACTAATTTAAGCAATAAACAAGATCTAAACTGACAATCAGTAGAGGCAGTAAAAGAAATAAAATATACTTAAGTTTTTTATGAGTTTTGAATCTTCTTCACGTGAAAGAAGAGGATGACAACGCCGAGTGACCAGACTTTCAGGCAGAGAGAAAAATCTAAAGAGGTTAGAACACTACAGTTGGTAGAGGCAGTATTTGAAAGATGCTCACGTGCAAAGAATTCTACTCATTTGCATGTATTCCATCTCTTCGGGCAGTCCAACCCTCCAGGCTTACTGTATAAAGTTATGAGTATCCTGAGCATTACTGTGGTTAGAAGTAGACGGCAGATGCTGACATTACAAGTAATTAGTGTAAAGACCCCAGCCACCACTAACTGCCCCCCCCATTATACTCACTAGCAGCTTCCCTCTCATTTCTTTACATTAATACAAAAATACATATTTATGCATTAATGTCTGGCTAGGTATTGCCTCAAAACATTGCACTGGCTTTAAAGTTTGTGCTGCTGGAGCCACATCAGATCCAAGGCAGCATGAGGTTTCAGAGAGAAGGTCATGTCAGACAAATCTGATAGATTTCTTTGATAGGGTGACCAAGGAACTACATCAAGGAGGAGCAGTGTATGTGGGCTATCTGGATTTCAGTAAGGCTTTTGACATCATTCCACATAAGAGACTATTGAGCAAACTGGTTAAGAAATTGGTTAGGGGACAGATGACAGAGACTGGAAGTAAACGGAGTTCACTCCAAGGAAGGGAGGGTGATGAGAGGGTACCTCAGGGATCAGTGCTGGACTTGTTCCTGTTTAATGTCTTTATAAGTGAGATTGCAAAGGAGCAGGAGGGGAAGGTTTGACTCTGCATGATGATACCAAGATCTGCAGCAGGATGGAAAAGTATGAGCAGAGACCTGAGAAGACTTGAACATTGGTCAATGGTATGGTAGCTGGGTTTCAACACAAAAATGTGAAATAATGCACTTGGAGCACAGAAATCCAGGGGTAGAGTACAAAATGCATGGAGTGGTATTGACAACGTTAAGAAAGTACACATTCAAACAATGTAAACAAGCTTTTACATACAGTTGATTACTGTTTAACAATATTCTGTGTACATCTGATGCAAACTCATAATCATGTTCCTCACTTGAAGTGAAAGGGGGGGGAGGTCATAAATGACTCCTTGTTTTTGTGTTAAAGGGGTTCATTTTTTTCAGCAAAAACAAGGAAAGGGGTCATTTCCAAAATGTGCAGATAGGCACGGGTACCACTTTGGCACAGGGTCATAATGTCATAAGACATTATGCTGCATGTAAAATCACACTGTGAATACAGCGCCAATTTCTGCCGTGCAGCATATAGTGTCTTTTTTATGTGGGGGCTCTGACACCATATCCCCCATTAATGATTCTCAACCCGGTGGTGTTCATTCGGGAGCACAAGTAAAAATAAAATATAAAAGTTTCTGGGACTGGGAATCGAACCCAGCCCCAGATGCAGCGCCTGGGTTCCTGCTGCTGTGGCGCAGTCCTGTGAGCCACGGCAGCTGCTCAGTGGAACCCAGTCCCAGCAGAGGTGTTATCTTCTGATTTGGAAAGCGCTAATGGTGAAATACTGCATACAGCAGTATACGCGGTATTGCACCATTAGCGCTTGCATACTGCACTGTTCTGGGTTCGACATAATGTCGTATGCTATTAAGCATATAACATTATGACCCAGTAGGCCCCTTTTTCACAGAGTGCCACCACCTGGCTTCCTTTACTCCAGCCAGACCCCCAGCAGCCTGTGCTCGTTCCTGAACCCGAGTCACCAGCACTGTGAATGGTAGTCCTCCATTGCACCAACACTCCAGTTTGACAGACAGACAAAAACAGCTGGTGCAGGCAAGGAAAACTTATGAATACACAAAGAACTGAGTCTTATGGCCATCTTTTAAAACAGTCCCATTATAAATAGTCCACAAATTTCCTACTGCATACCTGCAAGAAAATAATTAGCATCATACAATGCTAGTTTAAAATTCTGTCTGTTCCAAGTCCTCCTGCAATAACTGTAGTGGCGTTCCCCTTCTAGGATGCTGGTCACTGGGGCAAGGGATGCCCACTCACAGCTGCAGCTGTGGTGGTCAGTCAGGAAGAGCAAATCAGATGGATGGTCCTTCTCCTGGATCAATCATGGCATCAATGGTCATCCTTGGTGCTCCAATTATCAACGTTGGATCTGTGTACAAAAAGTTGTAAATTGTTCTAGGAATAAATCCACAAAGGCTCGGTAGGCTAGAGGGGGCCCAGTTAAGATGCCTCGCAAACTTCCAATGAAGCTGAGCAAATCCCAGCCTTGGAGTAAGTCCCCTGGTAGCTGGATGTAGGTCTGTGAGTATCCAGGACATCTGGACACAATCTGAGCAGTTCTAGTTGCTGGCCAAATGCATCACAAACAAACACACCAAATCTCTACCTGACACCACCTGCATAGCAGGGTAGTTGTCCTCAGTCCCAGACAGCTGAAGCAAGGGAGCCACTTCTGTAACTACAGATAAGTACACAGGGTGCACTCAGCTTTGCAAATCCATTCTCCCATTGTGGGCCTCCGCAAAGATCCTGAAAAAATTGCTAGTGTGACACCTGCACAAACAGTCTCCAAATGGGATGGACCAGATAGAACAACATATCAGAAAAATTAAAAGACAGGACAGTAAAACTGAAACTGTATGGATCAAAATACAAGCTGAAAAGGACAAAAATATTGTTCTAGGTCTATGCTATAGGTCATCAAATAGTGAAAATGAGATAGAGGAAATAACTGAAGAACCCAAAAAAGCATGCAGAATGTGCCATGTAGTGTTTACAGGAGATTTGAACTATAATGACATACACTGGAAAAAAAGGAACCTACAAACCTGAGTAGTGTTACTTTTTTAAAAAACTATACAACAATTAGACCTAAAACAACACATGACAACACCAACAAGAGGGAGATAATATATTAGCTGTAGCACTAAGTACAGATGATGTAAATATTACTAATTGTAAAATACATGCACCACTTGGTAATAGTGACTATAATATCATATCCTTCAATCTTGAAGAATACACCCTAATAAATAAAGGATGGAGGGAGATTTACAACTTTAACACAGCAAATAAAAAATCATTTAGGAAGATCTAGCCACAATTGATCCAAGATGGCTGACACCATGGTGTAACGGAGGCTGGCACTGCTAGAGTGCTCACTGAAAAGCAGTTTGATGGTGCTGCATTGGCAGTATTTAAAAAGAAAACCAGATCAGAATACTTCACAGTTTATAAGGACGGGACAGAGTTAAAACATTGGTGGAAACTAAGATGTCTAAAAAGTTCAGAAAAGCTAAAGGCATTTCCGAATTTATACACCCAGATAAAATGCAACCAACATTCAAGAAATCAACATGGCAAACCACGTTGACACAGGGAATGCCTACAATCATACCAGCCATATGATTCTCTACAGAACAGATTGGAACAGCAGCAGCATCAGCTGTAACACAGACTACAGAAGAGAAAAATCAGAATAAAACTTACCAGCCCAATGGGCTAACGGTGTTGGAGCCAGGTTCCCAGGGTGGAACTGTGGACATTCTGAAGCTGGACGAACAGGAAGCACAAGGCGTATTTGCTTCACAGCAGGATAGTCTGCTGGACCATTCTAAGTAAGTGATACCGGTTTTAGCGAAGGCAGTGCAGGTGGAGTCTTCAGGTGTGGTTGCCCCAGCTGATGGGGGACAAATGTTGCAGGCTTCTCATATGTCAGATCATGGCTTTGTGAACACATCTAAGATCGAAGTTACTGATGCTGCACTGGAATCCTCAGAGAACAGTATGG
Source organism: Neoceratodus forsteri (assembly GCA_016271365.2). Taxonomy (NCBI): domain Eukaryota; kingdom Metazoa; phylum Chordata; order Ceratodontiformes; family Ceratodontidae; genus Neoceratodus; species Neoceratodus forsteri. The sequence goes on along the minus strand of CM057450.1, from coordinate 925,029,125 downwards.
CTCGAGGGAAATTGATTGCACCCACGGATGTTACTCTCTTTTCCGAAGAAGTGAATGAAACAAATCAGGAGATCCTGCAGGCAGAAAATAATAGGAACCACCAGAGTTCAAAATCCATGTCTGCAGCTAACCTTCTAAACCATGAACAGAAAAAAGTAATGAAGAAATACTTACATTTAATCTGCAGACTTCAGCTACCATGCTGGAAGAAAGGCTCAATGACTGTTCTAACCAGACATCAGACTTAACATCTAAACAAAATTCCTCGGTGGAGCAGACACTGCAAGCCTTAATACAAACACGTGATATGATTTCTCCGCATCCCGAATCTGAAAATTCAAATATGAGAAACAAAAGTATCCATGAAATGCAAGACATCCTTGAAAGAGATTCACAGACACCGATTCTGAGGATAACAAACAACAATATTGTGGGTGAGCAATCCAGTCACAACTCAAACACTCCTGGCCGGGCACAAGACATACAGAAGGATATATTTACTTTTAGAACTGACATGCAATTTAGGCTTAACACCATTAAAGAGCTATTGACGCCTCGAGAAAAACTTTGAAAAACATAATAATTAGGTACAATTCAGCTTCCATTCCATATATATGCTATATATTTCTTTTTCCATCATGTATTACTGAGTAAATTTGCATGAATACATTATCTTTATCTTGTAGAGTTCCCTTAGAGCTCATCTGCCTCTGTAGCATGCTTTCTACTTCATCATAATCCTCTGTTGTGACATCACAGTCTGTTGCCATGAAAGAAACTGTGATGTCACAAGCAGTGCATTATGACCTCAGGTAGGGAGAAAGCAATAGGAATAGATGACTCCTTCAGGAAAAAAGATCCTGTTTTCATGCAAATGACCTCAGAAATAAATAATGAGGAGGAGAAATATAGAACCAATGTGAAATACAAGCTGAACAGTATCTACTGTAAATATTATGTTTTGTTAAAATTCTCCTTAAGGTGTCAGTTGCTATTTAATCAGTCATTACATTCCCTCACACAGGCTCTCTCACAACTAAATATGAAGCTGGAGTCTCTTTCTCATAGAACAACTGAACTAGAAATGAGAATGGAATCAACAGAAAAAATGGTAGCTCCTCTGCTGACTTAGTAGTCACCCATACTGATCAACTCAAATACCTTATGAATAAGATGCAAGACCAAGAGGATAGAGCCTGAGGAGATAATCTGAAGTTGATTCCGATTCCAGAAGGGTTGGAAGGCACAGGGGACCCAGTTATATTTTTTGAGAAGCTTGTCACTTTGGATATGAGGAGAAAGTACCCCCAAGAGGTAATCTTATTGGAAAGAGCCAACTGGGGTGCCCCAAATAGATGCCTAGACCCACAAACAACTACATTCAACCGTCCAAGGAAGGTGTTTGTTAAACTACACCAATATCAGAACAGGGAGGCAATCTTCCATAAAGCAAGAATGGATGGTGGACTTTCATATGAGGGAAATATATTTTTAGTTTTTCCTAATTTCAGACAAGCTACTATGTCACAACGAGGATTGTTCAATCAAGTTACTGAAATTCTCTGGAAAAAAGGGATTAAATACTCTCTTTTTACCACCCACTAAACTGCATTTTTATTTGAATGGAAGGATTAGGTATTTTACATCCCCACAAGATGCATTGAAAGCTTTAGAACAAGCAGACATCCCCCACATGAGCTCCAAGAACTTGCTTTAAAAAAAGGAATACAACAAACTCAATCTCATAATCAAAGAACGTTATCTAATAAATATGCACCTTTGAGTCATAACCAATCAACACTCCAAATCATGATCAGAAAACACTACGACTGTTGAGATTTCCTTACAACATGAAGTACCACCAAGGACAGATAACGCACAAATATCTAAAAATCAAGAAAATTTGAAGGATTGAACATTTGGGATTGAATAATGGACAAACTGGACGAAAACCAATAAAGTTGAATTGGTGAAGAAAGAGTGGAGAGAGAGTGGAGTCGAGAAAAGGAGAGAAGGGGAGCAGGAGAATTATTGAGAAAAAGGAGAAAAATTGTTATAATGAACTTCTATGCATGGATTTAATATTTATAATCTTTCGTTTTTTTCTCTTCATTTTGTCTCTCTTCTCCCTTTCCATTCTTCTTCAAATAGTTTGGACAACTGACACGTTTTATTTATGCTTTCTCTCCAGGTGACTGGGAAAAAATGTGAGTGTCACCAATTATTAAGAGAACATAACTCCCTATTAATCGCACTTGTGCGGTACCCGTACTCTCTACACAGGTGAGTGAATTGGGTTTTCCTATTTCTTGGAGTCATCTTTGTTAATTAAGGGTGGGTGTCTAAAGTTAGGGCCGGGAGAGGGATTAGAATGTCTAGTAAATGTTTATTATATAAATACAGTTATTAAAAATGTTGGTAATTAGGTGGAAGGGGAGGGAAGCAGGAGGTTAAGAGGGAAAAATAAATATGTATGGCAATGTTCAGATAAATTTGAGGTTGGAGATATTGGGTACTTAATTGTGTGGTATGTTTATGTTTATGCTATTGGGAGTTTATTAAAAACAATTATAAATAAAGAGTATGGCTGAGCTTAAGATACTTAGTTGGAATGTCAAAGGTATAGCGGATTGGATTAAAATGGGGAGGTTCTAGATTTTGCTGATAGAAAGAAGGTGCATGTTCTATTATTGCAAGAAATGCATTTTGACTCACAAGACTTCCTTTTTGTGAGTAGAAAATGAGGAGTGGGAATTGGTACTTTTTAAAAAAAGAACTCTAGGGGAGTGACGATACTAATCAAGAAAAATACATTTATTAAATTTGGGAATTTCTATTCTGAACCATCAGGATGGTTTATGATAACTGAGATAATATCACCAGGGTTTAGATTTACTTTAATAAATCTATATGCGCAAAGTGAGGATGATCCTCAATTCTTCATTAATTTATTTTTAGAACTATCCACATTTACCCCACCTCATATTCTTGGAGGAGATTTTAACACTACATTAAATAATGTCTTAGAAATCCCCTTAATGTTAGGATTGAAAGAAAATTGTCTAAAACCTTACAGAATTTTATAAAAGATTTAGAAATAATAGATGTTTGGAGACAACAAAATCCAATAGCAATGCAATATTCTTATTATTCTCTGGTTCATATTTGCCACTCAAGAATTGATTTCTTCTTAATATCATAAACGCTAACTTATTTGGTATCAAAAATAGAATAGAACAGTATAAATTTCCGATCACACCTCTGTCCAAATGACTATTAAACTGCCTAATAAAAAGAACATAAGACCCTGGCATATACCACCTGCTATATTGAATGATGATAAACTAGTTGAAAAAGTAACAACAGAAATTATTTTCTATTTCCTTTCTATTTCTCTATTAATCCTACTCCAGCACTTTCATTTCTAACCATTTGGGATTGTTTTAAAGCTTATTATCATGGAATTTGTATAGCATACTTTGCTAATAAGTATAATAAAATTAATAGTAAACTGAATAATCTGGAAAACGCTATTACAAATTGGGTAACTAAGGTTAGAATTCACTTCAGGGAAGCCAAAAAAGCTATTAAAAACTGTGTAAACTTAGGTTAGAATTCACTCCACAGAAGCCAGTATCGCCACATTTAATCAAGCAAAACTGCAATACATTAATTTGTTAACAAATAATGTAGAAAATGCAATTCTAAAAACAAAAACCTTGTATTATTCATTTAGTGATAAACCTGATAAACTACTAGCTTTACAATTAAAACAACGGGCAGCTTCTAATTGTATTAATATTATTCTCAATTAAACTGGAAGTGTATTAAACCAGTCCAAACAGATTAATAATAGATTTTTTTTTATTTTATTCAGATATATACAGTGATGATCATACAAAAGTTTATTAGTACTGTGGTATACAGTACCTCAAGGTATACCTCAGTGGTACTGAGGCAGGATCATATTACAGTGAATGCAGATTGAACTTGAGTGCCTCAGTGGTATTTCAAGGTACCTTGAGGTATACCTCAGTACTGATAAATCTTTGTACGATTGCCACTGTACACTTCAGAGTGAAATGCACACCCTAAAGCGGTGGAAGATTTTCTTAGCAGAGTTAACCCAATGCAACTTACTACATGCTTTATTGATCCTACCTTGAACCAAATGATTCCAGTAGCCACTACCAAAAAATTAATCTCCAGAATACACTCGATCCTGTTCTCATACATGGAAAAAAAAGACTTATCTCATTAAAATTAAAATGAGAACAGGATCTGAATAAACAAATCTTGGATGTATGATGGCAAGAGATTTTAGACTCTCCTTTCAGAACAGTGATTTCTACTAAGTTACAGCAGATTCAGTATAATATTCTGCATCACACATATTATACATCAGCAAAATTAAATAAAATGAACTTTGATTTTACAAATTCATGTCCTAGACATATGCAATCTCCTGCAACCCTTCAACATATGTTTATAAAATACCATGGACTTATGAAATATTGGCACAATATTCTTTCTATTATTTCTCAAATTACATGAATTAGACCACAAATTGATGCAGAATTTATATTGTTTGGTAAATATCTTAATAGTTATCTTCCCACCTAAACAGCTGGTGAGATGGGTAGGGAACTGGCTTCAGGGAAGGCAATAGAGGGTGGTGGTGGGTGGGGAGCGCTTACGCCCAAAGGTAGTGATGAGCGGTGTTCCACAGGGCTCGGTGTTGGGACCAGTGTTGTTTGGGATATTCATTGCAGACATATCACTGGACATCAAGAGCAAGATCAGTCTGTTTGCTGATGATACCAAGATGGGAGCGGTGGTGGATGACCTAGGGGGATGGCAGGGGTTGCAGGATGATCTGGCAAAGCTTGAAACCTGGTCAGACCCTGGCAACTAGGGTTTAATGCCAAAAGGTGCAAGGTGCTGCATTGTGGGGTGAAGAACCCAAGGAGGAGTTACCAGCTGGGGGAAGTGCAGCTAACTCAGACAGAGGAGGAGAAAGATCTGGGGATGCTCAATACAGGGTCAATGAACAACTCGGCCCAATTGTAGGAAGGCAGCTGCAAAGGCCAACAAAATGCTGGGTTGCATTGCAAGGGGTATATCCTCGAGGAGGGAGGTGATGATTCTGCCACTGTATAGGTCATTAGTTAGACCGCACCTGGAGTACTGCATGCAGTACTGGTGCCTGTATCTGAAGAAGGACATTAAGTTACTGAAGGGGTGCAGCGCAGGGTGACAAAGATGACCAAGGGGCTGGGGGACTTATCATACGAGAGGTGGCAGAGGGAGTTGAACATGTACTCGCTGGAGGAGAGGAGGGACAGGGTGGGTCATGATTGAAACCTTTAAGTACATGAAAGGAATAAACAAGACAGGTACAGAGAGGCTGTTCAAAGTAAGGGAAGGGAGGGACACCAGGGGCCATGATATGAGACTGGAGGAAGTAAGGTTCAGGAGGAAGATGAGGAGACACTTTTTTACAGAGAGGGTGGTAGCTGGGTAGAATGCATTACCTGCAGAAGTGGTATCCAGTAGAACAGTGGACTGCTTCAGAAGGGGATAGGACAGGACAAGGGGGAGGGTCAATGGAGGGGAAGGGTGGGAGGAGGGGGCAGCTGCAGAATAAGGGGTGCTAGCTGCACATTCAAGCAGACTTGATAGACCTCTAGGCCTTTATCTACTGGCAAAATCTGTATATTTGTATGTTCGTATCAACAAACATGTGTCCATCTTGCACTTATTCTAGCCAACAAAGTTATATTATTAAATTGGAAGAATAGTAACCCCCCTGAAAGTCAACATTGGATTAATATTATGATAGATTTAACTAAATTAGAGAAAGTCCATTATTGCATCAGAAGTAACCAACAGCTTTAGGAAAAAATCTGCATGACTTTTGTAAAACTGTGTATTGAGAAGAACTGAAAATAGAATTTGAAAGTATTGTTACTCTCTTGGTTTAACACTTGTATGTTAAACTTAAGTATATAGGTAAATGTATTAAATGTACCTATTTCCTCCATGTTTCTAATAAAATAGGAAGATCTAGCTACGATAAAATGGGAGCAGGTTCTAAGGAATAGAAACACTAGTGAAATGTGGAACGTTATTAAAAAACAGACCTTCCAAGTATGTGATAGGCATATAAAGACGATGAAAAAATATGATAGCAGAGGAGTGAAACTGCAATGGCTTACAAAGAGTCTAAAAAAGCCAATAAAGAAAAAATTTAAACTCTTTAACACATATTATAAGAATAAAACAGAACACAATTGGGAAGCACATAAAAAAGCTTTAAAACAATGTAAACAACAAATAAGAAAAAATAAGCAGAGGATGGAACTAGGACTAGCAAATAATGCAAACAAGGACAACATGAAAAAGTTCTATGGGTATGTCTATTAATTAAGAAGCTCGAATAGTGGGCTATGCTCAATAATTTCAAATAATCAGCAAATTGAAGACCACAAGGAAATGGCTGATATTGTTAACACATACTTTGGGACTTATTCTCAAAACTGATTCCTACACAAACAATACACTGGCACACATTTCAACAATGGATATGATTATTTTAGAGTGTATAAACAACATTCAAGCTCTGACATGTACACACACATCAGAACCAGATATCATATCTTCCAAAATGAAATTGTTAGCACCACAAATTGTAACTCCACTAAGAATACTGGACATAACAGCACTATCAGAAAACAAAATTCCTGCTGATTGGTTATCAGCCATAGTTGTTCCAATTCATAAAAATGGAAGCAGAACAAACTTTGTAAACTACAGGCCCATAAGCCTCATCTCGGTACCTGGAAGGATTATGGAATCTATACCAAAAGATATGATAAATCAACATATAGTAAAAAATGATTATACAGATAATTAGCAGCATGGTTTTACTGCAAGGAGGTTGTGCGTAACAAACCTTTTGTGTTTTTATAAGAAAATATCAGCATCAATTGATGAGGGGTCAGTGGTAGATTGCATTTTCTTAGATTTTGAGAAGGCGCTTGATAAGGCCGCCCCTGCTCCACTGCTTGCCAGACTCTGGTACAAGGTACGCTACAAAGGGGTTTGAAAGCTGGGATTCTGATTGATCCTCGTCGCCTGGCCTCGGCTTGCTATTGGCTGCTCTCTCCTCCACGTAGAACTCTATTGGTCAGCTTCTGATTCCTCTTCTAAACTGCCTTTTCTATCTTGCTCTGAACAAACTATTGCTTAAATTTTACAGACTACTGCCTTGAATTTTCTCCCGTCCACCCTCCTCCGCCCTGACACTCTTTAAATCCACTTTCTGCACAGAGGTTCCTCCCTCCACCTCCTCCAATACGTCTGTGCAGGAACAGGCACACCCCCTCTCTCAAAGTGGTAAGCACATAGAAAATAGCACCCATTCTAAAACTAGGACACTATCGAATATCCAAATTGATCCAATAGCAAGCACCCACCTTTCATAAAGAGAAATCATGCAGTTCACTACACTCAGGCCAGTCCTAACAATACTAATTATACTGCTGTCCCCCTCACAACATACTGATTCTCCAAACGTTACAAACATAACATTATCTTATAATGATAATTGCCCTAATTCAACATTCAATCAGTGGTTGAAAAACTGGTGTGGAGCTCAGGGATTTGGCTTCATTGGGGACTGGAGGTCCACCTGGAGTGATGCAAGCCTGTACTGGCATGATGGGCTGCATCTATCCAGGAGGAGAACCAGGATCCTAGGTGATAGGTTTAAATGCTTCATTGGCAAGCTTTTAAACTAGCCAAGGGGGGAGGCACTGGAAAGGAGCAGGAAAATCCCAGCCCCCCAAATAATCACGGTAGTAAAAGGCAAACACCAAATACAGAGGTGTCGATAGGGAGAAGGGCAGGGTAAATGGAGAAAGTGACAAAGGCAAGAAGGACAGAGATGGGGCAAAGGGGAGTAAGGCCATCAGGGAATGGAGGGTAATGAGTACCAATGCCCATAGTCTGGGCAACAAGTTCCCTGAGCTGGTGGCCTTAATGGAAAGGAGGATGCCTGGATATCATGTGATCACAGAAACGTGGTATACAGAGAACCATGACTGGGATGTTAACATACCAGGGCACATAACCTACAGGAGAGACAGGCAGGGAGAAGAGGGAGGAGTAGCTCTCATGTAAAGGAAGGATAAAAGCAATTGAACAAAGAGTAAACAGGAGCAGAGGAGGCACTGTGGGTCACCTTGGAGACTGGAAAGGGCACCACAATCCGCACAGGGGTTGTGTACAGACCCCCATGTCAGGGGAAGGAATGGACAAGGATATGATAGAAGGCATTCTTAGAATGGCAGAGAAAGGGGAGATACTGTTGATGGGAGACCTGAATATGCCAGATGTTAACTGGAGCACATTTGCTGCAGCCACATCCAAGAGCAGGGCCATTCTTGATGCCCTACAGGTGGCAGGCATTAGACAGCTAGTTTCGGAACACACTCATGAGGGAGCAATCTTAGACCTCATACTCTCAAACGGAGGCAGTGAGAGGATCTCAGATCTGGAAGTGGGTTGCTATCTGGGGACAAGTGACCATCAAACAGTGTGGTTCACGTTAAACTCAGCTACAGAGTCAAGCCATACAAAAGTGAGGGTACTGGACTTTAGGAGGGCTGACTTTGGCAAGATGGGAGAGTGCCTCAGAAAAGCACTAGCAAACAGGCTAGAAGGAGGTGTGGAGCAACAATGGGGAATTATCAAAACTGCCATCACAGAGGCAACAAGCATTTGTGTGAAGCAAATAAACAAATCAAAATGAAAGAAAAAGCCACTATGGTTCTCAAAAGAGGTGGCTGTGAAAGTCAGGAAGAAAAAGATAGCATACCGGAAGTATAAGGAAACACAGAAGGAGCAGGACAGAGAGCTGTACCAGTTAAGGCAGAAGGAAGCAGGGAGGGAAGTCAGAATAGCAAAGGCCCAAACTGAGGAAAAGATAGCCAACTCAGTTAAGAAGGGGGATAAAACCTTTTATAGGTACATCAGTGAGCGTAGAAAGACAAAGGGAGTGATAGTGAGGCTGAATAGAATGAACGGTGGGTGGGCAGAGGGGGACAGTGAAAAAGCAGGAATACTGAACGAATATTTCTGCTCAGTATTCACAAAAGAGGAGGGGGAAGTGCCTAATCCAATTAACAGAAGCACTCTTGATAGGGAGGTCGATCCCAGTCCTTTCACAGAAGAAAGGGTTCTGCAAGAACTCCTAAAACTGAAGGTGGACAAAGCAATGGGTCCTGATGGAATTCACCCCAGAATTCTAAAAGAATTAAGGGAGGAACTAGTGAAACCACTGGCTACTCTTTTTAATAAATCATGGGAGGATGGTGTGGTACCTGAGGACTGGAGGAAGGCGGATGTGATTCCCCTTCACAAAAGTGGGGCCAAGACAGAGGCAGGAAACTACAGACCTGTCAGTCTGACCTCTGTGGTAGGGAAAGTGATGGAGTCACTTCTGAAGGAAAGAATAGTTGAGTACCTAGAGGCCAGTGGAGCACAGGACCCAAGGCAGCATGGGTTCACAGCGGGAAGGTCATGTCAGACGAATCTAATAGATTTCTTTGACTGGGTGACCAAAGTAGTAGATCAGGGAGGGGCTGTGGACATAGCCTACCTAGACTTTAGCAAGGCATTTGACACAGTCCCACACAAAAGATTAATAGTCAAATTAACCAGCCTGGGAGTTGGTCCCAGGGTAGCCTGGGTAAAACATTGGCTGGACAACAGGACACAGAAGGTAATTGTAAATGGAGTCCACCTGAAGAAAGGGGTTACTAGTGGGGTACCGCAGGGTTCAGTATTAGGTCCAGTCCTTTTAATGTCTTCTATCAGTGACATTGCAGAGGAACTGGAAGGAAAAGTATGCCTTTTGCAGATGACACAAAGATCTGCAACAGGGTTGATACACAAGGAGGCGTGGAAAGGATGAAAAGGATTTGGCAAGGTTGGAGGAATGGTCAGAAGTATGGCAGCTAGGATTCAATGCAAAGAAGTGCAAATAATGCACCTGGGAAACAAGAACCCAGGGAAGAATACACAATGGGTGGGGAGGTAGTAACAACAACAAAAAGAAAGGGACCTGGGGGTAATCATATCAGATGACCTTAAGGTTAGCAAGCAATGTGAGAAGGCAGTAGGGAGGGCTGAGGGGTATACTGGGATGTATGAGGAGGCATCATCAGCAGAAAACAGGAAGTTGTTATCTCTCTGTATAGACAGTTGGTGAGACCCCATCTGGAGTACTGTGTCCAGTTCTGGAGACCCCATCTCCGCAAGGACATAGACAGGATAGAGGTAGTCCAGAGGAGGGCAACTAAAATGGTGCAGGGTCTGCAAGAGAAGCCGTATGAGGAGAGACTAAAGGAGCTTAATATGTATACCCTTGAGGCAAGAAGGGAGAGGGGGGACATGATAGAAACTTTTAAGTACCTCAGTGGAATCAACAAAGTCCAAGAGGGTAGCATCTTTCAGAAAAAGAGACGGCAAGTACAAGGGGACGAATTTAAAGATAGAAGGAGGGCAGTCTAGGGGCAATGGGAGGAAGTATTATTTCACAGAGAGGGTAGTGGATGCATGGAACAGCCTTCCTGAGGAGGTTGTGGGGTCTAAAACTGTGGGAGAATTCAAGAATGCATGGGACAGACATAAGGCAATTCTTGTGGGGGTAGGAAAAAATAGGCTGCTGGTTAACTAGGATCTGCGGCCTATCCTGTAGGTAGGGAAATTGGCAGACTAGATGGGCCTAGCGGTCCTTATCTGCCATCAAAGTCTATGTTTCTATGTTTCTATCTGCCCCAGCGGTCTCAATATTCACTGTTTGTCTTCACATGTGTGGTTTTCTATCTTTGCTACTGGGCATCAGTTACTCCCTCCCTCCCCCAATCACCAATATGCTCTTGCTATCAAGCAAACATCTACTCTCAAACACTAAAACACCTCAGGCTGCAGGCAACTAGGCTGATCTGGCTGCTACTCTTCCTATCAGGGAATAAACACCGCAACCCTGGCCCTAAAGCTATGGATGCCAACCCAAAGGAGAAGCATGGCCATTTCACGGTTGTCTCTATCAACATTTGCAGCCTGCTGGCCAAACTTGACTTGTTACAAGTGTGGGTTGCTCAACATAAGCCTGATGTCCTGTCAGTGGCTGAGACGTGGCTCACCCCAAGGACAACCGACATTGAACTTTAAGGCTATACCTTTTTTAGACTGGCTAGAATGGGAAAAAGGGGAGGTGGATGCATCATAAGCATCAAGAACCACCTGCAGGTATGAGCCCTCCCACCTATAAAAATGGGAGATAATGTACAGATATTACCAGTAAAGTTAATCCTTGGGGCACAAGGGAAGGGAATAACCATTACCTCAGTCTACATCCCAGCCTGGGAACAGGATGAAGGATTTAAAATGCTTCATGAGTACCTGGCAGACAATTTCTATGAAAAAGGGCAACTGGGGCCCCTAAAAGAATACCTTAGGCAGCAGAATTGGTCAGCCATCTTCTCCGTGGTCAGTGTTGATACTGCATTAGATCACTTCATTATGACATTCAATGCTGCCTGTGGTACCTTTGCCCCTATCACCACTAGGAAGGTCAGAGGATCTCACAAGTCCTGGATAACTCCATTGCTAAACAACGAGCCAGGGATATCTTAAGGCACAAGGCAAAAAGCTCTGGCTCTCAAACCGATCTCCAAAATCACAAGACAGCCTAGAATAAATGCACCCAGGCCATTCGACAGGAACAATCCCATTACTTTAAGACTGAACTAGACAAATCCTGAGCTGGCAGCCGCAGATTTGGGGAAAATATTAAGTTCATAACTAGAAAACCAAATGAAATGGCTCTGAAAATCATGAACATCGATGGAAATGCAACACAGAATCTTAAGACTATTGCTAATGTATTCAATAAAGCATTCATAGATTTCAGGGGTGTGCTTCCCCCCTACTTTCTTAGCCCTATTAGTGGCAACTTACAGAACACATCTGGTACCTCACCCCCTAACCAATCCTCGCCATTCTACCTCAGGAATATCTTGAAACCTGAGGCAAAAAAGTACCTGCAGCAAATGTTAGGTAATACCAGGCAAAGCCGAAACAGTCTCGACCCGAAGCTAATTTCCCTAACCCTCAAAGAAATACTGGTGCCGCTAACAAGAGTTCTAAATCTATCCCTTATAACCAGGAAATTCTTTAAATTCTGGAATGCTGCTGCAGTTACCCCAGTTTTCAAAAGCAGGAAAAGGATGATAGGATGATCCACACTAACTACCGGCCAATTTCAATTCTACCCCCTATCTCTAAGGCTTTTGAACAGATTGTCTACGATCAGCTCATAGACAATTGCGAGAAATACTGGCTGCAATGCTCGCAGCAACATGGCTTTAGAAAACAGCATTGCACTACAACAGTGCTAATAGAATTCAGGGGATTCATCCACAACTCCCTAGATCGAGGGCACGTGGCGGAGGCCACCTTCATTGACCTCACTAAGGCCTTCGACATGGTAAATCATGAACTTCTACTTATTCAACTAGGTTGTTCTGGCATTTCCTCGAACTCATTGTGCTGGTTTTGGAGTTACCTCTCTGTGTGTGAACAGCAGGTAAAACTCAGTTCCACACTCTCTGATAGCCAATGCATATGCACAGGAGTTCCCAAGGACCAATTTTGGGCTCACTGCTATTTAGCCTTTTCCTAAACCACTTTCCACAGGCGTGTCAAGACAAAATTCTCCTATACGCTGATGACACGGTCCGATACACCAGTCACCCTGGCCCCACTACTCTAGAACAATGAATGCAGTCCAATTTTAAGGCTGTAGAAGACTGGTTCATTAATGCATGGCTACTGCTAAATTATAAGAAAACCAAGACCATGTTGTTTGCCTCTACACATAACAGGTACAGGTCATCCAAATTACTAATAAGAAACAAAGAAAATGAAGTTCTTGAATAGATACAAAACTACAAATATCTTGGTGTCACCCTGGACTGCTCCCCTCTCTTACTCACTACATATTGACCAAATCACCAAGTCCGCTAATCAGAAAATCAGTTAGCTCAGGAGCTGCCTAACTGAACAAGCCTTTAAATGCGCTCTCAATAGCAAGTTTTTCTCTGTCTTAGATTATGGCCTAGTCTTTTGCAGTTTAGCCTCCAACACTACCCTAAAAAGGATTGCCTTAACACTGAATAAAGTTTGAAGACTACTCCTAGGCACCATGTGCCTTACCCACACCTGTGACCTTTATTCGCTCTCGGGTTGGTTAGACCTGGATAACAGAATTTGATATCAGTCATGTCTACCAGCCAAGAAGGCAACCTTTAGGTCTTGGCCTAATTAGGATTCAGACCATGCTTTGCCCAGCCACTCCTGCCAGACAGACAAGGGTGGCAAATAGCAATCCCTATAAGATCCCTTTTCAATGAACCTCACAAGACCAATATTCCTTCACATACTGGGCTCCTAATTGGCTAAACTCCCTCTCTAGTGATCTACTCTCAGAGGCCAAAATTGGACCTTTTAAAGCTAAGCTCCGCTCCCACTTCTCAAGTCTAAAGAAGTGTAACTTTTTCCACTAACCAGACAAAGCATCCTAGATTTAGGACCGACTATCCCAGCACTTTATCCAAACCCCTTTTTGCAATGAGTATTCACAGCACTTTACTCTCCCCATCTGCTAACTTTTACCTCTCTACCTCCTCTTTTAGCAATCCTCTCACACCTCCTTTCCAACCATTCTCACCGCTCTGCTCCTGCCCTAGCTTCTACCTATACTCCCCCCACCCACATACTCCTTTGACAAAGGTCACCAACTTTACTGGCCTCCTGCATTCTAATCTACAACTTTCATTGCTTTCCAAGTAACCTTACATGTTTCTTATAAGATTCCTGCCCTATGCATGCAGTCAAATTGTTAATTTCTGTTTTTCTAATTTACGAACTCTGCTTGCGTTAGTGTGTGTTTTGCAATATTCAAGAAAGTGCAGTTACGTAAGAACTTACCGTAACAGTAGATCTTCAAGAGAGGCTTTTGCAGTAGGTAATTACATATATAGTACTGACACTTTCTGTGCAGCACCCTAATGGAAAAATTTCTAGCTAGTAGTCCCTGGCGAGGGACCGCCCCCACGTCAGATGACCGGCATCATACGACGTCGGTATAAAGGGGTGGTCCCGGACGCCCATCTTCCAGTTCTTTCCCGCCACAGGCCCGGAAGGCCAGGACGAGAGAGAAGCAAATGTTTCCATTCCTGGAAAAGGAGCTGAAAAAGCCTAGGGGGATGGAGGGTGGGAAGGTATTACCTACTGCAAGAGCCTCTCTCGAAGATTTACTGTTACGGTAAGTTCTTACATAACTGCACTATCTTACTTTGAGAGGGCTCTTGCAGTAGGTAATTACATATAGGACTGAATCCCAAGCAGTCTGGAACAAATAAGAGGCACCGGGAGGAGGAAACTACTCCAGAAAGTAGCACTAGCCTTGCAAGCCTCAAGACAGGAGGCCTTGCAAAACAGCTAGCCCAAAGCCTGCTCTACGGCGAGAGGCAACGTCCAAACTGTAGTGTTTCATAAAGGTATGGACGGAAGTCCAGGTGGCGGCAGCGCATATGTCTGCCGCAGGCACATTCTTGAAACAAGCCGCAGAGGCCGCTACTCCTCGTGTGGAGTGGCCTCTGACCTGACTCGGAAGGGTCTTGTTGTACTTGTCATAACAGAAAGTGATGCAATGAGCCAGTCACTTCGACAGGCATTGCTTGGAAACAGCATTGCCTTCCCTTTTGTGAGCAAAAGAGATGAACAAGTGATCAGTCTTTCTGAGATCCTTCGTCCTGTCGGTGTAGTATCTCAGAAACCGGTGAACATCCATGGTATGGAGTAAATATTCCCCTTGATTAGAGTACTGCATAAAAAAGGCAGGTAGCTCTATGGACTGATTCAAGGTAGACTCTGCTACTACTTTAGGTAGAAACTTAGGATTCATGCGAAGAGCAACTCGTTCTTTGTGAAAAATCAAATAGGGGAATTTACACATAAGGGCCTGGAGCTCGGAAATTCTTCGAGCCAAAGTAATGGCCACCAAGAAGAGCGTCTTCCATGAAAGAAACTTCAGATCTGCAGAAGCTGCAGGTTCGAAGGGAGGGACAGTAAGTTTCTCGAGAACAAAATTCAAGTCCCTAGGGGGAGCAGGGGTACGGATGGGAGGCCTTAGATGAAGGACCCCTCTGAGAAAGGTCTTAGAGACCTCCAGTTGGGCGAAAGCTTTATCTGCAAAGGGAACATGGTAGGCTGAAATAGCAGCCATGTGAACCTTCAGGGAGGAATGGCTGAGACCCAGGTCGAAGAGATGACGTAAGTACTCCAGCAGAAAAGCTACTGAACAGGAGAAAGGCTCCATGTTCTTGGAGGCTGCCCAAATAGAGAATCTCTTCCACTTCATGGCATAAGTGGACCTGGTGGAGGGTTTTCTAGCCTCCACTAAAATCTCTGCCACTTTTGGAGAGATGCCAAAACGGGATTGGGCTAGGTCTGCAGGAGCCATGTATGTAGTTAAATGGGATTTGAAGCCCGGATGGACCAGGTTCCCCTGATCCTGGGTCAGCAAGACTCGAGATAGAGGAAGAGGAAGAGGAGGAACCTCTGAGTATTGTTGAAGAAGAGAACCAGATTTTCCTGGGCCAGAAAGGAGCGATGAGAATCCTTCTTGCTCCTTCTGTGTTAGTTTTTGCATTACTCGTGGGATCAGAGGAATTGGGGGGAAAAGCATAGACGAATCTGTCCTTCCAGTCTAGAGACAGAGCGTTGCTCCAGAAAGCGCCTCACTCTGGAACGAGCGAGCAAAAGGTGGGAAGTTTTGCGTTTTGGGGAGTGGCGAACAGGTCTACCTGCGGAGTCCCCCAAAGCTGAAAGATATTGTCTAGCACCCCTTGGTCCAATTCCCACTCGTGTGCCAGGGCAGAGGAGCGGCTTAGTTTGTCTGCCAGAGTGTTGTCGACTCCTGGAACATGAATCGCCATGAGGTGAAGATCATGTTGAGTTGCCCAATCCCAAACCCTCATGGCTTCCCTGCATAGAGGGTAGGAGCGAGTTCCTCCCTGTTTGTTGATGTATCACACCACGCACGTTGTCCGTCTGGATGGCTAGGTGGCCGGGAAGAATGTATTGGTGAAGGTCTGGAGAGCAGAGTAGCACAGCCTCGAAGCTCTGACACGCTGATGTGAGAGCTTGTTCCAGTCTGGACCATAAGCCCCTGGGTCCGACGAGGGCTCAGATGGGCTCCCAACCTTCGCCTGAGGCATCTGTGGTTAGAGTCTGGAGGGGAGGATGAAAGATATGGGACCTCAAACAGGTTCTCTCGAATCATCCACCATTGCAAGTCTCGTAGCATCGGCGATGAGATCAGAACTCATTGATCTAGGTCGTCCACAAGTTGATCCCACTGGGAACGAAGAGTCCACTGAGAGATCCTCATGTGGAGTCGAGCTCGGGGGACTGTCGGAATAGTGGCCACCATGAGCCCCAGAAGACGGAGGATCGACCTCGCCGGAACCCTCCTGCATTCTGAAAGCAGAGAAATCTGGGATTGAAGAGAGGCTGCCCTGTCTGGAGGCAGGAAGGCTTTGCTCACCATCGTAACGAGGATAGCTCCGAGAACTGTAGCCTCTGGGAAGGGTCCAGATGAGACTTGGAATGGTTGATGGTAATACCCAGGCAAGTGACAACCTGCTGGGTGAGGGAGAGAAAATGCAGGAGTTCCTCCCTGGATGAGGCCACCAGGAGCCAGTCGTCCAGGTAAGGGAACACCTGTACTCCCATTGTACGCAGGTGGGCCGCTACCACAGCCAGGCATTTGGTAAATACTCGGGGCACCGAGGAAAGACCAAAGGGGAGCGCCTTGAATTGGTAGTGGTCCCCCTGAAGCGCAAAACAAAGATACTTGCGGTGCAACAGGCGAATGGGAATGTGCAGATAGGCATCCTGCATATCCAGCGCACAAAGCCATTGACCCGGTCGAAGGAGGGGCAGAAGGCTCTGCAGAGACAGCATCCTGAACCTTTTGTATTCCACATAAAGATTCAGGGAACTGAGATCTAGAATGGGTCTGAGATCTCCCATCTTCTTTGGGACCAGGAAGAAATGAGAGTAGTAACCCGTCCCTTGAAGATGAAGGGGGAGAGGTTCTATCGCATGCTTCACGAGAAGGGCCGAGATTTCTTCCCGGACCAAAGGAAGATGTTCCCTTGAATAGGGCAACTTCAGGGGTGGGTGGCGGGGTGGTTTATGAAGAAACTCTATGGAATGCCCTTCCGCTATAAGCTGGAGCACCCAAGAATCCGTGATTATCCTCTCCCAACCCGGAAGGTGGAGGGAAATCCTCCCTCCTACCGGTTCCTCTGGGGGGGTCCAGAGGTGGTGGGAGAGGAAAGGAGTCAGGTGGTGTGGGGCAGTGCCGCAGCAGAGGCACCCGCTGCTTTTTTGGGCGGAGGGAGCCTGGCAGCTGTGGGGGCCTGATGTTTAGTGGCCTGCTTTCCTTAGGGTTTCGCTTGTGGATGACTCGGTCTGTGAAAAGGACGGTGCTGCTGGTGTTGGGGACGGTACATGGAATCCACGGATTTCAGAGCCGTCCCCTTCTCTTGCAAGTTGGTGATGATGTCTTTGACATCACCGCCGAAAAGCACCGACCCCCTGAAAGGTGCCTCCTGAATAGCAGATTGCACCTCCGGGACCAAACCTGACACGCAGAGCCAGGCATGATGCCATAGACTCACGGCAAAAGTGGAGCTCCGCCCTGCGGTGTCCACTGCATCGTACGTTGCCCACAAAATGTGGCGACTGGCCGAATGAGCAGAACGGACGAGGTCTGCTAACTCCTGTTTGACTTGGGAGTCAGGTAAGGAGTCCAGCTTGGATTCCGCCTGGGTAAGGATGGCCTTCTGGTAATCCCCCATATGGGTGATGTAATTCAGGGCCCAAATTCCCAGTGTGGAGGAGGCATAGATCTTTCTTCCATACTGGTCCAGGAGGTGGGATTCCTTATCTGGAGGAGACAAGCTCAGATGCTTTGGATGTGCCGACCGGCCATGAGTGGCGCTAATCACGACTTAGTTGGCACAAGGGTGAGAGTCAAGATAGTCTACACCCTCAGGAGCCTGGTATAGCCTGTTAGACTTCCTGGGAAGTGGGTCTAATGCCGACGGTTGTTTCCAAATCATGGTAACAAGGTGGGCGTGAGGCTCGATCCAGGGTGGCACTAAAGTTGGAGCTGTCACGGGCAGGTCCAGATGTTCGGCGAGCTTAAGCCGCTGAGGATCTGGTTCCAAAGAGCGCCACTGGTGAACTTCCTGGATTTTTCTAAGCAACTCTGTGAAAGATGGATCCTCGGAGGAGACTTTGAGGGTCCTCGGTCGGGGCTTAGGACGAAGAGCGTGTCTGGTCAGTTCTCTCGAGCATCCCTCGAAGAGTCCGAGGAACTGAGAGAGGGGAAGAAGAAGCAGAAGAAGAAAAAGACTCCCTTACATGACTAGGGGGAGGAACTGGTTCCTTGGGTGGTACCCGTAAACGCGTGTCCTGCCCCTCTCGGGATCCAGAGGGAAGAGCCCTGGAGTCTGGAGGCGGTGAGGGAGTATGCCGCCTCAGATGTATGGGAGCTGGTGGAGGCACCATCGTCGTAAGGCGGCTCTCTACCTCCTTGGTGAGTTGAGCCTTGGCCTCAGCCCGCCAAGAGGCCAGAGTCTCCTGCAGATCCACCGGCGGCTGTGGGGGCAGTGGAGGTGGAGAGGAGGGGGAAAGGTGTACGGGTTGTACCCGTAAGATGAGTATCTGAAACCCAGCTGCGGGAAACCTGGCATCGGGTATTGTGGCGTCAGGTACTGCAGCGTCGGAAGTACCGGCATCGGGCACTGCGGCGCTGATACCGCGTCCCGGTATGATAGCGCCAGATAAGACGCAAGCGGTACCCGGGAGCCGGGAGCTGCCAGAGCAGATGACCGTCGGCAGCCTCACGGGTGGTTCATGTTGGCGGGCCCAGAGGGCCCGACAGAAGGAGGATATCCCCTGCCGGCATCGGAGGTACCGCGGCCGGCGGTACCGCGTCCGGGGGCCGCGACGCCAGACCCAGTTTCGCCGGAGAGGGTCTGATGGAGGAGGAAGATCCCACATCGCCTGGGATGGAGGGAGAGAAATCCCCGGATCAGGGCTGGGGTGACTCAGGCTCCCAGATGGCAGCGAAGGCTGTGGGGAACCGCACGATGGACGTGGGGGGTCTGTCGTTGGTTCCGTCACCCGGCGCATGTCAGAGAAGCCAACGTGCTGCTTAGGGGTGAGATCCTGGTGGGTGCCGGAGGAGCAGGCATCCGGCTTATGGGAGCCCTCACCGGAGTCGGACCGAGGGGGAGGGACGGCCCGGTCCGATGGGGAAGTGGTCCTGTGCTGCCCCGAAGGGAGGGGTGTCTTATCGACCCTTTCCATGCGGACGTCAGAGGAGCCAACGTCCAACTTAGAGGAGTCGCCCACGCCAGTAGGCCGCAAGCCTGCAGCCGAACCGGGGGCGGAGGTCTCCATTCACCCAGAGGTGCCCGCAAGGCCCGAGCATGAGCCAGACGGGTGGGCCGATGCCTCCTCCAAACCCTTGGAGGCTGCCGTCGAACAGTGCCCCGGGGGGACGTTACTTGGGCCACGTCTCCAGTGGGAGACGCATTAGAGGAGGACTTCTCCTGGTGCCTCTCCTTGTCCTTCTTTTTCCGATGTGCCTCAGGAGAAGTGGATGCCTGCCTCAACTTTTTCAACTCTTTTTCCATAGAAGACATCTTTTTCTTGAGGAGATGGGCTTCTCCAGGGACTGTTGGTGCTGTTTATGGGTAGCCACGTTGAAGTTGAGGCAATGCTGGCACTTACTCCAATCGGGTGATCAATTCCAGGCAGAAAAAGGCACAGGAATGCCACCCCAGTGACAGTTAAGCCACATGAGTCGCACTTGTTTTTGTGCTCAGAGGGTGTAGGGACGGCATACACCAACGATATACCTGACAATTGAAAAAGAATAACTATTTTCGCAAAACCGACTAAAGGTAGGGCTGACGGAAGTACCTAACCTTTGTCGCGAGAGCTGCACGAGCTAACGGTGGAAAGAACGGAAGGTAGGCATCCGGGACCACCCCTTTATACCGACGTCGTATGACACCGGTCACCTGACGTAAGGGCGATCCCTCGCCAGGGACTACTAGCTAGAAATTTTTCCATGGGGTCCTGCCGCCAGCCGGCATCAGTCCTATATGTAATTACCTACTGCAAGAGCCCTCTCGAAGTAAGATCTACTGTTATCTCCAAAATTATTATAAGTATAAAGTGTTGTACTGTAATTGAACGCTCATGATGTGGAACCTCACTTTGGAATTCCAATCTGAAAACTAAGAGGACACCCTTCTTTACATGAAGTTTAAAGTAAGTAGAGGCAGTGGCCATGAAATTGTTTAAATATTAATATGTACCATGTTTGAGGGGGGAGGTTTGTGCACTGGTATTTTGTTTTTAAGACGCTTTCAACTTAGCCTGGGAACTGAAAAGCATGGCCTAAGCATTCCTGAAATTGAGGGCAAGCCTATTTTATTTTAGCTAGGATTGTATATCGCTAAAGTCAGTGTTAAGGTGCTGGTTGATGACACTAATGTCACGGGAGTGAGTAAGGATGACCAGATCATCTGCGTATACGGTGGCACTGCAGTGGGATGGTACAGTGGGGAGATTGTTTACAAATAGGGAGAACAGGATGGGCCCCAGGACAGACCCCTGGGGAACTCCAGATTTGACTGGGGTGAGCTCAGAGGGAGCCTTGTTAAATTTTGTATGTTGCTGGCGTCCTAGGAAGTAACTGGAAAATCACCCAAGGATGGGAATGGATAAGCCAAGGGACCAGAGTTGCAAGCGCAGAAGTACATGATCAACCAGGTCGAAAGCCTTGGAAAGGTCAACGAAGATGGCACCAGTGAATTTGACTTGTTCCATGGCAACCCTAACCTCAGAGGTAACCTTAGCGAGAGCAGTCGAGGTGCTGTAGCCCTTTACGAAAGCCAAGTTGAGCTGGGGTTAGCAACTCATGTGACTGGATGCAACAACTTTTTCAAGGAGTTTGCTGATGGCTGATAAGATGGCAATTGGCTGGCAGTTTTCAAGGCTTTTAGAGTCACCTTGTTTGAGAACCGGGACCACCCTTGACACCTTCCAAAGGTCAGGGATAACCCCAAAGGAGAGCAACGAGTTAAAGATATGGGAGATAGGTAAGGCAATGAAGGGGGCACCAAGGTGGAGGAGTTTGGGTTCCAGGTTATCATGCCCAGCACTAGAGTGAGGGGAGAGACCAGACAGCAGTCTCTGCATCTCCCACCTGTTCACAGTCCTGAAATAAAATGAGGGGCTAGGGACAGATTCTGACTGGGAGCAGTGAGGCACACCTTGCTTAGCAGGATCCAGACGAGGAAATAGGGTGGTATGTGTAAACAGGTCAGCGAAATCAAAATTAAAGGCATTAGCAATTGTGAGTAGATTGTTACAATTGGTACCACCTATAGTCATGGCTGAGACATCCCCTTTAGAGGACCCACTATGTTTTTGACATTTCGCCAACAATTCCTAGGGTCTCTGGCTGTGGCTAGCAAAGCAGATCTGCAGAAATTACTTTTTACTGACCTAATAGCTTTTTTGCACACATTTCTGAGACATCTGTATTCCTGGTAAATAGATAAGTCATGTAAGGCCTTGAAACGAGCCCAACATTTATCCCTAGACTTCATAAGGGCAAGAAGGCCACACTGGAGCCCATTTGGTAACAATACCCCTCACTCTCCTTTTTACATCTGCAGTGGGCAGAGCCCTGCAGATGGTTTGCATCAGAAAAGGACCTACATAATGTTTTCCAATCACAAAACATGATAAAGTGTTAAAACAGTTTCTTCCACGGAGAGCCCAATTACTACGTTGACTATATAAGGTACAATAATTGAAGAGCCCTATTTTTCTTGCCGCTTGATGTCTTGAGAGGTCCCCTCCCCCAGAGAGTATGTTTAACCCACCCCAACTCCACCCCACACAGAGTTTACTGCAGTTGTAAACACAAACCCTCCCACAGCCTCACACTGTGCACTGTACGTTCCCACCCTCTCCGGTCACAATTCATGTGCCTGACTGGAGCACACTGAGCTGCAGAGATCTCCTTTTCAGCCAGCCTATCCCAAGGCACCTTTAAACCAGATTTGCCCAAACCTTGACTTAGATTTGCCCAATCCAACTTGTTGCAGCTTTCTTAGACTCCTCTAAACAAGGTACTGTAGTAAAGTTATTTTGTTGATTTGTTTGAATACTAGTGCTGATTTGTTTCATTACTGGTTTGATAATGCCAAGGTGGCATCAAGAGCATATTTTTGTATCTCAGTAGTGACATCGCTAGAGCTATGTCCCGGTTCTATTTGGTGTCTCTTTTAACTCGACCATCACACACTGAAACCCTTATACTGCAGCATCAGTAACTAGCAGCATGCCAGACTGGCGTTGGCAGCAGTGGGAAGTTTCGTGTGTGCTTATTAATTCACTTATACAGTAGATTGTATCCAAGCAACCAGCCTCATAGTCTGAGGATGTGAAAATAGTGATAAAAAAAACACTAACTGTGATTTAAAATCATGTTTCCATTACAGTGACTGTTTTGTGCCAAAATATTCTTCCTAACGGGGAGATGGTACAATTTAGCACTTTGTCCTTCATTCTTTGTTCAGCCGAGAAGTCTCTGTCCTTATAACTTTCCATGCATAATATCCCTGCCCCTTGACAGTTTTGCTGCATGCCTGTCCCATTACTCAGCACTGTACCAGAAAGGATGGGAGCTCTGGATTGCCTAGATGTTACAGCAAGACTTGGTAAATGGGAAAATAGCATCTGCAAGGAAAACATGCAGCTTTTTGGGCAGGCTCAGATATTTGAGAGTCTGGTTTCTTCCCATTTCAGTAAATTAGAGGTACTGCATACCTCTCAACCTCTCGACCATTCCGATACACATTCTGTATAGGCAGCTGCTACATATTGTACACCCAAATGCACCCTTGTTGATGGCATACTGATGCGCTACATTATATTAGAGTTCTTTCTGGACAAACACACAAAAATATAAAACTAATCACAAACACATTCTTTAACATTAAACCCACTCAATGGTACCCACTATTATTCTTTAAACAAAAAAAAAGTGATACACATTTATGTCCATTTGCTCCACCTTTTCAAGGCAGGGTCAATGCATTTTTGATACTGAGAGGGTGAGGTGAAAGGTATGAACGACCTACTGTTGTACCGTCATAGTCCTGGATGAGTTACTTGTGTACCATCACAGACATTGAAACTTTACATTTGTGTTGCACAGTGTATGATAAAGGGCTTCATAGACCTTGATAGGTTTAAGGTATGCATTGCCTCTAGGTTATTGAATCGGGCGGAATCAGACTCATTAATGTGAAGCACACATTAAGCATGGGGCTTAATGTTAATGCTGCCCCTTTAAGAGTACTTACAGTAGAACTTGCATGTAACAATTTGTTGCACCGCCTGGCAGTGCCATGTATGCCTGTCAGTCAGAGATTTTGTCAGTCTGGGGCTTGACCTCATGAAGAGAACATCTGCAGCGCAGAATAAACCTGCCTTATTATTATCTTATGCATCCGTCTAGTTATTCGCACGGTCCAGATGGGGTCCTCACCAGCAGCAACCGAAGGGTCTGGCAGACCACAGAGAAGGTAAGGGGTCTTTTAGCGGCGGACCAAATAACCAAAATGCCACATTAATATGAAATGCCCCAGTCACAAAAGGCTGCCCAGTTTCTTGCAAATGCTGGATTGTAAGAACCATGCTATCTACTATATATTGAGCCACCATTCCTACTGATACAGCATTGTGCAGGGGGCAGACAGTCAAGGGACAGTGATAACTTTCTTTTCCTTTGGTGCTATATACTGTATTTATCTTTCTAAATTCATTTATTTACTGTAGCATGAAAACATTAGTTGAGTATTCCCCAGCCCATTCAATAAATGAGGCTGTTTGGTAGCTTTACCTGGAATGACGAGCCATTCTGATTGGTTTCAATACTTTTTTTGGTACAATGCCTGTTGTAATGTTTAGAGAATCAGCTTTGTTTATTTCACACATTTGCAGCCATGTTATTTCCAGAAACATATGACTTGCTCTTAAGACAAGTGAACTAATACCCCCACATAGTCAAATCACAGCTGGCATGGCACTGGAGTTGGTGGCTTGTGCTGGGCAACATCATCACTCCTTCAGTATGTACCAGCAACACCTACAGCATGGGAGTCATCCGAGCTTCAGCTCGGCTCCACTGCGGCTACAGGTGCATTCGTTTCTTGATGGGAAGCACAGATTTCCGAAAAGCAGGATTCATGTTATGCCTACTGTACAGGGTAAAACCAAGCAATCTACTTTCAGTGCTGTACAGTTGATCTAAGAGGTGACTGGTGTTATGTTAACAGACAGTTAACGAGGTTTTCTGACAGCAGTGTGTGTCAAAGCATATTTAATAAATAGAATAAAACCTATGTAGCCATGAGATTTTCTCATACCTGTCTTGCCCATGGGGTGTGTGTGTGTCACCCTTTACCCTCTAAATGTGCCCCATCATTTTCCACAAACCCTTCTAGTAGTATAGTTCTGGTTCAATTGCAAAATGCTGTAAACACTCTGTAAAGTTGTAGTGCCTCACATTACAGATTTTTTTATTGCCCCCCATATTATCTTGGCATGTGGTCCATATTCCAGTGCTATGCTCAGCCGGTCAATCATATAACAAACACCTCCACAAATTGCTGCAATCATCCCAGTGACCACCAGCGTATCCCTTTTAGTGATTCCCCATAGCATCCAAAGTGAACAGATATTCTCTACATGTTAATAGGGATTCTGCTGTAACAGTGCAGCCATACCTGCACGGTCCTGTGTAAGAGTGTTAGCAACATAAGGAATAATGCATGGGTGACCATGCACAACGAGCCTGTGTTTCTATCACGAGTTTGACATAATTGCGATGATGCTAAAGAGGTCCATGCTGTTATCTCAGCCCTCAGATGGAAACACAAGGTGAGCTGTGTATGGTTGCTATGTTTTATTTTTTTATATTATATGGTTTTAGTAAAAATATTAGTGTACTAGTTTTTGCCTGTATGTAGTCCTGTGGTAAACCAGTACAGATTATATTTTTAATAATAATCAGTTGGGCATAAATATGCCTTTACTACTTTATATTATTTATACTGTAGTATGTCTGTGTTTTGCTGTATTGTGGGTGTTACTGACAGTTGCAAAGAGGCAGAGAAAACAAAGAGGGAGCAAGTACTTGAAAGTAAGAGCACCATGTTCTGTCATGGTTACATAGACTGGGGCTGGAGATTAGTGCGAGCACTTCTGCTGGGTAAACATGGCTATATATTTTAAAAATGTGGAATGTTATTTCAATGAAAAAAAAGTTGCAATTCACCAAATAGGAGCAGTAACTTATTAATAAATAAGGTAGGAGAGAGAAGTTTGGAAATCATGAGTATAAATGAACTGAGTGCTGAAAATAAAATTAAAGCATGCAGGTAACAGTTGGCATGAATGGCACAGGCGTTATGATTATAGAACGTGCATATCAACTTTAGAATGTGTTCAACAAGGTTTTTGTGCTCCTTGAATTCTGTGCATAATACGCCTTAACCATATACTATATTTACCTTTTGGAGAGGGTGGATTTTATAAAATGCTGGGGACACATACTGTATACTGTAAAAACACTTTGGCAGTCATTGGAACTAGAGATGCAGCAAATTTTAAATCTGCTGGCGAAGTAGACGCTAAGTGGCCACTTCGTGTTGGCAGAGCACAACGTAAAGTGGGCACCACAAAGTGCTCACTTCATGTTCTCATTATGACTTCACGTTGTCATTATGCTGTAATGCGAAGTAAGGCAAAGTGACAACAAAATAGGCAGCCCCCCACACATCACATGACTTACAGTACTGTAAGTCAAATGCTTTAGCCAGGCAGGAAGGAAGTGAGTCAGAGAAGCAGTTACTTTCACTTTCTCCTTTGCAGCTGTAGAGGGAGAAGGCTTTTTTGGTGAGAGAGGAGAGCAGTTTGTGTCTCAGTGATTTTGTGCTGGAAAAAAACAGCTTTTTTAAAAGCTGTATCTTTATTTAGTTTTTGTATTGTGTTTGTGATTTTTTTTGGTACTGAATTTTTTTTTATAAGTTTTGTTTTGTTTTGTGTGTGTGTGTGACTATGTGTGTCAGAGTGTGTGTGTGTGTGTGTCTGAAAGTGTGAGACTGAGTGCAGCCGGGTGAAGGTTAGGCTTGGACTCAGGACTCATTGATAGTCAGGGACTTGTGTGCAGTGGACCCTGGACAAGGAGAGTCTCTGGCCCATGGGCGCGGGCAGAGGAGGAGTGTGCACATGTGGGGCAGTCGTGTGTTGCTGAACTGCTCCAGAATCTTGGGTGTTGCTTCCCTCCCTGTGGAAGCAGCAGCAGCACCAGTGACACTGGTGGCTGCTGTGCATCCAACTACTCCGCCACTACCACCACCAGTGGCTCCAGCAGCACCCCCTCCTCCACAGCCACAGGTGGAGCCCCAGGAAAATGTAGGTGGTCCAAGGATTGTATCTGGTCCCCCCACTGCTCCCCAGTGTGGGAGTTTTTTAACTGTGTGGGGGGAGACAGCACAATCATGGTTTGCTGTCTGTGCAGTGTGCTGGTGCGCTGTGGCCCCAGGGGACACATTTGGGGACCGGTAACCAGCGCATGTACATGGTGAACCACCACAACGCGGAGTGGCAGGCTGCCATGGAAGGGGCCAGACATCCACCTGCTGGTCCTTCTGTGGCAGTGGTTGAGGGTGCTGGGGTTGAAGTTGTGCCTCGCCGCCGCAGCAGGGGGAGGGCAACTGCAGCAGCTGCTCCACCACCACCACAGCCACCAACACCACCCTCTCCACCACCACCACTACCTAGGTTTCCACATGCAGAGGACACCACCACAGTGCCTGCAACACAGGCCAACATTGCTCTGGTGTGGGAGGCCCTCAAGGAGAACAATGAGAGGGTAGGTGCTGTGCAGCAGCAGGTAGATCAAATCCATCAACAGCAGCTGCAAATAGTCACAATGCTGCACCTGCTGCTCGAACACCATGGCATCCCACATTAAGGGATTGTTTACTGGCCCCCTCCAGTACTGTGCTGTACTGTTTTTGTGTGTTTTGTTCTGTTGTTTAATAATAGACATTTTCCCTTCTGTTGCTGCATTGCCTCAGTAATGCTGACTTTTTGTTTTGGAGTGCTTATGGACAAGCTGTTGTGACCAGTGCAAGTATGATGTGTAAAATTGCATGTGTGCAGTCAGTGTTTTTTCCTGTGTGTGTGTGTGTATGTGACATCAGACATTGTACAGCGTGTTGCAAGCATATATTGCTGTTGCTGACTTGTTGCAGTGTTTATGCTATAAAGAACAGCGAGGAGAATACAGTATATTTTATTGTCACCATCATCATCATGGGTGGATTAAGTGATATGATACTTTTTCAGAGGTGTCTGGCCAGAGTGCACCTTAGTCACATTATATGCTATACTGCACACATTACCTGTAGGACAGCATGTGTTTTTTGTGCTATGATCTCCGCAAAGTCATGTGTGCACTGTGAGTGACTGAGGTGCACAGTGACCCGATACCTCTGAAAAAATATCATATCACTTAGTCCGCTGGTGCTGATGGTACTAATAAAATATACATCAGGTATTCTTTGTTATCTTTATTCTTGATAATGCAACAAGTCTTACCATATATACGTTTGCATGAAGCTGTAAAATGTATGCACACACAGGAAAGAACAGGGATGGCACACAGGCAGTTTAGCACAACATACTCGCATTGCTCAGTCTTCATGCTGTTTGCGAAACACTTAAAATCTGATTCATGAGTCCCGACACAAAGTAAGCATTACTGAAGCTCTGTAACTATTTTGCTTGTGAAATAGACATGAAAGAGATTCACCAAGTTACAGCATTGCATCCGATATATGGGTGTCTTACTTCCAGGGGAATCTTTTATGCTCCACATGTCCTTAAATAGTGCAATATATTTCTGTGAAAACCTCCCGTAATTTCATTACAGTGTGTCACGTCACGGAGGAATTCCCATTCACAAAAGTCACCCAAATTCTGCCCCCCTTTCTCAGCAACATTAGGATGTAATGCCAGGGACAGTGCGGGTGCGTGCTCCATTATAGTGAATGTCCAATTGTCCGGTAACTTTCTGAATGTTTCTTTATGTTATAATGGTCAGTTTGTAGTGAAACGTGTGGGCACGTTTCCAGTAAGAAGAGCCTTGGTAGTGGAAACGTGCCCACATTTCACCACAAAGTGAACCTTATAACATAAAGAAACATTTGGATAGCTGCAGGACATTCACTATAGTAGAGCACGCACCTGCGCTCCCCCTTGCATCACGTCCTAACGTTGCTGAGAAAGTGGGGCAGAATGTGGGCAGCTTTTCTGAATGGGAATTCCTCTGTGATGTGACACACTGTAATGAAATTATGGGCAGTTTTCACAGAAATGTATTGCATTGCACTATGTGGAGCAAGAAAGATTCCCCTGGAAGTAAGGCGCCCACATATTAGGTTATGTGCAACACCATAACTATGTAACGTGGTGAATCTGTATAAAGCAGCAGTGCAACAATCTGTTGAGAACTCTGACCTATATTTTTTAATGCTATGTTACAACTTCCTTTAATTACATCTTGACTGGAATGATATGAGAATTTCCAGTAGTTGAGTCTGCTGTACTACCTTTTTTCATGAGTGAAATAATGAAAGAAGCATTCCTTTTAAATTGGTGCTGACCTAGTCTTTGTCAGTGTTTTTCACTGCTTTTTTCCATCACATCAGTTAGTTGTTATATATCACTTCTGTTGCAAAATAACAGTTATGCAGGCAGTGTTTTATGACACCAAAGAACAATATTTATTGAAAAGCAGTTGCAAATAAACACAAATCTGGTCAGAACAATATTGAAAAGTGTGCACATTTTTTTTCATACATGGAAAAAAGTAGTCAACTAAGTAAAGCAAACAGAAATTGTGAAAAGAAGTGTATCATTCAAGTCACGACTCAGAGGTAACTAGTGGCTGTGGCAATGTAAAGTAGCATAAAAAGTACAGTTCAAAATTGTCATGACATTCTTGTAATGCTGCTTTAATTGATAATATCAGTATTACATCATGAGCTCACAATCACACAACACACAAAATGCATCCGCTTGTGTGCAGAAAATTGACAAGTGGTTACAAAGTGAAATGGGATCATTTCAGCACATAGAAAGTCCCCCAGAATTAATGGTGCACTCAGTCATGCGCACAGTGGTGGCACAGAATCCCCAGATTCTTTCTGTATGCCCACAGGGCATCCTCCTTGTGTGCAGAAAATTGACAAATGGTAACAAAGTGAAATGGGATAGTTTCGGCACACACAAAGTTCCCCAGAATTAATGGCACACTCAGCCATGCGTGCAGTGGTGGCACAGAGTCCCAAGATTTTTTCTGCATGCCCACAATGCATCCTCCTTGTGTGCAGAAAATTAACAAGTGGTAAAGTAAAATGGGATCATTTCAGCACATACAAAGTCCCCCAGAATAAAATGATCATGAGCGAACTGTTGCTGGTCTAATGTGTGCTGCGATTCCAGCAAATGCAATATGATCATCTCAACTGGATAGATAGGTGCCCTTTGTCTGTACACTAATAGTAGCCTTGGTGAGTTGATATATATAGATATATATTTGTGTATTTTGTAGGTGAGGGGGGTTGACATGGACATGTAGTCATGGTATTGTTCTGTATCACAGGTCACAGAAACTGTTGGTGTGCACATTCCAGTGCTCATTAAGAACATTTTGAGTTGAAATTTGAAATGGATAACTCTCAAGCACATGAAGGTAAGTATTTTTTTGGGGGGGTGGGGGGAAGCATATTTGCAGGTTTGTCTGTAATGGTTTATTTTGTTACTTCTTCACAGATTCCATCTGCATCCTTCTGGAGTCCGGTGGTTGTTAATGATGGTCAGGGGCATCTAATGAAACGACTTCTATATGTTGCATTTGTGCCCCAGCCCGGGGGAGGGGGGGCCTGATGTTGAAGAACTTGTTTGGATAAGGCCACTTTGACAGAACAACAAAGCATCCGGAAGTTTCCAAAAAAAAGAAATGAATGACTTCTTACAACTTAATTGTAATTTGTCCCTCCCTGGTTCTCAATCTCAAGTCAAGTTACATTTCAAAACCACATCTTGTCAAGTAACACAACCTGTGTGCAACTTTTTGAACACGGTCATGGTCAGGGCTGCACAGCTGCAAGTTCAGAATACAGTGCATGAATGATATCTTACAGAAATAGTTTTGGTGATGTACACATGTCACCTAGCTTATGAATCGTACTCAGTCGCATTTGCTGCAGTCTTTCCAAAACAATGAAATGGATGAAATGAAATCTTCATACTTACCAGAATGGATTTCACATGGATATTCCATAGGTTCCTCTGTATGGTACAGTTGCAGTACCATTCCCACTGAGTTTCAGTGAAGGACACTTTTTTTTGTTAACCTGTCCAAAAAAAAAAAAGTGTACCGTATGTGTTTGACCATTGCAGCTATGAAAAGCTACAGAAAATAAAACGTACAACTAAAGGAAATGAAATAGCATAACAAACATTAGTACACATACTCACTGTATGGTTTAAATATTAAGAAGCTTTGTGTCTGTGGCTGATGGATGTGGTGGTCAGGATATACTCATGCTCAGTGGTGGCAGCAGCTAACATCAGTCCCAGTGGTGGTGGTCCGGGGGGCCGAGAGACTCATGCTCAGTGGTGGCAGTGGCTAACATCAGTCCTGGTGGTGGTGGTGGTCTAGGGAGGCAGACAGACTCATGCTCAGGGGTGGCAGTGGCTAACATCAGTCCCAGTGGTGGTGGTCCAGGGGGCAGAGAGACTCATGCTCAGTGGTGGCAATGGCTAACATCAGTCCTGGTGGTGGTGGTATGGGGAGGCAGACAGACTCATGCTCAGGGGTGGCAGTGGCTAACATCAGTCCCGGTGGTGGTGGTCCGGGGGCAGACAGACTCATGCTCAGTGGTGGCAGTGGCTAACATCAGTCCCGGTGGTGGTGGTCCAGGAGTCAGACAGACTCATGCTCAATGGTGGCAGTAGCTAACATCAGTCCCGGTGGTGGTGGTGGTCCGGGGACAGACAGACTCATGCTCAGTGGTGGCAGCAGCTAACATCAGTCCCGGTGGTGGTGGTGGTGGTGGTCCAGGGGCAGACAGACTCATGCTCAGTGGTGGCAGTGGCTAACATCAGTCCCGGTGGTTGGGGGGGACAGACTCATGCTCAGTGGTGACAGTGGCTAACATCAGTCCTGGTGGTGGTGGTGGTGGTGGTGGTCTGGGGTGGCACACTGCCTTTTAACAACTTCAGTTAAAACCTGCCAACATTAACCACATCCTCATCCTCATAAAGAAAGCTGCCCTCACAGTCATCTATGTCTGAAGTCTGACCACTGGGAAAATTCTTTCTCCATTGTGTCGTCATATACATCAGTGGTGTGCCGTTTCAGGCAGCCCCTGCCAGTGCCACCAGGATGGTCCATTTCCACATCACCAAAACCACCATGACTAGGCCAGGGTATGAATACCGAGATTGCAGTCTGTGCTGGTATGTGCCTCTCATTCATTTTAATGAATGTTAGCAAACTAACATTTGCAGGAGGCAAGTTTGTCCGATGATCCCTGACTATTGCACCTGCTGAGCTGAATACCCTCTCAACATTTACACTGGAGGGTGTGCATGTGAGGTACTTCAGTGCCACTGCAGTCAGCTCTGGCCATTCACTGACCTTTCCACTCCAGTACAAAAGAGGATCTTCAGTTATTTTCAGATGCCTGTTTTCAGACAAATACAGTATGACTCAGCCATTCTCTGTGCCGCACTAAGTTCAGTTGTTGATGCATCATCCTGTTCTCCCGAATCATTTATTTCACAAATACCCACTTGGGACAAAGCCTCCCAAAGCAGGTTGACGCCAGCCACTTTGGATGACAGACCACCTGGAACTGCAGTCCCCTTCCCCTTGCAGGATATGCTTGATGGTCCTCCAGGTACACCTTCAGCCGGATTATGCTGCTGAGGTTTGCTAACCTTGGCACGTGACTTCTGTGCCCCTTGAACCAAGTGCACCAGTTAACCACTGATATTTTTTTACCTGTTCAGGCCCTCCCTCCAGTACTGATGCAATTCCACGTTTGTATCGTGGGTCCAGCATTGTTGCTTTGGCAAAGTTGTCACTACGCTGAATGCTCACAATGTGACGATTCTGGTCAAATACTGTCAGCATGTGTTACAGCAACATACTGCTAGCACTGTCTCCAGCAACATCAAGTCCATGCTGTATATTCACCAATGTCTGCCTCAGCACCCGCAGCAGTGGAATTGATTGGCTAATGGAGGCAGACTCTCCACTCACTGTATGTGTGGCATGTTCAAAAGGCCACAAAATTGTTATCACAGAGTCCATGAGGCACCACTGTTCAGTCGTCATAGACATGGAGGCCCCGGAACTGTCACGGCTAGTGCGCATCACAAGATATTCTGAGATGGCTTTGTATTGTTCATACAACCTCTCTTCCATGTATAAAGTGGAGTTCCATTGGGTGACAACTTCCAGCTTCAAGCGGTGCTGAGGTAGGTTGTTTTGTATCTGCAACTGCCGCAGTTGGTCACGGACCTTTCCAGATCATGAAAAGTGAGAGCAGATACGTCGTGCAATGGTCAGCATTTCCTTTACATCAGGGTGCTGCAGAAACTCCTGCGCCACAAGATTTAAACAATGGACCATGCATGGAACATGAAAAAAAGACACCATTCGTGATGCATTTCACCACATTTGACCTATTGTCACTTGCTATGAACCCAACTCTCAGGGACAGGGGGTTTAGCCACTTGTCAATTTCAGTCAGTACCACGTCCAACATGTTCTCACCAGTGTGTGAACAGGTCACATTGCGTATAGCAATCGTTGCATGCTGCTGAATTCCTGGAAGATTGCTACCGTGATAACCCACCTTACTGCACTGATTATTCACACTACCAACATCATAAATAATCCCCGGCATCTGCGCCCAGTGTGCAGTTATACACAAATATGAACTCCCCGCTGTTTTGCCACTTGTCCACATATTCATACTTACATGGATGAATGGAGAGGAGGAATGTTGATGGGCATGTCTTACTGAGTCGGACACAGTACAGAACAACTCTGGGACAGCACAGGGAGAAAAGTATGTCCTGGATGGGACTTTCCATTTTGGACAGGCACGTGCAGTAAACTGCCAGAACCCAGAATTCTCCACAAAGGAGAAGGGCAAAAGATCAATTGCCAGCATGTCAGCTACAGCAGCATTAAGTTCACGTGACACTGTATGATTGGAGGGGTACTTCAGCTTATGCTCAAAAACACTCTGTAACGTGGGCTGACTTAAACGTTTTACACGTGGTATGATCACAAATGGTTGTGCTCTGTGACTAATGGCATTGGCAGGGGGTGGAGTGTGGACGTTTGATGAAGACGGTTGCACAGGTGATGATGACAAACCCAGAAATGCAGTTATTTTGCCAGATTTGCCAACCGGGGTTGATGTACCACTTGCACTAGACATACTGCATTCACCACCACCACCAAAACTGCTACTCTCACCAGCACTGGACAACATTTCAAAGTCATTATGCTCCTCCACCTCATCATGCCTGTAGTAATCCTCTGCTCCTATAACCTCACTACTGCACACGTTTAATTTACTACTGGACTTAACAGTCATGGAAGGGGATAACATGCTCATTATAGTTGCTGGTGATGAGGGTGAATGCCCCACTGTGGTTTTAGCTGCCAGTTTGTGCTGGGTCCACAGTACCATGTGCCTATTCTTAAGATGCATATGCTGTCCTCCTGTGCCCAGATGGCTCCCCTTTTTACCTCGACTCACATGCACATGGCAAACCTGGCAAATTGCAACTGACTCATCATTTGCATCTTGAACAAAAAAAAATCCCAAACAAGGGATTGTGATGCTCTACTTTTAACATGTCCATGATGCTGCTTATTTAACTCCGTTCTTTTAAGCACTGAAGTGGGGGGTGGCACGTGATGTTTCGGGCACTGCACACCCGGACTGCAACTGACCACCATGACTACCTATCATTATTACTGGGTCATCATCATCAACTAAAACTGGTAAATCACAAGTTTTTACAGGGGAGGGGAGTCCTGCAAACAGACTCAGACACAGCCACTTTGAATTTCTTTTTCTCCGGTTTCTAACTGGGGTCAATTACATCATCATCATATTCATCACTGTCACACATAGCCACATCTTCTGCGTGGATGCTAGCATGTGGACTGCACGTTGCAACAACAGCAACATCATCGTCATCATCACATTCATCATCATCATCTACACCACCATCACCTGATATTTTTTCACCACACTGTGAATCACTGCATGGAAAATGCGTGACGTTAACCGCCACGGTGGACGGAATATCACATTTTATGCTATCGTTGACATGATCATCAGAATCCTCAAGTTCAGTTACTGGAATGTTACTGGGAAGTATGATATAATCTACACTGCCACTCACTTGCACTGCTTCACACTCCAGTATATTTTTGGATACGGTACACTGGTCAGAATTCAAACTTGAGGCACCAATACTAATACTACCACCACCACCACTAACACTAACACCACCGGCTGGGAAAACATCATCTCCTCCAACTATGAGTGAAGCTACTGATTGGGCTGTAAAAAACATTGCAGAAGAAATACCTTTCCTCACATCAGCAATGCACTTCTGCATCTGCGTACTACCACACCCACAGACTATCTTACTGGCAACAGTGCCATGGCGAGAATCAGCTTTGCTTGCACGTCTCTTTGAGGGCATTTTGGAGGATCAACAACAATATTATAAACAAATTTAGATTTTGGTACATTCACTCTCTGATTGGGGGGACACTGGATGTGAAGCCAAAAAAACAACTGTGGCATCAGCAACAGATAGAGACTGTCACGCAATGAAAACAACTTCAGTAACTAGTGTTGCTGTGAGATCACAAAAACAATCCAATCTGGTAAAAAATTCCTTTTGCGGGTGGGGTGGGAGCATTGACTGACTTATGGCAGTACAAGCAGCAAAACTAAGAACAGATACCACAATCGCAGTACAAAATCAGGCAGCTGCAATGGATAGCAGGTTCACACTGCTGCGCCTGCAATTACACTAGTCTGTGGCACAATAAAAGGTGTATTATTTGATGTCACGCAACACCACTCACACACACACACACACACACACAGAACAGTTTGTCTACAATGCTGAACGAGTAATGCGTAGCAAATTGAAAAGTTCAGTAATATGCCACATATTGTAATGTAAACAACTGGAAATTATGAACTGCTGCACCAGATCCACACAACACACAATCAGCAAGAAAATTTCAACAATTACTGACAATATTACTGCATGTACATTAACACAGTCAGTTACATAACAATAATATAACCAAAAAAACAAAGAAATCTTTATTTCTCCAACTTAAATCTACCTACAACACAGATATGCCC
Source organism: Neoceratodus forsteri (assembly GCA_016271365.2). Lineage (NCBI taxonomy): Eukaryota > Metazoa > Chordata > Ceratodontiformes > Ceratodontidae > Neoceratodus > Neoceratodus forsteri. Next base: position 924,993,315 of record CM057450.1, on the reverse strand, counting down.
CTCCCCCAATGCACACTTTCATTGTCTTTCACCACACACACTCTCAGAGTTGTACATTAACATTCAAAATCCACACAAAAACCAAAACTCTCGATGATATGAGCACAGGAGGGTTTCCTGCAATTGACGAACTAAAGGTGGAGCCCCAAAAAAAAAACCCGCAAAAATGCTTTTCTAACAGCTTTTAAAAGGTTTCAATCACAGACAGCTCTCAGAGCACACTGTCTCCTACTTCTTCCTGCACACCCTACCCCTGTACTGAGGCTGTGCAGATCAATATAGAGCCCATGTGGACCGAAATCCCATGAATCTCTGCAAAATTCGCTTTTGGACCTAAAACAAGGTATGCTACTTATACACTTCGCTTAAGAGATTTGGGTGAGTAGTGGTAGTGGTCTGGAAGCTGGAGTAATGCAAAGTCATTGTTTTCAATGGATTTCGCTTTACTTATTATAACGCAAATTACTCCACTTCGCGTTGCCGAGCACTCCGTGAATCCGCCTTTACTCCGCAAATCATTTTGCAGAGAGGATTGAGCCCACTTCACCCACCACTAATTGGAACAGGAGACTAGCCTGCTGGTGTCATCCAGGAATTGACCCCTATAGCCTTTATGAATTGCTGTTGGCTGCAGTGTGACAGTAATCTTAAACCATGGAGAGAACCCATGGTCAGATACACTGTATTGGATCTGCCAAGTAATCACTTTTAGCCTTTTTACATCTACAGTGGGCGGAGCCCTGCAGACATTTTGCATCAGAAAAGGACCTACATAATGTTTTATAATGACACAAAATGATAAAGTGTTAAAATAGTTTCTTCCGCAGATAGCCCAATTACTACGCTGACTATATAAGGTATAGTAGTTGAAGAGACTTACTTTTCTTGCCGCTTGATGTCTTGAGAGGTCCCTTCCCCAGGAGGGTATGTTTAACCCACCCCAACTCTGCCCCACATGGAGTTTACTGAAGTTGTAAACACAAACCCTCCCACAGCCTCCCACTGTGCACTGTATGCCCCCACCCCCTCAGGCCCCAATTCATGTGCCTGACTGGAGCAGAGTGAGCTGCAGAGCTTTGTGTCCCGTAGATAGATTTCCGGGTCTCCTTACCCATACATCAGGTTCTGCAACTCAGGAGAGAGCACACAGGCTTTACTACACTGTTGCTGAATTCCTTTGGTTGATATCTTGCTGATGGCGCTAAAAAAGGAGTACTGATCATACCAGTCCTAAGCTGAACTTTAATAAAGAACCCCCAACCTGGAGAAACTGACTTTTTTCCTAACTTTCCTTCCATTTAGAGTCAATTGTAGCCTACATGCTGTGGAGCGGTCAAAATCCTAATTCAGTTTATAGGTAATTAGCAGCCTTGCTCTGCAAATCACTGGGTTTGGACAATGGAAAATTGTTATAACTTTTTGGGGCTTTAGAGGTAGCACAGGGTTGCCCAACTCCAGGTAGTCAGTATAGCATACCTGACATACAAAATAAATAAATAAAAATAACAAATGGTACTTTAAAGAGCAACTTCCCCAGTTTCTAAAGTACAGCTTGAAAATGTACTTTATGCTGTCTGTGGGTGTCTTTGTCGAAGTGCATGGCTGAATTCTGCAGGATGGAGTTGCATTTTGCAGTTCTTCTTTGTTTTATTTGAACCGTGCTTCAGTCTCTGGTTGCTGAGTTTCTCAATGTTTACTGTGCCTGGTAGTGCTCCTGTGATGTCATTATATGGAGCGTTGCTGAGGCTTCCCAGCATGTGTGTCTGTCTCTCGCTCACTGCCCTTTTCTTCAGGAGTGCTGCCCATTCCAATGATTTAACGAAGATTCTGGAAAGCACTCTTCTAATAAAGTGACGTTTGCTCTCATAGAAACATATAGAAACAAAGAAGTTGACGGCAGATAAGTCCGCAAGGCCCATCCAGTCTGCCCATTTCTTTTTCTACCTTATAAATGTGCCATCAGCCTTTGCTCTGTCAGTGGCCTATCTATTCATAGTCATTTGTATTGCTCCCTTATGTCTATCCCATGCCTGTTTGAAGCCCTGCACTGTATTCAAAGCCACCACTTCTTGTGGTAAGCCATTCCATGCATCCACCACCCTTTCTGTGAAAAAGAATTTCCTCACATTCCCCCTTAATCAGCCCCCCTCTAATCTCATGCTGTGTCCTCTTGTCCTGCTATTTTTCTTATATTTAAACATGTTAGACTCTTTCACCTTGTTAATGCCCTTAAGGTGTTTGAATGCCTCGATCATATCACCTCTCTCCCTCCTTTGCTCAAGGGTATACATATTGAGCTCTGTTAATCTGTCCTCATATGTCTTCTGATGCAGTCCCTGCACCATTTTGGTTGCCCTTCTCTGGACTACCTCAATTTGGTTAATGTCCTTGTGAAGGTGTGGCCTCCAATACTGCACGCAGTACTCCAGGTGGGGCCTAACCAGTGTCTTGTAAAGAGGGATTATTACCTCCCTCTTACCACTTGTGATACCCCTACTAATATACCCTAACACCCTTCTAGCCTCACCTACTGCTTCAGAGGTCTGCTTGGATGATTTCAGGTCATCAGTGATGATGATGCCCAAGTCTCTTTCTTCCTTTGTGACTGCTAGCAACTCCCCTCCCAGCCTATAGGTGGCTTCAGGGTTTCTCTTCCCTATGTGCATGATTTTGCACTTCTTTGCATTAAATCCCAGTTGCCACTCTTCTGACCATTTTGTTAGTTTATCCAGATCTCTTCTCATTCTGCCCACCCCATCTGGATCATCTACTCTGTTGCAGATCTTGGTGTCATCTGCAAACAGACAAGCTTTACCCTCTAGTCCATCTGCAAGGTCACTAATGAAGATGTTGAAGAGGACTGGCCCCAGGACTGATCCCTGAGGTACCCCACTTATGACTTGCATCTCTTCTGACTGTATACCATTTACCACCACTCTCTGTTTTCTGCTCTCGTCAACCAGTTTGCCACCCAGTTGACCAACTTCTGACCTCACCCTGAGCCTACCCAGCTTATTTATCAATCTTCTATGTGGAACAGTGTAAAAGCTTTGCTGAAGTCAAGGTAGGCAACATCAACTGCTCCCTTGGTCTACCACTCTGGTTACCCAGTCAAAGAAATCTATGAGATTAGTTTGACAGGACCTTCCTTTGTAAACCCATGCTGTCTTGGATCCTGTGCCCTATGGATTCCAGGTGTTGCACTATCCTTTCCTTAAGGAGTGCCTCCATAATCTTGCCCACTACAGAGGTAAGACTGACTGGTCTGTAGTTCCCCACCTCCTCCCTGCTACCACTCTTGTGGAGCGGGATCCATGAGCCTTCTCCAGTCTTCTGGGACCTCTCCTGTGCTCAGAGACTCACTAAACAGTTCTGCTAATGGCTCTGCTAGTTCCACCTTTAGCTCCTTAAGTACCCTGGGATGTATGCCATCAGGTCCCATTGCCTTATCCACCCTGGAGCTTAGCAAGCTCTTGTAGGACCCTTTCTTTTGTGAAGGGAGTAGTGCCACCTCCTCCCCTGTGTCCATGATGTTGAGCTGTGGCCCTGCCCTATCTTCTCTTCAGTAAATACTGAGCAAAAGTATCTATTTAGGATAGATGCCTTTACAGGGTCCTCCTCCTTACATGCTCCCTTTTCTCCATTAAGCTTAGCAATACCCCCTCTGGACTTTCTCCTTTCACTAATGTATCTATAGAAAGTCTTGTCACCTTCTTTTACTGTTCGTGCTAGTGTTTCCTCAGTTTGGGACTTTGCCTGCCTTACCGCCTTCCCTGCTTCCCTTAGAGCTGCTGTGTGTTCTGGACTAGATGCTGACATGTGGAAAACAATCCCGAATCCACCCCCCCAACAATGACAGTCTGCTAGTGCATTCTGCATAGTAGTGCTGCTAAGGGAAATTACCCTAGTAGAGAGCAGTGCCCACATCAGTCCCAATTTGCCCTCCCAAAAGGAATGTACCATTCCCTTCATTTATTCTATGTATTCTCCGTGCATGTGAACCCCAAAGATTCAAACACCAAAGTCTGGGACTCTTTGTCTGACAGTCTACCCTCCAGGGGATCCACTGAACTGTTCCTGGCAGCACACATTGCTGTTCTTCACTCTAGTGCTATAGTCAGTATAACGAACAGCTGGCTATTACAGAGTGCATGTCTCCCAACAGAAATCATCAGTTCTGTAAACCCACAGTGCGATCACCGCTTGTTGTATAGAGTGCTTCAAATGTAAAACGTGCCTGTATGGCTCAAATATATCACAATACTCCCCCAAAAAACTACACACTCCCTTAACTGACAACAGTTGCCGTTAGGTTTTAGCTTTAGTTGTCAATAAACAATGAAGGGGAGATGCGATCATTGAAAAAGGAAACAGGAAGTGGACTGGTGAGCCGAGCAACTAAAAACATACTGTAACTATAAAACTAAAGTAAAACAAGCATTTGTCAATGCCGAATGTTTGCTTGCTGGTATTAGCATTGGAAATGCAGGAGTTAAGACAGATGAAGAATAGGAATGGCAGTGAAGTATTGAACTTCATGCCAACCCCACCTCCATCCTGTAGAGACAGGCAGGCATTAGGGTAAGTGTTGGGTTGTCTCCCATGACAGTCATGAAATGTCACCTCACCCTATTCTGCAGACACCAACACGTGTTGAGGTGTGCCTTGGGGTGTTTTGCTTTACAGTCACCCCATTCCATAAGGACATACGCTGAAATGGGTGCACCATAGGAGAATGGAGTGAAAGGTGGGGCCGAGATTCCAAGGTACACCTCAATGCCTGTCAGTGGCTAGCGGGTGGGATGGCATGAGCAGTACAGTTGACGATCCAAAGGCACACCCTGATGCCTGTCAGTCAGTACAGGGTGGGACGTTATGTTTAGAAACCCTAACGCCCCGAGCGTTTGTTGGTCTTTGCAGTACAAATTTTCAACATGGCCTTTTTCTGATCTCACCTCATGAAAGCATTTGGGACCTCTTCTCATGAAGAGTGGCTGTGTGATTTTGTCAATGTGTCCCGAACGTTGACTTCCAACCGCAACCATGCCATTCTGCGCCACATATATGAAAACATAGATCGGGCAGGATGTAAAGCACGACAGCTGTACCATCCATAGACAGGTGTGAAAAGATGGCAATGTGGAAAACCTGTAGTGGGAATATTAAAAATGCTCGCACTTCCGAGCATACATGGAAAGTGTGCAACGCATGTGCATAACACAGGCATTTTATGGACTTTCATCACCAAATTTTCAACATAGGCATTTTAGGACCTCTGCTCATGAACAGTGTCACTGTGATTTTCTTAATGCCTCCCGAACAGTGATTTCCCACAGCGACCATGCTATTCTTTGCCTGAAGTGCGAAAACACATTTCCGCCAGGATGTGAAAAATGACAGTTGTACTGTTCATAAGGAGGTGGGAAAATGGCAATGCTGAAAATCTGGAGGAAATATTACAATTTGGTTAAGGTTGGCGTGGAAACTGTGCAACGACGCCATAACACAGTAATTTTATAGACTTTTGTCACAAAATTTTCCACACAGGCATTTTAGGACCTCTGCTCATGAACAGTGTCACTGTGATTTGCTTAATGTGCCCCGAACACTGATTTTCCTCAGCGACCGCACAATTCTGCACTGGAAGTGTGAAAACACATTTCAGCCAGGATGTGAAAAATGACAGCTGTACTCTTCATAAGGAGGCATGGTAAAATGGCAATGTTAAAAGTCTGGAGTGAAAATATTGCAAATTCGCAAAGTTATGAGCATGCATAGCAACTGTGCTACGCACACTCATAAAACAGTCATTTCTTGGATTTTTTCCACCAAATTTGCAACATAGACTTTATGAGAGCCCACCTCATGAACACTGGCATTGTCATTTCATTAAACAGTCCCAAAAGGTGATTCTGTGCAGTGACCGCAAAATCACCTTTCCGGACTGAATAACGTCATGACAGTGTCTGAATTCATGAGGAGGGGTCCCAATAACCCATGTTGAAAATTTGATGACAAAATTCCCAAAAATGCCTGAGATATGCACCAAAGTTGAAAAAAAAAACTATTTATGCCATTATACAGCTTACTGGCATTTCTTCAGTTCGCGGTTGGCACTGAAGAGTGCAGATGTGTTCCCGGTCCACCGAAGATCATCGCACCATGCTCTGGAGCTAAGTATGGGGTGAGGGGAGGTGTGGGGAGGCATGGTGCCTGGAGGGTGGGTGCAGGTTGGGCGGGGTCTTGGACTCAACAAGGGACCATTACTCGTTGGCATGTAAAAAAAAAAAAAATTAAGGGACAGCTTGTTTTCACAGGGATTTGGCATGCAGGGGTGGGCCCCAGCGTGCCAGTGTTTTTTTTGGGGGTGGCTGTAGCTAGTGGGGATTGGACACCCCATCAGCACATATAGGGGGCACAAGAGCCAAGTGGATTGGGCACCCCCACGCACAAACCTACTTTTTGGGGGATTATGCAGACGGGAGGGCTTCCGCCAGTGAACTAAACTGGGATGGGGGACATTATGCGGACGGGAGGCCTCTGCTGGCAAATCAAACTGAACGGGACTTAAGCCAACGGGGATTGCTGCCCTCATTGGCAAACAAAGACTGTTTTGGGGGGCGCAAGGCACGCCACCACCGTGTTCACAAACAATATTACACTACGTAACGTGCCGCCCTGCAATGATGGTCGCTGCCTCATTGCAGCGCAATGGCTGATGCTACAATGACGAGGTGGCCCCTGATTGCTGCAGCGAAAACTTTACAAGTTGGTGGCACTTTTGGAAGCCAGTGTCATCAGCACACTGTGCCTCCATTGGTCCACCAGTGCCAAGCCCCCACATTCTGTGCCTCCCTTGGCTGCCACAGTGCCACGCCTCCACAACCCGCTTCTTTCCTAAACTGCCACATAATGTTTCTTGCACATGTGCACAAGCAGACATAAAAAATGAAGTAACACATATGGTAGATGAGCCAATATAGTGCTTGACTGTCAGGTTAAGGGAGTGTACAGTCGGGTGGAGAAGTGTCTCGGTAGGGGAATGGGTGAATGGCTTTGCAGTTCCATTAGTGTATAAAAATAAATCAACCATATAATCTACATAATCTCCTGAATATGAAGGAAGAGTGAGAGATTGAGGCACACTGTTTGAACCAGTCATCTGCCCTCTCTATTTGGAACATGGGACTTGGTGTAAATAAAACTCCAGTACTGACAAAAGTAGTATACAGTGGGATTATATAGTAACACCGAAGCATCTTGGTGTGGTTATTTAACAGCTGTCAGTGGTGGCTTTCATTGTACAGGATGGATGTCTATGTGCAGCTTGAGCAGGCTGAGCATGAAGCAGGGACAAAATGGGACCTGAGAAGTCTGGCCAAGTCACATTAGTTAAAGAAAAAAATGGACTTGGGCTTCTCATGCTGTGCTGTCGTCACAAAGCCAGGAAAACAAGACCCCAGACCATAGTTAGGGACCTATCCTTTTGTTGCTATAATGTGCAATCTTGTCTGGTGTCATGAAAAGTTATATAAATGTCAGCTTTAGACAACACCTGAACCAGAGTCCAACGGAGGGGGCCCCTGTTGCACTTGAAACATCTATAACAGTGTGATACAAAAAGACTCACAATTCACCCTGATTTTGCATCCCTCACTAAATCTAGGGAGTTGACAGTTAAATAAACAAGCATTTGTCAATGCCTAATGTTTGCTTGCTGCTATTAGCATTGGAAGTGCAAGAGTTAGACAGATGCAGAGTAGGAATGAAAGTGAAGTACTGAACTTCACACCAACCCCACTTCCACCCTGCAGAGATGGACAGACATTGGGGTATGCCTTTTGGGTCGTAGCCCATAACATTCACACCATTTCACCTCACCCTATCCTGCAGACACCAGTAAGTGTTGAGGTGTGCCTTGGAGTGTTCAGCTTTATAGTCACCCCATTCCATGAGGACATACGCTGAAATGGGTGCAGTATAGGAGAATGGGGTGAACTCTGGGGCCAAAGAGTCCAAGGCACACCTCGATATCTGTCACTGGCTGCATGGTGAGGGTGGAATGGCATGAGCATTACAGTCAGCAATCCAAAGGCACACCCCTGATGCCAATCAGTCTGCACAGGGTGGGGCGTTATGGTTAGAAACCACTAACGCCCTGGGCATTTGTTGTTATTTGCACTACAGATTTTCAATATGGCCTTTTTGCGACCCCCACCTGATGAAAGCATTTGGGACCTCTGCTCATGAACAGTGGCACTGTGATTTTGTTAATCTTTCCCAAATGATGATTTCCCACACAACAGTGCCATTCTGCACCAGATGTGCGAAACCACTGTTTGGGCAGGACATGAAAAATGACAGTGGCACCATTCATATGGAGGTGTGAAGAGATGACAATGTTGGAAATCTGGAGTGAAAATATTAAAAATTCTCAAAGTTACAAGCGTGCGTGAAAACTGTACAATGCACACTCATAACACAGTCATTTTTTTGAATTCTTTCACCAGATTTTCAACATAGGCATTCTGGGACCTCTACTTATGAACAGTGTCACTATGATTTTCTTAATCTGCCCTGAACATTGATTTCCCACAGTGACCGCACAATTGTGCGCCAGATGTGTGAAACCACATTTTGGGCAGGATGTGAAAAATGACAGCTGTTCTGTTCATAAGTAGGCGTGCAAAAATGGCAATGTTGAAAATCTGGAGTGAAAATATTAAAAATTCTCGAAGTTATGAGTGTACATGGAAACTACACAATGCACGCCTGTAACATAGTTATTTTGTGGAATTTTGTCACCAAATTTTCAACATACGCATTCTGGGACATCCACTCATGAACAGTGTCACTGTGATTTTCTTAATCTGTCATGAACGTTGATTTCCCACAGCGACCACGCCATTGTGCACCAGATGTGCGAAAACACATTTTGGGCAGGATGTGAACAATGACAGCTGTACTGTTCATAAGTAGGTATGTAAAAATGGCAATATTGAAAATCTGGAATAAAAATATTAAAACTTCTCAAAGTTACGAGTGTGCATGGAAACTGCGCAACACACGCTTGTAACACAGTCATTTTGCGGAATTTGTTCACCAAATTTGCAACATATGGTTTTTGGAAGCCCACCTCATGAACAGCGGCACTGTCATTTCATTAATCGGTCCCAAAATGTGATTCCATGCAGTGACTGCGAAATCACCTTTCAGGGCCGAACAACACCACGACAGTGACTGAATTCATGAGGAGAGGTCCCAAGAACCCAATGTTGAAAATTTGGTGCCAAAAGTTGAAAAAATGGCTGAGATATCCACATAAGTTGAAAAAATCCATTTATGCCATTATACAACTTACTGGCATTTCTTCAGTTCATAGTCGGCTTTGAAGAGTGCAGACACGTTCCCGGTCCACCAAAGATCATTGCACAGGGTTTCGAAGGTCAGTATGGGGTGAGGGGGTGTGGGGAGCTGGGGTGCACAGAGGGTGGTTGTGGGTTGGGGAAGGGGACCTAATTAATCACTGGGTTTAAAGACATAATGCACCTGGAGTTGAAAGTGTTAGATGGCGAGCGACTTAACCAGACATCACCAATTTCTGTTCAAACATTCAAAAACCCTTCATTGCAAGCAGTGAGAGACCATCGATTGCTTCCCTTTATTTTATTGTATTTAATCTCAGTTCATTTCAGTAGCTTGCCTGTCCCTTTCTCAGAGAAAAATCACTCCCACTATTCCACCCTGAATACCTGTGTCTGCTGTCAAGCATAAGCATTATCCATTATTGTATTTAGAGCAGTCCATTTGGGCCTGATAGTCATTGAAGATCAAAAGCAATGCTACATTTCTTACAGTCAATAAAATGCTTTGACACAGAGAGTTTTCTCTCTCTCTCACACATACACACACACACAAAGTGTGAGCTAGTTACACATTGATGGATGCCTGTTCATTTTTATATTTGCTTGCACGCATGTGCAAGAAACATAGTGCCACCATACAAGAATTCGTAGGTGTGTCTCCCTACTTTCAATGCCCTGCTGCCTTTTGCAGGCGCAGCCGCACTGTGCCAATGAAAGTAAGGGCTGTCTATGACAGCCTTTGCAAATGCAGCAGCTGACAGTTGAAAGGAAAGATCGCAGTTGCAGTAGGGCAATTTGCATTCTATGCTGGCGTATACAAAGTGCCTACATCGCTTGTACTGTAGTAAAAAGAGCTGTCATAGACAGCTCCTCTCCCCAACCCCCAAACAAGTAACACGCTGGGAGCCCACCCCAGTGTGCTCACGTGCTCTCTCTCCCCCCCACACACACACACACAGTATGGCCGACGGGATTGCACAGCTCCCTGTCAGCTGCGCTGTGCTCCCCCCCAAACAGCCTTCCAGGTGCCACGCTGGGAGCCCACCCCAGTGTGGCAAACGTCTGTCTGCTGCCCCCCAACACACTTCCAGGTGCAACGCTGGGAGCCCACCCCAGCATGGCAAACCTCTCTATGGACGACAGGGGTGCCCAATCCCCCGTTGGCTCTGCTGCCCCCCCAAAAAAACTTCCAGCTGCCACGCTGGGAGCCCACCCCAGCATGGCAAATGTCCCGCGTTGTCTTCCTAAAAAAAAAAAAAAGTAGAAAGAAAAAACTTTCCATCGCTGTCTTGACCCACTCCCCCACCCGCACCCACCATCTGCGCACCCTGCCTCCCCACACCCTCGCCACCCCATACTTATCTCCGGAGCCCAGCACGATGACCTTCGGAGGACCGGGAACACGTCTGCCCTCTTCAAAGCCGACCGCCAACTGAGGAAATGCTGGTAAGCTGTATAAAGGAATAAATAGGATTTTTTTCAACTTTGATGCATATCTCAGGCATTTTTGGGAATTTTTTCACCGAATTTTCAACATGGGGTTTTTGGGACCCCACCTCATTAATTCTTGCACTGTCATTTTGTTATTCAGTCCCGAAAGGTGATTTTGCTGTCACTGTGCAAAATCACCTTTCGGGACCGAAGGTATGAAATGAGACGTGTGTCACAGTTCATGAGGTAGACTCCCAAAACCCTATGTTGAAATTTGGAAAAATTCAAAATGACTGTTTTACTTAGCGCGGTATTGCGCAGTTCCACGCACGCTGTAAGTTTGCAAATTTTAATATTTGCACTCCAGATTTTCAACATTGACATTTTATCACACCTCCTATGAGCAGCACAGCTGTCATTCTTCACATCTCGCCCAAAATGTGTTTCCATGCATGTAGCGCACAATGGCGCAGTCGGTGTGCGACATCAATGTTTGAGACAGATTAAGAAAATCACAGTGAAACTGTTCATGAGCAGAGGTCTTAAAATGCCTATGTTGAAAATTTGGCAAAAATTCCCAAAATGACTGTTTTACAAGTGTGTGCTATGCAGTTCCTATGCATGCTCGTAAGTTTCATGAATTTTTAATATTTGCACTCCAGATTTTCAACATTGCAATTTTACCACACCTTCTTATGAATAGTACAGCTGTCATTTTTCACATCTCACCCAAAACGTGTTTCCGCCCATGTAGCGCACAATGGTGCACTTGGTGTGCAAAATCAATGTTTGGGACAGATTAAGAAAATCACAGTGACACTGTCCATAAAATGACTGTGTTACGAGCGAGCATTGCGCTGTTTCCATGTACCCTCAAAAGTTCATGAATTTGTAATATTTTCAGTCCAGATTTTCACCACTGGCATTTTTCCACACTTCCTTATGAACAGTACAGCTGTAATTTTTCACAATATGGTCGAAATGTGTTTTCACACTTACTGTGCAGAAATGCGTGGTCGCTGTGAGAAATCACTGTTTGGAACAGATTAAGAAAATGACAGGGACACTATTCATGAGCGGAGGTCTCTCAAAATGCCTGTGTTGACAATCTGCTGTAAAAAATCCCCAAAGTAATTACATTAAGGGTGTGCGTTGCGCAGTTTCTACACACGCTCGTGACTTCACCAGTTTTTTTACTATTTTCACTGCAGATTTTCAACACTGCCATTTTTACACCTCCTCATGAACAGTACAGCTGTCATTTTTCACATCCTGTTCGAAATGTGTTTTCACACCTGTGGTGCCAAATGCCGTAGTCGCTGTGCAAAATCAGGTTTCAGCTAACAAACTGATATTACCACTGTTTATAAGGTGGGGGGTCACAAAAAACCCATGTTGAAAATTTGGAGTGAAAATACCAACGAACGCCTGAAGCATTAGGGTTTCCGACCATAACGCCCCACCCTTTAAAGACTGACAGGCATCATTGTGTGTAACTTGGGATTGTCACCTGTAATGCTCATACCATTCCACCCCAACCCACACCCTGCAGCCAGTGAGAGGCATCGAGGTGTGCCTTGGACTCTTCGGCCCTAAAGTTCACCCCATTCTCCTATACTGCACCCATCTCACTGTATTTCCTGATGGAATGGGGTGAGCATAAGGGCCAAAGACTCCAAGGCACACTGTAACACTTGTCGGTGTCTGCAGGGTAGGGTGTGGTGAAATGGCATGGCCGTTATGCCTGACGACCGAAAGGCACACCCCACCAATGCCAATGCCAGCAAGTAAACATTCGGCATTGACAAATGCTTGTTATGTTTTGCATTTAACATCTTCAAAGGCAAACAGAGGTGAGATTTGTGTCAGGATTTTTTGATTCATGTACTTTTTGTATGTTGGCTCGCGCTTGCGCAGCCAACATATTGCAGTAGTTGCAGATTTGGAGGCGTGGTCACTTTTGGGCGAATGCAGGGCACGCATCAGAAGGTGCGTCTCTCATTCCCCAATCAGGCAGCAGGAGACACTGACCTCATGCATGCCTAATGTGGCCATCACAACAAAGAAATGGTCCACTGCAACGAGAGCAAATCTCTCATGCAGCGTGACCATTACACGGCTCCCTCAGTGCAGGCAACATGGCGTCAGTGACTGCCGCCGCTGATGCCTGTCACAATGCCGATAGGAGAGCCCACTCCCCGTCGACATAATGTTCCCCCCCCTTTTGTTGATTGCGAGGGGTGCCCAATCCCCCAACATCATGCACTCCCTCTCCAGTTTGTTATAGTAGCCGACGGGGTGCCCACTCCCCATCGCCAAAGGCACCCCACCCAACAGCTGAGGTGGCACACTGGGAGCCCACCCCAGCGCACAAATCCTACTTAAAAATGGAAACCATCCGCGACATCTGTTTTAAAAAAACTATCTGTAAACCAAAAACGGTCCCTCGGTGGTCTCCCCTGCCTCCTCCCACAACCCGCACTCCACCCATTGGCGCACCCTGCCTCCCCTCATTACCCTCACCCCATACTTACCCGGAGTCTGGTGCGATGATCAGTGGACCGGAACACGCCTGCACCTCTTCAAAGCCGACCGCAAACTGAGGAAATGCCAGTAAGCTGTATAATGGAATAAATAGGTTTTTCAATTTTGATGCATATCTAGGCATTTTGGAATTTTGGCACCAAATTTTCAACATGGGGTTTTGGGACCCCTCCTCATGAATTCTGTCACTGTCATGGCATTATTCAGCCCGAAAGGTGATTTCGCAGTCCTCGTGGAATCACCTTTTGGGACTCAATGTGAAATGACAGTGCCAGTGTTCATGGGGTGGGCTCTCAAAAAGCCTATGTTGCAAATTTGGTGGAAAAATCCAAACGACTGTTTTACTTAGGTATATAGTTGCTTACGCACGCCATAACTTCGCAAACTTGCAATATTTTCATGCCAGATTTTTAACATTGGCATTTTTACACACCTCCTTGTGAACAGTACAGCTGTCATATTTCACATCCTGGCCGAAATGTGTTTTCTCACTTCCGGCGCAGAATAGCGCAGTCGCTGTGGGAAATCAGTGTTCAGGACAGATTACAAAAATGACAGTGACACTGTTCATGAGCAGAGGTCCTAAAATGCCTATGTTGAAAATTTGGTGATGATACTCCATAAAATGACTGTGTTACGAGCATGCGTTGCGCAGTTTGCACGCACACTCATAAGTTCGCCAATTTATAATATTTCCACTCCAGATTTTCAGCATTGCTGTTGTTCTTTAACTCCTTATGAACAGTACAGCTGTCATTTTTCACATCCTGGCCTAAATGTATTTTCGCAGTTCCGGCGCAGAATAGCATGGTCGCTGTCGGAAATCTGTGTTCAGAACACATTATGAAAATGCCAGTGACACTGTTCATTAGCAGAGGTCCTAAAATGCCTATGTTGAAAATTTGGTTACGAACATCCATAAAATGAGTATTTTCTGAGTGTGCATTGTGCAGTTTGCGTGCACGCTCGTAAACACCCCAATACCTACCGCTCTCTACAGGGTTAGGGTGGGTTGCATCACTCAACACTTCACTGCCATTCCTATTATGCATCTCTGCCTGTGCCACTACCAAAGCCAATGCCAGCGAGACAACATTCAGCATTGACAAATGCTTGTTTTTGTTTGTTTCTTGTCTGTAATGTAAGATTTATGATTTGTGTGTCTGTTTACTGACAGTAGTGAATGTGCAGTATTTCTCAGTGAACCAATTCCAGCAAGTTGCCAATGTGCCATACAGTGCAACTGGTTTTGATCGATAAAGGTTCTGATAATGTTAGGCACCTATTGACGTTTATGTACTATCTTGGTTCCAATGTTCTAAGTTACTGCCCGGCATGTCACAAAAATACCACTAGATTGACTAGACAAGTAAGAAACTATCCATCTGTCAGGCAGGTACTGGCATGCTGTCAATAATGTATACATGTAGTTATGTGGGTAATATAATTAGAACACCCCCCCCCCCCATTACAATCCCCCCCAAACAAAACAAAAATTGTACCGTATGACACATGGGCAACTTGTTTAGAGGATCAATGTGACCTCAGATTTATCACTTTCTGATGGTGAACTGGATGTGCACTGAGCACAGTTGAGGATGGGATTAGTAATTAGTGATAACCTGCTCTTTATCAGACATCAAATAACTAATAAATTACAGGAGACTTCTAGTAAAATTGATACCATGTGAGTTTCATTTACATGCAGGGACATTGTTAAATGCATACTCCTTTTTCATAAACGACAAAAGAAAAACTGATCAACTCAAGCTGACAGTGTCCCTTTAATAAAGGTGATACAGATTATGGCATCTTTCACTGTTGGTTATGTTTCTGTTCTGAAGTTAGACATATGGGACCATTACTGTATTCGGTCCTGGTTCTCTTCTATAGTGATGCACCCTTTGTCATCAGTGGTGGTGGTTTTTCCGCTGCCTCTCCCCTCCATGGCTGCAATTCCTCTCTGTAGTGCAGAACACTCCCCCCTACAGGTGCACTTCTTTAATGTGATACTTCCACATTTTGTCATGTCACACATATGCAAACAGCTCATGGGAGAAATGCTTGCTGTGCCCAAGATGGCCACTGTGTTTAGTGCACAGGTGTGAACTCCAGTGACCATCTTGGATACAGTGGACATTAACACCCTGAACTCCATAACACGGAGACCCTTTCCACCATCACCTCCATGCTCTCTTAACAGCTTCATGCAGACATCTTGGCTCTGACCAGAGTTTGTTATAAGAGGGGCATGCTTGTCTTGCAGGGCAGTAAAGGTGACAAGAAAATTGCTTAGAGCAGTGGAAGTGTCAGGAGATTCCAGTACTGTGGACCAATCTGTGTGTCCCACATCTGCATGGAAGGATTCCAAGTTAAAGTTGGAGAAATCACTCATAAGGAGGATTTTATGTGGACTCCCTTGTGGGGAGACCTTCCAGACACAGAAAATAGGGGTGTAATCCAAGATCAGGACCGGGAATGTGCCAGAGAAGGTCACCCTCTCTTGTTGGTTGGACATCATCCAATCAAGGAGAGTACCCCCGCCCGCTGTGAAAAGCCTGGTAGGCTCCAGATAAGTTGAGAGAGGGAGAGCCCAATTGAGGTTAAGGTCACCTAGTAGCAGCAACTCGTTTTCATGGACCATAGGTGTTATGGAGTTGAGGAAGTATGTTAACCCTTGCACAACCACCCTTGGGAGGATTGTACATGCAGACTAAATGTAGTTTTTTTTGTATTGCCCAGCAGAAGAAGCACATGAAGGAACTTACATGAGGGCAAGGAGGGCAGCTAGTGGGGTACAGAGGATACATTTAGGTGATTTTTGTAACAGATCAGTATCCCACCCCCTCATTTTTTACCAGTACAGTCAAGCCTGATTTGGTTGAAACCTGGGAGAGCACATACAGAGTCAGGGGTAGTGGACTTCAACCATGTTTCAGTAACACCGAGGATGTCAGACTTGTAGTGACCAACCCAAGCAACAAGTTCAGCTAGGTTTGGCATTAGGCTATGAATGTTTAGGTGTGCTACTTTCAAGCCTTTTGTGGATAGCCAGCTAGGGGGGCTGGAGAAGTTAGAGGAGACATGCAGAGATGGGGGACCAGGGTTAAGCTCTATGTCCCCTGCCAGGACAAGTAGTAACAATGGAAGCAATACGAAGCATGATAGGGAGTGATGACCCCTGCGAGGTCTAGTTTTGCCTGGGTAACATTTGACCAACTTTGTGGTGAACAAGACAGACTTAAAAGTCATGCACCAGATAGGCCAGAGTTGAGGGTCTGCAGTGGCAAGGAGGTTAGAAAAAGTAAACTCATGCTCCAGGGGCTGCTCAGGACATCCACTGGGGACCACCTGGAGGGGACAGTAATCAACAGTGAGTAATATCAAAAGTAGGGATATAATAATGCATGTCAGGGGTGTGCAAGCGGCATAGGGGAGTGCTGGCTCTGTGTATACACAGCTTAGCGAAGACATGATTAGGAACACACCTAGGCAGCTGTTTGGAGTCAGAAATTGTACAAGGGGATGAGTTAAATTCAAATCTACAGGTGCAAGATTGGCAGAGCCAACAAAGAATGGGCTCAGTAATAGCAGAACATCCTAGGTAAGCCTCGGGTTCAAGCTATTCATGTCCAGCTTACACTTGGAAGTAATAGCAGCACACTACGCCAGTGATCCGGGTTCGGGAACGACCCCGGGCCGCCGGGGGTCTGCAGGGGAGGGAGAGGATCGAGCGTCCGGAGGACAGCCCTCCTCTCCCGGGAGGGAGGGGAACCCATGACTCTGGGCGAGACTGCCCTCTGGTGGAGGCCTGAGGTACAGCATACTTCCAGTCCCACAGTGAGGGGGTAGTGCACGGCGGACATCAGCGGGAGCGCCTTGATGTTGGGGACGCACGTCTGGCACAAGAACACTGGAAAAAATGCCCTCTAGGCTCCTGGAAGATGGAGCTCCTTAGCACAGACCCTACAAGCCCACCTGCCTGTCCCGGTCCGGTGCCCTGACGAATGAGCATAGTACGGGGATGTCGGTCCCCATCTCTGTCCCTGCCCGGGGGGCAATCCACGGCTATATGAAGGGAATACCGCGGTGCAGGTAAGGTGAGGCTGGGCAGACACAATTGGTGACTCCCGAGGCGGCAGAGTCTAGAAGACAGGGGAAGTAAAAATAGAAAGTTAAAAAAAAAAAAAAAAGAAGCAATAGCAGGACACCCCTGCTTGTGCACTAGACCATTAAGTAACAGCACAAAACCAGACAGTTCTCCAAAAAAAGGAAGAAAAAAAAACAGTACCAAAACCCATCCCACACTGTCTCTTCCTGGCAGTGAACAGATTCAGGTCTGAAAGATTTCTCTCTGCCAGGTTATCAAAAGAGGATCCCCTTCGCTACAGGGTTACAAAAGGGGTAGACTACTACTGGAAAGATCAAATATATAAACCCCAGTTATCTGCAATAACAGAAGCTGGAAAGTAAGCTAGTGAGATTTGAGTGCAGACACATCAAACTCAGGTACCACTGGAAAGCCCCACCTTTTCCCTCCACTAATAGCTAACCACCGACTATTTAGGGGCATTTAACAAGAGAGGCTGGGGGGGGGGTCTTTTTTCAGCCCACAGAAGCACATACTCTATTCTGCTCCTGTGGCAGTGGAGCAGAAAGTCAACAAAAAAAAAAAAGAGATTTTGTCCAGCAAAAGGTTAAAAAATAAAGATTAAAGTCCATCCTGCAGCTGGCTGCGATGTGGGAGGAGGGGGTCCCCAGCGCGGACCAATCCAGACCTCCTACCACTGATGTCCTCTGTCTGAGTATGCTGGCACTGCTGCTTCTCAGCTCAATATAAACTGCTCCAGCAGTTTAACATTGGCACCTTTTTCCGACCTCTGCTGGTGGACTTTTCAGCCCGCAGAAGCCCACATTCTATTCTGCTCCCGTGGCAGCGGAGCAGAAAGTTAACAAAAACAAAGAGATTTTGTTCAGCAGAAGGTTAAAAAATAAAGATAAAGATTAAAGTCCATCCTGCAGCTGGCTGTGCTGAGGAAGAGGGGGTCCTAGCGAGGACCAGTCCAGACCTCCTACCCCTGATGTCCTTTGTTCAAGTAATATAATAATCTTGTCCAAGGGACCAGGAGTCAAATTATGAAAAATAATCAAATCCACAGGAAATGGTGAACTACTGGGGACTAGTAAACTGTTGTTACTGTAGACCAAAGAGGCAGAATGTGTTAAATTCCTGAAGGTAATGAACACTGGCCTGGGCCACACGCAGCATGTAAAACTCCTTTGTCGAGAGATAGTAGGCAGTTTGGAAAAAATTCAAGGCAACTAAAATGATCTATGACAATAAGACATTATCATATAATGAGCATCTTCATCTAGATACTAGAAGAATTAGAGGTGACTTAATATTATATTACATACGAACAAGCCAGCAGAAGAAGGCCATTTGGTCTATCAAGTCTGCTCGTGTTGCAAGGTCCACAGCTTGAGCTAATGTCCCTGCCCTCCCTCCCCACTCCTCCCATCCTCCCTACCCATGATTATTACCTTCCCCTATGCCTATTCCAGCCTCTCTTAAAGTTGCTCACTATCTTTAATGAGATTACTTCTTCCAGCAGCGCATTCCAAGTGTCCACCACCCTTTCTGTAAAGAAGTGCTTCCTGACATCCCTCCTAAACGTCCCACCCTCCTGCTTAAGACTGTGCCCCCTCGTGATATGATTGCCACTCAGCTTAAAGAGACTATTCCTTATCAACATTATTTATCCCTTTCAAGTACTTGAATGTTATGATATCATGTAGGACAGCCACCTGGTAAATTAATTAAACCTTGAATTCAAAAATAATAATCTAGGTACCAGGAGACACCCACTGCAGCTCAGACCAAAAGATTCTTCACAAATAAGAGAAAAGCCTTATTCACAAACAGAGTGATTAATCCATGGAACAAATTACCCCTAGAGATAACAGTCAGCAATGACAAACAAAAAAAACAGTTTAAAAATAGACGTAATACTTATATACAGGCAGGAAATATTTTCAGTTATTATGGGTGAATAGTAGAAGCTCACATGGTGCATGTTTGTCCTGTACACTCTATTGTTGATTTTACCATGCTCTGTCTATAGTGCGTCTGTGTTAGCCTGTACGTACATGGTCTTATGCATATTGCCTTGTCATTGTCCCTTTTTGCTTATTGGCTGTTCCTTCTGTATGTTTGTATTGTCCTTCCCAGGTCCGCCTCGAAAATTTGCTTGCTCAACGGTGTCCGCCTGGTTAAATAAAAATTTTGACTGACTGATTGATTGTTTGATGTTTTTTTTACTACCAAGACCCTGATGTGTTTAAAGTACTTATTTTCGGCCATCAAATACAACAGGCATACTGTACCACCTACTTAGCTCCTTAATCCTTAATATGAACAACAAAGTCCCATTGAAACTGTACTTTATCTGTTTGCAAAGCTGACTGGACCTCTGCAGGTCCTTAGGAAATATGAAAACAAGAATAAAAGAGCCCTGGCTCAGAAGAGGAAAATTCCAGTGGTGATGCCATGTAAAGACAGTGTCCAAACAGTCGCTGAGCTTTGCATGGCACTGGTGCCAGTTTTACAGGATGCAACACTCTTTGTCACTTTCAAGCACATGCAGAACACACCAGGCACAATGCAGTGCATTCTGAAAAGCCAATGCACCAAATCCTGGACGAGCAGCCCCATATATCACACAACTCATGCCACATGTGGTCTCTAGCACCCATGCCCTGTGGAGAAGAGGAGGGTGGGTAGTAACCCTAAGGTTACTGAGGGCAATTTCCATATCTAGGGGCCTTTTGATGGTTTATGTTACTGGGAGCCGCCTCCTGAATACAGTTTCTAGGTCCTGGCTTTTCCCCACACCAGTGGAGGCATGGCTGGCTGAGGCACTGTCTATAAATTCTCTGTGCATCTTGGTAGGAACTGCTTTGGCCACTCTATCTTTGCCCCTTTGGGGGAAAAGTCTCTTGCTGCCACTTAAGCTTTCAGAACTGCTGCTTTCACCAACATGCAGGCCTGTTACTGACATGTTCTTTTTCCCTTTGGCTCTGAGGGTGTGCACGGAGCTCCCTGAGTTGGTCAAAAGAGAGATTTTGTCTAGCATTATATATCACATACAAACTTGGCACCCCAAGATCCTTCTTGTCTTGTCAGGCACCCAATGGCAGGACAGGCAGGCAGGAGTCGCATGGTCACACTGGCGCTCCATCTCCCCGGCTCTCCAAGAGTGATTTTTCCGTTTCTGTGGGTGTGATGTGCACCCAAACATCAAGGCAAGCACCAATGTCCGTCACGCTCCAACCCCTCTGAACAGCTTGGACACTTGCTGTGCCTCCGACCTCCACTAGAGGTCAGCCAAGCACCGAGTCTCAAGCCCCGCCTCCCTCCCGGAGAAGGCAAGTAGTCCCCTGGACACTTAAGCCTCCTCCCCCAGGCTGGCGCTTCATCTCCCAGGCTTGTTCCCGAACCCAGGTCGACACCGGCGCGAGTGGTAGTGCTACTGCTATGCCAGTAGGCCAGCCCATAATTGCTTTTCAAACATTGTATCCATTAGTAAATGCAAGGACATGGGGCATGAACTTAGTCATAAATTTCTTTTGCAAAATGCCAACATTTATTTACAGCAGCTGTGCACATAGCCCAAGGCAGCGGAATACATATGGTCAGAGTCTTAACTTACAACTCCCCTTTTAGAACCAGTAATCACCTACCAATCAGTTATACTATAAAGTAGTATTCAGACTTCTGTACACATCCCAGACCAGCCAGTCATGGGTTCAGATGTTATGAGTGTGTGCCATTTTAGGGGGAGATACCAGAGAGATACCAGGGAGAAAGGTGTAGCTTGAAGTGCCCTAAGAGCAATAACATTCCAGATATATTGACTAACTGCCTCAGGAGGCAGTATAGAGCAGTGGGTTAAGGATCTGAGCTGCAGATTTGGGACCTGGGTTTGAATCCTGCAGCTGCCTAGGTGCATACTGTGTGATCCTGAGCAAGTCACTTAACTTCCTTGTGCTCCACGTGCGCATCTGGAAAAAAGTTTCAGCTTAGTGTACTACTCCTGGTTAAATAATGTTCCCTAATATTTTGCTGACAGCCATTATCTCAATCTTGAGCATGGGTGCCCAGCAGCCAACGTTCCATCAGGGGCCTTCTGTGGGGCACATGTACTGTAGCTTGGGTGAACTGGCCCAGTCTCTACCACAAGCAGGGGTGGGAGGTGCAAGGTGATGTTGTAAGGAGTCTAAGAGGCTCCCAGGAATTATAACATCAGTTTGGTCCCCCTTCCAATATAACAAAAGCTTCCCAATGAACCACCAATACACTGCAGGGAACAATGCAATTTCACTGGGAGTTAATCCCTTTTGTCATGCAGGGAAACTGTGACACTGCACTTGATCCTAACGGGCTTCACTGTACCTTGTCTTCATATCAAAAGTAAATATACTCACAGTCCACTGGGGGAGATCACCCAGTCCCTGGTGTGGAGGGTATGAATGCAAGAACACACATTTTTTTTTTTGGGTCCGAGTCCTAATTCTCTCCTCTGGACCCATAGGCCCGCTGCCCGATGCTCAGGCCTACACCCCTGGGGATATTGTGGGCAAACCTCGGATTACCCCCCAGGTCGGGGCCACAAGAGCGGGACCCCCCCCCAGAGGACGTCGGAGGACAGTGGAGCGTAACAGGCAGTCATGCCGGAGGGCTGGCATTTTTATTTCTTTTTGCTGCCCTGGGGGCGGAGACGTGTAGTGATGTCCAGCGTCTGCCCCCCTCAACGTGCTGGTGACAGTCACTTGTGGCACCTCCGGCCTTCACCAGGGGTTCATCAAGTGCCGGACACTCTTCCCCTCCATCCCCTGGAGAATGACAGCAGTCCTCAGGATGCTTGAACTCAGGTCATTGGAGCCGCAAGCGGAAATCTAACCGCTGCACCGGCAGGCCAAGGAACACATATTTTGAGATGGGAATCTGTGCTGTAGGGGTCTGATCATCAGGCTTAGAGGAGCCACTGGTAAGAGGTGTGGTGGAAGCTGCAACTGCAGTCCAGGTTTCACAGAGGGACTTGCAGAGTTCATGATGCCAGGAGTCGTGTCAATCATAACCAAAGCTGTTCTCATTGGGGAATGCTGTTATGGTGGTGCAAATCTGTTGAAGGTGGAGATGGCCACTGTGGTACGGGGTAAGGTGGAGGGCACTAGGTTACTTCTGTTGTGGGGCCACCTGTCTGAAATGCTTTGGAGCACCAATGGTTCCTTTGGTGCTATCACTCAATGCCTTGGGGTGGGGAGAGGGGAAGTTGGGACTGCATTCCAGGGCTCTTCTGCCAGAGAGGAGGATGTGAATGACTGGGTCTGAGGTAAAACTGGAGGTGAGCTCTCATGGGAGGTCTGGATGTATCTATTGTGGATTGGCTGTCTGAGTGGTGGGAGGCAGCAGTGGTGGCTAAGTTTCACCAGTTTCTGTGTAAGAAGGCCTCTGGTTCCTTAGGGTTTTCAAACTAATATGAGGCAGAACAGGGCAGGATATCTTAGCGACTGGGGTAGGCTTGGTTGCAAGAGTTGATGTTCAATGTTAGTGATGCACTGCGTTTTTATAAGCGTTCCACTGAATAATCAAAAAATGTTTGGCAATACTGACTGTGCCACATTAACAGTCCCTACTCTCTCGCCAACTGCAAAATATTTTCTGTCTTCAAAACAAAGTAAATGTGTTAGTATGGATTTATTTTGGGGGGGGGGGCAAATGATGGGCAAGGTCTGTCTCCACAGCTTTATCCCATGAGATATTAAAAATATAGACAAGACCCCCCGCAGAAAGCCAATGTTATTGGTGGACTCACATTTTTCTGGAAATCCTGCAAACTGGAGGTTGTTCCTCTGGCTGAAAAGTCTCTACTCCTCAACCACAAATGTTAGATCACCATGACCGGCTCTCAAAAGCCCTGTACACCTTATGCTTTTTTAAATGTTTTAAGCAGTTTAAAACATTTTAAAAAGGTGAAACATGGTGTGTGTTCAAACTTAACACGGTTAGAAACCACATTTAAAAACTGTACTTACACCCTGCAAGAGACCTAGTCTTAACACCAGTTTTAACGCAGTTTCAAACCAAAACCATTTTATCTTGTGCTACGAATGGTTGATTGTACTGTATGTAGCTGAATGTAAACCATACCACGATGCCACCACGGAGCCATACTGAAAACCGTTACCAGCTGTGACATCTGGACGCAACCTAACTGTGCTACAACATGGTGAAAGGCAGTGCGGAAGGGCAACCGTGGTGCATTTACGAACATATGAACAAATGAAATTGCCAGCAGAAACAGGCCTCATGGTCTATCAAGTCTGCTTGAGCATGCAGCTAGCCCCTCATTACGCAGCTGCCCCTCCCACCCCCCTTCGCAGTATCCTTTACCCTTACCCTGTCCCAACCCCTCTTGAAACTGCCCACCATGTTACAGGACACTATCTCATCTGGTAAGGTGTTCCATTTGTCTACCATTCTATCCGTGAAAAAATGTCTCCTCATCGCCCTCTTGAATCTTCCCCCCTCCAAACTCAGTCTATGCCCTCTCACGTTCTTCCCACTTTTCATCTGAAAAATTCCTTCTGTGTTGGTCTTGTTTATCCCCTTCAGATACTTAAAGGTCTCGATCATATCCCCTCTATCCCTCCTCTCCTCCAGTGAATACATGTTCAACTCTCCCAGCTTGTCCTCATAGGGCTTGCTCTCCAATTCCATTATCACCTTTGTGGTTCTTCGCTGTACCCCCTCAAACAATCTCATATCCTTCTTCAAGAATGGGCACCAGTAGTGCAAACAGTACTCCAGATGGGGCCTGACCAATAACCTATACAGGCACACGATAACCTCCTTCCTTCTGGAGGAGATCCCTCTTACAATACAATCCAGCATTTTGTTGGCTTTTGCTGCCGTCTTCCTGCACTGAGCAGAGTTGTTCATGCTCCCCGTAATGATCACTCCTAGGTCCTTCTCCTCTATGAAGCTCCCCAACTGTGCCCCACTCAAGTGATAATCCCTTCCCTGGTTCCTGGCTCCAAAGGGCATAACCTTGCACTTCTTGGCACTGAACCCCAACTGCCATGTTTCCACCCACTCCTGCAGCTTAGTCAGGTCCTCCTGTAACCCCTTCCATCCCTCCGCGTTATCAATCACAGCTCCCATCTTGGTATCATCTGCGAACAAACTGATCTTTTCCTCCAGATCCCATGTGTGATATCTGCAATAAAAATCTCAAACAGCATCAGTCCCAGTACCAATCCTTGTGGTACCCCGCTCGTCACCACTCTCGGTGACAAGGGGTCCCCCACCACTACCGCCACCCTTTGCTGCCTTCCCCTTAGCCAGTTTGTGATCCATTTCAGCATTTTTCATCCCGCTTTCATATATTCCAGTTTCCCCTCCAACCTCCCATGCATCACTGAATCAAAGGCCTTGCTGAAGTCTAAATACAGGACATCTACTGCATGGTCCTTATCCAGTTCCCACATTACCCAGCCATAGTACACTACAAGGTTTGTCTGGCAGGATCTGCCCACTATAAACCCATGCAGTTGACCATCCTGGAGACCATTTCCCCTAAGAAGCTCACTAGCGTCTCTTTTAGTATAGTCTCCATGAGCTTTCCCATGATCGATGTGAGGCTAGCTGGCCTATAGTTTCCTGGTTCATCCTTTGGGCCACTTTCATGGATGAGCACCACATGGGCCATTCTCCAGTCCTGTGGTGCACATCCTGTGTCCAGGGAGGTATTGAACAGGTCGGCCAGTGGCCACGCCAGGACCTCTGCCAACTCCCTTAGTACCCTACAGTGAATGCCATCTGGTCCAGGTGCTTTGTCCACCTTTAATGCACTCAACCTATCTAGTACCCTGCTCTCTGTAATCACTACATCTGTCGTCCCTCCCCCCACCCTGGGTATCTCCCCTATTCTCCTGCATGAATACAGAGCAGAAGTATTCATTCAGTGCTTCTGCCTGCTCTTCTCCTTTCTCCACCCACCCCCAGTCCTTCTTAATCCTCACCAGCTGATCCTTGCTCTTTCTTCTCTCTCCAATGTAGCAGAAGAAGTCTTTCTCCACTTTTGATTCTCTGTGCCAGTCTCAGCTCCCTGGACGCCTTGGCCGCTAGGACCAGTCTGTTAACTTCCCTGGACTTCTCCATGTACATATCCTTATCTTCACCCCTCCCCGATTTCCTGTACTTTCAAAACATTGCCCTCTTGGCCCTCACCCCTTTCATAACCTCCTGTGTCAGCCAACTGGGTTTCTTTGCCCTTCCCTTCTTGCTTTTCTTTCTAGTGCAAGACTTTGTTGCCTCTGCCAGCCTTCCTTTATGATGTCCCACTTCTGGTCTGCATGTGTGGTTGCATTCCTGCCAGGTGCCTGACCAAAATTTCCCCCTTCTTCTTAAAGTCCGCCCCCCTAAACTCAGTCACCCTTGTGCTCGTGCCCCGGTTCCCTAGCCATGTTGAGCATGAACCACACCGAATAGTGGTCACCCCCAGCCAGTGGTTCCTCCACTTCCAGATTCCTTACAGCTTCCCCGTTATCCAGGACAAGGTCCAGAGTTCTTTCTAACTGAGTTGGCCCCTAGACCCGCTGTGTCAGAAGCTATCTTGAAATGTTTCTAGCAGGACCCACTCTCTTGCACTTGTGGTGGATGGGGTGCCCCACTCCACCCCCAGTAGGTTAAAGTCCCCCACCACTATGCTCCCCTTCCTGCAGACCCTCCTAATTTGTTCAGTTAATTTCCTATCCAGGTCAATCCCCTGAGCCGGTGGCCTGTACATCGCCCCCATCCTCAGTGTCATATTCTTTGCATCTTGGAGCTGCATCCATAGTGCTTCTGTCCTCCCCTCCACCCCTTCCTCCCTTACACACTTTATCCCCTCCCTTATAAAGATCACCACTGCTCCCCATTCCCTTATTCCTATCCTTTCTCAATAACCTGAACCCCGGGATCATCATATCCCAGTCCCGGTACTGGGTGGTCCATGTTTCCATGATGGCCGCAATGTCCACCCCCTCCACCGTCAAGAAATCCTGTAAATCCACTGTTCTGTTCCTTAGGCCTCTTGCATTCAGTGAGACCACCCTCCAGCCTGTCTTCTCCCCATCCGTACCACTATTCTTCCGCCCTTTATCCCTCCCTGTGCCACTTCCCCACTGCCTTTACCCATGACTAGAGAGGTGAGCTCACTAGGCTCCCCTTTCTGAACCCCTTTCCTATCAGCAGTCCCCTCGCCACCCCCTTCTCAGTTTAAATCCACCTTTTTGATATATACCCATCAATTCCCCATTTTAGTACTCCCTTTCTCTTCTATGCTCAAATGTAGCCTGTTCCCTGCATATAGGTCACTATTGCCCCAGGTCCTACCCCAGTCTGACACTAATCTGTACTCCCTGGTATGGCACCAATCCCTTAGCCACTCATTAAACTCTTCTATCCTTTTTTTCCTCATCGTACTTGCACATGGTAACAGAAGTACCTCAGAGAACACCATCAACCCCCTCACCTCCTCACACTGCCTACTCAACTCCTTGAACCTCCCCTTTACCACCTCTAATGTCTCCCCTGCCAAGTCATTTGCACCCACGTGCATCACTATGTGAGGTTTCTCCTCTCCCTTCGTGTGCACTTATTTTTTTTTTTTTTTATTTAGTTGTTTAACCAGGATTAGCACACTAAGCTGAAAGCTTTTTAACAGGAGCGACCTGGGAGCACAGGGAAGTAAAATGACTTGCTCAGGGTCACACAGTATGCAAGTGGAAGCTGTGGGATTCAAACCCAGGTCTGGTCTGCTGGATGTCACCAGATTTGCAGCTCAGAGCCTTAAACCACTGCACTATACTGCCTCCCTTAAGAAATGCCTGCCCCACCTTGCCCACGGTCAAGCCCAGAATAGCCTCGACCCAGATGTAACTGTGAATTTCTCCCCTTCCACCCCATCTGACCCCTTTCAGTACAGCATCCCCTAACACTAGTACCCTCCATCATATTGCACCATAACCCCATCCTCCTGTTTTCACTGTCCACATTTCCAGAGTCCATACTGCCCTGCTCCTTATTACATCTAGCCACACCGTTTGCGACTACTACATCTTCCCCCCTTGTTTTCGCCTCTCCCTCTACCCTGCTCTTCCACTCCCCCCTTCTTCTTTTCCCAGCCTGACTCCTGAGCCTTTACTACCCTTCTCCTCCCCTCCCCCCACAATCTCCGACACCTCCAATACCACCTCCGATGCCAACACTGCAAACCTATTACTTGCCACCCCCACAGTGGTGCCCATCTCCTCCTTCCCCCTGCCCTGAGCTTTCCCTCCACTTACTGCCCCTCTGCTCTCCTCACCCCCCCCCCACATCCTCATGAGATTTAGCCCTGCTGTTCCTCCTCTGCTTCTCCCAACTACTCTCCTCCAGGGTCCCTCCTGCCCCAGTTCCCCTTCCCTTACCTTCTCCAGCTCTCTCCAAAGCCCCTGTACCTCCTCTCCCTGTAACAGACTGGACAGCCTCCCAGTTTCCATAGTATATTCATCCAAACAGCTGCCTTATCCTTCCCTCCATAATTCACACTTAACTGTAACGTCAATTCCTTATCACACAGTCTGTACAGCAATAGCTGGATACCATATGTGACCCTCTTAGCGTGCTTCCAAGTTCTTCTTTACCCCAATGTCCCTAGCTTGCTAGCTCAGTAACTCTAGTTAACACATTTATACATGACCTTGTCAGTTTAAACTTTCAACTTTCAAATATGCAGTTACCCTTCCTTAATCCAAGCTTGTCAGTTTGACTTTCAAACTTGCAACTTTAAAACATTTAAACCCTAAAATGCAACTATTAAAAGTTATAGGGCCAGATATTCAAAGCATTGCACCGGGCAAAAAACGTTTGCGCAGGTTTAGCATGGGATTAGTTCGGGTCTGCTATATTCATAGAAACATAGAAGTTGACGGCAGATAAGGACCACAAGGCCCATCCAGTCTGCCCATTTCTTTTCTACCTTATAAATGTGCCATCGGCCTTTGCTCTGTCAGTGACCTATCTATTCATAGTCATTTGTATTGCTCCTTATGCCTATCCATGCCTGTTTGAAGCCCTGCACTGTATTCATAGCCACCACTTCTTGTGGTAAGCCATTCCATGCATCCACCACCCTTTTCTGTGAAAAAGAATTTCTCACATTCCCCTTAATCGGCCTCCTCTAATCTCATGCTGTGTCTCTTGTCCTGCTATTTTTCTTATATTTAAACATGTTAGACTCTTTCACCTTTGTTTATGCCCTTAAGGTGTTTGAATGCCTCGATCATATCACCTCTCTCCCTCTTTGCTCAAGGGTATACATATTGAGCTCCGTTAATCTGTCCTCATATGTCTTCTGATGCAGTCCCTGCACCATTTTGGTTGTCCTCTCTGGACTGCCTCAATTTGGTTAATGTCCTTGTGAAGGTGTGGCCTCCAATACTGCACGCAGTACTCCAGATGGGGCCTAACCAGTGTCTTGTACAGAGGGATTATTACTCTCTCATTTAATTTGTGATACCCCTACTATACACCCTAACACCCCTAGCCTTACCTACTGCTTTAGAGGTCTGCTTGGATGATTTTAGGTCATCAGTGGTGATGATGATGCCCAAGTCTCTTTCTTCCTTTGTGACTGCTAGCAACTCCTCCCAGCCTATAGGTGGCTTCAGGGTTCTCTTCCCTATGTGCATGATTTTGCACTCTTTGCATTAAATCCAGTTGCCACTCTTCTGACCATTCTGCTAGTTTATCCAGATCTCTTCTCATTCTGCCCACCCATCTGGATCGTCTACTGTGTTGCAGATCTTGGTGTCATCTGCAAACAGACAAGCCTTACCCTCTAGTCCATCTGCAAGGTCACTAATGAAGATGTTAGAGGACTGGCCCCAGGACTGATCCCTGAGGTACCCACTTGTGACTTGCATCTCTTCTGACTGTATACCATTTACCACCACTCTCTGTTTTCTGCCCGTCAACCAGTTTGGCACCCAGTTGACCAACTTCTGACCCACCCGAGCCTACCCAGCTTATTATCAATCTTCTATGTGGAACAGTGTCAAAAGCTTTGCTGAAGTCAAGGTAGGCGACATCAACTGCTCCCCTTGGTCCACCACTCTGGTTACCCAGTCAAAGAAATCTATGAGATTAGTTTGACAGGACCTTCCTTTGTAAACCCATGCTGTCTTGGATCCTGTGCCCTATGGATTCCAGGTGTTGCACTTATCCTTTCCTTAAGGAGTGCCTCCATAATCTTGCCCACTACTGAGGTAAGACTGACCGGTCTGTAGTTCCCCTCCTCCCTGCTACCACTCTTGTGGAGCGGGGATCACATGAACCCTTCTCCAGTCTTCTGGGACCTCTCCTGTGCTCAGAGACTCACTAAACAATTCTGCTAATGGCTCTGCTAGTTCCTCCTTTAGCTCCTTAAGTACCCTGGGATGTATGCCATCAGGTCCCATTGCCTTATCCACCCTGAGCTTAGCAAGCTCTTGTAGGACCCTTTCTTTTGTGAAGGGAGTAGTGCTCACCTCCCTCCCCCCTGTGTCCATGATGCTGAACTGTGGGCCCTGCCTACCTTCTCTTCAGTAAATACTGAGCAAAAGTATCTATTTAGGATAGATGCCTTTACAGGGTCCTCCTCCTCACATGCTCCATTTTCTCCATTAAGCTTAGCAATACCCCCTCTGGACTTTCTCCTTTCACTAATGTATCTATAGAAAGTCTTGTCACCTTCTTTTACTGTTCGTGCTAGTGTTTTCTCAGTTTGGGACTTTGCCTGCCTTACTGCCTTCCCTGCTTCCCTTAGGGGAGTTTGGTATGCCTCCCTATCTTCATCCCGCTGTGTTCCCTTATATTTCCTGAAGGCCAGCCTTTTGGCTATGACCTTTTCTGCTACTGTATTTGAGAACCAAAGTGGTTTCCTTCTTCTTTTGCACTTCCTTTTCTGTCTAACACAATGGGATGTTGCTTCAAGTATTGCATCCTTAATGCTTCCCACTTTGCCTGTCCCCTCACCTGTGTTTCTTTTTGCCAGGGCTAGCTTAACTCTGTTGGCCATCTTATCAAAGTCAGTCCTCTGAAGTCCCATATTTTTGCCTTTGAATGGGATGATTTAGATGTAGTAGCCAAATTGAACCATACCATGTGATGGTCACTGGCCCCAGGTGACCTTCTACCTGGAGATCTGTGATCCCTTCTTTGTTAGTCAGTACTAGATCTAGGATAGCCCTGTCTCTTGTGGGTTGCTGTACCAGTTGTTTGAGGCCCTCTCCTGCAGGAATCCACTATGAGTCTAGTTCTGGCAGATGTTCCTGCTGGTATTGACCAATCTGTATCTGGCATGTTGAAGTCTCCCATTATCAGAACCTCCCTTTAGCTGTCATGTTTTGTATATCTTCTAACAGTAATGTGTCTATGTCCTCCCTCTGGTCTGGGGCCTATAGACAACCCCAGTTCTTATGGCTGTCCCATTTCCTGTTTCCAGGGTGACCCACAGTTCTTCTGGCTCCTTATGTGTATTCTGAATTTCTGTAGCTTTGATATTTTCATTAACATACAGGTCCTCCTCCCCTTTTGCACCTCGGTCTCTTCTGAACAATACATAGCCAGGTACTGAAGTCTCCCAAGTGTGGTTACTGGTAAACCACGTCTCACTAATTGCTACTATGTCCAGTTTAGCCTCTGACATTATTGCCTGCAGGTCTGGGATCTTATTTCCCAGGCTGTGAGCATTTGTGTACATGATTTTCCATTGGCCAGATTTTGGTGTGTTAGTTGTTGGGTGAAGTTTGGCATTACCCCTATGCATCGTATGGGGAGACAAACCTTTTTTCTTACCTGGTGATGCAAATGAACGGCAAACACGCTGAATTCCTGTTTGACCACTAGCTGAGGGGGGAGGGGTCTTCCATTCGACGTGTATGGGTGCTGCACCCCTCTCCATTTGCTAGTTTAATATTCTGCAAAGACGCCAAACTTCTGCCCCAATGCACTGACTCCTCTTTAGTCAGATGCAGTCCATCAAATTTAAAGAACTTTCGCTCCCAGAACTGTTGCCAGTTCCCTACAAATCTGTGTCCTTTTTCCTGGCACCAGTCCTTGAGCCACGTGTTTAGCTTCCCTATCTCCCCTTCTCTGACCTTCCGTCCATCTGCTCCCCTCTCCCAGACTGGCAGGATCTCAGAGAAGGAGATGCTGGATGAAACAGATGATAGTTTGTCACCCAGCCTAGTCAGGTGTTCCTTGGTCTCCACAACTGACCGACTGGCGACATCATTAGTCCCTATGTGTACTAGGACATCAATGTTTTCTCCTGCTTTGTGAACAATTTTAGCAATGCGGTCAGTGTCTCTCCATGATGATGTACCTGGGAGACATCTGACCATCACCCCTGGCTGGAGATGGGTATCAACTCCCCGAATCATGGAGTCTCCTATGATCAGAAGTTTTTTGGATTTCCTTTGTGCTTGTTTAGTTTTGGTTCCTGATTTGGGTGAGTTTTGTTGTGCTAGCTCCTGTGCAGCAGTGTCCTGCTCTGCAGTGTCTTCTGCCTCTTTATTTGATTTCAGAGATAGAGGCAGATACCTGTTTGTAGTGTTTATATGGTTTTGGAGGTAATGTGTTGAGAGCAAGAGAGTGATGGGGCACCTGATTTGTCTCCTAACCACCTGCCAACCTCCTGGACTAACTACCTCTCATGGTCGAGGTTTTCTGTTGGATGCTGGGGAAATGGCGGTGGTTCTTATAATGTATTTCTCTTCAATATGAAATTTGAGGCGTGCAATCTCTGCCCATGCTGCCCGGAGCTGAGCCCTAAGATCTCCAAAGGCCCAGCATGTAGGACAGTGTCCTAAATCCTGTAAGACTGTCCTTCTGAAAATTGTTCCACAGTACCTGCAGTTAATGAAATCCATTCCAAATAAGTTGCTGGGTTTGTAACCTAGTCAGAGTAATTAGAAGGAAAAAAATGAAAAAATGCAAGTAATGGTTTAATTGTGCTTTGTTTAACTTGTTATAACAAGTTAAATTACTAATGCCCTGTAAATGAGATCACCTTTGTGAGGCCCCACTGATCCGCCCTTCCTGCTCTGCCACAGGAAATGTCACAACTGTGGTACCCTATAAAGGAGTGTAGTGGGTGGTTGGGGATGGGGGTGGTGGCTGGGCCTTCCTGCCTAAAAAGAAGAACCACGGACGAAAGAACAAGGAGGTAAGAGCAGAAACAATCAGACAACAACAAATGCAGTAACCTCTGAAAGCTTATCCTAATGTTAGATAAAACTGTAAAACCTGTAAAGCACCACCTGTAATAATTTCAGAGAAGATATACCCTGTAAGAAACACTTTGCTCCAGAGAAAATAAAGCAGTAACAGAAGATATACCTTGCAAAAGACATTTGAATCAGAAGATTACAGCAGTAATCTGTTAGCACACACCTGTAGGCACACCTTGTAATAATGCAGAAGAAGGTATACCAGCAACAACAATTTGAATCAGAGAAAAATAAAGCAATGAAATGTTAGCAACAAACAGTAGCAATCCCTGCGAGTAAAAAATAAAAACACCACCACACAGTAAATCTGCTTAGCCAAACTAAGTCTTAATCCTTCTCCCTTGCTCTGGTAAGTTTCTCTACTCTGCCTTTCAAGCAGTCTTAGAAGGAAAGAGCTCAGGTGAAGCTAGGTGCCTTGGACAGCAAACCAAGTCTTCTACCTCAAAAGGCCAAATAGCACGGGCAAACTGTATTAGCGGTGGGCAAAATCATAATATATGCAAGGGGCAAACTGACATGAATACAGGCGCAATGCTATATTCAGCGACTAGCGCCAGGAAAGTGGTTTCGGCGTGACTTAGCTGTGGTGACGCACGCCTATGAAAGCTTGTCTTAACCCTGGGCAATCAGCTTTGGGCGGCTTTGCGTGACCCTAACAAATAAATATGACACATAGACAAAGCCAAACATAGAGGAAACATGCTGCTAACTGATGGCATCACAATGATGCCATCATCTGCCACCAGTCCCAGCCATGCCAGGCAGTAAGTGGTGACCCTGCCACCAGTGAACAGCATGGTAGTGTGGCTATACAGCACACACCTGCGGACCACTCTTCTGCGGACATCAACAGATGCCAGCACACACAAGCAGTACTGTGGGCATGGAGGATGTTGACAGGAGAGTGTATGGGTGACCAGGTTGTGCCACAGACCAGGTGTGGCCACAAGGCTGAGGCACATCATGCAGTGCACATGGGCCAGTATTGGGCATACCCCAACACCACTGTGCCTTTCTGATAATATATGCCCCCCCGGCCACATACCGCACAGCTGTACAACTAACACAGCACACAAAGCTGGAAATGTATATGTCTCTGTGAGCATCCCATGCCAGAGGTGCAGCATCTGTGGGTCACACAACAGCGTAACAGTAATGTCTACTGTCAGTAAACGCCTGCATGTTGGGCCTGTCACTGTTTATAGTGCAGTCATCAGCACTACCCTACACACCATAGGCATTGCTGTGTCCACACACTACTGGCCCCCTTGCTACTATAGTGTCTGTTGTGCACTGTAGCATGACCTACAGTGTGACAGTTGTACGCAGCACCACCACCATCTGTGCCTATGCTGTGTTGTCCCAGTACAGCTGCAGGCAGCAGCGCATGTGAAAGTACAGTGTACACTTATATATTCCCCAAACTGTTCAAGAGCTTAACATCGCTTATGGGTTTAGCGCAGGGCTAAACCATTAGCCCTGTGCAAACTGCATGCAAATCAGGGCATAATGAGATGCTAATCTGGATGTTTGCCCAGAGACTACCTAAGTAGGCTCATTTGCACGTCACTTTTGAATATGGCAAAGTTTAGCACCGGGCAAATGTGTTGGCACCGGGCTAACGGTTTAGCCCTGTGCTAAACCCGTGCAAACAGTTCAGGGAATATTTTACTGTTTTGTACACTGTACCTCCACATACACTGTTGCCTGCAGCTGTACTGGGTCCACACATTTGCTGGCACACACATTGGCCACATAGTTCACCTCTACCTACATTCACATCGCTGTGCACTGTGTTGCTGTTGTGGTTTGCACTTCCTGGTTGCCATATTCAGAGCTGTCTTATTCCAGGGCTAAGTTTGCCCTGCACTCCCAGCCCAGTTTGCCCGGCCTCATTCCCATGCTATATTCAGAAGCTATTTGCCCTGGGCTATTCCTTTTGAATATGGCTTGCTTTGTGCTCCAGCCTAAGTTTGCCCACGGGGCAGTGCTAATTTAGCCCTGGGGCAAAGTTTTGAATATCTGGCCCATAGTGTCTAAACTTTTCACCACCTGACTATTAGCTTTAGGAGTTAGTTCACACAGGCAGTTTGCTGCTCCCAAAGTTCCTCCCTCACAGCCTTCAAGCCCAACCCCCAGTGGCTTTCCAGTATAACCCCTAGGTGGTGCTATCCCAAGGGCTACTAACCCTGCCTGCATGGCTAGTTGCAGGTTAAGGGGCTGAGTACTGAAAAGGGTGCCTCCACCCAGAGGACAGGGTTGTTAGTAACAAGGCTAACCTGGGTACAGCCCTTCGGGACACTGTAACCCCCCTTTTTCCCCTCTAGTGGCCTAGACAATATGCAACAAACACTTTCACAGTAGTCCTTATTCAGCATACAATTCCCCACACTGTTTACACTTAGCACCAGGGCTGGTTCCACCAATTTGACCCTGGAGACCCACTGTAAAACAAGGTTATGCACAGCAAATAACAACAGTACAGTGCTTCTGGTACAAACTGGAACCACAGTCAGATTAAATTCAAAAAAGTTAGATGATTTATTCAGGGGAAATGAACAAGGGAGGGACGTAATCAGGTTGATTGATTCGAAAACTGATCTAGTCAGGCAATCATGTATGCACTTTTAGTCCCTACAAAGTCACACGCTCTGGGTACCCAGTTGAAAGTAAGGTGGGCTATCCTGGAACGTTGCCCAGGGTAGGTCGGCGTCACAGCTGGTTGGGGCCCTGTGATGAAAAGAAAAGGCATGCACAACCACACACAATTTGTAATCCAGAGCCTGAAGGCTCAGTTCGTGAAAGGAAAAACAACAATGCAATCAGATGACAACACTTAAGATTTAGCTGTTGTTGCAAGGAGCTACCCTGATTATTACTCACGCTATCCAATATGAGTCACAGGCTAGACGAAATGGAGACTGCAGGTTGATGACTGGTTTCCCAGGAGAAGTAGGGCGCACATGAATCACCGAGGTGTCATTCCTGTTCGAGATGTTGAGCAGCGAGCTGATCCCTGGGCGAGTCTCTCATCGATGATGGTTTCTGTGCCTGAAGTAGCTGGCTGGGCCAGATGGCAAGACCCAGGCTGGGTGGAACAGTTCAGATTTTGAGCCCGGTAGTGCTGGATACAGCTTCTAGCAAGCGTGGCACATTTACACACTTGGGAACCAAATCACGACCCACTAACAGCACACAGCACATTTGTAGTAAAGCAGTCACCATACCATAATGCAGAAGGCAGTCCGGACGCAATACCAGTGTCTCTTAGCAAACCGGGAATTCTGTGGTAAATGGATGTCCTGACAGGCCGATCGCATACAGCAAATCTTCGGTCTTCTTCAGGTTCAAATCTGGTCACTCTTCAGTGGCTTTGTCACACTTCAATACAGATACAGTTTGATTGCTAAGCCTTTTAAAGGATTCCCTCTCAAGGGACTGCAGGCAGACAGGCCAAAAAAGCAGCTGCTTTAATCACTCAAACTGTCTCTTCAAACTCTAACTCCAGACTGATTCACTGCAACAGGCAGCTTGGGAATTCCCCTTCAGTCCAAAAGGTTCTGGTTGGTTGATCCATCTGTCTGTCAAAGAAAGGGCTTCCCTTCCAGGTCTGTTTTGGTGCCAAAATGTAAAAACTACAATTCCTACAGAAATTTTCTCCCACAAGACCCATGGGGACAGGCTCCATTTTAGAGTCATCAAAGGTACCAATTGGTGCTGACTGGCAGTCCAAAACCAAAATGGTGGTGATAAACAGAACTGTCCATTCTGCAAAGAAGGCAGGTTAGACAAACTTACTATGCTAATAGATAATCAGCAAATAAGTACAGCTTCTAACAGAGCTCCCTCTGCGCAAATAGCAATGGCAGAACAGAGCGATTATCTGGCAGCCCAGGCGGGACGCGAGCATAGAAACACTCAGCCCCTTCCCAGATTAAATAGGCACCACGTTATTGGCAGCTCTTAAAGAGACAGGCACAGAGGCGATTAGGCACTGTCATGCAATTTCTTTTTAAACAGCTAAAATACAGGGCACCAGCATGGCAGAGGGCATTTAGGCACACCCAAGGAAGGTTTTAGGGAACCCCCATTTGTAAGGGGGTAAGAAAGGCTGGTGGAGAGAGGGGAAGGGACAGCTTTTACTCTAGCCAACAGTCCTCTTGAAAATCAGTTACACAGTTAAATAAAGATTTAAGCTAATACCAAATCAACAACAAACTCACAAAAAATCAGTTACAGAGTTAAATAAAGATTTAAGCTAACACCAAACCAACAGCGAACTCACAAAAAAGCAGTTACAGATTTAAAGAAAACTTTAAGTTAATCCCAAACCAACAGCAAACACACAAAAAATCAGTTGCAGAGTTAAATAAAGATTTAAGCTGATCCCAAACCAGCAGCAAACTCACAAAAATCAGTTACGGAGTACTGATTTTTAGAGTTTGTTAGGTTTGGATTATCTTAATTCGTATTTTAGAGTTTGAGTTATTTTGGGCTTATCTAAATGTTTAATAGAGATATAGAATTGATGATAAGGATCAAAGGTTCATCCAGTCTACCCATTTATTTTTCTGTTCTTATGAATGTGTATTCTGCCTTGTTTCAGTCAATGGCCTATCTATTCATACTCATCTGTATTGCTCCCTTATGCCAGGCATGGGATAGGCATACGAGAGCAATACAGATGAGTAGGAATAGATAGGCCATTAAAAGAGCAAAGGCCAATGGCACATTCATAAGGTAGAAAAAGAAATGGGCAGACTGGATGGGCCTTGCGGTCCTTATCTGCTGTCAATTTCTATATTTCTATGTTAAAGATTTAAGATAAGCCCAAATCAACAGCAAATTCACAAAAAAAATAATTACAGAATTAAATAACGATTTTAGATAATCCCAAATCAACAGCAAACTCACAAAAAATCAGTTGCAGAGTTAAAGATTTAAGCTAATACCAAACCAACAACAAACTCACAAAAAATGGTATGCCCCCCCATACAGCGACACTTCTACAGCGACATGCATCGATATCGACAACAGTGCCATGTCACTGTAGAAGTTTGCCTGGGACTCGGCAACACTTTCCTCCATCCTGCAGAGTTGGAATCTAAATTTATGGGGGGTATAGGGGGCAGAGCCACCTGCATGGGCAGTTCATGGGACAAAGCCCCTGAAGAAAAAACACACTCCAATGTGCACGGCTCCCTGCTGACTAGAAATCTCGGTTGACATGGAGCCTGACGCTGTGATCCCGGTCAATGAGTTTGTCGTTGAACTGGCATTGTAGAGCCATGAAAAATCAGTTACAAAGTTAAATAAAGATTTAAGCAATCAAAGTCCTCCTGAAAATCAGTTACAGAGTTAAAGAAAGCTTTAAGCAATCCCAAACCAACAGCAAACTCACAAAAAATCAGTTACAGAGTTAAAGATTTAAGCTAATCCTAAACCAACAGCAAACTCACAAAAAATCGTTTACAGAGGTAAAGAAAACTTTACGCTACTCCAAAACCAACAGCAAACTCTATAAAAAATCAGTTACAGAGTTCAAGAAAGATTTAAGGTAATCCCAACTCAACAGCAAAACTCACCGTCCTACCTTTCCCCACAACAAGCGGTTAAAAACTGTGTCTTAAAACAGTTTCAGAAACCTTACTACAGTGTACAGGGCCATAGTTGTGCATAGAGGGAGTCCACAGTATCCTCAGAGCAGGCTACACATTGTTCGGTAACTGAGGCCATGGCGCTGAGATCCACGTCCTCATTTTATGTTTTGATGGTCACTACATTCAGAGCCTCCGATGTATTATTTGCCCAAACACACTTTCAGTTTTTAATAAGTCTAAGGGAGCACATTCTGGTTTTCAGCTGTCACCATTTTGTATGTCCAGCAGCTTGAGCTCAGCCATTAACTAACTCATACCAAATCAACCTGTACGGACATCCAAAATAGCAATAAAAAAGTGCTATCCGGAGCACCACATGATAGTTCTTTGGCACTGGTTACTGCAGAGCCGGGTGTTTAAGGGAGGATTACAGTGGATGCTCCACAGCAGCAGCACAGCTTAGTAATCTGGTGGCAATTTTTCACAGCAGCCAAGTCACGCTCTCCCCCCCCCACCCCTGCTCAGCCAATTCTGATGCCAGTTCCCCGAGCACCCTTGTATGCATCACAACTACCCCTGAGGCCTTGTCTATCTTTAGGGATGCAAGTCTTTTTCTGACCCTTTCACTTGTAAACACATTCTGCCTCAGTTCTGGGTTTCCCCTTTCAGCAGCTTTTATAACACTTTATAGCAAAGGCCCCCCTGTGAACACCGAGCAGATGCTGTCATTCAAAATGACTGCTTTCTTTGTTCTTCTCTATTATCTTACCCCCCCCCCGTCAGCCTAACAACTTCATCTCCCATCTGTCTTTTGTCCCTAATAGAAACATAGAATCTGAGGGCAGATAAGGACAATACAGCCCACCTAGTCTGCCCATTTCCCTACTCACTGCAGCAGCCCCAGATCCTATTTGATCTGCAGCTCTGCTGCTCTGCACATCTCCAGGGTACCCTTATGTCTGTCCCATGCTCTCTTGAACCTCTGTATTGTTTTTGCACCCACCACTTCTGCTGGAAGGCTGTTTCATGGCTCCACCACCCTCTCAGTGAAAATGTACTTCCTAACATTACCCCTGAGCCTTCCATCCTTCAGCCTCATAGCATGCCTCCTTGTTGTTGTGAAGAGTTTTCTCTGAAATATGCTTTTCACCTCTTCCCCATTTATTCCCTTACGGTACTTGAAAGTCTCTACCATATCTCAACTCTCCCTTCTTTCCTCCAGTGAATCGATATTAAAGGTTCTTAAGTCTTTCCTCGTAGGGCTTCTGGTGCAGTCCATTTACCATTTTTGTTGCCCTTCTCTGGACTGCCTCTATTTTGTCAGTGTCCTTCCGGAGATGTGGTCTCCAGAACTGGAAGCAGTACTCCACTCCAGCCAAGGCCTCACCAGCGATCTGTACAGTGGCATCACCACCTCTTTCCTCCTGCTTGTTATGTCCCGCTCTATGCACTCCAACATTCTGTTTGCTCTTCCCACCACTTTTTCACACTGTTGGGTTGCCTTAAGGTCATCAGATATGATAACCCCCAGGTCTCTCTCCTGATTTCTGGTGGCCAGAATTTCTCCACCCATCCTGTACTCCTCCCTTGGATTCCAGTGACCTGACCCAGGTGCTTGATCTTGCACTTTTAAACATTGAACCTCAACTGCCAGACACCCGACCACTCCTGTAATAGGCTTAAGTCCTTTCTCATTTTTTCCACCCCGTCCAGTGTGTTATCCATGGACCACCACCCCTGATTGGGCCCCTATGTCACAGACAGTAATATTTGGGGCACAGGCACTTATCATATAAGCATGAGTGTCAGGATCTGGGTTCTACTGTTCCATTAGCATTGTTGCTAAAATTATAGTGTTTCTTGCTATATAATCACAATACTTTATATATGAATATTACAATGCCTTATATACAATTATATACTTTTATTACTAATATTTATACATATTATTGTGTTTTATTAAGAATCATTATGTACTGATGGACTGAGAAAAATACTGCTGTTTGTATACACTGTATAATTACAATCATTAGTTGTACAATGCTGCCATCTTTAGGTGTAGTGCAGAACAGCTTTTCTTACCTAACAAACTATGTGAAATACTAAGACCTATCTCTTTTTCTGGTTTCTATAGCAATAATCAGAAGTATAAGAATGACTGTTTTTGCTTAAAAACTCTTAGAGAAGAAACTGATTCTGCCTAGGTAAGAAATTAGAAAGGAAGACTGTAGATATTCTCCCACAGTGTGATTTTACACTGTGTCTCTTTGGTTGTAAGCCTGTTTTATATACCTGAAAGAAATCATTATCAGACTCTGGAAACCACGTGTTTGTTGTATCTCTACTCTGGCAACTCAGAAAAGAACCTGCAATAGGGTAAGGTTTATTACTCTAATTACAGTGAAAAGCTGATTGTCAGAGTGAGATTTACATCTCAGTTCTTTGAACT
The DNA here is from genome assembly GCA_016271365.2 of Neoceratodus forsteri. Taxonomy (NCBI): domain Eukaryota; kingdom Metazoa; phylum Chordata; order Ceratodontiformes; family Ceratodontidae; genus Neoceratodus; species Neoceratodus forsteri. The sequence goes on along the minus strand of CM057450.1, from coordinate 924,952,564 downwards.
CACATGTTAAAGGGGCACCGTCAGTGTTGCTGGCCGTCTTTATGTTTGCTTGCACGCATGTGCAAGAAACATAGTGCCTTGATCGGAGATTTCGGAAGTGTGTCACCTCCTCCTCCAATTCAGGCAGCCAGCTGGCAGGCGCGGCCCTTGTAAGCCAATGCATTTTGGAGCTGTCTATGACACGCTCCAAAATGCAGTGGCATACAGTTGAAAGGGGAGCTACGCTGAGTGAGCAACGATAAGATATCGGCTGCTCACGCAAGTAGCCTCCCCCCACGCACAGACAGACGGTGCACCCCCTGAGTGGTGAATAGCCGACGGGTGCCCAATCCCCGCCGGCTGAACGCCCCCCTGTAAGTCCTTGTGCCACGCTGGGAGCCCACCCCAGCATGGCAAACCGCGGTCACGATGTTTTATTTTGCCGACGGTGCCTAACTCGGCCGGCTGAACACCTCAATTTAGTAGTTTGTGCCACGCTGGGAGCTCCACCTCAGCGTGGGCAAACGTCCCACGACGCCTTTTAAGCCGACGAGGGTGCCCAACTCTGCCGGCTGAACGCCCTCACTAAGTCTTTGTGCCACGCTAGAGCTCTACCCTAGTGTGGCAAACGTCCCACAACGCTCTTTTTATTTTAAACCTGTAAATAAAACGGTCCCGCAGCACGCCTCCAAGCCCCTCCCACAACCCGCACCTACCCACTGCGCACCTGCTTCCCACACCCCTCACCCCATACTTCTACCTCCGACTCCAGCGCGATGATCTTCGTGGACCGAACACGCTCTGCACTCTTCAAAGCCAATCGCGAACTGAGGAAATGCCGTAAGCTGTATAATGGGTTACATAGGGGGTTTCAACTTGTTGCATATCTCGGTATTTTTGGAGTTTGCATCAAATTTTCAATAGAGTTTAGATTTTCCGAGGATTATGTCATGTCATAGATTGCGTCGTAGGTGATTTCACGCAGTGATCATGAAATCACCCTTCGGCCTGAATACCACCATGACAGTGACATCATTCATGAGAAGGGGTCTAAAACACCATGTTGAAAATTTGGTGCCAAAATTCCAAAATGACTGTTTTACGAGGGTGCTGCTATGCAGTTCCTACGAGGCTCTGTAAGTTCGTGAAATTTCAATATTTTCACCCAGATTTTCAACATTGCCATTTTACCACACCTTCTTATAAGTAGTACAGCTGTCATTTTCACATCTCACCCAAAATGTGTTTCCACCCATGTACGCAGAATGGCGTTGGTATAAATCAATGTACGGGACAATTAAGAAAATCACAGTGACACTGTTCATGAGCAGAGGTCTTAAAATGGCTATGTTGAAAATTTGGTGAAAAAATTCCTAGAAATGACTGTTTTACGAGGGTGCATTGCGCAGTTCCTACGCACACTCGTAAGTTCACGAATTTTCAATATTTTCACTCCAGATTTCCAACATTGCCATTTTATCACACCTTCTTATGAGCAGTACAGCTGTCATTTTTCACATGTCACCCAAAATGTGTTTCTGCCCATGTAGCAACACAATGGCGCCATCGGTGTCTTGATCAATGTGCAGGACAAATTAAGAAAATCACAGTGACACTGCTCATGAGCTCAGGTGTTAAATGGCTATGTTGAAAATTTGGTGAAAAATTCTAAAAATGACTGTTTTACGAGCATGCGCTGTACAGCTCCTATGCACGCCGTAAGTTCACAAATTTTCAATATTTTCACCCAGATTTCCAACATTGCCATTTTACCACACCTTCTTATGAGTAGTATAGCTGTCATTTTCACATCTCACCCAAACGTAGCCTACCATGTAGCACACAATGGCACAGTCGGTAAAGTAAATCAATGTACGGACAAATTAAGAAAGTCACAGTGACACTGTTCATGAGCAAAGGTCTTAAAATGGCTATGTTGAAAATTTGGTGAAAAAATTCCTAAAAATGACTGTTTTACGAGGGGCATTGCGCAGTTCCTACGCACACTCGTAAGTTCGCGAATTTTCAATATTTTCACTCCAGATTTTCAACATTGCCATTTTACCACACCTCCTTATGAGCAGTATAGCTGTCATTTTTCACATCTTGCCCAAAATGTGTTCCCACCCATGTAGTGCACAATGGCGCAGTATGTGCAAAATCAATGTATGGGACACATTAATCACAGTGACACTGTTCATGAGCAGAGGTCTTAAAATGGCTATGTTGAAAATTTTGTGACAAAAGTCCATAAAATGACTGTGTTACGAGTGAGCAATGCGCAGTTTCCACGCACCCTCGTAAGTTCATGACTTTGTAATATTTTCAGTCCAGATTTTCACCAGTGGCATTTTTTCACAGTTCCTTATGAACAGTACAGCTGTCATTTTTCACAACATGGCTGAAGTGTGTTTTCACACTTTCAGCGCTGAGATGCATGGTCGCTGTGGGGAATCATTGTTCGGCACAGATAAAGAAAATCACTGTGACACTGTTCATGATCGGAGGCACCAAAATGCCTGAGTTGACAATCTGCTGTAAAATATCCCCAACCTAATTATATACGGTGTGCGCTTGCACAGTTTCTATGCACGCCATGACGCCACCATTTTTAAATATTTGTACTGCAGATTTGCAACATTGCCATTTTTTACATCTCCCCATGAACAGTACAGCCGTCATTTTTTACATCCTGTTCGGAATGTTTTTGCACCTGTGGTGCTAAATGCCGTACTCGCTGTGCATAAGCAGCTTTTGGCTAACAAACTGATATTCCCCGTTCATGAGGTGGGGTCACAAAAAGAAACATGTTGAAAATTTGGAGTGAAAATACCAACGAATGCCTGAGGTATTAGGGTTTCCAACCATAACGCCCAACCCTGTAGAGAATGACAGGCATCAGGGGTGTGACTTGGGATTCTTGCCTGTAATGCTCATACCATTCCACACCCTGCAGCCAGTGAGAGGTATCGAGGTATGCCTTGGACTCTTCAGCCCCAAAGTTCACCCCATTCTCCTATATCGCACCCATCTCACGCATTTCCTAATGAAATGGGGTGCGCATAAGGGCCAAACACCCCAAGGAACACCGTGACACTTGTCAGTGTCTGCAGGGTGGGGTGTGGTGAAATGGCAAGGCCGTTATGCCTGATGACCCAAATGCACACCCCAATGCCTGTCACTCTCTGCAGGGTGGTGGTGGGGTTGGCTTCAGTTCAGTACTTCACTGCCATTCCTATTACGCAGCTCTGTAACTTCTACATTACCACTGCCAATGCCAGCAAGCAAACATTCGGCATTGACAAATGCTTGTTTTTTATGTATGAATGAAGCATGCCTCCTGGCACACACACACAACTTATTGCTCCCAGTATGCCCTTATGAGTATGAATCATCATAAACTTTTCAACTTTGCTTATTTTTGAATTAAAAGCTGGTCACTCGGACCGACATAAACTCACCGTGCGCCGGAAGCATTATCTCAATGAGACCGCACAGCAGCTACAAGCGCAGTCCCGAAGTACGATATTTGGTGATACGAGGTGGAAAACACAATTCATCTACTGCATCTGCCATTATTTAACTCTTGTTGCTGCATACCTCCACAAAACGAGCATGGAAAAAGGAGTAAATTGCTTTTTAAAACCGCGACCGAAATCCCGCACATGTGCAAGAGTGGCATGCGTAAAGATCCCGCGAATGCGTAGGAGTATGTTGCTGTAGCGCATATCAGGTTCAGATTTTGAGACAAACTATTGAGCCAACCCTCTGGGCAAAGCTCTCAGAGGAGATTTGCAACTGCGACACGCTTGATTTCAATGATATCTCACAGGCCCTTTTATCAGCCAACTCCCCAGGTATTGTTGGAGCCCACTTGGCCTACAAGGTTAAGCAAAATGTAAAAGAAAGCCCAGCAGCTTATCATCAACGGTTATGGCTTGCCTACAAGGCCGGCAAAGGCCTAGAGGGAGAAACCGCCACTACAGACCAAATTGAGTACAAGGACTTGTACCTCTGGAACATGACTCCAGGTCTCTGGAAAAAAGTTGAACTCAACGTTTACCCACAGACACTTTTGAACAGATCCTTACCAAGACAGAGCATGCCTTTCAGGTCTACCTCCGTAATCTCGCTTCTGACAAAAACAAGACGGCCGCCGCCATCACCTCGATGGCCCAGACGGACCTGGCACAAGTTGCCGTGGTCGGCTCAGCCCCCACTCACTACACTGTGGAAGGTGACAACAACAAGCAGGATGCCCCTTCTGACGACTGTCAGGCCCAGGCCCACGGGGGGGGGGGCAACTGAAATTATAAAAACAATCGCAACAACAATAACAACAACCGAAATGGGCAAAACACAAATTCCAATAACAAATACCGTAATGGGCCTACTTATAGGGAATTAAAGGGTCAAAATGAGACCCTCCGTAAACAACTGGAGGAAGCCCTTGCCGCAACGGATGGCACTGCAGGCCGTTCTGTTATAGCCCTGTCACCATTCAGCAGTACAAACCCTTTCAGGCCTTCAGCCTCAGCATGGTCAAGTGGCTGAGGAACAAACCCCTTTGCAGCACCGAGTACTGGCCAGGCCAGTGCAGTGATTGAGGAACTGCCCATTGAGCAAGTGGAAATTGCGGCTTTGACGTCAAAGGTACAGTATTCCCGTTCTGTGATGCCCCAAGGGGAGGGGCCCAACAGGTCCCTACAGGTCGTAAGGCCCAGGGACAGGAAGATGAAGAAGAATCGGAGAACTATTCAGATTGACAATTACAGGCCCCGGTCTGGATTGTGAGTGACTTGCTTGTTGACACAAATGGATGGCCCTGTGTAAGGGCCACGGTTGGGGGCCGCCAACTTGACATGCTCCTAGACACAGCAGCAGCCATATCGGTTCTCAATGATGAGAACCCAGCCACTTGTGCATGGTCCACCGGCTGGCAGACTAGTGCACAAGGTGTAGATGGTACAAAACTACAAACTTTTCAATCTGTAGCACTACCTGTGCAGGTAGGCCACCTAAAAACTAAATTTGTTTTTGACCTCATGGTATTACGTCATCATCCCAGCATACTGGTAATTGATTTCCTTCCACAGCATGGCTGTGTAGTGGACCGAGCTAACAGGCTATTGCTACAGATCCAGGGCCAACGCCATGCTGTCACCATTCCAGACTCACATGTGGTGGCAGCCATCAAACATAACAACAAGGAGTATGACGTCATGGCTTTGTTCAACAGTCATGACCTGTTTTCTAAATTGTTGCAGAAACACATTGGTGTGTTTGCTACCAACAAGCATGATTGTGGTAGGATGCACACCACCATTGACATCACAGGGCCTAACCCTGTGAGACAAAAGCAGTACCCATTTCCTGCTGAAGCCTTGCCGTCACTGAGAGAGACCATCCAGTCACTGCTACAACAAGGAGTGATTAGGCCTTGTGTCTCCACTGTCAATTCGCCCATTTGGCCAGTAAAAAAGCCAACTGGAGCTTGGAGGCTTACAATTGATTACAGAAAGCTTAATCAAGTCACCCCCAGCTGTGCCCTAACTGTGGCATCAGCCCCTGATGTGCTCAAGTTGCTGACACCTGACAAAAAGTGGTTTTCAGCTTTTGACATCTCTAATGGGTTTTGGTCACTCCCATTAGCCCAGGAAAGCCAATACAAGTTTGCTTTCACCTTTGAAGGCCGCCACTACACCTGGACCTGCTTACCCCAGGGATTCCATAACAGCCCCTCCCTCTTCCATCTGCACATGATGGACGCCCTGCAGGGGTTCTCTACACCTATCTCCTGCAGTATGTGGACAATTTGCTTATGGCAACTTCCACCAAAGAAGAACACCTAACCCTTTTGGATGAGCTACTGACTCTCCTCGGGACAGCAGGCCTCAAGTGCAACCCCTATAAGGCACAACTGTGTCAGAAGGAGGTCATGTTCCTTGGCCTATGCATTACAGACCAAGGCAGAAGCCCAGCAGCTAAGAAGATCCAGGGCTTGCAAGATCTACCACTTCCTACAAGCGTGGCAACACTCAGGCACTTTCTAGGTATGGTAAACTACTCTAGGGATTTCATCCCTGACTTTGCCTTGAAGGCTGCTCCCCTGTATGAATTGCTGAAAAAGGACGTCCCATGGACATGGGGCCCCACACACACTGAAGCTGTGGCCCAGCTCAAACAGGCCCTAGCCTCAGCCCCAGCACTGGTAAACCCAAATCCAAAATTGCCTTTCCATTTGGAAACTGCCACCTCTAATGTGGCCATGTCTGCAGTGCTGGCACAAAAGTACAATGGGTACTTCAGGCCCATTGCCTATGCATCACAGATGCTATCCCCTGTAGAAAATATAGTCTTTGCAAAAGGACACTATTGGCAACCTTCTGGGCTGTCAAACATTTTCTGTACATCATTGTGTATGCTCCCATCATTCTGCATACCTGCCAAACGCCAACCAATTTTTTGCTTTTAGATAAAGTAATAGATGGATCAGTTTATAACACCAGACTAACCCACTGGTCTTTGCTTTTGCAGGATAGAGACACCAAAGTACTGCCTGCCAAAATGCCATCCATCCTGGCCCATGGCCTACTATACACAGGTAAACCTCATGATTGTGCCCTCCAACCACCTGATCTACCTGACCCAGGGCCCTCCCTGCCAGCAACACCTGAGGTCCTGGAGGACAAAACAATGTTCCGCTTCTTTACAGATGACTCTGCATCCTATCTGGATGGAGAACAGGTAGCAAGCCTTGGAGTGCTCATATTGGATCATGAGGGTGATTACAGATGCATTTCTAGGAAATGCACTGTTCTCTCCTCACAGTATGCAGAACTCGCAGCTGTGGCCTGTGTCTTAGAGATTATACCCCATGGTGACACGGATGCAATCATCTTTGCAGACTCCATTTGGGTATGCTCATCCCTAACTGAATTCTTTCCATTCTGGCAAAAGAATAATTTTACCTCATCCAATGGTACCCCTGTCAAATATAGGGAACTGTTTGTGTACATACACACCCTCATCCAAATGTTCACACACAAGCTGTACATACAAAAGGTTAAGGCTCACTGTAAATCTGATCCTTACCATCAGTACAATGAGCGAGCAGACCTGCTTGCCAAAGCAGGTGCTCGGGTGGGGCAAGGGAAATAACTCACCCTCAGGGTATAGCACTCATTGTAGCATCTATAATTGCTGCCACCAAGAAACCAGTACCAGAACTCCCACTAGATCTTTCTGCTGCTCAGAAAGCAGATGCAGAGATCAGAGATGTGTTCAAATTCCTGGACAAAAAAACTGAACAGGCACTGCCTATAGGCAGTCCATACAAGAAACACTCAAACAACTTACACTTGTCTGGTGATCAAAGGCTCATCTGGTATCACAAAGAAGATACAGGTTACAAACTCTGGGAGGCATCACACTCACTGCGAACTGAATTTATTCATATGGTTCATGACACTCCCACTGGTGGACACCAGGGGACAGACAACACTCTCCAGAGACTCAAAACAGTTGTCTGGTGGCCTGGTATGGCCAAAGACATGGAACACTATGTTGACAACTGCATAGTGTGTGCCCAGAGCAATCTCATTCCTGCAAAGAAAAATGCAGAATTGCTACCCCAAAGGCAATCCGGACCATGGAATGCAATTCAGATTGATTTCAGTGGCCCTCTTACTAATTCTAGCAAGAACAAGTATGCCCTTGTTGTCACAGACTTGTTCTCTAAGTGAGTAGACGCATTTCCTACTAAGAACAACACTGCAAAGAGCACTGCCAAAATCCTGGAGAATCAGCTATTCTCCAGGTGGGGCTTACCCCTCAAGGTAGACTCAGATCAGGGTTCCAGCTTCACAGCTGAACTGATGCAACAAACACTCCAACTTCTTGGAATTGATCAAAAATGTCACATTCCCTACCATCCTCAATCCTCAGGCCAGGTAGAAAGAGTAAACAGACGCATCAAACAGATGTTATCCAAATTCACTGATGACAATCCCAAAGATTGGGATTCCCTTTTGTCACTACTCCTCATGGCAATTAGGGCCACACCTGCAGCCACTACTCAGTGTACCCCTTATGAGGTTATGACTGGTAGAGCTATGAGACTACCTGAGCATCTGTAGGTTGATCTTCACACCCGAACTGCAGATAGAGTATCCGTAGACAAGTATGTGGAAAAGCTTCATGATGACATCATGAAGACACATTTGTTTGCTGCAAAGCAAATTGGAAAAAACCAACAGCAAGCAAAAGCCCACTTTGACAAACATGGTAAAGAAGTCGACTGGCAAGTTGGAGATTAAGTCATGCTTCTCCAATACAGACAACCCCCTCACTCATTTGCCAGTAAATGGGAAGGTCCTTATCCCATTATAAACAAGCTCAGCCCTGCTGTGTATCAAGTCAGAGTACAACAGCAAAAGCAAAAAAAGACTGCTGACAAGTGGTTCCATGCTAACCAACTCAAACTGTATAAAGGTGACTAAACTTACTTTTCCTAACCCCATAGGGTGGAATAGTACTTTCAGCTAATTAACCCTTTCTGTTTCTTTCAGATACTGGCAAGATGGCTATCTTGCACATCCTTCTCCTGCTGGGTGGATTTCTACCTCTAACAGTTTTTGCCCCCGCCCCCACACTTCCACCAAAACAACCGGATCTTCTGGCACAATTGCTTGGAAAATCTGACATGGGTGTTAAAATTAGTATTCCTAACAAAAATGTTAAAGTTACTCAAGGAAAAGATGCTTTATTAGATGCTGTTATTGTTGCTCCAGATAAATCCTCCCTTATTATCCAATGGGATTCTGATGCAATGGGCTACAAAATTCCTGTAGCACGCCTAGCCAAGGGTACATACCATGGCTGGCCTAACACTGACATATCACAAAATTGTACTCTATTAGACAGGCTTCCCCAAGACACACTGGTCAATATAACCTTACTGCACTTATTGACCCTGCCTTCTGTGAACAACTCCCTTCACAAGTGGCACAAGATTTTTGTTCTCAAGACTATGTTGCCTCTTCATCTCTCTATCTGTCTGTCATTCCACCCAGCCAGGAAGAACTTCTTGCCTGCCCTCGTCTTGATGACAGACCTCCTAGTGGCCGGACCACCATGTCACTCCCAGGTGCCCTTATTAACAATGTACAATTTATGCATGTCCCAGTTATTTTCAAATGATGGAATATAGCTGAATTTGGTTTATGTCAAGATACTAATAATTCTAAGTTTCACAGTATGATGCTTACTGATATTGTTGCTGCATACTAGATACGCACTAACGATCCCATTGGTGGGCCCCACACCATGTATCACGTAGATGTTTTTAGACCAGCCCGTAAATACTACAAACCTAGGAAAACATGCACCCAGCAAGATGCAGCCTCAGCTGGTGCTGCTGGTACTGTCTGTGGTATTACTGGAGTCGCTGGCACTGTTACTGACCTTTTTGGTTCAGGAATGTCTATTTGGAATAGAGCTGACATTGCTTCCATTGAAGCACAAACACTAAAATTTCAACAAACACTTGGCAATGATGTTATGCCCCTTATCTTGCAAGGTATCAATACTCTAAGTGAGGAAGAAAGATATACTATATACAAAATGCAAGAGATTGCTCAAGGGTTCAATGAAACAAGAAAAAACACTTAATGATCTTAGTTTTCAGAACATCCATGAGGCAGACAAGGACTTTATTGGGCGTGAAATTTTATGTTCTGCTAATGGCTCTTATGTTATTTCTACTGTTAACGGTCTCTTCAGGGACTTGGAATCAGGCAAAATTCCAGATCTTATTCATGATCTCAGATTGGGAAAATGGTATTGCCCCCACTGTAAAGGTACAGGTTGTATTTCTATGTGTTTAAAAAATACTCTCAATATTTCAATGTCAACTGTCCATAACATTGGTTATGTTTCCAGGTTTCCCAACCAAGCCCCTTGCTACAAAACCCACACATGTTCTATCAGAGAGAACATCTTCATTACCTTTACAGTGTCACTTCCACGTTTTGATCCAGCTACGTCTTTGATAAACTTGTAAATATAAATTCTCCTGGACATCCTGAAAATGACATTTTTCGTGAAAGAACTGAACTTCCAGCTATGTTGGTGTTTCACCCTTTGCTCCAAGCTTGGACTGCTCCTCATATGAACTGTTGGGACAAGAAAGGATATTACTTCTTGTGCTGTTGTGATGTCTTTGACGCTGTCAAACCCGCTTGTGGCTACTCTCCAGAACATCTTGACTGGGCCTTGACCTTGGGTGACAATCTGCCGAATTACCTTACAGGTGTTGATCCAGATGACGACATCCCTCCTGCTGCATCTTCAGCATTCAACGCCGAAACAGCACCGTCTCGAAGCTATCTTGAAGAGATACATTGCTTCACTACCCAGCTCACCAATTCTACGTTTTCTTGTCCAGTCCACCTGCAAAGTTGGAGAGTTCCCAACCTCAGAGTCACTTATACTACCAAAGGGCAGTACTGTATTGTAACAAATTACAAAACATTTTCTTATGGTCTACGCACTTGTAATATTGATAAGACTAACTTCTGTTTCACTCTACAGCAGAAGACGGTTATTGGTCACACTGTTATTACGCCTGTTCCTTTCCCTGAACTTGATGTCATAGATACTGATCCCCAATATTGGCTTGCCTTGTCTCAATATTTGCCTATTTTTAACGAGCACATTGATCCCTTGACAATCACTTTGAGATCTCTTTTAGCTAGAAAAGATGATCACCTAATTTACATTAGTAACAATGTACCTAAAGTAAATAATATTCTAAATGATCTTATTCATGATGGTGATTTAAGCTTAGCTGCAGGTAATTACTGGGATGAATTATCTTTTAAAGTTTTTGTTATTATTCAAGCCTTTTTCATTGTTTTTCTGATTTTATATCTTTGCTGCCTGCGATGTACCCTCAAACAACATCGTGAACTCAAGTTCCTTTACAAGGCTCGTGCGTCGGCCTTGTAAATGACTTTTTAGCTCCATCCCTACTTGGGATTGATGCCCCTTCTGAGGCATCAAGGGGGGAATGTTATCCATGGATCACCACACCTGATTGGCCCACTATGTCGCAGACAGTAATATTTAGGGCACAGGCACTTATCATATAAGCATGAGTGTCAGGATCTGGGTTCTACTGTTCTATTAGCATTGTTGCTACAATGATAACGTTTCTTGCTATATAATCACAATACTTTATATATGAATATTACAATGCCTTATATACAATTATATACTTTTATTACTAATATTTCTACATATTATTGTGTTCTACTAAGAATCATTATGTATTGATGGACTGAGAAAATACTGCTGTTTGTATACATTGTATAATTACAATCATTAGTTGTAAAATGCTGCCATCTTTAGGTGTAGTACTGAACAGCTTTTCTTACCTAACAAACTATGTGAAATACTAAGACATTATTAGATGACCTCGACTATGAGACATGTCTTTGTTTTGTGATATCTTACTTTTATGCTAGATCAGAAAGTGTTCCCAGGCTAGAGCAAATCACACCATATTTCTTTAGCCAATTATATATGTTTATTCTATCTCTTTTGCTGGTTTCTATAGCAATAATCAGAAGTATAAGAATGACTGTTTTTGCTTAGAAACTCTTAGAGAACAAACTGATTCTGCCTAGGTAAGAAATTAGAAAGGAAGGCTGTAGATATTCTCCCACAGTGTGATTTTTGTGTCTCTTTGGTTGTAAGCCTGTTTTATATACCAGAAATAAATCATTATTAGACTCTAGAAACCACGTGTTTGTTGTATGTCTACTCTGGCAACTCAGACAAGAACCTGCAATAGGGTAACATATATTACTCTAATTACAGGTGAGTCAACTCTGTTGCAGATCTTGGCGTCATCTGTGAAGAGGCACACCTTTCCCTCCAGACGCTCTGCAATGTTGCTAATGAAGACACTGAATAGGACTGACCTCAGCATCGACCCCTGTGGCGCACCTCTGGTCACCTCCCTCTCCTCAGATTTCATGCCATTTACCACCACCCTCTGAGTCCTGTCCCTTAGCCAGTTCCTAACCCACTTTACCACCATAGGACCCACTCCCAGGCTCCCCAATTTATTTATCAATCTCCTGTGTGGGATGATGTCGAAGGCCTTGCTGAACTCCAGGTAGGCTACATCTGCCACCCCTCCCTGATCTACCACCCTGGCTACCCAGTAAAAGAAATCTATAAGATTTGTCTGACAGGACCTTCCCGCTGAGAATCCATGCTGCCTTGGATCCTGAGCCCCACTATCCTCCAGAAACTTCTCAATCCTCTCCTTAAGTAAGGACTCCATTAGTTTCCCCACTACATATATATGTATATCATATGTATTTTTTATTTATCAATTTATTTATCAAGTCTAGGATTACAAATACCTTTGAGCCATGGCTCTTTTACAAAGGTTCCACGTCAGAGAAATACAAATTATGGGGAACATCAAGACAGGCATTACAACAATGTGGACATTGCAAACAGAGTACAGATTAATACAGTTCAAGGGTAGCATTGTAACAAGGCAGCCAGCGGCATTTGTCAGAAAAATAGACAACAGATAAGAAGTGCCAGAGTCATAGGGAGAGGGAAGAGGGTGGGGGGAGAAGGAATGTAGGAAGGATGACAAGAGGGTGAAAAGTGCAGCATTGGGTATACCAAGATGTGAGGGTAGAATCCAGTGAGGAGGGGTGGGGACAACTAGAGCAGAAAGGGAAGTGTAGAAACAAGGTTAACTTGGGCAGTCACAGGAGCTGTTGGTAGTGAGATAGTCCGGAGCCTAGTTTTAAACATACCAATAGTTGGGGCAGAGGAGATGGTTGGGCTGAGGCCATTGAACCAGAGTGGTGCTCGATAAGCAAAGAGCGTTGTCCCTGTGAAGTGTGACAGTGAGGGACTTTCAGTAGCTGTAGTGGATCTCCTAAGGCACCATTTGTTAATTGGTGTTGTAACAGAGTTGAGACCCCAGAAGGTGCAAGGCCAAGGTAGATTTTTGACCATGGAGCAGGTGAGAAACTTTATGCGGTTTGATAGTTGGAGCCAGCCGGTCTGAGTGTACAGGTCACATGTGTGGGTGAGACGGTGAGCACCAGTGATGAGCCGACATGCTTTATTTAAGGCAGTTGAGAGGCATCTAAGGGTTGTGGTTGTGGTCGAGCCATAAATGATGAGACCATAGTCTATTACAGAGATCACAGAGCTCAGGACTGCAACCTTCAAAGCTTCTGGCATGAGGTGTGGTCTGTGTTTGTAGAGGAGACCAAGACATGTATTAGCAGCCCTAGCTACATTATCAACATGAAGTCCATAGAGAGATTAGGGTCAAGCTGAATCCTAAGTATTTGAAGACACCACCTGATCTAGAGTGTTGCCCTGGGTGGTGGAGATAGCCAAGTGGTGTAGCTTGTGTGGGTTATGAGAGCTGCAGAAGAGCATAGATTTGGTTTTCTTGTCATTGAGGACCAGTTTATGATTAAGAAACCATGTCTCTACAGAATTGAAACCAAGTTGAAGGTTGTGTTGAAGAGTTGCAGGATCTTTGTGAGTGGAGAATACAACAGCATCATCGGCATATAGTATGATCTGCTCAGAGCAGTGGTAAGGGAGGGAGTTTAAGAAAGGCTAAAGGAGGGTCCCAGTATGGATCCCTGTAGGACACCAATGAACAGGCAGGGTGTTAGAAGACTGTCATAATTTTACTCTCTGTGACCGGTTTTCTAAGTAGCTTTTAAACCAGAGAGAGAAGAGTCAGGCGATAGCCCGGCATTCAGTAGTTGGTGTATTAGTAGTCCATGGTGTACTGTATCGAAGGCCTTGGAGAGGTCGGCGAAAACGGCCCCTGTGAGAAGGCCATTGTCAAGGGATTTGTGCAAAGCTCCAGTGAACTCAAGAAGGGCTGTGTTGGTGCTGTGAACTTTCCGGAAGCTGTGTTGTTGTGGACAAGGTATATTGTATTTATCCAAGTGGTCGGTAAGTTGATCAGCCACAATGCGCTCAAGTGCCTTAGAGAGTTGGGGCAGTATGGAGATAGGGCGATAATTTGAGGAATCATCTTGTCCCCACTTTATGGCAGTGTGTCACGGTGGCTGTTTTCCATAGGTCCGAATTTTCCACAGCTGAGAGAGAGGTTTAGGATTTTGTTAATGGATGAATTACCTCATCGAGGGTGAGCAACAGAGCTTAAGGTCCAGGGTGTCACTACTAGATCTAGATTTAGAGATAGCTGCAGTAATATAGCGGCCTTCATTCAACCTTACCTTCCTGAAGTAGAAGAGGGGATGGTTAGACTGAGGGGCTGAGGTATTTGGGGAGTAGGCCCTGTTTTCGAAAAAGTCATGGGGTAGAACAGCACTAAGGTCTGAAAAAGCCGTGTTAAAGATGTTTGCGATCACCTTGGGGTCAAGGGTTGAGGATCCATCAACCATTAACATGGCGGAGAGGTTTTTGGCTGCTTCCTGTGACATCCTTGATATTGTCCCAGAAAGCACGACCATTTCCCATGTATTGGTGAGAGCCGCCTTTGTAATAGGTGGATTTCATTAGCCGTATGGCTTTTGTGCAGGCATTTCGTGCTTGTTTGTAATTTTGATGTCCAGTTGTTTGCCAGTGGCCCTGGCAACTGCCCAGAGGTGATCCTTAGTTCAGCTGTGGAGAGAAGAGCGCGGTGACCCATGGGTTAGAGAGATTTTGTTTTGCGCCTTTTAGCAGGGGCAAAGAGGTCGCAGGCTTTGTTGAAAATTGAGATGAAGTGATCAAGAGCCAAGTTAACATCTGTTGCTTCATAGGTGGGTAGCCAGTCTTGTAGAAGCAGGTGTTGTTTGAGATGTGGAAGTTTTCCACGAGGAAGGACTCTGCTAGCGATAGTTTTGGGAGGGGGCTTAAGGAATTTGTTAGACCATGCACACATGACTGGGGAGTGGTCACTAAGTGAGTCTGGGAGAATGGTCGTACAAGAAATCCTTGTGGGGTGAGTGGTGAGGACCCAATCCAAAAGGGTACTGGTGCCAGTCTTGTAGTTAATCCTAGTATGGGAGTTTACCATTTGCGTGAGGTTAGCAGCTGAGATGGAGTCTTTATAGGCACTGGCACTCGATGCTAACCAGTTTATGTTGAAATCCCCTAGTAGAATAAGTTCAGCTTCGGAACGATGAGAGTTGATAAAGTTTAGGACGTCATTGAATCCATGTTTAGGGTCCCCATGGATGTATACGGAGACAATAGTCAGAGCTTTATGGTTGGGACCTAGGGACGATTTTTATTGGCAGAATCTGGGCTGAGGCAGAAAGTGATGGAGTTGCTACAGGGTGCCAAGACAGGGAGTCTTTGATATAGAGTGCGCAACCACCGCCTTTTTTGGATATCCAGTCCAGCCTGTGGACATTGTAGTCCTGTATTGTTGCTGCTGAGTCAGGAACTTTAGGTGTCAGCCAAGTTTCCACCACTGCAAGGATGTCAGGGTTGTGTTGGCATATGAAGGCTTGGAGTGCATCCAGCTTTGGTCGTAGGCTTCAGATATTAATAGTTGCAAGGATAAGGGCACCTGGAGTTTGTGTGTGGCCTGAGCTTCTAGGGCCAGGATTGGGCTGGACGCTGCCTGAGATGAGAAGGAGGAGGAGGAGGAGGAGGAGTTTTAAGGAGCAGAGTCGCAGCTCTTTGAGAGATAGTTTTGATTGTTGTTTCCTGGACTAGAAGTTGCAAGGTTTCAGGCGGTGTCCCATATGGACTGCAAGGTGGTACAGTGTAGAGGTGGCCACACTTATTGAAAGTGGTCGGGTTAAGTAACCAGGAATATCCAATCGGTGCACCAAGCACAAGACTCGAGTGGAAGTGGAGAGTTCCCTTGGAGTAGCAGGAGACCAGAGTAGAGGTGGGGGGTGGGGTGGCTAGGACCAGGAAGAGAGAAGAGGGGGCCAGGGCAGAGGAGGAGGAGGAGGAGGCGAGAGAAGGCAGAGAGAGACCACATTTACATTACTAGATAAAGAGATGAGATATAGCCCTCTAGTGGTGAGAGGATATAATCTGCTAATGGAAAGTCAACAGTTAAAAAGCTCTAAATTCACTTCTAATATCAACTCAGAACTTAAAATGACTGTAAGGATTAAACAAATTATTAAACCCTAGCACATAAATTCAACTAGAGACAGAGAGAGAGATACAGTAGTTAGAGGTGTGTTCAGCAGGAGATAGTGGGGCCACTTGGAAATCAGCTTCCACTGGTACAAATCCAAAAGTCAGGGCTAGTACCTTGCAGTACAGAGGATTTCTGAAAAACTGTTTAGGTTCCAGAAATTGAGGGGTCCGTGGCCTGTCAAGGCATGCTGGATCCCTGAAATAAAGTAGAAAAACAGGATTTTTAAAGGCTGGAGAAGTAGGCTGGTCACATCAGAACAAAGAGAATAAATATAAGTGGGCAAGTTCAGAGAGCAAAGCAGACGGTGTGGGGGAGGAGGAGAGAGGTTGCAGGGCAGAGAGCAAAAGAGAGATTTACACAGTCAAGGCTCTAAATTCACTTCTAATATCAACTCAGAACTTAAAATGACTGTAAGGATTAAACAAAGTATTAAACTCTAACACATAAATTCAACTAGAGACACAGAGGGAGATACAGTAGTTAGAGGTGTGTTCAGCAGGAGATAATGGGGCCACTTGGAAATCAGCTTCCACTGGTACCAAATCCAAAAGTCAGGGATAGTACCTTGCAGTACAGATGATTTCTGAAAAACTGTTTAGGTTCCAGAAATTGAGGGGTCCGTGGCCTGGTCAAGGCACGCTGGATCCCTGAAATAAAGTAGAAAAACAGGATTTTTAAAGGCTGGAGAAGTAGGCTGTCACATCAGAACAAAGAGAATAAATATAAATGGGCAGGTTCAGAGAGCAAAGCAGACGGTGTGGGGGAGGAGGAGAGAGGTTGCAGGGCAGAGAGCAAAAGAGAGATTTACACAGTCAAGGCTCTAAATTCACTTCTAATATCAATATTTGTATGATACTACACTACACAAATACATTTGAAAAATCTTTTTTCCCCTGCTTTTGACTCCCCCCAACAATACACAGCTCTGTGCTTGTCCATCCCTGACTGCCCTCTTGGCCTACCTTGTTTTTACCAAAACTAGAGGTGTCCAGGTAATGAATATGATTTCAGAAATACCATGAATAATGCAGTATTATTATTCGGATTCAAATAAAGAACAATGGCACTATTTGTGCTTATTCATAATTGGGAAATAAAACTGCGCATTTAATGGGACGGAGTGAATGTCTTTGCTGCTGCTCATTTGTACCCCCAACCGTACTCCCTGCACATCATTCCTGCTGAGTCCTTACCAGATGCTACCAGCCCACCTCTCCTCAGCGTCAGGCAGCAGATCATCTTAAGAAGGTACTGTGCCTGCTGAACCTGTGAGTCACAGTTAGAACCCTCCAGCCATGCCAGGCAGACATGCCAGTCATCTTACAGGGGGAAGCAGATCATCTTGGTCATGCTGCTGGGTCAGCTCTAAAAGCGCTTTTGCACTTGCTCAGTAAAACCAGCTGATCACATGATCAGCTGGTTTTACTATGCAAGCAAGCATGGGAACACTTTCCTTCAGAAGAAGACAGATGGCCATGGAGGAGGGAGGGCTTGAGTTGGTTGCCTTCCTCCGTCATTAACATGCAATTCATCCATTTTTGGGTACCGCTGGGAAAAGGAGGAGGAGGGTAGCAGAAGGGTGCTGCCTGGGTAGGGGTGGGAGACTTATTTGATCTAGTGCAAATAAGCACTGAAAGACAACAGCCAAGCGTGGAGGTTGGTGGGTTGTGCCGGCTGCCCATTGTGGAAGATTTTTTTTTCAATAAAGATCATTTAATGGAACATTGTGGGTGCAGGAGGGGAAGGAAGGAAGGTGCTATGGATTCTAACAGGTGGACAGATGCTTTTGAGAGTGCTTCACTTGGCAGACAGCTAACATCTAAACAAAACTGAGCTTTACATTATCGAACCTTGGATACCAATCAACTGCCTTTTTTAAGACTTTTCAGTGTAAACATGGTTCTCCCTATAAAACAGGAACTGGAGGACAGAAAAAGAATGATGTTTCTGCAAAAGCAACAATGGGGACTTCTAGCACATAATGTACAGTAGAGAAAAGAGTGGAACCACCTTGGGAGACTGTACTCACAGCAGAGTGGGCAATGAATTCTAAAATAGATACCATTTTTCAAAGAATGGGCCCACAGGACACAAATATCTCAGCGGTTACAAAAACTGCAAAGGGAGCAGAAGATCGCTTCTCTTGGCACTGTCCATCATTGCCAAACCTGTGAAAGAAAATACCAATTTAAGATTTTACCTGGAGTCCATTGTATGTACTTTATTTGTCTCTATAAGGTCACCACTGTGAATGAGCTTATGCTCAATGGATAAACCTTAAATAAAAACAAACTGTGCAGCTTTTCTGTGTATCTGGTGAGGACAGCCCTGGGCTGTGGCTCAGTTAAAGAAGCCCCCCCTCTCTCAAGGTGTCGGGGCAGAAAGAATTTCTGCTGACCTGTGGGTTCAGTTAAGAATGCCCTCATCCTAGCCGGCCTGGTGGTACTGAGAGTTGAGGCGCTGGACTACACACCTCGCGCCATGCCGGTGACCCAGGTTTGGGAACGAGTCCAGGCCGTCGGGAGTCGGCAGAGAGGGAGAGGGAGAGGATTGAGTGTCCGGAGGACAGCTCTCCTCTCCCGGGAAGGGTTGTGCTCTTGCTGAATAACTGCCCCCAGGTGGAGACCTGAGTGAAGTGCGGGTCTGTAGGGCACACAGAAGGGGTGGGTGCTGCGGGGCTTCTGCTGATGTGCGAGCGCCTCCACGCACACACAACTGGCACGTATGTCCCAGCAACGGGGAACAGGGAGAAAAATGGAGGAAAAAATCAATCCTCTGGCTGCAGGATGAAGCCTGACTCTCCGCAGGCTCCACTCCCAGGCCGAGCAGAAAGGTAAGCCCCAGTAATTCCAGGATGTTGGGTCTGGAAGGGTCGGTCAGAAGGGGGAATGGAGGATAGGAGCTCAAAACAGAATATGGAGAAAAAAAAATGCCTTCTTCGGGGGGAGGGAGGGTAGGAAGGAGTGCCATATCTCGACTAAGGATGCCCCTCTCCTGAAGGGGCAGAAAGGCACTGCCACAGAACCACAGATCTTCTAAAGATGCCCCTTCTCCTGAGGGAGGTGGGAAGGATTGCCGCTGACCAGCAGCTCAGTTAAGGAAGCCCCCTTCTCCTCAGGGGTAGGCAGGTCACCTTCTGAGCCAAAGGAAGTCCCCCTCTCCTGAGGGGTGGATAGGAAGGATTGCTGCAGACCCCCACAGCTCAGTAAAGGAAGCACCCCCTTTCCTTGAATGACTGTGGCTTCGTTACAGGTAGGCAAGCCCCCCCCAATGTCGATGTCATAATGGGGGTGGTCATACCTCTCAACTGTCACACATTATGAGGTACGTCACTAATTTTACCTCTCAGAAACCCTTTGCCCATCATGGGGAAGATGATATTCCACATTTCCCCACTGAGACTTTAAAGGAGAAATTCATAATAATCTATTATGCTCAGTTATACAAAAACATTATGAACATTAGTGCACTGATAGCTATAGTGTTCTGAGCTTCCAGTGCCATGTTAGACGATATGTCACACATTTTGCTCATTTGTCACACATTGTGTCACACATTTTGGTGAAGACAGGTTGAGAGGTATGGGGGTGGTTCAAGCATGATGCTCTTGATGACACTGCTGCTAGGTGGCATCTTGTAAATGAAAAGATGCATCAAGCTGCACTATGATAGGTGCAGCCACATCCATTCAACTAGGTAAGTTTGTGCCCAATCATCAGTCAGGCTGAAACATGTCACCATCTGCCTGCAGCTCATTTGGCTGTCACTGTCAGCCCTCCTGCAGGCTCACCTGCATTAGCTGCTCCAGGGCTGCAGCTATGAATCCTGGGGCCCCGGACAAGTCACTTGGAATGGGCCCCCATTTCCCAAACCAATTAATGACAAGAGGTAATGCCAGCTCCTCAGGAGGGCCCCTCCTGAGCTCGGGGCCCTGGACAACTTCCCACTTACCCCCCATTACTGCGGCCCTGAGCTGCTCAACTGTGCCCCGCCTCCCAGCCCCTACTCTCAGTAGCCACAATATCTTTGCTTGCTGCAGGTGCACACAAAAAGCTTCCTTGTTTTGCTGATGCTCCGTCCTCCACGTAAAACGTTCGTGTCTGGTTAGAACTGTGATCAGCTGAGGTCAATACTTGAAAAAGGCAGAAAACCACACCTCTCGACCGTACCTGATTTCGCATTACAAATGTACTCTGTCTCGCCTAAATTTGGTATTTTGCCACTGAAGAGTAGCGATTTGAATTACAAACGCATACCAAACAATAGTTTTACACGTTTTCTTCGTGATCACAAAATTCTCTTATCACTGAGCCACTTGTAATAGTTTCTAGAACTCATACTACTAAAGATATTGCCCTTGATTTTGGTCATGTATCTCTCTGATTTTTGAGGCCGGAGATTAAAAGGTAGGGGTACAGTCTGCAACCACCACCCCCAACATTGCGAAATTAACTACTGCCTTTAGTACATTACTGAGCACTCTCCCCAAGCCCATTTTTTTGGTGATACGACCCGGAAAAAAAATGATGTTCTACCAAGACTGCACCGCCAGCCTCCGGAACCTGTCACGTAGCCAGCGCCACGTGGAGCTAGCTGTTTGAAATTTGGCGGCAGGCTGGCGACGTCTCACAGAGTTCTAAGCATTCTCTAGGAGCTTCTACACAGAAAAGGAAACTGCAGGTCGTCTAAATAATTTAAATCACGATCGTAAGTGTTTGCCTTGTAGTAGGTGACGTCAGATTCTACGTCAGGGCACGGCAGAGCTGCGTAGAAACATTTGTTTCATTTGCAGGAGAGAAACGGTTGCATTTGGAGGTAAGGATGATCGAAGAGTATTGCATGAACGAATTAAAAATGATTTACAATTAAACCAGGGATACGGGTATATAGGAATGTAGAGGGTAGGAATGTAGAGGGTCGAGCTTCTATTCTATAGTAAAGATGAATGATGTTTGTACAGTTTTTGTGTAAGGTTACCATTTTAAAAAGATGGAATGTTTATGGTTACCAACTGTGTTTTTGTAAATGTGACATGACTCGCCTAGTTGAACTCGGAAGCTATTTTTTGTTTCTTTGTTCATGTGAACTTATTTGCCATTGATTTAATTAAAGAGGAAAGATGCACTTTAATTCAGTTTTGAGTTTTGGAGGTGAGGCGGTTTAGGAAGGAGGCCAGGAAGCATTTCTTCGGGGAGATGGTGGTGGTGGTGGACAAGTGGAATGGCTGCCAGAAGAGGTGGTCTTTGTTGAAGACAGTGGGCAGGTTCTTTTTTTTTTTTTTATCATTTAATACTTTTTCCGCCTTTTTGGCAGAGTTGACCCCCGCGATCCCTGGCCACCGTCGCCTGCACTCCCTGACCGCATGCGGGCCGAACCAACCCACGGATCCAGGGACGGGCCAACATCGCGCCATACCCTGGACAGGCATCTCTCTCGGGTCACGGGGTGCGGGGCGCGGCCATGAGCTGCTGAGATCGCCCCCTGATATTTCCTCCATTAACTTTTCCCCTCAGAGCACAGGCGTGTAATGACATCCGGGCACTACGTGCTGACGTATGCTGCGCTGCGCCCCATGCTATCACCGCTCTGGTAGTGCCCCCAGTCATCACCAGGGGCCGCTACAGAGCGGTGAAACCCCGGATCCCCCCCCCGGAATAGGAGAGCAGTCCTCCAGATGCTCGATCCTGTCCCTCCCCTGCCGACCCCTGGTGACCCGGGCTTGCGTCTGAACCTGGGTCGCCAGCGTGGTGCGAGGTGTGGCGTACAGCGCCTCAACCCTCAGTGCCACCGGGCCGGCCGACAGTGGGCAGTTTCAAGAGAGGGTGGGATAGGCATGGGAGGAAGATAAGGATCACAGGTAGGGAGGCGTAAGGCTACCAAATTTCTAAGATGGCTCAAGGGGGACCTATTAAAGCTGGGGGCTGCTAGGCCCACAGAAGCTGTGGGGTTTTAGTCTGATCTGTGGTGAGTTTTCGGGCTTTTATTGAAGATAAAAGGTTCCTTTTTATGTCTTCCCTATTCATGACTCCAGAGGAAAAAATATTTTTTCTACTGGAGTCAGGGATGTGGATGACTTTCTGGCTAGCCTTGGCTTAGAGACTTTAGCTGCAACTGGGGTGGGCAACTGGCTTACCAGCAATGTCAACCAACCACCCAATGACCATTTTTTGCAGTGTCCTGTGATGAAAGTCCCCCCCCAGTTCCATCTTCTTCTTAAAAAAAAAAAAAAATGGCCAACAATATTTGGAAATAAACTTAAACACATTTGTTTGGGAGCACCACAATAATAAATAATACTGTTGTCATAATTATGTACTTGAGTTGCTTTTCAAATGGTAACATTTCTGTAGAGAAAATATTACATGTATAATAATGTATGGGGGGTGAGAAATTAATGTCCACTCGAGGTATGGGATGCTATCGCCCTCGGGGTTTATAAAAGCATCCTACACCGAGGGTGGGCATTAATTTCTCATTTATGCACTCAATTGCATACATTGTTTTATGTAATTGCTGACACGTCTTTTCTCGCCACATAGAGATAGGAAGATTTGAGACAGATGGAACAGCTTTTAAGCATCGGTTTGTGAACTAACATGGAAGGTTGGAAAAGAATAGCTTGCAACTTTAACAGCATATTTATGTAATTAAAACATTTTTAATACAGAAGTTTTTTTTTTTTTTTTTTTTTTTACCTTGCGCAATGTATTTGCCTTGAATCTGAAACGGGAACAGGGAAGTGAAAACCGCAGCTAAACAATTAACTTTTTTAAAAACTAATATTGATTTTCTAGTTGAACAGCAAGTCTAGTAAAGTCCGTGAAACAGTGCGGTTTAGGTTCTTGTCCATTTGTTGAAAGTTTGTTTTTTTCGACGAGGCTGCTGTTGTGGAAATATGGAGATTAGCTTAATTTTGTATGCATTCTTTCCGTTGGTTGCCTCAGTGATATGGAGATTCTGTAGAGACGTGAAGGATCCTGCTTGTTTGTATGGAGAGTGGCGAGAGTGTAATGTTTTTACAGCAGGTTTTTCAATGAGAAGTCTCTTTTTAGTTGTAAAAATAAAAACAGTAGGCTTTTTGGGATCCGTTTGACTGCGGCGATGGAGCTCTCACAGGATTTTGTGAACAGATTTTAATTAGTAAGTGTATACTGTGGTGCAGTGCGAGACAGAGGAAGGAGCAGGTGTCATACTCGCCGTTTTAACCCACGGGTTATAATGGCGAATTATAACCTGCTCCTTATATGGGAGAAAAAACGTGCCAGTTATTACAGATCAATAATAGTGATAATTAAGTCCATAACGCCCCAAATAAACCCTCCAACTGGAGAAGAAAAACATAACAGATATCCCCCAAAATGTCAGAGTCATCTGAAAAAAGAGGAGAAAAACACAACATGAACCTTGTTTACCCAAATTGTGCCAGAAAGTGGCATGTTATCCCTGAGAGCACAGTATGCAGGCATGCAGAGGCTAAAGGTTCTAAAAGGGGAGGCAGGGTGGGAAGTTATGAATACCCGAGTATCACTGGGAAGAAACAAGATTACTATGGTAAGTAATTTTATTTTTCTTCTAACCCCAGTAATACTCAGGTATTCCTAACTTTCTACAGACTACAAAGCAGTACCTTTGGAGGTGGGCACAGAACCTTATTTTGGAAACAGGCTTTGCAGGACTGCTGTGTGGAACCTAGCATCACCCCTGGACTGAATATCCAGACTGTAGTGCTTTGTAAAGGTGTGTACTGTTTTCCAGGTAGCTGCTTTACAGAAGTCCACTAGTGGAACATCCCTGGTAGCTGCTAAGGTAGCAGCTGTCCCACTTGTGGAGTGGGCCCTCAATCCTGTTGGGGGTTTCCTTCCAGCTTTAGTGTAACAGAACTGGATACGCTGGATTATCCATCAAGAAATTGACCTTTTCGATGCTGGGTTACCCTTTCCCATTTCCCCGTAAGTCAGGAACAGCTGTTTTCTGTCCTGCCTATGGTCCTTGGTAGCTGTCACATAGTAGCTGAGAGCTCTCTTGACATCCAGACAGTGAAGCCTTCTTTCACCAGAGGTGGAGTGCCCAGTGAAAAAGACAGGTAGGGTAATGGTCTGGTTCAGGTGGAAATCAGAAACCACCTTAGGGAGAAAATTCCTGTTTGTCCTCAGGACCACTTTATCCCTGTGGAATGAAATGTAATCCTGTTCAATGCAGAGAGCCTGAAGCTCACTGATTCTTCTTCCAGAAGTCATTGCCACTAGGAAAACTTTTCCAAGTGACATACTGTATGTCAGAGGAGCAGAGGCCATGGGCTCAAAATGAGGTTCCATGAGCTTAGCTATGCACACACTAAGGTCCCATTCTGGCACCTGTTCCCTATGAGGGGGATGCAAATGGGCCAAACCCTTGGAGAACCTCCTTATGATAGGGTCTGAAGCTATTGTCACATTTCTTCCAGCAAAAATGTAAGCAGATGCTGCAGCCAGGTGGACCTTGAGGGTACTGGACTGCAATCCCAGGGAATGTAAATAAGAGAGGTAATCAAGGACAGCTGGAACCCCAGCCTATGATGGTACCAGCTCCCTAGCTGAACACCAAATAGAAAACCATTTCCATTTTGAAATGTAGGTTTTCTTAGTGGAAGGCTTATTGTAACCTCTTAGGATGTCAAAAACAGCTTCAGAGAGATGTAAGCCTGCATATTCTAGGTCTTCAAGAGACAAACTTTGAGATTGAGAGACCTGAGATTCGGATACAGGAGTCGACCCGGTTGGAGGTTAACAAATTGTGCCTCCAAGGGAGGTGTACTGGCTTGGCTACAGACTTGGAAAGCAGTCGAGAGTACTATGGCTGCCTGGGCCAGTCTGGAGCTATCAAGATCATTGATGCTGACTGAGACCTGAGATTGAGCAATACCCTGTGCAACAGAGGGAAGTGAGGGAAAAGCATATAGGGGCTTCCGTGACAAGTCCAAAGCCAGAACATCCAGGGGCAGTGTACCCCGATCTGGTGGACTGCAACAGTATTGTGGCAGGTGGTGGTTCTGGTGGGATGCGAACAAGTCTACCTCCAGTGTGCCCCACCTTCTGAAGATTACCTCCACCACTTACCTGTTCAGGGTCCATTCGTGACGGGCCTGGTTGATTCTACTCAGAGCATCTGCTACTGTGTTTACCTTCCCTGGCAGATGGACTGCCTGCAAGGAAACTTTCAAGGAGTAAAGCCAGGCTCCAAATCTTTATAGCCTCTGTGCAGAGAGGACCCGACTTCGGACCTCCCTGCTTGTTTATGTAGTACATTGTGGTGGTATTGTCTGTTCTGACCTGTACCATTCTTTCCTGTATCAGTGTTGTGAAGGCTTTTGGTGCCAGGAACACTGCTCTGAGTTCCAGCAAATGTATGTGCTGGAGTGCCTATGCACTTGATCAAGTGCCCTGAGTTGTGTGGTCCCCTGAATGGGTGCCCCACCCCAGTAGAAATGCATCTGTTGTGAGAACAACTGATGGGGACTCTCATTGAAAAGGAACCCCTTCCTTTAGGTTGGATTCCTCTTTCCACCACTGAAGTGACTGTAACAAGGTTTTTGTTACTGGAATCAGCTTTGAGAGAGAGCTTCTTCTTTCGCACCAGCGTCCCCTTAGGTGGAACTGGATGTCTCCCATTTGGAACCTGGAGCCTAGGATTGTGCCTGTGGAAGCAGCCATGTGGCCCAGGAGCTATAGGAACTGCCTTGCAGTTTTTGGCTTGTGCAGGCTGAATGAATCTGCAATCAGCTGGATACTTCTTACCCTGTCCAAAGGCAGGTAGGCCTTGCCCTGCAGGGTGTTGATCTCTGCTCATATGAACTGCAGCACCTGTGCAGGTAGAATGATGTTTTTTTTTTATGATTTATTAAGAACCCCAGGGACTCCAGAAGCTCATGGGTGATCTGCAGATGCTGTCTGACTTGCTTTGATGATTTTTTTACCACCAGCCAGTCATCCAAGTATGGAAATACCGTGATACCTTGTCTTTGAAGGCGTGCCACAACCACTGCCAGACACTTTGGAAATACTCTTGGGGCCAAAGTAAATGGTAGGGTTGAAAACTGGTAGTGGCCTGATGGGAGTCTGAACATGAGGAATTTTCTGTGAGACCCCTTTATGAGGATGTAGAAATAGATATCTCTTAGGTATATCTCTTAGGTCCAGTGATGCCAACCAGTCTTCTTTTGGGGTGTTGGCAGAATCAATGCCAAAGCTACCATTCCGAAAGTTGGTTTTGCTAAATGCATGTTTAGAACTCTGAGGTCCAAGATAGGCCGCCACTCCCTGTTTTTCTTTGTAGTAAGGAAGTACCTTGAGTAAAGCCCCTTTCCTCTCTGCTGAGTTGGGACAGGTCCCACTGCCCTTGACAGCAGCAGGTTTCAAACCTCTGCCTCCAGCAGCTTTTTCTCTATGAGGGAGTATGGTCTGAACACTGTGATTCTCAGAAGAGGAAGGGATTTGAAACTCAGAGACAGTCCCTGACTCACTACCCCCAGGATCCACTTGGCTGTGGTGATCGGTTGCCAAGCCTGGAGGTAGTGAGACAGTCTGCTTCCTAAAGGTATCGAGGAGGCAGCCTGTAAAGACACGTCAGGGTGTTTGTTTGCTGTGGGGCTGAGGCTGGGTTTGGGATCCCGGCCTGGCACCCGTCCTGCCCCTACCTCTGAAGTACCCTTGCTGGGGATACTGTTGGTATTGGGGTGCAGCCCTTGCCTGGAAAAAGGGCCTAGTGTGAAAGGACCTGCTCCTGCCTCCCCTTCCATAGGGTATGGTGGATGGAGAGGCTTTCTCTTTAGCAGAATTGCTTTTGAAGGTGGCTTTATATTTATCCACCTTCTTCATGTGAGTCACTGTTGTTTCTCCAAAAAGGGAATTACCCTCCAGAGGGAAATCCAGAGCCTTCGTTTGGGTGTCCTGAATAAGATTTGTGTCTCTTAGCCACGCAAATTGATGTTGAGCAACAGTATTTGCCTTCCACCTGGCTGCTGTATCATTGATATAAGCAGCCATTTGAAATTGATACTTGGCTGCCTCTAAGCCAAACCTGGCAGTTTCTGCAAGGTCATTAGACAAGGGTGAAGGGACTTTGTTTGCCATGACCAGTACAGACTGCCATAAAGACTTCTGATACTGGGCCGCATAAGCTTGGAAATTAGCCTGCCTGATTGCCAAGGAAGCTGACGTGTATCCTTTTTTAGCTATAATATTAATCTTCCTAGACTCCTTATCTGGTGGGTGAGAAGCCAGGGGCACCTTAGCCTTGTCACAGGCAGCCGCCTGCACCACCCCCTGGTGGTTAGGGTGGGAAAGCAGACATTCTGCACCTTCCCTTTCCAACTGATATTTCTTGTCCAGCCTCTTATCAAGAGGGAGCACAGAATAAGTTG
The DNA here is from genome assembly GCA_016271365.2 of Neoceratodus forsteri. Classification (NCBI taxonomy): domain Eukaryota; kingdom Metazoa; phylum Chordata; order Ceratodontiformes; family Ceratodontidae; genus Neoceratodus; species Neoceratodus forsteri. Next base: position 924,925,004 of record CM057450.1, on the reverse strand, counting down.
TCTGTAAAATCTTCAGTGCATCTTTCTTAAAATCTTAAAGAATTTATTTACAGGCAAGAGGAGCTTCTTTGTGGGGGTTAACACCATCATCTCGAGGTATTCTACCTCATCTTCATCTTTTGTTTTTTCACTTGTGATGATGTCCAAGGCATTGGCTATCTTCCTCACAAAAGTAAAATGTGAGGAATGATCCTCAGTGGTTCTGGGAGGTGAACCAAAATCCTGCACAGGGGAGACCTCAGGCTCAATAGGTTCCCCTTCATCCTCCTCACCACATTCACCATAATCCTCCTCTTCAATAAATGAGGATTTACTAGTGTTGACAGTCTGTCCAGCTGGGAATTGAACAGGTGACTGCTGGCCAATGAGGAATAGACCTTGTAAGGCCTGCACCATTTTAAAAGCCTGAGCTATTTCTTGAGGAGAAGGAAGAGTCAGAGCACCCACAGAAGTCTCCCTTTTTCCAGTAGGGGGTTCTGCGTGCTTTACTTTTTTTGTCTTTCTAGAGGGAACCGGCCAGTGAGCCGGTTCAGCAGGCCTCTTAGTGCCCTTATCATCCATTTCAGGGGTTGAAATAGTTATTGCAGTGGTTTTACCTACAGAAGAAGAGGGTGTCGGCTGATCAGAGCCAGAGGGACTCTTAGGCGGAGGAAGTTTTTTTCTTAAGCCGTTCCAGGCGTTTCTCCATTGTTTTCTCTGGGAAAGTTTTACAGATATCACAATCCTCCTTAAGGTGATCATATCCCAGGCAGGCAACGCATAAACTATGCTTGTCTGCAGGGTGCAAAATCCCTATACCTTAGGTGCCCCAGGGCAGGCACTTTTACCTCTGGACACCTACTGCTGTTTTGTACCTACCCACTGGGGCACCTAAGGTATTTGTGGTGCAGAGCTCCGTTTTTTCGTTTTTTTTTTCTATCCTAATGATTTTTTTTTTATTTTCAGAAGGGTGGGGGGGGGCCTTTGGAGGAGTGAAGGCACCGATCATGAGTGTGCCTTTGTAACTGTCAGCTGACAGTACAGTAATGAAACGCCCCTGATTTGACTGGCACAGTCATCAGCCAGCCGCCTGCCTAGGTCCGTCACGTCGGTCGCTCACTGCACTAGGCGGGAAGTCGTGAACCAATTGGAGTGACTGTGTTTTGGAGTTCGCCCGTCCCCTTAACTCGCCGTTATGCTGGAACGCAGCTCAGCGTGCCATTCTGTCAACGATTTAGGAGACAGGTCCGTGCTGAGTGCAGTAGCTGCAGACTGCGAGTGTGGTGCTGTAATTGGCATTTCTATTAAAAAAAAAAAAAAAAGACCCAAAAGCTCTTTTAAGAGCTCTCTTTAGTACAGTCAGAGAAGTGGAGGTGTGGAGCGTTTATAGGCAGGGAGTGGGACTTGGGACCGAGAGAGGAGGCAGAGGGTGAGCGTCAGACCGTGAAGGTGTCTATAAGGACTCGGAGGAAATCGGGAATCGTACAAGAGATCATACATTGTTAATAGTTAAAGAGGGAGACAAAAGAATAGAAGCAGACTCAGTAAAGTCAAGAACAGGACTTTTTAAAGTCTGCAGACAGTGCTCAATTTTCAGCATTGCGGTCTACTGAGTTTAACCTGTGGGGAGCTATTCAAATTAGATAAGGCCATCCAGCTAGTGCCTGATATTAATTCTCTGTTTGGGTGTGTTAAAAATTTAAAGCAGGAGAGGCAGATAGTAGGAAAAAAAACAACCAACTGCAGCAAAGAGGAGGAGGACCTATTCTGTGATCTCTGCAGCCACAGTTGCTGTCAGCTAAACTTGCTAAGTTGCAGGGGGAACTGAATTTAAAACCTATAATAAACTATCTCTATCTAACTGAAGCTAACTAAAAAATAAAGATCAGCAGCCTATACTGATACTGACAGACAGTTCACTGCTCGAAGTACTAAATACTGTGTGAGGACTAGCAGCAAGTCAGTAGTCAACTCATCACTAGTGTGTGTATATTCACACAGTTACTGGCTGGGAAGGGAACTGAATTGAGGCAAAGAAAAAAAACTCTACCTAACTAAACCACATAAAAAAAAGCTCGTTATGGTTTTACAAACTTAGTGTGTTAAAAGAATCTCTTAACAAGCTTTAATAAGCTTGTATGCTGTGTATTGCATAAAATCTAATAGGGAATATATAAGGAATTGTTGGATTCTAAAAGCTTTTTTTAAAAGCTACTTGGACCACCTGAAATAATCTGTGGTGTATTATCTAAACTCTAAATACAAAGGGATCTGTAAAAAAAACAACAAAAAAAAAAAAACTACCCTGCAAACTAAGAAAATCTAATTAAAAGTAATTGTTAATTAAAGTTCTAAAAGCTTTTGTGAACTTGTTGGAACACCTAAAACTTAGGGGGATCTACTATTATTATACTAGCTAAAGCTACTTTAGGTGGAGTTGACTATCTCAATCAAATCTAAATACTGTTATTAAAAAAAACTTTTGTTGGACTATCTAAAGTGTTTTACAGGCTTTATGCTGTGGTTTTTGGACTATCTAAAATCTGAATACTACTATAAAAAATCCCTAGCTTTTTACAGGCTACAGTACACTGTGGACTATCTAAAATCTGAATACCTGTTATAATAAATAATCAGACAACACACAGTCAGGTTTTCTTGTTAAGTTTATTATAAAAATAAAGACAAGACACACTTTTTTCCTTGTTGCATTTATTAATACTGAGTAACACAAATAAAAAAATCTTAAAATCACTATTCACAAATTCAACTCCGAACAGCCAGGCAGACACCATGAGTCTTTTTAAATTTGGATTTAAGAGAAAGCGTTTTGATGAGACTGCGGGAGCTGACTCGGATTCCCTAACACCAAGTACTAGTACTACTACAGGCACAGCTATAACCCCACCATCTCCTTGCCCAGACAGTGAAACTGTTGTGACCACCGAAGTTTCCTCAAGTGCCACTGCTTGTACTGAAAGCCAAGTTAAGGCCCCGGAAGTTAGAAAATTTCAGGAATCCTGGAAAAAGGGCAGGAAGTGGCTTTGTATGACACAGATAAATGTGCCATGTTCTGTACATGGTGTCAGAGTTACGATAAAAGCCAAAGCAAAAATAATTTCAGAACTGGATGCAGTACTTTTAGAGTACACATTATCTCAGCACATGAAGTGTCCATAGCACACAAAAATGCTGAGATGGCATACATTGCAAATAAAACAAAAGTTGGAGAAAGACCAATAGAGAAATCCATACAATTTATGGAACAAAAAGAAATGGATCAAATTTGTGAATTGTTCTGTACTGCATATTACGTTGCTAGGACCAAAAGGCCTTTCAGGGATTTTCCTGGGTTGATAGATTTACAAAGAAGGAATCATGGGGATGATGCTATGGGTCACAGTTACAGTAGTGACAAGCAATGCCGTGTCTTCATTCACTATATTGCCCAAGATATTCAAAGCACTACTGCTAGTCTACTACAAGACAATGACTTATTTTCTTTTCTTGATTCCTGCACAGATAAAAGTGTGACTGAGGAGGAGGGCATTTATGTACGTGTTTCTGAAAATGGCCTACCTGTAACAAGATTTCTTGCACTGAAACCAGTCAGTGTCTCTAATTCAGAAAGCATTTTAAATACTGTGATTAATGCTTTAGAGGGTGAAGGTGGTTTAAAGGATGGTGGTTGGAAACATAAGCTGATAAGTGCGGCATCTGATGGTGCTGCTGTAATGTTGGGGAGCACTTCAGGTGTCCTTAGTCGAATAAAGCAAGATTTCCAGTGCCCACACCTCATTGACATACTCTGCTGTGCACATCGTTTAGAGCTTGCTGTTAAGGATTCGTTCAGAGACTGTCGCTTTTACAAGTCATTAGAACAACTTCTGCTGAACATTTACTCGTTTTACCACAGGTCACCAAAAAGTTGGAAAGGCCTACAGGAAACGGGATCCCTTTTAAATATTAATGTGGTCAAATCAGTTAACACTAGTGGCACTAGGTGGCTTGCACACAGAGAACGGGCCATTTCTGCCCTTGAAAGGAACTGGGCTGCATTAGTGCCTCACCTCGAACATGTGTCACTGACAAACAAGCAGGATCATGGCCAAAAAGCACTAGGAATACTTAAAGTGCTTAAGACTTTAAAATGTGTTATATACATGAACTTTCTGAAAGTGTTTTTTTGGTTACTTATCTGCTCTTAGTCTGTGCTTTCAGCAAGAGGATGCCACTGTTGAAAAAGTTCACAGCAGAGTAGAAAGCACAATTCAAAAACTAAATGGTCTCTCGAATCAAGAAACTCTTCACCGCATAACACTTACATCTGTAAATGAGAACCTAACTCAGTACAACAGTGTTGACTTAACTAATGAAACTAGCAGGCACAGATCAGGTTCTCCTTCAGACATTGTAGAAGCCACAGTTTCAAAGATCAAAAAAAATTCTTCAGAAAACGTCACAGCACATTGAATCTCGCTTTCAGTCCTTCACGACCAATAAAGTGCTACTAGCTGCAAGAGCTTTAAATTTTCAGTCCTGGCCAACATCCACAGAGGCACTTCAAACATATGGAGATCAAGCAATTCAAACAATTGTTGATCACTATAAAGTGGTCCTAGAGTCTCGTGGAGTTGATGTTACTTTGGTACTGCTGGAGTGGCTAGACTTAAAAAGCACGTTACTCCACTTTATGTCTGTTGAAAATTGTAAGTCTCTGAAATTGTGGCAGAAAATGATTCTTGCGGATGTGCTGGATCAACAATTTCGAAATGTGCTGGCCATTGTCAGAATCATTCTCCTGATTCCTGTTCACACTGCTGCTGCAGAACGAGGCTTCTGTCTGATGGGAAGAATAAAAAATGACTGGAGGGTTGGATTACGCCCAGACACCCTACACAATCTAATGTGACATGTCTAGATCTCTGAATGGACCCCAACTTAGTGACTATAACCCTGAAGGTGCCATATCACTGTGGTGGAAAAATGGCAAAAGAAGGCCCACTACCAAAGCTTATGGCTCCAGAACACTGTCAGTGCATGCTGCTTCTGCCAGCCCTAGTGGTGGTGATGAAAACGAAAGTGCTTGGTCCAGTGAAGATGACGTGTAAAATTATGCAAACTAAGGGGTGGCATGTAAATAGTTTGTTGGGCATGTACATTTTCTTCATACATGCCCAAGTGGGCATGTACTTTTTTTCACAAATTTCATACCCTGCTTGTCTGCCTTGGCAAACACTTCCCCACAATCAGTATCATTTTTAAAACCAGGTTTACCGGTTTTCTCTTTAGGTTTCTCTGACATTTTATTGGGAACCGATAAAAATATGAACTGCTAAATAATTTTAAAGTTTTAAAAGTTTAGCGGTTGCGCTCGGTTCTGGAACTGGTAAGGAACCAATGGGAACTGGGACCAAGGAAAAAAATGAACCGATGCTATCAGTTCAGTAACCGATAAAGTGGCTACTAAAATAAAGTATTTAAAATAAAATTAAACTAAACTGATGTTTTTTTTTAGTCAGAAAACCCTGGAATTAACAAAACTTAAGTCAGTTCCCCACTGGTTATACCGAACCAGGAGGAACCAATAAAAACACAAAATTTAACACTAAAACTAAGGTTTAGCTAAAAATAACTATGTGTAAAAGGCAGCAAATGAAAGAAAAACATACTTATAGGAATTTATAAGTTTCTTCACGTCACAGGTACAAGTTGAAGAGCAGACTCCGAGCGACTAGATTTTACAAGTGGAAAGTGAAATCTGAGGGGTTTAGAACTAAGGCAGTTAGTTCAACACAGCATCTGAATAGTTGTCACATGCAAAGAGTTCCGTCATTTGCTTGCGTTCTATCCTCTCCGGGCAGTTCTGGCTTAAAGGGACACTGCAGAAAGTTAGGAATACCTGAGTATTACTGGGGTTAGAAAGTCTTTGGGTGCAGATTTGTTACCCCGTCAGAGTTTTTATCTGTGCTGGAATTAAATCAGGGAAAAGAGGGTATTACAATTCCTTGGCTGTTACTTTGCTGACACGGTGTCTGTCTGGCCATCTGATGGTCCTCACCCAAAGAAAAGGCCTTTTCCTCACTTTCTGGCCAATGTTCTTTTGCCCAAAGCTGCATGTCTGTAGGTAGGATGTTGATGAATTGCTCCATTGCAAATATGTCGATGATGTGTTGGATTGTTTTGCTGTCTGACTTGAGACACTTAATGAGGAGTTCTCTGAGTCAAGTGAAGCCTTCGATGATTGTTGACTGAGTGGTACTTCAGTGACTGGAATCTCTGTCTGTAGATCTCTCCACAGACGTCACATCTTTTAAGGATTTCTCACTTCACAAGGTCATAGTTTTCTGCCTATGCAGTGCCCATACTGCTAAAGTCAGACTGGGCTTTACCTGTTAGATAAGGTACCAACCTGACTGCCCATTGCTGTTTTTGCCAGTGGCAGATTATGGCTATCCTTTCAAAAGTTGTAAGGCATGCTTTGATATCATCCGAGTGACACAACTTTGCAGTTTAATGTATTTTAAGTTGCTTGTGTTTTGTTGACCTGCTGGACCTGTAACAGATCCTCCAGCTTTTTTTCTGTAACTCTCTCTATTTAAGCCCCTTCTACACCATGATCCTTCTCGCCCCTCTGGGATTCCCAAGGCAACACTATTTACCATGAATGACCCCTACAACTGTCCTTCCCTCCACGCTGCTGCAGTTTACCCCCGCCCGGCGGGGAAGAGGGGGACCTCCCCTCTAACACACTATAGCTCTGTCAGGTACCTGGCAGTCGGGAAGTGCAGGTCTGGTCCCCTGAAGTACACTGGAGTCTGTTGTCCAGCGGATCGTGGTTTTTTTCCTGGTTTCTCCGCTCCCCTAAAGATGCAGACACACACAAGGGAGGGACACGGTGCATGTACACGCAAAGAAGAAATTTACTTCATACTTACCATAATTTCCTTCTCTTTTAGCTCCAGCATTGTCAATGGAAAGTCATAACCACTGGGTACAGTGCACACCTACCTGGGGAATGGCACATCCCAAGCTTTAGAATGTTGGGCATATGAGGATTCCAAGCAGCAACAACTCTCCAGTCACTACTGATCTCGCAGTGCCTCAATAAACTTAACTACGATAATGTCCATTTGATAAGTGATAAAACTGAAAACTTGAATACACTCTACCTTCTAAATGTTAATAGCAATTGCCTTACCTTGCTGATGGATTTTGAAAGAAGGCGCCCCTCACATCTGACTCTTGGTTTGGTCGAATTGATTTTCTTCCTGGAAAGACAGGTGGCTAAATCGACTCGTCCCGTGCCAGCAACTTAGAAGCTGACAGAAAAAAAACAGTGATTAACTCTGGCAATCAAAATGGTAGGCCATGAGAACTACCTGTAACAAGGAAAACACCCATAGAGAGTTACAGCTGAATCTGTTAAGATGCACTATCGCAATCCAATTGAGAAATCTTTTTTTTTAAGAAAACAGTATCCCCCCCCCAGTGCAGAGGTTCGCGGGGGCGGTCCGGTGTGGGGCTGTTGACCTGGCTGCGCAGCCAATCAGCTGCCCTGACTGGGTCCTGTAGTGAATCCCTTGCGCCCGGCCATGTGTGTTAACAATGGAGGCGTGTCGGCACACAGCAAAGAGGTGGGGACCCCCCAGATGCCAGTCCCCCACCCTCCCACAGTGCCCCAAGGACAGGAGTGGACCACAACGAGGGGATCTGATGATGTCCACCATCCCCACCGCAACCAGTGGCGGCATCCGGAGGGGGAGTTTAACAGTTACAGCTGCCTTTAAAAGGCGTAGCCGTCGCCCCCCTTCCCGTGCAAGGCACCCACGCAGTTGTGAGTGGTGTGGAGTGCAAACACACACCCTGCGCCTGTCCCTGGGCCACCACCACGTGGAGCTGGGGAGTCGGCCGGTGTGCTGGGATGTGTGGGGGGGCGTAGTGTGCACGACCAGGTGCAGGTGGGCTATGCGCTGGATTTACACAGTGCATATCCTATCCGCACCTTTTGTGAACAGGCCCCATTGTGAATAAGAGTCTGCCCACTCACACAGCCCCTGCCTTCACTCCTCTGCTTAAGCTTTATTTGTTTCCACTGTAATTTTTTTCTTTTCCTTCTATTTCAGTTTTTCACTTTGTTGTCCTAGCTTTCCCTGCGTGCTGCCAAGTAGATATACAGAGCAGATAGCCCCTCCACACAGACATAAATTTGGACCACACACACTCCTTTGCTTTAGTTTTATAATATTTGTTTTCAAAATCAGACTTGTTGCATCTGCTGTTGCTTGCTTTTCCTGCCTGGCTGCCAACTATAATGTTAACAAGATGAGACAGCCCCACCTCGCACACAGCCCCTCATTCCTCTGATTAAGCTTTATTATTTGTTTTCTTATATATACATTTTTGCTTTTCCTTTAGTTAACTTTTATCAGAATGTGTTGTTGCTTTCCCTGCCTGGCTGCCAACCTACCTATGTAAGGACAAGAGAGAGTCCTCCCCCCCACCACACACACAGACTGCCCAGTGTTCCCTTATTCACTGTTGTAGTGTGGTAGACCACCACCCTCAATTTTTTTACCACCACTCTATATTTTTTGCCACCACCCTATATTTTTATCCATTACTGATTGTATTTGTACAAAATCGTACAAAATTGTCTTTTTTTGAAATCCAGTACTGCACTGTTACCCCTATTTTGATACCAGCACACTATATTTTACTTAAAATCCACTTACGTACATGTACAGTGATTAGGAGGTCCACAAAAATAACGTACGTTTTGACCCAATCACCACTGCCACAGCCTATATTTTCAGACAGTGGGGAACCCTGCTGCCACTCCTCTGTTTTATTCTTTAATTTACCTGATATTTTTTTCACTTTTAGTTTTTAAATCACTTTATGAATTGCTTTTGCTTTCCCTGTCTGTTGGGGCTGCCAAGTCTGAATACAAAAGCCCCCCAGCCACACACAGATATGTCCCTTATATTCTTTCTGTCTACTGATATACAGTACTTCACTTAAGTTCCAGCAAATAAATATTGTCAGAGCCTACCCCTGCACTGCCTGTTCTCTGAGGATAATGATGTTATGGAGTTGCAGTTGCTCTTAGTCTTGTAGTTATTTCAAACTGTTCAGATTTTCCCCCAGATATTTTTATTTTTAGTTTTTTTCTTTCAAAACACACTGCCCCCAACCTTCAATTTACAGCAGGAGCTTGGAGATCATTTAGGGCAGAGGGCCCCGTCGCCCTTGCACGCAGTACTCCTGCGCTGCTGCTGCCCTCAGTGTAAGCCTGGTGTTGTTCAATGTCTTCATCAATGACTTTAAGGATGGCATTAAGGACAAAATGTGCCTATTCGAGGATGACACCAAGCTCTGTGAGAGAGTGGACACAGCTGAAGGGATACAGGACCTACAGGAAGATCTGGAAAACTGGGGAGGTGGTCCAAGATCTGGCACCTTGGCTTCAATGCCAAGAAGTGCAAAGTTGTACATATTAGAGCCAAGAATCCCAGGACAGAGACAGAGTACTACCTGGATGGAGTCCGAGTATCTGCATCAGAGTAGGAGAAGGACCTGGGAGTGATGATCGCTAGTGACCTGAAGCACTCCATGCAGTGCAAGAAAGCAGCAGCAAAGGCGAACAAGATGCTGGGATGCATATCTAGGGGGATCAGTAGTACATGTCACTGGTAAGGCTGCATCCAGAGTATGGAGTTCAGTACTGGTGCCCACACCTCTAAAAGGACATTAATGTGCTGGAGAAGGTCCAGAGGAGGGCTACAAAGATGACAGTGGGTCAGCAGTGTAAGGCATATGAGGAGAGGTCGAGGACACTGAACATGTACTCCTTGGAGACGAGAGAGAGAGAGAGAGGACATCATTGGGACCTTCAATACTTGAAAGGGATAAATGAGGTTGATAAGAAGATTCTCTTTAAGCTGAGTGGCAACTGTAACACTAGGGGGCACAGTCTTAAGCTGGAGGGTGGGAGGTTTTGGAGGGAGGTCAGGAAGCACTTCTTCACAGAGAGGGTGGTGGACACTTGGAATGCACTGCCGGAAGAGGTCATCTCGTTGAAGACAGTGGACAGCTTTAAGAGAGGTTGGAACAGGCATAGGAAGAAAGTAAGGATCATGGGTAGGGAGGATGAGAGGAGTGGGGAGGGAGGGAAGGCAGGGACATTAGCTCAAGCTGTGAACCCTGCAGTACGAGTAGACTTGATAGACCAAATGGCATTCTTCTGCTGGCTGTTTTGTAAGTAAAGTCAGATAATTTATTTCACTTAAAAAAAGTCAAACATTCTGATATCTCGATGTGTGGTTCTTACAGCTTTCAATATAAGCTGTAATTGCCTAAAATGCTTTGGTTTGTGAACAATGAAAATCGCGATCCGAAAGAACGCACTGCCACTTGTACTGTGCTTCCTGCTTTCACAAGCGGTCTCCAGAATGAACTGCGCAAGAAGCAAGGACTATACCGGGCTTGGTGGCTGATATGTACCATGTGATGTGTTTCTGTGCACATCACATGGTACAGAAGAAGCACCCACCCGTCGTAATCCATTTCAGCCATTCTGTGGCTGATATTGTCAGAAACTCCGACCCCCAATCTGTCCATCCAGCTTAACTGATGTCCCCTGGCCCTCCCACGGACGTTCTATGCTCCAAACATCCTGTGTTACATGCCCAGGGGGCAGTCTTCAGTGCTGGCAGGCAGTCCTAACTGACCAAATCCTCTCATAAGCACGCCCCCTCTGGGACGAACTCTGTTCAGCAGGCAGTGCTAATTTAATGTTTGTGTGATACACACCTCAAGGGGTGTTCCTCAGTCAGTCAGTGCAGTGCTCTCAACGTCTCCTGGTAAGAACTTGTCTTTTTTGAACTGGCACTGTACTGTTTGTGCTATGGCAATTCCACCCTCCCTCACAGAAGCCCCATCCCAGGGCACCCTAAATAAGTATAAATACAATACATACTGTACACCAATAGATGACAGTTCTTTCATAAAATTTTTCCCTGGGGTTGCGACGTGATATTACTCAGCACCATACCTAGACAGAAAACCAGCATTCTTGTGTTGAGAACCAGCTTTATGTTTAATATCAAATTGATATGTTTGTAGTGCCAAATACCAGCGCAGGATACGAGCATTTTTATCCTTCATCTGATTTAACCAACATAATGGGTTGTGGTCAGTTATAAGTATGAATTGATTACCCCAAAGATAAAATTGTAAGGCCTTGATAGCCCATTTGATGGCCAGACACTCTTTTTCTATGGTTGCGTACTTACATTCCCTAGGGAATAATTTCCTATTGATGAATATGATAGGATGCTCCTCCCCATTGATGTTTTGGCACAATACAGCCCCTAGTCCAGTCTCTGAAGCATCAGTATGCACTTCCCAATGTTGTGAAAAATCAGGAGACCTTAATACAGGAGAAGCACATAAGGCAGCTTTTATGGTATGAAAGGTTTCATCACAAATGGGAGACCAGGGGACCTTATCAGGTATACCTTTCTTCGTAAGCTATGTTACAGGTGTAGCAAGTGTGGCAAAGTCAGGAATAAATTACCTATAATACCCAGCTAGTCCTATAAATGCCCTAACTTCTTTTTTAGTTGTAGGGATAGGACACTTTGCCACAGCTGCCACTTTCTCTATTTCAGGTTGTATCATCCTGTTACTCAGTATGAAGCCCAAGTACTTAGTCTCTGACATAGCCAAACAACACTTAGAAGGGTTTATAGTAAGGCCAGCTGTTTGAATAGTAGAAATAACGTTGGTTAACTGTTTCAGGTGAGATACCCAATCTTTACTATAAACCACCACATCATCTAAATATGCAGAACAGTATTGTGTTTGCGTTGTTAACAATTTATCCATATACCTTTGAAAGGTTGCTGGTGCGCCATGTGAACCAAAGGGCATATAAACAAATTGATACAGTCCATAAGGGGTACTGAAAGCGGTCTTTTCTTTGGAATCTGTAGCCAGAGGAATCTGCCAGTACCCTTTAGTAAGATCTAAAGTTGTTATGTACTGGGCCTGTCCTATATGGTTGATTTTTTTCATCTACTCGGGGAATGGGATACCCATCAAACTGGGAGACCATATTCAGTTTTCTAAAATCAAGACAGAGGTGGATGCCACCTTCTTTTTTAGGTACAATCACCATTGGAGATGACCAGGGACTACTAGATGGTTCAATGATACCTAAATGGAGAAGTTTCTCTATCTCCATTTTAACATAATTACAAAGATTTTCAGGTAGTCAATATGCTTTCTGTCTAATAGGCTGTGCTGAGGTTTTTATAGTGTAAGACACACTGCTGGCTTGTCCGGGCACATTGGTGAAGGTAGCACCAAATCTCTATAGTGTCTGCATCAATTCTCTGTGCTGGTCCTCAGTTAAAGATGGACTGACATGCGCGTCTTTAATAGTCTCCTAACCCTCTAATCTTTTGTAAGCTATGTCTAGGTCCAATTCAGGTTGCTCTGCATAGACATAACACCAGGGCTTGCATTCTTCCCAGTCTTGCCATTTTTTTAACAAATTGGCATGGTAAATCTTTGTAGATACTTTTTTTGTCAGATGTTCCTATTTTATATGTGACAGGGCCTGTTCTTTCATGGATGGCATAAGGCCCTTGCCACTTCATTAGTAATGTATTGTCGTTTGAGGGAAGAAGTAAAACTTTGTCCCCTGGTTGAAATGTTCTCTTGTGTTTTATGGTCATAAAGACTCTTTTGTTTTACTTGGGTTATACTGTTGTTGAGATGGCACTGTTTAGTGTACACCAAAAGCCTATTATGGAGGTTTGTTAAGTATTCCAGAATATTCACCTACTTAACTTTTAAGTCACCCTCCCAAGCTTCTTTGACTATATCCAGGGATCCACGAGGATTCTGCCCATAAAGCAACTGAAAGGGTGAAAATCCTGTGGATGCCTGGGGTACGTCACTATAGGCAAAAAGGAATAAAGACAAAAACACATCCCAGTTTTTGCCCTTATCACTCACAAACTTACAGATCATGGGTTTTTAAAGTTTGATTAAACCTTTCAACAAGGCCATCAGTTTGTGGGTCATAAGGAGATGTTTTCAGTGTGGTAATCCCTAGCATTTTGTATAATTCTTTTAGCAACATTGCATTGAAATTAGTACCCCTGACTCCACAAAAGAACCATGCACTCGGTAACAGTGGTGCCATCAGCTAAATCATGAACATTATGTCAAAAAGCTGAAGCACTCACTAACCCCATAATGAAGTCGAACACAGAGCTACTATTTTAAATATTTATTGCACCAACCAGTCTACCTGACGCGTTTCAGACACAGGTCCTTTATCAAAGGTTACAAATATCTCAAAGCAAACATCAGTTAAATATTATTTCACGTCTGACATCATCATGACGTTTTATCAATTCATTGGTTATAGCAAACAATGACAAAGTCAAACACCATCACCCATAAAAACAATGAAAAATAGATTGGAATACCAAAGTAACTAAATTCTCTCTCCTGGGCTGGTCTCCGGGTTTCATTACTCCTGGGCTGTTCCTCCTGATGTCAGTGTTAGACAGGTCCAACGCTGTGCAGCGGGGGGATAACAAGCCCTCCACATCCAGAGATCTTCAGTCTACTTCCTACCTTCGGTGAAGCAGGTACTCTGCAGCAGAGCCCTGTCACACATGGCAGGGCTGAAGATTTTGTGACAAAAAAATAAGCTTTTTGGGGGGGGTTGGAAAAAAAATGTAAGTGCACTCATCTTTACTAAAGTAGATGCAGCCTCGGTGAGATCCAGCCTTAGCCCTGCAAGCTACACAGGCTGGTCTTACCTCGCAACGGCCTTGCTCAGCTGTGTTTTTCCTGCGCGTTAGCCCCGACGATCGAGCAAGGCTTCAACAATGAACCGAAGTCGCATTACGGCTGAAGATACATTGCGGGAGCTGAAGAGGCATTTGAGGATCCATTGCGGGAGCCAAAGAGGCATTTTTCACACTACAGTGTGATTCCCTACCGGTCGAGCGGTCGGAGCAGATTTGGGAGACCGCTCGTGCTACCTTGGCCTAGTTTTTTTTTTCTGGCGCCAAAACGTTCAAGAGGATAGCGCTTCCACGCACTATGCTGGTTTAACTGGAGGGGCATCACTGAGGAAGCGCTGCCACGCTGCTGGGCATTCAGGCAGGCTGTACTTGAAGGCTTGGGCATAGCACCCCCCCAGCCAATCAAGCAAGTGAAAGTGTACAGGGTCAAACAAGCAACAGAAGGCATACAGTGCCTAAAGGGGCCTTCACGGCAGTACTTAAAGGGGCCATCGCTAAGGGGCCTTCACGGCAGTACTTAAAGGGACCATCACATCAGGGCTCATAGGCCTGTTTTCTTCAGTTAGCAGTGCCAAAAAGACTGTTTTCCATCCTTTCGCTCTGACCCCACAACAAGGGGGGGATTATAGAAGATGACCTCAGAAAAATCAAGCAGAGGTAAAAAATGCCTGCTCTGCAAGTCCCCTCTCTTGATTACCTTTGCTGGCTCACTCTGCCTCACATGTGAGAATGCAACGGCAGCTAGCGGGGACAGCACAGCGGACACCATCTCTTCTCAAGCAAATGGTCAGGAGAGGTCCGAGCGGGCTCAGTCAGGTATTCCGGAAAGGTCTGAGCGGCTTGCTGCCTCGAGGTCTGAGCGGGGGGCAATGTCCAGGGACACTCCTTTGACCCTGAGCTCATAGACAGGTTGAACAGTGCCTTTGCTCTGGATCCCTCTTCCTTTGAATGGCACCCTCCGGGATCACCAGATGGGAGACCACACAAGAAAGACAGGAGAAAAAGGACCCCCTCCTCCTCTTCTTCCAACGAAGGGGGGCTATCCTCTCATTGCTCCCGCCCCAAGAAAAAATTTAGAGATGAGGGCATATCTCCAGAGGAGGACGGTCACCATCATGCTAGCCACAGGCAAAGAAAAAGGTCTCGTTCACGGAGCGGACCAAGGGGCAGATACGAGGTCAGACATCACAGGGGATACTCCCCGGCCTCCTCGGTCACCAGCTCTTCCACCAAAGAGGGAGAAATAGTAGATTCCTCGTCAGATCCTGACGACTCCCCGACCAGAAATTTCGACCTAGAGGACTTAGACTTCTTTATCAAAAAGGTCATATCTGAGATTCACCTCGGCCCCCAACGGTCACCACACAACCAAAACAGGTTTTTCGTCTGGCATCCACCTCTAGACCTGCTACAGCTTTCCCCATACCTCCCGCTATTGAGGACTTGCTAAAAGAAGAATGGCAGGGTCCGGAGCATGTGTATCCGGTTCCCAAACGGATCTCCAAACTTCTCAGGTTTGACAAAAAACAATCCGAAAAGTGGTTAGACTGCCCCAGAATCGACCCCTTGATTTCCAACCTGACCAAGAAAACTGTCATCCCAGCCGAGGGAGGGGCTTCGCTAAGAGACCTAGTGGACAGAAAGGTGGACTCATCGCTCAAAAAAGCCTTTCAAGCCTCGGCAACCTTCCTTAAGGCCGCCACGGCAAACCTATTCTCCGCCAGAGCCGCCTTATCTTGGGCATCGGATTTAGCCTTTCAGTTCGCAGAGGATCCAGAAAAGAACTCCTCCATTATCCACCAGCTACAGTTAATGGGGTTGGCCTCCACCTATGCAGCGGATGTATCAGAAGAGGCTGTCCGATGTGCCGCACGGACCATGTTCTACCAAACCTCTTCTCAACGCAACCTATGGCTCTGGGCATGGCACGCGGATGCTTCCTCAAAGAGCCATTTGGTGAATGCACCATATGAAGGCAACCTGCTGTTCGGGTCTGCACTGAAGGAGGCGGTGAAAGAATCTGGTGAAACAGCAAAGGTGCATATGCCCCAGTCTAGGAGCCGGGGCAAGCCTGGCCTTCAGGCACAAGGCATAATTTTCGTGACAGAGGTTACAACAAGGGACAGAATCCCAATTCTTCAGGAAAAAGGCTATGGGGTTCTCCCTAAACCAGCAGACTTTTAGGGGAGGCGGATCAGGCGGAAGTGGAAATCCCAGAGACACAGGAAACAGCAACAAGAAAGCACAATGATGAAATGCGGGCTCATCCTCGAGTAGGGGGCAGATTTTCAGATTTTCTTGAGGAATGGGCCCAAACAACGTTGGACAGATGGGTGTTAGACATTATCCGCTAATGATACTTAATAGAATTAGAGCCCAAGCCCCCATTACCTCATGTTGTGCCCTCTCCTATTTCAAACAACTCATGCAAAAGACAAGCCACACTGCAGGCCATCACAGATCTTCTGCAAGCAGGGGCTATCGAACAGATTCCCCCCACAGAGCTCAACCGGGGGGGCTACTCCCTATTTTTCATTGTGCCCAAGCACACAGGAGGTCACAGACCAGTCCTAGACCTAAAATTCCTAAACCGCTTTGTGCACAGCAGACCATTCAAAATGGAAACATTGGCCTCAATTGCCAAGGAAGTGCTGCAAGGAGACTTTCTAGCATCCATCAACCTGCAAGATGCCTATCTACATATTCCGATTCACAGCCAACACAGGCAATATCTGAGGTTCAGACTTGGCAACCGTCACTCCCAATTCAAGACTCTCCCGTTCGGACTGTCCTCAGCCCCAAGAACCTTCTTGAAAGTCCTGGTAGCAGTAATAGCCCACCTACGGAACCGGGGAATCCAGCTATTCCCTTATCTGGAAGACATCCTCATCAAGGCTCCGCAGCTCGACCAAGCGGTACAGGCAGTGGCGGATGTAGTCCAGTGCCTCACGGCTCACGGTTTTCTAATCAACTGGAAGAAGAGTTCCCTAATTCCAAGTCAGAGCCTGAACCACCTGGGAGCAGAATTCAGGATGCAGGACAACAAGGTATCCCCGACTCAAAGTTCAGGGACCTGTTTAAAACTCATCAGCAAATTCCAAAGGAACAATCAACTGCCGGCTCAGTCGTTTTTGCAACTAATCAGGACACTAGTGTCACTGGCAGACTCAGTCCCATGGGCTCTGGTGCACATGCGGCCCATTCAGACGCACCTGCTCAAGCTGTGGTCCCAGTCCAGGCACAGTCAGCTCCAGCTCATCCCAGTGTCACAGCAGGTAAAAAGCGCTCTTGCATGGTGGTCTCGGAGAAAAAATGTGATGAGAGGTCGAGACCTAGGCCATCCACATCAAACAAGAATCACGACAGATGCAAGCCTCGGGGTGGGGGGGCTCACCTACAACAGATGTCAACCCACGGCAAGTGGTTCCTGACGGAATCGAGGTACAGCATAACTGTCCTAGAGATGAGGGCAGTCCGTCTAGCCCTGATGCACTTCCATCTGCAGGTGCGCAACAGGGATATGTTGATTCTAACAGACAATCGAACAGCAGTGGCCTACATCAACCATCAGGGCGGCACAAGAAACTCAAAAATGCTTCGGGAATTTCTTCTCCTCTTTCACTGGGCAGAGAAGCACCTGGCAAGCATAACAGCAGTGTACATACCGGGTCAGGAAAATATCACAGCAAACTGGCTAAGGACATTCTCCCAGGAGAATGGGAGCTGAAGGACACTGCCTTCCAGCTCCTCGTACAGAGGTGGGGCAATCCACAAGTGGATCTGTTTGCAAGCTGACAAAACTCCAAGGCTCAGCAGTTCTGCTGCCTGGCCAGAGACGATCTAGCTTTAGCCCAGGACGCCTTCTCCCTAAACTGGGGTCACCTTGGCCTCCTGTACGCTTTTCCTCCAATCCCACTGCTTTCCAGGGTCCTGCACAAGGTGGCCAGAGACAAGGCGGAGATAATCCTAGTCTGTCCCAGGTGGCCACGCTGCCCCTGGTTCCCTCTACTCATTCAGCAGTCAAAAGCACAACCTTTTCGTTTTCCAGCTCACCTTAGACCTTCTTCATCAGGGTCCGGTCTTGCACCACAATCTGAGCAATCCATCCCTCTCAGCTTGGCGATTGAGCAGGAAACTTTCAAAGAGTTAGGTTACACTGCTCTAGTTATTGAAATGATGGTCAGCTCTCGACACGCCTCATTCTCTAGGGTGTATTATAGGATATAGAGAAGATTCTTATTCTGGCTCCGCTCCAAAGCTATACAGGATCATCCAGTAACCCTCCCTGTGCTTTTACAGTTTCTCCACGAGGGATTCGACAAGGGGTTGCAGCCAGCCACCTTACGAGTTCAAGTTTCTGCACTGGGGACGCTTTTGTTCGACGACTCGGTGGATACGCTGGGGTCTCACCCTCATGTCAGGAGGTTTTTAAGGGCAGCAATGTTAAAACGCCCCCCCAATTAAGCCAATTGTACCACCTTGGAAACTTAATCTTGTCCTCAAGGCCCTAACAAAAGCGCTGTTCGAGCCTTTGAAGGACGCATCAATCATGCATCTTACATTGAAGGTGTTTTTTCTGGTGGCCATTACGCAGCCAGGAGAATCAGCGAACTGAGGGCGCTGTCAACCAAAGAGCCCTACACAGTTTTTCATCCGGATTCGGTGGTACTTAGGACGGATCCAGGCTTTTTAACGAAGGTTATGTCTCTCTTCCACTGTAACCAGGAGCTCATACTTCCTTCCTTCTGCGTCACCCGAAAAATGAAAAGGAAAGAGAGTTTCACACTCTAGATCCGAGGAGAGCAATCAGAATCTATATTAAGAGAACAGTTGCTTTTCACAAAACATCAAGCTTCTTTATTTTGACTGCAGGCCAAAATATGGGTAAAAAAGCATCAAAAGACTCTATAGCCAGATGGATTAGATCAGTAATCACCATGGCGTATGACCAAGCAGGAGTATCTCTGTCTGGTCCAGTGAGAGCCCATTCCACCAGAGCGATGGCCACGTCATGGGCAAACTTCAGAGAGGCATCTCCAGCCTCCAGCAGACTTATGCAGAGCAGCCACGTGGTCATCCATTCATACTTTTACTAAATTCTGCAAACTGGATGTCATGTCCTCGGCGGAAGCATCTTTTGGCCGCCGAGTGCTTCAGACAGTGGTGGAACCCTAAGAGCACTTAACATTCTTCCCATCTGGGACATCTAGGGATTCACTGCTTTTAGATATCCCAGGAGTAATGAAGCCCGGAGACCAGCCCAGGAGAGAGAAATAGAAATTTGGGTACCTGTAAATTTTCTTTCTCCGATGGCTGGTCTCTGGGATTTGGATGCCCTCCCAGAATGTATATAGTTGGTTGGCCTCCGGGCCCTTATGCCATAACTGTTCATGTTCTTTGTTTCCTAGTTTTCGTAGTATTGCCTCAGGGGGACTGCATTGGAAATGACTGAAGATCTCTGGATGTGGAGGGCTTGTTATCCCCCCCTGCTGCACGGCGTTGGACCTGCCTAACACTGACGTCAGGAGGAACAGCCCAGGAGTAATGAAACCCGGAGACCAGCTGTTGGAGAAAGAAAATTTACAGGTATCCAAATTTCTATTACTCAAATAGTACATTACTAAATTTAAATAACTGACAAACATTTATATTTATAATATTAGACATATCAAAAATATAGATAATTGCAGATATTAGTCCATATTCAAAAAACATCAAAGTGCAACATCAAATCTTTCTGTACTATAATTACCACAGAAGCTAAAGTTAAAAACATTATTGTATTCTGAATACTCTTATTTATATTCTAAATAAGGTTTTAATTCCAAATTAGCATTAATTCCAGGTCTTTTATAAGCTAGGTGTCAGCGTGGCTCAGTTGGTAGCACATCCGCCTCTGGACCAGAAGGTCGTGGGTTCTTGTCCCACACCGGGATTGGACTTGCACCTAAAAATCGCTGGCATCCGAGTGCAGTATTGGGGGGTGCTGTACTGCTGGGGTGTGCTGTCCTTCGGATGAGACGTTAAACCGAGGTCCCTTCTGCCCATCCTGGTGTTGTCCTGGTGAGTGTCCAGGTGGAAGTGGAAGTAAAAGAACCCAGGGCACTCTTCGCAAAGAGTAGGGAACATTCCTGGTGTCCTGGCCAACATTCCCCTTCCCATGCAATTATCCAGGCTGTGTGTGGGTGATGATGTGCGATATGGCCACCACACATTCAGTCACTTCACTACCAGTCTAGCTTTGCTTGTAAAGCGCTTTGGGTTGTATGAAAAGCGCTATATAAATGCTGATTCTTCTTCTTCTTTTAATCTGAGGATCCATTCATTTTCTTTTTTTTAAATTTTGTTATGATAATTACCAATTTTTTGTCCATGAAAAACTTTTTCTGTTCCCATAAACTTAAATTCATGTGCTTCGGTCTGTCCTTTATTCTCCGCTATATGGGCTGACGTAGCATAAGTTAAATCTTGCATATCTATTGCACGAACATGCTCGAGAACTCTTATTTTTAAGGTCCTCTGTGTTTTACCAATATAGAATGCTTCACACTTACACTTTGCCAAATAAATGACACCTTGAGTTTTACACGTAATCAACTGTCTAACATCAAAAACTCTTATCTTTTCGGTTAGCAATTTTGAATTCGTTGTCCTGTATAATATACTTACAGGCAGTGCAATTTTTACACTGTTTACAACCTTTACTGTTACTAAACCAATTATTGTTGTGTCCCATCTCTGTTGTAAAATGACTCTTCACTAGAGTATCTTTTAACGTTGGTGCATGCCTGTAAGTCATGATAGGGAGAAGGGAAGTAACCTCTCGTAGTCCTTGCTCACAGGACAGCACTTGCCACTGTTTCCGTATCACTTTTTCAACCTCCTTACTTTGTGCACTGAAAGTTGTAACAAAATGGAATCTTTTACTACTCCTCTGTTCATCTTTTCTGTCCAAAAGCAAATCATTTCTATTCGATAGGGCTGTTGCTTGGTAACCCTTCTCTATAGATTTTTTAGTGTATCCTGTATTGTTAAGTCGACTCTTAAGTGCTAACGCTTGTGTTTCAAAGTCTTCCGTTTTGCTGCAATTCTGTTTAATTCTCAGAAATTGACCCTTAGGAATATTTTCTATTGTGTGTTTAGGATGGCAGCTTGTGGCATACAATAAAGTATTACCATCTGTCGCTTTCCTAAAAAAGATTAGTGCTAACATGTCCCTCTTTCTCTTTATTAATTCTCAAATCCAAATAATTCACTCCTTCATCACTAACACAGTATGTAAATCTTAAATTTTCATTTGTTCCTTGTAAATAACCTACAAATTCTTCAAGCATTTTTTTATTTCCTTTCCAAACTAGTATGATGTCGTTCATAAAGCATTTCCACAGCAACACATTGTAAAAATATGGGTTGCTGTGGTTGTTAAAGGCGACATCGTATTCCCACTGTCCCACATATAAGCTGGCTACTGAAGGGGCGCAGGTGGCCCCCATTGCGGTCCCCTTTATTTGGCGAACTATGTCTCCATCAAAAACAAAAATGTTCCTAGTCATCACATGTTCCAAGAACTTTAAGATCACTTCTGTTTCTGCATCGGAACTATCTCCAGTGCAATTTAAAAAATAGGCTACAGCATCCAATGCCCCTTCATGAGGGACATTAGGATAGAGTGATTCAATGTCTAACGTAACCAGCATGCAATCTTCATCTACTGTTGTTTCATCTAACACTTTCAAAACTTCTTTAGTGTCCTTAATATAAGACTGCAGCTTTTTAACATGGTTACTCAAGATAGAATCCACATATTGAGACAGGGGCT
Organism: Neoceratodus forsteri; assembly: GCA_016271365.2. Lineage (NCBI taxonomy): Eukaryota > Metazoa > Chordata > Ceratodontiformes > Ceratodontidae > Neoceratodus > Neoceratodus forsteri. The sequence goes on along the minus strand of CM057450.1, from coordinate 924,903,371 downwards.
CTGTTAAACTTCCAAGGCCACTAACTATGGGACGTCCCGGGGGGATTTTGGCAATCCTTGTGGATAGGTAGCATATAAAAAGTTGGCTTAACTTAATATTCTATCTTTAAAAATTTACGAGTTTGATCTGTTATAACTGTCTAAATGCTGCATCTATAGTGCCATCAATACAGGTCTTATATTCCCAAGTTGGGTCAAAATTCAGCTTCTCATAGAATAATGGATCATGTAATTGTCTCATCACTTCATTTTTATAGTCAATTATGTCCCACAATACTACACAGCCACCTTTATCAGCGTGTTTAACAATGGTGCTTGTGTCTCTTTGCAATGATTTCAGTGCTTCGCGTTCGCTCCCACTCAGATTGTTAAAATGTGGGCGTGGTAAATTTTCAAACAATTCTTCCAAGTCCTTTTCACATAAGTCTCTAAAAACACTCACCACATTACACAAAGGTGGGTTAAACACAGATTTGGGTTTAAATGTCTTTATAGGAACAGAAGGGTTCGAGGGGCAGTTCAAATCAAAGTCATTACCATTCCTTTTGTTGAAAAACGCTTTCAGGTTAAGATTCCTGCACATTAAATGTAAATCAATAATAGTCTGCACTGGGTCTAATGATACTTTGGGGGGAAAAACGTAGTCCTTTTTTAAGTAGCTGTCTCTCCGGTTCAGTTAGTAGGTGTTTCGAAAAGTTAATGATCTGGATATCTTGACTCACCTCCTCGATGATTTGGCATTCCACCTGTTGCCATTGTTCCTCCGATTGTAACGACCCCTCTGCTCCGATACATTACTTTTTTCCTGTCTCCTTTTTGTCCGTTTTCTGAGCCGTAATTCACCAACCTGGGGCTCTGGCGTAATTCTTGCTGTAGTGGTTGCTCGTAGTTCCCTTTATCTCGAGTGAATTTGATCTGTTTAGCACTTTTCAGTTCTTTATCCAATCTATTAATGGAATCCTGCAGTTTTTTATTAAAAGAATCAAAACCATCAGTCTCTTTATATTTTAAAACTTCTTTTTCAATTCGTTTCAAGTCATTTTTAAGTGCTGCCTCTCTTTCTTTACTATATTTCATTATTAACTCCATAAGTTTGCTACTGGCTTCACTTAATATGGTTTCCCATTCTTGCATAAAATTGACATTATCCGTTCCAAATGCAGGATTTTTAATTAACCTTAAACCCCTTGGTATTCTTTTTAATTGTAGATACGCTTCCAAATTAGTAATATTCCAGAATATTTTTCTTAGCTGTTGCATTGTCCTTTCTAATACCCTGAACGCTCCCTTCAGCGACTGAGTCTCAGGTGTAGAAGGTTCTGGTTCACAAGTGTCTGTTAAAAATGGGTTAGCTGCACTCACCGTTGTCAGTAATTTCTCCACGTAAAATAACGGGTTATCGTTCTGCGTTTTCTCAGTCTGGTTAATCAGTGCCACTTCCTTAGGATTCATCTTTAGTATATATGCTCTCACGTTGTTCTCTGGGGTTCCAGTAATAGATTGGATAAAGAACTGAAAAGTGCTAAACAGATCAAATTCACTTGAGATAAAGGGGACTACGAAAACAATTGAGTTTATTCATGGAAGAAAGAAACAAGGAAAGGGATTTTAAAACACCCTGCACGAGCATCCGTTAGCTACAGTACAGAGGAGAGTGGCTCAGAGGGAGATGAAAATAACTCTACACAAGGTCGTTTTTTTCACGGAGAACAGGCAGATTTCGAGCAACCACTGCAGCAAGAATTACGCCGGAGCCCCAGGTTGGTGAATTACGGCTCAGAAAATGGAAACGTAAGGGACAGAAAAAAACACAATGTATCGCAAGCAGAGGGGTCGTTACAATCGGAGGAACAATGGCAACAGGTGGAACGCCAGAACATCGAGGAGGCGAGTCAAGATATCCAGATCATTAACCTTTCGAAACACCTACTAACTGAACCGGAGAGACAGCTACTTTAAAAAGGACTTAGTTTTTCCCCCACAGTATCATTAGACCCAGTGCAGACTATTATTGATTTACATTTAATGTGCAGGAATCTTAACTTGAAAGCGCTTTTCAACAAAAGGAATGGTAATGACTTTGATTTGAACTGCCCCTTGAACCCTACTGTTCCTATAAAGACATTTAAACCCAAATCTGTGTTTAACCCACCTTTGTGTAATGCGATGAGTGTTTTTAGAGACTTATGTGAAAAAGACTTGGAAGAATTGTTTGAATTTACCACACCCACATTTTAACAATCTGAGTGGGAGTGAACGCGAAGCACTGAAATCATTGCAAAGAGACACAAGCACCATTGTTAAACACGCTGATAAAGGTGGCTGTGTAGTATTGTGGGACATAATTGACTATAAAAATGAAGTGATGAGACAATTACATGATCCATTATTCTATGAGAAGCTGAATTTTGACCCAACTTGGGAATATAAGACCTGTATTGATGACACTATAGATGCAGCATTTAGACAGGGAGTTATAACAGATCAAACTCGTAAATTTTTAAAGGTAGAATATCAAGTTAAGCCAACTTTTTATGTGCTACCTAAGGTCCACAAGGATTGTTGTCAAAATCCCCCGGGACGTCCCATAGTTAGTGGCCTTGGAAGTTTAACAGAGCCCCTGTCTCAATATGTGGATTCTATCTTGAGTAACCATGTTAAAAAGCTGCAGTCTTATATTAAGGACACTAAAGATGTTTTGAACGTGTTAGATGAAACAATATTAGATCAAGATTGCATGCTGGTTACGTTAGACATTGAATCACCCTATACCAATGTCCCTCATGAAGGGGCTTTGGATGCTGTAGCCCGTTTTTTAAATCGCACTGGAGATAGTTCCGATGAAGAAACAGAAGTGATCTTAAAGTTTTTGGAACATGTGTTGACTAGGAATATTTTTGTTTTTGATGGAGACATATTTCGCCAGATAAAGGGGACCGCAATGGGGGCCACTTGTGCCCCTTCAGTAGCCAGCTTATGTGTGGGACAGTGGGAGTACGATGTCATCTTTAACAACCACAGCAACCCATATTTTTACAATGTGTTGCTGTGGAAACGCTTTATTGACGACATCATACTAGTTTGGAAAGGAAATAAAAAAATGCTTGAAGAATTTGTAGGTTATTTACAAAGAATGAATGAAAACTTAAGATTTACATACTGTGTTAGTGATGAAAGAGTGAATTATTTGGATTTGAGAATTAATAAAGAGAAAGAGGGACATGTTAGCACTAAACTTTTTAGGAAAGCGACGGATGGTAATACTTTATTGTATGCCACGAGCTGCCATTCTAAACACACAATAGAAAAAATTCCTAAGGGTCAATTTCTTAGAATTAAAAGGAATTGCAGCAAAACGGAAGACTTTGAAACACAAGCTCTAGCACTTAGGAGTCGATTTAACAATAGGGGATACACTAAAAAATCTATAGAGAAGGGTTACCAAGCAACAGCCCTATCGAATAGAAATGATTTGCTTTTGGACAGAAAAGATGAACAGAGGAGTAGTAAAAGATTCCATTTTGTTACAACTTTCAGTGCACAAAGTAACGAGGTTGAAAAAGTGATACGGAAACAGTGGCAAGTGCTGTCCTGTGAGCAAGGACTACGAGAGGTTACTTCCCTTCTCCCTATCATGACTTACAGGCATGCACCAACGTTAAAAGATACTCTAGTGAAGAGTCATTTTACAACAGAGATGGGACACACCAATAATTGGTTTAGTAACAGTAAAGGTTGTAAACAGTGTAAAAATTGCACTGCCTGTAAGTATATTATACAGGACAAATAATTCAAAATTGCTAACTGAAAAGATAGAATTTTTGATGTTAGACAGTTGATTACGTGTAATACTCAAGGTGTCATTTATTTGACAAAATGTAAGTGTGAAACGTTCTATATTGGTAAAACAGAGAGGGCCTTAAAAATTAAAGTTCTCGAGCATGTTCGTGCAATAGATAAGCGAGATTTAACTTATGCTACGTCAGCCCATATAGCGGAGAAAAACGGACAGACTGAAACACATGAATTTAAGTTTATGGGAATAGAAAAAGGTTTTTTTTTTTTTTGAAAATTCTGTTTATTAGAGTTTTCTATCACAATACAAAGAGAAAGACAAAAAAGGAACATAATACACGCTACATTAGACAGTAGACAGAAAAACAAATACCGACAGACACACAAGAAACGAATACCCCTGGTTATTTCATTGATACATTATCCTAATTCAATTTATAACAGTGTGACTGAGTGTGCGGGTCTATCTCTAAACACCAGTGCATTGTGAGCTCCTTCCTTCCCTGCCTAACACTTCACGCAATCAGACAAGGAGGATAAACTTCCAAGTTTGCGCTGTACTTAATATACGGGGAAGGGCCCAGAGCACCTCAGAGGAAAGCCCCAATAAGCAGTTATACATTCGGAATGTCCCCACCCCCGGGGGGGGGGTACTTGTATTCCATTCATGCAACCCCATTACCCCTAGACGTCCCATCCCGTGGGGAGCATTATATTTTCAGAAATGCTCAGAGTCGCCAAGAACGGGGCCCATTCCCTCATAAACCTCTCCTCCCCCCCTCTAACTGCCCATGTAAACCTCTCCAGGGCCAGTGACTTCATAACATACCTCCTCCACTCCACCATTGTAGGTCCATTTCCAGTAACCCAAGTGTTCTGAACGCAGTGCCTAGCCAGCACAAACACGACTCTGACCCATCTAGGTAAAACTTGCCATTCCTCTTCTCCTGCTTTCATTTCCACCCCAAACAGACAAACCAGGGGTTCACAGGATAGACGGCCCCCTACACCCCTATTTACCTCCTGTACTACTTTCCCCCAAAACTTAACCAGAACTGGGCATGTCCAGAAACAATGGTAAAAAGTGCCTAGACCCCTGCCACATCTCTTACAGATTGGCGATACCCCAGGGCGTACACGGTGTACCGCGACTGGTGGCCAATACATTCTGTGCAGGAATTTGAAAAAAGCCTCCTTAAATTTATTACATATCATGATTCCCTCTGGCATTCCCAATACCAGCTCGCAATTACTTTCCGATATCAGCAAACCCAAATCCCTCTCCCATAGGGCTTTTGTGGGACCTGTCAGATCTGGCAAATTTAACTTGCCTTGCTTAGTGACCTTTCCAATGAACCCTTTTGAGTCTTTCTTGGCCTGACTTAGCACCTGCTCTATTCTGTTTGGGCACAATCCCACGCTTCCTCCCCGCTCAACCCCCTGACATACGCCCTCACCTGGAGGTACCGGAATAAATGTGAAGCCCCAACTTTTATCTCTCTACTAACCTTATTAAACTCTCTCGGCTCCCCCTTTTCCAGCAAAGTTCCCACACACACCACTCCTCCTTTCTCCCATTCCAGAAACCCCTTGTCCTCCATTCCCGGGACAAAAAAGGGATTCCTTGCAATTGGGAGCAAGATTGTCTCCCTCTGAACTAGTTCCTCTCGCCTCTATGAGTGACCCCAGGCCTCCAGCGTCTCCCGCACCAATGGATTAACCTTCCCCATTCTTCTATACGCCCGTAGCCCCTTACTGTGTAGGTATACTGATAACCTCCCGGGGACCCCTTCTTGTTCCAGCCCTACCCAGCTAGCTACCTCTGACCTGTGGATCCAATCCACTATGCTTCTAAGTTGCACCAACCTGTAATACGCACCCAGGTCTGGAAAATTAAGCCCTCCCCTAGTTCTATCCATCTTAAGTCTTGCCAGACTTATTCTGGGTTTTCTTCCCTGCCATATGAATTCCACAAACACTTTCTCCAATCTTTTAACATCCCTCTGTATTAATCTCACCTGCAACATTTGCATCAGGTATAATATCCGAGGTATAATGTTCATTTTAATGATACTGATTCTCCCAGAAAAAGTTTTTCATGGACAAAGAAGTGGTAATTATCGTAACAAAATTTTAAAAAAAGAAAATGAATGGATCCTCGGATTAAAAGCTTATAAAAGACCTGGAATTAATGCTAATTTGGAATTAAAACCTTATTTGGAATACAAATAAGAGTATTCAGAATACAATACGTTTTTAACTTTAGCTTCTGTGGTAATTATAGTACAGAAAGTTTTGATGTTGCGCTTTGATGTTTTTTGAATATGGACTAATATCTGCAATTATTTGTATTTTTGATATGTCTAATATTATAAATATAAATGTTTGTCTGTTATTTAAATTTAGTAATGTACTATTTGAGTATTTAGTTATTTTGGTATTCCAATCTATCTTTCACTGTTTTTATGGGTGATGGTGTTTGACTTTGTCATTGTTTGCTGTAACCAATGAATTGGTAAAAATGATGATGTCAGACATGAAATGGTATTTAACTGATGTTTGCTTTGAGTTGTTTGTAACCTTTGATAAAGGACCTGTGTCCGAAACGTGTCAGGTGGACTGGTTGGTGCAATAAATATTTAAAACAGTAGCTCTGTGTTCGACTTCATTATGGGGTTAGTGAGTGCTTCAGCTTTTTGAGATAAAATGAGTACCCCTATCAGTTAATATTTCTTTTGGAATTCCCATCCTATTACAATATTCCACAGTCATTTCTGCTATTTTAGGTGTTGTAACATTTCGGAGGGGAACAGCTTTGGGGTATTTGGTGGCGTAATCGCATATAACCAATATAAATCGATTACCCTTTGAACTCTTAAGTAAGGGGCCTATAACATCCATAGCAGTGCGTTCAAAGGGTTGTGAAACTACAGGTAATGGTTGTAAAGGTACCTGATTCTTTCTAACTTGGCTAACTTGTTGGCATGTGGGGCAACTTTGGCAGTATTCTGCAACAGTGGTATGAATCCCTGGCCAATAAAATCATTGCAAAGGCCTAGCCAGAGTTTTCTCCCTTCCAGCATGACCTGCACTAGGTATATCACGTGCTAGGAATAACAAGTCCTGCCTATATTTAGATGTTACCAGTAACTGTTCCACTTGTTCATTGGTGGTAGGGTGGGTACAAATTGTATACAGTAATTGTTGTTCACTCTCAAATCACAGGAGAACCTGGCAATCCTTCTTTCCCTAGCTGATCAAAAAAACCTTTAAGGGACATATCCTGCTGCTGTTCCTTAGTAAGGTCATGCATTTGGAAAGATGGCATTTGTTCCTGACTTCTAACAACACCTTGTTTCCACATGGCTTGTGCTTTTCTTTTCTCTGCCCTGGTCTTTTTGGGTTTACCAACATCCCCAAATATATAATCCCGGAAAGGAAAAGGAACTACATTAACATCAGTAGCCTTAGCTCTAGTAACAACTGCAGCCAGCTGGGGAGATTGATTAGGACATGAGAAAAGCAATCTATTAAAATTGACATAATCTTGCCCAGTGATAAGTGGCACAGGTAAAGTTGGAACCACCCCCCACATTGATAATGTCTGTATGTCCATTCACAGTTAAATTCACAGAAGTCATGGGGTATTGGTGTATGTCCCCATGGATGCAAATGATTCTGGTTGATGCTGTGTGTTTGTTTCTATCCACCAAGTCGGCATGCACCAGGCTTTGTCTGCTGCCAGAGTCCACCAGCCCTTCTATAGTTTGTCCATTAGGTTGTACATGGGTTATAAAATTACCAAAATTCACTGAAGCAAAATAGGCAGGTTATTTTCTTTTTCTTAGGACAAAACAGCGATGTGACCTAGGCCATGACAATAATGACATTCTATGGATGCATCTGGGTGTTTAAAAGTACCAGTTATAGTGTCTTTTTTCTGTCCAGGGTTAGAGGAAGGTGTAACAAAAGGCTTTACCAGGGATGATGTGCTGGTTGTTACATTGCTTGAAGTTCCGTCGGTTCTCTGGTATCCTTTTCTTAAAGGTTGACGTGCCGAGAGACAGTCCTCCGCCAGAGTAATAGCACATTCAGGGGTATCCGGGTTATGCTGTCTAATCCACAGCTGGGCCTCAGGGGGCATAACTTGGATAAATTGTTCAAGAACAAAAAGTTTCATGAAGGCCTTAACAGTTCTTCCCTCTGGTTGTATCCACTTCGTACGTAGATCTTGCATATGTCTCTCTTGGTGGCACATGAAGCAGGTGTTTAAGGGTTCTTAACCATTGTCTATAAGTCTCAGTGTTAATATCAAACCATTTCAATATTTCCTTCTTAACTGCTGTGTAATCGTGTACAAGGGTACTGTCCATATTTGTGTAAGCTAACTGAGCTTTCCCAGTAAGATAAGGGGCTAGGTGGACCACCCATTGTGTTCGAGGCCAGTTTCATGCTTCAGCCACTCGCTCAAATGTAGTCAGGTAAGACTCTATGTCATCTGTGATTGTCATTTTAGTTAGCTTTATGTCTCTTGGATTAGCTTGTACCCCTTGGCCTGCCCCTAAAGTCTGGAACATTTGAACAGTATCTGCCCACCATTGATCTGCCTTCTACGCTCTAATTCTCTTTCACGATAGTCTCTTTCCCGCTGTCTGTCTTGGTCTACCTGCCTTAATGCCAACCATCTTGTCAAGTCCTGAATATCGTCAGGCGGCACATCTTCAGGTCGACGTTTTTACAATTCCTCCTTGTTGACAACTTCTAGGCAGTGCGTGATGTCCTCTATATCAGTGTCAGATCCATGCTTCACTTTAGGTCTGGTCACAGGGGTTACAATTCCAGGTGGAAAAGCAGTTTCTTCCATCTTTTGAGCCATGTACCTATCTATTCTCTTTTCCATTCCTTCTGCTGCTTTGCACTGAACTGTCCCTACTCCATACGCCATTGTGCCCTTTACCAATCTATGGACCTCCCCTCTCTATATAATCGCAGACAGTCCCAGTGCGCCAAAATCCCAGCCAAGTTTCGGTCCCAGCAACTCCCCTCCTACCTCACCGCTGCCTTGGCCAACCCCCTCACCCTAGCTTACTCTCTCCGAAACTGGGACTCTCGGTCCCTGGCTGTCCCACATAGGTCCACTACTGCCGGTCAGGCAGCATTCAGCTACCGCATACCAACATTGTGGAACTCCCTCCCAGCAAACATTCGTCACTTCTTCTCCCTCCCGGCACCTTAACTCCTTGCTCCAAGCTTATTTTGCCCCTACCTGCACATGTGCCTAGACAGTTCTGCTCTCCGTGTAAAATGACAGTATTGTCCGCACTTAGTACTGCAACTAATCTATGACTGTAACTACTGTTCTCTCATTTCACGTTGTCTGCATCATGCTGTCAAACTTTTGTCTATTATACTGTTTTTCTGACCTCTACGCCTAACCACTTGACCAAATATTAGTGAATCTACAGTATTTCACCTGTATATATGCTGTCTTCAACTATTGTCTATGTTCGCCCTCCCCCAGGGCGCATCTGGAATCGAGCATTTAGCATGCTCAGTATGCCTTCCTGGCTAAACGCTTCAATAAATAAATAAATAAATATTCCTGGTACTCTATTTGGATACTATATCAGCAGTATTCTTTCTGGAGTCCCCCAAATCACCTGGACCTCCAGTACACCCCACTCCTGGTACCAAATGTCGTGGGTAGTGTAAAATAGAACAGCCAGGAAATGATATGCAAGTACAACACACCTACCAGGTGTGATTTTTATTAAAAATTAAAAAAAATCAAATAAGGAAAGAAAAATAACCAAGTAATTAACTTTTTCATACAAGTACAAAATAAAGAAAACAAAAAGCACAGCTTAGCATGACATTTAGGCTATCAGCTAAAATAACTCTGTGCCTGACCTCCAACAGAGATCTCGGTGGGAGAACCACACAGGTCCTCTCCCAACAACTATCTGCCTTAGCATTGCAAGATTTAGCTCTTTATCGGTCCCAGACACCTCCTAGAAGCTGGAACCCCTCCCATTAATTATTTCTTTCCAGGGTTTGTTTTCCAGCACGGGATCGTGGAATTGACTCGCTTTTTGCACATTTGACCCCACTTTTATGTCCCTAATGAGACATCAGATGTGCTCCAAGACACGCTCCATTGCCCACAGTAGCAGTGCCGGCTTCAGGACACTTCATGTTTTTTCGTTTGGCTCCGTGATCTGATGTGTTTCAGCGAATGTGCAGAGCTAAGTGCACACGCTTGCAGGAAGTTCGGGTGTCTGTATGACGATCAGGACTCTGCGCTTGGTTTTGGATTACAGACAGAGTTGGGACACTCATGTTCAGGCAGCTCATTTACTGGTGCAGAGAATTTCAATACCGTAACTGCAACATCATAGCAGTGTCAATGGTGGTACCAGGAAACAGAAGAGGTTGGTCTCATGGGGTGGGCCGAGATTGACTGGCACTGGGTTGGGGAGGGGGGTTGTAGTACTATCCCTTGCACAGAGCACGACTGTACCGTGTGTGTTTGTCTGGAAGACACATGGTACAGATCTCTGTAGTTGAGCAAGTACTCGTAGACAAGCACACATTTCGGTGGCAGCCTTTTCTGGAAACAGTCGCCATTGCTGATCGTCGGATTCTTGTTTAGCTTGCATTTAGCTAAAACAGCATATGGAACTCACTACTTTTCTAAAACTGGTCAGACTGGTTTGGTGATCTCACAGTTGTCTGGCTGGCTGCTGAGTTAGGGGGCCCGATTGTGGTTTTAAAGGAATTTGATAAAAAACAGAACTACTTTGACTTCATGGCCCACAGTTACGCAGCTCCCTCTGGGCTAGTAGTTGTTTCTGTGTAGGCATACTGTGTAAGACCTGAGAAGGCTAAAAGCAGCAACGTTTCTCATAAAAAAAAAAAAAATAGAACCGTGATAGACAAAAAATACATTTCTTGCCAGGCTAATTTGCTCAGCTCTAATGCCGAGGTGAAATAAATACACTTGTGCCTGGTGGTGGTGTGTTTAATTTGAGAAGAAACCGTCTTCTGTTTTTCTATATTGTTGGGTTCTTGGAGGATACATTCTGGTCTTAACTGAAACTTGAAGCAGCTTCTTCTGTCACTGAGTCTATGAAACATATTATAAAACAAACATTTGTCAATGCCGAATGTTTGCTTGCTGGCATTGGCATTGGTGGGGTGTGCTTTTGGGTCATCAGGCATAACGGCCACGCCATTTCACCACACCCTACCCTGCAGACACCGACAAGTGTTACGGTGTGCCTTGGGGTCTTTGGCCCTTATGCTCACCCTATTCCATCAGGAAATATGGTGAGATGGGTGCAGTGTAGGAGAATGGGGTGAACTTTGGGGCCGAAGAGTCCAAGGCATACCTCGATGCCTCTCATTGGCTGCAGGGTGTGGAATGGTATGAGCATTACAGGCAAGAATCCCAAGTCACACCCCTGATGCCTGTCATTCTCTACAGGGTTGGGCGTTATGGTTGGAAACCCTAATACCTCAGGTATTTGTTGGTATTTTCACTCCAAATGTTCAACATGGTTTTTTTTAGACCCCACCTCATGAACAGGGGGAATATCAGTTTGTTAGCTGAAAGCTGGTTATGCACAGCGACTACGGCATTTAGCACCACAGGTGCAAAAACATTCTGAACAGGATGTAGAAAATGACAGCTGTACTTTTCATGGGGAGGTGTAAAAAATGGCAATGTTGCAAATCTGCAGTAAAAATATTTAAAAAAAATGGTGAAGTCACGAGCGTACGTAGAAACTGTGCAACGCACACCCGTAATATAATTAGGTTGGGGATTTTTTTACAGCAGATTGTCAACTCAGGCATTTTCATGCCTCCGATCATGAACAGTGTCACTGTGATTTTCTTCATCTGTCCCGAACAATGATTTCCCACAGCGACCATGCATCTCTGCACTGAAAGTGTGAAAACACACTTCGGCCATGTTGTGAAAAATGACAGCTGTACTGTAAATAAGGAAGTGTGGAAAATGCCACTGGTGAAAATCTGACTTAAAATATTACAAAGTCATGAACTTACGAGGGTGCGTGGAAACAGTGCAATGCTCACTCGTAACACAGTCATTTTATGGACTTTTGTCACCAAATTTTCAACATAGCCATTTTAAGACCTCTGCTCATGAACAGTGTAACTGTGATTTTTCTTAATCTGTCCCAAACATTGCTTTCGCACACCAACAGCACCATTGTGCGCTAAATGTGCGAAAACACATTTTGGGCGGCATATGAAAAATGGCAGCTGTACTGTTCATAAGGAAGTGTAATAAAATGGCAATGTTGAAAATCTGGAGGAAAATATTAAATTGCGAAACTTATGAGCATGCATAGAACTGCGCAACGACGTCAGAAACAGTCATTTTTAGGAATTTTTCACCAAATTTTCAACATAGCCATTTTAAGACCTCTGCTCATGAACAGTGTCACTATGATTTTCTTAATGTGTCCCATACATTGATTCTCAAGATACTGATCATGAACAGCGCTACATGGGCGAAAACACATTTTGGGCAAGATGTGAAAAATGACAGCTGTACTGCTCATAAGGAGGTGTGGTAAAATGGCAGTGTTGAAAATCTGGAGTGAAAATATTGAAAATTTGCAAACTTACGAGCATGCGTAGGAACTGCGCAACGCATGCTCGTAAAACATTTTTAGGAATTTTTTCACCAAATTTTCAACATAGCCATTTTAAGACCTCTCCTCATGAACAGTGTCACTGTGATTTTCTTAATTTGTCCCATACATTGATTTCGCACACCGACTGCGCCATTGTGCACTACATGGGCGGAAACACGTTTTGGGTGAGATGTGAAAAATGACAGCTGTACTACTCATAAGAAGGTGTGGTAAAATGGCAATGTTGAAAATCTGGAGTGAAAATATTGAAAATTCGCGAACTTACGAGCGTGCATAGGAACTGCGCAACGCACACTCGTAAAACAGTCATTGTTAGGAATTTTTTCACCAAATTTTCAACATAGCCGTTCTAAGACCTCTGCTCATGAACAGTGTCACAGTGATTTTCTTAATTTGTCCCGTACATTGATTTTGCACACCGGCTGCGCCATTGTGTGCTACATGGGCGGAAACACGTTTTGGGTGAGATGTGAAAAATGACAGCTGTACTGCTCATAAGGAGGTGTAGTAAAATGGCAATGTTGAAAATCTGGAGTGCAAGTATTAAAAATTCGCAAACTAATGAGCGTGCGTAGGAACTGCGTAATACATGCTTGTAAAACAGTCATTTTGGGGAATTTTTTTTAACAACTGTTCAACATAGCCATTTTAAGACTTCTGCTCATGAACAGTGCCACTGTGATTTTTTTATTCTCACCCCAGGAATTCTTTAGCATCTGTTGACAGATGCAGTATGCCAGCTGGGTTTAGCTGCCCCGGAGAGGAGGAGTCAATGCAAATAAGGAAGGCATTGGCCAATCAGAATACAGTTAGAGTGCTGCCTGCAGTCAGCCTGAGGGACCTCAGAACTTTTTCTCCGCTGAACTGGCAAGGGTAATCCCCTCTCTTTGGGGTGAGACTCTCTTGTTTGCTGTGCAGTGGGCTTTGTAACAAGAGGTGTGGAGGTGGTTCTGTTTTTTCCTCTTTGTGGAACAAAAAAAAATCTCTTAAAGTTGATTTTGATTTGTTTAAGCTTTGGCTTAACTATTATTATCTGGGCTTGTAGTCTACCTCCCCCTCCTCAAAACGTGATGAGGAGGGTACCTCAAGTTAACACAAAAGAAATGACAAGTCCCCTTGGGACTTCTATTATTACAAGTCTGGTTCTGTAGTAGTTGTTTCTCTGTCCAAGCCTTTAATTTGAAAATAGGCAGGGTGTTCTCTTTCCTGCACAAAGATAGAGATTAATCTCCTCTGACCCTCCCTCCTGAAGGACTTAGGGAGACATCAGGGGTTGATAAAATTATACCCTCTGCAACTGAATTTCTGAGAGCTTGGCAGTTATTCCAGACTTTATTTTTCTGGGAGTGTTCTCGGCTCCTTCGGGTCCGAGTATTCCTCTCCTTGTTAGTCCTCACGCCCAAGGATGTTATTGTTATGATTATTATTAGTAATTTAGGAGAGGATTTTCCTTCATGAACTCCTCTCGGGGCCCACAAATTCCAGTCGGTCACCCTGAGGTTGATTCAGGTTATGGTATAATGAGGCATATATATATATATATATATATATATATATATATTCAACCGTGGACTCCCTGGACTTTTCCCCTCCAAGATGACACCGATAAAGAGGTGGAGGATGACGACTTCATAGATGTGGTGGCTGCTCTTCTCCAAAGAAGTTGACAACTCTCTGAAGATACCCACAGGTAGGTTCTGGAAACCCCTCCTTCTCTTTCGGGGTTGACAGAAGCATTCAGATGAATTACCAGCTTGGTAAGTGTTCTGCTGTTTTTATCTGTACACTTTAGGATTAAAGAGAGTTAGTGCAAACAGCGTCCCGCTTCTCAGCCTTGTGCCACTGTCTGCTTTCCCTCCAGAGATAGACTATAGATAATCATATACCATGTGTAAGAAATTTTATGCAATGCCTTTAACCTTTGTAGCATACGCTATTATATATTAAGAGTGTTTTGATGTATACTATCCTTGCCATAGTGCGACAGCTGTGGAGCACTATTCACAAGGAGGTTTCCTGGAATACCCAAGTGGCAATTAGTAGCACTATGCTGTCATAGTAAGTCATAATGTTACAGCTTCTAGAGTCTCGGCGTAGGTCTTTTCCCTCAGGCTTGCAGTTTTTCAGTCCAGAGGTCATTTAGTTCGATATCTCTGCCTTGTATCACACTAACGAACATTTGGGACACAGGGCTTCCAACCTCTCCGCAATAGCTACAAGTTGTGATCTCTAGCTGGCTTCTTTGGAGGCGTCTTAGTCACTCGTCCATCTGTCAGACAAGGACAACACTTTGGCCTAGTCAGAGCCACCACTAGTGGGCCCTTTGGCAGGTCCTCTAAACCGCAAAAGTCAGGGCCACCACAATTGAGCCCTCAGCACACAAGTCCTAGCCACATTGTTCAGGGGGTAAGGTCAGGCCCAGATCTGATTTTTCGCCTCCAGCCCGAACCTCCAGGTTTTTCCTTTTTTCCTGTTGCAGGCCCCAGCTCGGGGTTCCATCCAACGGATTTTCTTATCTCAAGACTGGCCTGATAAGTTTTCTCTCTCCTTATATCCCTTGTTTCCTAAGTACCTCTCTAGTTAAGGTATCAGCCACCACGATCCCTGTGGCTCTGGACAACCTTGGTACTTTCTGAGAAAAAAAAAAAATGTTTCAGTTAAACAGCCTTCTGGCTGCTTTCATGTTAACAAGCTACTTCCTTTCTTGCACAGGAGTAGTGTTTTTCTCAGCTCCCAGTATTTTCTTCTCAAGGCCTGGTTCCTGAGAGGCTAGATCTCCTAGAGTCCCTGTATCTAAACAAGGCCTGGAACGTCTATGGGGGGGGGAAAAAGGTTTTAGTATCACGAAAACCTCAGTTTTCCTAGAGGGAGTGGCTTTTCTCCTTGGTACAAGGACAAGAGCCTAGAGTTTTTCAATCCTCTTTCCTCTCATGACTGGATTATTTAGTTCATATCCAGGCATTACTGTCTTGTACGTTGAGCTAGTTGGTCTTTATGACTTGTTTCCTGTAAAAATATAAAGGTTTTTATTTTCCTTCCAACAGTGGGACAGTAGGCCTCTTTTTTGGAAGTACACCTAGCTGTTACTCGGACTCTTTTTCCATCAGGCAAGAGAAATCTGTCATTTCTCAGACCATATCAAAGAATTCCGCAAGGGGCCATTTCACTTCAAGACCCTTCTAGGGACCGGATTTTTTTCCTATGGAACACAAACCTCTGCACGTTCAAGTTCATGGGATGTCCCTTTGAACCTGTGGAAATTCTATCCTGAAGCGAGTAACATCGAAGACAACTTTTCTGCTCATCTTTCCTCTGTCAGACGAGTTTCAGGTTGTTCTCTTAGACCTTATCCTCTCAGTGCCTTTAAGAACAATTTAGTCTTCTGGATGGATAGGAAATCCTCTTCCCACGTGTTCTACCATTTCCACCTTCATCAACCCTTTTTCTCTGCCTGTACTGCTCTCAGGCAAGTTCTGTCTAGGCTATCTCAAGCTGCTTGGATGGGGCATGAATTAGTCCTGCTGGTCTGCGTCAGCAGTCCTAGCAGTTCAGGTACTGTCATTATCATACCTTTCTTTCCTGAGTATTTCCCCATGGGACTGTTTTCCCATATTTCGGGTCTGCTACAGTAAGGCTGACATTCAGCCCTTCTCGTGCTTAGGGCCTACTTCCTGGAGACCAACTGCCTCCTGGGCAGCGTTCAAGACTATATCCTCACCAGAAGTGTGCAGACCACTCATTTGAAATTTGCTTTTCACATTCAATAAGATCTTTCTTAATTGGATGTGTAGTCTGATAGATGCCAGTTTTGGCAGGATGGTACTTCAGAGCCTCTTCTTAAAATAGGTTTCTGTGCCCTCCTCCCAACTACACTGCTTCGAAGTCTGCATCTGTCAATAGATGCTAAAGAATTCTTGGGATGAGAAGAAACAATTACTCACCGAAGTAATATTACTTCTTCCAGGGTATTCTTTAGCATTATTGACACTCCCACCCTTTCTCCGCTGGAAACCTTGTCTAAAGGCTCTGCTAGAGGATTTAGCCAAATTTGACGACTGTCATTCATTTGTGTGATTTAAAAAAAAAATTTTTTTTTCATAATGGTGGGCTAGAATATATAGTGGGTTATTGCTAACAGAT
Source organism: Neoceratodus forsteri (assembly GCA_016271365.2). NCBI lineage: Eukaryota > Metazoa > Chordata > Ceratodontiformes > Ceratodontidae > Neoceratodus > Neoceratodus forsteri. The sequence continues at coordinate 924,886,749 of CM057450.1, read as the reverse complement.
TTTTTTGCCCCTAGCGGGCACAGTTTTTGCTCTTTTTCGCTCCGAAATGCGTTCTGAGGTCCCTCAGGCTGACTGCAGGCAGCACTACTCTAACTGTATCCTTATTGGCCAATGCCTTCCTCATTTGCATTGACTCCTCCTCTCCGGGGCAGCTGAACCCAGCTGGCATACTGCATCTGTCAATAATGCTATAGAATACCCTGTAAGAAGTAATATTACTTTGGTGAGTAATTGTTCAAACAACATGAAGTCTTGCTGTATTCTGACTAATTGCAGTTAGCCCCAGCAATTGAACTGCCCCAGAGATGAAAGGGTTAAAGTCTATGCCAGGCATAGAACGTTCATTTCGAGCTCGGTTTTCAAACCTCTGTCCCAGGTACTCTGAAGCATAACCATCAGATTCTTTACTCTGCCTAACTGAGAAGTCGCTCCGGATATCCTCTCCTACACTTCGGTTCAGTAGCAGTAATTCAGTCGGTTTTTATTAATTGTTTCCTTATTTTTCTGGTCCTCGCATCTCTGTCCCGGTACAGTAAGTGTTGTAGGTAGATAGAATTGTAATTGTCGAATAAATTGTTTTATTTATCTGTTCCGTACCATTTGGTCTGGTCAGGAACCGAGGGGGAAAAAAAAAAGAGAGTGTGTGTTCCGTTGCCGATCGGTTCCTGAAAAAAAGTTTAATTTTGGGGTTTTTTCAACCGACCCGTGACACGGTTGGAACCGATAGGTTTTTATAGTCACCTGGCTTGAACGCTGGTAAGGGTGACTTTTTGTTAAGGCATGTCTGAGAAACCCAAAAAGAAAACCGGACCCACTGGGTTTCAGCACTGCTCTCAGTGTGGGGGAGGCCTTTGCCAAGGCCGACCCCCACCCTGTCTGTGTTTATTGTCTGGGGTTTGACCACCTCAAGGAAGACTGCCAAATTTGTAAATATTTCCATAAATCTGCTGCTGAAAAAACGATTGAGTAGGCTTAAGGAAAGGGAGGCCGAGAAGTCCGCTGACCCGGATGGCCAGCCTGGTTCGGCTTCGGCCGAACCTGAGGGGGTGCTGACTGACATGGGCGATACCCCCTCGGGCAAGAGGAGAGCCGATTCTGCGGAATTGGTTCCTACAAAGAAAAAAACGTAAGTCGGCCGGTTCGGATCCCAGTTCTCATGTTCCGACCACCGATGAAATTGCCAAAGCGATTGCCATAGTGCAGTCACTTCGCCGGGTTCCGACCGAACCGACACCGTCTCGAGGACGGTCAGTTCGGTCGGACTTACAAGCTTCCGATTATGACCCTGAAGCTTTTTATGAGGGCGCATGGGAGGGAGAAGAAGAAGAAGATAAAGATAAAGATTATGAGGACCTGGATGTGCCTATCAAACTGGACATCTCCCCAGACAGGCATTCCAATGTCTCTCCTCCCAGGCTTTCTGAGTCCCCCCTCCCACTACCTGTGTTACAGGAAGGTGGCTGATACTCTTCAGCTCCCTATGGAAGAAGCTGAATAGGATCAGGAGGAGCCTGACTATGTTGAGATGATGTATGTCCCAGAGTCCAAAAGGGTGTCTATCCCTCTGCATAAGTCCCTGGGGAAACAGACCCAAAAGATCTTACAAATGCCAACATCCATACCCCCTGTGGATAAGAAGATGGACAGGAGGTATGCTTTGTCAGGCTCTGGGATGGAATTCCTTACTACTCACGGCAGCCATGTTGGGGTAGTGCAAGCTGCAGCCTGTGACAAGGCTAATATTCCTCTGGCATCTCACCCCCCAGATAAGGATTCCTGGAAAGTGGATGCTATGGCAAAAAAGTAGTACCTGGCATCCTCTTTGGGATTCAGGCAATCCAATTACATAGCATATACAGCCATATACCAGAAGTCTAGGTGGGACATGATTCTGGCTGTGGCTAAGAATGCCCCTCTTCAGCTAGCCAGTGAGCTGGAGCAGGTGGCTGCAGATGGCATCGAAGCTTCCAAGGTCCAGTTCCATGCTGCTGTAGACTCATATGATATCCATTCTCGGGTTATGGCTACATCTGTTTCCATGAGAGTTGCCTGGCTTAGGTGTACCAACTTGTCTCAGGATACCCAGACCAAGGCCATGGATTTTCCTGTCTCTGGAAACTCTCTGGGGAACAAATAGAGGCTTACATGAAAAAGATGGACGAGTACAGGACCACATACAGGAGTGCTGCAGCTAAAGAGAAGCAGACCACTCCTCAAAAGGCAGCAATCTAGGCCTGGCAGGGGCAGGCCTTTTTACCAGGCCTCCTCTTCTTTCAGCAGAGGGGGTTCTTTAGGGGAAGAGGCAGGAGGAGGATGTCAAGGGCTGCATCCTCCTCTCAGTCTAAGCCCCCTGCCAAGCAGACACCCTGATGGGTCAGTCAGGGTCGCCTTCTCAATTCCTGTAGGGGGCCAGCTAGCTCACTTCTTCCAGGCCTGGAAGTCTGTCACTTCAGACAAATGGGTTCTGGAAGTGGTGAGCCAGGGCCTTGCTCTTAGCTTCACCAGGTTCCCAAGGCTGAGGGCGAAGGTCCCCCCCACTTCCTCTTCAGAGGAAGCACAGGCTTTGGAGACAGAGGTCTCATCTCTGCTGCTCCTACAGGCAGTGGAAAAGGTTTCTCTCATTCACAGGGGAAAAGGATTGTACTCCAGGTACTTCTTTACTCTAAAAAAAAGACAGAGGAGTGGTGACCCATCCTAGATCTACAAAATCTGAACAAACACATCTTTAAGCCAGAGTTCAAGATGGTAACTCTGGGACTAATTTTTCCCTCTCTGAGACCAGGAGACTGGCTAGCATCTCTGGATCTCAAAGATGCCTATTTTCATATCCCTATCAGGCAGTCCTACAGAAAGTACCTCAGATTTGAACTGCCCTCAGGCCATTACCAGTTCAGAGCAATGCCCTTCGGTTTGACATCTGCACCAAGGGTATTCACCAAGTGTCTGGCAGTCGTCGTGGCTTTCCTGAGAAAGCAAGGCATCCTGCTGTACCCTTATCTGGACGAATGGCTTATAGTGGGCCAGTCCCCAGACCAAGTCAGGTCGCATCTAAAGGTCACTCAAGATCTTCTGGAATCCTTAGAGTTCATCCTGAATCTAGAAAAGTCAGTTCTGGAGCCTTCCCAGCTCCTCACATTCATAGGCGTGGAGCTGGACACTGTACAGGCCAAGGCCTTTCTTCCTTCCCCAAGGGTCCAATCTCTCATCAGTCTGGCCTCTTCTTTTCGTCCACTTGTGTTTCGGCCAGCCAGACACTTTTTACAGCTGCTGGGCCATATGGCAGCATGCACTGCACTGCAGTAGTGCAGGGTGCAAGATTTCAGATGAGAGATGTTCAGTTTCACCTCAGAGCCTTTTGGTCTCAAAGAAAAGACTCCCTCTTCAGGTTGGTTCCAGTGTCCCTGACTCTAGTTCAAGCCCTCCAGTGGTGGTTGGAGGAGGACAATCTGAGGCAAGGTGTTCCCTTCCTCAGTCAGGTGCCCACAGTAATACTCACCACAGATGCTTCCCTGCTGGGGTGGGGAGCTCATCTGGATCAGCACACAAGTCAGGGAACTTGGTCCCCTCAGGAGTCCCTCCTGCATATAAACCTGCTCGAACTCAGGGCTGTCTTTTCTAGCAGTTCAGACTTTTTCAAAAATGATCCAGGGGAAAGTGGTGCAGATCAGGACAGACCATACCACAACCATGTGGTACATCATCAAGCAGAGGGGCACTCGGTCTTCGGCCCTGTGCACCGAGGCCATGAAGTTATGGTCTCTAGCTAATTCCATGCAAGCTTCCCTGATTGCTGTGCATCTCCCAGGAAAGGACAGTGTACTTGCAGATGCTCTCAGCAGGATTTCTCAGGGTCACCACGAATGGTCCCTGGATCCCGTCATTCTTCGAGTCATTTCAAGAGATGGGGCACTCCAGAGATAGATCTCTTTGCAGCCCTGGACAACCATCAGCTCTCCTTGTTCTGCTGCAGACCCCCTCTTCTGGGGTCTGTTCCTCTGGATGCTCTCCTGTTGGATGGGACCAACAAGTTTCTTTATGCTTTTCCTCCCTTTCCTCTGATATTCAGAGTGTTGGTCAAGATCAGGTCCCAACCTTGCACAGTGATTCTGGTAGCCCCGGATTGGGCCAGGCAACCTTGGTATCCTCTTCTGTTGTCATTGTCAGTGACAATACCTCTGTGCCTTCCCAGATGGTTCAATCTCCTCACCTCCTCTAAGGGGGGGGGATCCTGTATCCCAACCTTCACTCTCTCAGGTTCAAGGCCTGGCTCTTGAAGGGCTAGAGTATGCAGGTCTGAATCTTTCCCAGCCAGCTCTGGATATCCTTAAGACTACTAGAAAGCCTTCCACCAGAAAGACTTATAGCTCCCAATGGAAGAGGTTTGGGTTTTGGTGTGCTCAGAGGCACATTCAAGCAGATGCAGCTGATATTGCCATTGTTCTGGATTATATGGTGCATCTTAATAGTTTGGGCCTTCGGCCTGCCACCCTCAAGGTGCATTTGGCAGCTGTTTCTGCCTTCATTTCAGCAGGGAAAGTCTCTTCCCTAGCCTCTCACCCAGTTTTTAAAAGATTTTTCAAAGGGCTGATTCATATCAACCCTCCTTTCAGGAATCCCACTTCCCTGTGGGACCTGAATATTTGTATTACACAGCTGATGCAGCCTCCATTTGAGCGTCTTTCTTCAGATGAAGTAAAGTACCTGACTTGGAAAGCTGTATTCCTGGTGGCTATCACATCTGCCAGGAGAATCAGTGAATTACAGGCCTTATCAGTGGAACCTGACTTCATTTCATTTCACAGGGATAAGGTGGTCCTTCGCACAAATAGGAAGTTCCTTCCCAAAGTGGTATCAGATTTTCATCTGAACCAATCTATAAATTTGCCTGTATTCTTTACTGACCATTCCTCCTCTGGTGAGAGGAGGTTGCACAGTCTTGATGTTAAAAAGGTTCCCAGTTGTTCCTCACTTATGGAGAGGTGGGTAGGGGTAAACCTGCCACTAAGAGAACCATTGCTCGATGGATTGTTTCTTGTATACAGTTCTGTTATTCAAAATTGGGGAAGGAGCCTCCATCAGGCCTGAGGGCTCATTCCACCAGAGGTACGGCTGCCTCGGTGGCAGCTGCCAGGGATATACGCTTAGTGGAAATCTGTAAAGCAGCCACCTGGAAGACTGTTCACAATACCAAGCATTATTCTCTTGACATTCAGTCAAGAAGTGATCCTAGGTTTGGCACAGCAATACTGCAGAGCCTGTTCCCAAAATAGGTTCTGTAGTTCCCTCCTCCTAGGGGGTACTGCTTGGTAGTCTGCTATTAGTCAGAATACAGCAAGACTTCATGTTGTTTGAAGAAAAAATTACTCATCTTAGTAATGTTGTTTCTTCTAATGGAGTCTTACTGTATTCTGACCTCCCTCCCTGCCTCCCCTCCTAGAACCTAGTTGTTTTGGGATGTGGGTGGGCAGGTGTAGTGCTGCACCCCAGGGGTGTACTGGTTGTGTTCTTGTTTCTATTATTATTATTCTTATCAACCTACTTGAATTCTTTTTGGGGGTCTCGACTTGAGTCTTCATACCCAAATTTTCATATATATGGCCTTTTGGCAAGCTTTTTAAAATAATTTCTGGACTGTTAGTTAGTCTAGTGCTCGAAAGAATCTGACGGTTACTCTTCAGAGTACTTGGGACAGAGGTTTGAAAACCGAGCTCGAGATGATCGTTCTATGCCTGGCATAGACTTTAACCCTTTCATCTTCGGGGCAGTTCAAGTGCTGGGGCTAACTGCAATTAGTCAGAATACAGCAAGACTTCATTAGAAGAAACAACATTACTAAGGTGAGTAATTTTTTTCTTTCATCTGTCCCAAACATTGATTTCGCGCACCGACTGCGCCATTGTGCGCGGAAACACATTTTGGGTGAGATGTGAAGAATGACAGCTGTACTGCTCATAAGGAGGTGTGGTAAAATGGCAATGTTGAAAATCTGGAGTGCAGATATTAAAAATCTGCAAACTTACGAGCGTATGTAGGAACTGCGCAACGCACGCTCGTAAAACAATCATTTTTGGGAATTGTTTCACCAAATTTTCAACATAGCCATGTTAAGACTTCTGCTCATGAACAGTGTCACTGTGATTTTCTTAATGTGTCCCAAACATTGATTACGCCCACCGATTGCACCATAGTGCGCTACATGCGTGGAAACACATTTTGGGCTAGATGTGAAGAATGACAGCTGTACTGCTCATAAGGAGGTGTGGTAAAATTGCAATGTGGAAAATCTGGAGTGCAAATATTAAAATTTGCGAACTTACTGCAAAAGGTGAGAACTGCTAATGCACGGCCATAAAATAAATATTGTTGGGATGCCATCAATTTTGAATATTGGGTTTTAGCCTACCTCATGATCTCGTGACACTGTCGTTGAGACATCGTCCCAAAGGTGGTTTCGCGCAGTGACCGTGAAATCACCTTTTGGGACCGAATAACAAAATGACAGTGCAAGAATTCATGAGGTGGGGTCCCAAAAACCCCATGTTGAAAATTTGGTGAAAAAATTCCCAAAACTGCCTGAGCTATGCATCAAAGTTGAAAAAAAACTCTTATTTATTCCATTATACAGCTTACCGGCATTTCCTCAGTTCGTGGTCGGCTTTGAAGAGTGCAGACGTGTTCCCGGTCCACTGAAGAACATCGTGCCAGACTCCGGAGGTAGCTATGGGGTGAGAGGGGTGTGAGGAGGCATAGTGCGAGAGGGTGGGCGCGGGTGGGGGAGGAGGTCAAGACAGTCGGCGAGGAACTTTTCTTTTTAGTTTTTTTCCCTTTTAGGAAGGCGGCGGGGCGTTGCCATGCTAGGGTGGGCTCCCAGCGTGGCAGCTGAAATTTTTTGGGGCATCGGAGCCGACGGGGATTGGGTGCCCTCATATTATAGAACAGGTTTGCCACACTGGGGTGGCTCTCAGCATGGCACCTGTAAGTGTGTTGAGGGGGCCAGCAGATGGAAGTTTGCCATGCTGGGGTGGGCTCCCAGTGTGGCACCTTGAAGGCTGTGGGGGAGCTGACGGGGATTGGGCACCCCGCCGGACATACTGTGTGTGTGGGGGGGGGGGAGCGTGTGAGCACGCTGGGGTGGGCTCCCAGCATGTTACATGTTTGTGGGGGAGAGGAGCTGTCTATGACAACTCTTTCAGTGCATTGCTGACGTGTAGGCACTTTGCATATTGCCGACGCAGTATGCAAATTGCCTACACGCTGCAGTGCTTTCCTTTGGAACTGTATGCCGCTGCATTTGCAAACGCTGTCATGGACAGCTCTTACATTCATTGGCGCGGTGGGGCCGCATCTGCAAAAGGCAGCAGGGCATTGGAAGTAGGGAGGCACAACTACGAATTCTCGTATGATGGCACTATGTTTCTTGCACATGTGTGCAAGCAAACATAAAAATAAACCTGTATGACAGGCTAATTTGTCTTGCCTCTGCTCATGCTGTTTTTCTATGACTTAAACCTTGTTCTAGGAGTCGTAGGGTCCAAGAGGCGCCCTGGGGCGAAATGGAGTCAGGACAGAGGTCCTCCCTGTCTTGTCCCCATACCCTAGGGCTCCGATGTTAGCGGGCAGGTGCCGAGGTCTTCACCAACTCATCCTAGTTGGGCAGTGTTGTGCAATGCCAGTTCTGTTAATGCAGGCCCTGTTTTGGCTTCTGCAGTTCCGGCCGGGTTCTCGGTGATACACCGCCCAAGGCTGGATCGTAGGGGCGGGGGTGTGGCCATTATATTTAAATCTCAGCTGGGCCTTATGGATGTGCCATTGGGAAGTACCAGATCCTTTGAGTATATCCTGGGTGAGGGTGTAGGCTGCAGGATACTCTTCATCTACCATCCACCAGGGGATGGTGGAGCATTCCTGCAGGAGATAGCGGATTTCATCGTCGACATAGTGTTGAGGTCCCCCAGATGGATAGTTCTGGGGGACTTCAGTGCCTGGGTTGACGATGAACTCTCGTATTTTGGTCAAAATCTCCTCCAGCTGACGATAATACTGGGCTTTACACAGGTAGTTACCTCCTCAACCCATATAGGGGGTCACTCGTTGGATCTGATCTTTCTGTTGCGTATGGATATAGTTGATCTGGGGGTGGAACCAGTCAGCTGCTCTGACCATCACACTATAAGGTTCAGCTTCAGGGTACCCCCTAATAGGTCTGCCCCCACGGAGATGGTCCAGTACCGCCCTTTAAGGGGAGTTACCCCAATGACCTGTCGACGGCAATGGACCTATTGGGTTTGTCGGGTGAATGCATGAGTCCAGGTGATCTTGTATTAGCCTATAACAAGGCTGTGGGAGATGCCCTGGACAAGATTGCTCCTGTTCGTGTTCGGCCCCTCACCTTTCGCCCAAGGAACCCTTGGTTTGATGGTTCCTTGAAGGAGTTGAGCCGAGTTGGTTGAAGGATGGAGAGAGCTTGGCGAAAGTCTGGCCTTGATGCTGACAGGCTTAAGCTGATGGCACATTATGATAGCTATCAGCTAGAAATCACCCGTAAGAAGGCAGAATTCCTGTCCAGGGAGATTTCTGCTGGGCAGAATCGACCAGCTCAGCTTTTCCGGACCGTTGACAGATTGTGCAATCCAATCTGTCTTCAGCCCAGAGAAGCTTTTTTTTTAGCTGAAATGCAAGGAGTTTGCTAGATAAGGTTGCCAGCATCAGGTTTAGCATCAGCATAGCCTCTCCAGTGAGGAATTGTGGCGATCTGTGGGATGTGGCATGCACTTGGTCTTCCTGGTCAGATTTCTGCCTGCCAGAATTCACAGACATTATGAAGATCATCCAGACAATGCGCCCAACCAGTTGTAGTTTGGATCTGGGCCTGACACCCCTTTTATTGGGATGTGTTGATGTTATCTGCCCGATCCTTGTTGAATTTGTCTGGAGGTCCTTGGAGACAGGGGTCTTACCAGAACCCCTAATGGAGGCGGTCGTTCGACCACTCCTTAAGAAATCCTCCTTGGACCTGGACTGTCCAGCTAACTACCAACCTATCTCTAACCTGCCATTTGTTGGTAAGGTTATTGAAACGGTGGTTGCGTTGCAATTGGATGATCATCTTACAACTCACAATGTGTATGATACTCTCCAGTCCGGGTTTAGGAAGAAGCATAGCAAAGAGACTGCACTTGTCCGAGTATTGAATGATCTCCTGATGGCTAGAGATTGAAAAGCATGTACCATTCTGGTCCTTCTTGATCTATCTGCAGCATTTGACACTGTAGACCATGGTGTGCTGTTGGAGCGCCTGCAGCAGCTTTGTGGTCTGTCTGGTACAGTCCTCAAATGGTTCTACTCTTTCCTCGAGGACAGGTCTCAGAGAGTTACCACCGGATTTTATTCCTCTGGTACCTATTCCCTGTCCTGCAGGGTGCCACAGGGCTCCATTTTGGCACCCAAGTTTTTTGCAGTGTATATGCTGCCATTGGCAGATATCATCAGGCGATACAGTTTGAGTTTTCACTGCTATGCAGATGATACTCAACTGTGTATGTCTTTTCTGCCTGGACAAGATGTTGCACTCTCTGCGCTAAACAACTGCCTTACCGAGATCAGAACCTGGATGAGTACTAGTTGGCTGAGACTGAATCCGGATAAGACTGAAGTACTGGTTGTGGACCCTGGTCATCCGGGGGTGGGTATGGGAGCTGGTCAGGCATCAGGTCTTTTGATCGAAGGCATACATCTCACTACCTCAGATCGAGTGCATAACCTTGGCGATATTTTTGACGACGGCCTGGCACTAAGACCTTAGGTGTCAGCTGTCATCAAATCCTCTTTTTATCATCTGAGGATATCGATATCGTCCGGGTGAAACACTTGGTTCCTCTGGATGATCTTCCAACATTGGTCCATGCCTTTGTCACTACCCGCCTTGATTACTGCAATTCTCTCTCTACCTAGGGCTTCCAGGGGTTGATATCTGCCGCTTGCAGCTAGTGCAGAATGCGTCAGCCAGGCTTTTGACTGGGACTTCTAGGTCCAGTCATATTATCCCTGTGCTCCGCGAACTGCACTGGCTGCCTATTCAGTGACGGATCACCTTTAAGGTTGGTTTGCTAACCTTTAAAGCCCTACATGATCAGGGACCCGGTTACCTGCAAGACCTCTTGATACCCTACTGCCCCTCCTGTCCTCTCCGATCCGCCAATGAGGGATTGCTAGAGACTCCCAGGGTACGATTAAAAACATCAGGTGCCCGTGCTTTTGCCTTTTCGGCTCCAACCCTGTGGAATTCTCTACCTCGACGGTTAAGAGAATGCCTGACTGTCGACAGATTTAAGATCGAGTTAAAAACCTATTTATTTAATTTGGCCTTCCCTAATGACTAATATATTTTACTTTTTTGTTGTATAGTTGTATTTGTACTTGGTTTTATGTGCAGTGTCTTGGTTTTTGAAAGGCGCTATAAAAATAAAGTTTGATTTGATTCTGGACATAACTAATATTGAGAAGCAACATCTTAACAGTTTCTGAGAAAAATATATAAAAAAAAAAAACCTATACTTTTATGGAGGGAGACATTATAGTAGGACCTGCTCAGAAGAAGCTAATTGTAAGTCTTAAACTACTGTAACTGGGAATCACTGGCTGAAGTAGCAGATTGAGATATTAAATTATAAAAAAAAACCTTTGACCCAGGTGACAGAAAAAAGGACATTTCCTGATAAGCTAATTTGACTTGCTTCTGTTTTTCTGTGACATAAACCTTTGCTCTGGACATAAAATTGAGGAGCAAAAAAAAAAAAAAAAAAAAACTATACATAGAGATTGACCCCCCACCCCACTGTAACAGTAAAAAAAAATACTTATTTCCTGACCGGCTCTTTTTCTCCTGCTGTGGTGAAATAATTAAACACAATAGGTCAAGCGTGTGGTGGTGTGTATTTGGGAATAAAAAGGCCTTCTGCTGGTGATTACTTTTTAGAGGGAGACATTAGTTAGGACTTAATTAAACCTGCTCAGAAAAAGCTAATTGTGCTTCTTAGCAGTCAGAGTCTAGTCTTAAACTGCTGTAACTGGGAATCACTGGCTGAAGTAGCAGATATAGCTAAAACTTAGCTAGCTAACTGAAGTCTGTATGTTTTCGATCTACTGAAGGAAAACGCTTGTTCAAATCTCCTCAACTAACAGTCTACAACAAGCCTGGGCTGGGGGGACTTAAACATAAGTTACTTGCTTTGAATAACTGTAAATAAATCAAAACCGCTGGGCAGAGGCTGACTGCACTTCAGCACCTAACAGGGAGGGAAGTAACTGAAATCATAAGTCTGGTGGTGCATAAACTTAATGACAGATAGACAGTCCAGAGCTGCTATTTGCTTAGCATTTTTACAGCAGCCAGCTGTTACAGGATAGGGCAAGGCCATAAAATATATTGGCTGAGTCATTGTTGGAGTTGTAGAGTGGAATAGTTCAGTGTCATCATACAAAACTGAACAGTGACCAGCTGAGCTGTGTCTGTCTTAATATTAAATCCTTTAATTTGTAAGTTTGTGAGCGCCTGGTCATAGTACAAGTGATACCCACAGCAGACTCATTTTTTCTGCCTTTGGCACGTCTCGTCATATTACGATCTACTTAACACAAGTTTGTAACTACCAAAACACAAGAAAGAACAGCACTTGCAAGTCAAAAACAAATACAGAAGGCCAAATTAGCAGTGATACAAACAGCCAGAGCCTGCGGCTGCAACCCAGCGCTTCGAGTCCAAGGCGTGACTCTTCGTCAGGGGGTATGTCCTGAATGCTGGCCAGTGACATTTATTTAAAAAGATTTTAAAGTGACAATACATAATAATGCATTTTATCCTAATTTATAAATCAGTAAAAATCATTCATACACTAAACAGTGTAGGCACAATCTTATCGCAACATCCCTAACCATTAGACAGATATATCTATGCATTTAAATGATATAAATATTAATTTTTATTAATTCCATCATTTGATAAGAATTTTACGTATCTAAATAGAAAACAGCAGCATAAGACTCATTTTTTCTGCCTTTGGTGCTTCTAGTCATATTACGATTGACTTAACACAACAAGTTTGTAAGTACAACTGATCAGCACCTGATCGTACTACTAAGTTGCCATCAAATTGCTACCAAATAAACAGTCGTTATGGCCTGCAAGAAGAGAAAGACTAATATTCTTCCTGGCCAAAGCCTACCATGGACCAAAAAAGACAAAGCAACCGGTTTGGCTGCAGCAACTTCAGAGCAGTGCACTAGTAGTGAAGAAGCCATAGCTTCTACAAGCTCAGAGCTACAACACGTGACTAGCATGTCCTCTAATGATGTGCACACATCAAGCGAGCCATCCTCCACCATACCAGATGATGAAGACAGACAAGGAAAGTCTGTGATAAAAAGGAATTTTCGTACACAGTGAGTACGGGACTACAGTTGGCTGCAGTATGATGCCACTGAAAACAAAATGACTTGTAGTCTGTGTACTAAACGTGGGAAAAATAATTCTTTTACTGGGAAGGGGACTGACAATTTTCGAACCAGTACTCTGCAGAGGCATGCAGACTCGGGTGACCACAAGACTGTAGTGGTAGCAGAGGATATGAAAAATGGCTTTGCACTTGCAGTGCAAAAAGCAGTCAATGAAAAGGAAAGTGCCATACTTGTTCATCTAAAGACAGTTTACTGGCTGTGCAAAGAAAATCTTCCAGTGCACAAATATGAATCTCTCATGTCCTTCCTGTCAGGTCTTCAGTGCCCAAATGTTGATAAATCCACACTGGAAGGTGGACTCAAAACCCCGTACAGTTCAGAAACCATGGCAAATGACATGCTGGAATCTCTTGCCTCTGTTATCAGGGAAAAAATAGATATCAAAATACAGGTCTCCCCCTATATAAGCATCCTTGCCAATGAGACTACCGATATAAGTACACAAATAAAACTAACCATTTACATACATGTAGTTGACCCAGAAACATTTGAGCCCAGCACTCATTATGTTTCTAATATTCATATAACTTCTGGGACTGGGAAAAACATTGCTGAGGCTTTGCAAAATTTTCTAACTGAGCATAATGTTCCAGTGTCTAAGGTGATGGCATTAGGTAGTGACGGTGCAAAAGTGATGACAGGAACAGGTGAGGGGGTAACATGGCATCTACTAAGGCAGAATCCAATGCTCTTGAATAACCACTGCATAGCCCATCGACTTGCTCTAGTCAGTTCTCAAGCTGCAGACTCAGTGCCTTATTTACGTCAGTACCAGGAGGTGTTGACAGGATTATTTTATTATTTTAAAGCATCCTCAAATCGCTGTGACAAATTACAACAGATTCAGGAGATACTTAATGAGCCATCACTTAGGGTGAAAGAAGTTCATGATGTGCGCTGGCTTGCAGTTTTTAGTGCAGTGCAGACAGTGTATGGAACCCTCGACTCCCTCATGACATACATGTCGAGCAACACTGATGCCAAGGCCACTGGCTATGCCAAGAAACTGTCTCAGGCTGATTTTGTGGCAACCACATATATGTTGATGGACGTGCTGCCAGTAATCACCGAACTGTGCTTGGTTTTCCAGAAAAAAGATCTCGACATTGCAGTTGTGCAAGTTTCGGTAAAGCGTGCACGACTGTCTTATAAAAAATTGGGAAAACCACTTGAGGGCAGGACAGCAGACCCACTTGGAGAAGCTAGGGGATGACTTAAAAACAGGAGATGATGGAAATCAAATATTTAAAGGGATTCACATCGTGCAGGGGAAATCTAACATTACAACAATCAAAAGAAATGTTATTGAAAAGCTAATTGAAAGTCTAAAAATCAGGTTCCCAGAAAATGACAGCAATATCATGTTTGCCTTTGGGGTATTCGCAGTGAGGCCACTGTCATTTATCTCACCTAGTGATGTGTCTGAGTGGGGCAACAATGAACTAGAGTTACTTCTGCAGCAGTATGGCCAGGAAAAAGAACACAACTTTCAGGGGGACTCCACTAAAGTGCCACCAATTGTAGACCCTGACCAAGTTATGGAGGAGTGAGACAAACTAAAAACTCTAGTTTTGCAGGAGGGGTACCCAAGAGATAAAATGTCAGTTTTATGGGGTCTCATCAACAAGTACCATAGTGAAACCTTCCCCAATTTAATCAAGCTGGCATGCCTTGCTCTCATAGCACCTATCCACACTGTAGATTGCAAAAGGGGATTTAGTTCACAAAATCTCATCACAACTAGTCTGCGAAACAGGCTGTCTGCCACTAGACTAGATGACCTGATCTTAATCCACTGTGAGGGACCTCCAGTAAAAGATTTCGATTTTGTGTCGGCACTGCATAACTGGCGAAACAAAAAGGGAAGGTTGTTCACCAGTTAAAACTTCAGATTTGTGTCACCCCATCAGTTTAATATTATTTACCCACCACTCAGTCACTCGCAGCCTCCTTTACTAAAAAAAAAAAAAAAACCTTTATTGATTTCTTGTAACACAATGAATAACACTACTAATTGACTGAGACACAATGAGTCAAAACAATTTTTATAACTTTATTTTTCTTTAACTAGATCTGCACTGTGTGCAAACAAACACATTTCTATATGGCAAATAATGATTGGCCATTTCTGTCTTCCTGTCCTGAATTCTTCCTGCAGCTGCTGCAAACCTTCTTGTTCTATCCTTTCTTTCTTTTCTGCTTTCTGTAGCTGATGACCCTACATATAATGAAAACGGAGTAAATATATGGTTTGAATCACGAAGAATGTACAAAAAACAGAATTTGTCCCCAACATTTTCTAGTCTGTCCCGTTTTCCTCAGTTTGTCCCCTATTTTTCAGCACCCTTGGGACATTGTCCTGCTTAAAAAGATTTGCAGAATGAACCCTGTCTTTCTGTTCTTGAGTGTCTTATACTGTATTATTTTTTTTACAGCTTAGCACATCATTTTATTTCAATACAACATAATCAGTATATTCAAACATGTGTAAAAAAAGAATGTTTACAATGCACTAGTCCCTTTAATTTAATGCAAGGGGAGGCATTATGCTGTACTCCACCTATCTGCAGGAAGGAGGAGTCTTCAGTACAGCATAAAACTCACTTGCAGGCTGCCGCTCACTCCCTAAAGGGATCCCATGGAGAGACATACTGCAGCGCAGCATTTCCTGTGCTTCGCATGAAGGACTACAAAAATATCCAAAGAGAGCAGTATAGGTAAGCAGTTCGAGTCTTACCTAACTGCATAAACGAGCATGCACTGTATTCAAGAACTGTCACACAACCCGAAGCACAAGGAGTTTTTCTTTTACTGAAGGTGACTCAGTGCTTCGGATTGCCAAAAACGTAGATGGTTTTTCCGTCACATGAAAAAGGCAGCGGCTTTACCCAAGTGATTTTAAAACATTCCACAGCTAACAGCGGTTTTACTTAAGAGTTTTTTAAAGCTCTCCACAGCATATTAGCACTGTACTGCACCAACTGAGTGTGTACCAGTGTAATACCCTTGTTGAGCAAGACAAATGGACATGGGGTGGGGATTTCTAAAGCTGAATTATTATACGTCTTATGTTTTTATGATGTCGGGCTCCAGAAATGGTACTGGCATTGAAAGATAAGAAAAAGTCCCTACTCTAATGAGCAGCCAACACGTAATAGCAGGGAATATAGAAAATAGAAGGCTAAAGGGCTAGAGCCTTACTGCTGTTGAGCAACAGACTTTAAAGAATAAGTACAAGGAAACAGAAAAAGCAGCCAGACACTTGAGTCACGATATATAAAATTGGCTTTACAAACAGAAAAGGGGGGCTTCACCATCGCATCTCAGCCTCAGAAATCATTGCACAAAATGCCGGTCCTGCTCATATTCAGTCAGCCCCAATCCCACAGGCATCGACTATTCCAAAAAAGCACAAATCGGGTTACAAACACATGCATGCAGCTGAAGACGATGCTGAGTGAAAAAAACTTATCGAGTGTATCCTTAGATGGAGCGCTCACTTTTCACACTATGCACCCATCCCCTGCAACTGTTCCCCATACGGGTATTTCAACAGCTGAACTTCAGTCTGGCACAGAAATTAACAAAGATCCACCACTTGACTCAGGGGCCACTGCAACGCAGAACTCAGAGGCTTCAGATCACTCAGAAGCAGACCCTTCCACATCTGCTCCTGATCCTGCACCTTTTAGAATGTCTGACTTATTTGCTAAAGTTGGCGAACCAGCACAAAGGGCAGGGGTTGAAATAGTGTCCGACAGGGTACATTTCCACTGGAAATGTGGATAGTTCGCCATACATTTCCTGACCAAATTGTACATTTCCACATTAAAATTTATAGAAAATTTAAATAATTTAACAGCGAAAACAGAGTTGTCCGGGGAACATAAGTTATGCCTCCCCTTCACTGTCTCCCTTAGAAGAACTGCCTGATAAGTTGCATTCCATGTGTTTTTGTAACACTTTGTCTTTTCTTTTGTACTTTGCAGTCTCTGGTCTCCTTTCCTTCTCCAGTGCCCACAGGGATAATGCACCAGTTGCATCAGACTCCTTGATTTGTATTGGACTTAGTTTGACATTCATTAAATGCCCTAGCATCTCTGGAGTCAAACATGATCTCCAGGCAGTTTTAATGCGTTTCATGACTGAAAATCCAGACTCAACAATGCTCGAACTGGAACTTAAAACTAACATAATGCTCAGCAGAGCTATGATGTTGGGCAGGTCATCCTGTTTTCTAAACAACTTTTTAAGTAGTGCATGAGGATTGTTAGCCAGTACTGGTTCAAGAGCAAGCAGTCGGAGTGCAGATTTTATTAGCAGACATAATTCCCCAAAACATAATGTTGGGCTAAGGCCTTGGCCTTCAAGTGCCTTAGAAAAGTGTTCTGCTAGGAATGTCGCATCTTTTCTGCCATATGCAACATCATCATTGCTGTCAGGATGCACTGCTGACCAGTTGTTTGGATTGAAAATTTGACACGTTTGTACAACATTAAGCTGTTCATCACAGTCTTCCCCTGGTGATGGTCCCGGACTTGTCATGTTACTGAAATGCTGTTTCATGGACTTCACAACATCACCTCTGAAGTGGATCACCTCTTTTGTAACAGTATGTATAGTGCCAGTGAACTGTTGCCCCCGTTCCAACACAAGTACCTCATCTTTGAATTCCATTCTGACAGCAGAAATGTTGTTGACAGCAAGGAAGCACTCAAAGGCCTACTGTATGTCATAATGTTCTAATGAAAGGACAGCAGCCTCAACTCTTTCTGCAATTTGGAAAATTAGCAGCTTTTCTTGTTGAAATGCCAAAGATACAGACAATCATCTGTAAAAGTTTGTGAATTAGATGTATTCCAATGAGGTATTTAAGTGAGACGAGACTTTTTCTCAGCTTTACAGCTTCCATTAGGGTGTCCACATGGTCACTAGTACTGACCTGACCATCACTAACCTGTGTCACATGCACAACAATGTTTTTCCATATTTTAATGAGCACATTTAATGCTCGAACTCTGTGGGCTAGCCATCTGGTTCCCAACACATTCACAGGCACAAGGTACTGCAGACCCAGAACAGAAGATGTTTGTTTTAAACCATTACGCATCACTGCTGATGAATGGTAGCACCGGAAAAACAGTTGTAATAGGTCATCAATTTGCTGTACTAAACAGCAAGGCTTGGCTGCATCTCGCAATGCCAGTACAAAGCGATGGACTGAGCAGTGGACTGAGACAGCGTGAGGAACCTGATCCTGAACTTTATTGACAACCCCATTATTAAGTCCAAAATTTACTGCTGCACCATCAGCGCAGAATCCTACCATGCAGGAGTAATCCTCGACTTTTGCGTTTTATGTTATGCTGTTTATAACTGCATGGAAAATATTATGAGAAGTAGGCCTGCCTATGTCTGTGATGGTGAGAAATTTTGTCACAGGTTCACCATCCTTCATATAGAGTATATAAATTAGCTCTTCCTCTATTACACCTGAGTCGGTACTACCATCACACAACACTGAAAAATATTTGGACTGCCTGACCTCCTCTGTAAAGTGTGCATTAATATCCTTACTGATGAATTTAAAAAAACTGGCACAGGCCTTGTCACTGGTGTACCTCAACCCAATATTTTCCTGTCTCCCTATCTGTGACAGTAGTTCCATGTCTTGTACGAAACTTGTGAATCGTTGCCCGGCTGTAGCAACCTTAAAAGCAGTCAGGAACCTATGGGTCATGATTTCTGTTGTCTCTATCCATTGACAGCAACCCGCTGACAATTGGACTTTTGCTAGGGTGACGTTGAGCAGCAATATGGCTGCTTGACTCGAGATGAATGTGACTAGTTTCATGTGTTTTTATTGTGCCCAGCATCATGGTTTTGCAGCCAACCACAAATGAACCTTTGTCATTTGGAAATATTTTTCTGCAGTACTCGCTGTACCTCTCCATTCGGTCAAGGAAGGTCACAAGCTGTAAAAGTTGGTCAAGATACTTCTGCCCCCCTCCCAGTTAATACGGGTGTCCCCCAAGGCTCGGTCCTCGGCCCCATCCTGTTCTCCATATTCCTAAACGACCTGCCCTCGGTATGTAAACAGTAACACGCATCCTTACATATGTACCCAGACGACACGGCCCTTTATGTATCAGGTCCCTCCCACTCTGAGGTGGCCCCCAGACTACAGGAAGATTTCACTGCTGTCCAGAAATGGCTTCATTCTAACCAGCTCTTCCTAAACCCCCCAAAAAACATCTCCATTACCTTCGGTACCAGGCAGCGACTCGCACGCCTCCCTACCACTGCCCTCTTTCCACACCTTAGATGGTATACTATTGGAGGCCCTCTCCTTCTTCTGGTACCTTGGGATCTGGCTCAACCAGCACCTTGACTTCTCGGGGCACATTGACTCAATCCACAAGAAACTGTACCCCAAGCTTGGTGCCTTATAGCATAACGGGGACTGTATCCCTCTGGAAACCTGCAAAGCTATTCTACAGAGAATGATCCTCCCGATACTGGACTGCGGTGACGTAGTATACACAGCCGCCCCCAATTCCAGTCTTGCCAAACTTAACCCCCTCTTCCACTCCTTTTGCCGTTTCCCCTTAGACTGCCCCCCCCCCCCATGCACCACTGTGAACTCTACAAGTCCTTTAACCTACCGTCTCTACAGGACCGGAGACTACTCCACGGTGCAAGACTTACTGCTAAATTCTGGTCCCAGACCCCCCCCCCAACCACCACCTTGGGTCCACACTCCAAGGTCAGCCATCCACAGTGTACTCCCTCAGAAACACTGACTCCCGGCTTCTCTATGTCCCATGTATGGCCACTGCCAAAGGGCAGGCTGCTTTTACGTATCATATGCCTAAACTCTGGAACTCCCTACCAGTGGCCATCAGGCTCATAGACAACTCACAGCAGCGCAACCTGTTACTCAAAGTGCACTTCCTGCTCAACTGCTCCTGCCGACAGTCCCCTCGAGACCCCTAATGCTCCACATCTAGCTTCTGCCCCCCTAACTGCCCCCCCAGGCCTTAGTGCATTTCCTTGGTTCGCGTAGGCCCACCTCACCACGCTGCTACTGATTTTTCCCCCTGTAGTAATAAGGGAGCGACACTATATGTGTTAAGTAGGCTCCCTTATGGCGCAGTTGAGTTGCTGACTTGTGTAGTTAGACCTGCTTGTTAGCTAGTCTCCCCTTGTACTCTATTATATTAGCTCGTTTCCTCATACATGTTTATTATTGATCAAGATGTAACCTATTTTATGCTTTGTTGGTACTATGTACTATCTGCTTTATATGTTTTCATCCTTTCCCTCCTCCCCCAGGGCGCATCTGGAATAGAGCAGTACTCTGCTCAGTATGCTTTCCTGGTGAAGCTCTTATATAAATAAATAAATAAATAAATAATTTACTAAAAGCCATTCTCTATCTTTTTTCCATGACTCTTGAAAGTGTCTGGTTCTTTGTTTTTCATACTCTTTTTCTTTTTCACCCGAGGACTGGAGGAGGGCAGATGTGATTCCCCTTCACAAAAGTGGGAGCAAGGCAGAAGCAGGAAACTACAGACCTGTTAGTTTAACCTCAGTGATAGGGAAAATGATGGAATCACTTCTGAAGGAAAGAATTGTCGAGTATCTAGAGGCCAGAGGGGCACAGGACCCTAGGCAGCATGGATTCACAGCGGGAAGGTCATGCCAGACAAATCTGATAGATTTCTTTGACTGGGTGACCAAAGTAGTAGATCAGGGAGGGGCTGTGGACATGGCCTACCTAGACTTTAGCAAGGCATTTGACACAGTCCCACACAAAGATTAATATACAAGTTAGCCAGCCTGGGAGTGGGTCCCAAGATGACAGCCTGGGTAAAGAATTGGCTGGAGAATAGGACACAGAGTAATAGTAAATGGAGTCCACTCAGAAGAAAGGAGGGTTACTAGTGGGGTACCGCAGGGTTCAGTATTAGGACCAGTCCTCTTCAATGTCTTTATAAGGGACATTGCGGAAGGACTGGAAGGAAAAGTATGTCTCTTTGCAGATGACACTAAGATCTGCAACAGGGTTGATGCACAGGGTGGGGTGGAAAGGATGAGAAGGGACTTGGCAAGGTTAGAGGAATGGTCAAATGTATGGCAGCTTAGATTCAATGCTAAGAAGTGCAAGGTAATGCACCTGGGAAACAAAAACCCAGGGGAAGAGTACACAATGGGGGGTGAGATACTAACAACAACAAAAATGGAAAGGGACCTGGGGGTAGTCATATCAGATGACCTAAAGGTGGGCAAGCAATGTGAGAGGGCAGCAAGGAGGGCTGGGGGGTTACTGGGATGCATAGGGAGAGGCATCACCAGTAGAAAACAGGAAGTTATTATCCCTCTGTACAGACAGCTGGTGAGACCCCATCTGGAGTACTGTGTGCAGTTCTGGAGACCCGATCTCCACAAAGACATAGACAGGATGGAAGCTGTCCAGAGGAGGGCAACTAAAATGGTGCAGGGTCTGCACCGGAAGACATATGAAGAGAGACTTAAGGAGCTTAATATGTATAGCCTCGAGGAAAGGAGGGAGAGGGGGGACATGATAGAAACTTTCAAGTACCTCAAGGGAATCAACAAAGTCCAAGAGGGTAGCATCTTTCAAAAAAAGAGGTGTGCAAGAACAAGAGGGCACAATTTGAAGATAGAGGGGGCGGCTCAGAGGTAATTTAAGGAAGTATTTTTTCACAGAGAGGGTTGTGGATGCATGGAACGGCCTTCCAGAGGAGGTTGTGGAGTCAAAATCAGTGGTGGAATTCAAGCATGCATGGGACGGTCATAAGGCAATTCTAGGGTGTGGGGGTAAGAAGAAGTAGGCTGCTGGTTAACTAGGATCTGCAGCTTATCCAGTAGGTAGGGAAATGGGCAGACTGGGTGGGCCAAGCGGTCCTTATCTGCCGTCAAATTCTATGTTTCTATGTTTTTGTGACATTTGTCCTTGGTTTGGGTGCCCAAGCATTATTTTTTGGGTGGGTGGGGGGTTTTCCACTGTGCTTGCCTCCACAAAAGGCATGGAACTACTGTCAGGGATGCTTTCAGGTTTGGTGGAGGAAGATGGACCTGGCTGTGGTAATTATTCCACAGTATTTTTCTTTGTAAAACCAAATCTAAGAAGATATATGCTTTGATACGCTAAACACTTGGCTTGTTAATAAAGATTATTCTTAAACTGACTTGAGTGAGTCTCTGTCACTTTCTTTTAGTGAATCACAAATAGGTCAGTCGGAGAACAATCACCTCTCACAGTGACCCGTTTACTACAATGAGGTAGCACAGAATAACAATTTTTTTTTTTAATCCAGACAGTAGCTCCAACAGAGGACTTTTCCAAATGATTCCTTTAGTGTAGGGCAGGGAGCAGCTTGGGTTACAGGAATTATAGATTTATTTTTTCCAAGAACAGAGAATGCATCGAGATAGATTTCCACACAACTAGGATCCCCTAGTGTAGAGCAAGGAGCAGCTTAGAATGCAGGAATTATAGATTGATTTTTTTTAAACACACAGTAAGGTGCTTAGAGTTAGAATTTTCCATGCAACTAGGATCCCCCAGTGTAGGGCAAGGAGCAGTTTAGAATGCAGAAGTTATAGATTTATTTTTTTAAAGCACACAGTAAGCTCCAAGTTAGAATTTTCCACTCAACTAGGATCCCCTAGTGTAGGGCAGGGAGCAGTTTAGAATGCAGGAATTATAGATTTGTTGTTTTTTTTAACGCACAGAAAGCTCCAAGCTAGACTTTTCCACAACTAGGATCCCCTAGTGTAGGGCAGGGAGCAGTTTAGAACGCAGGAATTATAGATTTATTTTTTTAAAAACACACAGTAAGCGACGAGCTAGATTTTTCCACAACTAGGATCCCCTAGTGTAGGGCAGGGAGCAGTTTAGAATGCAGGAATTATCTTTTTATTTTTTAATTTTTCATACACACAGTAGCTCCAACAGACTACTGTCCCCCCACAACAAGGATCCCCTACTGTAGGGGACGGAGCAGATTAGAATGCAGGAATTATCTTTTTATTTTTTTTAATACACACAGTAGCTCCAACAGAGCATTCCACCCAAGGATCCCCTTACTGTAGGGCACAACAGCAGATTAGAATGCAGGAATTATCTTTTTTTTTTTGACCCACTGTATGTCAGGACCGAGTCAGTTTAATCACAGGGGCTTCTACTTCTAAGGCAATTGAGCTAAAACAGTGCAGCTCACACATAAAAATCCCCACAAGTCAGGACTTTCCCCCTTATGGCAATCGTGAATGTTTGTCAGTACTTAGTAGGTTTTTTCTTTTTAATTCACCCTAAATTCCTCTACATTTCCCCTTTACTGTAGGTTAATGAGTTGAGCTGAGCCAGTAAAGAGATTGTATGATACTCCAGCTTAGGCCCTGTCCAGACTAGTGCTTTGGTAACGTTACTGGTGTCCTGTAACGTTACCGCTTGCTCTAAAAACGGTTGCGTCCAGACCTGTAACGTCTTAAAAGCCGCTCTGTAAACTGCTTTAAAACCACCAAAGAGCAGGTCTTTAGCACGGTCGCTGAAATGTTACCTGATTTTTCTTCATTCGGATGAGTAGTGCGGATGGGTGAATGAAGTGTTTTTCAGAAATGTGTCCTCCAGCGATCCACAATGCACTGCTTTCCTTCCCAGAGCATAGTGCGGTATTGTGGCATGTGCGCATGGTGCCTACCAGGAAGTACACAGTGTCAACAGCGCTGAGCGGGAAAGTTTAAATACCCTCCTCTGTGCAGTTCAGTAGCACTATACACTGCATCATGCGTGATCGAAGCGCAAGTTGGCCTGAAGAGGCCACTAAACTCCCGCTTGATTTTTGGTCACAGGAGTGTGTACAGGAGGAGTTAAATAGTTTCAGGAGAAATACAGTAGTATACCAGAAGGTGGTTGAGTATTTATTTGAAAATGGAATTGAGCGGTCAGCCAAACAGTGTCGAGATAAAATAAAGCAGCTAAAGGTCAGGTATCATAAGGTGAAGGACAGCAATCGCCGATCTGGCGGTCGTCGGGTTGTATGTCCATTTTTTGACCAGCTTGATCGTATATTGGGCACAAAACCCACATCTGATCCACTGCATGTCCTTGAAAGCAGTGAATTTGAAACAGAGGTTGACCCTCCTGACCCTGAACTTGATGTAGATGACTACCCTGTCACTGAGCTTCCAGAATCAGGTGTGTTGCCATTTGCTCCATTATGTATGCCTTCCACCCCCCACCCCAAAAAAAAACAGCATACCAACTCAGCATGTGTTAACCTTATTTATTGCAGATGTTGATCAGGCTGCCGAGTCATCTGTCAGCTTAGGTAGTGAGTTTGCTGGTGAGGGCACATCAAGCCCATGTGGAACATCTGGCAGCAGCACTGCATCCTCTGATGTGAGTGCTGCTCGGCACAAGCGGACATCCAACAGTGAGCTGCTATGCAACCTCAGAAAGAAGAAGAGGGTCAGTCGAGTGCAGGAGCTTGCTGAAGTAGTCTTCGAGCCCACTAGGAAAATGCTGATGGAGCAACATAAGGAGTTGATGGCCATGGAGAGGGAGAGGGTCAGGGAGGAGAGGGAGAGGGAGATGGAAGAAAGGTTACGTAGGCAGGAGGCAGAGCAGAATGCAGAGTATTTCAGAAATATGTTAGCGCTACTGTCTGGCCATTATCGGCCTCCTAGTGTGGCAGCACAAAATGCACAAACATGTACACCTACACAAGTTGACACTACTGCAAGTCATAGCCATGAAGCTGGAATAACAGGTGGTATTGCTCCCGCTCCACAGTGTGGTGGCAGTGCATTGTCCTTTCCTTATGCAGCCACTGGAACAGTACCCACTTTTGGTAATCCCACCCCATTATCGTCAGCACAGGCATCACTGAGTACTGCTCCCATGCAGGTGGTCAGTGCTGCATCAGTGAACAACATGAATGCTGCTGGTGTAGTGGCTTCACGTGTTGGACAAGCTGCCCATATATGTGATGCTATGTCACAATCTACACACAGTGACATGGGACAACATTACAGCAGTAACGATGATCATGCTGGTACTTTTTTCCATAGCGGTTTCACACAGGCCTTAATGGGTGATGATGTTACTTGGACAACCTTGTAGGTATGGGTATCTGTCAGTACATTGATAAGGTTCTGACCACATGTGTGCCTCTGACTGCATGATGAGTGATACATCACCTTCTTGTTCTGGCAGAAAATGACAAGTACTGCTCTTGAGCAGTCAGTCAGAATACATGGCTAACTTTCTACTGTTAATGCTAGTTACTGTGTTACTGCTGTGTGGTGTTGTTATTGCAGCACTGCAGTAATAATGATGACACACATTTATAGGTGTTATCTATGGTTTTAATACATATTGTGCAGTGCACAATGGAACCATGAGTTTCGTATTCAAAAGTTTAACGTTTAAACCACATTTTAACAGTTATGCTGTTGTACAGTACAGGTTATTAAAATGCTTAATTAGCAATTCCAGTGTTAAAAACACTACAGTTTTAGGGCATAGTTGTTGTGTTAAGGTTACATACATTTCAAATGCATTTTTAAAAGTCATGCAACAACATACCCATTTCAATATTAACTGCTGAAACTATTATTTTTCGAATTAACTTTAGATGTTTTAACTAACTATGTATATGTTATTACAAGTGCTTCCTTTTCTGTTTCTATCTGAGTAGTTTCTCATGACAGTTGTAATAAAGAAGCATGTTAACATCTATGGCTTGTTCTGCTTTAACTTCACAAATATATATCATGTACCACTTCTATGCTGAGCTGCTTAGTGGATCACAGATACAACTGCCAGTACTGTCACACACACTAATGGTTGTTGACATATTCTGCTAGTGCATCCCGTATATTAGTGGCCTGGCGATTCATGGCTGCCACAGATAATTCACCTGGGGGAAGACAGTCTTGGTCAGCTGGTTGAGGGAACTGGCAGCTCTCGGCTTCTGAGACCCAACTTGCCAGAAAGGCCTCTGACTTTTCCTCACAAAGGTTGTGCAATGCACAGCAAGCTCCTATCACATAAGGGACATTCTGAATGGCATATTCATTTCTCTTGAGTAGACATCTCCAACGGCCTTTCAATCTGCCGAAGGCGCATTCCACTACCATTCGAGCCCTGCTCAGATGGTAGTTAAAATTACGGCGAAGGTCATTTCCAAAATCAGAATAGGGCTTCATAAGCCAAGGCAGAAGAGGATAGGCTGGGTCTCCCAATATCACAACTGGTACACTGACCCCGTTGATGTCTCGAGGCATAGAAGGGAACAGCTGACCACTCTGTCCCAGCTTGTATAATTTACTATTCCTGAGGACCCGAGCATCGTGAACCTTGCCAGGCCATCCAACGTTAATGTCCAGAAAACGAAATTTATGGTCAACCAGAGCCTGCATCACTACAGAATAGTAGGATTTCCTGTTGTAGAATTCACAGGCATTACCAGGAGGTATTGGATTGATGTCTCTGTATCAGAGCAAGAAGGATGGTGAGGCGCTGAAGAAATGTTGATGCAGACAAGATGACTCCATTTTCAGAATATCTTTCTTTTATTGATAATTAAAACATGGCATAATACCCAACGTTTCACCTAATTATAGGCTTTATCAAGAGTTGCCATTTCTGGAAAATACAAAAATACAAAAAGAAAATTATTAAAAAACATGTCTGCTTAAAATCCCAAATGATATTTGATCATTTTAATCTAATCAATAAATATATTGTTGCCTAATGGGGTTACTCACAGGGTGATATTTTAAACATATTCTTTTTCATTGCTTAATAGTCTTCTAAGGGTCAGAGTAAGTTCCAAAGTTAACCTATAAAATACATATTTTAAATGATGCATTTAATACGAAAAAGTTTTTGATAACAAAAATACAATATCAAAATGTATCATAAAGATATTCATGCTCACCAATCCTTCAGTTCCATAAGAAGCTTATTTCAAAATCTTAATATTCTTCCAAATTTCAGACATAATCATAAGACACTGTTTCATAAATACATTTTTCTAGAAAGAACAAATAGATGAAGGGTTTTGTAACAGCATCTTGTTTCCAACATGTACATTGCCTAGGCAGAACTATGATCCGATCATTCCTACTTTTTATATATCCAAAAAAACAAAGATAGTGAATTCTCATATGGGATCCCTGAATGAGCGTACAAATCCCCAAAGTCCAATTCATAAGGTCACAAAAACTACATCCTAAGTAAATCCCAACATTTTTACACTAATTAGATAGTTAGCAGACCAATAGAATTTGTGAATTTAATAAACACATGTAACACTAGTAGTCTGTAAACTTGAAAGCCCAGCACTACATTTACATTTGTATTACTAAACAGATTTACAAGATGCTTTCTCTTATCTGTCAATTTATAGTGGTGCATCAAATTTACGTACGCGATGTTAAGATCAAATCCTACCCCCCCAAAAGCCCAAAACTGCCCACTCTCCAGTTCTTGCTAGGAGCCGGTTTAATTTATTGGCTAAAGGGTATCAGTTGTGGGATACTGAGGAGGACGAAGAGGATTCCTGTGCTTCCTCCATCGTGTTCTCTGACTCACAGGCAGACTCCTCAGTCCCCAAGAAAGAGAGAGGTCACCAGAAATCCCCTAGGTAAAAACCCTTTTTCTTTGGCACTATCTTAGATATGGCTGCTGATATCACGTTCACACCCCTCGCGCTAAACATCAACAGCATTAAGAGCTACAAGAAGCAGTTGACTACTCTGCAAATAACATTCTTTTCATCCAGGATACTAGAATTAAGACCAGGCATTAATTCACACAAGTGCAAAATACCTGGAATATAGGCAGTTCAAACAACTTGAAGTCTTGCTGTATTCTGACAAGTGCAGTTAGCCCCAGCCTTTAAACTGCCCCGGAGAACAAAGGGTTAATCTTTCTATGCAGAGCATAGAATGCTGAGCTCGAGCTCAGTTGATGTCTCTGTTTCCCTTTGAAAGCTAACCGTCAGATTCTTTACTCTGCCTCACTGAACAGTCACTCCGGAGATTTCTCCTGCAGCTCAGTTCGAAAGTCGGTTGAAGTGTCGTTTTTTCATCGGTTTCTAACCGAAAAAGTTTCCCGCATAGTCGTTTCTTTCTCTGTCTATGGTACCGTGAGTACTAGATAGGTTTTGTACTGTGTTTTCTGTGTGGAACGTGTAAAAAGTGTGGATTGGATTGGTTTGGCTGAACAGATCGTTTTTTGCTTAATTCTTGTGTTAACTTTAGTGTGTGGTTACCGGTCCTTATCGGTTCTAAAAAACCCGTGTTTTGAAACGTTTTTTTCCCCAAGACCCGTGACACAGTTAGGAACCGATAAGGGAGTCTTGCCTGGCGGTTGCCGAAAAAGGGTAAGTTTGGTTAGGTTGGCCATGTCTGAGAAACCCAAGGAATAAAACGGGCCCACTGGGTTTCAACAATGCAGTGAATGTGGGGAGGTCGTGGCTAAGGCCGATCCCCACAACACCTATGTTTGTTGTCTGGGGTTTGAACACCTCGATTCAGACTGCCAAATTTGCAGAAATGTTCCCAAATCTACCCTTGAAAAGAGATTAGGTAGACTGAGGGAAAAGGAGGCCGAGAAGTCCGCTGACCTGGATGGCCAGCCCAGTTCGGTTCCGACTGGACCAGAAGGGGTGCCCTCTGACCAGTGCGATACTTCTTCGGGCAAAAGGAGAGCCGATCCCGAGGGGTCTGTTCCGACTAAAAGAAAGCGCAAAGAAAAATCGTCTGGTTCGGCTCCAGAAGTCCATGTTCCAACCGCCGAAGAAATAGCCAGAGCGATTCAGATTGTAGAATCGCTTTGCCCGGTTCCGATCGATCCGGCTCAGTGCGGTCGGTTCCCCCGGTTCACGACTATACTTTGGAAGAATTTTATGAACCGGAGTTTGAGGAGGAAGGGGAGTTTGAAGATGATGATGGTGATGGTGTTAGTCTAGATGTGCCTGTTGAACCGGACATCTCCCCAGACAGACCTTCAGGTGTATCCCCATCTAAGTTTTCTGAGTCCCCTTCCCACTTTATATTCTTCAGAAAGGTGGCTGAGACCCTCCAGCTTCCTATGGAGGAGGCAATGGAGGATCAGGAGGAGCCTGATTTTGTAGAAATGATGGACATCCCAGAGTCCAGGAGACTGTCTATTCCCCTCCACAAATCTTTTGGGAAACAGACTCAAAAAATTCTGAAGTCTCCTAGTTCTATATCTCCTGTGGACAGAAGAATGGACAAGAGGTATACACTCTCAGGCTCAGAAACTGAGTTTTTATATCAGCAGTGCAGCCATGTTGGGGTTGTGCAGGCTGCTGCCTGTGAGAAGGCAAGCATTCCCTTGGCTTCACACCCCCAGACAAAGACTCTAGGAAGACTGATGCCATGGCAAAAAAGCTGTACATTGCATCTTCCCTGGGACTCAGACAGGAAAATTATATGGCCTATACAGCTAGGTACCAGAAGTCCAGGTGGGACACTGTACTGGCACTGGTAAACAGGCCTCCAGCTAGCCAAGGAGCTGGAGGCGGTGGCTGCAGATGGGATTGAGGCATCTAAAGTTCAGTTTCATGCTGCTGTGGACTCTAATGATGTGCCATCAAGAGTCATGGCTACATCTATGGCTCTTTGGAGAATG
Source organism: Neoceratodus forsteri (assembly GCA_016271365.2). Classification (NCBI taxonomy): domain Eukaryota; kingdom Metazoa; phylum Chordata; order Ceratodontiformes; family Ceratodontidae; genus Neoceratodus; species Neoceratodus forsteri. The sequence continues at coordinate 924,857,537 of CM057450.1, read as the reverse complement.
GCTTGGCTCAGATATACTAGCCTCTCGCAGGATACCCAGACTAAGGCCATGGATTTTCCTGTAGTGGGTAATTTCTCTGTTTGGGGAGCAGACAGAGAATTACATGAAGAAAATGGATGAGTACAGGACCACCTACAGAAGTGCTCAGACCAAGGAGAGGCAGGCAACGCCTCAAAGGCAGCAGTCTAGGGGCAGGGGTAGGCCTTTTCAAAGGCCTTTTTACCAAGCACAAGCCTCTTCTTGCTTTTCACAGAGGGGGTTCTTCAGAGGGAGAGGCAGAAGGGGGATGAGCATGGCTGCATCCACTTCTCAGACTAAGGCCCCTGCCAAGCAGATACCCTGATGAGCCTGCCCGGGTTGACTTTCCTATTCTAGTACGGGGCAGGCTGGCTTACTTTGTCCAGGACTGGATGTCTATTACATCAGTCAACTGGGTCCTAGAAGTAGTAGTAAGCCAGGGACTGGTTCTCAGCTTCAGAAAATTTCCAAAGATGAGAGCCAGATCTTTTCCACCTGCAAATCTCTCAGAAACCCTTGCGCTAGAGGCAGAGGTTTCGTCTCTTCTGGCTTAAAGAGCCATAGAGAGAGTGCCTATCCTACACTGGGGCAAAGGTCTGTACTCCAGGTACTTCCTTACCCCAAAAAAGACAGGAGAGTGGCAACCCGTCCTAGACCTAAGATACCTGAACAAACATCTTTTAAAACAAAGATTCAGGATGGTGATTCTGGGAATAATTCTTCCCTCTCTAAGGTCAGGGGACTGACTAGCCTTCTTGGACCTCAAAGATGCCTACTTTCACATTCCCATCAGGTGCTCCCACAGAAAGTACCTCCGGTTCAAGTTGCCCTCAGGCCACTATCAGTTCAGAGCAATGCCCTTTGGCCTAACCTCAGCCCCAAGGGTTTTCACAAAGTGCCTGGCAGTAGTAGTTGCCTTTCTAAGAAGGCAAAAGATCTCCATTTTTCCATATCTGGACGATTGGCTAATAGTGGGACAGTCTCCAGACCATGTCAAGTCACCCAGCAAGTGCTCACTTCTGTAGGATTTCTTCTCAGCCTTCCCAAGTCAGTTCTCGAACCAGTCCAGCTTCTTACCTTTATAGGGACAGAACTGAACACAGTCAGAGCAAGGGCCTTTCTTCCCCTGGAAAGGGCAAGGGTTCTTATAGAACTAGCCTCTTCCTTCAGCCTTCAGGTATCTCGACCAGCAAGGCATTTCCTCCAGGTCTTGGGCCACATGGCAGCTTCAACAGCAGTGATCCAAGGGGCAAGATTCCAGATGAGGAATATTCAGTTCCATCTGAGAGATTTTTGGTCTCAGAGGAAAGATTCCCTTATCCAGCTGATCCCAGTGACTCTGACTTTGATCCAAGCCCTTCAATGGTGGCAGTATCAGGACAGTTTAAGACAAGTGGTCCTTTTTGCCACTCAGCCTTATTCAGTGGTCCTTACCATGGATGCTTCTCTTCTGGGCTGGGGAGCCCATCTGGGGACCCTCACTGCTGCCTGGGGACTGTGGTGCCCCCCAGGAATTCCTTCTCCATATCAATCTCCTAGAACTCAGGGCAGGTTTTCTGGCCCTGAAAGCTTTCAGTCAGTGCAGAACAAGGTGGTTCAGGTCAGGACGGACAACACCACTCCATGTGGTACATCTACAAGCAGGGAGGCACTCGGTCCACGGCCTTGTGCAGGGAAACCATGAAATTGTGGTCCCTGGCTTATTCCCTGCAAACCTCTCTGGTAGCAGTGCCCCTCCAGGGAAGGACAGTGTGCTAGCAGATGCACTGAACAGGATCTCTCAGGGCCATCACGAATGGTCCTTGGACCCTCAGGCGTTGAAACTGATTTTTTCAAGGTGGGGCACTCCAGAGATAGATCTCTTTGCAGCCCCAGACAATCACCACCTTCCTCTCTTTTGCTGCAGACCCCTAGTCTTGGGCTCAGCCCCCCTGGATGCTCTGTTTCTGAATTGGGAAGGGAAATTTCTATATGCCTTCCCTCCCTTCCCACTCCTGTTCAAAGTTTTAGTCAAAATAAGGTCTCAACCTTGCAAAGTGATTCTGATTGCTCCAGATTGGGCCAGACAGCCTTGGTACCCCTTGTTGTTGTCCCTAGCAGTCCATCTTCCCCTGTCTCTTCCCAGGAATTACAACCTGTTAACATCCTCTCAGGGGAGGATTTGGTACCCCAATCTTCAGTCTCTCAATCGCAAGGCATGGCTCTTGAAGAGTTAGAGTTTGCAGATCTGCATCTTTCTCGGGGGGGTTCTAGATATTCTCAAAGCTTCTTGAAAGCCCTCCACCAGAAAGACTTATAACTCCAAATGGAAGAGATTCAGCATTTGGTGTTCTAAAAAGCATATTTCCCCAGATACTGCTGAATTGCCTACGGTTCTGGATTATATGGTCCATCTTAATGGCCTAGGCCTCAGACCAGCTACTCTCAAGGTACACTTGTCCGCTGTTTCTGCATTTCTGTCTGTGGGGAAGTCTTCCTCACTATTTTCTCATCCTGTGTTCTGTAAATTTTTTAAAGGATTGCGTCACACCAGTCCTTCTTTTAGAGACCCTGCCCCTGCCTGGGATTTGAATGTTTGCATTGCTCAACTTATGCGACCTCCTTTTGAGCCTATGTCCTCTGCAGAGCTTAAGTACTTGACTTGGAAAACTGTGTTCTTGGTAGCCATTACCTCTGCCAGGCGTGTCAGTGAATTGCAAGCCCTGTCAGTGGAACCTGATTTTATCTCCTTTCACAGGGATAAAGTGGTCCTTAGAACCAATAGAAAGTTCTTGCCCAAAGTGGTTTCAGACTTCCATTTAAACCAGTCTATGTCTCTTCCTGTTTTCTTCACTGATCATTCTTCCTCAGGAGAGAGGAGGCTACACAGTTTAGATGTTAAAAGAGCCTGTAGTTAAAACATAGAGCGTACCGAGGGTCACAGGTTTGACTCCCTCCAGTTGTTCCTCACTTATGGAGAAGTGGGAAAGGGCAAACCTGCCACCAAGAGAACTGTTCCAGGTGGATTGTGTCTTGTATACAATTCTGCTATGAAAAACTGGGAAATATTCCACCCTCAGGCCTGAGGGCTCACTCGACAAGAGGTACAGCTGCTTCCCTGGCTGCTGCCATGGATATCCCTTTCTTAGAAATTTGTCAAGCAGCTACCTGGAAAACAGTCCATACCTTTACAAAGCATTACTCTCTGGATATCCAGGCTAGGAGTGATGCTGGGTGTGACACAGCAGTACTTCAGAGCCTATTCCTAAAGTAGGTTCTGTCCCTTCTCCATGGAGGTAATGCTTGGTAGTCTGCACTTGTCAGAATACACCAAGACTTCAAGTTGTCTGAAGAAAAAATTGCTCACCTTAGTAATTATGTTTCTTCTATTGGAGTCTTGCTGTATTCTGACCTCCCACCCTTCCTCCCCTCTCAGAACCTGGTTGGCTTGGAAAACTGCTGAAATCACACCCAGACATAAGAGTGGGGACCGGTCCACCCTAAAAAATTACTGCCCCTTTTACACCCTCTTCTTTTGTTTGGGTGTTTATTTTATTATATTCCTGTTTGGTTTTGGGTTTTGAGTTTTTGGTTTCCTGACTTGAGTCTTCTTTTGGTAATCCAAATCTTTTTGTTGCCAGTTGGCTATTAACAGGTTTTTACAATTTCCACATAGAATAGCTATTAGAGTGTTGCTCGTAAGAATCTGACGATTAGCTTTCAAAGGGAAACAGAAACATCAACCGAGTTCGAGCTTAGCATTCTATGCTCTGCATAGAAAGAATAACCCTTTGTTCTCCGGGGCAGTTTAAAGGCTGGGGCTAACTGCACTTGTCAGAATACAGCAAGACTCCAATAGAAGAAACATACTTATTAAGGCGAGTAATTTTTTCTTCTTTCTGGTCCCAGGGAGATGACATGTGTGAGGAAGTAGGAATCTTATTTAAATCCTATTCCTATCGTATCACAAGAATCGTAGATATTGACCCTGGTAGCGCCTTGTTATTGGACATGATTTATAATAAACAAAAGTTTAAATTAATTAATGTATATGCCCCATAGAGCATAGCAGCCCAAACTGAATTATTCTCTAATATTAGATCCTACTTATATACAAATAAGCATTTAATTCTAGGTGGAGATTTTAATTGTGGACTCTCCAAACAAGATCAGGGAGGCAACATGGAAAAATAATTCAGTGACATGAAACGTTTCCATTCAGTTACACAGTCTGCAAATTTATGGGACGTTGTCAAGTTATTCACACCATTGGCGCTATAACTTAGACTGGGGGGATTTTTAGCACTAGAACTGATTACTTATTTTTTTTCCAAAACAATACAGGTTAGATCAGCTTCTGACTATCTGGCATTACAGTGTCTCTGCACTATAGGGGCCATCAACAGAATATAAAGCAGAGTGGAAGTTGAACAACAAACACTTTGGTGCAGAATGATACACTGATGGCTCAGTGGAAAGAGTTATTTAAAGCTAGGGTTTCCATAATGGAAGCCATTAATACCGTAGGGGACTGGTGGGCCAATTCCAAACAGGAGTTTAAAACCTTTTTTATCTCAAGAGCTACATGGAAAAAACAAGAAAATAATTTTTTTAACATTTACATTTGTGGAAAAAATTATTCACACTGATTTCTACAACTCAAGAAAAAAAAAATTAACCTATCTTCCTCGATTATACAAATTAAACAACAAATGTTTAAATATCAATATAAGAGAACAGAGCCCCTGAAGGTAGAAGCACGAAGCGGCACACAGGGCGCAAAACCAGGAATAGATATTTATAAAAGTTGTTCAGAGAAGCTTAAAACTACTTTCATAAACAAGCTTGTAGACTATCAAAATAGTACCCAAATAACATCAGAGGTCCACATACAAGAGATAATACAGAAATACTTGTATGATTTATTCAATCCCCACAACTGTGTTAACTCGGGAGGAGTCGGATTTTGTTTTTACTTTATTAATTCCAAATATTAAGTTAGAAAAACCAAAGGCTGCAGTAGCAAGCATCACGCAGCCAGAAGTAGAACAGGCCATAAAGAAACTTAAAAAAATATATATCACCAGGCCCAGACGGCCTAACGGCAGAATTTTATGCGTCCCAGCCAGATTATCTTTCCCCTGTGTTAGTACTATTATGCAACGAAACCATCACTACAGGTTCACTCCCAGAGTGAATGGCACAAGTCATCATGATACTATTGCATAAGAAAGGCGACATGACCTCTCTCAAACATTTGAGACTAATCAGTATTTTAAATACTGATTACAAAATCTTGGCTTTTTTTCTTACAACAAAGAATAGCAGTAGAATTACTTTCTCCAGCCCAGTCATGTGCTCTGTTTCACAGATCCATTTTTGATAATCTAATGTACATACGAGACATTATTAAAGCAGGTAAAACCAACAAAGCGTCAGGCTATATATATATTTTTTTTACTCCCCCTTCCCCTCCGGAGTCGCTTCTTTGGGAGATCCCAATTAAGCCTGTCCCTACCCCGTCCTACCTGACTGAATGGGGTCCTCCATCTTTCTGCGGTTTGCCCGCCCCCCCTCCGCGTGGGATTGGGGTGGGCCACCCTGAACCTTCGGATCTCGTCAGGTCCCCGACTCAGCTCGGCAGGCAGCTGTAGATTGGAACCCAGCTCGGCACTCCATCTACCCGACCTCGGAAGGGCTTTTTCTGTTTTTCTAGGATGTACGTACGTGCCCCGGCTTCAAGGCGTAAGCGCCGATGCCTGCAAAATCCCCCCCACCCCCCTAAGGACTCATCCCCGAAGCTGATTGGTCCCAGACCTACTTCAGCAGTTGTATAGCCCCCAGCCTCCGCCAGGGCTCACCGCTTGTCGGTCTAGAAGACCCACCCTCCCCCCGGAGAAGGCAAACTGTTGTCGGACGCTCTAGCCTTCTCCCCCCGGCCAACCCCTGGTGGCCTGAGCTCGTTCCTGAACTCGGGTCGCTGGCGTGGCGCGAGGTGTGGTGTCCAGTGCCACTGTGCCGGCCTAGGCTATATTTTATCACTCGATCAGGAGAAAGCTTTTGATCGACTTGACCATGAGTATCTGTTTAAAACTCTGGAGGTATATCACATTCCGATGAAATTTATTCAGTGGATACGGACACTTTACACTTACGGTCTTGTTGTACCATACAAAATGGGAGGTCAGGACGGCCAGTCACAGGGAAAATAGAGGTATGACAATGCTGTCCACTTAGTCCCCTCCTCTATGTTTTTGCTATAGATCCATTACTGGTAAGCAGACTAAGGAAAAGCTGGCTGATGCTCACCCTCCAAGCAAGGGCACTACGGTGCCCATTTCGGGCTGTTTCCTCTCAAACAAACTGCATTCTGCAGTTTGGTATGCAGACTAAGGAGAAGCTGGCGGACGCTCACCCTCCAAGCAAGGTACGGGTTGTAACATTGAATTTTGGCATCTACCCTGGAGGAATCCCACTTGCCCCTGTTTGCCAGTGTTTCTCATACTATGTGCAGCAATCCAGAAGTCTTCTAGGAACTGCTGCCAAGAAATTAATGCTAGGACTGACCTCTGCTTGACATGTTCTTGATTTCTCACTTTAAGTAATGTTTAGTCTGATGTAGAGATTTCTTAAGAGTTGATTTAAGTTTTGAGAGAGGTTTTAAGGTAGTGTGATTTTGCAATCTGCCCTGAGCCCTGTGTGCCTTCTCTTAGAGCTGTAAGTCTGTGGGCTGCACCCTTGACCTCTGTGTCCAATTGAGACTGCTGCAGTGCCCCCCCCCAAAAAAAAACTTGCTTTAGAACCTCCATGCCTGTTCTTTTGCTGACTTTTCCATTAGGAAATTATATATTTTAGCCACTAGAGGGCCCAGTTATAAGCACACTTACCCAATCCAACACAGTACAGTTCCTGTGTCTTTTCACCTATTGTGTGGTCAGTCTATCACTATTCATCAGTCTTTGCCCCCTTCCTCTTCTACTGATTGATACTGATTCTTCCCATTTTCAGCTTATACTCTTTGCCCACTAGAGGGGTTTTCCCCCAACCGTGCCAAAGCTGCTCTACATCTCCTTACTCTCTACTACTTCTGGGCACTCTTCCTTTACTGCTCAGCTGCTATGTGTACCTACACTCCAATACTAAGTCTGCTTTTCTTCACCCTCTTGGTACAGACCTTACACTGACCGGAGCAGCTTTCTTCCACACTAGGCACCTCATCCTCAGAGTACCCCACAGTGACTCAGCCCTCCCCCACCCTCAACACACCCATGACCCCCCCAACACCCCCACCCTGCCAACACCCCCACTCCCTCCGCTCTCCAAGGCCCGACCTGGACCCAGCTCTCCCCTGCCATCCCCACCCTTCGCACTTTATCTATCCCATGGACCCTGACTGTAAAGTCCTCAGCTGGGTGTCGACCCAGGGGTCTCCATTGCCACTGGCCACTAACCAGAATAATTATACTGCTATTATTATTATTATTATCTGGTAATGTACACCCAAACCCAGGACCTATGGCTTCCAGCCCTTCTAAACCCTGTACTGCAACTGGCCTCCGCTTTGCATCCTTAAACATTTGCAGTCTCCTAAAGAAATCTGCTGTCCTCCAGTGCTGGGTCGTTCAACATCAACCTGATATAATTGCACTGGTAGAGACATGGCTCTCCAAATCCACCCCTGACTCTGCTATCACCCTTCCTGGATATACCATCTACAGGGAAGACCGAGTAGGCAAACACGGTGGTGGTTGCGCACTACTCGTACGGGACTCCTTTGTAGGTCAGGCACTCCCAGCTCCTAAACTTGGTTATGGAGCCCAAGCCCTCACCTTAAAAATCACACCTGACCCTGCCTGAGGCCCTCTCCCCCACAGTCTCCTATGTACCCCCTGAGGAATCAAAACCAAGCGGTCCAGTCCCTCACTTGACTACCTCACATCTCTCCCTCACAAAGTGGAGCAAGTCATCCTAGGTGATCTCAATGTTAACTGGCTTGCCTCCACTGCCTCCCATATAAGGGACTCCTTTGCTGCCCTGGATATGTCCCAGTTAGTCACCCAGCCCACCAGATTCAACCACTCTACTGGCACCAGCACTCTCCTAGATGTTGTTATATCTAACCGCCCCTACAAAATCCAGGATGTCACTGTCCTCCCCAGCTCTCTTAGCGATCAGTCCCCAGTCTTCTGTCTCTGGTCATCCTGCACTCTGAAGCCAGTGTCCCAGGCCACTCTACGCCACCGTTTATGCCCCGGCAGCCTCAGAAAATTAAAACAATACCTAGCCTAGCTAGACTGGTCCCCTATCCAGCGCGCCCCTAACATTGACTCAGCTCTTGACCACTTCACAAATGTCTTCTGTAAGGCTTGTGACCATTTTGCCCCCCCGCCCAAAGGATCCACTCCAAAAAATGCAGTGCCCCATGGATCACCCCACCCCTCCTCCAGAGACTCAAAAACAGAGATAATCTCTGGCACATTGCTGTAGAATCTGGAAAGGCATCTGATAAGACAGGACTATAATGCAGAACGCAATAAGTGCACTTGGGCCATTAGGCGGGCCAAGGCAGAGCACTACCAGACCACCCTCGCTTCCACTTGGGGTTCAGCCCAGACCTTCTGGGATAATATGAAAGAGGTAAATGGGAAGTCCCGCTCCCCTCCACCATCTCAGCTCTCCATCAATGGCATCCCCACCACAGATCCACTCCTTATAGCCGATTGCCTTAACACTGCCTTCTCTGACCTAAGCTCGGTCCTCCCCAGCAGCTTCTTTGACCCAATCCCCACCTCTCTCCCTCCAGTCCTGCATTGCTCACCATTCTACCTGCGCACCCTATCCCCCCAAGAAGCCAGGCCACACCTGCTAAAAGCCTTAGGCAGCAATAACCCCAGCAGTGACCCCCTCAACTCCAGGATCCTCCGTATGGTCTTGGATGAAGTCCTAGTCCCCCTGACTGACATTCTAAACCGGTCTCTATGCCTGGGTCAGTTCCCAAGTGCTTGGAAAACTGCTGAAATCACACCCATACATAAGAGTGGGGACCGGTCCACCCTAAAAAATTACCGGCCGATCTCCATCCTCCCCCCACTCTCTAAAGCCCTTGAAAAAGTGGTGTTGATCCAGCTTTCTGAAAACCTAACCAAGTACGACATTATGTGCCCAGAGCAGCACGGTTTCTGCCCAGGACACAGTACAACCACGGCTCTCCTGGAATTCTCCCAACACCTGCATGCTGCTCTCGACTCTGGCAGCCTTGCAGGAGCAGCGTTCATTGACCTCTCCAAGGCCTTTGACACTGTCTGTCATCGGCTTCTACTCGACTCTCTCCACCAACTTGGCTTCTCTGGTGGTCCCATTTCCTCGTTCTCTGGCTACCTCTATGCTAGATCCCAGCGTATCAAGATCAGCGGCTCCCTCTCCAGCACTCTTCCTGATCACTCCGGGGTCCCTCAGGGCTCCATCCTGGGTCCAATACTTTTTAGTCTCTACTTCAACACCCTCCCCAGCTCATGTACTGGTAAAATGCTCCTCTACGCCGATGATGCAGTCCTCGTTGCCTCACATCCCAATCCCACCTCCCTCCAGTTATCCCTCCAGCAAGTTTACAACCAAGCCGGAAGGTGGTTCGGCGCACTAGACTGGTCATTAACCTAAAGAAAACCAAATCAATGCTCTTCTCCCCCCACCAAAATAAAGCTAAAAATATCCCCCTCTTGATTATCCCCAGCACTCTGCACCCGCTAGAACAAGTGACCACATACAAGTACCTAGACGTCACGTTCGATATTGCCCTCTCTTTCCACACCCACATTAATGCCCTATCAGCCGCCACTAACTCTCGGACTGGTCTGCTATACCGGCACAGGGACTGCCTGCCTCAGGTTGCCCTCAGGTTGGCCATCACCTCCTCAATCTTGTCCCTCATGGACTATGGCTTGCCCATCTATGCCGCAGCTGACAACACTGCCCTCTTCAAAATCCAACTCTCCATCAGTAAGGCCTGTAGGCTCCTGACCGGTGCCCCCAGCCAAACTCACACCTGCCTTCTCTATACTACCACCAATCTGCTCAACTTTGAGGAGCGACTGCTGTACCAGACCTGCCTTCTCGCTAAGAAATAGCTGCTAGGATTCTCTCCCCCCCCCCCCGGGGTCTCCACATCCCTACAGCAGTCATCATTGTCTGTCACCACCCATAGCTCTGTTAAGGCCACTTTCAATGTACCCAGAACCAAGACCTCTTTTACCCAGAGATCCTTCCTCTACCGAGCCCCCATCCGGTTCAACACCCTCCCTAGCTGCATCTCCAACTTGCCAAAAATTGGCTCCTTCAAAACAGCCATTCGGAACCATATCTTTAATACCCGCTGTTGTAGGTGCAACTAACCCCCTGTTTTAACCTGTGGTACCCGCCCGCCTTGCCCCCTGGCTCGACAACGTCCACTGGAAAGCCTCTCTCTCCACCAGACCCACTCTTTCTCTACTAGGTCCAAACAGGGATGCAGCCCGCTGTCTTCTTTGAGGACCTACTATATCCATGAGTGTAACTCACAATTTTGTAACATTATGTAACCTAAGTTAACATACAAACTACTACATTATGTAATCTAAGTGTATCTGTGTTAAATGTTCCTTTTACTGCACCTGTAATGTTATCCTCTGTTTTAATTTGCACTGTAATAACTGTCTTGATGTCTGCCCCCCCGCGACTAGGTGCCTTTGTAAATGAGTCTCTCAAGGTTGTAAACCCGATTTGTAATGAATAAATAAAACTACTTCATAGAATTTTGGACAATCCTCAGATCCCCAACATTAGAACACTAAATGGCCATACGTGGTCTTAAGTATGCAGTTATGCTGATGATATTTAAATTGTTTATGTATTGGGACTGCTGATGAACGCCCAGAAATTAAGCTGGAAATAACTTCTTTCGAAAAAGTCTCTGGAGCAAAACTAAATTACAATAAATGTTCAGGGATAGCTATACATTCTACTTGATGGCAGTGTTACGTATATTGCCGATATACCTATCACTCAGGACCATATTAGAATGTTGGGACTTCAGTTCGGCAATATGGACGACACTGCCTTAAACTGGAATGCTGAACTCCACAGAGCCTCTCTGCTGGTATCTGCATAGAAGGCTAAAACCATTTCAAAACAAAAAAGAGTATACCTTTTGAAAAAACTAGTGTTGCCAACATTTTTGTTCCTTTCACATATCTTCCCCCCCACCACTGGATAAGGAAGTACTAGTGAACATTATCTTTCAAGGGCTTTGGGGCAGTCCGTTAAAACCTATCAAACGGAACTTCACATATCAAGATTATGGGAAGGGGGGTATCAGGATGATACAGCCAGTAGTTTTTTATACTTGCTTATTTTTATTCACAAATTTGGTTCCCATAATCCTAGCAAAACTCACCCCCTGGAATTCCTTACTTTCAGAATGGGTTCAGCCTTTATAAACACTGTGAAGTACCCCCGCCAGATACCACCTAAAGTGAGATTATGGGACGAACCCCACACCCTTTATCCAGCAATCTTATGATTAAGGCAATGGAAAGTATCACATATGTCCCTAAAGACGCAGTCAAGGAAGCAATTCTATCTGACTCTTACACATACTTGATTTTATGAGACCCCAAGCCTAGACTGTTGCCCCCCAGACCAGATAGATACAGTCTGTCTCCAATTTACAGATAAAAGAATATCAATGCAATCCTGGGATGTAAGCTGGATGTCATGCCATGGCAAACTAGGAGTGAGAAATGCTCACAAGCATAAATCCTTAGAAGAGCATAGGTGTCCTAGGCCCTGTTGTGCTCAACTTCTAGAAACCCAACAGCATTTCTTTCTTACCTGTCCTTATGCACAGGGTATTTGGTCAGTAGTGGCAGAAAACTGAACGGATAAGCAAATCAACCCGATCACATATGATATTCTCATTCCAGGAATATACCCTACCAGACTCCAGAAATTTCATCCCAGTACACACAGACTAATTTTTGCAGTGATCCGCTGCTATATGTGGCAGGCCAGATGTCATTTCCTGCTACAGCAGAAGGATTGTACTGCCAGACAGAACATTCAGCATATTAAATCATGCTTACGTAACAGGTATATTCAAGAACAGAAAATGTCCTCAGTAGAGCAGTATAATGGGTACTGGCGGAATTGCACTTGGTTATTATTTTAAAAAACATAACAAATGTATTTTCTTTGAAAATACATGGAAAATCTTTGCATGATTAATAGAAATGAAGTGTGAATTGTACATTTAAGTTGTTTGTGATGTTCGTTGTATTTTGTTTTTAGATTGTTATCTCAATAAATTTCCCCTAATCTTTTTTCAAGATGTGCCATGTGATCTTTAACATCCACCTGAACAACCACCAGAACAGGCAGACAGGACCTCAGTTAAGTGTCTCATCCAAAAGACAACACCTCAGGAGTGCAGCATCCCCCTCATGATGCATTACAGTGTCAGTACTGGGATCCCCAGGGCGCATCTGGAATCGAGCGGTACTCCGCTCAGTATGCCTTTCCTGGTAAATCTCTTAAATAAATCAATAAATTTACCTCAAGTGTTTGGTGTGGGGATAAAACTCACAACCTTTTGATCTTCCAGCCCCAGAGGCGAGTGTGCAATCTTGTAAGCCACTGACACTGACAAACTGACATGGTGGTGGTGTTGTCTGTCCGGACTTGAACACACTTGTTTTTCACTTGTTGCACAAAGGACTGAAGAGCTAAACGCATGTCACATGACTTATCTGCATACCGAGGCCTCCTGCCCCCCCCCCAGTCAAGACAGACAAAGCAAGGAATCTGAAGGCAGCTGAACATAAAATTGAGACGAACAAAATAACCACATGTAAATCAAGTCATCTACTTTTTACAATAAATCTATCCACGACCTCATCGACTGATAAAGGAATATTGCGATGATCAGCAAGTAAAGCAAGGCCGTTCAGCCTATCTTCTCTGGTGCAATTTCTTCTCTTGGTCTTGACGCGATCAAGCATAGAAACCGTATGTTCAGTTTCCAAAGTAGGGACTGGCAGTGTCACAATGACTTTTCAGAAATTTAAAACATTTGGATAAAGGTTTTTGTCACAGCTAGACAAAACATCAATAGCCGTATTTGGAATGGATTATTTTTTGTCTCTTGCATCAGTCCACTTGTCTTGCCAATGACTTGAATTCTCTTTGAAAAACGAGAATATTATCAAGGGCAACATCACTGTAGAAATTTGTCTGGTCACAGAGAAATTCCACATCCATGTCACTATTCAAGCAGCGAGCAGAGATCGCTTTTTCAGGGGAAGTCGGGATATTTCTGTGTGTGAGAAACCTGTAAGTCATTTGCTATTCAAAACAATTGACACATGGAATGAACACTGTTGTTCTGTAGTACTGTACTATTTCCTGCAAACTTGGTCCAGTTCGTGAAATTCTTGGTAGTGTAATTTCAAAATTCATCCCCCGAGCTAAGGCTTTGGCTTTTGAAAAAAGGAGAAAACTGTATTTCTGCATCATGCCTCGTTGTACAAATTTGTTTAAAAGCATCATCAGCCCTCTCATCACACATGGAGAGATCTGCCTGAACCTTCTGCAGATTTACTGACAGTACGTAGGTAACAAAGTAGTTTTTCTAAAAGAACTAAAGCAATTACAAAACATCCTTTCTCAATTTTGCTCAGGAGTTGTTCGGCTTCAGATGAAGCATCAGAATCTCTCCACATTGTAGCTATCTCGTCAAGAGCTGCGACTACTTCAGGACAGTTCTAGGAAGGTGAATACTGCTTGGTGGCATTCTACCCACCATGTTTCACAAAGGTTGACAAGCTTTTTCTTTTTCTTAGTTGGTAACAGGCTTGATATTTGGTTCCTAAGAACTTCGCTCCATTTAGCACAAATCTGAAAACTGTACAGCAGTCAGATAATCTTGCAAAACACTTTCTGATGGAGCTCACTGAACAGGTTTTAGAAACCACTAGCTTCAGAAAGTAGTGTGCACAGTGTACATAAATCACCGTTGGACATTCAGCAGAAAGTTTAGCTTGTACTCCATTTAGCCTGACACTGAATGCTGCAGTTTGGTCATAGCCTTGACACCTCAGATCATTAAGAGTTAGTTCCAGATCTTTTAAAGTTGGCATGATCATATTTGCCAAACTTTCACCAGTCACGTCTGTAACAGTGAGGAAAGTAAGGAAGTCTTCCCTGATTTCTGGCTTGGAGCCTTCAGTGTCAACATATCACACGCAGATACTTAGCTGCTCTCTGTTGCTAACGTCTGTCGTTTTGTCAACTAAAACTGCAAAGGGGCCACAACATTTTACTTTTTTGATCATTTTTTCAATCATGATATCGCGTATAATATCAATGATTTCATTTTGAATTTAGGACAAAGATACTTTGAGTTGGTATTATAAAGTTCTAATGATTTTGGAGCACTTCATCTCAGCAATTTGCTCTGTATCGGAGCAGAGCTCTGAAATTTCCATCTTTTCTTATTTGTTCTTCAAGCTTCAGTGGGCCTGAATCTTCATTTCCTCGGAATACAATCTCCTGACGACCACAAAAAATTACTGTCTGAATCACAGTAAGTAGCTTCTTATGATTCTCTGTTGCTAGAGTTCTTCGATAGGAGTCTGTTTGTTCTGTAATTGCTATTGATTCACCTCTTTATACGAGAAAAATTCTTTCACTAAACTGTTTTTATGGTTCCATGTGATAGGGCGCGTGTACATCGCTGAAAGTGAATTACGGTGATGTACACTCGCAGCAACTAGAAAAACGGCGACTGGCTTTCTATGTTATGCGGGGGGAAGGGGCTGTGCCCCTGCACCCCCCCCACTAAAGGATTCTCAACTCTGGGGGGGTGTAAAACTTAAAAAAAATTAAAAACCCGGCCCTTGTTAGTTAAGTGGTGGCCATGTTTTGTTCCAAATGGCCATCTAAACTACATAAATTTAACTTTGAAAACAGTCCTCCATTCATTGCCATGGAAGCATGCCCCCATGCTCTACATAGAATGAAATCACAAAACGAGAGAGCGTGAGGGTGGAATGGAGGCGGATCGCCGAATGCAGTGGTATCAGGAAGTGGAAGGGATCAGCGCGGTTCAGCTCCACGGAGCCAAAATACGATCCCTTCCCTTCCAAAATGGTGGTGAATGTAACAAAAAATATGGGCACTATAGGACTTCTGCCCAGGTAAGGCTTACTCATGCTTCTTGGACAAAGGTGCTAGACAGTTGCTCTTTAAGTCAATGTAGTGAGTTTTTCCAGTCTCTGGAATGCAGTGCCATTGCTAACTCACTCGCATATTAAATTGAGAACAGTCATGCTGCAGGGCAGGCTGAGATGATCAGGTGAGGCACTAACTTAATAGTCCCTGACCCGCTGATCATCCCTCCCCATCAGCACACTTTGCCTGGCTTGCCAGCCAAACTTTAAATACTTTTAGCAGATGCACTTTTTTTTTTTTTCAAAATTCACACCAGCAGGTCGTCTCAGGGCAGGCTCAGTCAGCTCACTCCCTCCCAGTGACCCAGTCCCCCCTCCTGACCTGCTCCCTCCTGACTTCCCTAGTCCCTTTACACAGAGCTCCCCCGATGACCACACACACACACACACACACACACTCTCTCTCTCCTGTCCTGCTGCAGCTGCTACTCTAGAGTCTGTCTGGTGCACTGCTTTTCATTTTGTGTTACTTTTCCTTCTGTTATTAAATATTCAGTGGTGTGGTGGCAGAGACACGCTAAACAACAGCTCTTAAAAGAACTTTTTGAAAAGAAAGCCTGACGTGAGTGCGACGATCAGAGCAAGCAGCGAAAAAGATACCATTTGGTACAGTACTGCACACTGACTGCAGTGTCTGAATGCCTCACTATGAGATGCAGTGCTAGAGGGCAGGCCAGGGCACAGAGTTGGCAAACACCATTGGACTATGGCCACTCTGCACTCTGCTGTCATGCTGCAATTTCTCAGTGAGCTGTCAATCAGCTCAGGACTATGAGACGGGGTGGCGGGTTGCCCACACTTCTTCCTGACTCCGGCAACTTCCATCGGCCCCCCTCTGTGTCAGGTGACCTTCATTTCTGACTCACCTGTGACAAGCCACCACCAAGGCTGAGCAGCACGTCACAGTCCGCTCCTGATCACCCCCACGGCTCAGGCTCGGGAAGTCAGGCACAAGCAAACAAAGCTTAAAGCTGGCCTGGTCACATTACAAAAAAAAAAAAAAGGCACTTGCGCACTTCACGCATGTGCGGTGTGATCCACCAACAGTGCGCTCAGAATTTTGGGAGAGCAACCCCTAACACTTCCTCCGCCTCGGTACATCCCTGTCTCTGAGGGGTCCCATGTCATAATAGCAAACCGCAAAACAGCGATTGCTATTATGAAAGCGTATCTCTTGAAAAGCAAATCAATATACAACCACGGTGACCGACTTTTTCTTCTAAATAAGTATTTTTGTGGGGGAGCTAGCCTCTTCACTCCCAGGGAGTGTATGGCAGGGAAGGGGCAAACCTGTCACGATGGCACCCATCTCCCCCACTTCCTCCCCTGCCTGGTGTGACCCCACTGAGCACTTACCTCACGTCCCCTCTTCATCCCCCGCCTTCCTGCTTTCTCTTCACAAATATTAATCCCTCCCATTTTACCCCCTCCCCGGTTTCCCCTCACCTCACCCTCCCACTTAAAACCCTTTCCTTATCTCTCTCTCCCCACATCACCCAGCCCTGCCCTATCGCCTACTTACGTAACCCTGGTAGATTCCTCATCCAATCCCACCCCTCTGACTACTCAACCCCTTATTCTATCACCCCTTGTCTCTGCCCCCACCCTCCCCCGCCTCATCTATTCTGTCCTCCCCTCCTTTGGTCACCACCACTTCTGACCCTCCATAACTCTACCTGCATGCTCTAAAGCTCAGCTACCACCAGGGGTGTGCAAATCAAATTTTTAAATACTTTTCCCAGGGCAAGTAGTGGTCTAAAATGTACTTGCCTCTGAAATGTTGTACTTGTCCTACCTCGAAAAACAGGACCACTTAAAAACAATATGTATAACACTGTAATTTAAAAAAAATATTTTTTTCTTACCTTATATGATGAATCTTAACTTCACAGACAGGGGGACTTACATGGGGGGGGGCAGGTAGGGAAGTGAGCCTTAGGCTTCTTATTGCCAGCTGAGCCCAAGAGCCATGCCAGGACAGTCAGACAGGGTAGGGTGGGAACAGCCGGCGAGGCTGAGGCCATATGGAGAGGGACGCAGAGTAGGGCCAGCGGACCACACAGTCTCTCTCTCTCTCTGTGGCCTGCCAGACTCATGCCTGTGTGTTGTGTGGTGTCAGTGGATGGACAGACGCCAGCAGCAACCGGGCAGTGGCTGGCACAACTGCTGAAGCAAGCACACAGACATAGGCCAATCATCTGATAATGATCTGGACAGCTAGACTCGCCTGTGTGGGTGTCTAGTGTGTGACCAGCCACCTCCAGTAGTGGCACACAGTACAAAACAAAAGGCAAGTAACAAAAACAAAACGTACATACTTCTCTCATCTCAACATCTGACCTACTTGTGTTCTCAGTGTCCCCCCACAGCACCCCCCCCCGTCTCCATTGCCCAAGCATCTCACCACCCCCACCCCCAGGGCCCAGCACCGCACCTCACAGAATTCACACCCCCTTATTCCCACGGCCTTCACATATTCCATCCACCCATCCAGAACTACCACACCACACCAAGCAACACACTGTATAGCTTAAATAAAATCATTCCACTGTCTCCACTGGGCCAGTAGTCTCTGTCATCGAGGAATAGAACTGGAATGGGATAATTAATACCCATGGTGGCAGGCCAGCTGAGCTGCAGCATGTCTCACTCCTCAACATGATCAACCTGTCCTCACCCCCCCACTCCAGACAAGTTACAGAACTATTAACACAGTCCATTCTCCCCTGCCTGACACCTGACCCTCGACTCATAGCAAACTCATGGATACGGGTATGGTCAGTTCCACCAAGGAGCACCAGGCCAGCCAGGTAAGACCGCTAGGCCAGAATGGCTAAAAAAAAAAAATCCAACAACAGCCTCTTTGTTGAGATCGATCAAGCAACCCTGCGACTACTCAAGGTGAAGTCGACAGGGATGATAGGCAGCGCTGATGTGTCATCTTGTGCACACACACACACACACACACACACACACACACACACACACACACACCACCTCACACACTCACACTCACACTCACACTCACACACTCACTCGACATCTGTGGTGGAGAAGCAGGCACAGAACAGCCACAGCTCAAGGTCCCATGCCCAGGCTAGGTCAAGGTTCACTACCATCCACTGAGCTGCCTTCCTCCAAGATAAGCTAATAGCAACCACACCAGCGAAGTGAGCGACTTGTTGCAGACCTCCACGTCCCCTCACCCTCTACGGTAAGGCAACTAGTAAGGCGGCAAACAGACAAACACCAAAAAAAGAAATAAATGGAGCAGCAAACTGCCAGGGTCAGGCCAGCCACCTGCCAGGGTTGAACAGAGTGGTGAGGGGTCCGACTCAGAGGGGTAAGAACAGTTATCACTCCAATATCTGAATCCATCCCAAGCAAAGTCTATAGTCATTTTTCTAACACAATGGCAAATAATCCATCTGCATCCACCCACCCCTGATCACTTTGTCTTCCTGCCAGCAAGTATGTAAATGTGGAAGCGAGTGGAGTCAGTAAGTGAGCAACCCAACTGTTTTTTTACCCACCTCCCCTTTGCTCTACGTGCTGTGTTCAGCCCGGTTCCTTCGCCAGCCAGTGAGTGAGCAAAATGGTGACATGGGTCGGGTCAGATTTGCTTTTGCTGCAGCAGGGTAGGCTAGCTGGATTGCTTCTTCAATTTCTTCAACCTATCCTCAGAGAACCCACCAGACTTGGGCCTAATGCACATCAAACGGGTTTGGTGACTGCCTCTCCGTCTGTCTGTGACCGTCCTTCAAATGGCACGCACCACTAGTCCTTCTCGCGTCTAACTGGGTTCTCTTCCCGGGAGCTGATTGGGGCCAATCAACACATCTGCCATCAATATTGCTAGCCAGCAGACGACGAATCAGAGGGGCAGAAATCAGCAGCTCACAAGGGGGGAAGGGGAGATGGACAGATGCCTTGGAGGGGAGGGGAACGAGTCATGGAGGGACTAGGCGGGGCAGAGAATGAGTCAAGAACCTGGGGGAAACAAAAACGCGAGAAAAAAAATGTACTTGTCCTCGGGCTGAAGTTGGCGATCAAAGGGTCTGCCCAACAGTGATTCCAGGTCAGCCTCGAGCATGGGGCAATGCAATTTGCACTCCCCTGGCTATCACTATAAATTGCTTGTCTACCTTAGATATGCTTTTAGTACTGTTGCAATAAAGTTGACCTCTCCTACCTGATGTATTATTAACTGTACTTGCTTGAATCTGTATCTGTATGTACCATAATGTACTTGCCTGCTGTATATACCCCTATCTGTTTTGTAATGTCTACATACCTTGTCTGTTGCCTTACGACGTGGAACCTTTATAAATGAGTTTTTAGCTCAAAGGTGTTATCCGAGATTCTAATAAATAAATAAAAATTAATTGCAGCAGCTTGTAGCTGTGGCAAAACGTAACCCGCTCCCAGACTCGAACCCAGTACCTGCACTGCCAGAGCTAGCCTCCCACACCACCTCGCCACACAGCTAGCTTGGCAGTGGCAGGTACACAAGTGCCTGACAACCCCTTCCCTGTCCCTCCCCTTCCCCTCGCTATTCCTCCCTTCCGTTTGCCCTTAACTCTAGTCGCCTACGCATACCCTTGCTATTCTGAAGGATAGCCCACAACAAAAGGGCTCAAAATGAGTCGCTGTATTTCTAGTCACTCATTTTGGGTCGCCAGACAAAATGGGCAGACTGCATGGGCCTTGCAGTCCTTATCTGCTGTCAACTTCTATGTTTCATATATCATGATACCCTCTGAGGTTGTTCTTGCCTTTCCACTATTCCAATGCTTGTAACAGGGTCTTTGTAACAAGGTCCAGTTTCAAGAGGGGCTGGCGCTTTTGGGTCCAATAGGTTCGCAAGTGGTACTGAATGTCCCTTATCTGAAATATATATATATATTTTTTTTTATTCTTCTTTTTTCTGGCAGGTCTTCCATCAGGCTCTGCCCTGGTCACGGCCCCCCGGTCTCCCACCAACCGTCAATTGCCTGCATCTCCCGGTCAACCCCGGTTTACCCCCCTTGAGGGCGGGGCCGTGGCACCGGTTCCCCTAATTCTAGTGACACAGAACCAGTAACTAGTTAGGAGTGCTGGCGATGGTGTCTAATTGAAGCTCGGGGAGGGCTTCATGTAGACGGAGGACCCACCCCTCCTTTTTTTTTTTTTTTTCCTCCGGGAGGTGGGGACATGCAGTGACGTCCAGCGTATGCCCCGCCTCCATTACGTCAGAGTGCCGGTAACTGCTTGCCTCCCGGCCTCTGCCAGGGGTCTGTCTCGCGCCAGGCACTCTCCCCGGAGAAGCAGAGCAGTCCATAGGAAGCTCTATCCTTCTGCCCCGGCCGGTTCCCTCGCGACCGGGTCCATTCCCAAACCCGGGTCACTGGTGTTGCAAGCGGAAATCCAACTGCTGCGCCGACGGGCCGGCCCTTTATCTGAAATCTTGCTCCTGGAATCACTGCCATGGTGGAGGTCATATGGCCTAGTTGCTGAAGGAAGTGTCTTGTTGGTCTGGGCTGACCTATGGTAAAGGAGTTTGCCAGGTCCACAAGGTTTTGCACTCTTTCATGGGGTAGGAAAGTCTTCCCCTGCAGCGTGTCCAGTTCTGCTTCTATGAACTCCAGTATCTGTACTGGTTTTGTCTGAGACTTCTGTACATTTATGAGGAATCTTACTCCCTCTAGAGTTTTCTGAGTCAGGAGGTGTTACTCTTTGGCCTCTTGGTATGACTTTCCTACGACCAACCAGTCATCTAGGTAAGGGAAAACCATCACCCCTTTTCTCCTGAGGTGTGTTGCTACAATGACCAAACATTTTGTGAACACTCTGGGAGCGGATGACAGTCCATAGGGAAGGGCTGTGAATTGATAATGACAACGAGGGAAGCCTGAACCGTAGCTATTTCCAGTGACTGGGCCTGATTGGTATGTGAAAATGTACATCCTTCAGGTCCAGGGATGTCAGCCAGTCTCCCTGTTGAAGGCATTTTATTTATTTATTTATTTTTTATTAACTCTCGTATTAACACCTTTGAGCAAGAACAGCTCATTTACAAAGGTTCCACGTTAAACATGGTGCTAGACAACAAATAGGGTGAACATTGTTACAAAATTATGTAGAGTAATATGCAGATAGTAAAAAAAACATACAGAGGTGAACTTCATTACTTGAATTATACATAACAACACAGTAAAGATAGGGATAAAGCTAAACAGACTGAGGTGCCGTAGAAGAGACTAGCTGTGACTGGGGACTAAGTAGAACTAGAAAGAAAAATTGGAGAGGAACATGAGGAGTAGACAGTAGGGGGAAAACCCGATAGGAGTAGGCAGGCTAGAGGGCTATTGTCTAGGACAGGGGGAATGAGAGAGAAGTGCTAGTTGGTTAGAGGGGAGGGAACTTGGGAGAGAAGTCCTAGTGTTGGAGAGGATGGAGGGAGAGGGGTAGAGTAGGTGGGGCGAAAGTGTGTGGACTAGATGGCAGTAGTAGATTGAAGGGGAGGAATTACAAAAAATAATGAGCCAGTCTTCCTCCTACTGGCAATGGGTTGGTGACCTGGACTCGCACATCGGGGATTCTGTGTGACCTGGATACACACATCAGGGATACAGCTTTGACTGAGCCTGAGAGGATGAAGACTGATCAGCCTTATGGGAAGCTCTTCTTCCTCTGTCCCTGAAGAAGCCTCTCGAGTAAGAGTAGTCATAGGGTATGTGCATGGGATAGTAAGGTCTTGTGTAATGCCCTCTACCCCAATCTCCCCTTCCTTGCAGTCTGTAAGGCGTAGAAGCCTTTTCCTTTTCTGTATTGCTTCTATAAGTGGTCTTATACTCTTGAACCTTTTTCATGTAAGCCTGCTTTGTCACCACAAAGGGAATTATTTTCACATGGGAAGTCCATAGTCTTTGTCTGCACGTCATGAGACAAATTAGTTGTCCTTACCCATGCAAACCTCCTCGGGGAAATGGCACATGCCATGGACCTGGAAAGTAGTTTTGTTATTGTCTGCAGCCATGTGGTACTGGTACTTAGTGGCATCCAGGGCCATCCTGGCAGTGACTGCTATGTCCTGGCCCTGGTCATCTGGTATTTGCACACACAGGTCCAGAACCACGTTCCAAAGGGGTTTCTGGTACTGGACTATGTAGGCCATGTATGCAGCCTGTCTAAGGAGCAATGAGGGGATTGTATACATTTTCTTCCCCATGCAGTCCACTTTCCTAGAATCCCTGCCTGGAGGCTGAGTAGAGAGGGGAACCCTGACCTTGTCACATGCAGCAGCCTGGACTACACCCTCGTGGTCCGGGTGTGGATAAACATACTCAGCGTTGTGCCTGTCCAGCCGGTACTTCCTATCTTCTTTTTCACCCCTGGAATAGATGTAGGGGACTGAAGCAGTTTACAGGCTGTCTTTTGTAGTTCCTTGTGCACTGGTAACAGTAACCTTTTCATGGGGTTCATTCCCATCATGTCCAGGTGATCAGCATCCTCTTCTTCCTCACTTGTCTCCTGTGAGGGAAGTGCCAGAGTATTGCCCATCTGCCTCACGTAAGCATAGTGTGAAGAGTAATTTTCCTGCTCCCGTGAGTGTGATCCCGAGTCTTCACTAGGAAACCCATCAGATACTGTGGCTTCCCCCTCATCTTTCTGTTCTTCATAAAATGGGTTGTCACCCCTGTCCCCCTGGATGGAGGAGGGGGGACAGGGGCTGAAGGGGAATCTGTAAGCCCATCGTTGCTCCCATACCTTGGAAAGCTTGGAAAACGTGCAAAGCCCTTGCCATGTCATCTTGTGAGGGCATCTGTATCTTGTCCCCTGGTGTCTCCTTGTGCCCTTCAGCAGGGGGGACAGTGACCGTTTTGTCCTTGTATTCAGATTTGTTTACTGGCGTCTCCTTTAGCCTTACAGCAGAAGGGGCAGTGGTGTTCCTCAGTTTGTGTTTCATGTTGTTAGCTGGCGTCTCCTTTTTGCCTTTCAGCAGGAGAGGCAGTGACTTTTTTCAATTTCTGTTTTAGACTATGCAATGGGGTCTCCTTTTGCCGTTCAGCAGGACGGGCAGTGACTTTCTTGATTTTGTATTATATCTTGTCCACTGGCATCTCCTTTTGCCTTTCGGTAGGAGGGGAAGTGACATGTTTTAACTTTTGTTTCTTTTTCAAAGGGACTGAACCATGAACCTGCTCTGAGGAACATTTCAAATTTTCGGAGCAGTCCCTGGAGGGTCCTGGAGTGTTGGCATGCAAAGGACCCTCCCCAGCATCAACAGAGGACACAGAGACTAAATGGACAGGCATTATGGTGCACAATACCTAGCTGACTAAAAACTAAGTGATTGTTTGAACAAGCAGTTGCCAAAATCACCAGAATGTCAAAAATGAAGAATAGTCACATATATAAAAAAACACAAACTCTCTGAACAAATGTGCCAGCTGTAAAGGGAAAAATTCCTTACCAGCGAACTTTATAAAAAAAAAAAAAAAGTAAAAACAAGTTTGCCTCTTGGTACTGAAGAGAGAGCAGCAACTAATAACCGCACAAAAAAAGAAGGGTTTGGATCAATTTAAGGGGAGACAGTTAAAAAGGAGCTTCTTCCCCTAATGGCAAGCTGCTGCACGATCACAGATCACTGAGGAGGGAAACCTGCTAAGGAGAAACCGTGGTAATGAGACTCGAGGAACAAGCTCCTAGGAATATAAACAATTTATATTGTAAAAGATCCTAAAAAAAATAATGTAGTGCACTGGGAAAAATTGCAGGAGAGGAGATGCTGAGGAGAGTTTGTGCCTAAAAGAAAAAAAACACTAAATGTAGATTTGAGTGAAAAAACCCAGAAAAACTAAAGTGGGCATAGTTTACAGAAAAGAAAAGGTAAAACCAAATGACTAATGTACTTAAAAGCTGTGACAGTGAGTTGCTTGAAGAGAGCTCTTCGAAGGTGACTTACTCGTACAGGTGGAGAGTACGAGCTGACGTTCGGCTGCAGAACGCAGCATCATCTAGTGATCAGAGCTTCAAAGCACATTCTAATTCTAATCACGTGCTCCGGGGCAGCTTCACGGTCCCTATTGGGATCACTGCAAATAAGTATAATGAGGGGTTCCTGGGGCTTGAATATGAAAATTTAGAAAATGTCTGAATTTGAAGGGCTCAGCAGAAATTCTTCAGTGGAAGAAAAAGGTCTGAGGCTTGGTGGCAACAGGCAGATTTGGAATCTGGCTGGTAGAAAGTGCTCCCCCCCAGTGGTATGCAGGCAGAAGAGCTTAGAAATATAAGCGCAGTACAAACCGCAAAGGACTAACTGCGTGGGCAAATACAGCTACAAGGAAGTAATAGCACTGAACATTACAGTACTTACCTGTAGCTGTGTTCACTCAGGCTGAGTACTGCAAGTACGGAACTGTGGCTGGAATCAATACGCTGCCGTCATTGCTCAGAGTATAGAGCCACAGTCCGGGAAGGCAGTACAGATTTTATCATCAGGGGTTCGAGTCCTAACCCTGAGCTGTATGTGTAGTTTTGTTTTCTCTTATGTATTCTGTTTAGTGTTTTTGTTTCCTCTTGCACCCAGCCCTTGCTGGCCCGAGTGTGACCCCCTTCCTGAGTGTGCCCCTCTCAAGTGTGGCCCCCTCTCAGAGTTGATTATATTTATTAGGGGGGTGTGGGGGAATAGCCCCCCCCGAATAAAAAATTATATTCCGTGTTGTTTGCTGTGTGGTTTGTGGTGTCGGGGAGCACTGGATCGCAAAGTTGTTTGCCTCACTATTTTTCCAAGATGCTGTCTTTTACCATGAGGTTTTGGTTGTGCTATGTTTGACTGCATTACCATATTTTAGCAGTTACTGACCTGATCCCCCACCCCCATTTTTGTGTTACTCCCGAGACACTGCCAGACAATTGCACAGAAAAGGTCTTACATTTGTCTAAAAACCGGAGGCAGTATAGCGTAATGGTTAAGAGCTCTGAGCTGCAAACCAGAACTGTGTTTGAATCCAACAGCAAGTTTAATTTGCTCTGTGATGTTGGGCCTAGATAGCGTAGATACTACCGGGGGGGGGGGAGAAATAGAGAGAGAAAAGGAGATCTTACTTCAAGAGGGCTCTTGCAGTAGGTAATTACATATAGGACTGGCGTTGTGGCTGGCAGGACCTCATGGAACAATTTCTAGCTAACGGTCCCTGGCGAGGACGCCCCCGTCAGGTGACCGCGTCAGACGACGCGTCGGTATAAAGGGGTGGTCCCAGACGCCTGCCTTCCAGTTCTTTCCTGCCGTCAGCTCGTTCAGCGCCTTGCGGTGAAGTTCGTAAAGCTCAGTCCTGTTGCTTCGTCGGTTTTTCCGAAAGTATCAGTATTCTGTATTTTCTTTGTCAGGTGAACGTCGGTTTATGTCGTCCCCTTCAAAAAATAAGTGAAACTCGTGCGGCACCCAACTGCCTCACAAAGACGGTCACTCCCGCTGCCTTTTTTGTTTAGGCCCGACCACGCGGTCGACAAGTGTCCGCACTGCCTGCATTTCAATGCGGCCACCCGCAGACGACGCCAGCAGTCTCTGGAAGCCCATCTCCTCAAAAAGAAGATGTCCGCAATGGAGAAGGAGTTGAAGAAGCTTCGGCAGGCGTTGACCTCCCCTGAAGGACACAAGAAGCGGGACAAAGAAAGGCACCGGGAGAAGGCCTCCTCTTCCGCGACTCTGGCTGGAGCCGTGGCCAAGGTAACGTCCCCTCCGGGGG
Organism: Neoceratodus forsteri; assembly: GCA_016271365.2. Lineage (NCBI taxonomy): Eukaryota > Metazoa > Chordata > Ceratodontiformes > Ceratodontidae > Neoceratodus > Neoceratodus forsteri. The sequence goes on along the minus strand of CM057450.1, from coordinate 924,831,550 downwards.
ATCACCCGATGGCAGCCTCCAAGGCTTTGGAGGAGGCGTTGGCCCGCCTGTCGGGTTCGCGTTCGAGTCCGCCGCAGGCTTGCGGCCTACTGGTGCGGGTGCCTCCCTTAAGCTGGACGTCGGCACCTCTGACGTCCGCCAGGAGAAGGCCGCTAAGACGCCCGACCCTGGGTGGCGACAGCAGTGTCCCCTGACCGGCCTCTTCCCATCCTCGGCCCGCCTCCGACGAGGGACCCCGTCGGACACCGCCCTCTGGCGTCCACGGGATTCGGCCCCTGTCGCACGCCAGCCTCCGACGCGCGCTGGGCTCAGAGCTTACGACAGACCCCGTCCGCCTGTCATCCCAGGTTCCCCGCAGCCTCGCTGCCGTCCGGGAGCCAGAGTCCCCTGCCTGACCCGGGACTTTTCCCTCCGTCCTGGTCTCGGCTCGGATGTTTCCCGCCATCAGATCCCCTCCACAGAGCGGATCTGACGCCGCACCCGGACGCCGGCTCTGACGCCGGCCCCTCCAACGCCAGCGGGGGATATTCCTCTCCCATCGGGCCCTCCACCCCACGGGCCTATCACGGTTGATCCGCCCGTGGAGTTCCCTACTGGGCCATCTGCTCCGGCAGCTCCTCTGGTGCCTAAGTATCTGCCATCTTATCCGACGCCGGTTTACCCGGGTCCACAGTATCCTGCGCCGCAGTACCCGGCGCTGACTCCACCGATGCCGCAGTACCCGACGATGCAATACCCAGCTCCGGTATTCCCGCAGCTGGGTTACGGATACTCACCTTACGGATATCATCCGTACAACTATCCCCCTCCTCCACCACCCTCTAGGCCGGCGGTGGATCTCCAGGAGACTCTGGCCTCCTGGTGGGCTGAGGCCAAGGCTCAGCTCACCAAGGAAGTCGAGAGCCGTCTTACGGCGACGGTGCCACCCCGACTCCCGTACGCCCCAGACGGCACACTCCCTCTCCGCCTCCAGATTCCCGGGCTGTCCCCTTGGGATGCAGAGAGGGGCAGGACACGCGTCCAGGGATCCCCCCTAAGGAACCCGTTCCTCCCCCTAGATGGGCAAGGGAGTCTTACTCTGCTTCAAATTCCTCTTCTTCTTCTCTCTTGGACTCCTTGGATTCCTCCAATGGATGTTCCGAGAAAGACGACGAGCCTCACTCTCCGTCCAAGCCCCGGGCCGAGGACTCCTCCGAAGTCTCCGGAGGATCCTTCCTTCACGGAGTTGCTCAGGAAGATCCAGGAAGTCCATTAGTGGCGTTCCTTAGAACCAGATCCTCAGCAGGTTAAACTCGCCGAACATCTGGACTTGCCCCTTACGGCCCCTACTCTAGTGCCACCCTGGATCAAGCCTCATGCCCACCTTGTTTCCACCATTTGGAAACAACCGTCGGCTTTAGCCCGACTTCCTCGGAAGTCCAACAGGCTATACCAGGCTCCGGAGGGTGTAGACTTTTTAGACTCTCACCCCCGTGCAGACTCGGTCGTGATTAGCGCCGTTCACGGCCGGTCAGCACACCTGAAACATTTGAGCTCGTCTCCCCCAGATAAGGAATCTCGCCTTCTGGATCAGTACGGAAGGAAGATCTGTGCTTCTTCCACACTGGGGATTAGGGCCCTAAATTATGTAGCACATATGGGGGATTACTAGAAGGCTGTCCTTACCCAGGCGGAATCCAAGATTGACTCCTTGCCTGACTCTCAAGTCAAGCAGGAGTTAGCTGACCTGGTCTGTTCTGCTCGTTCGGCCAGTTGTCACATTCTGAGGACGACCTACGACACAGTGGACACCGCAGGATGGAGCTCTGCATTCGCCGTAAGTCTTCAGTGTCACGCATGGCTCCATGTGTCAGGTCTGGTCCCGGAGGTGCAGTCAGCAATTCAAGAAGCACCTTTTAAGGGGTTCTGTGCTTTTCGGTGGTGATGTCAAGGACATCATCACTGACTTGCAGGAGAAGGGGACGGCCCTTAAATCTGTTGATTCAGTGTACCGTCCCCATCCCCCGCAGCGCCATCCCTTTCGCAGACACAGCTGGCCTCAAGCGAAACCTCAGGGAAGGCGGGCCACAAAACATCGGGCCCCCACAGTTGCCAGGCCCCCGCCGCCCAAAAAAGCAGCGGGTGCCCCAGCTGCGGCGCTGCCTCACACCACCTGACTCCTTCCCTCTCCCACCACCTCCAGAGGAGGAACCGGTAGGAGGGAGATTCTCCCTTCACCTTCCGGGTTGGGAGAGGATAACATCGGATTCATGGGTGCTTCAGATCATAGCAGAGGGGCACTCTATAGAGTTTCTGCAGAAACCTCCACGTCACCCCCCTCTGAACTCCTCTTACTCAAGGGACCATCTTCCTTTGGTCAGAGAAGAAATTTCTGCTCTCCTCGCGAAGCAGGCCATAGAGCCCGTCCCCCCTCACCTTCACGGGACGGGTTACTATTCCCATTTCTTCCTTGTACCAAAGAAGACGGGAGATCTCAGACCCATTCTCGATCTCAGCTCCCTGAACCTATATGTGGAATACAAGAGGTTCAGGATGCTCTTCCTTCAAACCCTCTTGCCCCTTCTTCGGCAGGGCTAATGACTTTGTGCACTAGATATGCAGGATGCGTACCTGCACATCCCCATTTGCCCTTCGCACCGAAAGTACCGCAGGTTTGCGTTCCAGGGGGACCAGTACCAATTCCAGGCACTCCCTTTTGGTCTTTCCTCGGCTCCCCGAGTCTTTACCAAATGCCTGGCGGTGGTAGCGGCCCACCTGCGTACTTTGGGAGTTCAGGTTTTTCCCTACCTGGACGACTGGCTCCTGGCGGCCCCATCCAGGGAGGAACTCCTGCATTTTCTCTCCCTCACCCAACAGGTTTTCACTGGTCTGGGTAGCACCATCAACCATTCCAAATCTCATCTGGACCCTTCCCAGAGACTCCAGTTCATCGGGGCAATCCTCGATACGACAATGTGCAGGGCCTTCCTGCCTCCGGACAGGGGGGGCCTCCCTCCAGTCCCAGATTTCCCTTCTTTTGGAAAGCAGGAAGGTTCTGGCGAGGTCGGTGCTCAGTCTCCTGGGGCTTATGGCGGCTGCCATCCTGACGGTTCAGTGCGCGCGCCTCCACATGATCTCTCTCAGTGGACTCTCCGCCTCAGTGGGATCAACTTGTAGACGACCTAGATCATCTAGTACTGATCTCCTCGCCGATGATAAGAGACTTGCAATGGTGGATGGTTCGAGAGAACCTATTCCGGGGTCCCTTTTTTCATCCTCCCCCCACCCAGACTCTGACCACGGACGCGTCAGGCGAAGGTTGGGGAGCCCACCTGGGTCCTCACCGAACCCAGGGCTTATGGTCCAAATTGGAGTTAGCTCTCCACATCAATGTGCTCGAGCTTCGAGCAGTGCTGTATGCTCTCCAGGCCCTTCACCAATACATCCTTCCCGGTCACCTAGCCGTCCAAACAGACAACATGTACGTGGTGTGGTACATCAACAAGCAGGGAGGGACTCGGTCCTACCCGCTGTGCAGGGAAGCGATGAGGGTTTGGGAATGGGCAACTCTTCACAACCTTCACCTCACGGCGATCCATGTTCCGGGAGTCGACAATGTCCTGGCAGACAAGCTAAGTCATTCTTCGGCTCTGCCACACGAGTGGGAACTGGACCAAAAAGTTCTAAAAAGCATCTTCCAGACTTGGGGGACTCCACATATAGACCTGTTCGCCTCCTCCCAAAATGCAAAGCTTCCAATTTTTTGCTCGCTTGCTCCAGAGCGAGGCGCTTTCTGGAGCGATGCTCTGTCTCTAAACTGGAAGGACAGATTCGTCTATGCTTTTCCCCCCAATTCCTCTGGTCCCTCGTGTGCTGCAGAAACTGGCATTGGAAGGAGCGAGAATGATTCTGATCGCTCCTTTCTGGCCCAGGCAAATCTGGTTCTCTCTTCTACAGCAATACTCAGAGGCTCCTCCTCTTCCTTTATCTCGAGGATTACTGACCCAGGATCAGGGGACCCTGGTCCATCCGGGACTCAAGTCTCTTCAACTTCATGCATGGCTCCTGCAGACCTAGCCCAATCTCGCTTTGGCGTCTCTCCTAAGGTGGCCGAGATTCTGGTGGAGGCTAGAAAACCCTCCACTAGGTCCACCTACACCATGAAATGGAAAAGATTTTCCATTTGGTCTGCCTCTAGGAATGTGGAGCCTTTCTCCTGTCCTGTGGCCGTTCTGCTTGATTATCTGCGTCATCTTTTCGACCTGGGTCTCAGTCACTCCTCTTTGAAAGTCCACATGGCGGCTATTTCAGCCTACCATGTCCCTTTCACTGATAAGGCTTTTACCCAATTGGAGGTATCCAAAACTTTTCTCAGAGGGGTCCTTCATCTCAGACCCCCTGTTCGGACTCCGGCTTCCCCCTGGGACTTTAACTTTGTCCTCAAGAAACTTACCCTTCCTCCCTTTGAGCCTGCGGCTTCCGCAGACTTGAAGTTCTTATTGTGGAAGACGCCCTTCTTGGTGGCCATCACTTCTGCTCGCAGAATTTCCGAGCTCCAGGCCCTTATGTGCAAAATCCCTTATCTGATCTTTCACAAAGAAAGAGTAGTTCTTTGCACGAATCCTAAGTTTCTCCCAAAAGTGGTAGCGGAGTCTACCTTAGATCAGTCTATTGAATTACCTGCCTTTTTCACGCAGTATTCCAACCAAGGAGAATACTTGTTCCATACCATGGATGTCCACAGGATTCTGAGATATTACATCGATAGGACGAAGGATCTCAGAAAGACTGACCAGTTGTTCGTCTCTTTTGCTCACAAAAGGGAAGGTAATGCTGTCTCCAAGCAATGCCTATCAAAGTGGCTGGCTCATTGCATCACTTTCTGTTATGACAAGTACAACAAGACCCTACCGGGTCAAGTCAGAGCCACTCTACTCAGGGGTAGCAGCCTCTCGGCTTGTTTTAGAATGTGTCTGCGAGCAGACATCTGTGCTGCCACGCCACCTCGGACTTCGTCCATACATTTACTAAACATTACAGTTTGGACATTGCCTCTCGCCGTAGAGCAGGCTTCGGTTAGCGGTCTTGCAAGGCCTCCTATCTTGAGGTTTGCAAGGTTGTTTGCTACTTCTTGGAGTAGTTCCTCCTCCCAGTGCCTTTCATTTGTTCCAGACTGCTTGGGATTCTGTCCTATATGTAATTACCTACTGCAAGAGCCCTCTCGAAGTAAGATAGTACAGTTACGTAAGAACTTACCGTAACAGTAGATCTTTGAGGGAGGCTTTTGCAGTAGGTAATACCTTCCCGCCCTCCATCCCCACTAGGCTTTTTCAGCTCCTTTTCCATTGAGGGAAATATCTGCTTCTCTCTCGTCCGGGCGTCTGGGACCGCCCCTTTATACCGACGTCGTCTGACGCCGGTCACCTGATGTGGGGGCAGTCCCCGCCAGGAACTGCTAGCTAGAAATTTTTCCGAGGGGTCCTGCCGCCTACCGACGTCAGTCCTATATGTAATTACCTACTGCAAGAGCCTCTCTCGAAGATCTACTGTTACGGTAAGTTCTTACGTAACCGTACTTTCCACTGAGTGACTGAGAAGTCGGTTGTGTGGCACAAAAACAACAAATGCTCCCAGCAGGAACCTTCAAGGTAGAGCATATTGTGACAGCAACTTCTGCTTTGTACTTTCCATCTCTATGATTGAGTAGATCAAAGAGACCACAGGGAATAGGTGGAGAGTGGGAAGTATTAAGGAGGAGACTGCAAAGTCTGTCACTGGTGGAGAGGGACAAGTCCCAACAGACCAATCACATAGTGATAGCAATATGTTTGCTTATACTGTACAGTTAGCAAGCAAATATCTTATCTCTGTCAATCTTCACCATTCATCACAGATGGGTATCTGCCAGAGGTCAGGACCCCGGGGAGCTTTTTTTTTTTTTAAAGGTAGGTGGGCCTTGACACACCATCGGCGCCATCCTCGGGACGCTTATCGCGTGGCGCTCGTGAGTTGGTCTTAGGTTGTGCCGACCATTGCCTGCCAGTTCTTCGTCTCCCGCCATAGAGGTCACCTTGTGTGGAAGCTGAAGAAAGTTTGAGGCCTGCTTCGCAGTTTCTGTCCCTACGATTTTCTCGTGCCGAAGTCCGTCGGTTCCACCTGCCGGTTCTGTGTTGCCTTAGTCGACGCTGCCCGGTAAGATCTTTCCATTATTATATTTTTCTGCGACGTCGAGTCTGTTTTTGGTGTTTTTTTTCCCCCGTAGGTCATGTCTCGGTCAGAGGGTAAGAAATCTTCCAAGACGGGTCGTCCCCCCATGCGACGGTGCCCATGCGGCCGAACATTTTATGTCACCAACCAGCACGACCGGTGTCTTTGTGTTCTTGCTCGCCAGCGACATGGATTTGTAGCGATGCCTGTTTCTCCATGGACCGCCGGTCATTGAGCAACGCGCTGAAAGTGGGGCGAGCCCGCCGACTTCGGGGTCGGTGTGCACTCGCCGGGCCAAGCCACGCTCTCGGTTTTGCCTCCGGTCCTCCTGCTTTATACTCGGACCGAGGAGGAGGGAGCCTCGCTACTTGTAGCCCAGCCATTGCTGAGGCTTCTTGAGGCACAGAGGCCCATCCCGCCCTTCCGGGAGGGTGGAGGCGCTGCATGGCATCCGCCCTTTGGGGTGAAGGCTTCCCAGTGTTGGTCCCGCGGGTCACAAGGCTCCGGTCGGCGCCTGTCCCCGACCGCCACAGCCAGTGCCGTTAGCTCACTAGCGCCACAACGGGCGCCGAGGCTTCAACGGAGCTATCGCCAGCGCTGACTTATCGCACACGCATGACCTCATCGGAGCCGTCAGGGCGTCGTGAGAACTACTATGGCGCCGTCTTTTTCCATGTCTCGCTTTGCCCGGCCCTGGCGCAGAGGTTGAGCATGGTGCCGTGTCCTCAAGGCTTGCACCGTGGGCTTTCAGATCCCTCTCGGCGCCGCCCCTGCCTCGCTTCCGCCAAGGGAGCTGGCGGTGCCATGCTTGGTGCCGTGTCCGCTTTTGGCGCCACCCTTAGAGCCGCCCCTGCCTCTGGCGCTGCTCGTGGTCCCGGGAGCTGGTGGCGGCGCCGCCGGGCTGTCTCTTGTTTGTGCTGCCTCGCTGCGGGGACCGGATGGCGCTGTGACTGGTCCGCTCTGGATCTCTTGTTCGGCTAGGGCCGTGCCTCCGCGGATTCCGGGCCGCAGGGCTGCAGGAGGCGCTGGCACCGGCTCGGACACAGCTTTGGTCTCTAGACCTATTGACAAGGATGGCACTGCCCGCCCTCCCACGGTTTGGCACAGGGCCTCGGACTCTACCTCCTCGGAGACGGAGTCGAGCTCTGAGTCAGACCTGCAGTCTGACCCTTTGGGGTTGGCGGCTGAGGTGGGTAGCATGGTAGTCTCCTCGACAAGTCGGAGTCAGCCCCCTTCTGAGGTGAGGTCGTGGCTACCGAGACTAGGGTCAGGGGTGCTGACCAGCAGGTAGTGGTGCAGGCCACCATAGCTCTGCAGCCTGGTCTTGGCGGTTTCACTGACCCCTCAGTTGTGGTACCTCCTCTAGTGGTGTGCCTAGATCGCCCAACTTTGGGGCCAATCGGAGCACCTACAGGAGGGGAGGGTACTGCACCCTGGATAACCCCTTCGGGGGCTGCCCAGAGATGCCAGCTACCTAGGCTGGCCCTCTCGAGGAGGAGGGCTCTTTCGGACTCCGAGGGGTGTGGGGTCAGCACGTCGGCCGTTTTCTGGGGTCCACCCGGGCCCTGGGAGAATCTGTAGTGCGGATCTCCTCTCTTCCTCCTCGGTCTCTTTGAGAGAGTCCCGTTCTTTTGAGGTAGGGGATCATCCTTCTGGACCTATACGGCCCCGGTTGCCTCACAGGGGGGATTCTTCTGGGCGCAGCCAAGGCAGTACCGAATTGGTTGTTCAGCTGTCGGCTGTGGGGTCTTCCGGGGCACCTTCTTCCGTGGGTGCCCACGGTCCGCTCCTTAGCCCAGGCGGAGGTCAGCCGACATCTCTTCTTGGCTCTGTTCCCATTCCTCTGCCACACTCTCCTGCGCTTCCAGGCATCCTCGGTCCTAGCGGGCCTCTCACCTGGGAGCAGTTCAGAGCGGTGGCTGCTCGGTTCCCTGCTTACGTTAGGGCGATGGACAGCCAGGTTTTTCAACCTCCCCCCATGCAGCCACCCACTGAACAGCCGGTGACCTCCAGCTCTTCATCCCCCTCTTCTGGGGGAGAGGAAACCTCTGTCCACATCTCTTCAGCTGCTGATCTCTGAGTATCAGCGATTCCTCGTGAGGATGTTGGAGGACTTGCACCTTACTCCTTCCACTACCAGCAATCCTGAACACTCGGTGCACGCCTTTCTAGGCGATTTTGGCGAGGCCACCCTTGTGGTGCCGCCCTGGCCGGCTCCCTTTCGGGAGGCGTTTTTGCGTTCCTGGCAGAGGCCCTTCTCCGGAGTTCCTGCCCCAAGGGATCTCAGCCAGAGGTATTGCACACCCCCGGAGTCTCCAGGTTCCATGCCTCATCCACAGTCTGGATTGACACAGTTGGATACTCATGATGGGCTTCGCGCCCTTCACCGTGACCGGCCCCCAGATCAAGACTCCTTGGATTTTGATTTCTGGGGTAAGAGGACTTTCTACTCTGCATGGTTACTTCTTTCTATCTCTGCACATCAGGTCTACAATGCAGCCTATGGCAGGTTCTTGTGGTCCAGGCTAGGTCAGCTCCTAGCCTCATTGCCTGACACGGAGCAAACCAGACAAGCCATTGCACTCTCTGCACGTGGCCTGGAGCTAGCAAGGCACCAAGCGAGGGCATCCTATGATGCCAACGAGGTAGCTACCAGGGTCGTAGGGACAGTGATCTGCACTAGGCGGACGGCATGGCTGTCTCTTTCCCAGTTGTCACCCTTGGCCCAGCGTAGGGTGATTAACTCCGCTCACCAGGGAACCTATCTCTTCTCCCGCAGAGTGAGATGGCGCTTGTCAGGGCAACTTCCTTCCCCCTCCAGGGGGCTCCGTCTCTCTCTCTCCCCATTCTCGGGCTTATCCAGGCCCTGAAGTTCTCCCCACCCCTTAGTGTGTCACCCACTGAGGGCTCATGGAGTCTCATCCCTTAGGTGTAAAGAAAACCTCTTCCGGGAGGGCTCGGCACCACCCATATTCAGGATGAATGGTAAGACTGACACAGATAAGATATGAAAATTACATACCTACCATAATTATGATCTTTCTGTGTATCTTCACCATTCATTACAACCCCACCCTCCATCCCCCTAGGGCCTCAGTCTCTTGGTCCCACTCCCTCTCTGTGCCCTCCCCCTCTCCTCCTTAGGAGTGGGGTAAAACAGGGACACGCAGGGGAGTAATGTTCCAGGGAGAGCAAACAGCTCGGGCGGCACTCCTGCTCCAGTGTCTTGGCTCCACCCCTGTGGGGTGGGAGTTGGCAGTTGCCCTCCTTCTCTCCTTCTCCCTGTTTCCATCCAACCTATTTCTCCTAAAAAACAAAAAATCCCTTTTTTTCCACCAAAAATTTTTCCTTGAGAAGGTGTTGAATCTCTGTACCCTGTCCTTCTTCCAAAATAGCCGACTCTGCTTATCTGGAGTGTTTGCCAGCTATTCTGTGCCTTGAATTCGGGCAGAAAGCATTGTTACTCCTTGCAGTTCCTATACAATCTGGAGACGGACCAGGATCTGAAATGTGTTATCCTTCTCCCCTCTCTTCCTAAATTCTTTACCCACCCTATCTCCCTCTTCCTTTTCCAGAGATTGGGCCCCTCCCAATCCCCTTTAGTTTCCAACTTCTGTCTTTCTGTCCTCTCAGTCGTTATTTCTCCTTTTAGTTCATACATCTTTTCCTTTTTCTGTCCCTTGGACTTCCCTGTCCCACCCTCCACTCCCTTCCTCTTACCTCTCTGGCGACTCAGAACTGACAGGCAGGCGGAGTCGACACAACCTAACGGCCAACCCGTGAGCGCCACGCAGTGCGTCGGCCCTGAGGGCGGCGCCGATGGTGTGTTGGCTCCGCCTACCTTAAAAAAAACAAAAAGCTCCCACAGGGTCCTGACCTCCGGCAGATACCCATCTGTGATGAATGGTGAAGATACACAGAAAGATCATAATTACGGTAGGTACGTAATTTTCATATGAAAACTACAAATTTTAAAGCTATGGCAATCAGAATTGAAAATTTCCACACTCTGAAGGTGTAAGCTGCGTTGTTTAAAGATACAAACGAGACTGGGTCCGGTGACGGAAGAAATTTTATTTTTACCTACGTACAATGGTAATGCTAGACACAGATCATTTCTTCAGTGTGACAATGGAATGCACAAGCTTATATACTGATTATTTAGGCGTGGTCATTTCCCTGGAACAGGTAATTATTAGCTTACTGACACAAATGGCCATAGGTGTGGCAAGCATTCTTTAGGAAGTAACTAGGAGAGACCAAGCCCAATTATGGTCTGACTGGAGTCAGCAATGTTTTTTTAGTCCGTCCTCCATTACATGCTAACTCTGCTTGCCCAGATAAGGGGACATGGCTTTATGTTTGCTTATGTGCTTGCTCTGTTCCTTTTTCTTATGACTCACCCAAACCACAGCTCAAGGCTACATCTAGTCTTACGTTATAATATTACAAGGGTGCCAACAAAGGTTATATAGGGATAGGGCAATATGGGGACAGACTCCTCTGCCCCCCATTACATTCCCCCCTTCAAACAACATGAAGTCTTGCTATATTATGACAGATGCAGTTTGCCCCACCATTAGAACTGCTCCGGAGGTGAAAGAGTTAACTTCCATGCAGTGCATGGAACTTAGAGCGCGAGCTCGGTTAGAGAAGCTGTGTTAGGGTGGTTTCAAACCAAAACCACCAGATTCTTTACTCCGCCTCACTGAACAGTCGCTCCGGAGATTCCTCCTGCTGCTCGGTTCATTTTCTCAGTTTAAAGTGTCTTTTCTCGGTTAAATTCAACCGCGATATTCTTTATTTTAACCGCAAACCGATCGGTTCAAGCTCTGTCTATGGTATTGTAAGTAATAGATAGGTTTTCTGTGTGGAACTTGTAAATGTTTATCGGTTCGGTTTGAACCGATCAAATTGTATTTAAACTTTATTCTGAAGCCTTTTAAGGCTTGTTAGAGTGCGGTTCCCGGTTCTTATCGGTTCTAAAAAAAACGGATTTCATTACGTTTTTTTCCACGACCCGTGACACGGTTGGGAACCGATAAGGGTGTCTTGCCTGGCACTGCCATCAAAAGGGCAAGTTTTTGGTTAGGCTGGCATTATGTCTGAGAAACCCAAAAGAAAAACCGGGCCCACTGGGTTTCAACACTGTAGTGTCTGTGGGGAAGCCTTTGCCAAGCTGATCCACACACCACATGTGTTTATTGTCTGGGGTTTGACCACCTCAATGCAGACTGCCAGATTTGCAAGAATTTCCCAGCAGCTACCCTAGATAAGAGAGTTGGTAGGCTCAGGGAACGAGAGGCCAAAAAGTCTGCTGACCGATACAGCCCCTGCTCGGTGCCAAATCAACCGAGGGAGTGCCTCTGACCAGGGCCAGACTTCCTCGGGTAAACGTAAAGCTGACTCTGAGGAGCCAGTTCCAGCAAAGAGAACTAGAAAGTCAGCAGGTGTGGAGTCCAAAATCCCTTCTCCAACTGCTGCAGAGATAGCCAGGGCAATACAGATTGTCCAGTCACTGTCCCCGGTTCCCTCCGAACCGCCACTATCTGGCAAAAGGTCGGTTCGGTCGGTTCCACTGGTTCAAGAATATGATATAGAAGAGTTTTATGAACCAGAGGAGGGGGAGGATGATTATGATCAGTGTGAATGTGACTTTGAAAGTCTGGATGTGCCCATTGAACCGGACATCTCCCCAGACCTTTAGGTGAATCTCCCCCTAGGCTTGCTGAGTTCCCTTCTCATTTTTTGTTTTATAAAAAAGTTGCTGAAACCCTCCAGCTTCCTTTAGAGGAGGCTTTGGATAAGCAAGAGGAGCCTGACTTTGTAGATATGATGGATATCCCAGAGTCCAGGAGATTGTCCATCCCTTTACATAAATCTTTTAGGAAACAAACAATAAAAATTTTAAAGCTCTAATTCTGTGCCTCCTGATAAAAAGATGGACAGGAGGTACACTTTGTCAGGTCCTGATACAGAATTTCTTTTACAGCAATGCAGTCATGTTAGTAGTTCAGGCTGCAGCCTGTGATAAAGCTAATATTCCCCTGGCTTCACATCCTCCTGACAAGGACTCCAGGAAGATTGATGCCATGGCCAAAAAACAATACATGGCAGCGTCTTTGGGACTCAGACAAACAAACTGTATGGCTTATGTTGCGAGATACCAAAAATCTAGATGGGATACTGTCATGGCCTTAGCCAAACAGGCCCCTGGCCAGCTTGCAAAGGAGCTGGAGCAGGTGGCTGTTGATGGTATTGAGGCATCTAAGGTGCAATTCCATGCTGCAGTGGATTCTAATGATGTATCCTCTAGAGTCATGGCTACATCTGTAGCTGTAGATTGGCCTGGCTCAGGTGTACTACTTTGTCACAGGATACCCAGTCTAAGGCTATGGATTTTCCTGTAGGGAAATTCTCTGTTTGGGGAGCAGACAGAGAATTATATGAAGAAAATGGATGAATATAGAACCACTTATAGGAGTGCACAAGCCAAGGAACGGCAAGCCACTCCTCAGAGGCAGCCCCCAGGGTTAGGGGCAGGCCTTTCACAGGCCTTTACCAGACCCAGGCCTCCTCTTCAGCCTATGTTCAGAGGGGTTCTTCAGAGGAGAGGCAGACGGGCACGCAGGCCTGCTCCCACCCCTCAGCCTAAATCCCCTGCCAAACAGGCACCCTGATGGGATGCCCAGGGTCGGCTCTCCATTACCTGTAGGGGGCAGGCTGGCTTACTTCGTCCAGGACTGGGAGTCTTTAACATCAGACAGGTGGGTCCTGGAAGTAGTGAGCCAGGGTCTGGTTCTCAGCTTCAAAAATGTCCAAAGATGAGAGCCAGATCTTTTCCACCTGCAAACCCTTTAGAGACTCTTGCTTTGAAACAGAAGTCTCAACCCTCCTGGCTCTCAGAGCTGTAGAAAGGTTTCTCCCCACACCAGGGCAAGGGTCTGTACTCCAGGTACTTCCTTATCCCAAAAAGACAGGAGAGTGGCGTCTATCCTGGACCTAAGATATCTGAACAAGCACCTTTAAAACCAAAATTCAAAATGGTGACTCTGGGAATGATTTTACCTCCCTAAGGCCAGGGGACTGGCTAGCGTCCCTGGACCTCAAGGATGCCTACTTCCATGTTCTTATCAGAAGCTCCCATCGAAAGTACCTCAGATTCGAACTGCCCTCAGACCATTATCAGTTCAGAGCAATGCCCTTCGGCCTTACCTCTGCCCCAAGGGTGTTCACAAAATGTCTGGCAGTAGCAGTTGCTCATCTAAGAAGGCAAAAGATTGCCATCTTTCCCTACCTGGACGACTGGCTCATTGTGAGTCAGTCTCCAGACCAGGTCAAATCACACCTGCTAGTTACCCAGCAGCTGCTTACCTCTCTGGGCTTTCTTCTGAATCTTCCAAAGTCAGTTCTGGAACCTGTCCAGGTACTCATCTTTATAGGTGCAGAACTGGACACAAAGCAGGCCAGAGCCTTCCTTCCCCTAGAAAGGGTAAGGACCTTGGTGGCCCTGGCCTGCTCCTTTCACTCTGCAGGTCCTCGACCAGCAAGGCATTTCCTGCAGCTCCTAGGACACATGGCAGCTTCCACAGCTGTAGTGCAAGGAGCAAGATTTCAGATGAGAGACATTCAGTTCCATTTGAGAGCCTTCTGGTCTCAAAGAAGAGATCCCTATCCAAGTTAATCCCAGTGATTCGAACCCTGATCCAGGCCCTTCAGTGGTGGCAGGATCAGAGCAATCTGAGACAAGGGGTGCCTTTCATCCCTCTGTCCACTGCTGACCCTTACTACAGATGCGTCCCTCTTGGGATGGGAGCTCACATGGCGACCTCTCCACCCAGGGGTTATGGTCCCCTCAGGAATCTCTGCTCCACATCAATCTGTTGGAACTCAGAGCTGTTTTTCTAGCACTTCAGGTTTTTCTGCATCTGTTCAGAACAAGGTGGTACAGGTCAGAACAGACAACACCACTACAATGTGGTACATCAACAAACAAGGGGCACTCGGTCTTCGGCCTTATGCACCGAGCGATGAAGTTGTGGTCTCTGGCTTATTCCCTGAACACTTCCTCATAGCAGTTCACCTCCCAGGCAAGGACAATGTCCTGGCAGATGCTCTCAGCAGGATTTCCCAGGGCCATCACGAATGGTCACTGGATCCCCTAGTACTGGGGATAGTTTTTGCCAGATGGGGCACTCCTCAGATAGATCTTTTTGCAGCCCCAGACAATCGTCAACTTCCACTTTTTTGTTGCAGGCCCCCAGTGTTGGGCTCAGTCCCCCTGGATGCCTTTCTCCTCGATTGGGAAGGGAAGTTTCTCTATGCCTTCCCCCCCCTTCCCTCTCCTGTTCAAGGTGCTAGTCAAAATCAGGTCTCAGCCCTGCAAGATGATCCTGATTGCTCCAGATTGGGCCAGGCAGCCCTGGTACCCACTCCTTCTGTCCTTAGCAGTCCATCTTCCCCTGTGCCTCCCCAGGAACCACAATCTGTTAACCTGTGCTCAGGGGAGAGTCTGGTATCCGAATCTCAAATCCCTCAACCTCAAGGCCTGGCTCTTGAGGAGTTAGAGTTTGCTGATCTACAACTTTCTCAAAGTGTTCTCGAAATCTTGAAAGCTTCTAGGAAGCCTTCCACCAGGGTTACCTATAACTCCAAGTGGAAAAGATTTTCCACATGGTGTTCTGGGAAGCATATTTCCCCGGAATCTGCTGATTTACCCACTGTATTGGATTATATGGTCCATCTTAATTCTTTGGGACTGAGACCAGCTACCCTGAAAGTGCATTTGGCAGCTGTCTCTGCTTTCATTTCAGCAGGGAATCCCCCTTCTCTTTCTGCTCACCCTGTATTTTCCAAGTTTTTTTACGGGATTGCTTCATACCAATCCTCCATTCAGGGACCCTGCCCCTGCTTGGGATCTTAATGTTTGCATTGCTCAGCTGATGCAGCCCCCCCTTTGAGCCTCTGTCTTCGCAGAGCTTAAGTATTTGACTTGAAAACTGTATTTAGTAGCCATCACTTCTGCCAGGCGCATAGTGAGTTACAGGCTTTATCAGTGGAGACTGACTTTATTTCCTTTCACAGGGATAAGGTAGTCCTCAGGACTAACAGGAAGTTTTTGCCTAAGGTGGTTTTGGATTTCCACCTTAACCAATCTATTTCACTTCCAGTGTTCTTCACTGACCATTCCTCCTCTGGTGAGAGGAGGCTGCACAGCTTAGATGTTAAGAGGGCCCTAAGTTACTACATAGAGCATACCAAGGGTCACAGGTTTGACTCCCTCCAACTATTTCTCACTTATGGTGAGGTTGGGAAAGGGAGACCTGCCACTAAGAGATCCATTGCCAGGTGGATTGTCTCTTGTATCCAATTTTGCTATCAAAAACTGGGTAAGGTTCCCCCTCAGGCCTGAGGGCTCACTCTACCAGAGGTACAGCTGCATCTCTAGCTGCTGCTAGAGACATCCCTATCTTGGAGATATGTCAAGCAGCTACTTGGAAAACAGTACACACTTTCACCAAGCATTACTCCCTGGATATCCAGGCCAGGAGGGATGCTCGGTTTGGCACAGCCGTGCTTCAGAGCCTATTCCCTAAGTAGGTTCTGTCCCTCCTCCATGGAGGTACTGCTGTGTAGTCTGCATTAGTCATAATATAGCAAGACTTCATGTTGTTTGAAGAAAAAATTACTCACCTTCGTAATGTTGTTTCTTCTAATGGAGTCTTGCTATATTATGACCTCCCCAGCCTGCCCCTCTCAGAACTTCTACTTCGGTATGGGGTGGGTAGTCCACTGTTGGCACTTATTGATGCCCTTTATGTTTGGGTGTTGTGTTTTATTTATTTATTTTATCTTGTTGTTTCTGGTCCCTGACTTGAGTCTTGGTGTTGGGACCAGGAAAATGTGTGAATATTTTAGTAGCCAGTTGGCTAGTGTAGTTACAGCTTCCACACAGAGCCTTAGTGAGTTTTGCTCAGAAGATCTGACTTGTTTCTGCTTGAAACCACCCTAGCAGAGCTTCTCTAACCGAGCTCGCGATCTAAGTTCCATGCACTGCATGGAAGTTAACTCTTTCACCTCCGGAGCAGTTCTAATGGTGGGACAAATTGCATCTGTCATAATATAGCAAGACTCCATTAGAAGAAACAACATTACTAAGGTGAGTAATTTTTTCTTTGGCACCATATTGCCAAATTTGAAAATCAGACACGTAGTAGACAAGCGTTATACGAGGTAATTATCCCTACTGGGTCTGGTCAGACTAGAGCACATGATTTTGATGCATGATATAAATATGTAGAGTGCAAGCACTATACTGCATATTATAACAATTCCATGTAGGATTGAGCTTCCCCAGTCACCAAAGATGCTTTTTATCCATTGGAAAATGTCCCAACCGCTATCTGTTGGAGCATGCTCACTGAGAATACGCTGTTGTAATTTTTGTACCCCCTCAATTACTTGTTCCAGTTCCTCCAAGTTGTCTGGTATATAGGTACAACATTCTTCTCCAATAATAGCATATACTCCACCCTGTGCTGCTAATACATAATCAAGCGCTGCTCTATTTTGTAATGTAACGATTCTAAGTGCCTTAATTTCTGCCGTTAATAAAGCGGTTGATAATAATGTTTCATTGACTAATGTTTCTAATTCATAGCTTAGCTGATCAATATAATGCATTGCTTGGACCGACCCCCACCAGGGAAAAATTCCAGCTCCAAATTTCTCTCCTACTGATATTTGTTTGGAGTCTTGTGGCACTTCCTGTAACTCCCTTTTAATACGGTTTGTTGGTTCAGGGTGGCTTGAGTTTAACATTATGTGCATATTGGCCCTAGTTTGGAGGGTCCCTAAGTAACAGCATCCTTCCCATCCAAGTGGTAAGTAAGTGTAAGCTTTAAATCCACATACCCAATATAGTCCTGTGACAGAGCCAAGCCCTGTGTTACATAAGTCCGGGGGGAAATACAAATTTGTTGCATTGGCTAAATAGGTGCTGTCGGTGCAGCTGCTGTTATTACTAGTACTGTTGCCAGTGTCATTACAAACTGTGACAGTTAGGGTTTTAATGTATCTAACGTCAGGGTAATACTTGGAGGTACAGTTTTGGGTTGATCCAACACACTTTTACATATACAATAAGGAATTGCTGGTGTGTTTCTATGGTCAAGATGAATAACAGTTGGCCCATCAGTTGTCACGTTTGGTGGGCTGTACCAGGTATGTGGTAGTACAGAGTAATTTAAAACAGATGCATGTACATTAGACAATACATACTGTACAAAGTTTGAGTCATTGATTTTTTCCATTGCGAACAATAGTTGGTATGTATCATACCAGTTCAAAGGATTTGGTCTCAAGTGGAGTCCAACGGCTGATGAAAAGGATGAGTGTGTACACATATAACAGTCAGTCACATTTGCATACAGTCTCATTAAAGTCCACCAGGTGTTTGTGGTATGGAGTGAATCTCCGTTCCGTTTATATATTTTGAGGTCACTTCCTGTTCTCCACAAGAAGAAAATTGTCCCGGCCACACATATAAATATGGTGACGGTAGTTTTAAAGTTCATGGTGTCCTGTTAATTCCTTTTGTCAGCTGCAATAAAAAATAAAATTGTGCATTTATATTGAACATTTAGTTATTGTGTACTTTGTTTGTAACCTTTTTACATTGGTCTACGTGGACCCAAAATTCTGACTTTTTCCTCCTTTCACATCTCGACACATATATCACACTTTCCCCAAGGGTATTAAGGACTGTATGGTCCCAACCAGTTTGCATCCTTCCAGGGTTTTCTGTTCCCAATTTCTAACCATTACTATATCATTAATGTCGTATTGGTATTCCATATCCTGTTTTAGGGCTTTTGTATTGTTTGTTGTACTCATGACTGTTTCCCATATTTATAGCCGCAAAGGGTAAGAATTTTTGTAGCTGTGTTTGTACTTCCTTTAGAAATGCCTCATGTTTGATCCTGTCTTTGGTAGCCGTCCGGGGACTGGGTAGGTCTCCTGGGTGAGCTAGCCTCATTCTTCTCCCTGTCATTAATTCATATGGGGTCAACCCTGTGCTTGCTTGCACCGTGCCTCTGATGGCCATTAAAATGCCTGGTAGATGTGTTACTCCCAGTCTTTACCTTCGTCAAGTACAGCTTTTTTTAAAGCGTTTTTTAGTGTACGGTTTAATCTTTCCACCATACCTGACGCTTGTGGTCTGTAGGGTGTATGTAATCTTTGTTGCACTCCTATTATTTTGCACATTTCTTGCATGACTTGATTAACAAAGTGAGTCCCTCTATCTGACTCTATTACATTTGGCAACCCCCATCGGGCACATACCTGTGTGTATATATTACATGTGTTGTATAGCATTTGCACTTTTAACTGGGAAAGCTTCTACCCATTTTGAGAACATGTCAATTACTACTAACATATATTTATATCCCCCTTTTGCTATGGGCAGGGGTCCAACGTAATCAATTTGTAGCACGTCCCAGGGTCCTTCTGCCAAGGGTAATCTCTGTAGAGGGTATTTTTCCCTTTTAGGGTCTTGCTGCAAGCATACTAGGCAGGATTGTACAACTTGCGTAACTGTCTGCTTTAGGTGGTGTGTGACCGGGTGACCCCTGTCATAAAAGGGTGCCCTGAGTCTGTTCTAGATCCCCCCCCAAAGACTCACTAAAATGCTTAGGAAGCACAGAAACAAAAAGTAAAAGTGCAGGACAGGAACAGCAGTCCCCCTTGTGTTCTGTTCCCTGTGTTTGCTAGAAACTGCCCTTGGCAAAGGGACAAAATGAAAAGTAAAGCTGATGGCCGCGCTTTACAGCTGTAGGCAAATGTCAAGAACTGTTTTCAACAGCTCTAAATAAGAGCAGTCAATTAACAGCTTTGTTGCTGCTTTACTTTAAAAATACACCATTCTGTGTGGTATAGGTTTTCATCTGCTCTAATGAAAGTTTAAATAGAGCAGACAAATTCTCAAACAATAATAACACAGTTACAATGACAGTAAGACTCTGGGGTCTCCATTAAGATTATCTGTGGTGTTTAGCTAAACTCCTAGCAAGGTACACATTGCTTTAAGTAGAAGAAAATAAAATACATGTTTGGGCCTTGTTTACCAAAGGAAATTTACAAGATGCTTACCTGAGTTTAGTGTAGGAGGAGTGCTAGTTTGTAAGTCAGAAAGCACAAGAAAGCTAGATAAAGCTCTAAGGATAACTTTTATGAAACAGTCATTCTTTACCTGTGGGGAGCCCCTTTGCTGTATACGGTGCTGTTATAGGGCTGGCAGCCCACAGACTGTCTGATTTTTGTGGAACTCCCAGTTAGTGACGTCACTGCCAGAGGTGGAGCTAGGGGAAATTAAGTTCCTCATAGCTATAAAATTGTGTAGCCAGGCCAGAATGAATATTATGTTAATGTTGCTAGGACTTCTATTAACCAAGGCTTGGAAATATCCCTTTTTCTTATGTTTAGGCCGGGATATGAGTCTCATAGAGAAGTGTTTTTAGTTAAAAGACATAATGTGGGTGTTTCCCAAGGAAGTGATGTCACTAGGACACAGGATAAAAGCTTGCCACTAGAGGCTTTAATTTAGATAAGGCGTCAGTCTAGAACTGACTGTGAGAGGTGTAAGACCTTAAGTTTAGAAGGCTTGTGTCTACACCCTAGACAGCATTGATGTTATTAACTTAATGACAATTTTCTTATTTTCTGTTCTAAATAATTATAATTTTATGCTACAAATAATAAAATGATAAATGCCAGCCTAAAAATGTTACCTCAGGTTGCGAGAGTTGCACCTTTTCTGGATTTATTTTTAACTCTCTCTTATTTAGTGCTTTAAGCACTCGGTCTAGCAGTTGCAAATGTTCTGCTTGCGTCTTACTCTGAAGCAGTAGATCATCTACGTATTGTACTACCTCGTGTTCCAGTCCCTCCTCCTGTAGCACCTGTTGTACGTATCGATGAAACAGGGTTGGCGAGGAGTGGAACCCTTGTGGTAGTCTAGTAAAAGTGTACTGTCGTTCCCTAAATGTAAACGCAAATTTATATTGATCTTCCTTTCTTAGGGGTAGGGACCAGAATCCGTTTGCTAAGTCTATTACTGAAAATATTTTACTTCCTGGTTTGATCTTATTAAACATTTCAGTTGTTGTGTTCATAATTGGGCTTATTTGTGGTGTTACCTTGTTTAATTTTCGATAGTCAATGGTCAGTCGGTATTTACCATTGGGTTTTTTTACGGGCCAAATGGGGCTATTTGCCGTGGAGCAAATAGGCCTCAATACTCCTTGTTTTAGGAGATCGAGAATAACAGGCTGTATTCCTTTTATGGCTTCTGTTTGGTATGCCCTGGGTCTGGCCCCTCGATAGCTATTTCTGTATCACTTACTTTCCCACAGTCTGTCCCAGATTGTGCCCATACTTGGTATTTTTCAAGCACTTGTTGCATATTAGGATCATTGACTGCTGGCACAGCCAGTTGTTTATTACTTTTCACTGACCCCCATATATAACTTTCCGGTATCTGGGCGGTCCCACATTTTCCTCCTTTATTTTGCCAAATACATTTATTTGTTAAATCAATAATTAGGCTATGTTTTTTAGGAAGTCAATCCCTAGGATGTGACTCTCGGTCCCTCCATGCAGGACCACAAAGGTGCCTTTACCGACACATTTTCCTTCTAAAAATACTGATGTAGGTTGTGAAAATCTTCCGGTTAAGGTGTGTCCTGTGCACCCTTCAATTAGAATGGGCTTCCTTTTCTCATCCAGTGGTATGTGCATATTTAACAGCGAGACGGCTGCCCCGGTGTCCACTAAAGCGGTTATTGTTCTTCCCTGCACTTTTAGCGGCACTATTGGTCTCCCCTGTTTATCAAAGCTTAACGCACATACCTGTTGCACTAGGGGAGACGTCTCGGGGCCTCCGCCCCCCTACTGTTGATTTTCCTTTATTGTTGCAAGCCTCCTTAGGAGGTATTCCTCCTCCTCACTATCGTATGGAGGGGCAGTCAGTTTCTTTTTTTCGGCTTGTCCCAATACCAGGTTAAGCCTAGGTATGAGATCTTCAACTTCGTCCGACCCAGCTCTTGGTCTATATCTTGTATGGGCTCCTGGATCCTTCCTTTGTGGGCTCCGTCCTCTCCCCCTGCCTGTTTGTCTTGGTCCTCGACCCTCTCTGCCTCCACCCTTCGCCCAACAGTCGCTCATGACGTGTCCGGGCTTTTTGCAGTTAAAACACATCCTAGATTCTCCCTTTGTTCCCCCTTCATTTTTCCAGGTCACCGCTGCTACCTCTGCTTTCCTCTCCTTCTCATTTAAATAAGTTTCCAACTAAGGTTATCACGTTCTTCCTGGGTTGGGCCATTTTAACTACCGTCCTAAGGGGTGGGGTCTAGGTCTTATGCTCTTACCCACAGGTCTCTAAATGTGGTGTCATCCTCCGAAGGGCAATCCTGCCCTCCATATCTCTGATATACTTCAAAAAGCCTGGGAATGAACACTCGGGGGCCCTCCCCCGATTGTGGCTTTGTTTGTAAAATCCTGTCCCAGTCTACTTCTTCCTTGGCAGATTCTCCCCTTGCCTTACTTATGGCCTCTACTACCTCACTGTAATCTGCCCAGGAGTTGACATTGCTCTCAGCTTCTGGGTGTGTACCCTGTACTGTTGAGGGCATTGCGTCCGCTATGGTGTGAGGCAGTTTAAACATCACCAACCGCAGCGTCCTGATTTGTTAACCTACAAGTGCTAGTTAACTGTTTAGTTTCTGTCTCAGCTCTGACAGATTGGTTTTATGGTCTATTGGCCCTATCATTGTGCCCAGTTTTGTCATCTCATCTATAGATAAATCTTTGATCTTAGTTTTGGCTCCGGTCTCGGGTTTCTGCTGGGTTATATTCTCCTTACCTTTTTTCTTTTCGGCACTTCTACCCAATTGCCTCCTCCATCTCATACTCCTTTCCTCTACCTCCTCTGTCCATTCTTCCTTACCTTCGGGTCCCTCCTCCTGTACCTGCGCCATCCTGGCATCCTCATCTTTCTCTAAGAGGTCTTCCAACTGTTTTGCCTTAGTCTCCCATTTCTTTTCTTCGGCTTCATATTTATCAGCCTCCTCTTTCCTTTTCTCCCGTTCCTTCCTCAGTTTAGCTTTTGCTTGTCTTGCTACTAGGTTAACTAGTTGTTCTTCTAGTTGGTGTCTTGTGACAGTCGACATTGTGCCCCCCGAGGCGCTCTGTCCACGTGTGGTCACGGGTGCCATCTTTAAGGGGGCTGAGACCTGTGCTTTTAATTCCTCACACTGGTTTTTTAGTTTTTGAATAGTCTCAGTCACCTCCTTTAGCTCAGTATACAACCACCTGGTCTCTGTCACGTGTTCCTGTGATTGTTGATCTAACTTTTATGTAGTGGAATTATCCTTACTCAGTAAACACAGATCATCCTGAGCTTTGGCGCTGTTGGCTCTGTTTTTGCCCCAACTGGGTTTTAATGGCGTCAGGTTCAGTTAGGGGACGCTCTGCTGCAATTTGCTTGCAATAATTCTAACTCTTCCT
Source organism: Neoceratodus forsteri (assembly GCA_016271365.2). Taxonomy (NCBI): domain Eukaryota; kingdom Metazoa; phylum Chordata; order Ceratodontiformes; family Ceratodontidae; genus Neoceratodus; species Neoceratodus forsteri. Next base: position 924,808,798 of record CM057450.1, on the reverse strand, counting down.
TCTGTTTTTTGTTTACGTATTTTAAACCTGCATTCTCTGTTACTTGTTTTCCAGCCTGTACACTACGGTTTGATTATACTGATACAAGCCTTGTAAGGCATTGGCAAAATTTCCTTTTCTCTCTTGACCTTCTTGTTTCTGTCTGCTACTTGTTCTGAGAAATAGACCTGTGTGGGGATTCTCCGACGGGTCTCATACGCCCCGTTTACATACTTCACGAATTTCCCTATTATAGTTTCCATGCTCATTTTGTCCCTTTGGTCTACTTGGATATTTTCAACAGGGTCACCCATGCACTGATGCCTCCGTTTACTTAGCCAAGGTTTACGACCCTTCTGTGTGCCCCGGCTTGCAAGTCCCAGCAGCCACACTCATATACCTTGCCCCATGAGTTCTTACAAGGTTATACCTTATAGAGCGAAAAACTACTACTTTAAATACTTTTAGTCAGAACAAGAGGATCGAAACAAGAGGTTAATACATCACCTAGTGTGCAGACTGGGTCCCTTCTGTCCTTGTAGGTGTAGTTGATTTAGTCACCGGACCGAGTCTTGGTCCACCTTCAGCCAGGCAAACTAGCCGCTGTTCCTCAGTGTTAAACACGGAACTGTCTCGTCCGTCTCGCGGTCGACCGCTCCGGCTCCTATGGTTTGTTAGCAACAGCGATCCGAGTGACGGCACCAAAAATGTAAGCTGAGTTGTTTAAAGATACGAACGAGACCGGGTCCGGTGACAGAAGAAATTTTATTTTTACCTACGTACAATGGTAATGCTAGACACAGATCATTTCTTCAGTGTGACAATGGAATGCACAAGCTTATATACTGATTATTTAGGCGTGGTCGTTTCCCTGGAACAGGTAATTATTAGCTTACTGACACAAATGGCCATAGGTGTGGCAAGCATTCTTTGGGAAGTAACTAGGAGAGACCAAGCCCAGTTATGGTCTGACTGGAGTCAGCAATGTTTTTTTAGTCCGTCCTCCATTACATGCTATCTCTGCTTGCCCAGATAAGGGGACATGGCTTTATGTTTGCTTATGTGCTTGCTCTGTTCCTTCTTCTTATGACTCATCCAAACCGCAGCTCAAGGCTACATCTAGTCTTACGTTATAATATTACAAGGGTGCCAACAAAGGTTATATAGGGATAGGGCAATATGGGGACAGACTCCTCTGCCCCCCATTACAGAAGGGCTCAGCAGAAATCTGCCTTCAGTGGAAGGAAAAGGTCTGAGACTTGGCGGCAGAAGGGCAGCTTAGGAATCTAGCCATTAGAAACGTTTCCCCTGCTTTTTGTCTCTTTTGCGGGACACTGTCAGCCAGTTGCACAAAAAGGGTCTTACGTTTGTCTAGAAATGGGTTTTAGGCCACTAAAATTGTCTAGCATAAGATTTTCAGATTAGACTACTACTCAAAGTAAAAACAGACTTGATTTATGCTACTGTAGACTAGGGGACTTGGTAAAAAACTGACCCCTGGATGCAGACCAGACAAGATCGGTAAAATCCAGACTGGCTAAATCAGCCAGACTGGGTGCAATTAACGTGAATTTTCAGGGTTCCATTTATTTATTAATTTTTTTCTCTTTTTGGCCCCGGCTTCCCCTAACCCCGCGAACAGGGTTCGCCCTGCCCCAGCCACCGACCCCACATGCTTGGGACAGACCCCTCCTGAATGGGGCCGCCGTAGCGGAATTTAGGTGGCCAGAGGATCAGAGAACTGGAGCCGGCTCATTAGTGGGGAGCCGAGGAATTTTTCTGTTGTTTTTCCCCAGGGCGGGGACGTGCAATGACAGCCAGCGTCTGCCCCGCCCCCCTTCCAGCAGGTGTGAGAGCACTTGTGGTACCACCAGCCTCCGCTGGAGGTCCACGTTGTGCCGAGTACTCGACCCCCCCCCCGGAGCAGGAGAGCAGTCCTACGGACGCTCAATCCTGCTCCCGCGGCCGGCCCTCTGACACCCGAATCCGTTCCCGAACCCGGGTGGTCAGTGCCGCAGACGGCCATCATGCCTCTCCGCCAGCGGGCTGGCCTCAGGGTTTAATTTAAACATTGTTTTACTAGCCCAAAACCGAGTGCAATTTGACCAGGGCTGGTGCAGCTAACCCTGTACTTGTCCATCTTGACTAGTGCAGGTTTTCCATTGCTGTTGATGAAGTTAAAAATGTCTGTACTTTAGCAGGCTCTAGTCCTCGTGCTAATCTCTCTCAGTGTACCAGATGGCCTGGTATGATTAACATCTCAGTAAGAGCTGCAGTTGTCTGGCAGCTGAAGAGGGGGAATCCCACAAAAGGCTCAGTGTAAGTCATTATCACTCCACTGTTAGAATTTTTAGCTAGTGCCCAGGGTGTGATCAAGGTTAGAAGCTGTTAAAGGGGCACTGTCAGCTTTGTCCCTCGTTTTTCACGTAAGGGTAATCATTGTGCCTCTAGACACATACACTTGCATCTACATTAAAAACTGGGGTAATGCGCAAAATAGATTTCAAAATAGGTGCGAAATTTAGCATGCGGAACAGCCACAGGAGCAAAATCCACGCATGCGCAGAGTGGAAGGCACCTGCTTTGAAATGTATTTTGCAGCATTACTACCATTTTTTTTTTTTTTTGCAATTACTATTTATTCTCCCTTCCTCCAGAGTCGCTTTTCAGGAGAGCCATTGAGCCTGTCCTCTACCCCTGCTCTACTCACCGTCGGGATTCTCTATCATGCTGCGTGTGTTTACCTCACATGGGTCGGGGTAGGGGTACCCCCAAACCTTCAGATCTCATCAGGACCCGATCCGGCTGAACAGGCAGCGGCAAATTGGGACCCGGCTCGTCTACCCGACTCTGAAGGGGCGTTTTTCTGATTTTCGTAAGCGGACTTATTTGGCCCCAGCATCAAGGCGAAGGCGCCGCCGCTCCCAAAGTCCCACCCCCGAGTTCGCATCCCTGAAGCTGATTGGCCCGTGGCCTACGCCCCCGACCACTCACGCCCAGTGACTCCAGCAGCTGTCATGCCCCCAGCCTTCCGCCAGGGTCACTGTTGCCAGTGTATGTATCCACCTCCCCCGAACAAGGCGAGCTGTCGTCGGACGCTCGAGCCTTCTCCCCCCGTCCACCCCCGGTGGCCCGAGCTTGTTCCCGAACCCGGGTCGCTGGTGTGGAGCGAGGTGTGGCGTCCAGCGCCTCAACCCTCAGTGCCACTGGGCCGGCACCACTCGTTTTTTTAATGTAGATACAAGGAAAGATTAATTACAGGCAGATGTGTTGGGTAAATGCTTTTTTTTGATGGGCATGTCAAAAAGTGCACTTTGGGACCGCGCTCCCGAGCAGACGTGTGTTCTCCTTGTGGATATGCTTCAAACAACATGAAGTCTTGCTATATTATGACAGTAGCAGTTTGATCCACCACTAGAACTGCTCCGGAGGTGAAATGGTTAATACCATTCCAAAATAGAACTTTGAGCACGAGCTCTAAGAAGCAGCTCTATCTGTGTAATTTCAAACCTGAACTGTCAGATTCTTTACTCCGCCTCAGTGAACAGTCGCTCCGGAGATTTCTCCTACTGCTCGGTTCATTTCTCGGTTTAAACAGTGTTTTCTCGGTTCGATTCAACCGAGAATAGTTTTATTTTAACCGCAAAACCGTTCGGTTCAAGCTCTATCTGTGGTAACCGTAAGTAAATTAAAGGTTTTGTCTGTGTGGAACTTGTAAGTTTATCGGTTCGGTTTTGAACCGATCAGCTGGGTTTAAAACTCATTAAATTTAAAAGTTAACATTTTAGAGTGCGGTTCCCGGTTCTTATCGGTTCTAAAAAAAACGGATTTTATTACGTTTTTTTCCAATACCCGTGACACGGTTAGGAACCGATAAGGGTGTCTTGCCTGGCACTGCCGTTTAAAGGGCAAGTTTTTGGTTAGGCTGGCATTATGTCTGAGGAAACCCAAAAGAAAAACCGGGCCCACTGGGTTTCAACACTATGATGTCTGTGGGGAAGTCTTTGCCAAGGCTGACCCACACACCACATGTGTTTATTGTCTGGGGTTTGACCACCTCCAGTCAGACTGCCAGATATGTAAGAATTTCCCTGCAGCCACCCTGGAAAAGAGATTGGGCAGGCTCAGGGAACGAGAGGCCAAAAAGTCCGCTGACCCGGATGGCCAGCCCAGTTCGGTGCCAACCGAACCGGAGGGAGTGCCCTCTGACCAGGGCAAGACTTCCTCGGGCCAAAGAAAAGCTGGTTCTGAGGAACCAGTTCCAGTAAAGAAAACAAGAAAGTCAGCAGGTTTGGAGTCCAAAACCCCTTCTCCAACTGCTGCAGAGATAGCAAAAGCCATACAAATTGTCCAGTCACTGTCTCAGGGTCCGTCCGAACCGCCACTATCTGGCAAAAGGTCGGTTCGTCCGGTTCCTGTGGTTCAGGAATATGATATTGAGGAATTTTATGAACCAGAGGAGGGGGAGGATGATTATGAACAGTATGAATGTGGCTGGGAAGGTCTGGTGTGCCTTTGAACTGGACATTTCCAGACAGACCTTTTAGAATCTCCCTATGCTATCTGAGTCCCCTATTTCATTTTATGTTTTACAAAAGTTGTTGAAACCCTCCAGCTTCCCTTGGAAGAAGCTGTGGATGAGCAAGAGGAGCCTGATTTTGTAGAAATGATGGATATTCCAGAGTCTAGGAGATTGTCTATTCCTTTGCATAAGTCTTTTAGGAAGCAAACAATAAAAATTTTAAAAGCTCTAATTCTGTGCCTCCTGTAGATAAAAGATGGACAGAAGGTACACATTGTCAGGTCCTGATACAGAATTCCTTTCTCAGCAATGCAGTCATGTTGGGGTAGTTCAGGCCGCAGCCTGTGATAAAGCTAATATCCCCCTGGCTTCACATCCTCCTGACAAGGATTCCAGGAAGATTGATGCCATGGCGAAAAAACAGTATATGGTAGCCTCTCTGGGACTCAGGCAAGCAAATTATATGGCTTATGTAGCTAGGTATCAGAAATCTAGATGGGATACTGTTATGGAATTAGCCAAGCAAGCCCATGGCCAGCTGGCTAGTGAACTAGAACAAGTGGCTGCTGATGGCATTGAGGCTTCTAAGTTTCAGTTTCATGCTGCTGTGGATGTTAATGATGTTTCCTCTAGGGTCATGGCCACATCTGTAGCCTTTCGTAGGTTGGCCTGGCTCAGGTGTACTAGTCTGTCACAGGATACCCAGACTAAGGCTATGGATTTTCCTGTGGTGGGAAATTCTCTGTTTGGGGAGCAGACAGAGAACTACATGAAAAAGATGGATGAATATAGGACTACTTACAAAAGTGCCCAAGCTAAGGAGCGGCAAGCCACTCCTCAGAGGCATACCCACAGAGGTAGGGGTAGGCCTTTTCACAGGCCTTTTTACCAGACTCAGGCCTCCTCTGCCTATGCTCAGAGGGGCTTCTTCAGAGGCAGAGGCAGACGAGGGGCGGGCAGGCCTGCTCCCACCCCTCAGCCTAAAGCTTCTGCTACAGGCACCTGATGGGGTGCCCAGGGCCGATTCTCCTGTGGGAAATGGTAGGGGCAGGCTGGCTTACTTCAGTCAGAACTGGGCTTTCTTTAACCTCAGACAAGTGGGTTCTGGAAGTAGTAAGCCAGGGTCTGGTTCTCAGCTTCAAAAGTTTCCCAAGTTGAGAGCCAGACTTTTCTACCTGAGTGCTTCAGAGACCCTTGCTCTAGAAGCAGAGGTCTCAACCCTGTTAGCTCTCAGAGCAGTGGAGGGTTCCTCCCTGCACCAGGGCAGGGGTCTGTATTCCAGATACTTCCTTACCCCAAAAAGACAGGAGAATGGCGGCCCATAGACCTCAGATATCTGAACAAGCATCTTTTGAAACCAAAGTTCAAAATGGTAACTCTGGCAATGATTTTACTTCTCCCTAAGGCCAGGGGACTGGTTAGCCTCCCTGGACCTCAAGGATGCCTATTTCCACGTCCTAATCAGAAGCTCCCATCGAAAGTACCTCAGATTCAAACTGCCCTCAGGTCATTACCATTTCCAGAGCAATGCCTTCGGCCTTACCTCTGCCCCAAGGGTATTCACAAAGTGTCTAGCAGTGGCAGTGGCTCACTTAAGGAGGCAAAGGATTGCTGTTTTTCCCTATCTAGACGATTGGCTCATTGTAGGCCAGTCCTCAGAGCAGGTAAAATCTCACCTGCAAGTCACCCAGCAGCTTCTCACCTCCCTGGGCTTTCTGCCAAATCTACCAAAGTCGGTTCTGGAACCAGTCCAGGTACTCACCTTTATAGGGGCAGAATTGGACACAAAGCTAGCCAGAGCTTTTCTTCCCTTAGAAAGGGTAAGGAATTTAGTGGCTCTGGCCTCCTCCTTCACTCTGCAGGTCTCTCGACCAGCAAGACACTTTCTGCAGCTCCTGGGACACATGGCTGCATCCACAGCTGTTGTGCAGGGAGCAAGATTTCAGATGAGAGACATTCAGTTTCACTTGAGAACCTATTGGTCTCAGAGAAGAGACCCCCTTTCCAAGTTGGTCCCAGTGACTCTAACCTTGATCCAGGCCCTCCAGTGGTGGCAGGATCAGAGCAATTTAAGATTGGGGGTCCCCTTCATTCCCCCTACTCACAAGTTGACTCTCACTACAGATGCTTCCCTTCTGGGTTGGGGAGCCCACATGGGTGACCTTTCCACTCAGGGAGTGTGGTCCCCCCAGGAATCTCTGCTCCACATCAATTTGCTGGAACTCAGAGCTGTCTTTTAGCTCTTCAAGCATTTTCTGCATCTGTCCACAACAAGGTGATAAAGTCAGAACAGACAACACCACAACAATGTGGTACATCAACAAACAGGGGCACTCGGTCTTGACCTTGTGCACGAGGCAATGAAGTTGTGGTCTCTGACCTATTCCTGAGCACTTCCCTCATAGCAGTGCATCTTCCAGGGAAGGACAATGTCCCTAGCGGATGCTCTCAGCAGGATTTCCCAGGGCCATCACGAATGGTCCCTGGATCCTCAAGTGCTGGGGATAGTCTTTGCCAGATGGGGCACCCTCAGATAGATCTTTTGCAGCCCCAGACAATCACAAACTTCCTCTGTTCTGTTGCAGGCCTCCAGTGCTGGGCTCAGTTCCCTGGATGCCCTTCTCCTGGATTGGGAGGGAAGTTTTTATGCTTTCCTCCTTCCTCTCCTATTCAAAGTATTAGTCAAAATCAGATCTCAGCCTTGCAGGGTGATTCTGATTGCCCCGGATTGGGCCAGGCAGCCCTGGTACCCACTCCTTCTGTCACTGACAATCCATCTTCCTTTGCCTCCCAGGAACCACAACCTGTTAACTTGTGCCCAGGAAGGGTTTGGTATCCGACCTCAAATCCTCAACCTCAAGGCCTGGCTCTTGAGGAGTTAGAGTTTGCTGATTTACACCTCTCTCAGGGTGTTCTTGAAATCCTAAAGGCTTCCAGAAAGCCTTCCACTAGGGCTATTTATAGTTCTAAATGGAAAAGGTTTTCCATTTGTGTGCTGAAAATTTTTCCCGAATCTGCTGATTTGCCCATTGTGTTAGATTACATGGCACATCTTAATTCCTTGGGTCTCAGACCAGCTACCCTGAGGGTCCATTTGGCAGCTGTATCTGCTTTTGTGTCAGCAGGAAAGTCATCCCCTCTTTCCTTTCACCCTGTGTTTTCCAAGTTTTTTAAGGGATTACTCCATACGAATCCACCCTTTTGGGAACCGGCCCCTGCCTGGGACCTTAATGTTTGCATTGCTCAGTTAATGCAACCCCCTTTTGAACCTCTGTCTTCTGCAGAGCTTAAGTACCTAACTTGGAAAACTGTTTTTCTAGTGGCTATCACTTCTGCCAGATGCATAAGTGAGTTGCAAGCCTTGTCAGTGGAAACTGACTTTATTTCTTTCCACAGGGATAAGGTAGTCCTTAGGACTAATAGGAAGTTTTGCCTAAGGTGGTTTCAGATTTCCATCTTAATCAATCTATCTCCTTCCAGTATTTTTCACTGATCACTCCTCTTCTGGTGAGAGGAGGTTGCACAGCCTGGATGTTAGAGAGCTCTTAGTTACTATATGAGTACCAAAGGTCATGAGTTCGAATCCTCCAACTTTTCCTTACCTATGGTGAAGTTGGGAAAGGCAAACCTGCCACTAAGAGATCAATTGCCAGGTGGATTGTCTCTTGTATCCAATTTGTTATCAGAAACTGGGCAGAGTCCCCCTCCCCTCAGGCTTGAGGGCTCATTCTACCAGGGGTACAGCTGCGTCTCTAGCTGCCGCCAGAGACATCCCCATATTAGGATTTGCCAGGCTGCTACTTGGAAAACGGTACACACTTTTACCTACATTACCCCTGGATGTCCAGGCCAGGAGAGATGCTCTGATTTGGCACAGCTGTTCTTCAGAGCCTATTCCTAAGTAGGTTCTGCTCTCTCCTCCATGGAGGTACTGCTGTGTAGTCTGTTACTGTCATAATATAGCAAGACTTCATGTTGTTTGAAGAAAAATTACTCACCTTAGTAATGTTGTTTTTCTAATGGAGTCTTGCTATATTATAAACCTCCCCAACCTGCCCTCTCAGAACCTCTACTTGGGTGGGGTGCGAACTTGGTGTGGGCACTATTTTATGCCTTTAACGTTTCTCCCCTTTGGGGTTTGGGGTGTGTGTGTGTGTGTTTTATTATACTGTTGTTTTATTCTCATATTGTTAGAATTGTGTTAGTAGTTCTGGTCCCCTGACTCGAGTCTTGGGTGTTGGGACCAGCAATGGTTATTAATATTTAGGTAGCCATTTGGCTAGTGTGAGTTACAGCTTCACACGGACCTTAGTGAGTTTTGCTTGTAAAGATCTGACAATTCAGGTTTGAAATTACACAGATAGAGCTGCTTCTTAGAGCTCGTACTCAAAGCTCTATTTTGGAATGGTATTAACCATTTCACCTCCGGAGCAGTTCTAGTGGTGGATCAAACTGCTACGGTCATAATATAGCAAGACTCCATTAGAAGAAACAACATTACTAAGGTGAGTAATTTTTTCTTCTGGTGGACATTGGAGTTTAATGTGGGACGACTGAAAATAAATTAATGTACATATTAAACAAATTGGGCAAAAAACTTTTTGGAGGGCTATACTGTGACAGTCCATGGTAACTGCTTTGCATGTATGTGCCTAGAGGCTCAATGATTACACTTACATGAAAAATGAGGGACAAAGCTGACAGTACCCCTTTAAATCACTAGCAACCAGTTTTCTGAATTTGTCTCTATCTGACAATTCACCCCCATATTATTAAGACCATTGCCCCTCATTTCCCTACATTTTGAGTGTCTGTATCCAACATTTCAGTGACAAAATGCTAAGAGGCTTACAGGGTCTGCTCTGCAGGTGGTGTTTTATTCCAGCCTCACCACAGCTGCTCCCTCTCCTCTTCAAAGCTCTCAGCTCTGTACTTTCCCTACATTCTGAGTCCTGTATCAAACATTTCAATGACAACATGCTAAGAGGTATGCAGGGTCTGCTCTGCAGGTGGTGGGTTTTTATTACAGCCTCACCATAGCTGCTCCCTCTCCCCTCCAGATCTTTCAACTCTGTACTTTCCATGGACACCACTGTACACCATACCCTGAAATGAGTATCCATAGACCCATTGCTGCCATTACCGGCAAGTGTAGGGTCTCCAGCTCTTCTAAAGGACCATGGCAGCCAACGCCATCCATACAGTCCCATGCTTATCCTACCTAGCATGTCCTTTCATTCTAAAAACAAAACTTTGGAACATGTATGGTACAAAATACCTTAATAAATACATAATTTGAAAGGTTAAAATAAGCATTCCTGGGGTACATAGATAAACCTATATAGAAACAGAGGTAGTATAGTATCATGCCTGTGTACTGTTTACCGTGACCTGATGAAAGGAGAATGTTAAAAAAAAAATCTGTTATTGTTGGGGCATAGCATGTTAAAATCAATGCTTTAAAAAATAAAAATGTCTTAAAGTTTTCTGTTTCCCAAGCCCATTAGATCTTACTTCGAGAGGGCTCTTGCAGTAGGTAATTACATATAGGACTGACGCCGGCGGGCGACAGGTCCCCATGGAAAAATTTCTAGCCAGCAGTCTCTGGCGGGGGACTGCCCCCACGTCAGGTGACCGATGTCAGTATAAAGGGGCAGTCCCCCACGCCCGCCTTCCAGTTCTTTCCCATCGTTAGCTCATGTCAGCGCCTTGTGGTAAAGTTCAACGCTTGTCAGCTTCTGTCATCGGTAGTTTTTACTGTCGTTGTTTCGATTTATTCAACCTAATTGTCAGGTTTTTGTTGGTGTATGTCATCCCCTACATCCTCTGAGCACAAAAATAAGTGCGACTCTTGCGGTACCCAGCTCCCGCACAAGGACGGCCATTCCCAGTGCCTCTTCTGTCTGGGCCTGGACCATCAGGTGGAGAAGTGTCAGCACTGCCTTAAATTCAACACCGCCACCCGCAGACGGAGGCAGCAGTCCCTGGAGGCCCACATCCTCAAGAAGAAAATGTCCTCCATGGAGAAGGAGTTGAAAAAGCTCCGGCAGGCGTCCACTTCCCCCGAAGGCCATCGTAAGAAGAAGGACAAGGAGAAGCACCAAGACCGGGGCTCCTCATCCACTGCGACTTTGGCTGGAGTCGCCGTGCTCCAGGTAACGTCCCCTCCGGGGGACCGCTCCGCAACACCCGTCTTGGAGTCTTCCAAGGCGGCGGCGAACCGCCCGTCTGGCTCATGCTTGGGCGCCTCTGGGCTATTGGAGGCCTCCGCTCCCGGTAAGGCCGTCACCGTGCGGCCTACTGGTTCGAGCGGCTCCGGTAAGCCGGACATCAGCTCCTCTGACGCTCGACAGAGATGGTTGATAGCCGCTCGACCCTTGAAGTGGCGCGCCAGCCACTCCGGCCCGATCAGGCTGCTCCTCGCCGCGACCTGCCTCGGCGATGGGTCGCTAAGTTGGGCGTTGGCTCCTTGATGTCCTCCCGGTCTCTGCTGATAAGTCGGACGTCGGCCTGCCTGACACCTGCGCCGTGGCTGAGCCGACACCGGACCGTCTTACGCCCGTGTTCCCGGCTCCCCGCAGCCTTCGCTGCCCTATGGGGACTCTGGGTCTCCTCAGCATGACCCCAGGGATTTTTCCCCTCCGTCCCCGGGCGATGCCGAGGTTCCTGCTGCACCCCCGTCAGGCCTTCCTTCCACTGGGCCGGACGACCTCACGTCGGTTCCCCGGACGCCAGCCCTGACGCCAGTCCTGCCGACGCCGGGCGACATCCCTCTCCCGGATGCCGCTCCAACGCCGGGCCCTCCGCCCACCGGGCCTTCTGCTCCAGGTCTGCCCGTTGGGCCTCTGGCCGGGCCGTCTGCTCTGTCAGACCCCCCCGGTTCCCGCGTATCCGACCCTGTCGTATCCAACACCATCTTAGCCGGGTCCGCAGTATCCGACGCCCCAGTACCCGACACCGGCCTATCCGACGCCTCAGTACATGGTGCCTCACTACCCAATGCCGGGTTACCCGCCGTCGGATTATGGATACGCGCCTTACGGGTACATTCAGTATCCGTATCCCCCTCCTCCTCCTTCACCGCCCCCTCAGCCGCCGGTGGATTTGAAGGAGACTCTGGCCTCCTGGTGGGCGAGGCCAAGGCTCAGTTCACCAGAGAGATGGAGTGTCGTCTCCCGACGACGGTGCCGGTTCCGGTTCCCATACGTCTCAGATGACAGACTCCTTCCCCACCTCTGGATACCAGGGGCGAGCCTTCTGGTTCCAGGGCGGGGCAGGACACACTTCCCCGAGGGCTTCCCAAGGGGTCCGTTCCTTCCCCACGCCGGGAAAGAGAGTCTTCTTCTTCCTCCTCTTCTTCCTCAGACAACTCCGAGGGTTGTTCCGACCCGGACGACGGGCCACACTCTCCGACTAAGCCCAGGCCTAGAACTCCTCTGAAGTCTCCTCCAGAGGATCCTTCCTTCACGGAGTTGCTGTGCAAAATCCAGGAGATTCATAAGTGGCGTTCCTTGGAGCCGGATCCACAGCGTAAAAAGCTCGCTGAGCACCTGGATCTGCCCGAGACCGCTCCGGCCTTGGTGCCACACTGGATTGAACCTCATGCCGACCTTGTTTCCACTGTTTGGAAGCAGCTGTTGGCTTTAGCCCCTCTTTCCCGGAAGTCGAACAGGCTATATCAGACTCTCGAGGGTGTTGACTTTGTTGATTCTCACCCTCGAGCTGACTCGGTTGTAATTAGCGCCGCTCATGGCCGGTCAGCTAACCCAAAGCATTTGAGCTCGTCTCCACCTGACAAAGAATCCTGTCTTCTGGACCAGTATGGTAAGAAGATCTTTGCTTCTTCCACTGTGGGTATTAGGGCCCTGAACTATGTCGGTCACATGGGGGATTACCAGAAGGCGATTCTTAGTGAGGTGGAATCCAAACTGGACTCCCTTCCTGACTCTCAGGTTAAACAGGAAATGGCTGACCTCGTCCGCTCTGCACGTTCGGCCAGTCGGCACATGCTTTGTGCCACGTATGAGGCAGTGGACACTGCCGGTGGGAGCTCGGCTTTCGCCGTAGGTTTACGGCGTCATGCCTGGCTCCGTGTGTCAGGTTTGGTCCCGGAAATGCAGTCCACTGTTCAGGAAGTGCCCTTCCGCGGTGCGGTACTGTTCGGTGGTGATGTCAAGGACATTATCACCGATCTGCAGGAGAAGGGGACTGCAATGAAGTCTGTTGACTTCATGTACAATTCCCCTCAAACACACGTCGTCCCTTTCGCAGGCGGAATCGGCAGAAAGCGAAACTCCAGGGAAAGTGGGCCAATAAACGCCAGGCCCCTCTGGCTGCCAAGCCCCCACCGCCCAAAAAAGCAGCGGGGACTTCAGCCGTGGCGCTGCCCCACACCACCTGACTCCTTTCCTCTCCCACAGCCTCTGGGGTCTCCAGAGGAACCGGTAGGAAGGAAGTTTTCCCTCCACCTCCGGGTTGGGAGAGGTAACTCAGATTCTGGGTGCTCCAGCTGATCGCAGAAGGACACTCAATAGAGTGTCTTCGAAACCCTCGAACCCCGGGTCGTCGTACTCGGGAGCATCATCTTCTGGTTCAGGAAGAAATTTCGGCTCTTCTGCTGAAGGAGGCGATAGAGCCCGTTCCCCTTCCTCTTCAGGGAACGGGTTACTATTCACTCTTCTTCCTGGTCCCGAAGAAGTCAGGGAATGTAAGGCCGATCCTTGACCTCAGTTCCCTGAACTTGTTCGTGGAGTACAAGAGGTTCAGGATGCTCTCCCTTCAGGGCCTCCTGCCTCTTCTTCGGCCGGGACAGTGGCTGTGCACTCCGGATATGCAGGATGCTTACCTGCATATCCCTATCTGCCCTTCCCACCGCAAATACCTGCGTTTTGCATTCCAGGGGGACCACTACCAGTTCAAGGCCCTCCCATTTGGTCTTTCCTCAGCACCCCGAGTGTTCACCAAATGCCTTTCAGTGGTAGCGGCCTACCTACATACCCAGGGGGTGCAGATTTTCTCGTACCTGGACAATTGGCTCCTGGCAGCCCCATCCAGGGAGGAACTCCTGTGCTTCCTTTCCCTTACCCAGGGGGTTTTTACCCGCCTGGGTATTACCATCAGTCACTCCAAGTCCCGCTTGATCCCATCCTAGAGGCTCCAGTTCATCGGGGCGATCCTGGACACGACCTTTGGCGGGCCCTTCCTGCCACCGGACAGGGCGGCCACACTCCAGGCACAGGTCAGCCTGTTGTCCGACCGCAGGCGGACCAGTGCCAGATCGGTCCTTTGCCTCCTCGGGCTCATGGCGGCTGCGATTCTGACAGTCCTTCGCGCTCGGCTCCACATGAGGATCTCTGAGTGGATGCTTCTGTCTCAGTGGGATCAGTTGGTGGACGACCTAGATCAGCTCATTCTGGTCTCCACTCCTGTGGCTTGGGACTTGCAGTGGTGGATGGTTCAGGAGAACCTTTGCCGGGGAGTTCCCTTCTGTCTGTCCCCCCAGATGCTGACTAGGGATGCCTCGGGCGAGGGTTGGGGAGTCCATCTCAGGCCTCACAGGACCCAGGGCTCCTGGTCCAAGCTTGAGAAATCTCTTCACATCAATGTGCTCGAACTTCGGGCAGTGCTGTATGCTCTTCAGGCTCTGCATCTGCATTTGCTTCCCGATCACTTGGCTGTACAGACGGACAATATGTATGTATTCAAACAACATGAAGTCTTGCTATATTATGACATATGCAGTTTGACCCAGCCTTCGAACTGCTCCGGGAGGTGAAAGAGTTAACTTTCCATGCCAGGCATGGAATCTTGAGCGCGAGCTCAGTTGAGAACTCTCTCTGTTGTTCTTCAAACTCAAACTGTCAGATTCTTTACTCCGCCTCACTGAACAGTCGCTCCGGAGATTTCTCCTGCTGCTCGGTTCATTTTGTCGGTTAAAAAGTGTAATTTCTCTGTTTTTAAACCGCATTTTGTCTTATTTTAACCGCAACCGATCAGGTTGTTGTTAAACTTTATTAAATTGCATTTAGAGTGCGGTTCCCGGTTCTTATTGGTTCTAAAAAAAACGGATTTCATTACGGTTTTTTCCACGACCCGTGACACGGTTGGGAACTGATAAGGGTGTCTTGCTTGGCGGATTGCCCGGAAATGGGCAAGTTTTTGGTTAGGCTGGCACTATGTCTGAGAAACCCAAAAGAAAAACCGGGCCCACTGGGTTTCAACACTGTAGTGTCTGTGGGGAAGCCTTTGCCAAGGCTGACCCACACACCACATGTGTTTATTGTCTAGGGTTTGACCACCTCAATGCCGACTGCCAGATTTGCAAGAATTTCCCTGCAGCTACCCTGGATAAGAGAGTTGGTAGGCTCAGGGAACGAGAGGCCAAAAAGTCCGCTGACCCGGATGGCCAGCCCGGTTCGGTGCCAACGGAACCGGAGGGAGTGCCCTCTGACCAGGGCGAGACTTCCTCGGGCAAACGGAGGGCTGACTTGGAGGAGTCAGTCCCAGCAAAAAGGACTAGAAAATCAGCAGGTGTGGAGCCAAAATGTCCTTCTCCAACCGCTGCAGAGATAGCCAAAGCGATCAAAATTGTCCAGTCGCTTTCCCCGGTTCCGACCGAACCGGCACCATCAGGTAAGCGGTCGGTTCGGTCGGTGCCACCGGTTCAAGAATATGATATAGAGGAATTTTATGAGCCAGAGGAGGGAGGAAGATTATGAAGAGAGTGAATGTGATTTTGAAAGTCTGGATGTGCCCATTGAACCGGACATCTCCCCAGACAGACCTTCAGGTGTGTCTCCCCCTAGGCTTTCTGAGTCCCCTTCTCCTTTTATAAGAAAGTGGCTGAAACCCTCCAGCTCCCTTTGGAAGAAGCTGTGGATGAACAGGAGGAGCCTGACTATGTAGAAATGATGGATATCCCAGAGTCTAGGAGATTGTCTATTCCTTTACATAAATCTTTTAGGAAACAGACAATAAAAATTTTAAAAGTTCCTCACACTGTACCTCCTGTGGATAAAAAAATGGACAAGAGGTACACGTTGTCAGGCCCTGGTATGGAGTTCCTTTCACAACAATGCAGCCATGATGGGGTAGTGCAGGCTGCAGCCTGTGATAAGGCAAATATTCCCTTGGCCTCACACACCCCTGATAAGGACTCCAGGAGGATTGATGCCATGGCAAAGAAACAGTACATGGCAGCATCCTTGGGACTCAGACAGGCAAATTATATGGCCTATGTTGCAAGATATCAGAAATCCAGACGGGATACTGTTTTGGCTCTAGCGAAACAGGTCTCTAGCCAGCTTGCCAGGAGCTGGAGCAAGTGGCTGCTGATGGTATGAGGCATCCAAGGTGCAATTCCATGCTGCAGTGGACACTAATGATGTATCTTCAAGAGTCATGGCTACATCTGTGGCTTTTTCAGAGAATGGCTTGGCTCAGGTGTACTAGCCTGTCACAGGATACCCAGGCTAAGGCCATGGATTTTCCTGTTGTGGGTAACTCTCTGTTTGGGGAGCAGACAGAGAATTACATGAAGAAAATGGATGAGTATAGGACCACTTATAGGATTGCACAGGCCAAGGAAAGGCAGGTCACTCCTCAGAGGCAGCTTTCCAGGGGCAGGAGCAGGCCTTTTCACAGACCTTTTTACCAAGCCCAGGCCTCCTCTTCAGCCTATGCCCAGAGGGGGTTCTTCAGAGGGAGAGGCAGACGGGGTACGAGCAGGCCTGCTCCCACCCGTCAGCCTAAAGCCCCTGCCAAACAGGCACCCTGATGGGAGGGCCAGGGCCGATTCTCCATTACCTGTAGGGGGCAGGCTGGCTTACTTCTTCCAGGACTGGGAGTCTTTAACATCAGACAAGTGGGTCCTGGAAGTAGTAAGCCAGGGACTGGTTCTCAGCTTCAAAAAATTTCCAAAGATGAGAACCAGATCCTTTCCACCTGCAAATCCATCAGAGGCTCTCGCTCTGGAAACAGAAGTCTCAACCCTCCTGGCTCTCAGAGCTGTAGAAAAGGTACCTCCCCTACACCAGGGCAAAGGACTGTACTCCAGGTACTTCCTTACCCCAAAAAAGACAGGAGAATGGCGGCCCATCCTGGATCTCAGATACCTAAACAAGCACCTTTTAAAACCAAAATTCAAAATGGTGACTCTGGGAATTATTTTACCCTCTCTAAGGCCAGGGGACTGGCTAGCGTCCCTGGACCTCAAGGATGCCTACTTCCATGTTCTCATCTGAAGCTCCCACCGAAAGTACCTCAGATTCAAACTGCCCTCAGGCCATTACCAGTTCAGAGCAATGCCCTTCGGCCTCACCTCTGCCCCAAGGGTATTCACAAAATGCCTGGCAGTAGCAGTTGCTCATTTAAGAAGGCAAAAGATTGCCATCTTTCCTTACCTGGACGACTGGCTCATAGTGGGCCAGTCCCCAGACCAAGTCAAATTACACCTTCAGGTTACCCAGCAGCTGCTTACATCTCTAGGTTTCCTTCTCAATCTCCCAAAGTCAGTTCTAGAGCCTGTTCAGCTACTTACCTTCATAGGCGCAGAACTGGACACAAAGCAGGCCAGAGCTTCTCCCTCTAGAAAGAGCAAAGACCCTGGTGGCTCTGGCCTCCTCTTCACTCTGCAGGTCTCGACCAGCAAGGCATTTTCTGCGGCTCCTAGGGCACATGGCTGCCTCCACAGCAGTAGTGCAGGGAGCAAGATTTCAGATGAGGGACATTCAGTTCCATTTGAGAACCTTCTGGTCTCAAAGGAGAGATCCTCTAACCAAATTGATCCCAGTAACTCGAACCCTGATCCAGGCCCTACAGTGGTGGCAGGATCAGAGCAATCTGAGACAAGGGGTTCCTTTCATCCCTCAATCTCACTCTTTGACCCTTACTACAGATGCATCCCTCTTGGGATGGGGAGCTCACATGGGCAACCTCACCACCCAGGGATTGTGGTCCCCTCAGGAATCTCTGCTCCACATCAATCTGTTGGAACTCAGAGCAGTTTTTCTAGCACTTCAGGTTTTTTCTGCATCTGTTCAGAACAAAGTGGTACAGTCAGAACAGACAACACCACTACAATGTGGTACATCAACAAGCAAGGGGGCACTCGGTCTTCGGCCTTGTGCACCGAGGCAGTGAAGTTGTGGTCTCTGGCTTATCCCTGAACACCTCCCTCAGGGCAGTTCACCTCCCAGGCAAGGACAATGTCCTGGCGGATGCTCTCAGCAGGATTTCCCAGGGCCATCATGAATGGTCTCTGGATCCCCTAGTACTGGAGGTAGTATTTGCCAGGTGGGGCACCCCTCAGATAGATCTTTTTGCAGCCCCAGACAATCACCAACTTCCGCTATTTTGCTGCAGGCCCCCAGTGTTGGGCTCAGTCCCTCTGGATGCCTTCCTTCTCAACTGGGAAGGGAAGTTTCTTTAGCACCTTGAACAAGAGAAGGAAGGGGGGGAAGGCATAGTCAAAATCAGATCTCAACCTTGCAAGATGATTCTGATTGCTCCAGATTGGGCCAGACAGCCCTGGTATCCACCCCTTCTGTCCTTAGCAGTCCACCTTCCCCTGTGTCTTCCCAGGAATCACAATCTGTTAACCTGTGCCCAGGGAGAGTTTGGCACCAACTCAAACCTCAATCTCAAGGCCTGGCTCTTGAAGAGTTAGAGTTTGCTGACCCACACCTTTCTCAAGGTGTACTGATATCTTGAAAGCTTCTAGGAAGCCTTCCACCAGGGCTACTTATAATTCTAAATGGAAAAGGTTTTCCATATGGTGCTCTGGGAAGCATATTTCCCAGAATCTGCTGATTTGCCCACAGTCCTGGATTATATGGTCCACTTAAATACTTTGGGGCTGAGGCCAGCTACCTGAAAGTGCACTTGGCAGCTGTCTCTGCTTTTATATCAGCAAGAAAGCCCGCTTCTTTCTGCTCACCCTGTATTCTCCAAGTTTTTCAAGGGATTGCTTCACACCAACCTCCATTCAGGGACCCAGCTCCACCTGGGATCTTAATGTTTGCATTGCTCAGCTGATGCAACCCCTTTGACCTTTGTCTTCAGCAGAGCTTAAGTACTTGACTTGGAAAACTGTGTGTCTGTAGCCATCACTTCTGCCAGACGCATAAGTGAGTTACAAGCTTTGTCAGTGGAGTCTGATTTTATCTCCTTTCACAGAGATAAGGTGGTCCTCAGGACTAACAGGAAGTTCTTGCCTAAGGTGGTTTCAGATTTCCACCTTAATCAATCTATATCTCTTCCAGTGTACTTCACTGACCATTCCTCCTCTGGTGAGAGGAGGCTGCACAGCTTAGATGTGAAGAGAGCCCTTAGTTACTACATAGAGTGTACCAAGGGTCACAGGTTTGACTCCCTCCAACTGTTCCTCACTTATGGTGAGGTTGGTAAAGGGAAACCTGCCACTAAAAGATCCATTGCCAGGTGGATTGTCTCTTGTATCCAATTTTGTTATCAAAAACTGGGTAAGGTTCCCCCTTTAGGCCTGAGGGCTCACTCTACCAGAGGTACAGCTGCGTCCCTGGCTGCAGCCAGGGACATCCCTATCATAGAGATATGTCAAGCAGCTACCTGGAAAACAGTTCACACTTTCACCAAGCATTACTTCCTAGACATCCAGGCTAGGAGTGATGCTCGGTTCGGCATAACTGTGCTTCAGAACCTATTTCCTAAGTAGGTTCTGTCCCTCCTCCATGGAGGTACTGCTGTGTAGTCTGCATATGTCATAGTATAGCAAGACTTCATGTTGTTTGAAGAAAAAATTACTCACGTTAGTAATGTTGTTTCTTCTAATGGAGTCTTGCTATATTATGACCTCCCCCCCGGCCTGCCCCTCTCAGAACTTTCTGCTTTTGGGATGTGGGTGGGCAGTGCAGTGTTGGCACTTAGTAGATGCCCACCTTGTTTTTTTTGTCCCCTTATTTTGGGGTGTTTGGGTGTTGTGTTTTTATTTTTTGGATCCCCTGACTTGAGTCTTTGTTTTGGGACCAAAAAATGTGTTAATATTTTAGTAGCCAGTTGGCTAGTGTAGGTTTACAGCTTCCACACAGAATCTTAGTGAGTTTTGCTCATAAAGATCTGACAGTTTGAGTTTGAAGAACAACAGACAGAGTTCTCAACCGAGCTCGCGCTCAAGATTCCATGCCTGGCATGGAAAGTTAACTCTTTCACCTCTGGAGCAGTTCGAAGGCTGGGTCAAACTGCATATGTCATAATATAGCAAGACTCCATTAGAAGAAACAACATTACTAAGGTGAGTAATTTTTTCGTCTGGTACATCAACAAGCAGGGAGGAACTCGTTCCTACCCTCTTTGCAGGGAGGCAGTGCGAGTTTGGGATTGGGCAGTGCAGCGTAACCTTCACCTCATGGCAGTTCACGTCCCGTGGGTCGAGAACACCTTGGCAAACAGACTTATTCGGTCATCTGCTCAAGCTCACGAGTGGGAACTGGATCTGGGGGTCGCAGACGATATCTTCCTATGTTTGGGAACACCACAGATAGATCTGTTTGCATCCCCTCAAAACACAAAACTTCACGACTTCTGCTTGCTTGCTCCAGGGTGCTACATTTTTTGGAGAGACGCTCTGTCTCGAGTGGAAGAGCAGATTCATCTGTGTTTTCCCCCCGATCCCGTTGATTCCAAGGGTCTTACAGAAACTCAGTTCAGAAGGAGCTCGAATGATTCTGATCGCTTCTTTCTGGCCCAGGCTAGTTTGGTTCTCTCTTCTGCAACAGTTCTCAGAGGAACCTCCTCTTCCTCTATCGCAACTTTTGCTGACCCAGGATCAGGGGACCCTGGTCCATCCAGGCCTCAAGTCCCTTCAGTTGCACGCGTGGCTCCTGCAGACGTAGCTCAGGCCCGATTCAGGGTCCCCCCCCCCCCAAGTAGCTGAGATCCTGGTGGAGGCCAGGAAACCCTCCACCAGATCAACTTATGCTATGAAATGGAAACAGTTCACTATTTGGGCCGCCTCCAAAGATTTCGAGCCTTTCTTGTGCTCTGTTGGGTGGCTTCGGATTACCTGCGCCACCTCTTTGATCTGGGTCTCAGTCATTCATCCTTAAAGGTTCACGTGGCGGCCATTTCGGTCTACCATGTCCCTTTTGCAGACAGGACGTTTGCTCAGCTGGAGGTCTCCAAGACCTTCCTTACAGGGGTCCTCCACTTGCGACCACCTGTCCGGGTTCCTGCCCCTCCTTGGGATCTGAATTTTATTCTGGAGAAACTTACTCTGCCCCCTTTCGAGCCGGCAGCCTTAGCAGACCTAAAGTTCCTCTGTTGGAAGACTCTCTTCCTAGTGGCCATTACTTCTGCTCGAAGGATTTCTGAGCTCCAGTCCCTGATGTGTAAAATCCCATATCTGATTTTTCACAGGGAACGTGTGGCTCTGCGGACCAACCCTAAGTTTCTCCCTAAGGTGGTAGCGGAATTTACGCTGAATCAATCCATAGAGTTGCCTGCCGTCTTTATGCAGCACTCTAATCATGGAGAGTACCTCCTACATACTTTGGATGTCCACCGAGTTCTGAGATACTACACCAACAGGATGAAGGATCTCAGAAAGACTGATCAGCTGTTTGTCTCTTTTGCTCCTAAAAGAGAAGTCAATGCTGTTTCCAAGCAATGCCTATCTAAATGGTTGGCTCACTGTATCACTTTCTGTTATGACAAGTACAACAAGACCCTGCAGGGTCAGGTCAGAGGCCACTCCACTAGAGGGGTCGCTGCCTCTGCTGCTTGTTTCAAGAATGTGTCCGGCTGACATCTGTGCAGCCGCCACCTGGACTTCTGTCCATACCTTTACAGAGCATTACAGTTTGGACATTGCCTCTCGCCGTAGAGCAGGCTTTGGATTGGCTGTTCTGCAAGGTCGCCTTTCTTAAGACCTTCACAGCCAGAGGGTCTACTCCTGAGTAGCTTTCCTCCTCCCGTTTGCTTCTCCTTGTTCCAGACTGCTTGGGACTCAGTTCTATATGTAATTACCTACTGCAAGAGCCCTCTCGAAGTAAGATAGTACAGATCTTATCTGTGGCAGTTTTCACCATTCATCACTGTTGGGTACATGGCTGGAGGTCATGACCCCGCGGGAGCACTTTTTCTTTTTTTTTTGATAGGTGGAGCCGACGTGCCATCGATGCCACCCTCAAGGCGGCTTGCATTGCAAGGCTCTCGGTGGCCTTTGGGCGCTTCGACTCCGCCTGCTTGCCAGTTCTTCGTCTCCCGCCGTAGAGATCACCTCAGGGGAAGCAAGCTCTGATTGAGGCTTACTGCCTACGCAGCCGCTATTTCCCGTGCCGCAGTCTGTCGGTGCCGTGTCCTGCCGGTTCTAATTGCTTACTCGACGTCACTGGTAAGATCTTTCCATATATTTTATTTCTTGGCAACGTCGAGTCTGTTTTTGGTGTTTTTTTCTTCGTAGGTCATGTCTCAGTTGGAGGGCAAGAAAACTTCCAGGACGGGTCGGCCTCCCATGTGACGGTGCCTGTACGGCCGAAAATATTCCATCACCAACCAGCACGACCGTTGACATTCATGTCTTGGCCCGCTTCACGACATGGATTTATGCAACGCCTGTTTCTCAATGGACCGCCAGGTCATTGAGCAACGCGAGTGGAAAGTGGGGCGGCGCCGCCGACTTTTCGGGTTACACTGCTCGGGCCAAGCCAATGATTCAAACAACATGAAGTCTTGCTATATTATAGACATTAGTAGTTTGTTCCAGCTCTAGAACTGCCCGAGTGAAATGGTTAAAACCATTCCAAAATAGAATTTTGCACGAGAGCAGCTCTATCTGTGTCATTTCAAACTTGAACTGTCAGATTCTTTACTCTACCAGTGAACAGTCGCCCGGAGATTTCTCCTTCTGCTCGGTTCATTTCTCGGTTTAAAAGTGTTTTCTTGGTTGGATTTAACCGAGAATAGTTTTATTTTAACCAAGAAAACCGCTCGGTTCAAGCTCTATCTGTGGTAACTGTAGTAAATGAAGACTTTGTCTGTGTGGAACTTGTAAGTTATCGTCTGGTTTTGAACCGACAGTGGGTTTAAACTCATTTAAAACTAAAAGTTACTATTTTAGAGTGCGGTTCCCGGTTCTTATCGGTTCTAAAAAATGGATTTATTACGGTTTTTCCAATACCCGTGACACGGTTAGGAACCGATATGGGTGTCTTGCCTGGCACTGCCGTAAAGGGCAAGTTTTTGGTTAGGCTGGCATTATGTCTGAGAAACCCAAAAGAAAACCGCCCATTGGTTTCAACATGTGATGCTTGTGGGGAAGTCTTTGCCAAGGCTGACCCACACACCACATGTGTTTATTGTCTGAGTTTGACCACCTCCAGTTAGACTGCCAGGTATGTAAGAATTTCCTGCAGCCACCCTGGAAAAAGATTGGGCAGGCTCAGGGAACGAGAGGTCAAATGTCCGCTGACCCGATGGAGCAGCCCGTTCGGTGCCAACCGAACCAGAGGAGTGCCCTGACCAGGGCCAGACTTCTCGGAAAGAAAAGCTGGTTCTGAGGAACCAATTCCAGTAAAGAAAACAAGAAAATCAGCAGGTCTGGAGTCCAAAATTCCTTCTCCAACTGCTGCAGAGATAGCAAAGCCATACAAATTGTCCAGTCACTGTCTCAGGGTCCGTCCAACCACCACTGTCTGGTAAAAGGTTGGTTCGTCGGGTCCCAGTGGTTCAGGATTATGATATTGAGGAATTTTATGAACCAGAGGAGGGGAGGAGGATTATGAACAGTATGAATGTGGCTGGGAAGGTCTGGTGTGCCCATTGAACCGGACATCTCCCAGACAGACCTTTAGAATCTCCCCCTATGCTGTCTGAGTCCCCATCTCATTTTATGTTTTATAAAAAAGTTGCTGAAACCCTCCAGCTTCCTTTAGAAGAGGCTGTGGATGAGCAAGAGGAGCCTGATGTTGTAGAAATGATGGATATTCCAGAGTCTAGGAGATTGTCTATTCCTTTACATAAGTCTTTTAGGAAACAATTAAAATTTTAAAAGCTCCTAATTCTGTGCCTCCTGTAGATAAAAAGATGGACAGAAGGTATACATCGTCAGGCCCTGATACGGAATTCCTTTCTCAGCAATGCAGTCATGTTGGAGTAGTTCAGGCTGCTGCCTGTGATAAAGCTAATATTCCCTTGGCTTCACATCCTCCTGACAAGGATTCCAGGAAGATTGATGGCATGGCAAAAACAGTATATGGCAGCCTCTGGGGACTCAGGCAAGCAAATGATATGGTTTATGTAGCTAGGTATCAGAAAACTAGATGGGATACTGTTATGCAATTGGCCAAGCAGGCCCATGGCCAGCTGGCTAGTGAACTAGAACAGGTGGCTGCTGATGGCATTGAAGCCTCTAGGTTCAGTTTCATGCTGCTGTGGATGTTAATGATGTTTCCTCTAGGGTCATGGCCACATCTGTAGCTTTTAGGTTGGCCTGGCTCAGGTGTACTAGTTTGTCCAGGGATACCCAGACTAAGGCTATGGATTTTCCTGTGGTGGGAAATTCTCTGTTTGGAGAGCAGACAGAGAATTACATGAAGAAGATGGATGAATATAGGACTACTTACAAGAGTGCCCAGGCTAAGGAGCGCAAGCCACTCCTCAAAGGCATGCCCAGGGGTAGGGGTAGGCCTTTCACAGGCCTTTCTACCAGACTCGAGGCCTCCTCTGCCCATGCTCAGAGGGGCTTCTTCAGAGGCAGGGGCAGACGAGGGGTGGGCAGACCTGCTCCCACCCCCAGCCTAAAAGCTCCTGCAAACAGGCACCCTGATGGGGTGCCCAGGGCCGATTCTCCTGTACCAGTGGGGGCAGGCTGGCTTACTTCAGTCAGAATTGGGCTTCTTTAACCTCAGACAAGTGGGTTCTGGAAGTAGTAAGCCAGGTCTGGTTCTCAGCTTCAAAAGTTTCCCAAGTTGAGAAGCAGACTTTTCTACCTGCAAGTGCTTCAGAGACCCTCGCTCTGGAAACAGAGGTCTCATCCCTGTTAGCTCTCAGAGCAGTAGAAGGGTTCCTCCTGCATCAGGGCAGGGGTCTGTATTCAGATACTTCCCTTACCCCCAAAAGACAGGAGAATGGCGGCCCATTTTAGATCTCAGATATCTGAACAAGCATCTTTTGAAACCAAAGTTTAAAATGGTAACTCTGGCAATGATTTTACCTTCCCTAAGGCCAGGGACTGGCTAGCCTCTGGACCTCAAGGATGCCTAATTCGTGTCCCAATCAGAAGATCCCATTGAAAGTACCTCAGATTCGAACTGCCCTCAGGTCATTACCAGTTCAGAGCAATGCCCTTCGGCCTTACCTCCGCCTCAAGGGTATTCACAAAGTGTCTAGCAGTGGCAGTGGCCCACTTAAGGAGGCAGAGGATTGCTGTTTTCCCTATCTAGACGACTGGCTCATTGTATGCCGGTCCCCAGAACAGGTAAAATCTCACCTGCAGGTCACCCAGCAGCTTCTCACCTCCCTGGTTTTCTGCTAAACCACCAAAGTCGGTTCTGGAACCAGTCCAGGTACTCACCTTTATAGGGGCAGAATTGGACACAAAGCTAGCCAGAGCCTTTCTTCCCAGAAAGGGTAAGGAATTTAGTGGCTCTGGCCTCTTCCTTCACTCTGTGGGTCTCACCCAGCAAGACACTTTCTGCAGCTCCTGGGGCACATGGCTGCATCCACAGCTGTTGTGCAGGGAGCCAGATTTCAGATGAGAGACATTCAGTTTCACTTGAGAACCTTTTGGTCTCAGAGAAGAGACCCCCTTTCCAAGTTGGTCTCAGTGACTCGAACCTTGATCCTAGCTCTCCAGTGGTGGCAGGATCAGAGGAATTTAAGACGGGGTCCCTTCATTTCTCTCCTCACGACTTGACTCTCACTACAGATGCTTCCTTCTGGGTTGGGAGCCCACATGGGCGACCTTTCCACTCAGGGAGTTTGGTCCCCCAGGAATCTCTGCTCCACATCAATTTGCTGGAACTCAGAGCTGTCTTTTTAGCTCTTCAGCTTTTTCTGCATCTGTCCACGACAAGGTGATACAAGTCAGAACAGACAACACCACAACAATGTGGTACATCAACAAACAGGGGGCACTCGGCTCGGCCTTGTGCACCGAGGCAATGAAGTTGTGGTCTCTGGCCTATTCCCTGAACACTTCCTCATAGCAGTTCATCTTCCAGGGAAGGACAATGTCCCAGCGGATGCCCTCAGCAGGATTTCCCAGGGCCATCACTAATGGTCCCTGGATCCTCAAGTGCTGGGGATAGTTTTTGCCAGGTGGGGCATCCCTCAGATAGATCTTTTTGCAGCCCCAGACAATCACAAACTTCCTCTGTTCTGTTGCAGTTCCCCTGGATGCCATTTTTCTGGATTGGGAGGGGAAGTTCCTCTATGCTTCCCCCCTTCTCTCCTATTCAAAGTACTAGTCAAAATCAGATCTCAGCCTTGCAGGGTGATTCTGATTGCCCCGGATTGGGCCAGGCAGCCCTGGTACCCACTCCTTCTGTCTCTGACAGTCCATCTTCCCCTGTGCCTCCCAGGAATCACAATCTGTTGACTTGTGCCCAGGGAAGGGTTTGGTATCCGGACCTCAAATCCCTCAACCTCAAGGACTGGCTCTTGAGGAGTTAGAGTTGCTGATTTACACCTCTCTCAGGGTGTTCTTGAGATCCTAAAGGCTTCCAGAAAGCCTTCCACTAGGGCTACTTATAGTTCTAAATGGAAAAGGTTTTCATTTGGTGTGCTGGGAAAATATTTTCCCAGAATCTGCTGAATTGCCCATTTTGTTAGATTACATGGTACATCTTAATTCCTTGGGTCTCAGACCAGCTATCCTGAGAGTTCTATTGGCACTGTGTCTGCTTTTGTGTCAGCAGGAAAGTCATCCCTCTTCCTCTCATCCTGTGTTTTCCAAGTTTTTTAAGGGATTACTCCATACTAATCCTCCCTTTCGGGAACCGGCCCCTGCTTGGGACCTTAATGTTTGCATTGCCCAGTTAATGCAACCCCCTTTTGAACCTCTGTCTTCTGCAGAGCTTAAGTACCTAACTTGGAAAACTGTTTTTCTAGTGTCTATCACTTCTGCCAGACGCATAAGTGAATTGCAAGCCTTGTCAGTGGAGACTGACTTTATTTCTTTCCACAGGGATAAGGTAGTCCTTAGGACTAATAGGAAGTTTTTGCCTAAGGTGGTTTCAGATTTCCACCTTAATCAATCTATCTCCCTTCCAGTATTTTTCACTGATCACTCCTCTTCGGGTGAGAGGAGGTTGCACAGCCTGGATGTTAAGAGAGCTCTTAGTTATTATATAGAGCGCACAAAGGTCACAGGTTCGAATCCTCCAACTTTTCCTTACCTGTGGTGAAGTTGGGAAAGGCAAACCTGCCACTAAGAGATCAATAGCCAGGTGGATTGTCTCTTGTATCCACTTTGTTATCAGAAATGGGCAGAGCCCCCGGTTTGAGGGCTCATTCTACCAGGGTACAGCTGCATCTCTAGCTGCTGCCAGAGATATCCCTTTATTAGAGATTTGCCAGGCTGCTACTTGGAAACGGTACACACTTTTACCAAGCATTACCCCTGGATGTCCAGGCCAGGAGAGATGCTCGGTTTGGCACAGCTGTTCTTCAGAGCCTATTCCCTAAGTAGGTTCTGCCCTCCTCCATGGAGGTACTGCTGTGTATTCTGCTAATGTTCGTAATATAGCAAGACTTCATGTTGTTTGGAAGAAAAATTACCACCTTAGTAATGTTGTTTCTTCTAATGGAGTCTTGCTATATTATAGACCTCCCTAACCTGCCCCTCTCAGAACCTCTACTTGGTGGGTGCAGGCAACTTAGTGTGGGCACTACTTATGTCCTGTTAGCATTTTGTCCCCTTTGGGACTTTGGGGGTGTGTATGTGTACGTGTGTGTGTGTTTTATTATACTTATGTTCCATTTTCATATTATTGAATGGTGTTAGTATTTCTGGTCCCCTGACTTGAGTCTTGGGTGTTGGGACCATCAATGGTTGTTATTATTTAGGTAGCCATTTGGCTAGTGTAGGTTACAGCTTCCACACAGACCTTAGTGAGTTTGGCTCAGAAGATCTGACAGTTCAAGTTTGAAATGACACAGATAGAGCTGCTCTCGTGCCAAAATTCTATTTTGGAATGGTTTTAACCATTTCACTCGGGCAGTTCTAGAGCTGGAACAAACTGCTAATGTCTATAATATAGCAAGACTCCATTAGAAGAAACAACATTACTAAGGTGAGTAATTTTTTCTTCTCGGCCTTTCCTCCGGGTCCCCTCCCAGTTCTACACGGACCGAGGAGGAGGGAGCCTCGGCTACTAGTAGCCTGGCCGTTGCCGAGGCTCCTTCCGCGGTGCAGGAGTCCCGTCCCGCTCATTTCAGGGGTGGGTGGGAGGCACCACCACGGCAATCACCTCTTTGGGGGTGAAGGCTCCCCCGGTGTCGGACCCATGGTTTGCAAGGCCTGGGTCAGCGCCATTGCGGGCCTCGGCGCTGTTCGCTGCGCCATGGGCCCTGACAGAGCTGTCGTCGGTGCCGGTTTGTCACACGGCGTTGTGGCTAGCGGCACCGTGGGAGTTTCTACAGCGCCATCTTTGTGTCTCGCCTTGGCGCCGTGTCCTCGGGACTTGGTGCCGTGGGGCTGCTGGATTCCGCTGTCAGCGCCGTCATCAGCGCTGTCTGTGTCCTTGGCGCCGTTCACGGCGCCATGGAGCCGTGCGGTGCTATCCTTGGGGCCGTCGGTGCTGTCTCTGCCCTCGGCGCCACGAGTGGGGCCGGATGGCACAGTGGCTGTTCCTGAGTCTGGAGCTCCTGTTCGGGCTAGAGCCGTGTCCCCTGTGGATTCTGCTCGTGGTGCTGTAGGGGGCACTGGCACTGGCTCGGGCATGGTTTTGGTTTCTGGCACCCCCTTTGGCAAAGATGGCAGTGGACGCCCTCCTATGGTCTGGCACAGGGCCTTGGCCTCTACCTCTTCGGAGGCGGAGTCAGGCGGACAGTCTGACTCTTTGGGGTTGACTGTTGGAGTGGGCAGCCCTGTAGTATCCTCGACAAGCCGGAGTCAGCCCCCTTCTGAGGTGGGGTCGGTGGCTACCGAGACTGGGGTCAGGGGTGCTGACCAGCGGGCAGTGGTGCAGGCCACCATTGCTCTGCAGCCCGGTCTTGGTGGGTTCACTGACCCCTCAGCAGTGGTACCCCCGTCTGTGGTGTGCCTGGATCGCCCAACTTTGGGGCCGATCAGAGCATCTACGGGAGGGGAGGGGAGGGTACTGTGCCCTGGATAGCTCCTTCGGGCGCTGCCCAGGACTGTCAGCTACCTAGGCTGGCCCTCTCGAGGAGGAGGGCTCTTTTGGACTCCGAGGGGTCGAGGGGTGTGGGGTCTGCACTTCGGCCTTTTTTGGGGGGCCTACCCGGGCTCTGGAAGAAGCCGTAGTGCGGATCTCCGCTCTTCCTCCTCGGTTTCTTTGAGTGAGACTCATTCTTTTGAGGTAGGGGACCGTCCTTCTGGATCTATTCGGCCCCAGACGCCTCACAGGGGGGATTCTTCAGGGCGCAGCCAAGGCAGTACCGAAATGGTTGTTCATCTGTCGGCTGTGGGGTCTTCCGGGGCACCTTCTTCTGCGGGTGCTCCCGGTCCGCTCCTTAGCCCAGGCAGAGGTCAGCTGACATCTCTTCTCGGCTCTGTCCCCATTCCTCTGCCACATTCTCCTGCGCTCCCAGGCATCCTTGGTCCTAGCGGGCCTCTCTCCTGGGAGCAGTTCAGGGCTGTGGCTGCTCAGTTCCCAGCTTACATTAGGGCAATGGACAGTCAGGTTTTTCAACCTCCCCCCGAGCAGCCGCCCTCTGAGCAGTCAGTACCCTCCAGCTCTTCATCCTCCTCTTCTGGGGGAGAGGAACCTTCAGTCCACATCTCTCCAGCCGCTGATCTCGCTGAGTATCAGCGCTTGCTCGTGAGGATGTTGGAGGACTTGCACCTCATCCCTGCCACTGTTAGTAATCCAGAGCACTCAGTGCATGCCTTTCTAGGTGATTTTGGCGAGGCACCCTTGTGGTGCCCCCCTGGCCTGCTCCCTTTCGGGAGGCGCGGTTGCTCTCCTGGCAGAGGCCCTTCTCTGGAGTTCCTGCCCCTAGGGATCTCAGCCAGAGGTATTGTGCCCAGGTCTCCAGTTTCCATGCCTCATCCAAGTCGGATTGCGCTTGGATACTCCTGATGGGCTTGGCGCCTTCACCATGACCGACCCCAGATCAAGATTCCTCGGATTTTGACTTCTGGGGTAGGAGGACTTTCTGCTCGGCACGGTTGTTGCTTTCCATTTCTGCACATCAGGCCCACTATGCAGCCTATGACAGGTTCTTGTGGTCCAGGCTAGGTCAACTCCTAGCCTCGTTGCCTGATATGGAGCAAACCAGACAAGCCAATGCATTCTCTGCACTTGGTCTGGAGCTAGCAAGGCACCAAGCGAGGGCATCCTATGATGCCATCGAGGTAGCTATCAGGGTTGTAGGGACAGTGATCTGCACTAGGTGGACGGCATGGCTGCGTCTTTCCTGGTTGTCACCCTTGGCCCGGCGTAGGGTGATTAACTCTACTCACCAGAGAACCTACCTTTTCTCCCGTAGAGCGAGACAGCTTTGTCGAGGCAGCTTCCTTCCTCTGCGGGGTCTCATCTCACTCTCCCACTCGGCCTCTCCAGGCCCTGAAGGTTCTCCCTCTTAGTGTGTCACCCACTGAGAGTTAAGAGACTTTGTTCATTAGGTGTAAAGAAAACCCTTCGGGGCTCGCATCACTCAATAGTGATGAATGGTGAAGATTGACACAGATAAGATATGAAAATTATGTACCTACTGTAATTATGATCTTTGTGTGTATCTTCACCATTCATCGCAATCCCACCCTCCATCCCCCTGGGTCCCCTCCTCCTCTCTGTGCTTATCCCCCCCCCCCTCCTTTCTTGTCAGGAGTGGGGTAAAACAGGGGCATGTAGGAGGATAATGTTCTGGGGAGAGTGGTCAGCATGGGGGGGGGATTATTTCTCTAGTGCGTTAGCTCCACCCCTGTGGGGTGGGAGTTGGCAGTTGTCCTTCATTCTCTCCTCCTCCTTGTTTCCATCCAACGTATTTCTCCTTGTCCTTGGACTATCTTTTATTACAAAAAAAACCCATCTTTTTCTTTTTTTTACCAATAATCTTTCCTTGAGAGGGTGTTAATTCTCTGTACCCTGTCCTTCTTCCAGAATAGCCGACTCTGCTCAACTGGAGTTTTTGCCAGCCATTCTGTGCCTTGAATTCTGGCAAGAAGCCTTTGGCTACTCCTTGCAGTTCCTATGTAATCTGGAGATGGACCAGGGTCTGGGATGTGTTTAACTCCCCCCCCATCTAAATTCTCTATCCCACCCTACCTCCCTCTTCTATTTCCAGAGATTGGGGCCCCTCCCAATCCCCTTAGTTTCTGTCTTCTCTGTTCTCTGTTCTCTCAGTCGTTATTTCTCCTTTTAGTTCATATATCTTTTCCTTTTTCTATACCTTGGACTTCCTTGTCCCACCCTCCACTCCCTTCCTCTTACCTCTCTGGCGACTCAGAACTGACAGGCAGGCAGAGTCGACAGCGCCTAACGGCCAACCCGCGAGCGCCACACAATGTGTCGGCCTTGAGGGCGGCACTGATGGTGCGTCGGCTCCGCCTACCAAAAAAAAAAAAAGGAGCTCCCGTGGGGTCATGACCTCCGGCCATGTCCCCAACAGTGATGAATGGTGAAGATACACAGAAAGATCGTAATTACGGTAGATACGTAATTTTCATTTACTTAAGAACTTACTGTAACAGTAGATCTTCGAGAGAGGCTCTTGCAAGTAGGTAATACCTTCCCGCCCTCCATCCCCCTAAGCTTTTTCAGTTCCTTTTCCAGGATGGAACTATCCGCTTCTCTCTCGTCTCACCTTTTGGCGGGAAAGAACTGGAAGGCGGGTGTGGGGAACCGCCCCTTTATACTGACGTTGCATGATGTCGGTCACCTGACGTAGGGGGCGGTCCCCATGCCGGAGACTGCTGGCTAGAAATTTTTCCGTGGGGTCCTGCCGCCCTCCGGCATCAGTCCTATATGTAATTACCTACTGCAAGAGCCTCTCTTGAAGATCTACTGTTATGGTAAGTTCTTACGTAACTGTACTGTTTTTGTAGCCCCCTTCCCAAAGAAATCCTAGATGTGCTCCTGGCTCACTTGACACTGTATGAAGACTTCCAGAAGTGCCAGGCTCCATTTGATCACAGGGTGGGGGTTGAGAATGTCTTTCTCTGCCTGACTCTGTTCATTGCCCTGTGGGTGGTGGTGAGGGTGTGGTGAGGTGCATGATGATGCTAGTTATTGTGCGTGCAGAGCTAGGTCTGCTTGACTGAACATTTGCTGCTGTGTCATCCTCTGGTTCGGGTGGTGCAGAAAGAGGAAGAGAGGAGGCCATGGTACAAAATAGTTGGGGCACACTGTGTGTGATGGCATTGCAGTCTTTTATTTCTGCTGGGGCTGGAAGCAATGTGGGAACAGGATAAATGTACAATAATCAAAGTATTTTCTTTGCTTGCATTGTTTTCCTATATCAGTGATCAAAATTTACCATTACAATTGGGGCTAGTGCAACCATCTACGGGCTAGTATAATTTTTAATCCACTTGTCCTGCTGGCTAGTGCAAAGAAAAGTTAAGGTTGACCGCTGTGAATATTGCTGGTCTGACAGGATGAGCTGCTTTACCTATCTGGATGCGTCTTGTTCCAGCTGTCCAGTTTTCACTCCTTACCAGGACTGAGTGAAAACTTGACCACCTGAACCAGACCAGACCAGATAGGTAAAAGCCGGACCGAACTGTCTGGCAAGAGTGGCTGGACCAGCATATTCACAACAAGCTGCACCCAGTTTGGCTGGTCCAGCCGCACCAGCCAAACTGGATTTTACCAATCTGGTCTGTAAATGAAAGGGAACAAAAAGTGACACCAGCTAGTCACACTCACCTCCCTGCAGCTGCATGCCAGCCAAAGACGATACTGTTACCTGCTGCCTGCCGGTCTGTGTCCCTTTAATTGAACAACCAATAGCAGGCGAAGGGACCGACTAGAATGGTCCAATCAGATTATCTATACCTGTAACCAATGTAATGTAATGTATTTTGCCTGACTTGTAAACAAGCCCTCAGCTCAAAGGTATTAATCCTAAGCTGAAATAAATAAATAAATCCATAGTCAGTGCTGTGCTCAAGCTGATCTGATTGGAACACAGGACTTGGGGATTTTAGTTCTGTCGGCTGTGAACCACCAGTGGCAGGTGAGCAGTGCTGCGCTTCAGGGGAACCATCTGGGGTGGGTGTCTGATGGAAATCAACTGCTGGCTCAAATAGTGAGCATACCATAGCCGTGTATGTAGAGACTGTCATTACTCTTTGGGTCTAGCTGTAGTCTTCGCCTGCTTTTTTTTTGGTGGGGGGCCCGTTTGCAACTCTGTTGCCTTGTCTGCCTGTGGGAATGGGTCGGGATGCTATGGTCGGATGGACTGGGGCAGCAGCAGAGTGTAACCCACGGCAATGGCTCTTCATATCTGAGCAATATTAGCGAAGGAGCTCAAGACAAACAAGAGACTGGAAAGAGAAGAAACCAAGTGAGTCCTACTCCTTTTATTTTTACAGGTCGGCAAGACGAGCAGCTAAATCGTGGGCATTGACAGTGCAGCGGTACTGTACTGTAACTCTGCTGGCAGGCTACAGGACTCACTGTCAAGTGGAAAATCACAAGTGGTAGGTCATTTCTGTGCAGGCTGCAACTTTTTCCTTTTTGCCTATCTAGCACTGCCCCTGGTGACACTTACATACTAACATACTAAATGCCAGCAGAATAGGCCAAATCGTCTGTCTTGTCTGCTCGAAAGCCAGCAACCTAGTGGCTGCTCGCCTTACCACCCCCAGCCCCCAAGAGGGTCTTCTTTAGTTTCAGCTTCCCCTTGTACCTGTCCCACCCCCTTCTTGAAGCCCTCCACTGTGCCCTCCTCCACCAGCCTCCCATGCAGCGCATTCCACGGCTCCATCACCCTCTCAGTTTAAAAATGCTTCCTGCGCTCCCCCCTGTAGTTTCCCCCCTCCAGCTTCCACTCATGGCCCCTGGTTGTTCCCCCCTTCTTTAGCCTAAACAGCCTCTTGGTTCCACTCTGGTTATTCCTTTACATACTTGAAAACCTCTATCATATCTCCTCTGTCCCTCCTTTCCTCCAGTGAGTAAAGCCCAAGCTCTTCCAGTCTTTCCTCATAAGGCCTCCCCTCCATGCCCTGAATCATCCTGGTCGCTCTCCTCTGGATGCTCTACAGCAGCGCTATGTCCTTCTTCAGATGAGGTCTCCAGAACTGTACACAGTACTCTAGCTGCATCCTGACCAAGGCATTATATAGAGGGAGGGAGGATCACCTCCCTCCTTTTGGACATAATTCCCCTGGCTATGCAGCCCAGTATCCTGTTTGCTTTGGCTGCAGTTCTTCTACAAAGTTTCAGAGTTATTCATATTGACATCTATCACCACCCCTAAATCCCTTTCTCCCAATGTGGCTTGCAGTGTGACACCCCCCCCCCCCGGTGTATACATGGCCCAGGTTTTTGAACCCCAAATGAAGTACCACACATTTCCCGGCATTAAATTTCAGTCACCACCTCCTTGACCACCCCTCCAGGGTATCCAGATCCTCCTGGACCGCCTCCCTCGCTTCTTCACAATCCACCAGTGCTCCCAGTTTTGAATAGTCCGCATAGAGACTCAACCTATTTCTAACCCCCCTCCCTATATCCGAGACGTAGGCATTGAACAAGAGTGGCCCCAATACTGAGCCTTGAGGGACCCCACTGATTACCTTCCTGGGGGAGGAGAGTATCCCACCCAACATTACCCTCTATAAATGCCCCGAAAGCCAATTTTCAACCCAGTTGAGCTCCTGTCCTCCCACCCCCATCTCCCCCATTTTTGCTAACAGTCCATTATGGGGCACTGAATCAAACGCCTTGCTGAAATCTAGGTATAGGACATCCACCAGCCTATGTCTATCCAAGGCCCTCGTCACCCAGTCACTTCAAAAAGTTAGAGCAGTTCCAAACCAGTGCCACAATGGCAGCAGTTTGTGGTGCTGATCTGAAAGGGCAGCCAGCCCTGCAAACACAAATCCCAAGAAGGTGATAGCACTTGTAGAGACAGAAGCACATAAAGTTGCAATATCAAAGTTTAACGTGTGCTCAAGTTTTGGACAGTTAAATATCAAGTGAGAGACAAAGCAGTCAAACCAGTGAGCAAAGACAAAACTTTTTTTTGAAAACACTGTGGTTAAAGACCCAAAAGACAACAAGGAGGTGGAAATCAGAGAAATAATAAGATGTGACACGGTCTTTGTTGCTTATGCTCTCTGGTGTACGTCAATTGGTATACATTGGGAAAACTGCATGTAACTTAAAAGCTTGATTACAAGAACACGTCCGCAACATCAATAACATACAACTTGACACACCACACTGATAGGATTGTATTTTAATATGTTTGAGTTGAGCCTGTGGAGGGTGGGGGGCAGGCTCTCCCACTACCTCCAGTCCTGGACCCTCATTACAACAGACAGATGGGTCTGTCACTTCAATTCAAAAGAATGCCAGACCTGAGGCGTACCCAGCTGTCCACATCTCTGACTCCAACAGAAAGGCTTTTGTTGGAGTTCAGAGTTGAAGAACCTCCTGGCAGCAAAAGCCGTAGAGTTCCTGTCCAGAAAAAGGGCACAGGCCTCTACTCCAGGTATTTCCTGACACAAAAGAAAAACAGGGAGTGGCAACCTATTTTAGACCTACGATGCTTAAACAAGCATCTGTTAAAAACCAAATTCAAAATGCTCACTCTAAAAATGGTAATACAGTCCTTACAGCAGGGTGACTGTCTAGCCCCATGATGCATACTTCCACATAGCTATAGCGTAGTCATACAAAAAATATCTGAGATTCAAACTTCCTTCAGGTCACTATCAGTTTGCTGCCATGCCTTTCGGCTTGACCGCAGCACCAAGGGTTTTCACCAAATGCCTAGCAGCAGTAGCAGCATACCTCAGAAAACAAGGGGTGTCAGTTCACCCATACCTGGATAACTGACCAGTCATGGCAAAGTCCCCTCAACAAGTGAAGGAGGCTCTTTGTCTCACACAGCAGACTCTAATTTCACTTGGATTCTTGATAAACTTATGCAGATCCCACCTGTAGTCGACTCAGCTCCTGACTTTCATAGGAGCTCAGTTGGATACTCAGAACGGCTCTGCCTTCCTGCCCCCAGAAAGAATCCAGAACTTCTTAACAGTGGCAAATTCCTTTGCCTTGGACCAGCCCAGGCCAGCCAGGCATTTTCTGAGGCTCTTGGGCTGTATGGCATCCATGACAGCAGTGGTCCCAGGAGTCAGGTGTCGGATGAGGGACGTTCAGTTTTACAGTTTCTCCTACAGCCCTGGTGGTCTCAAAGAAGCAGTGTCGTGTTCAAACTGATGGCAGTGAGAGGGACATTTATTCGGCTCTAGAGTGGTGGAAAGAGCCCACAAATCTCTGAGTCGGGATTCCCTTCCAGGAGTCTTTACCCACAAAAGTAATCGCCACAGACACCTCCCTACTAGGATGGGGAGCTCATCTGGACAGTGTGTCAGTAAGTGGAGTCTGGACTCCAGAGGAGTCACAGTCACACATAAATCTTCTGGAACTCAGGGCCATTCTTCTAGCACTAAAGGCCTTTGCTTCACAGGTAAAGGAACAAACGATGCAAATAAGGACAGACAACACCACTGCAATGTTTTATGTCAACAAGTCGGGTGGCAACAGAGCAGGGATTCTCCGTTCAGAAGCTATGAAAATTTGGACTCTGGCCTACACCCTGGGGGTCAGCCTCTCGGCCATTCACTTCCCAGGCAAGGGCAATACTCTAGCAGATGTTCTCAGTCACATCATTCAGGGTCACAGCGAGTGGTCTTAAAAGCCTGAGTTGGATGTGTAGTGCCTTTTGGCTCTCCGATATGACTTTATTGCTCAGTCTTGTGTACACGGTTTTCTCCAAGACCTTCGGAATCTGGCAATCTTTTCAGGTTGTCCACTAATTGGGCTAGGTTAGGAATGGCAGCACAGAGGGTCGGAAGAGTGACCTCTGTGTTATGGCCTAGACCACCTGCTACAATTATCTTATCTGATACCTGACTGACCAAGATTATTTGGCCTTGGTCTATAAAGGCTGTGTGTTCATTAAAATCTAAAGTTCCCTTATGAGCATGTTTACTTTGTCAGCGGACAATGAATCCTTTCTAGTGCTTCAAATATTCTTAATTTACTTTAAAATCGTCTGTTTGTCTGTGCCTGGGACAGCCATATATCTTACACCAGTGTATTTTACTAGAATCAGTGATACACCAGCCCAAATATTTATGTAGTAATATTGAGCATAAGAAATTTGCACATTTAATTATATGAATACAACCTGGAATTGTTACCTTAAGAGTACTGACTTACTTAGATTGTCATTTTCTAAACTAAGTGTTTTAAGTTTTAGAATATTAAATTGAGATGCATTGCTCAAGTCAGGATTCATGGTTAAAAATGTTTTTACTCTTGATATCAGTGTTCAAAATTTGCAAGGTAGTTTTGGCAGTAAAATAGATAGACAGTCACGGTTTAAACTGTAGTCACAATTCAAGATATCGTTCTTAACTCTAGTTGCAATTTTGAAATGCAGTTGTAATTTTTATCTGAACAGCAGTGCCAGCAGAAAATAATTTCTCCATCGCAGACCAAAAGTATTCACAATAAAATAAATAAAAACAAATGCCAGGCTTGTCAGCCTTAGGTCCTATGCCTAAGATGAAGGTACCAAACTCACCAGACCAGTACAGGCTGATGTCCTTATGAAATCCTGGGAGCTGAGGTACCCTTGGTTCTCCCTCTGAGATGCCTTATCTTGCCTGGGGTTGGTGAAGATTTAAATACTTTTGACAAGACAGTAAATAGCAGATTAAAATAGTTGTGGCTATTAACTTGCTTTTTAGAAACCAAATGAGCATTAGTTGACGACCAGATGCTGAAAGGTGTATGTGACCTGAAGGCATCTGATTGATATAGGGGGTTGTTTGGATTTGCAAATTTGACCTGATGTTACATTATCTTGTGTGAGAGATGTCAGGGGAAAGAAACTCTCTTTGATATTAAATATGAGATTGGGCTTTCAGGCGAGACACACAGTCTGAGATCAGTGCAGTGCAGGATGAGTTTGTGGATTTGGGGAGGGGCCTCAGACAGGCAGCAAGCATGGTAACCTTCTCAGAGGTGCTGCCGGTCTATGGCATGGGTGAGGCTACGGTACTGTGCACCATGCAGTTCAATGAATGGTTGCAAAATTGGTGCAGAGCACACAGGGCTTTGGCTTCATTGGGGACTGGGGGTCCACATGGAGAGATGTAGGTCTGTTCTGGCATGATGGTCTGCATCTGTCAAGGAAGGGACCCAATCTCCTGGGTGATAGGTTTAAATGCTTCCTTGACAAGCTTTTAAACTAGCCAAGGTGGGAGGTGCTGATAGGAAGCAGGATATTTCAAGCCTCCCCCAACAAAACATGGCAGTTAGTAAGGTAAACACCAAGGTACAGAGTTTGACAGAGGGCAAGACAGGGGTAAATGGAAACATAGACAAAGACAATAAGGGCAGGGATGGGGGAAAAAGAAAAAATTACTCACCTTAGTAATGTTGTTTCTTCTAATGGAGTCTTGCTGTATTCTGACATATGCAGTTAGGTCCTGCCTTTCAACTGCCCCGGAGAACAAAGAGTTAAACTTTCCATGGCCAGCATGGAATGTTCACTACGAGCTTGGTTGAAGCCTCTGTCTGCTGTTGTTTAAACTGCAACCGTCAGATCTTTACGAGCAAAGACTCACTAGATGTTCTGTGTGGAAACTGTAAAATTCTTACCAGCCAACTGGCAAATATATCTATATAAAAAGATTTTTGGTTTCAAAGGAAGACTCAAGTCAGGAAACCCCAAAACAAAACACTCCCAAAACACAACCTCTCACCCAAACCAAAAGAGGGTGGAAAAAAGGACACCCCTAGGGTGCCAACACTGCTCCTTCCCACCCACATCCCAAAATCTAGGTTCTGAGAGGGGAGGCGGGGAGGTCAGAATACAGCAAGACTCCATTAGAAGAAACAGCATTACTAAGATAAGTAATTTTTTCTTCAAACAACATGAAGTCTTCTGTATTCTGACATATGCAGACTACCAAGCAGTACCTCCATGGAGGAGGGACAGAACCTACTTTGGAAACAGGCTCTGAAGTACTGCTGTGCCAAACCAAGCATCACTCCTAGCCTGGATATCCAGAGAGTAATGCTTGGTGAAAGTATGGACTGTTTTCCAGGTGGTTGCTTGATAAATTTCTAAGAGAGGAATATCCCTGGCAGCAGCCAGGGAAGCAGCTGTACCGCTAGTGGAATGAGCCCTCAGGCCTGAGGGTGGAGTTCTACCCAGTTTTTCATAGCAGAATTGTATACAAGAAACAATCCACCTAGCAATAGATCTCTTAGTGGCAGGTTTGCCCTTACCAACTTCTCCATATGTAAGGAAAAACTGGAGGGATTCAAACCTGTGACCCTTGGTACGCTCTATGTAGTAGCTAAGGGCTGTTTTAACGTCCAAGCTGTGTAGCCTTCTCTCTCCAGAGGAGGAATGGTCAGTGAAGAAAACAAGGAGAGATATAGACTGGTTGAGGTGGAAATCTGAAACCACTTTAGGTAAGAACTTTCTGTTAGTTCTAAGGACCATTTTATCTCTATGAAAAGAGATGAAATCAGATTCCACTGACAGGGCTTCCAATTCACTGATACGTCTGGCAGAAGTAATGGCTGCCAAAAACACAGTTTTCCAAGTCAAGTACTTAAGCTCTGCTAAGGACAAAGGCTCAAAGGGAGGTTGCATAAGTTGAGCAATGCAAACATTAAGGTCCCAAGCAGGAGCAGGATCCCTAAAGGGGGGATTGGTGTGAAGCAATCCCTTGAAAAACTTACAAAATACAGGATGGGACGATAGAGAGGAAGGCTTGCCTACTGACAAGAAAGCAGAAACAGCTGCCAAGTGTACTTTAAGGGTAGCTGATCTGTGGCCTAGGCCATTAAGATGGACCATATAGTCCAGAACCGTAAGCAAGTCAGCAGAGTCTGGAGAAATATTCTTCTTAGAACACCAAATGCTGAATCTTTTCCATTTGGAGTTGTAGGTCTTCCTGGTGGAAGGCTTTTGAGAAGCCTTAAGGATATCCAGAACCCCTTGGGAAAGATGCAGATCTGCAAACTCAATTCTTCAAGAGCCAAGCCTTGAGATTGAGAGACTGAAGATTCGGGTACCAAATCCTCCCCTGAGAGGATGTCAGCAGGTTGTAATTCCTGGGAAGTGACTGGGGAAGGTGGACTTCTAGGGACAGCAACAAGGGATACCATGACTGCCTGGCCCAGTCTGGAGCAATCAGAATCACTTTGCATGGTTGTGACCTTATCTTGACTAACACTTTGAACAGGAGAGGGAAGGGGGGGAAGCATACAGAAATCTCCCTTCCCAGTTCAGAATCAGAGCATCCAGGGGGACTGAGCCCAAGACTGGGGGTCTGCAACAAAAGAGAGGAAGTTGGTGATTATCTGGGGCTGCAAAAAGATCTATCTCTGGTGTGCCCCATCTCGAGAAAATCACTTTCAAAACTAGAGGATCTAGGGCCCATTCGTGATGGCCCTGGGAAATTCTGCTCAGTGCATCTGCTAGGACATTGTCCTTCCCTGGGAGGTGAACTGCTATCAGAGAGGTTTGCAGGGAATAGGCCAGGGACCACAACTTCATTGCTTCTGTGCACAAGGCTGTAGACCGAGTGCCCCCTTGCTTGTTGATGTACCACATGGTGGTGGTGGTGTCTGTCCTGGCCTGAGCCACCTTGTTCTGTACAAATTTGGAAAAGGCTTGCAGTGCCAGAAACACTGCTCTGAGTTCCAAGAGATTGATGTGAAGCAG
The DNA here is from genome assembly GCA_016271365.2 of Neoceratodus forsteri. Classification (NCBI taxonomy): domain Eukaryota; kingdom Metazoa; phylum Chordata; order Ceratodontiformes; family Ceratodontidae; genus Neoceratodus; species Neoceratodus forsteri. Next base: position 924,768,204 of record CM057450.1, on the reverse strand, counting down.
AGATTCCTGAGATGACCACAGTCCTTGGGTGGTAAGATCCCCTAAATGGGCTCCCCAGCCCAGCAGGGAAGCATCTGTGGTGAGTATCACTGAATGAGACAGTGACAAATGGAACCGTTGTCTCAAATTGTCCTGATCCTGCCACCATTGCAAGGCTTGGATCAGGGTTCGAGTCACTGGGATTAGTTTGGTAAGGGAATCCTTTCTTTGGGACCAGAAGGCTCTTAAGTGGAACTGAATGTCCCTCATCTGGAATCTTGCCCCTTGGACCACTGCTGTGGAAGCTGCCATGTGGCCCAGAAGCTGAAGGAAATGTCTTGCTGGTCGAGACACCTGAAGGGTGAATGAAGAGGCCAGTTCCATAAGGGTCCTTGCCCTTTCCAGGGGAAGGAAGGCTCTTGCCTTTACTGTATCCAGTTCTGTGCCTATGAAGGTGAGGAGCTGTACTGGTTCGAGAACTGACTTTGGAAGGTTGAGAAGGAATCCTAAGGAAGTGAGCACTTGCTGGGTCACTTGCAGATGTGACTTGACTTGGTCTGGAGACTGACCTACTATGAGCCAGTCGTCCAAGTATGGGAAGATGGAGATCTTTTTTCTTCTTAGGGAAGCAACTACTACTGCCAGGCACTTTGTGAAAATCCTTGGGGCTGATGTTAGGCCAAAGGGTATTGCTCTGAATTGATAGTGGCCTGAGGGCAACTCGAACCTGAGGTACTTTCTGTGGGAGCAACTGATGGGAATGTGAAAGTAGGCATCTTTGAGGTCCAGGGAGGCTAGCCAGTCCCCTGGCCTTAGAGAGGGAAGGATAATTCCCAGAGTTACAATTTTGAACTTTGGCTTTAAAAGATGTTTGTTCAGATACTGTATCTTAGGTCCAGGATGGGCCGCCATTCTCCTGTCTTTTTGGGGGTTAGGAAGTACCTGGAGTACAATTCTTTGCCCTTGTGTAGAGTGGGAACCCTCTCTATAGCTCTGAGAGCTAGGAGAGAAGAAACCTCTGCCTCTAGGGCAAGGGTCTCTGAGAGATTTGCAGGTGGAAAAGATCTGGTTCTCATCTTGGGAAATTTTTTGAAGCTGAGAACCAGTCCCTGGCTTACTACCTCCAGGACCCACTTGTCTGGTGTAAGAGACTTCCAGTCCTGGACAAAGTAAGCCAGCCTGCCCCCTACTGGTATGGGAGTATCGGCCCGGGCAGACCCATCAGGGTGTCTGCTTGGCAGGGGCTTTAGGCTGAGGGGTGGATGCAGGCCTGCTCATCTCCTTTCTGCCTCTCCCTCTAAAGAACTCCCTCTGTGAAAAGGAAGAAGAGGAGGTCTGAGCTTGGTAAAAAGGCCTTTGGAAAGGCCTGCCCCTGCCCCTGGACTGCTGTCTTTGAGGGGTTGCTTGCCTTTCTTTGGCCTGAGCACTCCTGTAAGTGGTCCTGTACTCGTCCATCATTTTCATGTAGTTCTCTGTCTGCTCCCCAAACAGAGAATTACCAATTACAGTAAAATCCATGGCCTTAGCCTGGGTATCCTGTGAGAGGCTAGTACATCTGAGCCAAGCCATTCTCCGAAGAGCCACAGATGTAGCCATGACTCTTGATGATACATCATTGGAGTCTACAGCAGCATGAAACTGTACTTTCGATACCTCAGTCCCATCTGCAGCCACCTGCTCCAGCTCCTTGGCAAGCTGGTCGGGGGCCTGTTTAGCCAGAGCCAGCACAGTGTCCCACCTGGACTTCTGGTATCTGGCTGTATAGGCCACATAATTAGCCTGCCTGAGTCCCAAAGATGCCGCCATGTATTGTTTCTTTGCCATGGCATCAATCTTTGTGGAGTCCTTATCTGGGGGGTGTGATGCCAAGGGAATATTTGCCCTATCACAGGCAGCAGCCTGCACAACCTCAACATGACTGCATTGCTGAAAAAGGAACTCCGTGTCTGAGCCTGAGAGATTGTACCTCTTGTCCATTCGTCTGTCCACAGGAGGTACAGAATTAGGAGACTTAAGAATTTTATGCATCTGTTTCCCAAAGGATTTGTGGAGGGGAATAGACAGTCTCCTGGACTCTGGGATGTCCATCATCTCAACATAATCAGGCTCATCCTGATCCTCTACTGCTTCCTCCACAGAAAGCAGGAATGGTCTCAGCCACTTTTTTGTAAAACATATAGTGAGAAGGGGACTCAGAAAGCCTAGGATGAGAAACACCTGAAGGTCTGTCTGGGGAGATATCCGGGTCAATAGGCAAATCCAGACTTTTACTATCACCATAATCATCCTCATACTCTCCCTCCTCCTCCTCCGGTTCATAAAATTCTTCTAAAGTATAATCCGGAACCGGGGGAACCAACCGAACCGAGCCCCTACCAGATGGTGCCAGTTCGGTCGGAACCGAACTAAGCGATTGCACAATCCTTATCGCCTTGGCTATCTCATCGGCGGTCGGAGTATGAAATTCTGGGTCGAACCGGTCGATTTATCTTTCTCTTTCTTTTACTGGAACCGATTCTCGGAATTGGCCCCTTGCCCGGTTGAAGTATCGCCTGGTCAGAGGGCAGCCTTCTGGTTCGGTTGGAACCGGACCGGGCTGGCAATCCGGATCAGCGGACTTCTCGGCCTCCCTTTCCCTCAGTCTACCTAATCTCTTTTCCAGGGTAGATTTGGGAAAATTCTTGCAAATTTGGCAGTCTGAATCGAGGTGGTCAAACCCCAGACAATAAACACAGGTGGTGTGGGGATCAACCTTGGCAAAGACTTCCCCATACACACTGCAGTGTTGAAACCCAGTGGGCCCGTTTTTTTTCTTGGGTTTCTCAGACATGGTCAATCCTAACCAAAAACTTACCCTTTTTATGGCAGTCTGCCAGGCAAGACTCCCCTATCGGTTCCTGACCGTGTCACGGGTCTTGGAAAAAAAACGTAATTAAATCTGTTTGTTTTTTTAGAACTGATACAGACCGGTTACCACACTCTAAAGTAAACACAAGCTTTTTTACCCCAAACTAATCGGTTCAGCCAAACCGATCCACAATTTACAAGTTCCACACTGAAATAAAACAAAAAACCTATCTAGTACTCACGGTACCACAGACAGAGACTTGAACCGAATAAGCGGTAACAGCAATTCGGTAGAAACCGACCGAAAACCGACACTTCAACCGACTTTTTGAACCGAGCAGCAGGAGAAATCTCTGGAGCGACTGTTCAGTGAGGCGGAGTAAAGAATCTGACGGTTGCAGTTTAAACAACAGCAGATAGGGGCTTCAACCGAGCTCGTGGTGAACATTCCATGCTGGCCATGGAAAGTTTAACTCTTTGTTCTCCGGGGCAGTTGAAAGGCAGGACCTAACTGCATATGTCAGAATACAGCAAGACTTCATGTTGTTTGAAGGATAATGCCAACATTAAATGGATGGTAATGAGTACCAGTGCCCGTTTTCTGGGAAACAAGCTTCCTGAGCTAGTAGCCCTGGTGGAAGAGGAATACTTAGATATTGTGGCAGTCATGGAAACATGGTACACAGAGAACCATGACTGGGATGTCAACATACCAGCGTACACAATCTATAGAAGGAACAGGGAGGGTAAAAGAGGAGGTGGAGTAGCTCTCTACATAAGGGAAGGGATCAAAGCTACAGAACTGAAAGGTAAATGGGGAGGACAGTTGTCACTGTGGGTCACCTTGGAGACAGCTAGTGGCACCACAGTTCGCACAGGGGTTGTATACAGACCCCTGTCTCGGGGAGGAAATTAACAAGGAAATGAAAGAAGACATTCTCAGAATGGCTGACAAAGGGGAGATATTGTTGATGGGGGACCTGAATGTGCCACAGGATAACTGGGCGACATGTACTGCAGCCACATCCAAGAGCAGGGTCATTCTCGATGCCCTACAGGGGGTATGCCTTACCACAGCTAGTGTTGGAACCCACTTGGGAGGAAACAATATTAGACCTGGTACTCTCAAATGGGGAGAGGATCACAGATTTAGAAGTGGGTAGCCATCTGGGAACAAGCGACCACTGCACAGTGTGGTTCACAATAAGTACAACCATGGACACAAGCCATATAAAAAACAAGGATATTGGACTTTAGAAGGGCTGACTTTGGCAAAATGGGTGAATACCTAAGGAATGCACTAGCAAATGGCCAGAAAGGAGGGGTAGAGGGGTAGAACAACAATGGAGAAAAATCAAAACTGCCATCATGGAGGCAACAAGCCTTTGTGTGAAAGAAATAAAGAAAACAAAATGGAGTGAAAAACCACTATGGTTTTCAAAAGAGGTGGCAGGGAAGGTTAGGGAGAAAAAGGTGGTATTCATGAAGTATAAGGAATCACAGTAGAAGAACGACAGGGAACTGTATCAGTTAAAGCAGAAGGAAGTGGGGAAGGCAGTCAGAATAGCATAGACCCAAACTGAGGAAAAGATAGCCAACTCAGTTAAGAAGGAGGATAAAACCTTTTATAGATAACATTAGGGAGCAAGGAAAGGTTAAAGGAGAGATAGTGAAGATTAATAAAGGGGAAGGGAGGTGGGCAGAGGGAGACAGTGAAAAGGCAGAGATACTGAATGAATACTTTTGCTCAGTTTAGAAGGGTGGTATAGTCCTGGAGAGCCCTCCTTTTTCTATCTAAAAGTCTATTGCAACAGCACTTATTTTCTTGCTATTTCTTTCCTCTTTTCTTTGTTTCTCCCCATCTTACTGGCAGGCCACCTGTAAGATGGCTTTTGTTAACTTTCCTTCATTTCCCTTTCAGGGTCTTTCCAGGAAAATCCCCATTGTGAGTCACGATCCTTCACAAGCGTTCAAACAACATGCTGCACAGTCATGCGACGTTCCTTCACGAATGTGTGAATTAGAGCAAGGACTCGCTCCACTGAAAGGACTAAAATCAGGGCAAAAACTAGTAATTAGGCTGTTTAGATAGCCTACTAGTGTTTTGTAGTGTTCAAGTGGTTCCGGCTAGGCAGGTTTGCTGAAAATAGGAATTTTCTCACTACAGCTTAACACACACACACTTGCAGACTGCTCTGTTTCAGAGTGACCAGGAAGTTAGGCTGTTTTTATTTCAATTTAAAGTAACCAAAGAAGAATTAAAGGTGGAGAACTTGTTAAAATGAATATTTTCAAGGACAGTACTGCTGTTTCTGTTTCATTTAGAGCTGGTTACAGCTTTATAAGAATTGGGACAAAAGCCAGGAATTGAGCTTTTCTGTCTCCCTGTGAAGTTTTCTTGTGTTTTAGTAGCACAGGTGAGGTAGGACTGCTCATATTATGAAGTCTCTTGTTGCAGCCTGGTACATTCAAACAGGCTGCTGTTTGAAGCATAACTGAGAAAAGTTTCACTGTTTGCTAGCCAAGAATCCAACAGAAATACAGAAAACCTGTTGAAATAAATGTTTAAAAGGACAGGTTTAGTTTGAGCTGTTGTTTTAGATTATAGGTCACTTTAGACGCTCTTTCAATCCCCTGCTGTATATCAGAACAGAAAACTAAAAAGTAAACAATAAGTCTGCACAAATGCTTAAAATGTTTGGAGAAGAAAATGCAGTAATGTAGTAATGGCCAAGTTTATAGGAAAATGTTAAAATAAAATATCTGTGTTGTTTGTTTGTTTTTATTTAGATATTTCCTTGAGGAGGAAAAGATGTTTGGGGAGTGGTTCTATACAGTGCCTTCAGAAAGTATTCACCCCCTTTGGATTTTGTCACATTTTGTGATGTTGCAAACTCAAATTAAAATACATTTATATGGGATTTTTGTGTCACGTATCTACACAAATTACTCCTAATGTCAAAGTGGAATGAAACTTCTGGAATTTTTTGTACATGTAATTTAAAATAAAAACCTGAAGTATTCACCCCCTTTGCTATGTCACTCCAAATTGAGCTCAGGTGCATCCAATTTCCTTGTGAGATCACTCTAAAACTTGAATGGAGTCCACCTGTGGTCAGTTCAAATGGTTGACATGATTTCAGAGGAAATACACCTGTCAATATAAGGTCCCACTGTTGACAGTGCATGTCAGAGCAGAAACTCTACCATGAAGACCAAGGAGCTGTCCATAGAACTCCATGATAGAATTGTGAGGAGGCATAGATCGGGGGAAGGGTATAAAAACATTTCTAGGGTGTTGAAAGTTCCCAGGAGCACAGTCAAGTCCATCATTAGGAAATGAAAAGATTACAGAACCACCCAGACTCTTCCTAGAGCAGGCCGTCCTCCCAAACTGAGCAACCAGGTAAGAAGGACCTTGGTCAGGAAGTGACCAAGAACCCAATGATCACCCTGACAGAACTACAGAGTTCCATGGCTGAGATGGGAGAACCTGTCCAGAGGACAACAATCCTTGCAGCACTTCACAGATGTAGTTTCTTGGGAGAGTGCTAGGACGGAAGCTACTCCTGAGAAAAGGCCACATAATAGCATGCCTGGAGTTTGCAAGAAGGCACGTGGCAGACTCTGAGACGATGTGGCAAAAGATTCTCTGGTCTGATGAAACAAAAATTGAACTCTTTGGCCTGAATGCAAAGCGCTATGCCTGGCGCAAACCGAACACAGCTCAGCACCTGTGTAACGCCATCCCTACCATGAAGCATTGGTGGTGGCAGCATCATGTTATGGGGATGCTTTTCAGTGGCAGGGACTGGGGCACTTGTCAGGATAGAGGGAACAATGAATGGAGCCAAATACAGGCACATCCTTGAGGAGAACTTGCATCAGTCTGCAGTAGACCTTGGACTGCTGAAGATTTACTGCCCAACAGGACAATGACCCCAAGCATACAGCCAAGCAACATTGGAGTGGCTTCAGAACAAGAAGGTGAATGCCTTGAGTGGCCCAGCCAAAGCCCAGACTTGAATCCCATTGAGAATCTGTGGAAAGACTTAAAGATTAGTCGTCCACCGACGCTCCCCATCCAACTTGACAGAGCTTGAGCAAATCTGCAAGGAGGAATGGGCGAAAATCCCCAAATCCAGATGTGCAAAGCTAATACAGACATACCCAAGAAGACTCAAAGCTGTAATTGCTGCCAAAGGCGCTTCTACAAAGTATTGACTCAGGGGGGTGAATACTTAAGTAAACAAGATATTTCAGTTTTTAATGTTTCATACATTTTTGTTGCACAATAAAAATATTTTTGACCCTTTAAATTGTTGAGTATGCTGTGTGAATCAAGGGGGGAAACAAATAATTTCACTGCATTAAAAATTTTGGTAGTAACACAACAAAATGTGACAAAATCCAAGGGGAGGGTGAATACTTTCTGAAGGCACTGTAGAGCCGGCCGGCCTCTGTAATGCTAACTATATTGGGCTGAAGACATGTGGGAGGAGCCAGGACAGCAGGGAACCACCCTCAACAATAACATTTTGTTATAAAATGAGTATAACATGATTCCAGTATTGAAATGTGAAAGATTATCAGATAATATATATATAGAATCAGGGTTTTAAATAATTGATTAGCAGTTTTTTTCTTGGGATGATACTAACTGTACAGAACGTATTTATATAGATTTTCTAGAAGTGCTGTGTTTGTTAAACAGAGTGAGGCAAGAGCTATGCATTTTCACAAAGCTTTAGCACTTTTATGAGCAAAACGCTAATCAATTTTTAGAGTTAAATAAAACCCTGAGAATGTTTAGGGATAAATAATAAGGTGTATGTATAAAAATAAAGGTTATGTTTTCAAAAGAGGCGGAGCTTAGTAGCACCACCTGATCATATCCCTATTTAAAGAGGAGTCTTGGAAGTGGAAGGCAGATGAGGGCTCAGTAGAGCACTAGAGCCAGCCGTGAGCAGATCTTAAGGCTCAGCAGAGGGGCTCACCCTACCTCGGACACTAGTGCTTTTTAGTGGTTGAATGTTGGAATTACAACTGAACTTTGATTTAATTATTAGTTTAATCCTCTTAATTTTTTTGGTCATGTCGTGATGCAGTTTGCTGTTTTATTTTGTTTTGCTGAATAAAAGCTGATGTGAGTTCTTACACTGGTGTCTGTCTCCATCTATTCCCACACCTTCTACACTCAGTATTCACAAAAGAAGGAGAAGAGGAGTTACCTAAACCAAACAATAGAAGCACTCTGGGCAGGGGGGTTGACACCAGTCCATTTACAGAAGAAAGGGTCCTGAAAGAACCCCTAAACCTCAAGGTGGACAAAGCAATGGGACCTGATGGGACTCACCCCAGAATCCTAAAAGAACTAAGGGGGGACCTAGTGACACCACTGACCACACTTTTTAACAAATCATGGGAGGATGGGGTGGTACCTGAGGACTGGAGGAGGGCAGATGTGATTCTCCTTCTCAAAAGTGAGAGCAAGGCAGAAGCAGGAAACTACAGACCTGTTCGTTCAAACAACATGAAGTCTTGCTGTATTCTGACTATACTATATGCAGTCAGCCCCAGCACTTGAACTGCTCCGGAGAGTAAAGGGTTAACTCTATGCAAAGGCATAGAACGTTGAGCTCTAGCTCAGTTTTCAAACCTCTGTCTGTGGTACTCTGAAGAGTAACTGACAGATTTCTTACTCCGCCTAACTGTGAAGTCGCTCCGGAGATCCTTCCTGCGCTTCCGTTCGGTCCAGTTCGAATCGGTCATTTTTTTCAAACCATTGCTTTAATATTTCAGTATTCTTGCCTCTTTCTCAGTACCAGTAAGTGGTAATAGTAGGTCGTGGTTATTTAGTATGTTTTTGGTTAAGAAATTGTTTTATTTCTCGGTTCTTTGCTGGTCGGTCCGATTCAGAACCGACACTGATCTTCTTTTTATTATATAGTATGCTTGTGTGTGGTTTTTCTGGTGCTTATCGGTTCCTAAAAAAATCCAATATTAGGATTTTTTTTAACCGACCCGTGACATGGTTGGAACCGTTAAGTGTGTAATCGCCTGGCTTAACATCTGTGTAAGGTGATTTTTGGTTGAAGGCATGTCTGAGAAACTCAAGAAGAAAACTGGACCCACTGGGTTTCAGCACTGTACCGAGTGTACGGAGGCCTTTGCTAAGGCCAACCCTCACCTCGTGTGTGTGTGTGTGTATTGTCTGGGGTTTGGCAACCTCAAGGAAGACTGCCAGATATGCAAGAACTTCCCCAAGGCCACTATGGATAAACGTTTGAGTAGGCTGAGGGAGAGGGAGGCCGAGAAGTCCGCTGACCCGGGATGGCCAGCCCGGTTCGGTTGTGGCAGAACCTGAAGAGTTGCCCACTGACCTGGGCGATACCTCTTCGAGCAAACGGAGAGCCGATTCTGTGGAATCGGTTCCGTGTAAAAGGAACAGAAAGTCAGCCGGTTTGGATCTGGCTTCCCATGGTCCGACCGCTGACGAGATAGCGAAAACGATTTCAGTAGTTTAGTCGCTTTTCCCGGTTCAAACCAAACCGGCATCGGTTCAGAGCCGTTCGGTTCGGTCGGAAGTACTTCAAACACCATGAAGTCTTGCTATAATTAGGACTTAATGCAGTTAGCCTCTGCCTCTGAACTGCCCCGGAGAGGAAACAGTTAACTCCAGAGTGATCTGGAGTTCCACAGCACGAGGGCGCTGTTCAAAGCTCTATCTGGCCAGTTTCAGATGAAACTGCCAGATTCTTTACTCCGCTTTCACTGAACAGTCGCTCCGGAGATCAGCTCCTTCAGCTCGGTTCATTTCGCGGTTCAAGCGAGTTTATTCGGTTCATTTGAACCGGCCAAAGTGTTATTTTACCGCATTTTCGGTCAAAAGCTCTATCTGGTAAACCGTAAGTACAAGTGTTTAAGTCTGTGTGGAAATTCATTATCGGTTCAGTCTGAACCGATCGGTTTGCTTAAAATAACGAATTTATTCATTGAATGGGCTTTTAGAAGTGTGGTTCCCAGTTCTTATCGGTTCTAAAAAAACCTAGCATTATCTTGGTTTTTTTCAAATACCCGTGACACGGTTAGGAACCGATAAATTGTCTTCACTGGCACGGCCGTTTAAAGGGCAAGGTTTTGGTTAGGCTGGCACTTGGTCTGAGAAACCCAAAAGAAAATCCGGGCTCATTGTTTCAACACTTGTGATGTTCGTGGGGAAGCTCTTTGCCAAGGCTGACCCACACACCACTTGTGTCTATTGTCTGGGGTTGACCACCTCCGTCAGACTGCCAGGTTGTAAAATTCCCTGCAGCCACCCTGGAAAGAGATTGGGCCTCCAGGAACGAGAGGCCAAAAGTCCGCTGACCCGTTGGCCAGCTCGTCCAGCACCCACCGACCAGAGGGAGTGCCCTGACCAGGGCGTGACTTCTTCTCGCAAAAGAAAGGTTGGTTCAGAGGAACCAGTCCCAGTAAAAAGACTAAGAAATCAGCAGGTCTGGAGTCCAAAATTGTCCTCCAACTGCTGCAGAGATAGCAAAAGCCATACAGATTGTTCAGTCTTTGTCTCAGGGACTTGTCGAACCCCTATAGTTGGGAAAAGGGTGGCTCGTCTCAGGTCCAGTGGTTCAGGATTATTATGTTGAGGATTTTTATGAACCACAGGAGGGGAGGAGGAAGTTGATCAGTGCATTTGTGACTGGAAGGTCTGGCGTGCCCATTGAGCCGGACATTTCTCCAGACAGACCCTTAGAATCTCCCTTTGCTGTCTGAGTCCCCTCTCATTTTAGGTTTTATAAAAGGTGGTAGAAACCCTCCAGCTCCCTTTAGAGGAGGCTGTGGATGAGCAAGAGGAGCCTGATTATGTAGAAATGATGGATATTCCAGAGTCTAGAAGGTTGTCTATTCCTTTGCATAAGTCATTTAGGAAGCAAACAACAAAGATTTTAAAAAATCCTCACTCTGTCCCTCCTGTAGATAAAAAAATGGACAGAAGGTATACTTTATCAGGCCCTGATACAGACTTCCTCTCTGACCAGTGTAGTCATGTAGGTGTTGTTCAAGCTGCAGCCTGCAGACAAGGTTAATATTCTCTGGCCTCACATCCTCCTGATAAGGATTCCAGGAAGATTGATGCTATGGCAAAAAGCAATATATGGCAGCTTCGTTGGGGCTCAGACAGGCCAATTATATGGCTTATGTGGCTAGGTATCAGAAATCTAGATGGGACACTATATTGCAGTTGGCCAAGCAGGCCCAAGGCCAGCTGGCTAGTGAGTTGGAACAAGTGGCTGCTGATGGCATTGAAGCCTCTAAAGTTCGATGTTAATGATGTTTCCTCTAGGGTCATGGCCACTTCTGTAGCTCTCCGTAGGTTGGCATGGCTCAGATGCACTAATCTGTCCCAAGATACTCAGTCAAAGGCTATAGATTTTCCTGTGGTAGGAAATTCTCTGTTTGGGGATCAAACAGAAAATTACATGAAAAAGATGGATGAATACAGAACTACCTACAAAAGTGCCCAAGCTAAGGAAAGGCATGCCACTCCACAAGGCATGCCCCAGGGTAGGGGCAGGCCTTACCACAGGCCTTTTATCAAGTTCAGGCCTCTTCAGCCTTTGCACAGAGGGTTTTTTCAGAGGCAGAGGTAGACGGGCACAGGCAGACCCTCTCCTCTCCTCAGCCTAAAGCTGCTGCCAAGCAGGCACCTGACGGGGTGTCCAGGGCTGATTCCTGTACCGGTGGGGGCAGGTTGCTTACTTCAGCCAGAACTGGTTGTCCCTAACTCGACAAATGGGTTCTGGATGGTAAGTCAAGGTCTGGTTCTCAGCTTCAAGCAGTTCCCAAAGCTGAGAGCCAGACTTTTCCTCCTGCAAATCCTTCAGAAGCCCTTGCTTTGGAAGCAGAGGTTCTTCTCTTCTAGACTGCAAAGCAGTGGAAAGGGTTCCTTCTGCCATCAGGCAAGGGCTGTACTGAGATACTTCCTTACCCCAAAAGACAGGAGAATGGCGGCCCATCCTAGATTTAAGATTCTTGAACAAGCATCTTTGAAACCAAAGTTCAAAATGTTAACTCTGGCAATGATTTTGTCCTTCCCTAAGGCCAGGGGACTGGCTAGCTTCCTGGACCTCAAGGATGCCTATTTTCCATATCTTGATCAGGCCTTCTCACCGAAAGTACCTCAGGTTCGAACTGCCTCTGGACACTACCAGTTCAGAGCAATGCCCTTGGCCTCACCTCTGCTCCAAGGGTTTTCACAAAATGTCTAGCTGTGTAGTGGCTCATCTAAGAAGGCAAGGGTTGCTGTGTTTCCTACCTGGACGACTGGCTCATAGTGGGTCAGTCTCCAGATCAGGTAAAATCCCACTTGCAAGTCACCCAGCAGCTTCACTTCTCTGGGATTCCTGCTGAATTTTCTTCCAGAGTCAGTTCTGGAACCAGTTCAGGTACTGACTTTCATAGGTGCAGAATTGAACACAGAGTCGGCCAGGCATTTCTCCTCGGAAAGAGTGGGCAGAATCATTGCCCTGGCATCCTCCTCATCCCGCGGCCTCTCGACCAGCAAGGCACTTTCTGCAACTCCTAGGGCACATGGCTGCTTCCACAGCTGTCGTGCAGGGAGCAAGATTTCAGATGAGGGACATCCAGTTCCACTTGAGGTCCTACTGGTCTCAAAGGAAGGACCCCCTTACCAAATTAGTCCCAGTGACCAAAACCCTGATCCTGGCCCTTCAGTGGTGGCAGGATCGAAGCAATCTAACTCAGGGGGTCCCCTTCTTACCCGTTCTTCATTCCCTCACCCTCACCACGGATGCCTCCTGTTAGGGTGGGGGCTCACTAGGGGACCTTTCCACTCAGGGAGTGTGGTCCCCAGGAATCTCTGCTCCACATCAATCTTTTGGAACTCAGAGCTGTTCTTTTAGCTCTCCGGCTTTTTCAGCTACTGTCCAGAACAACGTAGTTCAAGTCAGGACAGACAACACCACAACAATGTGGTACATCAACAACAAGGGGCACTCGGTCTTCTGCCTTGTGCACCGAAGCAATGAGTTGTGGTCTCTGGCCTACTCCTGAACACCCCTCTCTGATAGGTTCACCTCCCAGGGAAGGACAATGTCCTGGCGGATGCCCCCAGCAGGATTTCTCAGGGCCATCACGATGGGCCATGAATCCTCTGGTGCTGGGGTCAGTCTTGCCAGATGGGGCACCCTCAGATAGATCTTTTCGCAGCCCCAGACAACCACCAACTTCCTCTGTTTTGTTGCAGGCCTCCAGTGCTGGGATCAGTCCCCTGACGCCTTTCAGTTGGATTGAAAGGGAAGTTCTTGTATGCCTTTCCCCTTCCCTCCTCTTCAGGGTACTAGTAAAATCAGAACTCAGCCCTGCAAAGTGATTCTGATTGCTCCAGACTAGGCCAGGCAGCCCTGGTACCCCTCTTTCTGTCCTGTCAGTCCACCTCCCTGAGCTTGCCCAGGACCCACGACCTGCTGACCTGTGCACAGGGAGAGTGTGTATCCGGACTCATTCCTCCACCTCAAGGCCTGGTTCTTGAGGAGTTAGAATTTGCTGATTTACACCTTTCTCAAGGTGTCCTGGATATTTTGAAGGCTTCTAGGAAGCCTCCACTAGGGCCACTTACAACTCCAAGTGGAAGAGGTTTTTCTTCTGGTGTTCTGAGAAGCAAATTGTCCCAGAATCTGCTGACTTGGCCATTTTATTGACTATTTGGTCCATCTAAATTCCCTAGGCCTCAAACCAGCTACTTTGAAGGTTCATCTAGCAGCTGTTTCTGTTTTGTTTCTGCAGAAACCTGTTTCTCTCCTCTCACCCTGTGTTTTCCAAGTTTTTATGGGTTACTTACACTAACCCTCCCTTTTCGGGAACCAGCTCGGCCTGGGACCTGAATGTTTGCATTGCTCAGCTAATACAATCCCCTTTGAGCCTCTGTCTTGGCCCAGATCTCAAGTTTTAACTTGGAAGACTGTTTTTTCTAGTGGCTGTCACTTCTGCTAGGCGTATAAGTGAATTACAAGCCTTGTCAGTGGAAAAGGATTTTATTTCTTTCCACAGAGATAAGGTAGTCCTCAGGACCTAACAGAAAGTTTTACCTAAAGTGGTTTCAGATTTTCATCTCAACCAATCCATCTCTTCCAGTATTTTCACTGAGCATTCCTCCTCAGGGAGGAGACTGCACCAGTTTGGACGTCCAAAGAGCCCTAAGCTACTATTTGGAACGTACTAAGGGTCATAGGTTCGATTCCTCCAACTCTTCCTTACCTATGGGGAAGTGGGCGAGGAGACCTGCCACTAAGAGGATAATCGCGAAGGTGGGATTGTCTCTTGTATCCAGTTCTGTTACCAAAAACTAGGTAGAGAACCTCCTCAGACTGAGGGCTCATTCCACCAGGGTATAGCTGCATTCCTCTAGCTGCTGCTAGAGATATCCCCATTTGGAAATTTGCCAAGCTGCTACCTGGAAGACAGTCCACACCTTCACCAAGCATTATTCCCTGGACGTCCAGTCCAGGAGAGATGCTCGTTTGGCACAGCTGTGCTTCAGAGCCTATTCGCTAAGTAGGTTCTGGCCCTCCTCCTTGGAGGTACTGCTGTATAATCTGCATTAAGTCCTAATTATAGCAAGATTTCATGGTGTTTGAAGAAAAAATTACTCACCTTAGTAATTGCTTTTCTTCTCATGGAGTCTTGCTATATTAGGACAACCTCCACCCCACCCCTCTCAGAATTCCTACTTGGGTACTGGGTTGGCGAATTAGTGCAAGCACTGTGTCATGCCATTTAGTCTCTCTAGTTCCCCCCCCCCTCCTTGTTCATTTGGGTTAGGGGACTACGTAATTCTGTTTTTTGATAAGTGGTAGATGGTCCCCTCTCTGGACTTGAGTCTTTTGGGGAGAGGGGGCCTATTAGTGCTTGTCAGGGGTGATCCTAACAATAATAGGTAATATTGTTATTATTCTGTGATTGTTGTTGTGTTTTTGTTGTTCTACTACTGGTAAGTAGCCAATAGCTAGTGTAGAGCTTTTCACACAGACTTGCTATGTTAGCTTAGCTTGCTAAAGAACCTGGCAGTTTCATTTGAAACTGGCCAGATAGAGCTTTGAACAGCGCCCTCACGCTGTGGAACTCCAGATCACTCTGGAGTTAACTGTTTCCTCTCCGGGGCAGTTCAGAGGCAGAGGCTAACTGCATTAAGTCCTAATATAGCAAGACTCCATGAGAAGAAAAGCAATTACTAAGGTGAGTAATTTTTTCTTGCTTCGGATATAGATCCTGAGGTATACTATGAGGGTGATTGGGAGGAGGATGAAGATTATGAAGAAGAACAATGTGAAGGCCTAGATTAGCCAGTAGAGCCTGACATCTCCCCAGACAGGCCTTCTCAGGCTTCTCCTCCCAGGCTTTCTGAGTCCCCTTCCCATTTCTTGTTTTACAAGAAAGTGACTGAGACTCTTCAGCTTCCTATGGAGGAGGCTGAACAGGATCAGGAAGAACCTGACTATCTGGAAATGATTGATGTCCCAGAGTCAAAAAGAGTGTCTATCCCCTTACACAAATCCTTGGGGAAGCAGACACAAAACATTTTACAGTTTCCAACATCCATTCCTCCTGTGGAAAAAAGAATGGACAGGAGGTATGCTTTGTCAGGTCCTGTGATGGAATTCCTTTCTAATCACAGCAGCCATGTTGGGGTAGTACAAGCTGCAGCCTGTGACAAGGCTAATATTCCCCTGGCATCTCACCCCCCAGATAAGCATTCCAGGAAAGTGGATGCCATGGCAAAAAAGCAGTACTTGGCATCCTCTTTGGGACTCATGCAGTCGAGTTACATAGCATATACAGCCAGGTACCAGAAATCTATGTGGGATACGGTTCTGGAGCTGGCTAGGAATGCCCCTTCCCAGCTAGCCAAGGAGCTGAAGCAGGTGGCTGCAAATGGTATTGAGGCATCCAAGGTGCAATTCCACACTGCTGTAGACTCAAATGATCTTCATTTCAGGGTCATGGCTACATCTATCTCCATGAGGAGATTCGCTTGGCTTAGGTGTACCAACCTCTCACAGGATACCCAGGCTAATGCCATGGATTTCCCTGTAACTGGTAATTCTCTCTTTGGGGATTAAACAGAGAATTACATGAAAAAAATGGACGAGTACAAGACCACCTGTAGGAGTGTTGCAGCCAAAGAGAAGCAGACCACTTCTTCAGAGGCAGCAGCTTAGGGGCAGGCCTTTTTAACAAGCTCATGCCCCCTCCTCGTCTTTTCAGCAGAGGGGGTCCAGGCCTGGGAGTCTATTACTTCAGACAAACGGGTCCTGGAAGTAGTGAGCCAGGGACTTGCTCGCAGTTTCAAAAGGTTCCCAAGAATGAGAGCAAGGTCCTTCAGTCCTCCCTCTCCCTTGGAGACAAAGGCCTTAGAGGTAGAAGTCTCCTCTCTTCTGCTTCTGCAAGCAGTGGAGAAGGTACCTCTTTGTCACAGGGGAAAAGGACTGTATTCAAGATACTTCCTTACTCCCAAAAAGACAGGGGAGTGGCGACCCATATTGGATTTAAGCTACCTGAACAAACATCTGACAAAAACAAAGTTCAAAATGGTGACTCTGGGAATAATTCTTCACTCTCTGAGACCAGGAGACTGGCTAGCCTCCCTGGATCTCAAGGATGCCTACTTCCACATACCTATCAGACATTCCCACAGAAAGTACCTCAGGTTCGAGTTGCCCTCGGGCCATTATCAGTTCAGGGCCATGCCCTTCGGCCTAACATCTGCTCCAAGAGTGTTCACCAATTGTCTTGCAGTAGTGGTGGCATTCCTCAGGAGGCAGGGCATCCTTCTGTTCCCATATCTGGACGACTGCCTCCTAGTGGGCCAGTCCTCAGACCAAGTCAAGTCAGCTTTAGAGGTCACCCAAAGACTTACAGAATCCTTGGGCTTCATTCTAAATTTAGAGAAGTCTGTTCTAGAGCCAGCCCAACTTCTCACCTTCATAGGGGTGGAGATAGATACAGTTCAGGCAAGAGCACTTCTTCCTCTCTCAAGGGTTCAGTCATTGGTCACTCTGGCCTCCTCTTTTCATCCTCTAGTGTCTCGTCCAGCCAGGCACTTCCTACAACTGCTGGGCCACATGGCAGCTTCCACAGCAGTGGTTCAGGGAGCAAGATTTCAGATGAGCGATATACAGTTTCATCTCAGGTCTTACTGGTCTCAGAAAAAGGACCCTCTCTCCAAACTGGTTCCAGTCTCCAAAACCTTGGTCCAGGCCCTTCAGTGGTGGTTGGAGGAAGACAATCTTCGACAAGGTCCCCTTTATCAGTCAGGTCCCTTCTGTAATTCTCACCACAGATGCCTCCCTGTTGGGGTGGGGGGGGGGCCCACCTAGATAATCTTACAGCTCAGGGAACTTGGTCACAGCAGGAGTCCCTTTTACACATAAATCTTCTAAAATTAAGAGTTGTCTTCTTAGCACTTCAGACATTCTCAGCAGTGGTCCGTGGGAAAGTAGTGCAGATCAGAACAGACAATACCACAACCATGTGGTACATCAACAAACAGGGAGGCACTCGGTCCTCAGCCTTGTGCACAGAGGCCATGAAAATATGGTCGCTAGCTTATTCCCTTCAGGCTTCCCTGATAGCTGTGCATCTCCCAGGGAAGGACAACATTCTAGCAGATGCTCTCAGCAGGATTTCTCAGGGTCACCACAAATGAACCCTGAACCCTTTTATTCTTCAAGCCATTTTCAGGAGATGGGGCACCCCAGAGATAGATCTCTTTGCAGCCCAGGACAATCATCAACTTCCTCTTTATTGTTGCAGACCACTCCTTCTGGGTCCTGTTCCTCAGGATGCTCTTCTACTAAGTTGTACAAGCAGGTTTCTGTATGCATTTCTTCATTTTCCTCTGATATTCAGGGTCCTGATAAAAATCAGGTCTCAGCCTTGCAAAGTGATTCTGGTGGCTCCAGACTGGGCCAGACAGCCTTGGTATCCTCTACTGTTGTCACTGTCACTAACACTGCCCTTGTGTCTTCCCAGGCAACACACTCTTCTCGGGAGGATTCTGTACCCTAACCTTCAGACTCTCAAGCTCAAAGCCTGGCTCTTGAAGAGCTAGAATATGCAAGTTTGCATCTTTCCCAGTCAGTCCTAGATATTTTAAAGGTTAGCAGGAAGCCTGCTACTAGGAAGATTTACAACTCCAAATGGAAAAGATTTGGGTTTTACTGTTCCAGCAGGCATACTAAGCCAGAGCTGGCTGATATTGCCATTGTTTTGGACTATTTGATACATTTTCACAGTTTAGGCCTCCGGACTGCTACTCTTAAAGTACATTTGGCAGCTGTGTCTGCCTTCCTTTCTGCTGGTAAGGGCTCTTCCCTAACTCCTTATCCAGTTTTCAAGAAATTCTTCAAAGGTTTGGTCCATGTTAATCCTCCCGTTAGGGAGCCTACTCCTTCTTGGGATCTGAACATCTGTATTGCACAGCTTATGCAGCCCCCTTGTGAACCTTTATCTTCAGCTGAGCTGAAATACTTGACTTGGAAAACTGTAGTCCTGGTAGCCATTACCTTTGCAAAGAGGATCAGTGAATTGCAGGCCCTATCAGTGGAACCTGATTTCATTTCCTTTCATAGGGATCAGATGGTCCTCCGCACCAATAGAAAGTTCCTTCCCAAGGTGGTGTCAGACTTTCACCTGAACCAGTCTATGTCTTTGCCTGTCATTTTCACTGATCATTCTTCCCCTGGAGAGAGGAGGTTACACAGTCTTGATGCGAAAAGGGCTCTTAGTTACTATATTGACCATACTAAGGCCTATAGGAAGGACTTCTCTCAGTTGTTTCTCACTTATGGTGAAGTGGGAAAGGGCAAGCCTGCTACCAAGAAGTCTGTTGCCAGGTGGATCGTCTCTTGCATTCAATTCTGCTACTCTAAACTTGGGAAGGAGCCTCCCTCAGGCTTGAGGGCTCATTCTACCAGAGGTATTGACGCTTCGGTTGCAGCAGCTAGAGATATACCTTTAGTGGACGTATGTAAAGCAGCTACCTGGAAATCTGTTCACATCTTTACCAAGCATTACTCTTTGGACATTCAGTCACAAAGTGATGCTACGTTTGGCACAGCTGTGCTGCAGAGCTTGTTTTCTAAATAAGTTCTGTAACTCCCTCCCCCAAGGGGGTACTGCTTGGTAGTCTGCATATAGTCAGAATAGCGCAGTGGTTTAAGGCTCTGAGCTGCAAATCTGGAGACCTCGGTTTGAATCCCACAGCTCACACTTGCATACTGTGTGACCCTGAGCAAGTCACTTAACTTCCCTGTGCTCCCAGGTTGCACCTGTAAACAAGCTTTTAGCTTAGTGTGTCTCACCTGGTTAAACAATTGGAAAAAAAAGAATACAGCAAGACTTCATGTTGTTTGAAGAAACAATTACTCACCATAGTAGTGTTGTTTCTTCTAGTGGAGTCTTGCTGTAGTCTGACCTCCCTGCCTCCCCTCCTGGAACCTAGTAGTTTTGGGATGTGGTGGGGCAGGCACAGTACTGCACCCCAGAGGTGTTCTGGACATGCCTCCGTCTCTTAGGGTTTTTTTCCTTTAGTTTGGTGAATCACTACCTGTTGTATTCTTTTTGGGTTTTCTCATCGTGAATCTTTGACCCTAAAACCTTATTTTGCCATTTGGCACAAAAATTTTTAAACAACTTCTTACTTTGAGTTAGTTCGTTTAGTGCTCATAAGAATCTGACGGTTACACTTCAGAGTACCGCAGACAGAGGTTTGAAAACCGAGCTCAAGCTCAACATTCTATGCCTTTGCATAGAGTTAACCCTTTACTCTCCGGAGCAGTTCAAGTGCTGGAGCTAACTGCATATAATATAGTCAGAATACAGCAAGACTTCATTAGAAGAAACAACATTACTATGGTGAGTAATTTTTTCTTTGACCTCAGTGGTAGGGAAAATGATGGAATCACTTGTGGAAGAAAGAATTGTTGAGTACCTAGAGGTCAGCGGGGCACAGGACCCAAGGCAGCAGGAAGGTCATGTCAGACGAATCTAATCAATTTCTTTGACTGGGTGACCAAAGTAATAGACCAGGGAGGGGCTGTGCATATGGTCTACCTAGACTTTAGCAAGGCATTTTACACAGTCCCACACAAAAGATTAACAATCAAGTTAGTCAGCCTGGGACTTCCGGCTTAAGAGATTAGCTCCTCGCTCCCTCCAGCTACAATCCTGCATTTAGCCTGTAGAAAACCTACAAAACACAACTGGAAAAACAGGATTTTGATGGCTAACAACAGATCGAAGAGAGGCAGCAATAGATTTCACTTACTAGCACTAGAATCCGAGCCTTCAAATTGAGAACTTTCAGATGGGGAGATGCCACAAACTGTGGCCTAGAAACCACGTGCTCAGAGTAAACCCCCGAGCCACAAAAACAAAAAGGCTGCCAGCATGGATCAGAAACTGGACAAAATACTGACGGAGATCATGGATTTGAAATCGGATTTTTCCTCATTTAAACAAAACCAAGAAACTATGCAAAAAGAATTCACTGACACTTCCTCCAGGGTATCTGAACTTGAACAAACGATGCAAGAATAGTGTGAGACTGTGACCCACCTGCACACCACGCTAGAGCAGATCACCACCCTCTGTCACCTCACCATGGAATGGCAGGAAGATGCAGAGAATCGACATCGCTGACGCAACCTCAGAGTGTATGGCATTCCAGAGAACAGTGAAGGGCAAGATCTGGAGGGATTTATTTCAGCAGTGCTCTGCACGTCCCTTTCCTTAGACCCGAAGCTGGATCTAGAAATAGAATGAACGCACAGAGCGCTCGGCCCAAAACCCTCTCAACTGAGCACTAGACTCCATTACAATTTGATTCTTGAGATATAGCTCTAAAGAACTTATACTTAGAAAAGCCTGGTCAATGGGCAAAGTGACTTATGGTTCAGAGCGGATCTTTGTGGACAATGATTATGCACCTACAACAATGCTCAGGAGAAGGGCCTATATCCCTCTGGTCCACATCCTTCGCCTACAGCAGCTTAAATTTAGGACCCCTTACCCCAGCAGACTATCAGTGCAATATCCTTCAGGACAAGTGACATATGAATCGGCTGAGGAGGCCATGCAGGACTTTTCAAATAGGGGACTTCCACTTCCACCCCCACTGTTTCTGACTCTCAGAGGACTCAGAGAGAGGATCACACATCGCGGGCAGATCGTTCAGGCTGTCAAAGCCAACAGGAGGCCCTAGCTGCTATCTAGCAATTGCTGGCTCAATTCGCAAGACAAGAAAACTGAGGGACTTTCATCAGAATTTAGAGATGGTATGGTGAGTGACGCTGATCCTTACTAGCCTGCACCTTTCTCGCTCAGGGGTTGATTTTGGCCGGGGGAAGGGCTCAGGAGGGCCTGGCGGGGACAGAGGACCAACTCGGATCCACGAGGGAAGGAATGGTCTGATTAGGCCTGTAAATCCCTAGCAGCTGTGAGGTAAATGGTTGGAGCAATTGGGACCATGACCGAGGTTCTCCCTGGGGCTCAAACTGAGTGGGGAGGCGAGCTGAGACTGCAATACATTAGGCCCAAAACTAAGCTGTTTCTGCTGGAGTCTCTCTTACTGATAGACTAGCCCTGACCCCAGATTATTATGAGGAGCGGCAACAAAAAGAACTGCCTTGGAGGGTTGATAATTCCCTGGGCAAACTGCGGGATACACATAGCTAGACTGAACACAAATCCCCCAGTGGAGTTCCTGAGGATTAACGCCCCTGGGCTCCTAGGGGACAGGCAAATTCAAGCAAAAACAATAGGTAGATCTCTGCAGGGCCCAAGGAAATAATACATTTTTACTCATTTATTCCTTTACTCATCCCCTCCTGAAACAACAGGGCGATTCAATTATTCTGGACTGCTTATGGCTCTGAAACACTAAAATGACCAGGGGCCAGGACATAAAGGAAAGTGTTATGCTTTCATACCAGCAGGTCTGACTCCCCAGATATAACGCTTGATGGAGCAGTAATGAGGCCTAAGTTGGCCTTCTGCAGGTATAAAAGTGCCTACGCGTTAAGCTGACTATGGAATGAAAAGAGTTCACGGGGGGTCTCGCTTCATCGGCAGATACTATGCTGATTCAGTACCTTCTCCTGGAAGTCCGAGGGTCTCCTCTTCTCTCGTGGGGACACTGATCTCCCATACTGGTCCTGGTTTCATGGTGCGGGAGGGGAGCAAGGCCGAGGCTGGCGACTCACCAACCCAAAAGGGCAATGTTGGAAAATAGATGCAGACAGGACATTTTGCTGCAACTTAAAGTGGGGAACTGCCCAGAATAATGACGACATCCTCCTTAAACAATCCCTTACCAAGGAACTTAATGTGGAACTTATGATATAGATAAACATCGCTTCTGTTTTTTGCTCCCCTTCTTATATTTTAGAGGATAGAAATCCCTTAGGGGCTTGATTTTGCTTACCCAGCATTAACACAGGGAATTCTGTCATTCAGTAGGGGGCACTATGGACACTTTTGGCTCTGTTTGCTTAGACCTTGTCTCCTTCATAATGATAAAGACAGACCCAGCTGGAGGGACGGAGCAGCAATTGATTCGTGGTTGTTAAGGCGATGCACCTTTTTTTTTCATTTTCCCAGTTCCACTATCACTTCCAGATACTCTGGATTGGATTTTTATTTCTTTCCCTCACCTTCCTAATCCATCCCTATACCCACATTAGGGGCAAGAGTATCCCCAGGGACACCCATCCAAGACGGAGTATTGGGTTTCCAGTTAGGCGGTAGTATTCCCAGCCTTCCTGTCCCCATCAGAGTGGGGAGCTGGACTTGGAAGTCGCATCACCCATATCACTGTATATAGTTCCAGCCATTTTAGGCTCAGTAAGACCCAGTTGGTCTAGCTTACACATAACTCTTAAATTAAGGGTTTCCTTGTTTCTAATATTATTTCTTTTAAGAAAGACACAGACACAAAGTGATATTGAATGTTTATTCACACAACCTGGAGACTTATTTGTGGGAAAAGATACATACATTACAACGAGATAGAGGGCCGGGGGTCTGCAGGGAGGAGGCTCACTTCCAAAACATAAATTACCAAAACCAAAACGGGATCCCTTTTTAAAATAATCTCCCATACTGTAAAAGGGCTTAACAGGCCTATCAAAAGATACTGGACTCTTCAGGCTGTAAGGCAGATGAAACCAGATCTTTTGTTACTACAAGAGACTCACCTTGACACCACCGAACATCACAAATTATTAAAATTCGGATTTTCGCAGGTAATAGAATCCTCTTATAGGAGAGGTAAGAGACGTGGAGTGATTATCCTTGTCCCTAAGTCCTCCCCCTTTATAATATCAGAACATTATTCTGACCCAGAGGAGAGACTAGCTTTGGACACAGGCACGATACAAGGGCAGTGGGTTACTGTGTGTAGTGCATATATTCCCCCTCAAACGCTTCATCGATCTAGAGACTATTAGATTAGGTGCTCACAAGACAACGTGGAATTCTGTTGTTGGGTGGGGACCTTAATTGTCTCACGAGTCCTTCTCTAGACTCTTCAGCAGCTTGCCCATCAAAGCAAACCACTGGGCAAAGACATCTCTGGTGCCTATTAAAGGATATAGGTCTCATTGATACTTGACGCCAAATGAATCCCTCAAAGAGAGAATTAACATATTACTCTTTGGCTCATGGTCACGACTCCAGATTTGACTATCTATTTATAAGTCAAGAACATAAGACTTTAATTCACTTGGTAGTCATAAAGAATATTCATCTATCTGATCATGCCCCAGTAGAGCTAGAGCTTAATATAATACAGGAAAGAAAATCCATACAGTGGAGATTTAACCCATTGCTGTTACGGGACCCTGACTTTAAAGGATTACTGCAGAATAAAATTCCAGAAATTATAAATGATAACAAATCTCCCCATACTACTCCCCAGATATTATGGGACACTATAAAAGTAGATCTATGAGAATATATCATAGCTTATGCCACACATAAAAAAAACAGTGGGAACTTAAACTATCTGATCTCCAGCAGAGACTTCGATCTTTACAAGAAATCCATATGGAAGGAGACGAAAGTGGCTTAGATCAGTTAAACCGAACTAAAGAAGAAATTCAATCCTTATTGACAGCCAAAACAAAATAAACCCTTTTATGGCATTGCCAGAAATATTAAGAGGAAGGAGCCAGGGCCTCTCGACTATTAGCATATAGATTGCGTAGACAGACTCATCAGGTCATGATTAATAAAATAAAAGACACTAAAACTAACCAGCAAAAATATAATTCTCAACAAATTCTAATGGTATTTAAAGAATACTATCAAACACTATACTCCGATCTTCATCCACCATCTAAACCACTACTCACCCAATTTTTAGACTGGATAAGTCTCCCTACTCCCACTCAGTCTCAGCGAGACTATATATATATATATATATATATATATAATGTCTCCGATCAGGGCAACCAAACTACATAACACCATAAAAAATCTAAAAAATGGAAAAAGCCCAAGTCCAGATGGCTTTGGAGCTGAATTTTACAAAGCAACAAGAGAACTAATTCAAAACCCACTATTGGAGACCTTCAAAGCAAGTTATAGCACTACAGTGACTCCACCCTCATGGCGACAGGCAACAATTTCAGCTATACTGAAATCTAATAAACCCCCTCATCTTTGTGACTCCTGTTGTCCCATTTCAGTCCTAAATCAAGACTACAAAATTTACTCTAGCATTTTATTTATTTATTTATTGAGGATTTGGAAAGTACCTTTGAGTCAAAGACTCCTTTTCAAAGGTTCCACATCAATACAGGTAAAACATGGTACAGAGCAATGCAGAGATGGAACACAAGCATACATTCATGATACAAGAAATACGGTAAATTGATTAACATTTAGATACATAGCAGATTCATGCATGAGACTAAAGAACAGAATACATACAAAAGCTCCAAAGGAGCTAGTTCTGAGATTTTTACGGTTGGGGGAGAGGGGAGGTAGCCAGCCAGAGGCCTTAGTCAAAGGATCAAGGGTCAAGTCAAGGGTCAGTGTCAGTCACAGGGATTAGAGGAGTGTAGGTGGTTCCTAAGGTAGACTTTGTAGACGCCGATTCTGTTCACGTTGGTGAGATCATTAGGCAGGTTACTTACCCAGGAAGGGGCTTGGTAGCTAAAGGACCTTTGGAACTGGGAGGTGTGGCAGCGAGGAACCAAGAGGAGTTGCCTGCGAGAGTTATGGATGTACTGCCATGACGGAGCCCATTGTATTAGAGGTGAGAGACTAGTGTGGGTGAGAGCAAGGGTAATCTTTTTGGCCATGAGGTAGGTATGAAACTTGATTCTGTTATCAAGGTTAAGCCAGTTTGTGGCATTGTCGAGAGAGCATGTGTGGGTTAGATGATCACAGCCCAGGATGAGGTGACAGGCTTTATTGAGAGAGCCGGAGCCTAGATAAGGCTGAGGAGCTGGCAGTGCTATAGATTAGCATGCCATAGTATAGGAAGGAGAGGACCGAGGAAGAGACCGCTAGACGAAGGGCATCAGGAGTAAGACAGTGTTTGACCCAGTAGAGGATGCCAATCCGGATGTTGAGGGCTGTGGACAATTGGTGAATGTGTTGGTGGAAGGTAAGGCCCTGGTCAAGTGTGATGCCCAGGTACTTAAAGGAGTCCACTTGTTCAAGAGGGGTCTGGTTGGTAGTTAGGACTGGTGAGCAGTGATCCTTCCTAGAGTTTAGTTTTAGCCCAAAGGTTAGACAGTCTTCTCCCCACCATTATCCATTCGATCAAGCCGGCTTTATTAAAACTAGACAGACAACGGATAACATTAAACGCACACTGTTTTTGATTAGCCATTCTCTTTATACCAAATCTCCCTCCTGTTATTAAGCCTAGATGCTCAAAAGGCATTCGACCGTGTCTCGTGGGACTTTTTATTATCCACCTTAGACAAATTTAATTTCCCCCAAGGCTTCCTTGATACCATCAAGGGAATCTATACTCTCCCTGAAGCAGTAATCAGAATTAATGGTTCCCATTCAACACGTTTCCCCTTTACATCGGGAGACCCGACAGGGTTGCCCACTATCCCCATATTTATTTGCTCTATATGTGGAGCCTATTGCCCAGTTTCTAAGACAGCAGGATGATCTGACAGACTGCATTATACAAAACATTCACCACAAGGTAGCGTATTATGCAGATGATCTGCTGCTATATATTACCAACCCTGAACCTTCACTAAATACTTTAACCAGGATACTACCACTTATTGATTGACTCTCCGGCTATAAAATTAATCAGGACAAGTCAGAAGTTCTAACAATAAATTATACCCCCTTCCCCAGCATTATGCAGAAATTCCCTTTGAAGTGGAATAGACCCTACTTAACCTATCTTGGCATTAAGATTTCTTCCACCCCCGCCTCTTTATTAACTATAAACTACGATCAGGTCTTTCAAGAGATATAGATGGACTTACTCAGATGGTCACAATTACCCTGATCCTTACTACCCACAGTACAATCAATTACAGATGAATTTTTTACCTCGTTTACTTTATATCATGCAAAACATTCCCTTACCCCCACACCAAAAAGAGATACAAAAGTGGACAAAAGCCATCACATAATTCCTGTGGAACAACAAAAGACCTCGGATAGCTCTTGCACGGTTCCACCTTCCAAAAGAGAGGGGGGGACTGGCACTTCCGGACTTAAGTAAATATCTAACAGCTACAGTATTAACTCACATGGCTAAATGGTTGATTCCTATGAACCAATCCCCAGTTTGGATGCAGCTTGAAAAGAGTGTAACAGATATACTCTTAGGCGGAGATCAAATCTACCACTCTGTATCCCCGCAAAGGGAGGACAGAGTATCGATATTCACCAGAGCTGTTCTTCGCTACTGGAGACGGGTTCTTGTGTCTAAGGAATGTTGCCCATTGACAAAATGGATGGCACTCCCGATTAGGGATCCTAATTTTCTACCAGGTGTTTTAGACCATACTTTTCATTCCTGGCATGAGAGAGGGTTAGCTCACTCTTTTCAGATCTATCAGGATGGCATTTTTAAAACATTTCAGCAGTTACAAGGGGAATATCTATTGCCCCATCAAGATTTCTTTAGATATCTACAAATTATGCATTATTTAACGTCAGTCCTAGGGCACACGGTTTTAGAACAACAACCATTTCCCTTACTCACCCTGCTACTCCAATTAACTACTCTAGAAACTCAGCAACATCTTGTGTCCCGCTTCAATAAGGTATTACAGCAGATCTCTAATCACTCCATCAAATTAACCCCGGGACAGTGGGATTCTGAATTAGGGGTAGCCGTTGAACCTGCTGATTGGTTGAGGCTATGGAGATTACAACATAAAACTACCAGCTCATATACAAGGCGGGAATATTCGTGGAAAATAGTAGCTCGATTCTTTAGAACTCCTCAGATTACTGCCGGATTTGTAGAAGGAGCCGATACCTCTTGCTGGAGAGGCTGTGGGATATCTCCGGCAACTCATACCCATATACTCTGGGCCTGCCCAGTACTCTTAGAATTTTGGAGTGGGGATAACCAACAATTAAAATAACTTTTCCCCTCTCTTGGGGACATCAGCCCCCAAATTTCACTTCTGCTTCACTATTCTAAGAACTTTCAAGACAAACATGCAGTGTATCTAACAAATATTTTACTACGAGCAGCCCAAAAAGTAATAGACTATGGTTAACACCTAACCCCCCCCCCCCCTTTAGTCTGGGAAAACCTTATATATGACATATATAAAATGGAGAATATGACAGTGCGCCTACAAAATACTACCTCAAAACTTTTAGAAAGATGGCCAAGGTGGTTTCTTCGCATGTCCTCCCGCTGCCTGGAATTTCTTCCATAAGCCAAGAAAGTGACCTATTTGGATAGGATCAGATAAGGCCATGTGAGAATAATGTTAAACATGATAGCACCACCTGAGTGATTCCTTGAGTCATATGACAGAAGCGGTAGTTGCTGCCTCTTTACTGGTTGGGAATTCTTAACAGGCTAAGAATTAGAACAGCCCAGTAGTTGAATTAAGACTGAACCTATCTATTGGGTAGAGCCTCCTCCCTGCACCTCCTAACAGTCATCCTCCTAAATCAAATCCTGGAAAAATTCCTGTATACATTTTTAATTGCTCCTTAATGATATAAGCAATACATTTAATTTTAAATTATTGTTCAATAAATCATAGAATGGGACACTACAAAAGTAGTTCTACGAGAATATGTCATAACTTATGCCACACATAAAAAAACAGCGGGAACTTAAACTATCTGATCTCCAGCAGAGACTTCGATCTTTACAAGAAATCCATATGGGAGGAGACGAAAGTGTCTTAGATCAGTTAAACCAAACTAAAGAAGAAATTCAATCCTTATTGACGGCCAAAACAAAATAAACCCTTTAATGGCATCGCCAGAAATATTATGAGGAAGGAGCCAGGGCCTCTCGACTATTAGCATATAGATTGCGTAGACAGACCCATCAGGTCATGATTGATAAAATAAAAGACACTAAAACTAACCAGCAATAATATAATTCTCAACAAATTCAGATGGTGCTTAGATATGTATTTCTCCTGTACATTGACAGTATGTAATGTGTATCAGATCTGGTGTCTTTTTAAATCGCAATAAAAAGAAAGTTTAAAAAAAAAAAAGTTATCCAGCCTGGGAGTTGGTCCCAGGGTGGTAGCCTGGGTAGCAAACTGGCTGCACAACAGGGCACAGAAGGTAATAGTGAATGGAACTCATTCCAAAGAAAGGGGGGTTACTAGTGGAGTACCTCAGGGCTCAGTACTGGGTCCAGTCCTCTTTAATGTCTTTATAGGAGACATTGCAGAGGGTCTGGAAGGAAAGGTATGTGTCTTTGCAGGTGACACAAAGATCTGTAACAGAGTTGATGCACAAGGGGGTGGAAAGGATGAGAAGGGACTTGGCAAGGTTGGAGAAATGGTCATACGTATTGCAACTTAGATTCAATGCAAAGAAGTGCAAAGTAATGCACCTGGGAAACAAAAACTCAGGGGAAGAGTACATAATAGCGGGGGAGATACTAACAACAACAAAAATGGAAAGAGACCTGGGGGTAGTCATATCAGAAGACCTAAAGGTGGGCAAGCAATGTGAGAAGGCAGTAAGGAAAGCTAGGGGGATATTAGGATGCATAGGGAGAGGCATCACAAGTAGAAAAAAAGAAGTGGTTATTCCTCTGTACAGACAATTGGTGAGACCCTATCTGGAATACGTGCAGTTTTGGAGGCCCCAACTCTGCAAGGACATAGACAGGATGGAGGCGGTGCAGAGGAGGGCAACTAAAATGATGCAAGGTCTGCATCAGAAAACATATGAAGAGAGACTGAGAGAGCTTAATATGTATACCTTTGATGAAAGGAGAGACGGGGGTGGGGGGACATGATAGAACTTTCAAGTACCTCAAGGGAATCAACACAGTCCAGGAGCTTAGCATCTTTCAGAACAAGAGATGTGCAAGAACAAGGGGGCATATTCAAAGGTAGAGGGGGGCGGCTCAGGGGCAACGTGAGGAAATATTTTTTCACGAAGAGAGTGGTGGACGCATGTAACTGCCTTCCTGGGGAGGTTGTGGGGTCCAAAACAGTGGGGGAATTCAAATATGCATGGGACAGGCATAAGGCAGTTATAGTGGGGGGTAGGAGAAAGTAGGCTGTTGGTTAACTAGAATCTGCAGCTTATCCAGTAGGTAGGGAAATGGGCAGACTGGGTGGGCCAAGCAGTCCTTATCTGCCATCAAAGTCTGTGTTTCTATGCTAAATGACACATTGGATGGAGATATGAACAGCTGGCCACTTTCTGTGGTTAGTTGTTTACCAGGCAGGACAAGGTTGACTGCCCGAGCGGTTAGGTATTGGTCTAGTTAGGACATGGTTGACTGCCTGTGATCACTCATGCGGCCACGCAGACCACAAATGCAACAGGGTTGACTGCTCGCTGATCTCTCACAGCTAAGCTGATGGGGTAAAAATAGACTGCCTGTGTTTATCAGTGGAAAGTACCCCACAGGTACTTGAAGTTGAGAAGGTCACACTCAGAACTCGTGAAGACACGGCTTGTCTGGAAAATTACAAGTCTGCCCTCAGCACTTAGCTCTGCTTAAAGTCACAGAGAAAATAAAAACTTAGTACATGAGTTTTAAACTTGTAGAAACAATCTATCAGGTTATAACTTGTTGATTGATCACCACAGAATTGAACACACTAGAATCAGGTTACAAGTTATTGCTCGATCAGTACAGAATTATGCACACCAAAATCCATTACTGATTATTAATTGGAAAATAAAAAAAACAGATGCTCGAGCCTTGCTGGCTTGGTTATATTGTTAGTGTTTGATGGGTGGAATATCAGCAGCAATCCCGCTGGTCACTATACTCTCGACCTCTGGATCCAGTTCCTCAATTACTGGGGGTAACGGGGT
The DNA here is from genome assembly GCA_016271365.2 of Neoceratodus forsteri. Lineage (NCBI taxonomy): Eukaryota > Metazoa > Chordata > Ceratodontiformes > Ceratodontidae > Neoceratodus > Neoceratodus forsteri. The sequence goes on along the minus strand of CM057450.1, from coordinate 924,737,811 downwards.
AGGTAAAGCCCGTGGAGCAAGTAGTCTGAGCAGTGGAACAGGGAAAGTCAATAATGGGACAGATAGTCCCTGCCAAAGAGCATGAAAGTTCAATGGCACAGGTAAGTTTGGTGGAACAGGTAAATTAAATGGGGCAGGCAGGGCCTGTCTTGGTAACAGTGCAGGCAGAGCCAGACCTGCCAATGGACGAGCGTGAGGTGGCAGTTTCTGTGATGAGGTGGACCTGTTTAGTGGAATGGTCAAATCTAATGGAGCAGGTGGATCTAGTGGCAGAGGCAGACCTAGTGGGGTCTGCCAGATGGGATTGCAGGGTGGTTCTGCAGAGCCTCTTTCCTAAATAGGTTCTCTGCCAGCCTCCCAGCTGCACTGCTTTGAAGTCTGCACAGTGTTACTGATGCTAAAGGATCCCTGGGGTGAGAAGCAAAAATTGCTCACCATCGTAATGTTCTTCCTTCCAAGGTGTCCTTTAGCATCAGTAAATGCCCACCCTCTTCCCCGATCACCTGCTAGGAGAAGGATTCTGTTTCAGTCTTTCCAAATTAGTCATACTGGTTTTCAACTAAGCTTATAGCAAAGTTTTGGTTGTTATATTCATAGTTTATGCATTTTTGCATGGTTTAAATCCTGTTGGTTCACTTTTTGGGGCTTGTGCCCATCTGTCTCCAAAAACATTCTGGTGCCTTCCAGGCATTCTCTCCTACAGTACACTCCCTCCTTCATCTTGATTGGTTGATGTTCAAGCTCAATACCATAAACCACACCTCCGGGGCAGTCATAGCTGGCCAGCTTACTGCACAATATTACTGATGCTAAAGGACACCTTGGAAGAAAGAACATTACTACAGTGAGACATTTTTTCTTGTCTGTCATGGCTTGGCCCTAGTGGCCTGCTTTTTTTTTTTTTGGTTCTTACTATCTTAATCATTAGCATGCTTTAAGATAGGATAGTATAGTGAGGGGCTATTGCCCAATCTACTTGGAAGTGAATCTGATAGGAAGCTGTGGAAAGCAGCAGCTCCAAGAGGCAGAGATTTGAACTGCATTCCAAATTCGACATTGAAGTTCCATCATTTACATAGATTCCAAGCTCTGGGGCTGCACAATCTGGCAGGATAATGCTATAGTTCAGCATAATGAGGGATCCCTTGGAAGAAACAATGATCTTATTTCGTGAAGGTTCCTTCAGTAGGTCATCACATTTAGGACTGGCGCCACCTGGCGTCGGGCTGCATGGCAGACTTTTCTAGCAATACCTGATGGGGGACCGCCCACCCGACGTCACATGACTGACATCAGCGTGACTGTATATAGTGGGTGGTCCCCACACCCTCCCTCCAGTTCTTTCCCGCCGTCGCCTCGTGTCAGTCGCATAACAGACTTCCAGATAGCAATCGTGGAGAAAGTGTCTTGTGTCGGAATTTCCCTCGCTAATTTTCCCTCTGTTTTCGCGTTTATTATTGATGCCTTCTCCAGAGAAGAAGTGCTTGTCCTGTGGCACGCAGATCCCGCACAATGATGGTCACCTCAAGTGCGTCCTCTGTCTAGGCCCTGACCATCCAGTCTCCTCCTGCCCTGAGTGTCAGACCTTCATTCAGGCCATAAAAGAGAGGAGACAACAGGCTTTGGAGGCCCATATGCTAAAAGCCTGCCTGGCTACTCTCGAGAAGAAAATGAAGAGGCTTAGACATTCTTTGTCTGAAAAGGTTTCTCCTTCTAAAAAACATAAGGGGAAATCCAGGGAGCGGGAGCGCTCTGCGGACGATGCCAGGCCCTCGACGAGCAAGGCCCAGCTGCCACCCGGCAAGGACGGTAAGTCTGGTAAATCTATAGGCAGATCAGTCTGCTCGTCGGCCTCCGCGACCACACCGCCTGGGCCAGGCAGTCGGCCCCTGGCTCCTCGGGACCGCGAAGCGGTTGAGAAGTCGACTACCCAGGCAGTGGGTTCGCCTGGCCCAGTCGAGAGCCAGCCGGGGCCCTCCCCGCCTGCCTGACTCCACCTGATAAAGGTTGGCCATCCCGGACGACCGCTGGTACTGTTCCCGCGAGACCTCAGCGCCTCACCCAATGTCGCCGGGGACCAGAGGAGAAAGACCCTCTCCGTCCTCCATCCTCGCCTGTACCCTCCAATTCTCTGGCTGGTACCTCCGGCGATGACAACGGAGAATCCCTCGACTCAGTTGATGCCACGTGGTCTGCTCCACTGTTCCCTCTCAGGGTCAAGGAGAAGGAGGCTCCTCTTTGGCCTCCCAGCCTTACTATAGAGGCCTCTCCTCTGCCTTCTGGCGGGCTCCCGGCACCTCTGACTCTGGTTGTCCCGATAACAGTTCCACAGCCGGGACCGGTTGTCCAGCCTCTGCCTCTGGCCTCGACGCCGGATCAGGTCCCGCCGCCAGGGCACCTTTGTCCGGCTCCGATGCCGGCCCTGGATTGAGTGGTGCTGGTTCCGACATCGGTTCCCCTGACGTGGGCTGTCCCGATGCCGGACCCTTTGCCTATTTACACAACGGCAGGTCTGACTTGGATACCCCCAACGCCAGATCTGAAGATGGGGATCTATACCAGACCTTGAACTGTCCCACATTACCCGCAAGGGTATTCTGGGAGCTACTACCTGGGGGGTACCGCTCCGGACTGGAGTAATTTTGGGCAGTTGTACCCTGGATCCAATCCCTACTTGCACTATCAGGGATTCCAGGGTTATTATCCTCTGCTGGTTCCTGCTCCTCCTCCCCCTCAGCCTCTGCCTACTTTACCACCACCCCTCCTCCTCCTCCGGTCACCCCGGATTTCAAGGCTTTAATCCAGTCTTGGTGGCAGGGGGCATGGTCGGAGTTGGTCTCGGACCTGGAGACTAGGCTCCCACAATCGCAGTCTCCCAGGTCTCCTTCCCCAAGTAGCTCTTCCATTACCACCGTCCATATCTCGGGGAAGACTTGGGGACATTTCCTCCTGGACTATCTGACTATCATCTGTCTGAGAGGAGGCGGACGACGATAGTTCAGAGGGGGTGGACGATTCTTCTGAGGAGGTTCCGGAGGGCCAGAGGACACTAAAGGCAAGGAGTCCCGAAGTCCCCACCAGAGGACCCTGCCTCTTCAGATTTGTTGAGGTCCAAGAAGGAGTACTTCGGGTAGGAGTCGGAGGAAGAGGACCCCATGAGACAGAGACTGGCAGAGCATCTCGACCTAGAGTCTCTGTCTCCAGTCCCCATTCCTCCCTGGATGGCACCTCACCAAGACCTCACCACTACCATCTGGCAGATGCCTCATACCCTCCCAGCTGTCCCCAAGCGATTGGACAGGCTTTACTGGGCGCCGAAGGATGCTCCGTTCTTGAAGGTTCATCCCAAGGCTGACTCTGTGGTCATCTCTGCGGTTCATGATCGCTCCTCAGCTCCAAAGCACATGAGTACCTCTCCTCCTGACAAAGAGTCGAGGCAGATGGACCAGTTTGGAAAGAAGATATACTCGTCGGCCACGTGCGCCCTTTAGTTCCTCAATTACATGGACCGCATGGTGTACCACCAGAAGGCTACCTTGGCCAGGCTCGAAGCGCGAGTCCAGTCCATGGACCCCTCACCTTTGAAGGAGGATCTTGAAAGGATCTCCGCCTCTCCAAAGTTTCTTTTAGGCATGCCTTGCGCGCCACCTATGATTCTGTTGGCTTGGCAGCCCGCACCTCGGCAACGGCCGTCACCCTTAGATGGCATTCCTGGCTTCGCCTTTCTGGACTCGCCAACGAAGTCCAGTCAGCGATTCAGGACACCCCTTTTAAGGGCTTGGTATTTTTAGCGGGGACACCAAAGATATTATCACTGACCTACAGGACAAAGGCCTTGCCCTTTGGTCTGTGAGGGGTATGTACCGATCGGGCTCCCAACAACAGCAGCAGCCCTTTCGGAAAAGTACCTGGGGGCAGAGGAAGAATGCTCAGGCGCGGTGCCAAGGGAAGCGTAAAGTCATGGATACAGCCACCCCTCCTGCCCCAAAAATCCAGACGTTCAGGAGGCCCTCCCTGAGCGTCCCATACTGACTTCCGGCCCCTGCCTCCTCAGTCTGTAGCAGGAGCAGGTGGGGGGAGAGTTCACCCTCCATATGCAGGAATGGAGAGCAATCACCTCCGACGAATGGGTCCTGCAACTAGTGTCCATCGGACACACTGTAGAATTTCTGGAAATCCCTCCGGAGACTCCGCCCCGGAAGTCCTCCTATTCTCGGTACCAGACCCTCCTAGTTCGCGAGGAGGTAAACTCGCTCTTGCTCAAAGAAGCAATCGAGCGGGTCCCCTTTGGGGAAAGGGGGTTTTACTCCCACTTTTTCCTGGTTCCCAAAAAGACAGGGGATTTCAGACCCATACTCAACCTAAGTCAACTAAACCAGTTTGTCGAGTACAAGAAATTTCGAATGCTGACACTCCAGATCCTTTTCCCTCTCCTCATGGAGAACCACTGGCTCTGCACCCTGGATATGCAGGATGCCTACCTGCATATCCCTATCTTCCCCAGCCACCGCCAATTCCTGCGTTTCCGCTTCCAAAGGGAACACTTCCAGTTCAGAGCGCTCCCTTTTGGTCTGTCTTTGGCACCACAGGTTTTTACCAAGTGCCTGGCTGTACGGTTTTCACTTACCTGGACGATTGGTCGATTTCAGCTTTATCCAGGGATGCTCTGTTGGAGGCTCTTACCTTTACCCTGGACCTTTTCAATAGACTGGGGATCACAGTTTTCCCAAGTCATCCCTTATCCCTGCCCAGAGACTTCAGTTCATTGGGGCAGTCCTGGATATGGTCCAGTGCAGAGCCTTCCTGCCTCCAGACAGGGTGGAGACCCTTATCTGCCAGGCCTCCAATGTGGCTTCTCACAGAACCATCCCAGCTCGGGAGGTCCTACGCCTTCTGGGTCTGATGGCGGCTGCCATCACAACTGTTCCCCTAGCAAGACTTCACATGAGGGTCTCTCAGTGGTCATTGCGAGTGCAGTGGGATCAGCTCCTGGACGACCTGGACCATCCGGTTCTGGTCTCTTCTGCGGTTCAGAGAGAATTGCAGTGGTGGAGAGAGTCTCACAATCTTTCTGTGGGACTTCCTTTTTGGAGCCCTGCACCACTGGTTACCCTCACCACGGATGCCTCGAATATGGGGTGGGGAGCTCACCTCAGGGAGCACTAAGCCCAGGGACTGTGGTCCGGCGTGGAGAATGATTTGCACATCAATGTTCTGGAGTTGAGGGCGGTCCTGTACGCCTTACAGGCATTTCAGGCCCTGCTTCCAAAGGGATCACTGTTAATCCAAATGGACAACATGTCGGTAGTTTGGTATATCAACAAACAATGAGGAACCCGTTCGTACCTCTTGTGCATGGAGGCGACGTGGGTGTGGAACTGGGCAGTCCAGCACCATCTGGTCCTCATGGCCTTGCATGTTCCGGGTGTCTTAAACATCCTGGCGGACAGTCTCAGCAGATTTCGGACCCTAGCTCACGAGTGGGAACTGCTTCAGGAAGTGGTGGAATCCATCTTCCAGCATTGGGGGCGTCCGGAAATCGACCTCTTCGCCTCTGAATCCAACGCAAAGCTTCCCAGGTTTTGCTTGCTCGTTCCAGGGCACGGTGCTTTCTGGAACGACACATTGTCTCTATCCTGGACAGGGAAATTTGTGTACGCATTCCCTCCGTTTCCCATTCTGCAGAGGGTTCTTCTCAAGCTTCAAACAGAGAAGTCAAGGATAATTGTCATCGCTCCTCTCTAGCCAAGACAAATCTGGTTCCCACTGCTGCAGCAGCTTTCCAGGGAACCACCGGTTCCACTTCCAGTGACTCACGACCTCCTGACTCAGGATCAAGGTCGAATGTTGCACCTGGGGCTCAGGACCCTGCACCTCCGTGCTTGGCTCCTGGAGACATAGCGATCTCTCACTTCAGGGTTTCCACCAGGGTTGCTCAAGTCCTCATTGAGGCTAGAAAGCCCTCTACCCGTTCCACTTATGCCATGAAGTGGAAGCGGTTCTCCATTTGGGCGACGGCTAAGGGTTGGAACCCCTTCTCTTGCTCTGCCCCACAGGTCATGGAATATCTCCTTCATTTATCAGACTCTGGTCTGTCCTACTCTTCTCTGAAGAGCCATATCTCAGCTATCTCGGCGTACCATGAGCTGGTGGATGGTAAACCCGTGGCTCAGTTGGAGGTCTCAAAAACCTTTCTGAAAGGGATTCTCCACCTGAAACCCCTCCATCTGCAGTCCAACTCCTCCTTGGGACTTGAACTTTGTCCTGGAAAAGCTCACCCTTCCTCCTTTTGAGCTGGCTATGAGCTGTGATTTGCACTTCATGTCTTGGAAGGCGCTTTTTCTGGTGGCTATCACGTCAGCCCGAAGGATTTCTGAGCTTCACACTCTAGTCTGCAAGGAGCCCTATCTGATTATCCATAGGGACAGGGCGGTCCTCAGAACACATCCGAAGTTTCTTCCCAAGGTGGTGTCAGAAGCCATGCTGAATCAATCAGTAGAGCTTCCGGTGTGTTATCCATTCCCCTCTAACAGAGGTGAGGCTCTCCTTCACACAATGGACGTCCATCAGATTCTCCGGTGTTACACCCACCGGACCAAAGAGTTCCGCTCTTGCGACCAGTTGTTTGTTTCCTTTCAAACCGGTTTCTAAGCAGGGCCCGTTCAAGTGGCTAAGCAACTACATTAGATTCTGTTACCAGAAGTAAGAAAAGCCTCTGCCGGGTTTTATTAGAGGTCATTCTACTAGGGGCATGGCTGCCTCCGTGGCCTTCCTACGGAATGTTTCCGCAGCCGACATTTGTGCTGCCGCTACTTGGAGTTCTGTCCATACCTTTACCAAGCATTACAGTCTGGACATTGCTTCTAGGCGGAGGGCTGGCTTAGGCCTAGCCATCCTGCAGGGCCTTCTGTCCTAGACTGGGTCCATTCTGGTTCTCAGTTTTTTCCGTTGGAGTTAGTTTTCCTCCTCCCTGGTTTCTGTCGGTCTCTCCTTGGAGGGGCTGCTTGGGACTCTGTCCTATATGTGATGACCTACTGAAGGAACCCTCTCAAAGTAAGATAGTACAGTTACGTAGAAACTTACCATAACAGTAGATCTTCGAGAGAGGTTCCTTCAGTAGGTCATATTTTTCCCTCCCTCCTTCCCCTCATTTTCTGTTGTTACAGGGACTCCAAATCCTGTTTGTTTCTGCTGTCAGGCCTCTTCCTGGCTCCAGCGGGAGAATTGAAGGGCGGGCGTGGGGACCGCCCAGTATATACAGTCACGCTGATGTCGGTCATGTGACATCGGGTGGGCGGTCCCCGTCAGGTATTGCTAGAAAAGTCTGCAGTGCGGCCCCACGTCAGGTGGCGCCAGTCCTATATGTGATGACCTACTGAAGGAACCTCTCTCGAAGATCTATTGTTGGCTAAGTTTCTACGTAACTGTACTTTACTATGGTAAGTATTTTTTTTTCTTTTGGTGCAGTATTAGCCACTAACTAATTTGTATTGAGAAAGAAATAAAATGTCTTACTGGGATTTAACCAAGCCCCCCATTAAAATCAAACTGATATAAATTTTGAAAGATTCATGCATTCTCAGAATACAGCTGTTTTGTTTACAATTGTGATGAGAATATAGCATTTATTTCATCATTAATTTGACATGATGGAATTTGAAACACGTTGCAAGAGATCAGTATTTTTTTTTTTACGTATTTATTACTAATTAATTAGTTATTATAGTTATTGCAGCATCAGATTTTACTTTAAATGGACTGTTTTTTGACAGTGAATATTATTTTCATGCCTAGGGCTATATTTCTATGCGAGACAGAAAACCTCTGCCTTTATTGATACAGTATGCGTTTGATATCAAGTTTGCTGCCGAGATTTCCATTTATACGTATGCAGGAGGGGAGAGACAACACACAAGAAGAGAGTGAGACGGAAGAGCCTCAAGTTGTTGTACCCCCTGACGGAGGTTGGGGATGGTTAGTGGTCTTGGCTGGATTTAGCTTCAATGCGATTGTGTTGGGATTTCAAAATTCCTTTGGGGTCTATCTGCCTAGCTTCCTTGCAACTTTCAATGGAACCAACTCAGAGACTGGTGAGTCACACAGTGTATAATAGTTTCTATGTACAAGAGTTGGTTTGTACCACGAGGGCTGGTTTTTTAATGACAATATGTGATATTCTGTGGGGGGGAGGGAGCAGTGTTCTCACCATTATGATGACTGTTGGGTAAGTGACTATATGCAATGTACAGCAGCACCCACTGTGTATTTCAGGCAGTCATCAGGAATCAGTTTTGCCAGGTGTGCACACGTTGTAGGTCACTTTAATGCGAATTGTGCTGGCAGCGTAGTAATTGTATTTCACTGAGCTCAGCAGTTATTGTGAATAAAAGTCCTCCTCTAGGGATTGATACAATTTCTAGTCTGCACATAGCGAAAATTGCCCTAGGCTTGTGCAGTTCCCCCATACCTGTCTGTGCTGGCTAGCATGCAGAATTACTCTGAAGATACTGCTCTTTGCTATGTACCTGGCCATGAAGATAAACAGAAGGCTGCAAACTCCAGTGCTGTTAATCCTTCATCTTCCCCAGTACTGAATACATAAGGGGAAACCTGCACTGTAGCTATCGACATTTTACCTGGTCTGTGAATCAACAGAGAGAGACTACAGTGCTGTCAGTCTCTCACCTTTCACCAGCACCAGTTTCATCACAGTTTGAGGAAGCCTGCAGTATACTGGCCCAGGCATTGCCTGGCATTTCCCTACACCCCTCTGGTGCCTGCATCTGCCATGAAATGGTTAGGCATGCTGTGGCCTCCATTGACTGGTTCACAGTGGAGTAGGCTAGGGAGGTGGATGAAGCCCTATCTGCCTTTTGCTCATTATTCAATTTAGTTTGTGATAAATTTGAACCTTTGAAGAAGTTTAGGATTAGAGGAAATAAACAAGACTGGGTTACTCAAGAACTCCTTGATCAAGTGAGAATTTGTGATAGATTAGGGAAGGCCTATAGAAAGACTCCTGGTCAAGTTATGTTAATTTCTTATAAAGGTGCTGGAAATAGGTGTCAAATGCTGGTTAGGAGACTGAAGAGAAACTATTTCCTGGAACGACAGAAGGATTTTCAGGGAAAGAATATTTCAAACAACATGAAGTCTTGCTGTATTCTGACATATTCAGTTAGCCCCAGCACTTGAACTGCCCCGGAGAGGAAAGCGTTAACTCTATGCATGAGCATAGAACGCTGAGCTCGAGCTTGGTTCAAACCTCTGTCTGCAACACTTCAAAGTGTAACTGTCAGATTCTTTACTCCGCCTAACTGAACAGTCGCTCCAGAGATTGCTCCTTCACGTGCTCAGTTCGGTAAAATCAGTCGGTTTAAATACCGTTTTCCCTTTATTTTTTTCGGCTTTAAATCCCTGTCTGCGTTACAGTAGAAACACAGAAACATAGACTTTGACGGCAGATAAGGACTGCTTGGCCCACCTAGTCTGCCCATTTCCCTACCTACAGGATAAGCCGCAGATTTCTTCCTACCCCCCACAAGAATTACCTTATGTCTGTCCCATGTATTCTTGAATTCTCCCACAGTTTTAGACCCCGCAACCTCCTCAGGAAGGCTGTTCCAGGTTGTAGGTAGTGGACTTTAGTTTTATTGTGGTAATTTCTGTGGAAGTTGTAAAAACTTGTCGATCGGTCCGGTTTTGGAACCAATTGTGTTAGGTTTATTTTATTTCCTATTTTTCTAGTGTGAGGTACCGGTTCCTATCGGTTTCAAAAAAACCGGAATTTTAAACATTTTTATCCACAACCCGTAACATGGTTGGTAACCGGTGAGGTCTTACCTGGCTTTTAAGCTATAAAGGGTAAGTTGTTAGCCTGGCCATGTCTGAGAAATCCAAGAAAAAAAAGGGCCCACTGGGTTTCAACACTGTAGTGAGTGTGGGGATGCCTTTGCTAAGGCAGACCCTCACACCACCTGTGTTTATTGTCTGGGGTTTGACCACCTCGATTCAGACTGCCAAATCTGCAAGAATTCTCTGAAGGCCACCCTGGATAAGAGATTGGGTAGGCTCAGGTAAAAGGAGGCAGAGAAGTCCGCTAATCCGGATGGCCAGCCCAGTTCGGTTCTGACCGAACCTGAGGGAGTGCCCACTGACCTGGGCGATACTCTCTCGGGCAAAAGGAGAGTCGATCCTGAGGGGTTGGTTCTGTCAAAGAAAAAGAGGATATCAGCCAGTTCGGATCCAGAACCGCAACGTCCAACTGCCGAAGAGATAGGTAGGGCGATAAGCATTGTAGAATTGCTCCATCTGGTTCCATCCGATCCGGCACCTCCCTGTAGGCGCTTAGTTCGGTCGGTTCCCGGAATTTTGTCCGGATGAGTTTTATGAACCGGAATGGGAAGGGGAGGAAGAGGATGATGATGATGATGGTGTGGAAGGTCTGGATGAGCCCATTGAACCGGACCTCTCTCCAGACAGGCCTTCTAATGTTTCCTCTCCCAGACTTCTGAATCCCCATCCCACTATTTGTTTTACAAAAAAGTGGCAGAGACCCTCCAGCTCCCTCTGGTTGAAGCTGTTGAGGAACAAGAGGAGCCTGATTGACATCCCAGAGTCCAAAAGGCTGTCTGTTCCCCTCCATAAATCTCTTGGGAAACAGACACAAAAAATTCTCCAAACACCAAATTCTTTACCTCCTGTGGATAAAAAGAATGGACAGGAGGTATATGCTTTCAGGCTCAGGTACAGAGTTCTTGTTCCACCAATGCAGCCATGTTGGGGTAGTGCAGGCTGCAGCCTGTGACAAGGCTAATATACCTCTGGCTTCACACACCCCAGATAAGGACTCTAGGAAGGTGGATGCTGTGGCCAAAAAACAGTACTTGGCATCCTCCTTGGGACTCAGGCAGGCAAATTATATGGCCTACACAGCCAGATACCAGAAGTCCAGATGGGATACTGTTCTGGAACTGGCTAAATAGGCTTCCCCCCCAGCTAGCCAAGGAGCTGGAGGAGGTGGCTGCCGATGGGATTGAGGCATCTAAGATTCAGTTTCATGCTGCTGTGGACTCAAATGATGTTTCGTCATGAGTCATGGCTACATCTGTGTTTCTTCGGAGATTTGCTTGGCTCAGATGTACTAGCCTCTCACAGGACACTCAGGCTGAGGTCATGGATTTCCCTGTGGTGGGTAATTCTCTGTTTGGGGAGCAGACAGAAAATTACATGAAAAAGATGGGTGAATACCGGACCACCTACAGGAGTGCACAAGCCAAGGAAAGGCAGGCAACTCCTCAGAAGCAGCAGTCTAGGGGCAGGCCTTTTTACAGGCCTTTCTACCAGGCACAAGCCTCCTCTTCTTTTCCTCAGACGGGGTTCTTCAGAGGGAGAGGCAGAAGGGGGATGAGCAGGGCTGTCCTCTTCTCAGTCTAAGGTTCCTGCCAAGCAGACACCCTGATGTGTCAGCCTGGGTTGACTCCCCCTATTCCAGTAGGAGGCAGGCTGGCTTACTACTTCCAGGTCTGGAAGTCTGTTACCTCAGACAAGTAGGTCCTGGATGTAGTAAGCCAGGGACTGGACCTCAGCTTCAAAACATTTCCAAAACTGAGGGTCAGGTCTTTTCCACCTGCAAACATCTCTGAAACTATTGCCCTAGAGGCAGAGGTTTCCTCTCTGCTGGCTCTCAGAGCCATAGACAGAGTTCCTACTCTACACAGAGGCAAAGGTCTGTACTCCAGATACTTCCTTACCCCCAAAAAAGACAGGGGAATGGCGGCCCATCCTAGACCTAAGATACTTAAACAAGCACCTTGTCAAGCCAAGATTCAAAATGGTGACTCTGGGAGTAATTCTTCCCCTCTCTGAGAACGGGGTTGGTTATCCTCCCTGGACCTCAAGGATGCCTACTTTCACATCCCAATCAAATTCTCCCACAGAAAGTACCTCAGGTTCGAGTTGCCTTCAGGCCATTATCAGTTCAGAGCAATGCCCTTCAGCCTAACATCAGCTCCAAGGGTGTTCACAAAGTGCCTAGCAGTAGTAGTGGCTTTTTTCAGGAGACAGAATATCTCCATTTTTCCATACCTGGACGACTGGCTCGTCGTGGGCAGTCTCCAAACCAAGTCAAGTCAGACCTACAAGTAATACAACAGTCACTCACTTCCCTGGGGTTCCTTCTCAACCTACTAAAGTCAGTTCTCCAACCAGTGTAACTCCTTACCTTCGTAGGGGTAGAGTTGGATACTGTCCAAGCAAAGGCTTTTCTTCCCTTGGTAAGGGTGAAGGCCCTTACAGACCTTGCTTCTTCCTTTCACGTTTGGGTGTCTTGACCAGCAAGACATTTTCTTCAGCTCCTGGGTCACATGGCAGCCTCCACTGCGATGGTACAAGGAGCCAGATTTCAAATGAGGGACATTCAGTTCCATCTGAGGTCATTTTGGTCCCAGAAAAAAGATCTTTTAACCAAATTGATTTCAGTGACTCAGACTCTGGTCCAAGCTCTCCAGCGGTGGTTGGATCAGGACAATCTCAGACAAGGAGTCACATTCAACAGTCAGACTCATTCAGTGGTGTTAACCACAGATGCTTCTCTCCTGGGCTGGGGAGCTCATCACACCAAACTAATGGTCACCCTGCTACTTCTCCTTGCAGGGGATATCGAACTTAACCCAGGACCAACCCATCCCCACGCCCAAAACCTTCTGTCCTACTCCAAATCCTCTCAGGCCTCAAACTAATACACATAAATATATGCAGTCTGTTGCGCAAAATAATCTTGCTACAAGCCCTCGCGTCTCTCAGCCCAGACATTCTTATTATCTCCGAAACCTGGCTAAAATCACATAACACCTAACAGAATTTGCATACTGCTCACACTTCTCCGCTATGAATGGGTCGGCAGAAAAGGAGGCGGCATAGCTATGTACATTGCCTCCACCATCAAATTCACCATGGTTGCCCTATCCCTACCGTTGGACTCCATTAATGCCTTAATGGTAAAACTCTCCATCCGCCACTCAATCCCAGCCTACATAGCAGGCACATACTGCGCTCCAGGCACCACCTCACCTTCCATACTGGACTACCTGGGCTACTTAAACTCCCTGGCAGCAGGTGGTGAGATCCACATATTAGGGGATTTTAACCAGAAATGGCTTGCTGAGTCCCTTTCCAAATTTCGTGACAAGGTAACAGCCCTAATCCTAACACAACTAATCACTGAACCTACTCGAGCAAACCACAAAACACAGAACCATACACTGCTAGATTGGTCCTTCACATCTCACCCGCACAGGATTATAGCCTCAGGACTCCTTCCGGATGCCCTTAGTGACCACCACGGGATCTACACCATATGCAAAATTCACAAACCCAAAGCTCCCCCTCCCAGAATCTTACTTTCGAGATCCTACAAATCCCTGGACCTCCCCTCATTATTAAATGAGTTGGGCAACTATGACTGGTCGTGGATTAGTCATTTCACCCTATTATGATGAGGCTGTCGCTCTTTAGTCCAGGTTCATCGCCATCTGGGACCGCCTGCCCCACTCAGACGGTCCAGAGTCCAGGTGCTCATCTACCATGGATCTCTCCCAATATCCTAGCCCACCTCCGAATCCGAGACAAGGCCTGGAAAACCTTTAAGACTTCTAAATCCCAGGCCTACCTCCAGACTACAGAGCGCTCCGCAATTCTAGTACCAAAATAATCCGCCAAGCAAAGGCCAACTATTTGATATGCACATTCAATTCCTCCTCCCATCTCCTGTCTCGTTTCTGGATGGTGGTCAAATCGCTTCTCTGCCCACCATTACAACCACCAGCCCCGTCCCTGCAGGTTGGTGGTCTCACCATCACTGACCCCTCAGCAGTTGCCGCCTTGTTTAACACTGTCTTCACTACCAGCCATGCTATTCCCAAGGCCACCCTGCATCCGGCTCAGCATGCCTCCACTGACACCCCATCTTGTGGCACTGCAGCTCAGCCTTTCTCCTTCCTGCAAGTCACACCTGATGAGGTATACAATGCTCTGGTTTCCCTTAACCCTGAAAAGGGCAAATGTCCCACAGGGTTGGACTCCAAAATGCTCCACCTGTCGGCCCCTGCCATAGCTCAACCCCTAGCCTCCCTTTTAACTTATCATTCGTGCTGCAGAAGTGCCGCCACTGAGTGGAACATGCCATCATACATCCCACTTTCAAAGTGTGGTGATGCCTCAACCCAAGCAACTACCGGCCCATCTCCCTCCTACCGACCCTTGCCAAGATACAAGAACGCCTGGTTCTCTCTCGCCTATCCACCTATCTGGACTCCTCTTCCTTTTTTCCCCCTACCAGTCTGGCTTTAGGAAATCGCACTCCACTACTACCTTCCTTCTCAGAATTACTGACTCCATCCTCACAGGGATGGATGCTGACCACATCACTGCTGCCATCTTTATCGACCTGGCAAAGGCTTTCAATATGGTGACTCACTCTCTTCTCCTGACAAAACTTGCCAAGGCTGGCCTATCTGACTGGGCCACATCTTGGTTCCACTCTTACCTCACCAGCAGATCCCAAGCTGTCCAGATCAGATCGTCCATGACTGGACCCTCCCAATCATGTCTGGAGTGCCTCAGGATCGGTCCTAGGCCCTCTATTCTCGGTCTTTCTAAATGATCTGCCATCCACCTGCACACACTCCACCATCCACATATGTCGAGGCGACACGGTGCTATACGCATCCGGCCCCTCACCCTCTGAAGTTGCATCCAGACTTCAGCACGACGTCATCTCAGTCCAGCACTGGTTCCGCTCAAATAATCTCCTCCTAAATGCTAACAAAACAGTCTCCTTAACCTTTGGGACGAGGCAGAAAATTTCTAGGCTCCCTTTACCATTAGTTTTTCACACCCTGGAAGGGTCCCCTCTGGAGTCCTGCACCACCTTCAGATACCTCGGTGTCTGGCTTGACCAGCACCTCAACTTTTCTGCACATATTGACTCTCTTACTTAGAGCTGCACCCTAGGCTTGTTTTACTTTTACGGAATCGTGACAACATACTCTTCCAGCCAGGAAGGACATTGAAAAAATGATCCTCCCAGTCCTCGATTATGGGGACGTAATCTACGGCACCAGCCCTAAGACCACATTAGCTAGGCTGGACCCTCTCTTCCACTCTTTTTGCCATTTCGCCCTGAACAGCCCCTACTCCACACACCACTGTGCCCTATATCAAGCAGTGAACCTCATCTCACTTGACTATCGCAGGCTAACCCACTGCGCAAAAAAATTACGGCCAAGTATTGGACTCAGCGACTCCCTTCCTACCTCTCTCCGACATCTTAACAAACCCTAGCGCACGCACACACACTCAGAAACTCAGACTCCAGGTCCCTAGCTGTCCCATACCGTCTCACTCTCCAGGGCAATCAGGGTTCAGCTACCGCATTCCTGTGCCATGGAACTCCCTCCCAGCTAACATTCGGTCACTTCACCTCCCTTTCCCACCTAAACTCCATGCTCCAAGATCATTTCGTCCCTACCTGTGCTTGTGTCTAGGCGTCTACCAACTACTAGGCAACTCTCTGGGAATGTCGGCACTTAGCAAATTTGTAATTCATCAGTGTCTAACTATTGTCCTCTTATCTTATACTGTCTCTCATTTGGCTCAAAACCTAACTTTGTTGTACATTTGCTGTATGTAACTGTGTTATCAACTGACACACTCAATCCTGTATGAACGTGGTTTCAGAACCAAATGTTAGTGATCTTCCACAATGTATTCACTTGTCTATCCTGACTTCAAGTGTTATCTCATACCGTACGTACCGTGGTTACCAATTGTCTCTCTCAAGCTACTACTGACTTGTAATCAGATCCAAATGTTAATATTTCTCCCACTATGTATTTTCTTGCTATACTGTGTAAAACTGTCTTCCTATGTTCTCCCCTTCCCCAGGACGCATCTGTAATCGAGCAGTACCCTGTTCAGTATGCCTTCCTGTTAAAACTCTTAAATAAATAAATAAAACTTAGGAGCTTTCACAGCACAAGGGGCGTTGTCTCTCAGGAGTCCCTTCTTCATATCAATCTTCTGGAACTCAGGGCAGTATTCCTAGCTCTCCAAACCTTCTCAGATTCAGTAAGGACAAGGTGGTTCAGGGTCAGGACAGACAACGCCACCTCCATGTGGTACATCAGCAAGCAGGGAGGCATCCGGTCTACGGCCTTGTACACAGAAGCCATGAAATTATGGTTCTGGCTATTCCCTGCAGACATCTCTGGTAGCAGTCCATCTTCCCGGGAAGGACAATGTGCTGGCAGATGCTCTGAGCAGGATATCTCAGGGCCATCACGAATGGTCCCTGGACCCCTTCATATTGAAAGTAATTTTCTCAAGGTGAGGCACCCCAGAGATAGATCTCTTTGCAGCCCCAGACAATCATCAACTTCCTCTCTTCTGTTGCAGACCCCCAGTCATGGGCTCAGTTCCCCTGGATGCTCTGGTTCTGGATTGGGAGGGGAAATTCCTGAATGCCTTTCCTCTGTTTTTCAAGGTATCTGTCAAGCTAAGGTCACAATCATGTAAGGTGATGCTGATTGAACCAGACTGGGCCAGACAGCCTTGGTATCCTCTATAGATGTCTCTAGCAGTCCATCTTCCCTTATCTCTTCCCAAGAAGCACAATCTGTTAACCTCCTCTCAGGGAAGGATATGGTACCCCAACCTTCGGTCTCTCGACCTCAAAACTTGGCTCTTGAAGAGTTAGAGTATGCAAGTCTGCATCTGTCTCAGTGGGTTCTGGATATTCTTAAAGCCTCTTGAAAACCTGCCAGCAGAAAAACTTATAATTCCAAATGGGAAAGATTTAGCATTTGATGTTCCAATAGGGATGTCTTACCAAATACTGCTGATTTGGCCACAGTTCTGGATTATATGGTTCATCTTAATGGCTTAGGCCTCAGGTTAGCCACTCTGAAAGTGCATCTAGCAGCTGTCTCTGCATTCCTGTCGGTGGGGAAGGTTCCTTCCCTGGCATCTCATCCTGTCTTCTGTAAGTTTTTTAAGGGTTTGGTCAGTACCAACCCTCCCTTTAGGGACCCTACTCCTGCCTGGGATCTTAGTATTTGCATTGCTCAGCTCATACAACCTCCTTTTGAGCCTTTGGCTTCAGCAGAACTCAAGTACTTGACTTGCAAAACTGTTCCTGGTAGCTATCACTTCTGCCAGGCGTATTAGTGAATTACAAGGTCTGTCAGTGGAGCCAGATTTTATCTCTTTTCACAGAGATAAGGTGGTCCTTAGAACCAATAGGAGATTCTTACCCAAAGTGGTCTCAGATTTTCATCTTAACCAGTCCATGTCTCTTCCTGTGTTTTTCACTGATCAGTCTTCTTCAGGAGAAAGAAGATTACACAGTTTGGATGTTAAGAGGGCACTTAGCTACTACATAGAACGTACTAAGGCACTGAGGTTTGACTGTCCTCAATTGTTTCTTACTTATGGTGAAGCAGGAAAGGGTAAACCTGCTACTAAGAGAACTATTGCCAAGTGGATTGTCTCTTGTATACAATTCTGCTATGAAAAGCTAGGCAAAACACCTCTCTCAGGCCTGAGGGCTCATTTGACTAGGGGTACAGCTGCTTCCCTGGCTGCTGCCAGGGATATACCTTTATTAGAGATATGCAAAGCAGCCACCTGGAAAACTGTCCATACCTTCACCAAGCATTACTCTCTGGATATCCAAGCTAGGAGTGATGCTAGGTTTGGAACAGCAGTACTGCAGAGCCTATTCACAAAATAGGTTCAGTACCCCCATGGCAGTACTGCTTGGTAGTCTGTATGTCAGAATACAGCAAGACTTCATGTTGTTTGAAGAAAAAATTACTCACCTTAGTAATTGTGTTTCTTCTAATGGAGTCTTACTGTATTCTGACCTCCCCTCTCAGAACCTGTTTTTGCGAAGTGGGCTGGCAGGTACAGTGTTGAACCTCAGGGGTGTACTTGGCACCCCCTTATTAAAGCGGAGTGGGTTTATTGTTATGTTGTTTTCAAACAACATGAAGTCTTGCTGTATTCTGACTATTGCAGTTAGGTCCTGCCTTTTAACTGCCCCGGAGAAGAAACAGTTAAACTTTCCATGGCCAGCATGGAATGTTCACCGCGAGCTCGGTTGAAGCCTCTGTCTGCTGTTGTTTAAACTCCCAACCATCAAATTCTTTACTCTACCTCACTGAACAGTACTGAGTACTGAGTACTACATAGGTTTTGCATTTAGTTTCTGTGTGGAACTTGTAAATGTCAGTTTAGGTAAAAAAAGTTTGTGAATTTACTTAGAGTGTGGTAACCGGTTCGCATCGGTTCTAAAAAAACCCGGATTTTATTACGTTTTTTTCCAAGACCCGTAACATGGTCAGGAACCGATAGGGGAGTCTTGCCTGGCGGATTGCTGAAAAAGGGGTAAGTTTTGGATAGGATTGGCCATGTCTGAGAAACCCAAGAAAAAAATGGGCCCACTGGGTTTCAACACTGCAGTGTGTGTGGGGAAGCATTTGCTAAGGCTGATCCCCACACCACCAGTGTTTATTGTCTGGGGTTTGACCACCTCGATTCAGACTGCCAAATTTGTAAGAATTTTCCCAAAGCTATCCTGGATAAGAGAGTAGGTAGACTGAGGAAAGGGAGGCTGAGAAGTCCCTCATGGACCCAGGCAGGCCAGCCCAGTTCGTTCCCGACCGGTCCAGAAGGAGTGCCCCTCTGACCAGGGTATACTCTTCAGGCAAGAGGAGAGCAGATTCTGAGGAGTCGGTTCTGGTTAAAAGAAAAGAAAAGATAAATCGTCCGGTTCGGATCAGAAATTCATACTCACGACCGCTGATGAGATAGCCAAGGCGTGTAAGAATAGAGCAGTCTCTTACTTTGGTTCCGGTCGAACCGGCACCATCTGGCAGGGGTTCGGTTCGGTCGATTCCCCCGGTTCCGGATTACACTTCAGAAGAATTTTATGAACCGGATGAGGAGGAGGGAGATGATGAGGATGATGATGGTGATTATGAAAGTCTGGATGTGCCTATTGACCCAGACATCTCCCCAGACAGACCTTCAGGTGTTTCTCCTCCTAGGCTTTCTGAGTCCCCTTCACACTTTATGTTTTACAAAAAAGTGGCTGAAACCCTCCAGCTTCCAATGGAAGAAGCAGTAGAGGATCAGGAGGAGCCTGATTTTGTTGAAATGATGGACATCCCAGAGTCCAGGAGACTGTCTGTTGCCCTCCATAAATCTTTTGGGAAACAGACAAATAAAATTCTTAAGACTCCTAACTCCATACCTCCTGTGGACAGATGAATGGACAAGAGGTACAATCTTTCAGGCTCAGACACGGAGTTCCTTTCTCAGCAATCCAGCCATGTTGGGGTAGTGCAGGCTGCTGCCCGTGATAAGGCAAATGTCCCCTTGGCATCACACTCCCCAGATAAGGACTCCAGGAGCATTGATGCCATGGCAAAGAAGCAGTACATGGCAGCATCTTTGGGACTCAGGTAGGCTTACTATATGGCCTACACAGCTAGATACCAGAAGTCCAGATGGGACACTGTGCTGGCTCTGGCTAAACAGGCCCCTGACCAGCTTGCCAAGGAGCTGGAGCAGGTGGCTGCAGATGGGATTGAGGCATCTAAGGTGCAGTTTCATGCTGCTGTGGACTCCAATGATGTTTCATCAAGAGTCATGGCTACATCTGTGGCCCTTCAGAGGATGGCTTGGCTCAGATGTACTAGCCTATCGCAGGATACTCAGGCTAAGGCCATGGATTTCCCTGTTATTGGTAATTCTCTGTTTGGGGAGCAGACAGAGAACTACATGAAAAAGATGGACGAGTACAGGACCACCTACAGGAGTGCTCAGGCCAAAGAAAGGCAAGACACTCCTCAAAGGCAGCAGTCCAGGGGCAGGGGCAGGCCTTTTCAAAGGCCTTTTTACCAAGCCCAGACCTCTTCTTCTTCTTTTGCTCAGAGGGGGTTCTTCAGAGGGAGAGGCAGACGGGGTATGAGCAGGCCTGCATCCACCCCTCAGCCTAAAGCCCCTGCCAAGCAGACACCCTGATGGGTCTGCCCGGGCCAATTCTCCAATACCTGTAGGGGGCAGGCTGGCTTACTTTGTCCAGGACTAGAAGTCTCTGACATCAGACAAGTGGGTCCTGGAAGTAGTAAGCCAGGGACTGGTTCTCAGCTTCAAAAAATTTCCCAAGATGAGAACCAGATCCTTTCCACCTGCAAATCCATCAGAGACCCTTGCCGTAGAGGCAGAGGTTTCTTCCCTCCTGGCTCTCAGAGCCATAGAGAGGGTTCCCACTCTACACAAGGGCAAAGCATTGTACTCCAGGTACTTCCTAACCCCCAAAAAGACAGGAGAATGGCGGTCCATCCTGGACCTAAGATATCTGAACAAGCACAAAAAAACAAAATTCAAAATGGTGACTCTGGGAATAATCCTGCCCTCTCTAAGGCCAGGGGACTGGCTAGCCTCCCTGGACCTCAAAGATGCCTATTTTCACATTCCCACCAGGTGCTCCCACAGAAAATACCTCGGTTCGAGTTTCCCTCAGGCCACTTTCAATTCAGAGCAATGCCCTTTGGCCTAACATCAGCCCCAAGGGTTTTCACAAAGTGCCTGGCAGTAGTGTTTGCTTTCCTAAGAAGAAAAAAGATCTCCATCTTTCCATACTTGGACGACTGGCTCATAGTGGGTCAGTCTCCAGACCAAGTCAAGTCACATTTGCAAATAACTCAGCAAGTGTTCACTAGCTTAGGATTCCTCTTCAACCTTCCAGAGTCAGTTCTCGAGCCAGTACAGCTCCTCACCTTCATAGGGGCGGAGCTGGATACAGTAAGGGCAAGAGCCTTCCTTCCCCTGGGCAGGGCAAGGACCATTATGGAACTGGCCTCTTCATTCACCCTACGGGTGTCTCGACCAGCAAGGCATTTCCTGCAGCTTCTGGGCCACATGGCAGCCTCCACAGCAGTGGTTCAGGGAGCAAGATTCCAGATGAGGGACATTCAGTTCCACTTAAGAGCCTTCTGGTCCCAAAGAAAGGATTCCCTTACCAAACTAGTCCCAGTGACTCGAACCCTGATCCAGGCTTTGCAGTGGTGGCAGGATCAGGACAATTTGAGACAAGGAGTTCCTTTTGTCACTCAGTCTTATTCAGTGATACTCACCACAGATGCCTCCCTGCTGGGCTGGGGAGCCCACCTGGGGGATCTTACCACCCAAGGGCTGTGGTCACTTCAAGAATCTCTGCTTCACATCAGTCTTTTGGAACTCAGAGCAGTGTTTCTGGCACTGCAAACCTTTTCCAAATCTGTACAGAACAAGGTGGTCCAGATCAGAACAGACAACACCACCACCATGTGGTACATCAACAAGCAAGGAGGCACTCGGTCTACAGGCTTGTGCACAGAAGCAATGAAGTTGTGGTCCCTGGCCTGTTCCCTGCAAACCTCTCTGATAGCAGTTCACCTCCCAGGGAAGGACTACGTCCTAGCAGATGATCTGAGCAGAATATCCCAGGGCCATCACGAATGGACCCTAGATCCTCTAGTTTTGAAAGTGATTTTGTTGAGATGGGGCACTCCAGAGATAGATCTTTTTGCAGCCCCAGACAGTCACCAACTTCCTCTCTTTTGTTGCAGACCCCCAGTCTTGGGCTCAGTCCCCCTGGATGCTCTGATTCTGAATTGGGAAGGGAAATTTCTGTTTGCTTTTCCCCCCTTCCCTCTCCTGTTCAAGGTGTTGGTCAAGATAAGGTCACAACCATGCAAAGTGATTCTGATTGCTCCAGACTGGGCCAGACAGCCATGGTATCCCCTGTTGCTGTCCCTAGCAGCCACCTTCCCCTGTCTCTTCCCAGGAACTACAACCTGTTGACATCCTCTCAGGGGAGGATTTGGTACCCGAATCTTCGGTCTCTCAATCTCAAGGCATGGCTCTTGAAGAGTTAGAGTTTGCAGATCTGCATCTTTCCCAGGGGGTTCTGGATATCCTTAAGGCTTCTTGAACGCCTTCTTCCAGAAAGACTTACAACTCCAAATGGAAAAGATTCAGCATTTGGTGTTCTAAGAAGAATATTTCTCCAGACTCTGCTGAGTCGCCTACGGTTCTGGACTATATGGTCCATCTTAATGGCCTAGGCCTCAGACCAGCTACCCTTAAAGTACACTTGGCAGCTGTTTCTGCTTTCTAGTCAGTAGGCAAGCCTTCCTCTCTATCATCCCATCCTGTGTTTTGTAAGTTTTTCAAGGGATTGCTTCACACCAATCCCCCCTTTAGGGATCCTGCTCCTGCTTGGGACCTTAATGTTTGCATTGCTCAGCTTATGCAACCCCCCTTTGAGCCTTTGTCCTCTGCAGAGCTTAAGTACTTGACTTGGAAAACTGTGTTTTTGGTAGCCATTACTTCTGCCAGGCGTATCAGTGAATTGCAAGCTCTGTCAGGGAATCTGATTTCATCTCTTTCCATAGAGATAAAGTGGTCCTAAGAACAAACAGAAAGTTTTTACCCAAAGTGGTTTCAGATTTCCACCTCAACCAGTCTATATCTCCCCCTATTTTCTTCACTGACCATTCCTCCTCTGGCAAGAGGAGGCTACACAGCTTGGATGTTAAAAGAGTCCTTAGCTACTACATAGAGCGTACCAAGGGTCACAGGTTTGAATCCCTCCAGTTGTTCCTCACTTATGGAGAAGTTGGTAAGGGCAAACCTGCCACTAAGAGATCTATTGCCAGGTGGATTGTTTCTTGTATACAATTCTGCTATGAAAAACTGGGTAGAACTCCACCATCAGGCCTGAGGGCTCATTCCACTAGCGTACAGCTGCTTCCTGGCTGCTGCCAGGATATTCCCTCTTAGAAATTTGTCAAGCAGCCACCTGAAAACAGTCCATACATTCACCAAGCATTATTCTCTGGATATCCAGGCTAGGAGTGATGCTCTGGTTTGGCACAGCAGTACTTCAGAGCCTGTTTCCAAAGTAGGTTCTGTCCTCCTCCATGTAGTACTGGATATAGTCAGAATACAGCAAGACTTCATGTTGTTTGAAGAAAAATTACTCACCTTAGTAATGTTGTTTTTCTAATGGAGTCTTGCTGTATTCTGACCTCCCCACCACCCTCCCCTCTCAGAACCTAGTTTTGGGATGTGGGTGGGCAGGAGCAGTGTTGCCACCCAAAGGGTGTCCCTTTTTCACCCTCCTTTATTTTGGGTGAGTGTTGTATTTTGGGATGTGTTTTGTTTTTTGGGTTTCCTGACTTGAGTCTTTGCTTTGAAATCAAAAAACCCTTTTATATAAATATAGTTGCCAGTTGGCTAGTTTGAGTTTTACAGTTTCCACACAGACTTCTAGTGAGTATTGCTCGTAAAGATCTAACGGTTGGAGTTTAAACAACAGCAGACAGGGGCTTCAACCGAGCTTGCGGTGAACATTCCATGCTGGCCATGGAAAGTTTAAGTCTTTGTTCTCCAGGGCAGTTGAAAGGCAGGACCTAACTGCATATGTCAGAATACAGCAAGACTCCATTAGAAGAAACAACGTTACTAAGGTGAGTAATTTTTTCTTATTCCGCATATCCTATACCCTATGCAAATGTTGTAGGTGAGGCTAACGATGGGAGATGTGAAAAGATTGGAGAAGGGGTTCTCGGACTTTATTGGCAGGGCAAGATGCCCAGAATTAGCCTGAAACGGCTTAAGGTGGATGGGACTAAAGGGTGGCTTAATTTCCCGGATTTGGGCATCTACTACAGGGCGCTGCAGCTTAGGGGGATAGCTGACTGGGTCCACAGGCCGGTGGTGGCCAGCTGGGTAGAGCTGGAACAGTGGGGGACCCCAGGGAGACTTACAGCCTACCTTCATAGTAAGGGACTTCGGGCATATAGGGAATTGGGGAGTGGTAACCCATTAGTTAGGGAAACATTGGAGGCTTGGGAGCACCTGTGGCGGCGGAAAGGCCTGGCTCAGAGGGAGACCGTGCTACTACCGATAGTGAAGAACCCTTTCTTCAAACAACATGAAGTCTTGCTGTATTCTGACATATGCAGTGATCTCCAACCCTTGAACTGCCCCGGAGAACAAAGAGTTAACTTTCCATGCAGGGCATGGAACGCTGAGCTCGAGCTCGGTTGAAGCCTCTGTCTGCTGTTGTTTAAACTACAACCACCAGATTCTTTACTCCGCCTCATTGAACAGTCACTCCGGCGGTTTCTGCTTCGCTCGGTTCAAAAAAAGTCGGTTAAAGTGTTGTTTTTTTGCTCGGTTTCAACCGAATTTCTGCTTCTAAACCTGTCGGTTTAAGTCTCTGTCTGTGGTACCGTGAGTACTAGATAGGTTTTCTATATTAGTTTCTGTGTGGAACTTGTAAACATTGGATCGGTTCGGTTTGAACCGATCAAGGTTTGTGTAAAAAACTTATATCTTTATTGGAATGTGGTAACCGGTCCGTATCGGTTCTAAAAAAAACTGATTTCATTACGTTTTTTTCCAAGACCCGTAACACGGTCAGGAACTGATAGGGGTGTCTTGCCTGGCGGATTGCCGGAAAAAGGGTAAGTTTTGGTTAGGATTGGCCATGTCTGAGAAACCCAAGAAAAAAAACGGGCCCACTGGGTTTCAACACTGTAGTGTGTATGGGGAAGCCTTTGCTAAGGCTGATCCCTACACCACCTGTGTTTGTTGTCTGGGGTTTGACCACTTCAATTCAGACTGCCAAATGTGTAAAAGTTTTTCCAAAGCTACCCTGGATAAGAGAGTAGGTAGACTGAGGGAAAGGGAGGCCGAGAAGTTCGCTGACCCGGATGGCCAGCCCGGTTCGGTTCCAACCGAACGAGAAGGAGTGCCCTCTGACCAGGGCGAAACTTCTTCGGGCAAAAGGAGAACCGATTCTGAGGAGTCGGTTCCAGTTAAAAGAAAGAAAAGGGATAAATCATCCGGTTCAGATCCACAAGTTCTTTCTCCAACCGCTGATGAGATAGCCAAAGCGATAAGGATAGTTCAGTCACTAACTTCGGTTCCAGCCGAACCGGCACCATCTGTCAGGGGCTCGGTTCGGTCGGTTCCCCCGGTTCCGGATTATACTTTAGAAGAATTTTATGAACCGGAGGAGGAGGAGGGAGAGTATGAAGATAATGATAATGATGGTGATTATGAAAGTCTGGATGTGCCTATTGATCCGGACATCTCCCCCAGACAGACCTTCAGGTGTTTCTCCTCCTAGGCTTTCTGAGTCCCCTTCCCACTTTATGTTTCACAAGAAAGTAGCTGAAACCCTCCAGCTTCCTATGGAGGAAGCAGTAGAGGATCCGGAGGAGCCTGATTTTGTTGGATGATGGACATTCCAGAGTCCAGGAGATTGTCTATTCCCCTCCATAATTCTTTTGGGAAACAGACATTTAAAATTCTAAAAACTCCTAATTCCATATCTCCTGTGGACAGAAAAATGGACAAGAGGTATACTGTTTCAGGCTCAGATACGGAGTTCCTTTCCCAGCAATGCAGCCAGGTTGGGGTAGTGCAGGCTGCTGCCTGTGATAAGGCAAATATTCCCTTGGCTTCACACCCCCCAGATAAGAACTCCAGGAGGATTGATGCCATGGCAAAGAAACAGTACATGGCAGCATCTTTGGGACTCAGGCAGGCTAACTATATGGCCTACACGGCTAGGTACCAGAAGTCCAGGTGGGACACTGTGCTGGCTTTAGCTAAACAGCCCCCTGACCAGCTTGCCAAGGAGCTGGAGCAGGTGGCTGCGGATGGGATTGAGGCATCCAAGGTGCAATTTCATGCTGCTGTGGACTCCAATGATGTTTCATCTAGAGTCATGGCTACATCTGTGGCCCTTTGGAGGATGGCTCGGCTCAGATGTACTAGCCTATTACAGGATACCCAGGCTAAGGCCATGGATTTTCCTGTCATTGGTAATTCTCTGTTTGGGGAGCAGACAGAGAACTACATGAAGATGATGGACTAATACAGGACCACCTACAGGAGTGCTCAGGCCAAAGAAAGGCAAACCACTCCTCAGAGGCAGCATTCCAGGGGCAGTGGCAGGCCCTTTCAAAGGCCTTTTTACCAAGCCCAGGCCTCCTCTTCTGCTTTTTCTCAGATGGGGGTTCTTTAGAGGGAGAGGCAGACGGGGTATGCGCAGGCCTGCTTCCACTCCTCAGCCTAAAGCCCCTGCCAAGCAGACACCCTGATGGGTCTGCCCGGGCCGATTCTCCAATACCTGTAGGGCAGGCTGACATTTTGTCCAGGACTGGAAGTCTTTAACATCAGACAAGTGGGTCCTGGAAGTAGTAAGCCAGGGACTGGTTCTAAGCTTCAAAAATTTCCCAAGATGAGAACCAGATCCTTTCCACCTGCAAATCGTCAGAGGCCCTTGCCTCTAGAGGCAGAGGTTTCTTCCTCTTGGCTCTCAGAGCCATAGAAAGGGTTCCTACCCTTACACGGGGCAAAGGATTGTACTCCAGGTACTTCCTAACACCCAAAAAGACAGGAGAATGGCGGCCCACATGGGATCTGAGATATCTAAACAAGCACTTTTAAAGCCAAAATTCAAAATGGTGGCTCTGGGAATACTTTGTCTCTGTCTAGGCCAGGGACTGGCTAGCCTCCCTGGACCTCAAAGATGCCTATTCTCACATTCCCATCAGGTGCTCCCACAGAAAGTACCTCAGGTTCGAGTTGCCCTCAGGCCACTATCAATTCAGAGCAATGCCCTTTGGTCTAACATCAGCCCCAAGGGTGTTCACAAAGTGCCTGGCAGTAGCGTTTGCTTTCCTAAGGAGAAAAAAGATCTCCATCTTTCCGTATCTGGACGACTGGCTCATAGTGGGTCAGTCTCCAGACCAAGTCAAGTCACACCTGCAGATAACTCAGCAGCTGCTCACTTCCTTAGGATTTCTCCTAAACCTTCCGAAGTCAGTTCAAACAACATGAAGTCTTGCTATATTATGACATATGCAGTGAGTCCCAACCTTCGAACTGCTCCGGAGGTGAAAGAGTTAACTTTCCATGCCAGGCATGGAACACTGAGCTCGAGCTCGGTTGAAACTCTGTCTATTGTTCTTCAAACTCAAACCGTCAGATTCTTTACTCCGCCTCACTGAACAGTCGCTCCGGAGATTTCTCCTTCTGCTCGGTTCATTTTGTCAGTTAAAGTTTGTTTTTCTCGGTTTTCGACCGAAATTAAACCGCAACCGGTTGGTTCAGACTCTGTCTGTGGTATTTGTGAGTACTAGATAGGTTTTACATTGATTTCTACTCTGTGTGGAACTTGTAAACGGTTTATCGGTTCGGTTTGAACCGATCAGGTTGTTTAAAATATATTGATCTGTCTTTTAGAGTGTGGTTACCGGTTCTTATCGGTTCTAAAAAAAAACGGGTTTTATTACGGTTTTTTCCACGACCCGTGACACGGTTGGGAACCGATAAGAGGGTCTTACCTGGTGGATTGCCATAAACGGGTAAGTTTGGTTAGGACTGGCACTATGTCTGAGAAACCCAAAAGAAAAACCCGGCCCACTGGGTTTCAACACTGCAGTGTCTGTGGGGAAGTCTTTGCCAAGGCTGACCCCCACACCACCTGTGTTTATTGTCTGGGGTTTGACCACCTCAATGCAGACTGCCAGATTTGTAAAAATTTTCCTGCAGCTACCCTGGAAAAGAGAGTTGGTAGGCTCAGGGAAAGGGAGGCCAAAAAGTCCGCTGAACCGGATGGCCAGCCCGGTTCGGTTCCAACCGAACCGGAGGGAGTGCCCTCTGACCAGGGCGAGACTTCCTCGGGCAAAAGGAGATCCGACTCCGAGGAGTCGGTTCCAGCAAAAAGGACTAGGAAATCAGCTGGTGTGGAGCCAAAACTTTCCTCTCCAACCGCTGAAGAAATAGCCAAAGCGATTAAAATTGTCCAGTCGCTTTCCCCGGTTCCGACCGAACCGGCACCATCAGGTAAGCGTCCGGTTTGGCCGGTTCCACCGGTTCAAGATTATGATGTAGAGGAATATTATGAACCGGAAGAGGGGAAGAGGAGTATGAGGAGAGTGAATGTGGATTTGAAAGTCTGGATGTGCCCATTGACCCGACATCTCCCCAGACAGACCTTCAGGAGTGTCTCTCCTAGCCTTTCTGAGTCCCCTTCTCATTTTATGTTTTATAAGAAAATGGCTGAAACCCTCCAGCTCCCTATGGAGGAAGCTGTGGATGATCAAGAGGAGCCTGACTATGTGGAAATGATGGGTATCCCAGAGTCAAGGAGGCTGTCTATTCCTTTGCATAAATCTTTTGGGAAACAGACAGTTAAAATTCTAAAAACTCCTCACACTATACCTCCTGTCGATAAGAGAATGGACAAGAGGTACACATTGTCAGGCTCTGATACGGAGTTCCTTACACAAGAATGCAGCCATGTTGGGGTAGTGCAGGCTGCAGCCTGTGACAAGGCAAGTATTCCCTTGGCTTCACACCCCCCTGACAAGGACTCCAGGAGGATTGATGCCATGGCAAAGAAACAGTACATGGCAGCATCCTTGGGACTCAGACAGGCAAATTATATGGCTTATGTTGCTAGATATCAGAAATCCAGATGGGATACTGTTATGGCTCTAGCAAAACAGGTCCCTGGCCAGCTTGCCAAGGAGCTGGAGCAGGTGGCTGCTGATGGTATTGAGGCATCCAGGTGCAATTCCATGCTGCAGTGGGCTCTAATGATGTGTCATCAAGAGTCATGGCTACATCTGTGGCACTTGCGAATGGCTGGCTCAGATGTACTAGCCTGTCACAGGATACCCAGACTAAGGCCATGGATTTTCCTGTTGTGGGTAATTCTCTGCTTGGGGAGCAGACAGAGAGTTACATGAAGAAAATGGATGAGTATGGGACCACCTATAGGAGTGCACAGGCCAAGGAAAGGCAGGCTACTCCTCAAAGGCAGCTTTCCAGGGGCAGGCCTTTTCATAGGCCTTTTTACCAAGCCCAGGCCTCCTCTTCTGCTTATGCCCAGAGGGGGTTCTTTAGAGGGAGGGGCAGACGGGGTACAAGCAGGCCTGCTTCCCCCCCTCATCCCAAAGCCCCTGCCAAGTAGGCACCCTGATGGGGTTGCCAGGGCCGATTCTCAGCTACCTGTAGGGGGCAGGCTGGCTTACTTTGTCCAGGACTGGAAGTCTCTGACATCAGACAAGTGGGTCCTGGAGGTAGTAAGCAGGGACTGGTTCTCAGCTTCAAAAATTTCCAAAGATGAGAACCAGATCCTTTCCACCTGCAAATCCACCAGAGGCACTTGCCCTAGAGGCAGAGGTCTCTTCCTCCTGGCTCTCAGAGCTGTGGAAAGGGTTCCACCTATACACCAGGGCAAAGGGTTGTACTCAGGTACTTCCTTACCCCAAAAGACAGGAGAATGGCGGCCCATCCTGGATCTCAGATATTTAAACAAGCACCTTTAAAACCAAAATTCAAATGGTGACTCTGGGAATTATTCTGCTCTCTCTAAGGCCAGGGGACTGGCTAGCTCCCTGGACCTCAAGGATGCCTACTTCCATATTCTCATCAGAAGCTCTCATCGAAAGTACCTCAGGTTCGAGCTGCCCTCAGGCCATTACCAGTTCAGAGCAATGCCCTTTGGCCTCACCTCTGCTCCAAGGGTATTCACAAAATGCCTGGCAGTAGCAGTTGCTTCCCTAAGAAGGCAAAAAATTGCCATCTTCCCTTACCTGGACGACTGGCTCATAGTGGGCCAGTCACCAGACCAAGTCAAGTTACATCTACAGATAACTCAGCAACTGCTCACCTCTCTAGGTTTCCTTCTGAATCTTTCAAAGTCAGTTCTAGAGCCTGTCCAGCTCCTCAACTTCATAGGGCGAGCTTGAACACAGAGAAAGCCAGAGCCTTCCTTCCTTTGGACAGGGCAAGGACCCTGGTCTCTCTGGCCTCCTCTTTCACCCCTGCAGGTCTCTCGACCAGCAAGGCATTTTCTGCAGCTCCTGGGGCACATGGCTGCCTCTACAGCAGTCGTGCAGGGAGCAAGATTTCAGATGAGGGACATCCAGTTCCATTTGAGAGCCTTTTGGTCTCAAAGGAAAGACCCTCTAACCAAATTGATCCCAGTAACTCGAACCCTGATCCAGGCCCTACAGTGGTGGCAGGTTCAGAGTAATCTGAGACAAGGGGTTCCCTTTGTCACTCAGTCTCACTCCTTAATCCTTACTACAGATGCATCCCTCTTGGGGTGGGGAGCTCACATGGGCGACCTCACCCAGGGATTGTGGTCCCCTCAGGAATCTCTGCTCCACATCAATCTGTTGGAACTCAGAGCAGTTTTTCTAGCACTTCAAGTTTTTTCCAAATCTGTTCAGAACAAAGTAGTACAGGTCAGAACAGACAACACCACCACAATGTGGTACATCAACAAGCAAGGGGGCACTCGGTCTACGGCCTTGTGCACCGAAGCAATGGAGTTGTGGTCTCTGGCTTACTCCCTGAACACCTCCCTTACGGCAGTTCACCTCCCAGGCAAGGACAATGTCCTGGCAGATGCTCTCAGCAGGATTTCCCAGGGCCATCACGAATGGTCACTGGACCCCCTGGTCTTGAGGTGATATTTGCCAGATGGGGCACCCCGCAGATGGATCTTTTTGCAGCCCCAGACAATCACCAACTTCCTTTTTGCTGCAGGCCCCAGTGTTGGGCTCAGTCCGTCTGGATGCCTTAGTTCTCAATTGGGAAGGGAAGTTTCTCTATGCTTTCCCCCCCTTCCCTCTCCTTTTCAAAGTGCTAGTCAAAATCAGATCTCAATCCTGCAAGATGATCCTGATTGCTTCAGATTGGGCCAGACAACCCTGGTATCTGCTCCTACTGTCCTTAGCAGTTCATCTTCCCCTGTGTCTTCCCAGGAATCACAACCTGTTAACCTGTGCTCAGAGGAGGGTTTGGTACCCGAACCTCAAATCTCTCAATCTCAAGGCCTGGCTCTTGAAGAGTTAGAGTTTGCTGATCTACACCTTTCCCAAGGTGTAATGGATATACTGAAGGCTTCTAGGAAACCTTCCACCAGGGCTACCTATAATTCCAAATGGAAGAGGTTTTTCCATATGGTGCTCTGGGAAGCATATTTCCCCAGAATCTGCTGATTTACCCACAGTCCTGGATTATATGGTCCACTTAAATACCTTGGGGCTGAGACCAGCTACCCTAAAAGTGCATTTGGCAGCTGTGTCTGCTTTTATTTCAGCAGGTAAACTTTCTGCTCTCTCTCAGCTCATCCTGTATTCTCCAAGTTTTTCAAGGGATTGCTTCACACCAACCCTCCATTCAAGGACCCTGCTCCTGCCTGGGATCTTAATGTTTGCATTGCTCAGCTTATGCAACCCCCCTTTGAGCCTTTGTCTTCAGCAGAGCTTAAGTACTTGACTTGGAAGACTGTGTTTCTGGTAGCCATCACTTCTGCCAGACGCATAAGTGAATTACAAGCTTCGTCAGTGGAGCCTGATTTTATCTCCTTTCATAGAGATAAGGTGGTCCTCAGGACTAACAGGAAGTTCTTGCCTAAGGTGGTTTCAGATTTCCACCTTACTCAATATATGTCTCTTCCAGTCTACTTCACTGACCATTCCTCCTCTGGCGAGAGGAGGCTGCACAGTTTAGATGTGAAGAGCCCTTAGCTACTACGTAGAGCGTACCAAGGGTCACAGGTTTGACTCCCTCCAACTGTTCCTCACTTATGGTGAGGTTGGTAAAGGGAAACGTGCCACTAAAAGATCCATTGCCAGGTGGATTGTCTCTTGTATCCAATTTTGTTATGAAAAACTGGGTATGGTTCCTCCCTCAGGCCTGAGGGCTCACTCTACCAGAGGTACAGCTGCTTCCTGGCTGCTGCCAGGGACATCCCTATTCTAGAGATATGTCAAGCAGCTACCTGGAAAACAGTTCACTTTTACCAAGCATTACTCCCTGGACATCCAGTCTAGGAGTGATGCTCGGTTTGGCACAGCTGTGCTTCAGAGCCTATTTCCTAAGTAGGTTCTGTCCCTCCTCCATGGAGGTACTGCTGTGTAGTCTGCATATGTCATAATATAGCAAGACTTCATGTTGTTTGAAGAAAAAATTACTCACCTTAGTAATGTTGTTTCTTCTAATGGAGTCTTGCTATATTATGACCTCCCCCCCTGCCTGCCCTTCTCAGAACCTCTGTTTTTGGGATGTGTGTGGGCAGTGCAGTGTTGGCACTTAGTAGGTGCCCACCTTGTTGTTTTCACCCCTCCTTTTTTGGGGTGAATTGGTGTTGTGTTTTTCATTTTTTGGGTCTCCTGACTTGAGTCTTTGTTTTGGGACCAGAAAATGTGTTCTTATGTTTAGTAGCCAGTTGGCTAGAGTAGGTGTACAGCTTCCACACAGGACGTCAGCGAGTTTAGCTCGTAAAGATCTGACGGTTTGAGTTTGAAGAACAACAGACAGAGTTTCAACCGAGCTCGAGCTCAGCATTCCATGCCTGGCATGTAAGGTTAACTCTTTCACCTCCGGAGCAGTTCGAAGGTTGGGACTCAGTGTATGTGTTAATATAGCAAGACTCCATTAGAAGAAACAGCATTACTAAGGTGAGTAATTTTTTCATCTGGGTTATTGAAAAATATAATAAAAAAGGTAGGGTGCCTAAATGGTTAAATCCACTTACCTTTCTTGCAAAGGCCATCTGGGCCCTCTCAGGCCCAGAAACTCAGGATGAGTTATTCTCATTAGTTATGCTGTACTTCCTCGGTCGGAAAGGTACTGAGGCAGTTGGAGGGTCGACGCCAAGATACCCTACACAGGCGCCGTGGTCTCGTGATTGCCGCATGGCGTGGTCCTGGCTCGGCGCTGACCCTTCAGAAAATTTTAGGCTCCCGCTTGGTTCTAGCGCCTCCGGCGCTGTCCCAGTTGTGTGAGTGAGTAACGGAGACTGTCCAAGAAGATCAATAATTATGGTAAGTACATAATTTCCATTTCTTGCCATCTCTTTTTCTGAAAGATGCTACCTTCTTGGACTTTGTTGATTCCCTTGAGGTACTTGAAAGTTTCTATCATGTCCCCTCTCTCCCTTCTTTCCTCAAGGGTATGCATATTAAGCTCCTTTAGTCTTTCTTCGTATGTCTACTGGTGCAGACCCTGCACCATTTTGGTTGCCCTCCTCTGGACAGCCTCCTGTCTGTCTATATCTTTGCGGAGATGGGGTCTCCAGAAATGCACACAGTACTCCAGATGTGGTCTCACCAACTGTCTGTACAGAAGGATAACAACTTCCTGTTTTCTACTATTGATGCCTCTCCCTATGCATCCCAGTATGCCCCAGCCTTCCTTACTGCCTTCTCACATTGCTTGCCCACCTTTAGGTCATCTGATATAGTTACCCCCAGGTCCCTTTCCAATTTTACTGCTGTCAGTATCTCACCCCCCATTATGTACTCTTCCCCTGGGTTTTTGTTTCCCAGGTGCATTCCATTGCACTTCTTTGCATTGAATCTGAGCTGCCATACATTTGACCATTCCTCCAACCTTGCCAAGTCCCTTCTCATCCTTTCCACTCCATCTTGTGTATGAACCCTGTTGCAGATCTTTGTGTCATCTGCAAAGAGACATACTTTTCCTTCCAGTTCCTCTGCAATGTCACTTATAAAGACATTAAAAAGGACCGGTCCCAGTACTGAACCCTGCGGTAACCCACTAGTAACCCTCCTTTCTAGGGACACGGATATGTTGTTCATCTACACTGTCTGGCAGGTTCCTTGCCACTTTAAATCTTGCCAGAAGGTCTTCAAGCTGGCTCTTCCCACCCACCCAGGTGGTAAAACTCTCGGCTCCGCCCCGTGACGCCAGATCTTCCTTACCGCTTGGAAGCTCAGGTTCCCTCCTTAACGCTTTGTGTGTAGACTGGATCCTAACTCTTCGGTTCACCCGAAAATAATGTTAAAATTTTCCAGACTTCGGTCTAATTCTTCCTTTGTTTCTGCGATGGACAAATCGACTCCTGGTTTTTGGCGGTGCCCATGTGGGTAGAAGATGTCCAGGACGGATCCGCACTCCACGTGCGTCTACTGCCTCGGGCTTGACCACGACCTGCAGGCCTGCGAGTTGTGCAGGTCTTTTTCGGCCAACGTCCTTGAAGACCGCACTGCCCGGCTACAACTTGGGTAGCCCAAGAAACGTTACCCACCAGTGAAGTCCAATGAGGCCCGTTGGCGGTGCCCGCAGTGGCTGGCTCGGCTGAGCAACTCGAACAGATGATTGCCCTCAAGGAGTAGGCAACCCAGGCCGCATCCTCATCTTCCTCGGTTGCGGCATTTATCCTGCTCTCTTTGGGATCCTCTACACAGCTTCTTTTAAGGAGCTTTGCCAATCCCTCTCCACGAAGGGTGAGGGGCCATCGGGATACTCTTCTTGGTCAAGAAACAAGGACTCGAATGGTAAGTCCCACCGTCGACGTTCGTGGGAGCGGGAGATGTCCCCTTTCCCGGACAGTCGACACTCGACTTCAGTCGAGGTTGCGGCTAAGGGTGCTGGCTTCACAGGGTCCCCGTCAGGTCAGCCGGCCGAGACATCCGTCGACGCAGTCGAGATTTTTCTCGACCCGTCGGACGGGCTGTCGACTGGTGAAGCCCATAACCCTTCATTACCGGTTCCCCTGGTGGAAATCGAGGACTTGCCTGCGCCAGAGTCCCCGGTCAAGGCTCCCGAGCTGAGGGAGGAGCGGGTGTCCCCCGGCCATCCCAGACCCACCCTCGGAAACACAGAGGGTCTCAGTCTCGGACCTCGTCTCGGTCTAGCCGACCCTGCCGACAGCGGCGGTCTCGGCACCGAGGAAAGCGGCGGCACCGCTCGTCCTCGTCTTCCTCCTCGGAAGAGGAGCGGCTTCAACGCAAATTGTGTCGACGCTACGAGGACTTAATGTGGCAGCAGCTCATTTTGTCCAGGAACAAGCCGACGCCATTGCC
This sequence comes from Neoceratodus forsteri, assembly GCA_016271365.2. NCBI lineage: Eukaryota > Metazoa > Chordata > Ceratodontiformes > Ceratodontidae > Neoceratodus > Neoceratodus forsteri. The sequence goes on along the minus strand of CM057450.1, from coordinate 924,702,823 downwards.
TTCCCTGGCCATTAAGTGGCTGTCACCAGAAAGGCCGAAACAACCCCTCGCAGTGGTCGAGTTGCCCAAGCCTGGGCTGGTTGTTCGGCTGAAACCAACTGCCCCACCAATTGTGGTGGAACCACCGGCTCCACAACCGAAATCGGGGGCTCCGACCAAAGAGTCTCGTTCGGGTCAGGGTCTGCCCCACTGGTTGTTGGTCACCCTCACTCCCAACCGTCCTTGGCAGGTGGAGGGTGGCTCAGGCCCCAGGCAGCTCTTCACAGACTCCTTGGAGTCTGACAATGACTCCTTCCTGTTTTCCAGGCCCCTTGACCTGGAATCCTCCGGGGGGGAGGGGCAGTCGATGGACGAGAGCCCATCATCGTTTATGGGTCTGCTTCGGCTCATCTTGGAGTCCACTGGGATGCAGCTCGAGGCCGTATCCAAGCGGGCCAAGTATCCCCTCACGGAAATACTGGACTGAGGGGATTCTCCCACAGAGGCCTTTCCAGTGGCTGAAGCCATTGTTAGCCCAGCCTTGGAGCTTTGGCAGTGACCGGCTTCCTGTCCTACGCCTTCGGCCAGGATGGCCAGGAAGTATGCGGTCTCTACTGGCTCTTTGTCCGTTTTTTTGGAACACCCCTCTGCGGAGGGGTTGGTCACCGATAGTGTTTTCTGGCGCTCCGGGAACGCTAGGGATATGGATAAGCCTGCCGACAAGGAGTCCAAAAAGCTGGACTATGCCAGGCGCAAGGTATACGCTGCATCCTCCCTCGGACTCTGTCAGGCCAGTTCGGCCGTACTGATGGCACACTTCTCCCACGCCCTCATGGGTTCCCTGGATGAGGTGATCCCTCATCTCCCAGCTGACTTGCAGACTACGGTCAAGCAGGTGCGGGATCAGGGAAGGGCAGTGGCGAAACAGCAGCTCCAAATGGCTCTAGACATTGGAGACTCCTGTGCCCAGTCAGTAGCGGCCGCAGTGGCTGTGCACTTCAGAGCCTGGCTGAAGACATCCACCTTTACGGCGGATACCCAGTACAAGTTGGCGGACGTCCACTTCTTGAGGACCGACCTCTTCGGCCCTGGAGTGAAAGACCACCTCCAGAGGATCGAAAAGTCCAACATCACCTTGGACTCGGTCACATCTGCTCAGAAGAACAAGAGCCGTCAGCAACATAAGTCGTCCTTTCGACCTTCTGCCCTTGCAGCACGTCCTGCCCAGCAACACCAGCATCAGGGCCACCAGGCTCGCACTTGGCACCCAAAAGCCAAGCCTGCAGCTTCCTCCAACAGGAAGCAGGGAGGAAAATCCCAGGAGGTCCCTCGGCCGGTCCTTTCTCCAAGCCTGCCCAGTGACGGGTTGAAGGGCCCCCAGCCTTATCACTCTTCCCTGGGTTCCCCCCCGTGGGGGGATGGCTCCGCCACTTCCTTTCCACCTGGTCCACTTTCACCACGAACCGTTGGGTGTTTAAGGTGGTAGGAAAGGGTCTGCCTCTGGAGTACGAGCAGGCCCTGCCCTTCCGAGCTGTCGCCTCATGGGGGGCAATGGGGTCCGCTGCCTCTCTGTCGGCTCGTCGAGCTAACATTGCCCTGCTCCTCGAAAAGGAGGTGATCAGGAAGGTGGCGGATCCTCCACTAGACCCAGGCTTTGTGTCCAGGTACTTCCTGGTCCCGAAACAGATGGGGGGGCTGGTGCCCCATTCTAGACCTGCATGACCTGAACAGGTTCCTAAGGTCTCGGACCTTCAGGATGGTCACTCTGGTTCAGATCATTCCATCCTTGGAACGAGACGTGTGGTTCTGTTCTCTGGACCTCCAGGACGCGTTCTTTCATGTCCCAATCTGTCTGTCCCACCAGCGATTCCTCCATTTCAGGGCAGAGGGGTCCCCTCTACGAGTTCCGGATCATGCCCTTCAGCCTTTCTCTAGCTCCCAGGGTCTTCACCAAATGCATGGCAGTGGTGACAGCATTCCTGCGGCACCGAAGGGTCTGGGTGTACCCCTACCTGGATGACTGGCTGATTGCGGCCTCCTCCAGAGTGGAGGTGGAGCGGTCCAGAGATCTGGCCCTCCAGGTTTGCTGTCAAGTTGGCCTCCTTATCAACGAGGTCAAGTCGGGAACTCGTGCCAAAGCAGGTGATCCAATTCATCGGGGCAGAGCTCGACTCTCTGCGAGCCAGAACACGGCTCCCAGCGGACAGGGCCGAGGTTCTTTCTTCCTTTACCCAATCATTTCAGGTTGGCCAATTGCACCCTGCTCAGGACTTCCTGCGCCTCCTGGGCCTCATGGCGGCCTGCACCAGCATGGTCCGTTGAGCCCGTTGGCACATGCGTCCCCTACAGTGGGGACTGGCCAGCCAATGGTCACAGCGCTCCGGTCCTTTGGATCAGCCAGTGATAGTGACCCAGGAGATGTGGAACATTCTCCAGTGGTGGATCGTTCCAGCTCATCTGCAGGAGGGCATCCCGTTTGTCCGCCCCGAGACAACGGTCTCTCTATCGATCGATGCCTCTCTGATGGGTTGGGGTGCCCATCTGGGTGAGCACAGAGCGCACGGCCTCTGGTCCCCTCGGGAGTCCCGATGCCACATCAACCTGCTGGAGCTTCGAGCGGTTCGTCTAGCCTTCACCGCCTTCGCTCCGTTTGTACGGGGTCAAGTGGTCCAGGTCCAGAGGGACAATACCACGACCATGTACTACCTAAACCGCCAAGGCGGGACGAGGTTCATGCCCCTATGCAGGGAAGCTCTCAGCATTTGTTCCTTCATGCGCAGTCTGGAGGCAGATCTCCTTGCCATCCATGTGGCAGGAGCCTCCAACATTCTGGCCGATGCCCTAAGCCGGATAGGAGGTGCGTCCCACGAGTGGTCTCTCCTGCCGGAGGTAGTACAAGATCTGTTCTTCCACTGGGGCACGCCTCAGGTGGATCTCTTTGCCTCCAGGGAGAATGCGAAGCTGAGGCTGTTTCTTGCCCGCCCCCCCCCTCAGCAGGGCTCGCTGCAGGGGGATGCCTTCTCGAGGCCGTGGACCCCGGGCCTCTTCTACGCCTTTCCCCCATTTCCCTTGATCCACAAGGTGCTTCTCAATATGAGGAGGGACATGGTGCAGGTGATTCTGGTAGCTCCAGACTGGCCCCGTCAGTTCTGGTATCCAGATCTCCTCAGCCTCAACTCCAGGCTCCCGAAGCGGCTCCCAGCCCGCCCGGACCTGATCTCAGTCAATCAGGGGAAGGTATTCCATCCGAACCTCTGATCCCTGCACCTGACGGCCTGGTTCCTGAGCGGCTAGAGTTCCAGGCCTTGGGTCTTTCCGACGAGGTCCTCAGCGTTGTTGAGGCTTCCCGTAAGGAGTCAACAAGGAAATGCTATGCCTTTAAATGGAAGAGATTCTCCATTGGGTGTCAGGGCAAGGGCCTGGACCCTTCCTCCTGTTCCTTGGCAAGCATTCTGGACTACCTGTTGTCACTTTCTCAGCAAGGACTTCGGTCGATGACCCTTAAGGTGCACCTGGCGCGGGCCGGGAAGCAGTCGGTGGCTCAGGGGAAGGTGGTCGGGCGCTTTTTTCAAAGGCCCTGATCACATATCCCCTCTGGTGCGAGAACCTCCACCTCCGTGGGGTCTACTGCTGGTATTGACTAAGCTCATGGGCAAGCCATTCGAATCGATGCACAGGTGTGATATCTCTCACCTGTCGTGGAAGATCGCCTTTTTGGTGCCTATCACGTTGGCCAGAAGGATGGAAGAGCTCCAGGCGCTTTCCATCGAGTGTCCTTATCTGGTCTTCCACAGTGGCAAGGTTTTCCTGGGCCCCCTTCCGAAATTCCTTCCGAAGGTGGTGTCGGAGTTTCACCTTAACCAGGTGTTGACTCTATCAGTGTTCTACCCCAGTCACACCTCGGAGGCCAAATATAGGCTCCATACTCTGGACCCTGGAAGAGCGCTCGCTTATTATAAGGAGCGGACGGCTGAAGTTCGGGGAGAGGTTCGCCAGCTGTTTGTCACCTACGCTGAAGCCGCACCTGGCAGAACTGCAGCCAAGCGGACGATAGGCAGGTGCGTCACCTCCTGCATAGATCTCTGCTATAAGTTTGCGGGCATGCAGCCTCCCAGAGGGATAAGAGCTCATTCTACCCGCCATACCACTGCATCAGTGGCTGCTTCCAGGGTCGTCGGTATCCAGGAAATCTGCAGGGCTGCTTCCCAGAAGTCAGCACACACCTTCATTACCCATTACCACATTGGCCTTGAGTCACGCCGGGATGCTGGTTTTGGGGCCTCGGTTCTCCAGTCATTATTCCCTGAGTAGGGGGTGTGCACTTTGCCTCCCTCCTCCCGGAGAACTGCTAGGAGTCTGCCAGACAGTGTGGATGAACAACATATCCATGTCCCTTGAAATACAGGTTACTCACCTGTAACAGGAGTTCTAGGAATGATATATGTTGTTCATCCACATGACCCACCCGCCTCCCTGGCTTCGATGCACAACCTGGCTTCCAGCAGGCTAGATCTGGCATCATGGGGTGGAGCCGAGAGTTTTACCACCCAGGTGGGTGGGAGGAGCCAGCTTGAAGACCTTCCAACAAGATTTGAAGGCAAGGAACCTGCCAGACAGTGTGGATGAACAAAATATACCATTCCTAGAACTCCTGTTACAGGTGAGTAACCTGTATTTCTTCACTGTGACTCTGTTTACTACTACCCTTTGTGTCCTGTTGTCTAGCCAATTTTTTATCCAGGCTATCACCTTGGGACTCACTCCAAGGCTGGCTAACTTGTGTATTAATCTTTTGTGTGGGACTGTATCAAATGCCTTGCTGAAATCTAGGTAGGCCATGTCCACATCCCCTCCCTGGTCTACTATTTTGGTCACCCAGTCAAAGAAATCTTATTAGATTTGTCTGACACAACCTTCCTATCGTGAATCCATGCTGCCTTGGGTCCTGTGTCCCAGTTGCCTCTAGGTACTCAACAATTCTTTCCTTCAGAAGTGATTCCATCATTTTCCCAACCGCTGAGGTTAAGCTAACTGGTCTGTAGTTTCCTGCCTCAGTCCTGCTCCCACTTTTGTGAAGAGGAATCACATCCGCCCTCCTCCAGTCCTCAGGTACCACCCCATCCTCCCAAGATTTGTTAAAGAGAGTAGTCAGCGGTGTCATCAGTTCTACCGTTAGTTCTTTTAGAATTGGGTGAATCCCATCAGGCCCCATTGCTTTGTCCACCTTCAATTTTATTAGTCCTTTCAGAACCCTTTCCTCTGTAAATGGACTGGTATCGACCCCCGTCTTCAGAGTGTTTCTCTTGTTTGGTTTAGGTACCTCCCCCTCCTCTTCCTTTGTGAATACTGAGCAGAAATATTCGTTCAGCATCCCTGCTTTTTCACTGTCACCCTCTGCCCATATTTCCTCCCCTTTATTAAGCCTCATTATCCCTCCTTTGGTATTTCTTCGCTCCATGATTTTCCTATAAAAGGTCTTATCCCCCTTCTTAACAGAGTTGGCTGTCCTTTCCTCGGTTTGGGCCTTTGCTATTCTGACTGCCTTCCCTGCCTCTTTCTGCTTTAACTGATAACATTCTCTGTCCTGCTCCTTCTGTTTCCTTATATTTCCTGAATGCTGTCCTTTTCTCCTTAACCTTCCCTGCCACCTCTTTTGAGAACCATAGCGGCTTTTTCCTTCATTGTGTTTTGTTGATTTGCTTTACACAAAGGCTTGTTGCCTCTGTGATGGCTGTTTTGATTACTCCTCATTGTTCCTCCACCCCTCCTTCTTGCCTGTTTGCTAGTGCATTTCTGAGGCACTCTCTCATTTTCCCAAAGTCAGTCCTCCTAAAGTCCAATACTCTTGCTTTTGTATGGCTTGATTGTATGGCTGTGTTTATCATGAACCACACTGTTTGGTGGTCGCTTGTTCCCAGATGGCTACCCACTTCTAAATCTGAAATTCTTTCTCCTTCCCCATTTGAGAGAACCAGGTCTAAGATTGCTCCCTCCCAAGTGGGTTCCAATACTAGCTGTCTGAGGCATGCCCCTTGTAGGGCATCATGAATGACCCCGTTCTTGGATGTGCTTGCAGCAAAGGTGCTGCAGTTAACATCTGGCATATTCAGGTCCCCCATCAATAATATCTCCCCTTTTTCTGCCATTCTAAGGACACCTTCTATCATTTCCTTTTCCATTTCCTCCCCCTGAGACGGGGGTCTGTATACAACCCTCATGCGGATTGTTGTGCCATTTCCTGTCTCCAGGGTGACCCAGAGTGCCTCCTCTGCTCCTTGTTTACTCTTTAGTTCTGTTGCTTTGATCCCCTCCTTTACATAGAGAGCTACTCCTCCTCCTCTTTTGTCCTCCCTGTCCCTCCTGTAGATTGTGTATCCTGGTATGTTGACTTCCCAGTCATGGTTCTCTGTGTACCATGTTTCTCTAACTGCCACAATATCCAGGCAACCCTCTTCCATCAAGGCCACTAGTCCAGGCAGCTTGTTACACAGACTACGGGCATTGGTACTTATCACCCTCCACGTTTTGATGGCCTTACCCCTTTTAGCTCCATCCCTGTCCTTACTGCCTTTGCCTTTTTTTTACATTTACCTCTGTCCTGCTCCCTAATGACTTCTCTACCTTGGTGGTTACCTCACTAATTACCGTGTTTTTTGGGGGGAGGCTGGGATTTCCCTGCTCCTTTTTAGTGCCTCCCCCCTTGGCTAGTTTAATGCTTGCCAATGAAGCATTTAAACCTCTCACCTAGGATCCTGGTCCCCGCCCTCCCCCCGGTCAGATGCAGACCATCGCACCGGTATAGGTCTGCATCCTTCCAGGTGGCTCCCCAGTCCCCAGTGAAGCCAAAACCCTGAGCTCCATACCAGTTTTTCAACCATTGATTGAATTCCCTGGTAAGGAGTACCCTAGCATCACCCTTGCCATAAACAGGTAGCACCTCAAAGAAGGTTACCGTATGCGCTACTTTTCTAAGGCCCCTCCCCAACTCTACAAACTCCTCTTGCACTGCTCTGATCCCATTCCTAGCCAGGTCATTTGTCCCTAGGGGGACAATGACATCCAGCTCCCTCCCTTGTGCAGCTGCTCCTACGATCCTGAGGATTCGCTTCCTGTTCCCTCCAATCCATGGTGCCAGGCAGGCACCTTACCTCCCTCTCCCCTTCCTGCCCCACTTCTACCCCCCTAATGACTGAGTCCCTTGCCAAGAGTTGTTTCCTTCCCATGTGGGGTCCCATGCCACCCTCCTGTGGGTCTCCTTTATGAAGGTTCCCAGCATCCTCCTTGGTCTCCACTGCAGGTGCCTCCATAAAGGAACCACTATCCACCAGAAGAGTGTATGAATTGTGGAGAGGTACAGCTGGAGGGATGCGCCTCTGTTCCGCCACCCTCTCCCTCTCTGGTCCAGCCTGTCCTCTTTCTTGGCGACCTCTGAGGTAGTGGCATTGGCCCTGGTGGTCCCTGGGTGGGGGAGGAGGTTTCACGAATCCTAGGCAGGTCATCCTGGAGACAGGCAGCCTCCTCCCTCAGACCAGAGAGGTGTCTGCAAATAGGGCAGCATCGCAGCCTCCAGAATGTTTCCTGGAACACTGTCACTCCACAGCCATTGCACTGCACCACTCCTATCATGTCTTATTTTTTGTCCTCTCTCCTGTTTCTCTCTGTGCTTGCTCTCTCTTCTCCTTACAACTCTCACCCTTCCTGTTCTGGGAAAGTAACTTCCTATATTCTTTAGTAGCCTCCGTATTCCTTGCTCAGTGTCAGACCACCAGCAGCTGGGGGGGGGGAGAACATGCTACTTTTTTCCTTTAGGGTTGACAAAACTAATGTTTCTCTATGATCCCCCCTTCCTACTGCCAAACAGGAAGTTCCTGTTGTCAGTCAAATCCAGTGGCTATAAAAGTAGAACTGGCTTAGCGTGGGTGGGTGGAGGCGTGGGATGGAGGGCAATTAGTAAGGAAAAAGGCTAGCAACAGGAAGTTGTAATTGGGGCCACCTGCTTTTGTATTGTCTAAGCCACACCCCCAATTAAGCTCTCTCTCCTCCTACTGATATAGCAAAGCAAGTTGATATAGTACCCTTCCCAGCACAGAACACACACTGACTTTCTTTTCTTTTTTTTAACCCTAAATAAGACCCCTTCTACTTCTAATAAAGTATCTGTCTGCTTAACCTCAACAGACACTGATTCCTGCTGAGACAGAAGTGTTAAATTAGTAAGAAAACGGTAGCTTCTTTTAGTTAGCTGTTTCAAACAACATGAAGTCTTGCTGTATTCTGACAATTGCAGTTAGCCCCAGCCTTTAAACTGCCTCGGATAACAAACGGTTAACATTTCTATGCGTGGCATAGAATGTTCATCTCAAGCTCGGTTGAAGCCACTGCCTGTGGTTATTCAAACTGCAACCGTCAGATTCTTTACTCTGCCTCACTGAACAGTCGCTCCGGAGATTTCTCCTGCTGCTCGGTTCAAAGTCGGTTGAAGTGTCGGTATTCGATCATTTTTTCTACCGAAATTGTTGTTTCCACATAGTCGGTTCAAGTCTCTGTCTGTGGTATCGTGAGTACTAGATAGGTTTTGTTCTGTTTTCTGTGTGGAACTTGCAAAAAGTGTGGATCGGTTCAGCTGAACCGATCATTCAGGTAAAATTTCTACTTTACTTTAGTGTGTGGTTACCGATCCATATCGCTTCTAAAAAAAACGGGTTTTAGTACGTTTTTTTCCAAGACCCGGGACACGGTCAGCAACTGATAGGGGAGTCTTGCCTGGCCGTTGCCGAAAAAAGGGTAAGTTTGGTTAGGTTGGCCATGTCTGAGAAACCCAAGAAAAAAAAACAGGCCCACTGGGTTTCAACACTGCAGTGTGTGTGGGGAGGTCTTTGCTAAGGCTGATCCCCACACCACCTGTGTTTATTGTCCGGGGCCAAAGCGATTCGTATTGTGGAATCGCTTCGCTCGGTTCTGACTGATCCAGCAGCTTTTGGCAGGAGCTCAGTTCTATCGGTTCCCCCGGTTCAGGATTATACCCTGGAAGAATTTTATGAACTGGACTTTGAGGAGAAAGGAGAGTTGGAAAATGATTATGGTGATGGTGGAAGTCTGGATGTGCCTATTGACCCGGACATCTCCCCAGACAGACCTTCAGGTGTTTCTCCTCCTAGGCTTTCTGAGTCCCCTTCACACTTCATGTTTTACAGAAAGGTGGCTGATACCCTCCAGCTCCCTGTGGAGGAGGCAGTGGAGGATCAGGAGGAGCCTGACTATGTAGAAATGATGGACATCCCAGAGTCCGGGAGACTGTCTATTCCCCTCCACAAATGTTTTGGGAAACGGACACAAAAAATTCTTAAGTATCCCAATTCCATACCTCCTGTGGATAGAAGAATGGACAAGAGGTATACTCTTTCAGGCTCAGATACGGAGTTCCTTTATCAGCAATGCAGCCATGTTGGGGTTGTACAGGTAACTGCCTGTGATAAGGCAAGAATTCCCTTGGCATCACACACCCCCAGACAAGGACTCCGGGAAGATTGATGCCATGGCAAAGAAGCAGTACATGGCATCATCCTTGGGACTCAGGCAGGCTAATTATATGGCCTATGCAGCCAGGTACCAGAAGTCCAGGTGGGACACTGTACTGGCACTGTCTAAACAGGCTTCCCCCCAGCTTGCCAAGGAGCTGGAGGAGGTGGCTACATATGGGATTGAGGCATCAAAAGTTCAGTTTCATGCTGCTGTAGACTCCAATGATGTATCTTCAAGAGTCATGGCTACATTTGTGGCTCTTCAGAGAATGGCTTGGCTCAGATGTACAAGCCTTTCGCAGGATACCCAGGCTAAGGCCATGGATTTTCCTGTAGTGGGTAATTCTCTATTTGGGGAGCAGACAGAGAATTACATGAAGAAAAAGGACGAATACAGGACCACTTACAGGAGTGCTCAGGCCAAGGAAAGGCAGACAACTCCTCAAAGGCAGCAGTCCAGCGGCAGGGTCACGTCTTTCCAAAGGCCTTTTTACCAAGCACAGGCCTCCTCTTCCTTTTCACAGAGGGGGTTCTTCAGAGGCAGAGGTAGAAGGGGAATGAGCAGGCCTGCATCCACCCCTCAGCCTAAAGCCCCTGCCAAGCAGGTACTGTGATGGGTCTGCCCGGGTCGATTCTCCTATCCCAGTAGGGGGCAGGCTGGCTTACTTTGTCCAGGACTGGATGTCTGTTACATCAGACAAGTGGGTCCTGGTAGTAGTTAGCCTGGGACTGGTTCTCGGCTTCAAAAAATTTCCCAAGATGAGAGCCAGATCTTTTCCACCTGCAAATCTCTCAGAAACCCTTGCCCTAGAGGCAGAGGTTTCTTTTCTCCTAGCTCTAAGAGCTATAGAAAGAGTACCTACCCTACACTGGGGCGAAGGACTGTACTCCAGGTACTTCCTAACCCCCAAAAAGACAGGAGAGTGGCGACCCATCCTGGACCTAAGGTACCTGAACAAACATCTTTTAAAGCCAAAGGTCAAGATGATAACTCTGGGAATTATCCTCCCCTCTCTAAGGCCAGGGGACTGACTAGCCTTCCTGGACCTCAAAGATGCCTACTTTCACATTCCCATCAGGTGCTCCCACAGAAAGTACCTCAGGTTCAAGTTTCCCTCAGTCCACTATCGGTTCAGAGCAATGTCCTTTGGCCTAACCTCAGCCCCAAGGGTCTTCACAAAGTGCCTGGCAGTAGTTGTTGCTTTCCTAAGAGGACAAAAGATTTCCATTTTTCCATATTTGGACGACTGGCTCATAGTGAGCCAGTCCCCAGACCAAGTCAAGTCACACCTGCAAGTGACCCAGCAAGTGCTCACTTCTTTAGGATTTCTTCTCAACCTACCAAAGTCAGTTCTTGAACCAGTGCAGCTCCTCACCTTCATGGGCGCAGAGCTGGATACGGTAAAAGCAAGTGCCTCCCTTCATTCAGCCTTCAGGTGTCTCGACGAGCAAGGCATTTCCTTCAGCTGTTGGGCCACGTGAGCTTCTACAGCTGTGGTCCAAGGCACAAAATTCCAAATGAGGGACATTCAGTTCCACTTAGGAGCTTTTTGGTCCCAAAGAAAGGATTCCCTTACCAAACTAATCCCAGTGACTCGAACTCTGATTGAAGCCCTGTAATGGTGGCTGGATCAGGACAGTTTGAGGCAAGGAGTTCCATTTGCCACTCATTCTCATTCAGTGGTCCTTACCACAGATGCTTCCCTGCAGGGCTGGGGAGCTCATTTGGGGGAACCCACCACCCAGAGACTGTGGTCGCCTCAGGAATCTGTTCTACACATCAGTCTCTTGGAACTCAAGGCCGTGTTTCTGGCACTGCAAGCTTTTTCCAAATCAGTACAGAACAAGGTGATTCAGGTCAGAACAGACAACACCACTACCACGTGGTACATCAACAAGCAAGGAGGCACTTGGTCTACAGCCTTGTGCACAGAAGCAATGACATTGTGGTCCCTGGCTTATTCCCTGCAAACCTCTCTGATAGCAGTTCACCTTCCAGGGAAGGACAATGTTCTAGCAGATGCACTGAGCAGAATACCTCGGGGCCATCACGAATGGGCTCTAGATCCTCTGGTGCTGAAGGTGATTTTCTCAAGGTGGGGCACTCCAGAGATAGATCTTTTTGCAGCCCCTGACAATCACCAACTTCCTCTTTTTTGCTGCAGACCCCCAGTCTTGGGCTCAGTCCCCCTGGATGTTCTGATTCTGAACTGGGAAGGTAAATTTCTGTATGCTTTTGCCCCCTTCCCTCTCCTGCTCAAAGTGTTAGTCAAGATAAGTTCACAATGTTGCAAAGTGATTCTGATTGCTCCAGACTGGGCCAGGCAGCCATGGTATCCCTTGTTGCTGTCCCTAGCAGTTCATCTTCCCCTGTCTCTTTCCAGGAATTACAACCTGCTGACATCCTCTCAGGGGAGGATTTGGTACCCCAATCTTCAGTCTCTCAATCTCAAGGCTAGGCTCTTGAATGGTTAGAGTTTGCAGATCTGCATCTTTCCCAAGGGGTTCTGGATATCCTCAAGGCTTCTCGAAAGCCCTCCACCAGAAAGACTTACAACTCCAAATGGAAAAGATTCAGCATTTGGTGTTCTAAGAAGAATATTTCTCCGGACACTGCTGAATTGTCTTCGGTTCTGAATTATATGGTCCATCTCAATGGCCTAGGTCTCAGACCAGCTACTCTCAAGGTACACTTGGCAGCTGTTTCTGGTTTCATGTCAGTAGGCAAGTCTTCCTCACCGTCATCCCATCCTGTATTCTGTAAAATTTTCAAGGGATTGCTTCATACCAATCCCCCCTTTAGGGATCCTGCTTCTGCTTGGGATCTTAATGTTTGCATTGCTCTGCTTATGCAACCCCATTTTGAACCTTTGTTCTCAGCAGAGCTTAAGTATTTGACTTGGAAAACTGTGTTTTTGGTAGCCATCACTTCTGCTAGACGTATCAGTGAATTGCAAGCCCTGTCAGTGGAACCTGATTTCATTTCTTTTCACAGGGATAAAGTGGTCCTTAGAACTAACAGAAAGTTCTTCCCTAAAGTGGTTTCAGATTTCCACATGAATCAGTCTGTATCTCTCCCTGTTTTCTTCACTGATCATTCTTCCTCGAGAGAGAGGAGGCTACACAGTTTGGATGTTAAAAGAGCCCTTAGCTACTACATAGAGCATATCGAGGGTCACGGGTTTGACTCCCTCAAGTTGTTCCTCACTTATGGAGAAGCTGGGAAGGGCAAACCTGCCACCAAGAGATCTATTGCCAGGTGCATTGTTTCTTGTATACAGTTCTGCTATGAAAAACTGGGTAAAACTCCACCCTCAGGCCTGAGGGCTCATTCCACTGGAGGTACAGCTGCTTCCCTGGCTGCTACCAGGGATAACCCTCTTTTAGAAATTTGTCATGCAGCCACCTGGAAAACAGTCCATACTTTTACCAAGCATTACTCTCTGGATATCCAGGCTAGGAGTGATGCTCGGTTTGGCACAGCAGTTCTTCAGAGCCTATTCCCAAAGTAGTTTCTGTCCCTCTTCCATGGAGGTACTGCTTGGTAGTCTTCAATTGTCAGAATACAGCAAGACTTCATGTTGTTTGAAGAAAAAATTACTCATCTTAGTAATTATGTTTCTTCTAGTGGAGTCTTGCTGTTTTCTGACCTCCCCCCCTCCTCCCATCTCAGAACCTGGATTTTTGGGATGTGGGTGGGCAGGTGCAGTGTTGGCACCCTAGAGGTGCCCCCTTTTACACCCTCTGTTCTCTTTGGGTGAAATATTATTTCACTTGATTGTTTTTTGGTTTTAGGTTTCCTGACTTCAGTCTTCCTTTGAGGATCCAAAACATTATTTTTCTGCCAGTTGGCTAGTTAAAAATTTTACAGTTTCCACACAGAACACCTAGTGAGTTTTGCTTGTAAAGATCTGACGGTTGCAGTTCGAATAACAACAGGCAGAGGCTTCAACTGAGCTCGAGATGAACATTCTTTGCCATGCATAGAAAAGTTAACCCTATGTTCTCCGGGGCAGTTTAAAGGCTGGGGCTAACTGCAGTTGTCAGAATACAGCAAGACTCCACTAGAAGAAACATAATTACTAAGGTGAGTAATTTTTTCTTACTGCTCTACAGCTAAAAACAGGAAGTTGTAATTGGAGTCACTTGCTTTTATGTTGTCTAAGCCAAACCCCCAATTAAGCTCTCTCTCCTCCTACTGGTTAGACTAGACTAGGTTTTCTTCTTTCTGGTAAGTTTTTTTGGTTTCTGAATGGTTTTTGCAACCAGGAGTAAACCGAAGACATTTTCTTTACTTTTTGAAGTAAAATTTTAGTTCTTCTTTGTAAATTTTTATTTTGAGAGACCGGTAGATTTTTTGGTTAAAAAAAACAATTTTTTTGTGTTTTTTTCCTTGGCTGCTAAGCCGGCTGTTAACCCAATATCTTTTTCTCTTATCCGGGTCAGAACTGCCCACTGTGGATAAGTGTTGAAAAGTTCTTAGTTTGTTGCTTGTCACAGAGACCTAAGAAAAGAACCGGTCCCACTGGACTTCAACATTATACCGAGTGCGGTGAGCCATTTGCTAAGGTTGATTCACATCTTATTTGTGCATTCTGCCTAGGGTTTGACCACCTTCAGGCAGATTATGCAATTTGTAAAAATTTCTATCAGTTTACACTTGATATGTGACTTAACAGACTGCAGGAGAGAATGGCCGGAAGATCAACCTACACTGAAAGTCGGTCCGGTTCCACCACCAAGGATAAACCAGTGGAACTGGAGGGGTCCTTCTGACCAGGGCGAAACCTCCACTGGAAAGAGAGCCGCTGATACAGGCCTTGAAATGCATTCAGCAAAATAGAAAAGGAAGACAGATGGTTCTGAACTGTAGAAGCTTGTGTTTGCGGTTCCAACCGCTGAAGAAATAGCGAAGGCCATTTGCATAATTCAGTCACTGCAGACCAGTTTAGGTTAATCTGTTCATCATATCTCGGCTCACACTCCGGTTCAAATACCGGGTGTTTCTCTCCCCTTCGGTTCATATGAACCTGAGCTCTTTTATGAAGAGGAGGAAGAGGGGATGACTTTGGTGAACCTATTGAGCCTGAAGTTTCACCAGGTCATTTAGATCTTGAGTCTCCACCTTGTCCCTCTGGGAACCCCTCCTCACATCATGCCTTTATTAAAAAGGTAGTAGGAGCTCTGGAACTGCCTGCTCAGGAAGCTTCTGAGGAGGTAGAAGAGCCAGATTATGTGGAGATGATGGATGTGCCTGCTACTAAGAGGCTTTTAATACCCATCCACAAGTCTCTTAAAAGGCAGACTGTGAAAATTCTGCACACTCCCACCTCTATACCCCCTGTGGATAAGAAGATAGACAGGAGGTATTTATTGGCTGGCAGTGGCACTGATTTTTTATTTAGTCATTGTAGCCATGAGGGGGTGGTTTATGCTGCTGCTTGTGGATGCTAATGACAGTGCTTCCAGAGTTATGGCCACTGCTGTTTCACAGAGGAGGTTTGCATGGCTAAGGTGCACTAACCTCTCACAGGACACCCAAACTGAGGCCCAGAACTTTCACTTAGTGCAGACTTCTCTCTTTGGGGAAGAGAGAGAGGCATACATGAAAACGATGGATGAATTCAGACTGGCATACAAGAATGCTGCAGCCAAAGAGAAGGCTGCCACTCCACTAAGACAGAAGAGTAGGGGAGGCAGGGGCAGAACCTATCAGAGGCATTTTTACCAGGCCCAGGCCTTCCCTGCCTACCAGCTGCAAAGGGACTACTTTAGGGGTGGGAGCAGAAGAATGCAGGTTGTGCGGGACCTAGCCCTCAGCCCAAGACCCCTGCCAAGCAAACCCCCTGAGGTGATTGTCCAGGTCTCCTCCCCTTCCCCAGTAGGGGGCAGGCTGGCTTATTACTCCCAGGTGTGGAAAACCTTTACCACAGATAAGGGGGTCCTGGACGTAATAAACCAGGGTCTTGCTCTGAGCTTCAAGGCATTCCTAAAAACAAGAACAAGACTATTCAAACCTGCCAGCAGATCAGAAACAGCCCTGTTAGAGGCAGAGGTATCCACTCTTCTGCAAAAACCAAGTAGTGGAACATGTCTTATTCCCCTACAGGGGAAAAGGGTTATGTTCAAGGTACTTTCTAACTCTGAAGAAAAATGGGGAGTGGCGACCCATTCTGGATCTAAGATAACTCACCATGCATCTGACAAAACCAAAGTTCAAAATGGTCATTCTGGCTCTGACCCTTCCCACTTTAAGACAAGTAGATTGGCTGACATCATTGGATCTCAAGGACACCTACTTTCATATCCCCATCAGGCAGTCTCACAGAAAGTATTCTCAGGTTCAAGGTGCCTTCAGGCCATTAACGGTTCAGGGCCCTGCCCTTTGGCTTATTCTCAGCACCAAGAACTTTCATAAAGTGCCTGGTATGATGCTTGGCCAGCTGGTTATGATTATTTTATGATATTGGTAATATAAATAAATGACAAAGACCCTCTGTGCGCAAACACTGAGGCAAGGGTTACCCCAAAGGGCATTTGGCTGGGAAGCCAAGTTTCAAGAAAATACAAAATCACACATGCCCACACAATGCAAAGCATCATGGACTGCATATGCAAATCACCACAGAATATTATGCTGGTACAACTTTAAGCAGAATTGCATGGTGCCGGAAGGCCTCTCACACAGTTTGCAAAGGGTGCTAACAGATGGCATAGACACCCAGCACGGTTTTGTTAAGAATAGATCGTGTGAAACTAATATGGTCTGTTTTTATGATTGGGTGACTAGGAAGTTGGATCAGGGTAAGAGTATTGATGTGGTAATGTTGGATTTCAGTGGGGCCTTTGATAAGGTCCCTCACGGATTGCTGTTATCAGAACTATTGGATATGGGAGTGGATGCAGGATTGGTGAGTTGGATGGGGCATTGGTTGATGGATAGGATGTAGAGGGTGAGAGTTCAGGGTTACTTAGGCAGTGAGGGTGGAGCGTGGGGTGCCGCAGGGCTCAGTGATGGGACCATTGCTGTTTGGCATTTTTATGAGTGATCTGAAATTAAATAGTAAGAATAAGTTAGTTAAATTTGCAGACTATGTTAAAGTGTGGGGGGGTGTTGATACTTTTGAAGATAGACTGAAGTTTGGACAGGATTTACTAGACATTGAGGAGTGGGCACAAAAGAACTATATGAGTTTTAATACTAATAAAAGTGTAATGCTGAATATGGGAAAGGGTAACATTTACTAGACATTGAGGAGTGGGCACAAAAGAACTATATGAGTGTTAATACTAATAGAAGTGTAATGCTGAATATGGGAAAGGGTAACATAAAACAGGATTACTATATTCAGGGTAGTAAAATAAGATCTTCTACCTGTGAGAAAGATCTTGGTATAGTTACACACACACACACACACAACAGGATATGAAAAATGGAACACACTGTAGAATAACAGCTAATAGATCTATACATCTGGTGAATTGCATTAGAAGAAGCTTTCATACCAGGAATGCAGAAGTGCTCACTAAAGTGTTTAAATCGTATGTCAGACCAACTTTGGACTATTGTTCCTCAGTTTGGAGTCCTTATTTAAAAAAGGATAGGGTTTTGTTGGAACGTCCCCAAAGAATTTTAACTAAAATGGCATCAGGTCACAGGAGCCAACCATATGAAATCAGATTAAAATCAATGGGACTATGGTCCTTCTCAAATAGAAGGAAGAGGGATGATCTGTTGCTTTTTTGCAAAGTCTTGTATCAGGATAGTTTGAGAACTGAATTAGGCTTGTTATATAGGAAAAAGATCTTTAACTGGAGAAAACATGATCAACAGTTGGTGAGTGAAAGGTGTAGCACTAATTTAAGAAAACATGGGTTTGTATGTAGGGCAATTGAATATTGGAATAAGTTACCAGCATATGTTGTGTAGGCAGATTCTTTCACTACCTTTAAGATCAGTTTGGATAAACATATGCCAGTTGGTGATGATTGTTGCCTCCACTGAATTGTGGGGACAGTCTATAATGGGCTTTTTAGCCTCCTTGTCTGTCTTAAGTAACCTTGGTATGAACCTTAGTAGTATAACAATCACATATGTACAAATTCAAAATACAGAGGTTACATATACACAGTCATCAAATTTTCAGTTTACTGTAAAGCAATGATTACAACCAGTAAATGTATCAAACGAGGAGTACAAAATACTGAGCAGAAAATGCTAGAACAGGTTCAGTTGGTAAAGTTATGCACTTTTGCAGATATGTTGGGGTCAGGGTATCACACAGTAGTATAACCAGGACAAGGTCACTTGGCCCAGTTAAGAAAATAAGGCAGTTAGCAATATAGGATGTTTCAGGAAACACAGTGAGCGTCAGAACTAAAATTAGGTAAGCTATGAAAACACTTATCTAGGTTGCCAGAGCGTCTTAAAGCATGAATTCTATTTTCTGAAGTGCTAATAAGAATAGACAGCAGGGAGGCCCATGTTACCAGGGTGAGAAGTGACAAGGCAGAGACCCTGAAGCCTATAGGGGGGAGTGACTTACCAGGGTGGGAAGGGGAGGTGAACAAAAGTAAAAATGAGAGAGAAGGATGACAAATTTGAAGGAAATGGAGGGGTCAGGAAATTAGAAAATGGGGGAAAGGGGGTGGAGGGAGGGGGCAAAGGAATGATTATGAGCAGAAAGGGGGTGAGAGGATGGGAGAGCATGGGGAAAGCTAGGGCAGAGAGGATGTGGGGTGGGAGGAAAGGGGGGAAACAAAGGGAAGGAAACAGGGAGGAGATACACAGGGGAGGGAGAGGAGAGGGGATGAGGGAAACAGTGTCACTGGGACGCAGGACAGTGGGGGTGGAGGGGAGAAAGGGGAGAAATGAGAGAGAAAGGAGGAGGAGAACCGGGGGATAGAACAGAAAGTAGGGAGGGGAGAGGAGCAAGATTAGAGGGCAAGTAGGAAGGTGGAAGACTGATGAGAGTAGATGGGAGGGGGATCAGGTCTCACAGTCGCAGTTGCTGTTTGAGGCTTGGGCCGTATGGAGTTTAGATTTAAAAGTTCCTAGCTTTACTTCTTTTGTAATGCCTGTGACAAGTGCATTGAGCCATAGTGGCGCTCAGTACTCATAGGACTGTTGACCTTGCGTATACCTGCTTTTTGCACCCAAACAGCAAGATGCAGTCTCGATTTTCAGTCGGTGCATTGCTGAGATCCAAGATTGGATAAGAGTCGACTGCTTGAAGGTAAATCCGGATAAGACAGAAGCATTGGTGGTGGAGTCTGGCTGTCTGAGGGCTGGTGTGAAATCTGGTCAAGTCTCTGGGTTTAGCTTTGGGGCCTCCCAGTTGCTCACCTCTGTTAAGGTAAGGAATCTTGGCGTTGTTCTGGACTGCAGCCTGACACAATTTCAGGTGTCAGCTGTGGACCAGAGTGCGTTTTACCATCTCAGAAACATCGCCAGGATTAAGCACCTGATTCCCTGGGTGATCTGCCATCACTGGTCCATGCATTCATGACGTCACAGCTCGACCACTGCAATGCCCTTTACCTGGGGCTATCTGGGGATGATCTTCGCCGACTACAACTAGTGTAGAATGCGGCCACCAGGTTGTTGACTGGCCTTTTGAGGTCATGTCATAGTACACCTGTGCTCTGGCATTGCACTGGCTGCCTGTTAGGTGGCAGATCACCTTCAAGGTCAGTTTGCTGGCCTATAAGACCCTGCACGGGCTAGGTCCCGGCTACTAGCAAGACCTTCTACAGCCCTACCGCCCACTCCGTCCCGCTGATGAGGGCTTTCTGGTGATTCCCAGGGTCTGTTTGAAATCATCAGGTGCCTGGGCATTTTCGTTTGTGACACTGACCCTGTGGATTCACTTCATCGTTCCCTTAGAGAGGCCCCCATCAGTTAATGTCTTTAAGAGGGACCTAAAGACATTGTTATTTAGGGAAGCTTTTCCCTTCAGTTGATTAATCTGCTTTTAGATAATTAAATTAAGCTAATATTATTTTATGTATTTTAATCTTTTTATTATGAGATTCCTCACATGTATGGCGCCTTGAGTTGCAGTTGAAACAGAACACTTTATTAAATCAATAAAACTAAGGTAAACTAAAGTTTGGTAGCATAGATTTGCTTCCCTGGAATGCAGCACCACACTTGGTTAATTAAGCGGTAGCATTGATTTTTATCAAGCGACTCCTCTAAAATATATATATTTTTAAATGTATTAAAAAAAAAAAACATTAACTTCTGGAGTGTGACCTTCTATAGAAGTTAATGTTACTGTTTTTTCTGATGCTTTTTAATTTTTTGCCCCCCCCCCCTTTTTTTTTAGATGGCTATTTGATAATAATTAGTGCCACTCCTTAACTAACAAGGACTAGTGCTGTATTCCTGGAAGTCAAATCTACCTTACCAGAGAATGGAAGGGGGGCATTGCCACATGGGCAGTTATGTTCAAGCTGCGGATTAGATCATGGCACACTCCCTGCAGTGCATGTGATGTGGGGCCTCTTGCCGGGCATAGTCCTTTTCAGTACTTCTGGTAAATTTGTACAGCAAACTTCAAAGGAGATGCTTCACTGATCCATGGTCTTGGATGTGCAGCTAATGAGTAGTTATGCCCTATACTCAGGCCACTTGCCTCCCGGCAGTAGGAAATATGCTAGCGATTGGCCTAAGTCACACAGTAGAGTGCCCAGTACCTGCCCAGTAGTCACTGGCATTTATAGTGGCAGAATCTGTCTTCCAGGAATGGGACACTCCTGAGTCAGTGGAGACAGACATTTCTGCATTGCATCACAGTACAGGTCTACTCATGAAATGAGGACCATGGAGCTATTCGTTGATGCTTTTAGGCCACAATGGACAATGGTTTCTCTAGTCTTTTCACCAAGCACCTGAGAGCTTTACCAAATTGGAGAACAAGGAGGGCACATTACTTTGATGGCCGTTTGCTAGTCAAGATTAATATGCTAAGCCAGACAGATTGCACAGTAGGTTCAGGAATGGACTTGGGTTTCTTGGGGGTGGCTGGGGGAAGGAGCAGTGCGCATTCCACAGGACAGCTCTCCTCGATCTCAGTTGGGGCCGGCAACGCTATAGTGTTGGTATGCACAATGTGCTATATAGTACTTTGATGTTGCTGGACCAAAATGTTATGGTTCTCATGGGGTTCTAGTGTTTGCAGCTAAGACCAAAGAATGGAGGAAATAGTCAAGATGATCAAGAGTTCCTGTTAAGTACCTCTCCTTTACATATAACAAGAAATAAAAAAAAGAAAAACACAGTAAATGGGGTGCTTTACATTTGCTGCATGCTGGGTGACTCTGACTTCCAGTACTAGCCTCTTTTGTACTCCCCAGGATATTACTGCACTTAATATTACTGCTTGGTAGGTTGTGGGAGGGCAAAATGGCACTTGACATAATGACTGATAGGCAGTTAAAAAATAATTTGTTTCACACCCTGAAGCTGTATTTCAGCTGTTGTCTACATTTGTGACTGTTCGATGAAAGAGACTACATACATTTGGAATGGCTCCAAGATAATAATGAAACTTTTAGAAATCTAATTATGGTGCTAGTTTCAGAAATATATCTTGTATTTTTTTCAGCTTGTGTTGGGTCTGTCAGCTATGGCCTAATTATGATGTTTGGTCCACTTTCTGGAAAACTTTTGATAAAGTATGGAGCAAAACGACTAGCCATTGTTGGTTCTGTAATTGTACTGCTGTCTATTATTTGCTCATCCTATGCAACAAGCTTAGGAGTTCTATTTTTCACCCATGGAGTCCTGACTGGTATAGGATCAAGTTTTGCCTTCACTCCAGGTAATTTCTTTCCACTAATATTTTTTGGGCATGTCTGCTATGTAAAGTACAGGGAGTAGTTAATGGGAGTTAGCAAAAGAAGGGTGAGAAAATTGTAAAACAAACAAAAAAAAATGAGTACTGTATTTGTTACTGAATGTGTGCCTGCTGTGAGCAGCTGAAACTGCTTGTTGTGAAGTGAGGGTAATTTTACTCCCCCTTTTACTAATGCTTTCTGAGCTTGGTAATGTATTTTGTATGCAGGTTTAATTGTATCAGAACAGAGCTTCAGTCTTGCAAAAGAGATTCAGCTACTGGCAATACATGAAGGCTTGTGACTGCCTTAAAATAGGGGAACATTCAGGGGGAACTACTCACCAAGGTGGCCGAAAGCCCTGTACTACAAATTATTTCAGAGTTTTACCAGGAAGGGCATACTTGGCAGATAAAAGCCTGCTTCCAGATGCATCCTGGGGGAAGGGAGCAATACAGTGCAATAAATATGAATTAATAGTAGTGCAAAAAAGGTAGCTTGAAAATGTGGTTCAAACAACATGAAGTCTGCTGTATTCTGACATATGCAGTTAGGTCCTGCCTTTCAACTGCCCCGGATAACAAAGAGTTAAACTTTCCATGGCCAGCATGGAATGTTCACCACGAACTCGGTTGAAGCCCGTCTGCTGCTGTTTAAACTGCAACCGTCAGATTCTTTACTCCGCCTCACTGAACAGTCACTCCGGAGATTTCTCCTGCTGCTCAGTTCAAAAAGTCGGTTGAAGTGTCGTTTTTTTCAGTCGGATTCTACCGAATTGGTGTTCTAGGGACATGGATATGTTGTTCATCCACACTCATTGGCAGGTATCCTTGCCGCTTTAAATCTTGCCGGAAGGTCTTCAAGCTTGCTCCTCCCACCCACCCGGGTGGTATAACTCTCGGCTCCGCCCCATGACGCCAGATCTTCCTTACCGCTTGGAAGCTCAGGTTCCCTCCTTAACGCTCTGCGTTTGAGACTGGTTCCTATTTCTCCGTTTGCGGATTTAAAAATAAATTTTGCGAAAAGACTTCAGTCTTCTATCCCTCGCGGCTGCGATGGACAAATCGACTCCCGGATTTCGGAGATGCCCATGCGGGCAGAAGATGTCTCGGACGGATCCACACTCCACGTGTGTCTACTGCTTAGGCCTTGAGCACTACCCGCAGGCTTGCGACCTGTGCTCATCTTTCTCGGCCTACGTCCTCGAAGACCGTGCTGCCCGAGTGCAACTGGGCCATCCCGAGAAGCGTTTCCCTCCGGTGAAGTCAAGGAGGCCCGGTTGGCGTGTGTCTTGCTGGCTGGCTCGGCGGATCAGCTCGAGCGGATGGTCGCCTCAAGAGGAGGCGGCGCGGTCAGATCTCCCGGCCGCATTTATCCCGCCTCTCTGGGCCTCTACACGGCTTCTTTAAGGAGTTTTGTCTGTCCCTCTCCACTAAAGGAGAAGGGCCTACGCTTATGGACCTTATTCTCGGTCCAAAAGAGGGACAGGTAAGTCCCTCCGTCGACGCTCTTGGGAGCGGGAA
The DNA here is from genome assembly GCA_016271365.2 of Neoceratodus forsteri. Taxonomy (NCBI): domain Eukaryota; kingdom Metazoa; phylum Chordata; order Ceratodontiformes; family Ceratodontidae; genus Neoceratodus; species Neoceratodus forsteri. The sequence goes on along the minus strand of CM057450.1, from coordinate 924,679,959 downwards.
AGGTCCCTCTCCCCGGGCCGTCGACCGTCGGCTCCGGTCGACCGCTCGGCTTCGGCCACTGGCCTCACGGTGTCCCCGTCAGGTCAGTTGACTGAGACTCCCACCGATGAAGTCGAGATTTTTCTCGACCCATTGGACGGGCTGTCGCCTTTAGCAGCCGAGATTCCCCTCTCCCCGGTTCCCCCGGGAGGAGTTGAGGATCCCGTGGGCTCGCCTGTGCCTCCGGTTCTGGAGCCCTCGGATGCACCATCCGAGCCGAAGGGAGTGCCGGTTCCGGCCGACACCTCCCCGCACCGACCTCGGAAGTTCCGGGACTCTCGGTCTCGGTCTCGGACCTCTTCGCGGTCCAGCCCGATCCCACCGTCATAGGCGGTCGGTCTCGGCACTGATAGCGGCGTCGCCGGCTCGGCCTCGTCCTCCTCCCGGATGAGGGAGGCTTCGCGAAATTACGCCGACGGCACGAGGACCTTATGTTGCAACAGCTCCTCCTGGTCGAGAGGTCAATCCGCCGCCTTTCCCCGGCCATTAAGTGGCTGTCACCGAGTGGCCGATACAACCCCGACTTATCCGGAGAGCCTATACCCAGGCCGTTGTTCGGCCAAAACCAGCTGCTCCACCATTCGGTGGAACCTCCGCCTCCACAGCCACCAATTGGGGCTCCGACCAAGGATTCTCGGTCGGCTAAGGGTCTACCCATCGGCTGTCAGTTACCCTCACTCCCGACCGACCTCGGCAGGTGAAGGGTGCCTCAGGCCAGAGGCAGTTTCTTCGAGGACTCTTCAGTCTGAAGATGATTCCTCCTTTTTCTCCAAGCGACTGGACTTGGAGTCTTCAGGAGGTCAGTCAATGGACGATAGCCCGTCGTCCTTCCTAGGACTACTGCTCATCTCGAGTCCACCGGATGGAGCTCGAACCGCTTCCAAACGGGCCAGGTATCCCTCACGGAGATTCTGGACCGAGGGATTCTCCGACGGAGGCTTTCCGTGGCCGAGGCCATAGTGGGTCCGACACTGGAGCTTTGGCAGCGCCTGCTTCCTGCCCTCGCCTTGCCAGGATGGCCAGAAGTATGCGGTCCCTACCGGTTCCTTGTCCGGTTTTGAACACCCTCTGCTGAGGGTTGGTTACCGACAGCGTTTTCGCTACGCAACGCCAGGATGTGGACAAACCTCCTGACAAGGAGTCCAAGAAATTGGACTATGTCGGGCGAAAAGTCTACGCTAGGCCTCTCGGCCTTCGCAGGCCAGTTCGGCCGCCTCATGGCACATTTTTCTCATGCCCTGTTGGGCTCCCTGGATGAGGTCATCCTCATCTTCCGCCGATCTGCAGACTACGGTTAAGCAGGTGCGGGACCAGGGCAGGACAGTGGCCAAACAGCAGCTCCAGACTGCTTTGGATATAGGGGACTCATGTGCCAGATCGGTGGCGGCAGTGGCTGTGCGTCAGGCTTGGCTGAGGATATCCACCTTTACTCGGATACCCAGCACAAGTTGGCGGATGTTCCTTTTGGGACTGACCTCTTCGGCCCTGGGGTGGAAGGTCACCTGCAGAGGATCGAGAAGTCCAATGCCACCTTGGACTCGGTCTCTTCCGCTCAGAAGGACAAAGGCCGCAAACCACAGCCTAAGCCCTTTCGTCCTTCTGTGCCCCCGGCGCGTCCGGCCCAGCAACGTCAGGGCCAGCAGGCTCGGCCTTGGCATCCCAAACCCAAGCCGGCGGCTTCCTCTAACAGGAGGCAGGGAGGAAAAGGCCCAGGAGGTCCCTCGGCCGGTCCCTCCTCCAAGCCTGCCCAGTGACGGGCTGAGGGGTGTCGCCCCCATTCCCGTCACCTTACCCCTGGGTCCCCCCGTGGGGGGACGGCTCCGGCACTTCCGTTCCGCCTGGTCCGCTGTTTCCACGGACAGGTGGGTCTTGGAGGTGGTGGGAAGAGGCCTGCCTCTGGAATTCGAGCAGGCACCACCCTTCAGAGCCGTCGCCCCTCGGGGGGCTTCGGGATCCCCAGCCTCACTGGCGGCTCGTCGAGCCGACATCGCTCTCCTCCTCCAGAAGGAGGTGATAAGAGGGTGGTGGACCCTCCTTCAGACCCAGGGTTCGTGTCCAGGTACTTCCTGGTTCCGGCGGACGGGGCTGGCACCCCATTCTCGACTCCACACGACCTAAACAAGTTCCTAAGGTCTCGAACCTTCAGGATGGTCACTCTGGCTCAGATAATACCATCCTTGAACGCAGCGTGTGGTTCTGCTCTCTGGACTTGCAGGACGCGCTTTTCACGTCCCTATCCGTCCGTCTCACCAGAGATTCCTTCGCTTCGAGCGGAAGGATCCCTCTTCGAGTTCCAAGCCATGCCCTTCGGCTTGTCTCCAGCTCCCAGGGTCTTCACCAAATGCATGGCAGTGGTGACAGCATTCCTGCGGCGCCGAGGGGTCCGGGTGTACCCTTACCTGGACGACTGGCTGATAGCAGCTCCCTCCAGGAAGGAGGCGGAGTGGTCCAGAGATCTGGCCCTCCAGGTCTGCTTTCAACTGGGCCTCCTTATCAACGAGGCCAAGTCGGAACTCGAGCCGAAGCAGGTGATTCTATTCATCGGGGCGCAGCTCGACTCTCTTCGAGCCAGAGCGCGGCTCCCGGCGGACAGGGCCGAGGTTCTTTCCTCCTTTGCCCGATCATTTCTGGTTGGGCAACTGCGCCCTGCCCGGACTTCCTGCGCCTCCTGGGTCTCATGGCGGCCTGCACCAGTGTGGTCCGCTGGGCTGCTGGAACATGCGTCCTTCAGTGGGACTGGCCAGCCAGTGGTCACAACGCTGCGATCCTTTGGACTATTTAGGTCCAGTGACACTAGGGGATGTGGGAACGCTCTCCAGTGGTGGACCGTTCCAGATCATTTGCAGGAGGGCATCCTGTTCGTCCGCCCGAGCCGACGGTCTCTCTATCGACCGATGCCTCTGATGGGTTGGGGTGCCCATCTGGGGAACACTGGCTCATGGCCTCTGGTCCCCTGGGAGTCCCGTGCACATCAACCTGCTGGAGCCCGAGCGGTCCGCCTAGCTCACCGCCTTTTGCTCCTCGGGGGTCAAGTGGTCCGAGTCCAGACGGACAGTACCACACCATGTACTATCTAAACCGCCAGGGCGGGACGCGCTCCATGCTTTTATGCAAGGAAGCTCTCCGCATTTGGTCACTCGTGCGCAGCCTGGAGGCGGATCTCCTAGCCATTCACGTGGCAGGAGCCCAACACCCTGGCCGATGCCCTGAGCCGGATAGGGGCTGCATCCCACGAGTGGTCTCTCCTGCCGGAGGTAGTACAGCATCTGTTCTCCCATTGGGGCACACCTCAGGTGGACCTGTTTGCCTCAGGAGAACGCTGGTTGAGTCTGTTCCATGCCCGCCTCAGCAGGGCTCGCTGCAGGGGATGCCTTCGAGGCAGTGGACCCCGGCCTCTTTTACGCCTTTCCCCATTTCCTTGATCCACAAGGTGCTTCTCAAGGCGAGGAGGGACAAGGCGCAGGTGATTCTGATAGCCCCAGACTGGCCTCGCCAGTTCTGGTACCCAGATCTCCTCAGTCTCAGCTCCAGGATTCCGCTGCAGCTTCCAGCTCGCCTCGACCTGCTCTCAGTCAATCAGGGAAGGTGTTCCATCCGACCTTCAATCCTGCACCTGACGGCCTGGTTCCTGAGCTGCCAGAGTTCCAGGCCTTGGGTCTTTCCGACGAGGTCCTCAATGTAGTTGAGGCGTCCCGTAGGAGTCGACCAGAAAATGTTATGCCTTCAAATGGAAAAGGTTTTCCATTTGGTGTCAGGCAAGGGCTTGACCCTTCCTCCTGTTCCTTGGCAAGCATCTTGGACTATTTATGGTCCCTTTCCAGTCAAGGGCTTAGGTCGATGACCCTAAGGGTGCACCTGGCAGCCATCTCTGCTTACCGGGCGCGGGCGGAAGCAGTCGTGGCGAGGAGAAGGTGGTCTGTGCTTTTCAAAGGCCTTGATCACATTTCCTCCAGTCGGGAACCCCCACCTCCGTGGGATCTACTGCTGGTATTGGCAAAGCTCATGGGCAAGCCTATTCGAACCTATGCACAGGTGTGCTCTCTCCACCTGTCGTGGAAGACCGCCTTCTTGGTGGCTATCACGTCAGCCAGAAGGATGGGAGAGCTGCAGGCGCTTCCATCGAGTCTCCTTACCTGGTCTTCCACAGGACAGGTTGTCCTGCGCCCCACCCAAATTCCTTCCGAAGGTGGTGTCGGAGTTTCACCTTAACCAGGTGTTGACTCTGCCAGTGTTCTACCCCAATCATACCGGAGGCTGAATATAGGCTCCATACTCTGACCCTAGAAGGCGCCGCTTATTATAAGGAGCGACGGCTGAAATTCGGGAGAGGTTCGCCAGCTGTTTGTCACCCTACGCTGAAGCGCATCTGGCAGACCTGCAGCCAAGCGGACGATAAGCAGGTGGGTAACCTCCTGCATAGATCTCTGCTATAAGTTGGCGGCATGGAGCTCCCAGAGGGATAAGAGCTCATTCTACCCGCCTATACTGTTGCAACGGTGGCTGCTTCCAGGGACGCCCCTATCCAGGAAATCTGCAGGGCTGCTACCTGGAAGTCAGCAAACACCTTCATTACCCATTACCACATCGACCTTGAGTCACGCCGGATGCTGGTTTTGGGGCCTTGGTTCTCCAGTCTCTCTTTCCCAAGTAAGTATTGGGGTGTCTCTTGCCTCCTCCTCCGGAGAACTGCTAGGAGTCTGCTAATGAGTGTGGATGAACAACATATCCATGTACCTAAATACATATCACCTGTAACAGGAGTTCTAGGAATGGTATATGTTGTTCATCCACACGACCCACCCGACCTCCTTCGGCTCTCGACGCACAACCTGAGCTTCCAGCGGGCCAGATCTGGCGTCATGGGGCGGAGCCGAGAGTTATACCACCCGGGTGGGTGGGAGGAGCAAGCTTGAAGACCTTCCGGCAAGATTTAAAGCGGCAAGGATACCTGCCAATGAGTGTGGATGAACAACATATACCATTCCTAGAACTCCTGTTACAGGTGAGTAACCTGTATTTACCGCTTAGTCGGTTCAAGTCTCTGTCTGTGGTACCATGAATACTAGATAGATTTTTTGTTTTGTTTCTGTGTGGAACTTGTAAATTTTGGATCGGTTTGACTGAACCGATCAGTTTGAGGTAAAAAAGTTTGTGCTTGATTTAGAGTGTGGTAACTGGTCCGTATCAGTTCTAAAAAAAATGGATTTTATTACGTCTTTTCCAAGACCCGTGACACGGTCAGGAACCGGTAGGGGAGTCTTGCCTGGCGGATTGCCGAAAAAAAGGTGTTTTGGATGGGATTGGCCATGTCTGAGAAACCCAAGAAAAAAAACCGGGTCCACTGGGCTTCAACACTGCAGTGTGTGTGGGGAAGTCTTTGCCAAGGCTAATCCCCACACCACCTGTGTTTATTATCTGGGGTTTGACCACCTCGATTCAGACTGCCAAATTTGCAAGAATTTTCTCAGATCTACCCTGGAAAAGAGAGTAGGTAGACTGAGGGAAAGGGAGGCCGAGAAGTCCGCTGACCCGGATGGCCAGCCCGGTTCGGTTCCGACCGAACCAGAAGGAGTGCCCTCTGACCAGGGCGATACTTCTTCAGGCAAAAGGAGAGCCGATTCTGAGGAGTCGGTTCCGGTGAAAAGAAAGAGAAAAGATAAATCGTCCGGTTCAGACCCAGAAATTCATACTCCGACGGCCGATGAGATAGCCAAGGTGATGAGGATAGTGCAGTCGCTTAGTTCGGTTCTGACCGAGCCGGCACCATCTGGCAGGGGCTCGGTTCGGTCGGGTCCCCTGGTTCCGGGTTATACTTTGAAAGAATTTTATGAACCGGAGGAGGAGGAGGGAGAATATGAGGATGATTATGGTGATTATGAAAGTCTGGATGTGCCTAGTGACCTGGACATCTTTCCAGACAGACCTTCAGGTGTTTCTCCTCCTAGGCTTTCTGAGTCTCCTTCTCACTATATGTTTTACAAAAAAGTGGCTGAGACCCTTCAGCTCCCTGTGGAGGAAGCAGTAGAGGATCAGGAGGAGACTGATTATGTTGAGATGATGGACATCCCAGAGTCCAGGAGACTGTCTATTCCCCTCCACAAATCCTTTGGGAAACAGACACATAAAATCCTTAAGTCTCCTAATTCTATACCTTCTGTGGACAGACGAATGGACAAGAGGTACACTTTCTCAGGCTCAGACACGGAGTTCCTTTTCCAGCAATGCAGCCATGTTGGGGTAGTGCAGGCTGCTGCTTGTGATAAGGCAAATATTCCCTTGGCATCACACCCCCCGGACAAGGACTCCAGGAAGATTGATGCCATGGCAAAGAAACAATACATGGCAGCATATCTGGGACTCAGGCATGCTAACTATATGGCCTATACAGCTAGATACCAGAAGTCCAGGTGGGACACTGTGCTGGCTCTGGCTAAGCAGGCCCCTGACCAGCTTGCCAAGGAGCTGGAGCAGGTGGCTGCAGATGGGATTGAGGCATCTAAAGTACAGTTTCATGCTGCTGTGGACTCCAATGATGTTTCATCAAGAGTCATGGCTACATCTGTGGCTCTTCGGAGGATGGCTTGGCTCAGATGTACTAGCCTCTCACAGGATACCCAGGCTAAGGCCATGGATTTTGCTGTCATTGGTAATTCTCTGTTTGGGGAGCAGACAGAGAACTACATGAAAAATATGGATGAGTACAGGACCACTTACAGGAGTGCTCAGGCCAAAGAAAGGCAAGCAACTCCTCAAAGGCAGCAGTCCAGGGGCAGGCCTTTCCAAAGGCCTTTTTACCAAGCCCAGGCCTCCTCTTCTTTTTCACAGAGGGGGTTCTTTAGAGGGAGAGGCAGACGGGGATGAGCAGGCCTGCATCCACCCCTCAGCCTAAAGCCCCTGCCAAGCAGACACCCTGATGGGTCTGCCCGGGCCGATTCTCCCATACCAGTAGGGGGCAGGCTGGCTTACTTTGTCCAGGACTAGAAGTCTCTTACATCAGACAAGTGAGTCCTGGAGGTAGTAAGCCGGGGACTGGTTCTCAGCTTCAAAACATTTCCCAAGATGAGAACCAGATCCTTTCCAGCTGCAAATCTCTCAGAGACCCTTGCCCTAGAGGCAGAGGTTTCTTCTCTCCTAGCTCTCAGAGCTATAGAGAGGGTTCCCACCCTACACAAGGGCAAAGGATTGTACTCCAGGTACTTCCTAACCCCCAAAAAGACAGGAGAATGGCGACCCATCCTGGACCTAAGACATCTGAACAAACATCTTTTGAAGCCAAAGTTCAAAATGGTAACTCTGGGAATTATCCTTCCCTCTCTAAGGCCAGGGGACTGGCTAACCTCCCTGGACCACAGAGATGCCTACTTTCACATTCCCATCAGGTGCTCCCACAGAAAGTACCTCAGGTTCGAGTTTCCCTCAGGCCACTATCTATTCAGAGCAATGCCCTTTGGCCTAACATCAGCCCCAGGGGTTTTCAGAAAGTGCCTGGCAGTAGTTGTTGCCTTCCTAAGAAGGCAAAAGATCTCCATCTTCCCATACTTGGATGACTGGCTCATAGTAGGTCAGTCTCCAGACCACGTCAAGCCACATCTGCAAGTGACCCAGCAAGTGCTCACTTCCTTAGGATTCCTTCTCAACCTCCCAAAGTCAGTTCTCGAACCAGTACAGCTTCTCACCTTCATAGGTGCAGAACTGGATACAGTAAACGCAAGAGCCTTCCTTCCCCTGGAAAGGGCAAGGACCCTTATGAAACTGGTCTCTTCATTCACCCTTCAGGTGTCTCGACCAGCAAGGCATTTCCTTCCGCTACTGGGCCACATGGCAGCTTCCACAGCAGTGGTCCAAGGGGCAAGATTCCAGATGAGGGACATTCAGTTCCACTTAAGAGCCTTCTGGTCCCAAAGAAAGGATTCCCTTACCAAACTAGTCCCAGTGACTTTCACCCTAATCCAAGCCTTGCAATGGTGGCAGGATCAGGACAATTTGAGACAAAGGGTTCCATTTGTCACTCAGTCTCATTCAGAGATACTCACCACAGATGCTTCCCTGCTGGGCTGGGTAGCCCATTTGGGGGATCTTGCCACCCAAGGACTGTGGTCACCTCAGGAATCTCTGCTTCACATGAGTCTCTTGGAACTCAGAGCAGTGTTTCTGGGACTGCAAGCTTTTTTCCAAATCTGTACAGAACAAGGTGGTCCAGGTCAGAACAGACACCACCACCATGTGGTACATCAACAAGCAAGGAGGCACTCGGTCTACGGCCTTGTGCACAGAAGCAATGAAGTTGTGGTCCCTGGCCTATTCCCTGCAAACCTCTCCGATAGCAGTTCTCCTCCCAGGGAAGGACAATGTCCTAGCAGATGCACTGAGCAGAATATCCCAGGGCCATCACGAATGGGCCCTAGATGCTCTAGTTTTGAAAGTGATTTTCTCGAGATGGGGCACACCAGAGATAGATCTTTTTGCAGCCCCAGACAATCACCAACTTCCTCTCTTTTGTTGCAGACCCCCAGTCTTGGGCTCAGTCCTCCTGGATGCTCGGATTCTGAACTGGGAAGGGAAATTTCTATATGCTTTTCCCCCCTTCCCTCTGCTGTTCAAAGTGTTAGTCAAGATAAGTTCACAACCATGCAGAGTGATTCTGATTGCTCCAGACTGGGCCAGACAGCCCTGGTACCCCCTGTTGCTGTCCCTTGTAGTCCACCTTCCCCTGTCTCGTCCCAGGAATTACAACCTGTTGACATCCTCTCGGGAGGATTTGGTACCCGGATCTTCAGTCTCTCAATCTCAAGGCTTGGCTCTTGAAGAGTTAGAGTTTGCAGATCTGCATCTTTCCCAAGAGGTTCTGGATATCCTTAAGGCTTCTCAAAAGCCTTCCACCAGAAAGACTTACAACTCCAGATGGAAAAGATTCAGCATTTGGTGTTCTAAGAAGAATATTTCTCCAGACTGTGCTGAATTGCCTACGGTTCTGGTGCCTACGGTTCTGGACTATATGGTCCATCTTAATAGCCTTAGGCCTCAGACCAGCTACCCTAATGGTACACTTGGCAGCTGTTTCTACTTTCTTGTCAGTAGACAAGCCTTCCTCTGTATCTTCCCATCCTATATTTTGTAAGTTTTTCAAGGCATTGCTTCATACCAATCCCCCCTTTAGGGATCCTGCTCCTGCTTGGGACCTTAATGTTTGCATTGCTCAGCTTATGCAACCCCACTTTGAGCTTTTGTCCTCAGCAGAGCTTAAGTACTTGACTTGGAAAACTGTGTTTTTGGTAGCCATTACCTCTGCCAGGCGTATCAGTGAATTGCAAACCCTGTCAGTGGAATCTGATTTCATCTCTTTCCATACAGATAAAGTGGTCATTAGAATTAACAGAAAGTTCTTACCTAAAGTGGTTTCGGATTTCCACCTCAAACAGTCTATATCTCCCTGTTTTCTTCACTGACCATTCCTCCTCTGGAGAGAGGAGGCTACACAGCTTGGATGTTAAAAGAGCCCTTAGCTACTACATAGAGTGTACCAAGGGTCACAGGTTTGAATCCCTCCAGTTGTTCCTTACATATGGAGAAGTTGGTAAGGGCAAATCTGCCACTAAGAGATCTATTGCCAGGTGGATTGTTTCTTGTATACAATTCTGCTGTGAAAAACTGGGTAGAACTCCACCCTCAGGCCTGAGGGCTCATTCCACTAGAGGTACAGCTGCTTCCCTGGCTGCTGCCAGGGATATTCCTGTATTAGGAAGTTGTCAAGCAGCCACCTGGAAAAGAGTCCATACTTTCACCAAGCATTACTGTCTGGATATCCAGGCTAGGAGTGATGCTCGGTTTGGCACAGCAGTACTTCAGAGCCTGTTTCCAAAGTAGGTTCTGTCCCTCCTCCATGGAGGTACTGCTTGGTAGTCTGCATATGTCAGAATACAGCAAGACTTCATGTTGTTTGAAGAAAAAATTACTCACCTTAGTAATGTTGTTTCTTCTAATGGAGTCTTGCTGTATTCTACTCCCCGCCTCCCCTCTCAGAACCTAGATTTTGGGATGTGGGTGGGCAGGAGCAGTGTTGGTACCCTAGAAGTGTCCTTTATTCACCCTCTTTTGGTTTGGGGGAGGGGTTGTGTTTTTGGATGTGTTTGTTTTTGGGTTTCCTGACTTTGAGTCTTCCTTTTGAAACCAAAAACCCTTTTATATAGTATATTTGCCAGTTGGCTAGTAAGAGTTTTACAGTTTCCACACAGAACTTCTAGTGAGTATTGCTCACAAAGATCTGACGGTTGCAGTTTAAACAATAGCAGACAGGGGCTTCAGCCGAGCTCATGGTGAACATTCCATGCTGGCCATGAAAAGTTTAACTCTTTGTTCTCCGGGGCAGTTGAAAGGCAGGACCTAACTGCATATGTCAGAATACAGCAAGACTCCATTAGAAGAAACAACATTACTAAGGCGAGTCACTTTTTCTTCTTGGCCACACCAGAGATCCTCTGACCCCATGTGTTTTTCTGTGGGGAATTGTGTGTATAGTTACTGAAGACTCAGTTTACTGTATAGCACCAAAGGGTGGTGGTGCAACTGGACATCTGTTTACCCTTCCTTTTTATGATTCCACTTTTTGCTACCATATGTTGGGCCACAGATTCCTTTATGGCTATAAGACTGTCTTCTGTGCGATGTTCTAGGAATCAGTCTTCTCCAGAGAGCACCATGCACAAAACACAGAATTGCCTACACACGGCATATCAGCCCACCCATCCCAGCACACATCTGTGCCCCAACCCCGTCTGTGTAATGATACCATCCCCACAAATCTGAGCCCCAACCCCGTAAATGCAGACCCCCCCCAATACAGCAGAACCCCATCCCTGTATCAGCAGTATCCTCCCCTTGACACATCTGTGCCCCGCCCCATATATGTATACACACACACACACCAGAGCACCCTCATACAGGACCCAGCCTAGTAGAGCACGGAATGACCACCCCCGATCCCGGCACACCTGCCTGTCATTGGTGGTCAGTGGCTCCACGTCCCCTGTACCTGCACGTCAGTGCTGTGGCTATGAACAGCCAGTCTCACATCCCTCCACACACCTCCTCTGCCGCTGTCTGTCCAGCTGATGCTGGGAGCCTAGTAGGTATTCTCCAGGGCCTACTGTCTTAGGCTCGAGGTCTCCTCCATCCAGTGCTGTCTGCTGATGGAACTCCTTGGGACTCGTTCCATAGGTGTGGCCTTCTGCAAGAGATACCCCTGAAACCAGATAATAGTTACTTAAGAACGTACCATAATAGTAGATCTGTGATGGGATTTCTTGCAGCAGGCTATGCTGTCCCTCCCTCGTTCCCCCGGGCCTGGGAGAACCTTCTTTGTCTGTTACCATCTTCTTCACTTTTTTTAGCGGGCACCTTTGGTCCTTCCTTGGTTCCCTCAGCTGGCGCTGAGTGGCTTCTGGTCTCCGGCAGGAGAACTGAGGAGGGCGCGGGGGCCGCTCACATATATAGGATTGGGCCAACATTGGCATACGACGTCAGAGTGGGTGGCCCCCTTGTAGACTGCTAGCTAGAAAAGTTTTCTTGTGGGCCTAGTGTATCGCGGTTATAGTACCATAGGTGTGAAATGCTGCAAAAGATCCCCTCACAGATCTAGTGTTACAGTAAGTTTATATGTAACTGTACTTTTCTATCAAATCCCCCGCTCTCCCTCCTTTCCTGCAGGGTGTGCATATTGAGGTCCTTCAGTCTCTCCTCATAGGGCTTGTGATGCAGACCCTGCACCATTTTGTATGCCCTCCTCTGGACTGCCTCTACCCTGTCTATCTCCTTCTGGAGATGTGGTCGCCAGAACTGGACACAGTACTCTAGGTGTGGTCTCACCAGTGATCTATACAGCGGTAACACCACCTCTCTTTTTCTGATGGTGATACTCCTCCCTCTGCAGCCTAGCATCCCACAAGCTCTCCCCACTGCCTTGTCAAACTGGCCACCTTTTAGTCTTCAGATACTGTATGATCACCCCCAGGTCCCTTTCCTGTTTGGTGATGGCTAATAGCACTCCTCCCATTTTGTACTCTGTCCCTGTGTTTCTGTTCCCCAGGTGCATGATTTTGCACTTCTCATTGAAACGTAGCTGTCACACCCATGACCACTTGTCTAGCTTTCTTAGATCCCTATTATTTTTTTTCCAGCCCCCATGGAGTGTCTACCCTGTTGCATATTTTAGTGGTAACTGCAAAGAGGCATACCTTCCCTTCTAGCTTCTCTGCAGTATCGCTAATAAAGACATTAAAGATTACTGGTCCCAGTAGTGATCCCTGTGGCACCCCACTGGTCACCCTCTCTTCCTCGGAATGAACTCCATTTACCACCAACCTCTGTCTCCTGTTCCCCAACCAACTTCTCACCCAGTTTACCTTTGGGCCCACTCGTAGGCTTCCCAGCTTGTTTACCCATCTCCTATGTAAAATAGTATTGAAGGTCTTACTGAACTCAAGGTAGACCTCATTCGCTGCTCTGCCCTGATCTACTTCCCTGATTACCCAATCAAAGATATCTGTTAGATTTGTTTGACATGATTTCCCTCCAGTGAATCCATGCTGCCTCAGATCTTGTAGGCCACTGAATTCAAGATATTCCACAGTCCTGTCCTTTACTAGTGTCCATTAATTTCACCACCACCGGAGTCAGGCTGACTGACCTGTAACTTCCAGCCTCCTCTTTGCTCCCACTTTTATGAAACTGGACTACATCTGCCCTCCTCCAGTCCTCTGGAACCACTCCCATCACCAGTGAGTGGTTGAACAGGGCTCTCAGAGGTGTAGCCAGCACCTCAGCTCTCTCAGTATCCTAGGATGCACCCCTTCTAGCCCCATCACCTTGTCCACTTTAAGATTTGTAAGTTCCTTTAGGACTCAGTCCTCTGTAAAAGGATTAGTGTCTACTTCCGTTCCTTCAATGCTCCTGGCCCGTATCTGTGGTCCCTCGCCTTCCCCTTCCTCTGTAAACACTGAACAAAAGTATTTGATGAACAAAAGTATTTGTTCAAAATGTCCAGTTTTTCCTGCTCTCCCTCCGTGCACTCCCCCCCTTCACTCCTAAGCCTTACTGTCCCTCACCTGGTCTTTCTCTTTTTACTTACATACCTGAAAAATACCTTGTCCCCTTTCTGTACTGCATGGGCTGTTTTGTTCTCTGTTTGCGCCTTTGCAGTCCTAATTGCATTCTCTGCCTCCCTCTGTTTCTCCTGATACACCTTTCTATCCTTTTCTCTGTGTCTCCCCTTATACCTCCTAAATACTAACTTTTTTGCCCTTCTCTTCCTGGCCACCTTTTCTGAGAACCATAGCGATCTCTTTTTCCTCCTGCTTTTGCTTACTTGTCTGACGCAGAGGTTTGTTGCCTTCTCTATGCCTCCTTTTAGATTTGTCCACTGTTTCTCCACTTTTCCAAAGTTCCCCCCACCCCAACCTGCCAGGGCATCCTTGAGGCTTTCCACTATCGGTCCTCCTGGAGTCTAGGACTCTCACCTTTGTGTGGTTTGATTCTACTAACGTACTTGTATTGAACCACATCATACAGTGATCATTGGTCCTCAGGTAGTCACCATCTGTGACTTCTGCAGCACTGTCCCTGTTGGTGAGTACATGGTCTAGTATTTCCCCCTCATGAGTAGGCTCTTTTACTAGTAGTTTACGCTGAGTATCTGTATTCCCACCATGACCATGTGGTGGTCCAGACTGCTGCCTGTGACAAGGCCAAAATGCCCCTTTCCTACTAACCTCCTGAAAAAGATTCCAGGAAACTGGATAGCATGGGTAGAACAGTTTATTCATCAGCTTCCATGCTTCTAAGCCAGGCAGCTTACCTGACCTACATAGCACAGTACCAGAAAGCATAAATTCCATAGTGGCACTGAGCACAAAGTAGTCCGGAGACTTGGCACAGAATAAGGCTGACACAGCAAGATCAGCCATTGATGCCACAACATACCAATTCCGTATGGCAGTGGACACAAATGACACTGCATCTAGGGTCATGGCCCTCTTAGTGTTCTTAAAGAGATTTGCCTGGCACAGAACTACCAGTCTGTCCTGGGACATTAAAACAAAAGTGATAGATTTTCCCTGCCAGGGAAATTTACTGTTTGGCGACACGACAGAGACATACATGAAAAAGGTGAAGGAGTAAAAAAAAAAAACACCTACAATAGCAACACTGAGAAAGAAGAGGTCCCCACTTCCTACGGGCCATGTGCAAGGGGAGGTAGGAGTAGGGGGAATACTTTCCCTGTGGTTATGTCTCCTGTGACTGCCCTCCACAAAAGGGCTAGCATAGGGGCAGGGGTAGAAGGTGCAGTAGATGTGCAGCTGCACGCCAGCTCCCAAAACCCAAGCAAAGCAAAACCCTTGACAGGTCTACACAGGCAGCCAGTCCATTGCCAGTGGGAGGAAGTCTGACTCACTGTTTCCAGGAATGGACGAAAACCACCACATACAAGTGGGTCCTGGAAGTACAGAGTCAAGGTTTGTCACTGCATTTCAGAAAATTCACAAAGCTGCAGAATCAAAAGGTTTTTCACCCTCACACTCTAATGGAAAAATTCTTGTTGGAGAGGGATGAAGAAATTGTTGCAAACAAGTGCAGTGGAAAAAGTACCTCCCTCACAGTGGGGCAAGGGACTTTTTTCAGGTGCTTCATGACCCACAAGAAAAATAGGGAATGGAAACCTATTTTAGGTCTGAGATATCTGAACAAACACGTAAAGAAATGAAAAATCATCTTAGAGGATATCTCTTTCATCACGCAGCACCTCTGGAACTTATTGCTGTTAGGCACTAGGACCACACAGAAACTCTTGCAAACAATCCACAAGGGGCCGCACACGATGGCATAAGACATCTACTACTGCATAAATGTGGGCGCTCCCTTCCCTCCTCAGTTCTTTTCCTGCCATTGACCTTACTCGTCGGACCATGCTTTGAAGTGCTGCTGCAGTACCGCCGCATCCTTTATTTAATTATTTTTTTGAAAGTATCAGAATTACAGACCTTTGAGTCAGAGACTCATTTCTAAGGGCTCCACATCAGGTAACAAGACATGCATATACATATTACAACTCAGAACAGGCACTTTGACAACGAGTACACAAGTAGGTTAACATAAAAAGGTCTATACAGAGTGGAAGCTAAGCAGCACAGTGTGTAGTTACAGTTATGATACAATCAGTGAGAGTAGATTAGGACAATTTGTACAGAGCGGTAGCTAAGTTTTACAGCCATGTACAGGGAGCAGACTCTAACCTATACAGAGTAGTAGCTACATTAGCTATTAATTAGGCATATAAAGCAAGTGGGTACTAAGAGAGTTGGTGCAGTCTGATATTAGACATTGTCAGTGCAGTTTGACTAGTAACTTGGGCCACTAACTAGAAAGTTAGACTATTTTCTCATTGTAGTTAAGTAATCACTCTTCTACGTGATTTTAGACAGTGTGTATCTTGTCGAAGGAACCGTCAAAACTGTTCCTTTATTGTGAGTGCTGTGTGAAGATTTATACCGCTGATTCGCATGACGACTGCATGTGTTGCCTCGGCCCTGTCCACAACCTGCAAGCCTGCGATTTGCAAAACATAGAAACATAGAATTTGATGGCAGATGAGGACCACTTGGCCTACCTAGTCTGCCCATTTCCCTACCTAATGGATAAGCTGCAGATCCTAGTTAACCAACAGCCTTCTTCCTCCTACCCCCCCACTAGAATCGCCTTATGTCTGTCCCATGCATTCTTGAATTCCCCGACTGTTTTAACTCCTCGACCTCTCTAGGAAGGCCATTCTATGCATCCACAACCCTCTCTGTGAAAAAATACTTCCTCACATTACCCCCTCTGTCTTCAAATTGTGCCCCCTTGTTCTTGCACATCTCTTTTTCTGAAAGATGCTACCCTCTTGGAATTTGTTGATTCACTTGAGGTACTTGAAAGTTTCTATCATATACTCCCTCTCCCTTCTTTCCTCGAGTGTATTCATGTTAAGCTCCTTTAGTCTCTGTTGGTATGTCTTCTGGTGCAGACCCTGCACCATTTTGGTTGCCCTCCTCTGGACATCCTCCATCCTGTCTATGTCCTTGTGGAGATGGGGTCTCCAAAACTGCACACAGTACTCCAGATGGAGATCTCGACAACTGTCTGTACAGAGGGATAACAATTTGTTGTTTTTTACTCGTGGTGCCTCTCCCTATGCATCCCAGTATCCCCAGTCCTCCTTGCTGCCTTCTCACATTGCTTGCCCACCTTTAGATCATCTGATATGACTACCCCCAGGTCCCTTTCCATTTTTGTTGTTGTTAGTATCTCACCCCCCATTGTGTACTCTTCCCCTTGGTTTTTGTTTCCCAGGTGCATTACTTTGCACTTCTTAGCATTAAATCTAAGCTGCCATACATTTGAC
Source organism: Neoceratodus forsteri (assembly GCA_016271365.2). Lineage (NCBI taxonomy): Eukaryota > Metazoa > Chordata > Ceratodontiformes > Ceratodontidae > Neoceratodus > Neoceratodus forsteri. The sequence goes on along the minus strand of CM057450.1, from coordinate 924,663,488 downwards.
CATTCCTCCAACCTTGCGAAATCCCTTTTCATCTATTGGAAAAGTTCAACACAGCCAACTGGCAACACTGAAAAGGCACTTGGAGAAGCACCTTTTAAAACAGCAGGTAGCCTGCATAGAGAAGGAGCTTCAGAAAAAGAATTCTTGCGCATTCCCGTCCCACTCCTCCGGGTCTGGGTAATCACCAGTAGTGACCTGGGAGTACTATTAAGTGGTAATTTAGGGCAGACTAGGTAGGCCAAGTGGACCTTATTTGCCAACAGCATCTATGAAATAAAATCTCAGGAGAAATTATCCAGGACTCATAAGCATAAGCAGTGGTAGAAGGTAAGAAGAGACGGAGAAAACCTGTCCAATGCACTCCCGGTTGCCTCTTCACACAGGTATTACCTATATAGGGCTATTGACTGTTCCATTGGCAACACTGCCTGCTGCCTCCACCATAGACCTAACTTCCAGGTCAGGGCAGGCTATAGGTGCCACCAGGCCTAGTACAGCTGGTGCCTCACAATAAACATCAAGGGCCTTGCCTTCTCCGTCGATTTCCACCAGTACACCCATCGACCACACGGGCGCTTATGTCCATGTACTGGTATCGTCCTTCACAGACATGCTCGGGTGCCGGTTACCTCTTCCTCCAGTAAAAGGAGGTCTGCTGACAGGACCTGCAATTTAAAGCCCCGTAACAATGCTTCCTAGGCCTTTGTCTTAGCCACCTTCTCAGGCACTGATGGCCTCGCCAGCACTCTCCGTTCGACTCACTGACCAGACCGCCAATTACTTTGAGTGTAATCCTAATCTCGTGGTTCAGGATGATGATGAGGAGGCTGAAGACTGTGTGAGAGTCCTTATAAAAGGATTAGTTCCACTGTCTCTACTTACAGTGAGGGTTCAGTAATTTACCCCGAGGACCCCTGTTTTATTCCCTTCATGCAACAGTTTCATGCTGCCATGGTGTTTGATTTGGAGGAACAGGTTACCACCAAGAAAAACCTCATGGATTTCTTGGAGTTCCTGTCAAACTAATCTCATAGATTTCTTTGACTGGTTAACCAGAGTGGTGGACCAAGGGGGTGCAGTTGATGTCACCTACTTTGACTTTAGCAAAGCTTTTGATACTGTTCCACATAGAAGATTGATTAATAAGTTGGGTAGGCTCGGGGTGGGTCAGACGTTGGTCAACTGGGTGGCAAACTGGTTGGGCAGAACACAGAGAGTGATGGTAAATGGTATACAGTCAGAAGAGATGCAAGTCACAAGTGGGGTACCTCAGGGATCAGTCCTTGGGCCAGTCCTCTTCAATATCTTCTTCAGTGACATTGCAGATGGACTGGAGGGTAAAGTTTGTCTGTTTGTTGATGACACCAAGCTCTACAACAGAGTAGATGATCCAGATGGAGTGGGCAGAATAAGAAGAGATCTGGATTAACTGGCAAAATGGTTGGAAGAGTGACAACTGGGTTTTAACACAAAGTACAAGATCATGCACATAGGGAAGAGAAACCCTGAAGCCACCTATAGGTTGGAGGGGAGTTGCTGGCAGTCACATGGGAAGAAAGAGACTTGGGCATCATCATCATAGATGACCTGAAATCATGCAAACAGACCACTAAAGCAGCAGGTAAGGCTAGAGGGATGTTGGGGTATATTAGTAGGGAAGAGAAACCCTGATCCACCTATAGGTTGGGAGGGGAGTTGCTGGCAGTCACATGGGAAGAAAGAGACTTGGGCATCATTATCACAGATGACATGAAATCATCCAAACAGACCACTAAAGCAGTGGGTAAGGCTAGAGGGATGTTGGGGTGTATTAGTAGGGGTATCACAAGTCATAAGAGGGAGGTAATAATCCGTCTTAATAAAGACACTGATTAGGCCCCATCTGGAGTACTGCGTGCAGTACTGGAGGCCGCACCTGCCCAAGGACATTAACAAAATGGAGACAGTTCAGAGAAGGGCAACCAAAATGGTGCAGGGACTACATTAGAAAATATACGAGGACAGATTATGGAGCACAATATGTATACCCTAGAGCAAAGGAGGGACAGAGATGGCATGATCTAATCATTCAAACATATTAAGGGCATTAATAAGGTGAAAGAGTCTAACGTTTCAATATAAGAAAAATAGCAGGACAAGAGGACACAACATGAGATTAGAGGGGAGGCTGATTAAGGGGTAATGTGAGGAAGTTCTTTTTCACAGAAAGGGTGGTGGATGCATGGAACAGCCTACCTTAGGAAGTGGTGGATGTGAATACGGTGCAGAGCTTCAGACAGGCATGGGATATGCATGAGGGAGCAATACAGATGAGTATGAATACATAGGCCATTGACGGAGTACAGGCCTATGGCACATTCATAAGGTATAAAAATGGGCAGACTGGATAGGCCTTGCAGTCCCTTATTTGCCGTCAGCTTCTATGTTGCTGTGTTACCTGATGCCTCTATAGTGATACCACCTCTCCTCCCTGCCCTGGAGGCTGTCACCTTTGCTGCCTTTCATAGGCCGAATGTAATCCTCTGCCATACCAAGAAAGGCAGACAAGATGTATATGGCTCCCTCAGGGAAACCTTTCTCTGCTGGTCAGCCTGAGGCAGACTATGTAGTAATCAGTGCTACCCATAATAGATCAAGGGCACCAAAACATGTTAGCTCATTTCTTCCTGATAAAGTGTCCAGGAGGTTGGATGTGCTAGGTAAGATAACTTCTAGGGACATGGATATGTTGTTCATCCACACTGTCTGGCAGGTATCCTTGCCGCTTTAATTCTTGCCGGAAGGTCTTCAAGCTGGCTCCTCCCACCCACCCGGGTGGTAAAACTCTCGGCTCCGCCCCATGATGCCAGATCTTCCTTACCGCTTGGAAGCTCAGGTTCTCTCCTTAGCGCTCTGCGTTTTAGACTGGATCCTAATTCTTTGGTGAGTCCGAAATTGATTTTGAAGTTTTCTAAATTTAGGTCTTCTTTTCCTACAGCTGCGATGGACAAATCTGTTCCCGGCTTTCGGAGGTGCCCTTGCGGGCAGAAAATGTCCAGGACAGATCCACACCCACGCAGCTCACTGCTTAGGGCCTAGATCACGACCTGCAGGCTTGACAGCAGGCCGCTCTTTTCTCGGCCAATGTTCTGGACGCATCGCTACTGCCCGCTTGATGCTAGGGGCGCCCCGAGAAACGTTTTCCGCTGGGAAAATCCAAAGAGGCTCGTTGGACGGTGTCCGAGGCAGCTGGCTCGGCTGAGCAGCTCGAGCAGATGATTGCCCTCGAGGAGGAAGCGGCCCAGGCCGCATCTTCTTCCTCCTCGGCCATGGCATTTATCCCGCTCTCTCTGAGTTCCTCATATACAGCTTCGTTCAAGGAGCTTTGCCAGTCCCTTTCCACGAAAGGAGAGGGGCCTTCGGGACATTCTTCTCAGCCCAAGAAAAGGGAATCGAAAGGTAAGTCCCATCGTCAGAGTTCGTGGGAGTGGGAGAGGTCCCCCTCCCCGGGCAGCCGACCGTCGACTTCAGTCGAGGTTGCAGCTGAGGCCGCTGGCTTCACGGTGACCCCATCAGGCCAGCCTGCTGAGACTCCCGTCGACGAAGTCGAGATTTTTCTCGATCCGTTAGACGGGCTGTCGACTGGAGAAGCCGACAACCCTACTTCACCGGTTCCCTCGGTGGATACCGAGGATCTGCCTGCTCCTTCGGGACCGCAGTCCCCGGTTAAAGTTCCCGAGCCGAGGGAAGAGTGGGTAACCCCGCCCCTTCCCAGACCCACTCGGTCTCGACGACTCTCGTCCACGCTGCCCTCCGACATCGGCGGTCTCGGTCCCATTACGAGCAAAGCGGCGACTGTCTTCCTCGTCCTCCTCCTCGGGTGAGGAGAGGCAACGGCGCAAGTTGCGCCAGCGCTATGAGGATTTGATGTGGCAGCAGTTGCTGTTATCCGGGCCTAAGCCGACCCCGGCCAAGACCCCGGCCATCAAGTGGCTGTTGCCGGAACGGCCGAAGCAACCTCTTGTTCCAGTTGAGTTGCCCGCCCCAGGGCCGGTTGCTAAGCCGAAACCAGCTGGTCCACCGATTGTGGTGGAACCTCCGCCTCCACAACCTAAGTCGGGGCACCCGACCAAAATTCTTGGTCGGGTCATGCGCCTGCCCCACAGGTTGTCGGGTCACCCCTACTCCTGACCGCCCTCAGCAGGTGGAAGGTGGCTCAGGCCGAGGCAGCTCTTCGCAGGCTCTTCGAACCGACGATGATTCCTCCCTGTTCTCCAGGCAGTGCGATCTGGAGTCCTCCGGGGGCCAGTCAGTGGACGATAGCCCATCGTCCTTCTTGGGTCTGGTTCGACTCATCTCGGAGGCCACCGTGATGCAGCTCGAGCCCGTGTCCAAACGGGCCAAGTATCCCCTGACGGAGATTCTGGACCGAGGGGATTCTCCCACGGAGGCCTTTCCGGTGGCTGAGGCCATTGCCGGCCCAGCCTTGGAGCTTTGGCAGCGGCCGGCTTCCTGTTCTGCGCCCTCGGCCAGGATGGCCAGGAAGTATGCGGTCCCTACCGCTCTTCTGCGGTTTTCGAACACCTCTGCTGAGGGGTTAGTCACCGACAGCGTTTTCCGGCGTTCCGGTAACGCTCGGGATGTGGACAAGCCCCCCGACAAGGAGTCCAAAAAGCTGGACTTCGTCAGGCGCAAGATGTACGCTGCGTCCTCCATCGGCCTCAGACAGGTCAGCTCGGCCGTGCTGATGGCACACTTCTCCCACGCCCTCATGGGCTCCCTGGATGAGGTCGTTCCTCATCTCCCGCCTGACCTGCAGACCACGGTCCGACAGGTGCGGGACCAGGGTAGGGCGGTGGTGAAGCAGCAGCTCCAGACTGCTCTGGACATAGGTGATTCCTGTGCCAGGTCAGTAGCGGCCGCGAGTGGCTATGCGACGCAGGGCGTGGCTGAGGATATCCACCTTCACGGCGGATACCCAGCACAAGTTGGCGGATGTCCCCTTCTTGGGGACTGACCTCTTCAGCCCTGGAGTGGAGGGACACCTTCAGCGGATCGAGAAGTCCAATGCCACTCTGGACTTGGTCACCTCCGCCCAGAGGGACAAAGGCCGCCGTCAGCAGCAGAAGTCCTTTCATCCTTCGGTCCCTGCTCCTCGACCGGCCCAGCAGCACCAGCAACAGGGCCAGCAGGCTCGCGCTTGACGTCCCAAACCCAAGCCGATGGCTTCCTCCAACAGGAAGCAAGGAGGTAAAGGCCCGGGAGGTCCCTCGGCCGGTTCTTCCTCCAAGCCTGCCCAGTGACGGGTTGAGGGGTGCCGCCCCCAACCTCGTCACTCCCCTGGGTTCCCCCATGGGGACGGCCACGTCACTTCCTTTCTCCCTGGTCCGCTATCACCACGGACCGCTGGGTGTTGGAGGTGGTAGGAAAGGCCTGCCTCTGGAGTTCGAGCAGGTTCCGCTTTTCGAGCCACCCTCGGGGTCACGGGTCCGCAGTCTGTTTGCCCGCCGAGCGGATATTGCCCTGCTCCTCAAAAAAAGAGGTAATCAGAAAGGTGGCGGATCCTCCTCCAGACCCGGGGTTTGTGTCCAGGTACTTCCTGGTCCCAAAACGGACGGGGGGCTGGCGCCCCATTCTCGACCTGCACGACCTGAACAAGTTCCTAAGGTCTTGGACCTTCAGGATGGTCAGTCTGGCTCAGATAATCCCATCCTTGGAACAAGGTGTGTGGTTCTGCTCCCTGGACCTCCAGGACGCATTCTTTCACGTCCCAATCCGTCCGTCCCATCAGAGGTTCCTCCGCTTCAGAGCGGAGGGATCCCTATACGAGTTCCGGGCCATGCCCTTGTCCTCTCCCTAGCCCCCAGGATCTTCACCAAATGCATGGCAGTGGTGACAGCATTCCTGCGGCGCCGAGGGGTCCAGGTGTACCCTTACCTGGACGATTGGGTGATAGCAGCCCCCTCCAGACCGGAGGCGGAGCGGTCCAGAGATCTGGCCCTCCAGGTTTGCTCTCAGGTTGGCCTCCTCATCAATGAGGCCAAGTCGGAACTTGTGCCAAAGCAGGTGATTCTGTTCATCGGGGCAGAGCTCGACTCTCTGCGAGCCAGAGCACAGCTCTTGGCGGACAGGGCCGAGGTTCTTTCCTCCTTTGCCCAATCATTTCTGGTTGGGCAATTGCACCCTGCCCGGGACTTCCTGCGCCTGCTGGGCCTCATGGCGGCCTGCACCAGCGTGGTCCACTGGGCCCGTTGGTACATGCGTCCCCTTCAGTGGGGACTGGCCAGCCAATGGTCACAACGCCGCGACCCGTTGGACTGGCCCGTGACAGTAACCCAGGAGATGTGGAACGCCTCCAATGGTGGATCGCTCCAGCTCATCTGCAGGAGGGTATCCTGTCGTCCACCCGAGCCGACGGTCTCTCGACCGACGATCTCTGATGGGTTGGGGTGCCCATCTGGGGAACACTCGAGCGCATGGCCTCTGGTCCCCTTGGGAGTCCCGATGCCACATCAACCTGCTGGAGCTCCCGAGCGGTCTATTCTAGCTCTCACCGCCTTCGCTTCTTTTATACGGGGTCAAGTGGTTCAGGTCCAGACGGACAACACCACGACCATGTACTATCTGAACCGCCAGGGCGGGACGCGCTCCTTGCTGTTATGCAAGTACGCTCTCCGCATTTAGTCCCTAGTGCGCAGCCTGGAGGCGGATCTCCTAGCCATTCACGTGGCAGGAGTCTCCAACACCCTGGCCGATGCCCTAAGCTGCATAGGGGCTGCGTCTCACGAGTGGTCTCTCCTGCCGGAGGTAGTACAAGATCTCTTCTCCCACTGGGGCACGCCTCAGGCAGACTTGTTTGCCTCCAGGGAGAATGCGAAGCCGAGTCTGTTCCATGCCCGCCCCCCTCAGCAGGGCTCGCTGCAGGGGGATGCCTTCTCAAGGCCGTGGACCCCGGGCCTCTTCTACGCCTTTCCCCATTTCCCTTGATCCACAAGGTGCTTCTCAAGGCGACGAGGGACAAGGCGCAGGTGATTCGGGTAGCCCCAGACTGGCCCCGCCAGTTCTGGAATCCAGATCTCCTCAGCCTCAGCTCCAGGCTCCCGAGGCGGCTTCCAGCCCGCCTGGACCTGATCTCAGTCAATCAAGGGAAGGTGTTCCATCCGGACCTTCAATCCCTGCACCTGATGGCCTGGTTCCTGAACGGCTAGAGTTCCAGGCCTTGGGTCTTTCCGACGAGGTCCTCAACGTCGTTGAGGCGTCCCGTAAGGAGTCGACCAGGAAATGCTATGCCTTCAAATGGAAGAGGTTTTCCATTTGGTGTCAGGGCAAGGGCTTGGACCCTTCCGACTGCCCCTTGGCTAGCATTCTGGACTACCTGTGGTCCCTTTCTCAGCAAGGGCTTCGGTCGACGACCCTTAAGGTGCACCTGGCAGCCATCTCTGCTTACCGGGCGCAGGCCGGCAAACAGTCGGTGGCACAGGAGAAGGTGGTCGGGTGCTTTTTCAAAGGCCTTGACCACATCTCCCCTCTGGTGCGAGAACCTCCACCTCCGTGGGATCTACTGCTGGTATTGGCCAAGCTCATGGGCAAGCCATTCGAACCAATGCACAGGTGTGATCTTTCACACCTGTCGTGGAAGACCGCCTTCTTGGTGGCTATCACGTCAGCCAGAAGGATGGGAGAGCTCCAGGCGCTTTCCATCGAGCCTCCCTACCTGGTCTTCCACAGGGACAAGGTTGTTCTATGCCCCCACCTGAAATTCCTTCTGAAGGTGGTGTCGAGTTTCACCTTAACCAGGTGTTGACTCTGACGGTGTTCTACCCTAGTCACCAATTCGGAGGCCGAATATAGGCTCCATACTTTGGACCCTAGACGTGCTCGCTATTATAAGGGAGCGGACGGCTGAAGTTCGGGAGAGGTTCGCCAGCTGTTTGTCACCTACGCTGAAGCCGCACCTGGCAGACCTGCAGCAAAGCGGACGATAGGCAGGTGGATCACCTCCTGCATAGAGCTCTGCTACAGGTTGGCAGGCATGGAGCCTCCCAGAGGGATAAGAGCTCATTCTACCCGCCATACCGCTGCATCAGTAGCTGCTTCCAGGGACGTCCCTATCCAGGATATCTGCAGGGCTGCTACCTGGAAGTCGGCACATACCTTTATTACCCACTACCACATCGACCTCGAGTCACACCGGGATGCTGATTTTGGGGCCTCAGTTCTCCAATCTCTCTTTCCCAAGTAAGTATTGGGGGTGTGTGCCTTGCCTCCCTCCTCCCGGAGAACTGCTAGGAGTCTGCCAGACAGTGTGGATGAACAACATATCCATGTCCCTAGAAATGCAAGTTACTCACCTGTAACAGGAGTTCTAGGAATGGTATATGTTGTTCATCCACACGACCTACCTGACCTCCCCTGCTTCGACGCACAACCTGAGCTTCCAGCGGGCCAGATCTGGCGTCATGGGGTGGAGCCGAGAGTTTTACCACCCGGGTGGGTGGGAGGAGCCAGCCTGAAGACCTTCCGGCAAGAATTAAAGCGGCAAGGATACCTGCCTGACAGTGTGGATGAACAACATATACCATTCCTAGAACTCCTGTTACAGGTGAGTAACCTGTATTTTTGCCTTAGCCTCCCTGGGTCTCAGAATTGCTAACTACCAGGCCCATATGGTTAGGTACCAGAATACACTCTAGAAAAAGGCTAAAGCAGCTGCTGAAGCCTTTCCAGAAGGTGCATCCAAATAGAAGCTTCTCAAAGCTCTCATAGCTGTGGCCGATGTAGGGAGATACCTACTTTGTACAGCCTATGATATTTCTGATGCCTCGGCCAGGGCTGCTGCGTCAGGAATATGCTTAAGGAGGTATTTCTGGTTCAGGGTGACCGGCTTTGCGAATGATGTACAACAGGCCACCTTAATGCCCCCTTTAGAGGATACAAGTTAATTGGATCAGATGTGCAGGATAGCCTCTCTAACCTCCATGCCTCAGGCAGGACCCTAAAATTAGTACACTCCCTCTATCGTACCCAGCCAAGGGTTAGAGAGATGATATTGTTTTGTCTAGCTGGTGCTAGATACCATCCTTCTACCAGACAGTGAGGTAAGGGCAAGGGAACATGAGCCTTGTCCTCCCCGGGATCCACTTCAGGTGCCCATTCAGAAGCCCCTGGAGATGGTGATACAGCAGGAGCTGCCACAACCGGCTCTGCCTGACTCTTTGTACACCCCCTGCATGGGTTATTGTTGGGGGTTGTCCCTCCCTCCCTCCACCCAAATCAGCGGAAATAAGTGACTTCAGATGCCTGGGTCCTGGGACTCCTAGCACAAAACCATGCTCTGGAACTTCTAGAACTACCTCTAGATCATCCACTAGTGCCAAGACACTATCCTACAGAACACATTCCTCTGCCCCTGGGGGAAGTCTACACCTTGCTTCAGAAGAGGGCCATTGTACCTGTGCCCTTGGCACAGAGAAACACGGGATTCTACTCTTGGTACTTAGTCCCAAAATAGGCAAGAGACCTACAGGTTATTCTAGATCTTGGGGACCTGAACCTTCTTATAGAATACAGAAAGTTCAGAATGATCACCCTGTAGGTCCTGTCTCTGTTACTACAAGCAGGGGACTGGATCTGTTCCTGTGACATGAAGGATGCATACTTTCATATCAGAATTCGCAAACCTCACAGAAAATGCTTGAGGCTCCTGTTTTAGGGGAAACACTACCAATTCAGAGTATTCGTTTGGCTTGTCCTCTGCACCACAGATCTTTACCAGATGCTTGGCAGTGGTGGTAGCAGCTCTTCGCAGGGAAGGTCTCTATATATTTCCTTACCTGGATAACTGGCTACTGAAAGCCCACCCCAAGGAGCATTTCCTGCACACCCTAGCTTGAACAAGGCAGATGTTTGATGTACCCAAGTCTGTCTTGACACCCTCTCAGCACCCGCAGTACATAGGAGCAGATTGCACTTCGATGGGGCTCTTGCAGTAGGTAGCATCATTAGGACTGAAGTCAGCAGGTGTCAAGACCCCATGAAAAACTTCCAGTTAGCAGTATTCAGTGGGGGACCACCCCCTGATGTTGGCTCACTCCAGCACTCAACTATGTTACAAAAAGGGGCAGCCCACCAGCCCAACCTCACTTCTTTTCCCACCATCGACCCGCACAAGTCAGACCTACACAGACGCCTTCTGCCATAATTGACTGCCATTTTTGGCACATTTACACGTGCTTTATTAGTTTTCTGATTTTCTTTATTTTTAGCATTTTTCCTGCGTGTTCTCTTCCCTATCTTCCTCTTAGGAGTGGCGGCGGACCAAGTGTGTGTGTGTGTGTGTGTTGCAAGCAGCTTCCCCACAAGGATGGCCATGCTTCTTGTTTGCTGTGTGTAGACCATGAGCACGACACTGAAGCCTGCCAGCACTACCAAGAATTTAACCAGTGCACCAGACTATCGCCAGAAGACTCTAGAAGCCTTTCTGCTGCAGCAGAGACTCACCGATGGAGAAGGAGCTCCATAAAAGTACCTCTTCTTTCCCGTTCTCCGGGGCTACAACTTCCTCTTCCTCTCACAAGAAGTCCAGCGGAAAGCACAAACACCGGGAGAGGGACAGGGACAAACCCATGGTCAGCTTCCCACGTCAGATCCGAAAATCGGTGACCAAGCCTGGATTTTCGTCCTGTGTGAGGTAGTCCCCTTCTACTTCGGCAGCTCTCTCTCTCTCTCTCTCTCCTTCTGGGCTCCCAATGGTCAAACCGCTCACTCTCCTCCCTGTCTTGACTTGATGGTTCTTTGGGGCTCAGGACTTCGTCCCCAGCCTCTCAGCCCCTGTCGCTCAGGCTCTTACATCAGGCGGGTGCTAAACCAGGTGGCTCGACTAGGTACACCTCATCTGGCAGTCTGACTGTTGCCCTCACGGTCAAGGCAAAATCGGTTCCAACATTAGAGATTGACGCCTCTAACTGATGCCAGTGGCATGCACTCACCTCCCCTGTGAGAGTGACACCTCTGCCTTGCTTGGAAGTTACCTCCCTGGGACAGGCTTCTCCTTCCAGGTCAGCGCCAGCTGCACACCAGACCAGCATCAGCCCTCGCCTGCCCAGTCGACACCGGTAGCACCGACATCGACCCTGGCGATGCCTCAGCTGTCATCTCCTAACCCTTCACCAACGCCGGTCGACTTTGTCGTCCCTAAGCTGACGCCTGAGAGTCTGACGCTCGATCTTTCTACCCCTGTTTGACCAACACTGGATGGCTCCTTGCCTCAAGGATCAACACCCGTTAACCCAACGTCCGTGTTACCCCAACCTAGGGAACTGATGCCGGGGTCCTTTCAGCCTATGCCGCAGATGCCGGCTCCTTCCGTCATGCCTCAGAATCCGTCCACAGATCTTGACACCTTTTTTGCGGCTTGGTGAACTGGTGGACATGCTTCAAGGATAAGGAGGCCCTGAAGGAGCCCCCAACCCTGGCTCCTGGGGACCCTTCTCCGAATCCATCAAAGGAGCAGGCCCCAAAGCCACTTCCTAAGGAACCTACTCCACAACCCGACAGAGCTGGTGCCTGTCATCTGAGGACTCACAGACGAAGGCATCGTCGCTCACCATCTCCATCTCCAAACTAAGATGAGTCTGGAAGGTGTTCATCCTCCTCTTCTTACAATGAATCTGAGGGCTCTGACCTCCCGTCAGAACCAGAGGAGCCCAAGGACACACCTTGGTCTCCTCCAGATGACTCTACTTTTATGGAAGTGATGAGGCACATCCAGTCCCTCATGGGTTGGGACATGGAAGAAGTGGACCCCCAGTGACATTGGCTAGCCGCTTTCCTCCATAAAAAAAGAGTCGTTGCCCTTGGTTATGCCACCCTTGATTGACTCCTTCAAGGACATCAATAGGGCTGCCTGGAAACATTTGTTTTCTATCCCAGTGACATCCAAGAAGTCAGATCACCTGTATAATGCCCTGAGGGAAGAACCTTTTAATAGGGAGCACCCAGAGGCTGATTCAGTCATAATTAATGCTGCCCATGACTGCTCTAAGCAGCCCCGGCACCTTAGCACTCAGCCTCCCAACAAGGATTCTAGGCAGATAGACCAGTTCGGCAAGAAGGTCTATGCCTCTGCCACCTGCACTATCAGTTCCTTGAACTTTCTGACTCACATAGTCCAATGCCAAAATGCCCTTTGGGAGAAAGCTATGGAGGTGGCACAGACTCAGCCTGTTGTTCCCGGCAAGACTGAGCTGTTAACATCTTCTCATATCAGGCTCAGATGTGGAGACTCACGTTCTCTGAGCCTCTTATGATTTGGTGGATTCCACAGGCAGAGCTGGGGCTATGGGAGTTTGCCTTCATCGCTACTCCTGGCTTGGAGTCTCTGGGTTTGCTCCGGATATGTAGTCCAAGATTCTAGGTGCCCCTTTCAGAGGCCCTATTCTGTTTGGTGAGGATTCCCAAAACATAATCACTTGCCTACAGGAGTCAGGCAAAGCTCTACGTTTGGTACAATCTTTATACCGAGCTCAGTCTAAATCTTCCCAGCAACAGCCCTTTCATCGCTCCTCCAAACAACAATCCAAGGGCCAACAACCCAGAAGTTTCTTTAAGAGAAAAGCCACTGGAGGTTCAGAATCCAGAGCTCCCTGAATCTCCCAGGCCGCATTGCCTGTCCCTTGCTCCTCCGCCTGACCCCTTACCTGCCCCCCTCAGGCAGAATCTCTGGGGGAGGTGGTGTGGGGTCGTTTATCTCTCTACGGAGAGGGTTGGCACAGAATAACCTCAGGTCAGTGGGTTCTTCAGTTAGTGGAACAGGGGCACACTCTACAGTTTTTGGAGATTCCCCTGGACAATCCTCCAGTGACCTCCTATTACCCTCAGGCCCATATCACACTCATCCAAGAGAAGATCCAAGTGCTCTTGGGAAAACAGGCCATAGAACCCATCCCGCCGGCACAGCGAGGAAAGGGGTTCTATTCTCACTTCTTCCTGGTCCCAAAGAGAAACAGAGACTTGCGTCCCATCCTGGACCTCAGCCACCTGAACTAGCACATGGAATACAAACAATTCTGGATGGTTACTCTCCCGGGACTTCTCCCCTTGTTTCTTCAGGGGTATTGGCTCTGTTCTGCAGACATGCAGTACGCTTATCTTCACATGTTGGTGTTCCCACCCCACAGGAGGTTCTTTCACTTCCGCTTCCAAGGAAACTGTTACCAGTTTTGGGCTCTGCTGTTCAGCCTGTCCTCAGCCCCACGAGTCTTTACAAAGTGCCTCGCAGCAGTGGCTGCGGCCTTAAGGAGAGACGATCATTATGCCTTCCCTTACCTAGATGATTGGCTTCTAACAGCTCCCACTGAGGAGTAGTTGCTCAGAACCATGTAGGCCACTTTCACTCAGTTTCAGGATCTAGGGATAACTCTCAACCTCACCAAATTCTCCCCTTGACCAAATCAGAGACACCAACACATTGGGACAATCTTGGACACTGCCCAAGACAAAACCTTTCTTCCCCCAGACAGGGCATGACTCCTCCAGTCACAGGCTCAACTAATCTCATTGTCTCGCCAGGTTTCAACCAGAATACTTCTAAGGCTGCTTGAACATATGGCAGCGGCCATTCCGACGGTTCCACTGGCTCTCCTGCACATGAGATGTGCCTGGATTATTGCAACTCCCTTTATCTAGGGCTTTCTGGGGTTGAAATCCGTCGCCTGCAGCTAGTGCAGAATGCTGCAGCCTGGCTTTTGACGGGTTCTAGAAGATCCTGTCATATTACTCCGGTGCTGCGCGAACTGCACTGGCTGCCAATTCGGTGGCGGATCACCTTTAAAGTCGGCTTGCTGACGTTTAAAGCCCTACATGATCTGGGCCCAGTCTATCTGAAAGAACTTCTGGTGCCCTATCGCCCTGATTGATCTCTCTGCTCGGCCGACGAGGGGTTACTAGAAGTTCCAAGGGCGAATTTGAAATCTTCTGGCGCTCAGGCTTTCTCATATGTTGCCTCCACCCTTTGGAACTCTCTACCCAGTCGGTTGTGGGAGTTCACTTCTTTGGAGGGTTTTAAAAGGGGTCTAAAGACCTTTCTGTGGGAAACTGCATTTCCAGAATGTTGATTGCATTAACTGTTTGGTCTGGCTGTATTTTTATATAGATACATAGACAATGTCGGCAGATAAGGGCCTACGGCCCACCCAATCTGCCGATTTGAGCATGTAAGTTTACTTTATGTTTTCCTAGAAGTCTGTTGCTCCTTAACCCTGACCTCCAGAATTCCTTTATGTCTATCCCATGCATTCTTAAATCCCGTGATTGTTTCAGCCCCCGCCACTTCCTCTGGCAGGGTGTTCCACTTGTCCACCACCCGCTCTGTGAAGAAATTCTTCCTCACGTTTCCTCTGAATCGTCCTCCCTCAAACTTCATCCCATGCCCTCTAGTCCTGGAACATCTTTTTCGCTTAAATATAGTGTATTCCTGCACCCTGTCCCTCCCTGTAAGATACTTGTATGTCTCTATTATATCCCCTCTCTCCCTCCTCTCCTACAGGAAGTACATATTCAATTCCTTCAACCTGTCCTCGTAGGACTTGTGATGCAATCCATGTACCATCTTTGTTGCCCTCCTCTGAACCTTCTTTACCCTGTCTATGTCCTTACCTAAGTAAGGTCTCCAGAACTGTACACTGTACTCCAGGTGGGGCCTCACTACTGTCTTGTATAGTGGAATTATGACCTCCCTTTTCCTGCTGGTGATGCCCCTGCCTATGCATCCCAGCATCCTATTTGCTTTACCTGCTGCCTTGTCACACTGTTTCCCTACCTTGAGGTCATCAGAGATGATAACCCCAAGATCCCTTTCCTGCTTGGTGCATGCTATATCCTCACCCCCAACTGATATATTGTGCCTGTGAATCGTCCTCCCTCCAACTCCAACACTAATGATGTTTACTGTTTTAATTGTTATTATGTACGGCACCTTGACATTTGAAAGGCACCTTATCAATAAAAATTATTGTATCATATTATTATTATTATGAGGGTAGCTGAAAGGAACCTTCGGGTCCAGTGGGATCAGTGTACAGGCAATATGGATCAACCGATGTTGGTCTCCAACTCAGTGCGACAGACTTTGACATGGTGGTTGAACCCCTCTGGTAGCACTTGAGGAAGGCGGCCGAATATGGGCGACCGTCATAACGGCAACTCATATAACGGCACTTTCCTTTTGGGTGACCGTAAGGGGATGGTGACTGCCTACATGGTGACGGTAGGATAGGCGACGGGAAGGGAGGGTAGGTGACAGGATGTGGAGGGATGGGGGACAGGGATGCGACCCATGGGGAACCTGCTTCCTCCGTGCCAGTCATGTAGTGTGGTGGGTAGGATGCATGGCTCCGACGGAGCAGGTCCAGGGTTCGGGACTGGGGGTGGTGATGTCATTTTTGCAATTCCTGCAGCTGCAGGACTTTCCGCAGTCGATGTGCCCCTCCCACATGCACCCCCTGAGTTGAGAATCTTTATTTAGGGGGTGTTGGGGGTGAAGGGTGCGGAGGGGAACAGCCCTCTCTCGTGTATAATTCCCGGTAGCCTTATTGTGCATATCGCCAAAATTGTTTTCAGTGATATTGCAGGTCGGGATAATAGCGATTGCCTTTGTGCGGTCGCTATTATCACATAGAACCAACCCCTCCAACCTTTCCAGGGGGTCCACTTTCAGACAGAATTTCCTTGATAGATCCTGACCACAGAAGTATCAGGCCAGGGCTGGGGCACCCATCTGGCAAACCGTCAGACTCGAGAACTTGGTCCCCACTGGATCAGCATCTCCACATAAGTGTTTTGGAGATGTGGACGATACTGTATACTCTGCAGGCCTTTCAGACGAACCTACTCCTGGGACCTCTTTCGATTCAGATGGACAATATGTAAGTGGTCTTTTACATAAACAAGCGGGGAGGGGGGGACGCATTCTTACCCCCTCTGCCAGGATGCCGTGAGAGTTTGGTATTGGACCATAGAGCACCACCTGGACCTGACGACTGTGTATATTCCAGGGGTTCAAAACACCTTAGCCGACAGCTTGAGCTGCTCGCAGTCCAAGCCACACAAATGGGAGCTTCTACTCTCCATGGTCGAAGATCTTTTTGACAGGTGGGGTCACACCAAGCTGGACCTCTTTGCATCCCCATCCAATGCAAAACTGTCCAGTTTCTCCTCGCTAGATCCAGGGCCTGATGTTTTCTGGCGAGACTCATCCCTCTCCTGGACAGGGAGATCTTACTTTGAGAGGCCTCTTGCAGTAGGTAATTACATATAGGACTGAAGCCGGCAGGCGTCAGGACCACACGGAAAATTTTCTAGCTAGCAGTCTCTGGTGGGGGACTGCCCCCACGTGAGGTGACCGGTGTCAGGCGACGTCGGTATAAAGGGGTGGTGCCTCACGCCCGCCTTCCAGTTCTCTCCTGCTGTTAGCTCGTGAAAGCGCCTTGTGGTTAAGTTCCTACTGCTTTGTTGGTCTGTCATTGGTTTTATTACTGAATTTTTAAAATATTTTCCTAAATAATTCTTTATATTTGCCGTGTGTGTCGTCTCCTACTCCTTCCGATTCGCATAAGAATAAGTGCGACTCATGCGACGCCCAGCTCCCGCATAAGGACGGTCATTCCCTGTGCCTCTTTTTTCTAGGCCTGGAATACCCCATGGAGAAATGCCAGTACTGCTAACAATTTAACGCTGCCACCTGTAAACAAAGGCAGCAGTCCTTGGAGGCCCACATTTTAAAGAAAAGATGTCCTCCATGGAGAAGGAGCTGAAGAAGCTTCGGAAGGCCTCAGCTTCCCCCGAGGGACACCACAAGAAGAAGGAGAAGCACCGGGACTGGGACTCCTCGCTGTGTTAAAGGTAACGTCCCCCCGGGGGACTGATCCTTGAAGGCCATCTTGGAGGTTTCCAAGGCGGCGACGTCCCTCCCTCCCATCAGGCTCATGCTCAGGCCCATCAGGAGCCTCCAAAACAAAGGAGACGACCGCTCCCAGGAAGGCCACCACCGAGCGCCCTTCCCGGTCGAGTGGGTCTGGTAAGTTGGATGCCGGTGCCGCCGACGTCCGCTCGGACAAGGCCACTAAGATGTCCGACCCTCCGGGGCAGGGCACGGCCTCAAAAACGCCCACCAAGGCCGCTCCTCCCTTGCAGCCTTCGTCGGGCGTCAGATCCGATAAGTCGGACGCTGGCTCCTCCAATGCCCACCCAGATCTCACCAGTAAGATGGATGTCGGCTCCTCCAATGGACGCACAGCGTTAGAGCCGACGCCGGACCCTGTCAACCAGTCCGTCATCCCCGGCTCTCTGCTGCTGACCGAGGCTCCAGCGTTTCCCCTGTTGGACCCCGGGGATTTTAGTCCTTCTTCTCCGGGTAGCACAGAGGATGGCGGTATGCTCCCATCAGGTCTCCCTCCCATTGGGCTGGATCCCCTGACGTCGGACCCCTCAGATGCCAGCCTACCTGACACTGGCGATATCCCTTTTCCAGACGCTGTCCCAACGCCGGACCCGACGTCTGCTGGGCCACTTGTCCCTGGCCTGCCTGTGGGGCCTCTCCCAGGGCCTTCGGCTCCGTCAGAGCCCCTGGTTCCCAGGTATCTGACCCTGTCCTATCCAACGCCGTCGTACCCGGGACCACAGTATCCCACGCTGCAGTACCCGACGCCGCGCTTCCTGCCATCGGGCTATGGATACTCACCCTATGGATACCCCCAATATCCATAGCCCCCTCCTCCTCCACCGCCCCCTCAGCCGCTGGTGGATTTGAAGGAGACTCTGGTGGGCTGAAGCCGAGGCTCAACTCACCAGGGACGTGGAGAGCCATCTACCGACGAAGGTCCTGGTACCGGATCCCCTTTGCCGGAGACGAGAGACTTTTTCCCCCACCCAACACCACAGATGAACCCTCAGGTGCCAGGGCCGGGGAGGACACGCTTCCCCAAGGGCTGCCCAAGGGGTCCGTTCCTCCCCCGCACAGGGTGGAGTCTTCTTCTCACACTTCTTCGGAGACCTCCGACTCAGATTCTGGGGGTGCTCCGATCCTGCTGTCGAGCCTCACTCTCCAGACCATCCCAGGCCAAGGACTCCTCCGACGTCTCCTCCGGAAGATCCTGCCTTTCAAACAACATGAAGTCTTGCTGTATTCTGACTATTGCAGTTAGGTCCTGCTTTTCAACTGCCCCGGAGAACAAAGAGTTAACTTTTCATGGCCAGCATGGAACGTTCAGCGCGAGCTCGGTTGAAGCCCCTGTCTGCTGTTGTTTAAACTCCAACTGTCAGATTCTTTACTCCGCCTCACTAAACAGTCACTCCGGAGATTTCTCCTTTGCTCGGTTAAAAAAAAAAAAAAAGTCAGCTAAAGTGTTGTTTTTTTTGCTCGGTTTCTTCCGAATTTCTGCTACTGAACCCGTCGGTTTAAGTCTGTGTCTGTGGTACTGTGAGTACTAGATAGGTTTTGCATTTAGTTTCTGTGTGGAACTTGTAAATATTGGATCGGTTCGGTTTGACCCAATCAGATTGGTCTTAAAAGAGTTTTGAATTTATTAGATTGTGGTAACCGGTCCGTATCGGTTCTAAAAAAAAAAAAGGGATTTAATTACGTTTTTTTCCAAGACCCGTAACATGGTCAGGAACTGATAGGGTGTCTTGCCTGGCGAACTGCTGAAAAAAGGGTAAGTTTTGGATAGGATTGGCCATGTCTGAGAAACCCAAGAAAAAAAACAGGCCCACTGGGTTTCAACACTGTAGTGTGTGTGTGGGGAAGCCTTTGCTAAGGATGATCCCCACACCACCTGTGTTTATTGTCTGGGGTTTGACCACCTCGATTCAGACTGCCAAATTTGTAAAAGTTTTCCCAAAGCTACCCTGGATAAGAGAGTAGGTAGGCTGAGGGAAAGGGAGGCCAAGAAGTCCGCTGACCCGATGGTAATAGGCCCGGTTCGGGTTCCGACGAACCAGAAGGAATGCCCTCTGACCAGGACGGAACTTCTTCGGGCAAAAGGAGAGCCGATTCTGAGGAGTCAGTTCCGGTTAAAAGAAAGAGAAGAGAAAAATCATCCGGTTCGGATCCACAAATTCTTCCTCCGACCGCTGATGAAATAGCCAAAGCGATAAGGATAGTTCAGTCGCTAACTTCGGTTCCAGCCGAACAGGCACCATCTGGCAGGGGCTCGGTTCGGTCGATTCCCCCGGTTCCGGATTACACTTCAGAAGAATTTTATGAACCGGAGGATGAGGAGGGAGAGTATGAGGATAATGATGATGATGATGATGGTGATTATGAAAGTCTGGATGTGCCTATTGACCCGGACATCTCCCCAGACAGACCTTCAGGTGTTTCTCCTCCTAGGCTTTCTGAGTCCCCTTCCCACTTTATGTTTTACAAGAGAGTGGCTGAAACCCTCCAGCTTCCAATGGAAGAAGCAGTAGAGGATCAGGAGGAGCCTGATTTTGTTGAGATGATGGACATCCAGAGTTCAGGAGATTGTCTGTTCTAGGGACATGGATATGTTGTTCATCCACACTGTCTGGCAGGTTCCTTGCCACTTTAAATCTTGCTGGAAGGTCTTCAAGCTGACTCCTCCCACCCACCCGGGTGGTGAAACTCTCGGCTCCTCCCCATGACGCCAGATCTTCCTTACCGCTTGGAAACTCAGGTTCCCACCTCAACGCTCTGCGTGTAGACTGGATCCTAATTCTTCGGTTCACCCGAAACTTATTTTAAAATTCTCAAGACTTCAGTCAACTTTCTTCCTTGCGGCTGCAGTGGACAAATCGACTCCTGGATTTCAGCGGTGCCATTGTGGGCAGAAAATGTCCAGGACGGACCTGCACTCCACATGCGTCTACTGCCTCGGCCTAGAACATGACCTGCAGGCCTGCAAGTTATGCCATTTGTTTTCGGGCAACTTCCTGGAAGACCGCGCTGCCCAGTTACAGCTTGGGCGCCCTGAGAAGCGCTACCCGCTGGTGAAGTCGAAGGAGGCCTGTTGAGTGGTTACCGCGGCGGCTGGCTTGGCTGAGCAACTCGAGCAGATGATCGCCCTCGAGGAGGCGGTGGCACAGGCCGCATCATCCTCTTCCTCAGTCGTGGCATTTATCCCGCTGTCTCTGGGTACCTCATATTCAGCTTCTTTCAAGGAGCTTTGCCAATCCCTTTCCACGAAAGGAGAGGGGCCATCGGGACATTCCTCTCGGTCCAAAAAGAAGGACTCAAAAGGTAAGTCCCATGTCGGCGTTCGTGGGAGTGGAGGGGTCCCTTCTCAGACAGTCGACACTGCTCGGTCGCAGGTTGCTGCTAAGGCCGCTGGCTTCATCGGCATCCCCTCGGCAGGTCAGTTGGCCGAGACCTCATCGACGCGGCTGGTTTTTCTCGATTTGTTGAACGGGTTGCTCGACTTGTGAAGCCGACAACCCTTCTTCACCGGTTCCTCTGGTGGAGACTGAGGACTTGCCTGTGCCTCCGGTACCGCAGTCCCCGGTTAAGGCTTCCAAGCCGAGGGAAGAGCGGGTGTCCCCCTTCCCTTCCCAGACCCATCCTCAGAAACACAGAGGATCTTGGTCTCAGACATCATCTCGGTCCAGCCGATCCCGCCGACATCGGCAATCTCAGTCTCGGCACCGAAGTAAGCGGCGCCGCTGCTCGCCCTCGTCTTCCTCCTCGGAAGAGGAGAGGCTTCGGCGCAAGTTGCGTCGATGCTACGAGGACCTGATGGCAGCAGTTACTTCTGTCCGGGAACAAGCCGACGCCGTCGCCTTCCCCGGCCATCAAGTGGCTGTCACCCGAGCGGCTGAAACAACCCCTCGCTGTAGTCGAGGTGCCCAAGCCTGGGCCAGTTGTTCGGCCGAAACCAGCTGCCCCACCGATTGTGGTGGAACCTCCGCCTCCACAACCGAAATCGGGGGCACCGACCAAGGACTCTCGGTCGGGCCAGGGCCTGCCCCACAGGTTGTCATTCACCCTCACTCCCAACCGTCCTCGGCGGTGGAGGGTGGCTCAGGCCCCAGGCAGCTCTTCGCGGACTCCTTGGAGTCCGACGACGACTCCTCCCTGTTCTCCAGGCCCATTGACCTGGAGTCCTCCGGGGGTCATTCGATGGACGAAAGCCCATCGTCCTTCATGGGTTTGCTTCGGCTCATCTCGGAGTCCACCGGCTTGCAGCTCGAGCCCGTATCCAAGTGGGCCAAGTATCCCCTGACGGAGATACTGGACCGAGGGGATTCACCCACGGAGGCCTTTCCGATGGCTGAAGCCATTGTTGGCCCAGCCTTGGAGCTCTGACAGTGGCCTGTTTCCTGTCCTGCGCCTTCGGCCAGCATGGCCAGGAAGTATGCGGTCCCTACTGGCTGTTTGCCTGGGTTTTGGAACGCCCCTCTTCCCAGGGGTTGGTCACTGACAGCGTCTTCCAGCGTTCCGGGAATGCTAGGGATGTGGACAAGCCCCCTGACAAGGAGTCCGAAAAGCTGGACTATGCCGGGTGCAAGGTGTACGCTACGTCCTCCCTTGGCCTCTGCCATGCCAGTTCGGCCGAGCTGATGGCACACTTCTCCCATGCCCTCATGGGCTCCCTGGATGAGGTGATCCCTCATCTCCTGGCTGACCTGCAGACCACAGTCCGGCAGGTACGGGACCAGGGTAGGGCGGTGGCAAAACAGCAGCTCCAAACGGCTCTAGACATTGGAAACTCCTGTGCCAGATCGGTTGCGGCCGCAGTGGCCATGCGCCACAGAGCACGGCTGAGGATGTCCACCTTCACGGAAGATACCCAGCACAAACTGGCGGATATCCCCTTCCTGGGGACAGACCTCTTTGGCCCTGGAGTGGAAGGTCACCTCCAGTGGATCGAAAATGCCACTCTGGACTCGGCCACCTCCGCCCAGAAGGACAAAGGCTACCGACAGCAGCAGCACAAGTCCTTTCGTCCTTCTGTGCCTGCGGCACGTCCGGCCCACCAGCACCAGGGCCAGCAGGCTCGCGCTTGGCATCCCAAACCGAAGCCCGCGGCTTCCTCCAACAGGAAGCAGGGAGGTAAAGGCCCAGGAGGTCCCTCGGCCGGTCCCTCCTCTAAGCCTGCCCAGTGACGGGTTGAGGAGTGTCGCCCCCAGCCTCGTCACTCCCCCTTGGGTTCCCCCGTGGGGGGATGGCTCCGCCACTTCTTTTCCGCTCAGTCCGTTATCACCACGGACTGTTGGGTTTTGGAGGTGGTAGGACAGGACCTGCCCCTGGAGTTCGAGCAGGCCCCGCCCGAGCTGTCACCGGGGGCCACGGGTCCACAGCATCTTTGTCAGCTCGCCAAGCCGATATCGCCCTGCCCTAAAAAGAGGTGATCAGGAAGGTGGTGGATCATCCTCCACACCTGGGGTTTGTGTCCAGGTACTTCCTGGTCCCAACGGACGTGGGGCTGGCGCCCATTCTCAATGTGCATGACCTGAACAGGTTCCTAAGGTCTCGACCTTCAGGATGGTCACCTGGCTCAGATAATCCCATCCTTGGAACGAGGCATGTGGTTCTGTTCTCTGGACCTTCAGGATGCGTTCTTCACGTCCCAACGTCCGTCCACCAGAGATTCCTCCACTTCAGGGCAGAGGATCCTCTATGAGTTCTGGGCCATGCCCTTGGCCTTCCCTAGCTCCTAGGGTCTTCACCAAATGCATGGCAGTGGTGACAGCATTCCTGCAGCTCAAGGGTCAGAGTGTACCCTACCTGGACGACTGGCTGATTGCAGCCCCTCCAGAGCGGAGGTGGAGTGGTCCAGAGATCTGGCCCTCCAGGTTTGCTCTCAGGTTGGCCTCTCATCAACGGAGGCCAAGTCGGAATTCGTGCCAAAGCAGGTGATACAATTCATCGGGCCAGAGGTCGACTCTCTACGTGCCAGAGCACGGCTCCCGGCGGACAGGGCCGAGGTTCTTTCCTACTTTGCCCAATCATTTCAGGTTGGGCAATCGCACCCTGCCCGGGACTTCCTGCGCCTCATGGCGGCCTGCACCAGCGTGGTCCGTTGGTACATGCGTCCCTTTCAATGGGGGCTGGCCAGCCAATGGTCACAGCACTTCCATCCGCTGGATCAGCTAGTGACAGTGACCCAGGGGATGTGGAACGCTGTCCAGTGGTGGACTGTTCTAGCACATCTGCAGGAGGGCATTCCCGTTTGTCTGCCCCAAGCCGACGGTCTCTCTATCGACCGATGCCTCTCTGATGGGTTGGGGTGCCCATCTGGGGGAGCACAGAGCGCATGGCCTCTGGTCCCCTCGGGAGTCCCGATGCCACTTCAACCTGCTGGAGCTTCAAGCGGTTCGTCTAGCCCTCACCGCCTTCGCTCCGTTTCTACGGGGTCAAGTGGTTCAGGTCCAGACGGACAATAACACGACCGTGTACTACCTAAACTGCCAGAACGGGACGCATTCCATGCCTCTGTGCAGGGAAGCTCTCCGCATTTGGTCACTTGTGCGCAGCCTGGAGGCGGATCTCCTCGCCATTCATGTGGCAGGAGTCTCCAACACCCTGTCCGATGCCCTAAGCCGGATAGGGGCTGCGTCCCACGAGTGGTCTCTCCTGCCGGAGGTAGTACAAGATCTGTTCTCCCACTGGGGCACGCCTCAGGCAGACCTGTTTGCCTCCAGGGAGAATGCGAAGCTGAGACTGTTTCATGCCCGCCCCCCTCAGCATGGCTCGCTGCAGGGGGATGCCTTCTCGAGGCCATGGACCCCAGGCCTCTTCTACACCTTTCCGTCATTTCCCTTGATCCACAAGGTGCTTCTCAAGGCGAGGAGGGACAAGACGCAGGTGATTCTGGTAGCCCCAGACTGGCCCCACCAGTTCTGGTATCCAGATCTCCTCAGTCTCAGCTCCAGGCTCCCGAGGTGGCTTCCAGCCCGCCCAGACCTGATCTTAGTCAATCAGGGGAAGGTATTTCATCCGGACCTTCAATCCCTGCACCTGACGGCCTGGTTCCTGAGCAGCTAGAGTTCCAGGCCTTGGGTCTTTCCGACGAGGTCCTCAACGTCGTTGAGGCGTCCCGTAAGGAGTCGACCAGAAAATGCTACGCTTCAAATGGAAGAGATCTCATTTGGTGTCAGGGCAAGGGCCTGGGCCCTTCCTCCTGTTCCTTGGCAAGCATTCTGACTACCTGTGGTCCCTTTCAGCAAGGGCTTCGCTCACTACCCTTAAGTGCACCTGCAGCCATCTCTGCTTACTGGGCGCGCCGGAAGCAGTCGGTGGGGCAGGAGAAGGTGGTTGGGCGCTTTTTCAAAGGCCTTGATCACATATCCCTTCCGGTGTGAGAACCTCCACCTCTGTGGGATCTACTGCTGATATTGGCTAAGCTCATGGGCAAGCCATTCGAACCGATACACAGGTCCGACATCTCTCACCTGTCGTGGAAGACCGCCTTCTTGGTGGCTATCACGTCAGCCAGAAGGATGGGAGAGCTCCAGGTGCTTTCCATCGAGTCTTCTTATCTGGTCTTCCACAGGGACAAGGTTGTCCTGCGCCCCCACCCGAAATTCATTCCGAAGGTGGTGTCGGAGTTTCACCTTAACCAGGTGTTGACTCTGCCAGTGTTCTACCCTCAATCACACCTGAGACCGAATATAGGCTTTATACTTTGAATACTAGATACTTATACTAGAAGGCTTAGCTTGTGCAAGCAGCGGACAGCTGAGTTCAGGGAGAGGTTGCCAGCTGTCTGATACCTAGCTGAAGCCGCAACTGGCAGACCTGCAGCCAAGCGGGACGATAGGCAGGTGGGTCACCTCCTGCATAGATCTCTTCTATAGGTTGGCGGGCATGGAGCCTCCCAGAGGGATAAGAGCTCATTCTACCGCCATTCGCTGCATCGTGTAGCTGCTTCCAGGGACGCCCCTATCCAGGAATTCTGAGGAAGCTACCTGAAGTCAGCACACCTTCATCACCCACTACCACATCGACCTTGAGTTACGCCCGGGATGCTGGCTTTGGGGCCTCGGTTCTCCAGTCTATTTCCTAAGTAGGGGGTGTGCGCTTTGTCTCCTTCCTCCCTCCTCCCGGAGAACTGCTAGGAGTCTGCCAGACAGTGTGGATGAACAACATATCCATGTCACTAGAAATACAGGTTCTAGGGACATGGACATGTTGTTCATCCACACTTATTGGCAGGTTCCTTGCCGCTTTAAATCTTGCCGGAAGGTCTTCATGCTGGCTCCTCCCACCCACCCGGGTTGTAAAACTCTCGGCTCCGCCCCATGACGCCAGATCTTCCTTACCACTTGGAAGCTCAGGTTCCCTCCTTAACGCTCTTCGTTTAAGACTGGTTCCTAATTCTTCGAAAGTTCGAAATCGAAAAAAGTTTTTGCTAAAAAGACTTCGGTCTTCTTCTCCTCGCGGGTGCGATGGACAAATCGATTCCCGGTTTCCGGAGGTGCCCTTCGGGCTTTAGATGTTTAGGACGGATCCGCGCTCCACGTGCGTCTACTGCCTGGGCCTTGAGCACGACCCGCAGGCCTGCGACTTGTGCTCTTCTTTTTCGGCCCTCGTCCTTGAAGACCGTTGCCCGATTACAACTGGGGCGCCGAAAGAAATTCCACCGGTGAAATCTAAAGAGGCCGGTTGGCCGGTGTCTGCGGTAGCGGGCTCGTGGATCAGCTCGAGCAGATGATCGCCCTCGAAGAGGAGGCGGCGGGCGCTCTACCCTCGGCTGGCATTTGTCCTCGGCCTTCTCGGTGCCTCGTACTCGGCTTCTTTTAAGGGCTTTGTCTGACCTCTCGACAAAAGGTGAGGGTCCAACTTCTTCGGGACCTTTTTCCAGGTCCAAAAAGAGCAAAAGTAAGTGTCTCCGTCGACGCTCTTGGGAGCGGGAAAGATCCCTCCCTTCTTGTCGACAGTCGACTTCGGTCGACCCCTCAGCTTCGGCCACTGGCTTCACGGTGTCCCCGTCAGGCCAGTTGACCGAGACTCCCGTCGACGCGGTCGAGATTTTTCTCGACCCGTTAGACGGGTTGTCGGCTGGAGAAGCTGAGAATCCTCTCTCGTTCCCCTGTGGAGTTGAGGATCCTGGCTGCTCGCTCTGTGCCTCGGTTCCGGAGTCTTCGGGGATCGCCCAGCTAGGGAGTGCCGATTTCCGACATTCTCCGCCCTCGGCCTAGTCGAGACTCGTCTCGGACATCCTCATGTCCAACCGATCCCGCCACCATAGGCGGTTCTCGTCTCTGCACCGCGGAAGCGGCGCCGCCGCTCTTCCTCGGACGAGGGGAGGCTTCGGCGCAAGTTGCGTCGGAGGTACGAGGAACTCATGTGGCAACAGCTCCTTTTGACCGGGAATAAGCCGACCCAGTCATCTTCCCCGGCCATTAAGTGGCTGTCACCGAGTGGCCAAAATTACCTCTTGTAGCCGAAGAGCTCGTCCCTCAGGCCGGTAGTGCCAATTCCAGCTGCCCCACCGATTCTGGTGGAATCTCCGCGCCCACAGCTATTAGTTGGGGCTCCACCAAAAATTCCTCGGTCGGCCTTGGGTTTGCCTCATAGGTTGTCTGTCACCCTCACTCCCAATAAACCTTGGCAGGTGGAGGTGGCTCAGGCCGAGGTAGCTCTTGAGGACCTCTGAGTCCGATGATGGCTCCTCTTCTCCAAGCTTATGGACTTGGGAGTCCTCGGAGGGAAGTCTAGTGGACTATAGCCTCGTCCCTTCTTAGGGTTGCTTCGCTCATCTTGGAGTCCACCGATGAAGCTCGAACCTGCTTTCAACGGGCCATCCTCACTGGAGATTCTGGACCGAGGGGATTCTCCCATTGAGGCCTTCCGTGGCCGGTCATAGTGGATCCGCCTTGGACCCTACAGCGCCCTGCTTCCTGCCCTGCGCTCGGCCAGGATGGCCAGGAAGGTGTGGCCCCACCGTTCCTCGTCCGTTTTTTCGAACACCCCGGCCGAGGGATGGTTACTAACAGCTGCTCGCGAGCCGGAATGCCAGGATGTGGACAAACCTCTGACAAGGAATCCAAGAAATTGGATTATGCCGGGCTAAAAGTCTATGCTATGCCCTCCTGCCTTCATCAGGCCAGTTCGCCGCCTCATTGCACATTTTCTCACGCCTGTTGGGCTCCTGGATGAGGTTGTCCTCATCTTCCCGCCGGATCTGCAGACTACGGTCAGGCAGGTGCGGGACCAGGGCAGGGCAGTGGCCAAACAGCAGCTCCAGACTGCTTTTAGACATCGGGACTCATGTGCCAGGTCTGTGGCGGCCGCAGTGTCCAAGCGTCGTCAGGCTTGGCTGAGGATATCCACCTTACCTCGGATACCCAGCACAAGTTGGCGGATGTTCCTTTGGGACTGACCTCTTCAGCCCTGGGGTGGAAGGTCACCTGCAGAGGATCGAGAAGTCCAATGCTACCTTGACTCGGCCTTTCCGCCAGAAGGACAAAGGCCGCAAGCCAGCCTAAGCTCCTTCGCCCTCCTGCGCCATGGGGCCGCCTGCCCAGCAACGCCAGGGCCAGCAGGCTCGAGCTTGGCATCCCAAACCCAGCTGGCCGTTCCTCTAACAGGAAGCAGGGAGGTAAGGCCCAGGAGGTCCCGGCTGTCGGCCCTCCTCCAAGCCTGCCCAGTGACGGCTGAGGGTGTCGCTCCCATCCCTGTCACCTCACCCCTGGTCTCCCCGTGGGGACGGCTCAGACACTTCCTTTCCGCCTGGTCCGCTGTTACCACGGACAGGTGGGTACTGAGGTGGTGGGAAAGGCCTACTCTAGAATTGAGCAGGTCCACCCTTCAGAGCCGTCGCACTCGGGGCCTCGGGTCCGAGCCTCACTAGTGGCTCGACGAGCCGACATCGCCTCCTCCTCCTCCAAAAGGAGGTGATCACGGAGGTAGAGGACCCCTTAGACCCGTGTCGTGGTCCAGGTATTTCCTGGTTCCGAACGGATGGGGCTGCCCCATTATCCACCTACACGACCTGAACAAGTTCCTAAGGTCTCGACCTTCAGGATGGTCACTCTGGCGCAGATAATACCATCTCTGGAACACGGCGTGGTGTTCTGTCTCTCTGACCTCACAGGGCGCGTTCTTTCTTG
Organism: Neoceratodus forsteri; assembly: GCA_016271365.2. Lineage (NCBI taxonomy): Eukaryota > Metazoa > Chordata > Ceratodontiformes > Ceratodontidae > Neoceratodus > Neoceratodus forsteri. The sequence goes on along the minus strand of CM057450.1, from coordinate 924,635,438 downwards.
CCCTTATCCGTCCGTCAGCATCGGAGATTCCTCCGCGCTTTGAGCGGAGGGGATCCTCTTCGAGTTCCAAGCCATGCCCTTCGGCTATCTCCAGCTCCCAGGGTCTTCACCAAATGCATGGCAGTGGTGACAGCATTCTCATGGCACGAGGGGTCCGGGTGTACCCTTACCTGGACGATTGTGATAGCAGCCCCTCCAGACGGAGGTGGAGCGTCCAGAGATCTGGCCTCCAGGTTTGCTCTCAAGTCGGCTTCTCATCAACAAGGCCAAGTCGGAACTCGAGCCGAAGCAGGTGATCCTGTTCATCGGGCAGAGCTCCACTCTTCGAGCCAGAGCACGGCTCCCGCAGACAGGGCCGAGGTTCTTACCTCCTTTGCCCAATCATTTCTGGTTGGGCAATCGCGCCTGCCCGGGACTTCCTGCGCCCTGGTCTCATGGGCAGCCTGTACCAGCGTGGTCCGTGGGCACGCTGGGCACATGCACCTCCTTCAGTGGGGACTGGCCAGCCGGTGGTCACAACGCCGCGATCCATTGGACCAGCTAGTGATAGTGACCCAGGAGATGTGGAACGCTCTCCAGTGGTGGACCGTTCCATCCCATCTGCAGGAGGGCTCCCGCTTGTCCGCCCTGAGCCGACGGTCTCTCTATCGACCAATGCCTCTGATGGGTTGGGTGCCCATTGGGGAACACTGAGTGCACGGCCCTGGTCCCCTCGGAGTCCTGGCGCTACATCAACCTGCTGGAGCTCCAGGCGGTCTGCCTAGCTCTCACCGCCTTTGTCTGCTTTCTCCGGGGTCAAGTGGTTCGAGTCCAGACGGAAATATCACGACTATGTACTACCTGAACTGCCAGAGGTGGGACGCGCCCATGCTTCTATGCAAGGAAGCTCTCCGATTTGGTCTCTCGTGCGCAGCCTGGAGGTGGATCTCCTAGCCATTCATGTGGCAGGAGCCTCCAACACCCTGGCGATGCCCTGAGCCGGATAGGGGCTGCATCTCACGAGTGGTCTCTCCTGCTCGGAGGTAGTACAAGATCTGTTCTCCCCACTGGGGCTCACCCCAGGTGGACCTGTTTGCCTCCAGGAGAACGCTGGGCTGAGGCTGTTTGCATGCCCGCCTCAGCAGGGGCTCACAGGGGGATGCCTCGAGGCTGTGGACCCGGGTCCTTTACGCCTTTTCCCCCATTTCCCTGATTCACAAGGTGCTTCTCAAGGCGAGGGAGGACAAGGCGGGTGATTCTGATAGCCCCAGACTGGCTCCGCCAGTCTGGTACCCAGATCTCCTCAGCCTCAGCTCCAGGCTCCCGAGGCAGCTTCCAGCCGCCTGACCTGCTCTCAGTCAATCGGAAGGTGTCTCCATCCGACCTTCAATCTCTCCACCTGACGGCCTGGTTCCTGAGCTGCTAGAGTTCCAGGCCTTGGGTCTTTCCGGACGAGGTCCTCAATGTTGTTGAGGCATCCCGTATGATCGACTCAGAAAATGCTACGCCTTCAAATGGAAGAGATTCTCATTTGGTGTCAGGGCAAGGGCTTGACCCTTCCCTCCTGTTCTGTGGCAAGCATTTTGGACTATTTATGGTCCCTTTCTAGTCAAGGCTTAGGTCGACGACCCTAAAGGTGCACCTGGCAGCCATCTCGCTTACCGGGCGTGCGGGGAGCAGTGGTGGTGCAGGAAAGGTTGTCGGGCGCTTTTTCAAAGGCCTTGATCACATTTCCTCCGGTAGAGAACCTCCACCTGCGGATTTACTGCTGGTATTGGCAAAGCTCATGGGCAAGCCATTCGAACCAATGCACAGGTGTGATCTCTCTCACCTGTCGTGGAAGACCGCCTTCTTGGTGGCTATCACGCCAGCCAGAAGGATGGGAGAGCTCCAGCGCCTGCATCGAGTCTCCTTACCTGGTCTTCCACAGGGACAAGGTTGTCCTGCGCCCCCACCCGAAATTCCTTCCGAAGGTGGTGTCAGAGTTTCACCTTAACCAGGTGCTGACTCTGCCGGTGTTCTACCCCAGTCGCACCTCGGAGGCCGAATACAGGCTGCATACTCTGACCCTAGAAGGCGCCACTTATTATAAGGAGCACACGGTTGAAATTGGGGAGAGGTTCGCCAGCTGTTTGTCACCCACGCTGAAGCCGCACCTGGCAGACCTGTGTTGCCAAGGGACGATAGGCAGGTGGGTCACCTCCGCATTGATCTCTTCTATAAGTTGGCGGCATGGAGCCTCCCAGAGGATAAGAGCTCATTCTACCCCCATACTGCTGCATCGGTGGCTGCTTCCAGGACGCTCCCTATCCAGGAAATCCAGCAGGGCTGCTACCTGAAGTCAGCACACAGCTTTATTACCCATTACCACATCGACCTTGAGTCACGCCGGGATGCTGGTTTTGGGGCCTCGTCTCCAGTCTCTATTCCCTAAGTAGGGGTGTGCGCTTGCCTCCCTCGTCCCGGAGAACTGCTAGGAGTCTGCCAACAAGTGTGGATGAACAACATATCCATGTCCTTAGAAGTATAGGTTATTGACTAGAACAGGAGTTCTAGGAATGGTATATGTTGTTCATCCACACGCACCCACCCGACCTCCGGCTCTGACAACCTGAGCTTCCAGCGGGCCAGATCTACGCCGTGGGCGGTGAGCTAAGAGTTTTACCACCCGGTGGGTGGGAGGAGCCAGCTTGAAGACCTTCCGGCAAGATTTAAAGCGGCAAGGAACCTGCCAATAAGTGTGGATGAACAACATATACCATTCCTAGAACTCCTGTTATAGGTGAGTAATTTATTTATCATTTTGTAATAGAGTTTAGGAATGGTGGCGTTGTTCATCCACACGACTCCACCCGACCTCCCCGGCTCGGGACGCACAACCTGGCTTCCAGCGGCTAGATCTGGCGCCATGGGGCGGAGCTGAGTTTTGCCACCCAGGTGGGTGGAGGAGTCAGCTTGAAGACCTTCCGCAAGATTTAAAGCGCAAGGAAGCTGCCAGACAGTGTGGATGAACAATATATACCATTCCTAGAACTCCTGTTGCAGGTGAGTAACCTGTATTTCTCCATAAATCTTTTGGGAAACAGGCATTTAAAATTTAAAGACTCCTAATTCCATACCTCCTGTGGACAGACGAATGGACAAGAGGTATACCCTTTCAGGCTCGGACACGGAGTTCCTTTCCCAGCAATGCAGCCATGTTGGGGTAGTGTAGGCTGCTGCCTGTGATAAGGCAAATATTCCCTTGGCATCACACCCCCCAGATAAGGACTCCAGGAGGATTGATGCCATGGCAAAGAAGCAGTACATGGCAGCATCTTTGGGACTCAGGCAGGCTAACTATATGGCTCTACACAGCTAGATACCAGAAGTCCAGGTGGGACACTGTGCTGGTTTATTAAACAGCCCCCTGACCAGCTTGCCAAGGAGCTGGAGCAGGTGGCTGCGGATGGATTGAGGCTTCCAAGGTGCAATTTCATGCTGCTGTGGACTCCAGTGATGTTTCATCTAGAGTCATGGCTACATCTGTGGCCCTTCGGAGGATGGCTTGGCTCAAATGTACTAGCCTATCACAGGATACCCAGGCTAAGGCCATGGATTTTGCTGTCATTGGTAATTCTCTGTTTGGGCAGCAGACAGAGAACTACATGAAAAAGATGGACGAGTACAGCACCACCTACAGGAGTGCTCAGGCCAAAGAAAGGCAAGCCATTCCTCAGAGACAGCATTCCAGCGGCAGGGGCAGGCCCTTTCAAAGGCCTTTTTTCCAAGCCCAGGCCTCCTCTTCTGCTTATGCTCAGAGGGGGTTCTTCAGAGGGAGAGGCAGACTGGGAATGAGCAGGCCTGCTTCCACCCCTCAGCCTAAAGCCTCTGCCAAGCAGGTGGGTCCTGGAAGTAGTAAGCCAGGGACTGGTTCTCAGCTTCAAAAAATTTCCCAAGATGAGAACCAGATCCTTTCCACCTGCAAATCCATCAGACACCCTTGCCCTAGAGGCAGAGGTTTCTTCCCTCCTGGCTCTCAGAGCCATAGAAAGGGTTCCTACCCTACACAGGGGCAAAGGATTGTACTCCAGGTACTTTCTAACCCCCAGAGAAACAGGAGAATGGTGGCCCATCCTGGATCTAAGATATCTGAACAAGCACCTTTTAAAACCAAAATTCAAAATGGTGTCTCTGGGAATAATTCTGCCCTCTCTAAGGCCAGGAGACTGGCTAAGCTCCCTGGACCTCAAAGCTGCCTATTTTCACATTCCCATCAGGTGCTCCCACAGAAAGTACCTCAGGTTCGAGTTGCCCTCAGACCACTATCAATTCAGAGCAATGCCCTTTGGCCTAACATCAGCCCCAAGGGTGTTCACAAAGTGCCTGGCAGTAGTGGTTGCTTTCCTAAGGAGAAAAAAGATCTCCATCGTTCCATACTTGGACGACTGGCTCATAGTGGGTCATTCTTCAGACCAAGTCAAGTCACATCTGCAAATAACTCAGCAAGTGCTCACTTCCTTAGGATTCCTCCTCAACCTTCCAAAGTCAGTTCTGGAGCCGGTACAGCTCCTCACCTTTATAGGGGCAGAACTGGATACAATAAGGGCAAGAGCCTTCCTTCCCCTGGACAGGGCAAGGACCCTTATAGAACTGGCCTCTTCATTCACCCTTCAGGTGTCTCGACCAGCAAGGCATTTCCTGCAGCTCCTGGGTCACATGGCACCCTCTACAGCAGTGGTCCAGGGGGCAAGATTTCAGATGAGGGACATTCAGTTCCACTTAAGAGCATTCTGTTTCCAAAGAAAGGATTCCCTTAACAAACTAGTCCCAGTGAATCGAACCCTGATCCAGGCTTTGCAGTGGTGGCAAGATCAGGACAATTTGAGACAGGGAGTTCATTTTGTCACTCAGTCTCATTCAGTGATACTCACCACAGATGTCTCCGTGCTGGGCTGGGGAGCCCACTTGGGGGATCTTACCATCCAAGGGCTGTGGTCACCTCAAGAATCTCTGCTTCACATCAGTCTCTTGGAACTCAGAGCAGTGTTTCTGGCACTGCAAGCCTTTTCCAAATCTGTACAGAACAAGGTGGTCCAGATCTGAACAGAGAATACCACCACAATGTGGTACATCAACAAGCAAGGAGGCACCTGGGTCCACGGCCTGTGCACAGAAGCAATGAAGTTGGGGTCTCTGGCCTATTCCCGCAAACTTCTCTGATAGCAGTTCACCTCCCAGGGAAGGACGATGTCCTAGCAGATGCTCTCAGCAGGATATCCCAGGGCCATCACGAATGGACCCTAGATCCCCTAGTTTTGAAAGTGATTTTCTCGAGATGGGTCACTCCAGAGATAGATCTTTTTGCAGCCCCAGACAATCACCAACTTCCTCTCTTTTGTTGCAGACCCCCAGTCTTGGGCTCAGTCCCCCTGGATGCTCCGATTCTGAATTGGGAAGGGAAATTCCTGTATGCTTTTCCCCCCTTCCCTCTCCTGTTCAAAGTGTTAGTCAAGATCAGGTCTCAGCCATGCAAAGTGATTCTGATTGCTCCAGACTGGGCCAGACAGTGCTGGTACCCACTGTTGCTGTCCTTAGCAGTCCACCTTGCCCTGTCCCTTCCCAGGAATTACAACCTGTTGTCATCCTCTCAGGGGAGGATTTGGTATCTGAACCTCAAATCTCTCAATCTCAAAGTATGGCTCTTGAAGAGTTAGATTTTGCTGATCTACACCTTTCTCAATGGGGTTCTGGATATCCTTAAGGCATCTCGAAAGCCTTCCACCAGAAAGTCTTACGACTCCAAATGGAAAAGGTTCACTATTTGGTGCTCTAATAAGCATGTTTCTCCAGAATCTGCTGGGTTGCCTACAGTCCTGGACTGTATAGTTCATCTTAATGGCTTGAGACTTAGGCCAGCTACACTTAAAGTGCATCTGGCAGCTGTTTCTGCCTTCTTGTCAGTAGGCAAGTCCTCTCCTCTGTCAGCCCATCCTGTGTTTTGTAAGTTCTTCAAGGTATTGCTGCACACCAATCCCCACTTTAGGGACCCTGCTCCTGCTTGGGACCTTAATGTTTGCATTGCTCAGCTTATGCAACCTCCCTTTGAGCCTTTGTCCTCTGCAGAGCTTAAGTACTTGACTTGGAAAACTGTGTTTTTGGTAGCCATTACCTCTGCCAGGCGTATCAGTGAATTGCAAGCCCTGTCAGTGGAGCCTGATTTCATCTCTTTCCATAGAGATAAAGTGGTCCTAATAACTAACAGGAAGTTTTTGCCTAAGGTAGTTTCAGATTTCCACCTTAATCAGTCTATGTCTCTCCCTGTTTTCTTCACTGACCATTCCTCCTCTGGAGAGAGGAGGCTGCACAGCTTGGATATTAAAAGGGACCTCAGCTACTACATAGAGCGCACCAAGGGTCACAGGTTTGAGTACCTCCAGTTGTTCCTCACATATGGAGAGGTCGGTAAGGGCAAACCTGCCACTGAAAGATCTCTTGCCAGGTGGATTGTCTCTTGTATACAATTCTGCTATGAAAAACTGGGTAGAACTCCACCCTCAGGCCTGAGGGCTCACTCTACTAGTGGTGCAGCTGCTTCCCTGGCTGCTGCCAGGGATATTCCTATCTTAGAAATTTGTCAAGCAGCCACCTGGAAAACAGTCCATACATTCACCAAGCATTACTCTCTGGATATCCAGGCTAGGAGTGATGCTTGGTTTGGCACAGCAGTACTTCAGAGCCTATTCCGAAAGTAGGCTCTGTCCCTCCTCCATAGAGGTACTGCTTGGTAGTCTGAAATAGTCAGAATACAGCAAGACTTCATGTTGTTTGAAGAAAAAATGACTCACCTAAGTAATGTTGTTTCTTCTAATGGAGTCTTGCTGTATTCTGACCTCCCCCCCGCCTCCCCTCTCAGAACCTGGTTTTTGGGATGTGGGTGGGCAGGAGCAGTGTTGGCACCCTAGAGGTGCCCCTTTTTCACCCTTCTTTATTTTGGATGTGTGTTGTGTTTTGTTTTTTGGGTTTCCTGACCTGAGTCTTTGCTTTGAAATCAAAAAAAACTCTTTTAATAAATTTAGTTGCCCCTTGGCTAGTGTGAGTTTTACAGTTTCCACACAGAACTTCTAGTGAGTATTGCTCATAAAGATCTGACGGTTGGGGTTTAAACAACAGCAGACTGGGGCTTCAACTGAGCTCGCGCTGAATGCTCCATGCTGGCCATGGCCACTCTTTGTTCTCCGGGGCAGTTGAAAGGCAGGACCTAAGTGCAATAGTCAGAATTCAGCAAGACTCCATTAGAAGAAACAACATTACTTAGGTGAGTAATTTTTTCTTCTGGAGCTGTTGAGAAAGATCCAGGAGGTCCACCAGTGGCAATCTCTGGAGCCAGATCCACAGCGGAAGAAACTCGCTGCCCATTTGGATCTGCCCGAAACAGCTCCAACATTGATTCCTCCCTGGATCGAGCCTCACGCAGACCTTGTTTCCACTATTTGGAAACAGCTGTCCACAGTAGCCCCACTTCCGAGGAAGGCAGATAGTCTATACCAGGCTCCCGAGGGTGTGTATTCGATGAATACACACCTGAGGGCCGATTCTGTTGTGATTAGCGCCACTCATTGCTGGTCAGCTAACCCAAAGCACCTTAGCTCATCTCCACTGGACAAGGAATCCCGTCTTCTGGACCAGTACGGGAAGAAGGTGTACGCTTCTTCCACACTGGGAATCAGGGCCCTGAATTATGTCGCATTTGGGTGGAGGCCATGCCAGGAATGACAGCGGAAGGGGTGCAACAGTCTGTTCTGAAATATGCTAGAAGGGGTAGAGACAAGCCTCATTTAATTATACATCTTGGGGCAAACGACCTTGCTGACAAGACAGTAGATACAGTCCAGAGGAGGTTTGAGGAACTAGCACAATTATGTGAGGGGGCAGGAAGATCAGTAACTTTTTCAGAGATACTTCCGGGTCGAAAGGAAAGCACAACAAGAAAGCTGAGAATAGAGGAATTTAACGGATGGCTATGAACCTGGTGTTGTGCTAAAGGGTATGGGCTGTTGGGGGTGGGAGGGACCTGGGAGGACAGTAGTCTCTATGCCAAGGACAGACTACACTTGAGTGAGGAGGGAAAGAAAGTGTTGAAACAGAGGATGGAGGAGTACATAGAGGAAGTTGGGAATTTAAACTAGGAGTGGGGGGTGGCAGTTGGGGAAGAGATATGCAGAGACTACAGGTTGGGAAACCATATGAGCTTACCCCCCATAACAGTGACAAAGGACAAATATGGCTAGTACTGTTGGTGATGCTAGGAAAGGAGGGCAGGATGGGAGGGGGGAAAGGGTGGAAGGTGGTTACCCTTAATGCTAGGAGCCTTGGGAGGAAAACTGCAGAGTTACAGGTTCTCTGGCAGAGGGAGAGTGGACATTGCAGCCATCACGGAAACATGGGCCACCCAATACAATGACTGGGACCTGTCTGTACCAGGGTAAGGTTTTGTAGGGACAGGGTGATTGGGAAAGGAGAGGGGTGGCATTATATGTGAAGGAAGGACTGAAATGTATAAGGGAGGAAGGGGAGGAGGGTAGTACGGAGTCGCTTTGGATGCAAATCCAGGATTCCAAGAATAGGATTCTTAGAATGGGAGTGGTGTATAGGCCACCATCTCAGACTGAGGAGTTAGACAGGGAACTAGCGGGACAGATCAGGAGGACCTGCGAGAAGGGTAGTGTGGTGATTGTGGGGGACTTCAGCATGCCAGGAGTGGACTGGAGCACCCCAACAACTAGGAACAGAAGGGAGCAGGTACTGCTGGATGCCTTTCAGGACAGCTTCCTGCTGCAAATGGTCAATGAACCAACCAGGTTAGGGAATACCTTGACCTTGTGCTAGCAAATGGGGACTTTGTGAGAGAACTTACAGTGGAGGAACGCTGTCAGGAGTGACCACCACTCAGTATGGCTCACATTGATATGGGCAAGGAAGGATGGAATCTGGTACAATAGTGCTGGACTTCAGGAGGCCGACTTTGGGAGGATGGGGGAAGTGGTAAAAGGGTACCTGGCCAGAATTCAATCTAGTATGGACACTAACCAGAGGTGGGAGCTCATAAAGCTGGGGATAGTGGAGGCAACCAAAACCTGCTGCAAAGCCCAGAGCAAGAAGGCTAGGGCTAAGAAACCGATCTGGTTGAGCAAGGAGGTCATGGAAAAGGTAAGGAGGAAAAGAGCTGCCTTTAGGAAGTACAAGAAAACAGGGAGGGGGGAGGACAGGGAGGAGTACTTGACAGAATCGAAGGAGGTGACAAGGGCAGTAAGGGGAGCCAAAGCATCTACGGAACTCAGGCTGGCACAAGGCATTAAGAAGGGGGAGAAGGACTTCTTTAAGTACATCAGGGAGAAAAGGAGCTGTAAGGACCACATAGTAAGGATTAGGAAGGAGGGGGGTTGGGTGGGAGCAGGGTGCGATAAGGCGGAAGCACTAAATGAGTACTTCTGCTCAGTATTTACTAAAGAGAAGAGGGGGGTGACACCCAAGGTGGGAGAAATGGCAGAAGCAGGGGTGGGAAGTGGTGACAGATGGGAAATCATGGAGAGCAGAGTTCGAGAGGTCTGAAGGCACTGAGGGTGGACAAGGCACCAGGCCCAGATGGCATCCACCCCAGGGTATTGAAGGAGTTGGCAGAGGTCCTGCAGGACCTTTGGCAGACCTATTTAATGCCTCACTACATTTGGGGTGTACCTCAGGACTGGAGGATGGCTCATATGGTGCCCCTCCACAAGAGTGGCCCCAAGGATGAACCGGAAACTACAGACCAGTGAGCCTCACATCCATCGTGGGTAAGCTAATGGAGACTATCCTGAAGGAGAGGCTGGTGGCCTCCCAGAGGTCAAAGGACTACAGGACAGCAGACAGCATGGTTTCATACGTGGCAGATCCTGCCAAACCAACCTGGTGTAGTTCTATGACTGGGTAATCAGGCAACTGGACAGGGCCATGCAGTGGATGTCCTGTATCTGGACTTCAGTAAGGCATTCGACTCAGTGCCACATGGAAGGCTGGGAAGGAAGTTAGTAGGCACAGGGGCGGGTGTAAAGCTGGTGAGATGGGTAGGAAACTGGCTGCAGGAAGGCAACAGAGGTGGTGGTGGGTGGGAACTCTCACACCCAAGGGCAGTGACGAGCGGTGTTTCAGAGGCCCAGTGTTGGGACCAGTGTTTGGGATATTCATTGCAGACATATCATGGGACATCAAGAGCAAGATCAGTCTGTTTGCTGATGATACCAAGGTAGGCGTGTGGTGGATGACCTAGGGGATGGCAGGGGTTGCAGGATGATCTGGCAAAGCTTGAAACCTGGTCAGACACCTGGCAACTGGGCTTTAATGCCAAAAGTGCAAGGTGCTGCATTTTGGGATGAAGGACCCAAGGAGGACTTACCAGCTAGGGGGAGTGCAGCTAGCCCAGACAGAGGAGGAGAAGGATCTGGGTGCTCATTACAGGATCAATGAACAACTCGGCACAATGTAGGAAGGCAGCTGCAAAGGCCAACAAAATGCTGGGTTGTATTGCAAGGGGTATATCCTCGAGGAGGGAGTAGGTGATTCTGCCACTGTATAGGTCATTAGTTAGACCACACCTGAGTACTGCGTGCAGTACTGGCATCCCTGATCTGAAGAGGGACATTAAGTTACTGGAGGGGGTGCAGCACAGAGCGACAAAGATGATCAAGGGGCTGGGGGACTTATCATACGAGAGGAGGTTGAAGGAGTTGAACATGTACTCACTGGAGGAGAGGAGAGACAGGGGTGACATGATTGAAACCTTTAAATACATGAAAGGAATAAACAGGACGGGTACAGAGTGGCTGTTCAGAGTAAGGGAAGGGAGGGCCACCAGGGGCCATGATATGAGACTGGAGCGAGGAAGGTTTAGGAGGGAGATGAGGAGACACTTTTTTACAGAGTGGGTGGTGGCTGGGTGTAATGCGTTACCTGCTGAAGTGGTATGCAGTAGAACAGTGGACTGCTTCAAACAAGGATGGGACAGGACAAGGGGGAGGGTTAATGAAGGGGAAGGGTGGAAGGGAGGGGCAGCTGCAATATAGGGATGCTAGCTGCTCATTCGAGCAGACTTGATAGACCTCTAGGTCTTAATCTGCTGGCAAATTTCGTATGTTTGTGTGTCGCACATATGGGGGATTACCAGAAGGCTATCCTGAGTCAGGTGGAATCCAAATTGGACTCCCTTCCTGAATCGCAAACAAAGCACGAAGTGGCTGATCTAGTCCGATCTGCTCGTTTTGCCAGTAGGCCCATGCTATGTGCCATGTACGATGTAGTCTGCACTGCTGGTAGGAGTTCGGCCTTCACTGTGGGCCTTCAGCATCATGCCTGGCTCCGGGTGTCAGGACTGGTCCCTGAAGTGCAGTCTGCTATTCAAGATACGCCCTTCAGGGGTTTGGTGCTGTTCAGTGGAGATGTCAAGGACATCATTACCGACCTGCAAGAGAAGGGCACCGCGCTTAAGTCTGTTGACCCTCTGTACAGGCCCCCTCAGGGACAGCGTTGCCCCTTTCGCAAATGTTCTTGACCAAAAGCGAAACCTCAAGGCAAGCGGGCCACCACGCTGCCTGACATCTCCTGGCTCCTTTCCTCTACCACAGCCTCTAGACACTCCAGAGGAACTGGTAGGAGGGGGGTTCTCCTTCCATCTGCCGGGCTGGGAGAGGATTGCTTCCGATGCTTGGGTGCTCCAGCTGATAGGAAAAGGACACTCAATCGAGTTTCTTCAGAAACCACCAAGAAGACCACCCCCCAAGTTGTCTTACTCCCCGGCGCATCTTCCTCTGGTTCAGGAAGAAATATCCTCCCTTCTCTTGAAGGTGGCGATAGAACCAGTCCCCACTCACCTTTGGAGGACCGGGTACTATTCCCATTTATTCCTAGTTCCAAAGAAAACGGGAGATGTGAGACCTATTCTAGACCTCTGTTCCCTGAACATGTTCGTGGAGTACAAGCACTTCAGAATGCTTTCCCTGCAGCCTTCTGCTGCTCCTTTGGCTGGGACTGTGGCTATGTGCTTTAGATATGCAGGATGCCTACCTGCACATCCCCATGTGCCCTTGCCACTGCAAATTCCTCCAGTTTTCTTTTCAGGGGGGCCACTACCAATTCAAGGCCCTCCCATTTGGTCTTTCCTCGGCCCCCCGAGTGTTCACCAAATGTCTTTCAGTGGTAACGGTCCACCTGCGTATCCAGGGGGCATCAGTTTTCCCATACCTGGATGATTGGCTCCTGGTGGCCTTGTCCAGGGAGGAACTCCAGCACTCCCTTTCCCTTACCCGGCAGGTTTTCACCTACCTGGGTGTTACCATCAACCAGGCCAAGTCCCATCTGTTCCCTTGTCAAAGACTTCAGTTCATTGGGGCAATCCTGGACACGACCATCGGCAAAGCCTTTGTGCCGCCGGACAGGGTGGATACCCTTCAGGTGCAAGCAAGTCTGTTGTCCAGCCGCAGAAGGGTTGACACCTGGTCAGTCCTTCGCCTCCTTGGGCTCATGGTGGCTGCAATTCCGACAGTCCCTCACGCTCGGCTCCATATGAGAATCTCTCAATGGACGCTCCGGTCTCAATGGGACCAGACTTTGGACGAACTAGACCAGGAGGTTCTGGTCTCCGACCCCATGATCTGGGACTTTCATTCGTGGATCGTGCAGGAGAACCTTTGCCGGGGAGTTCCGTTCTGTCTGGAACCACCCTCCCAAACACTGATGACAGATGTCTCAGGAGAAGGCTGGGGAGCCCACCTGGGACCTCACAGGACTCAAGGCTCTTGGTCCAGTCTCGAGCGCACTCTACACATCAATGTGCTTGAGCTCAGAACCGTTCTGTATGCTCTTCAAGCTGTCTACTCTTGTATTCTTCCCGGTCATCTAACAATCCAGGTGGACAACATGTGCGTGGTCTGGTACATCAACAAGGAGGGAGGAACTCGTTACTACCCTCTATGCAGGGAAGCAGTGAGAGTTTAGGATTGGGCAGCTCAGCACAATCTTCACCTGATGGCAGTGCACGTTCCGGGAGTAGACAATACACTTGCAGACCACCTCAGTCGGTCGTAAGCTGAAGCCCACGAATGGAAGCTAGATCAGGAGGTTCTAAACGAAGTCTTCCTGCATTGGGGAACCCCTCAGTTAGACCTGTTCATGTCTCCTCTAAATGCAAAACTTCCCGCCTTCTGCTAGCTCGCTCCAGGGCGAGGCATTTTTGGCGGGACGCTCTGTCTCTTGGTTGGAAGGTCAGATTTGTCTGTGCCTTCCCTCCGATTCCCTTAATCTCGAGGGTCTTACACAAACTCCAATCAGAAGGAGCTCAAATGATACTCATCACTCCATTCTGGCCCAGGCAAGTTTGGTTCTCTCTTCTGCAACTGTTTTCGTAGGAACCTCCACTTCCTGTTCTCCTTTCGCAGCACTTGCTGACCCAGGATCAGGGGACCCTGGTCCATCCAGGTCTCAAATCCCTTCAGTTGCATGCGTGGCTCCTGCAGACGTAGTCCAAGCCCGTTTCGGAGTTTCTAAGCTCGTCGCAGACATTTTGGTGAAGGCCAGAAAGCCTTCCACCCGAGCCAGCTACGCTATGAAGTGGAAGCATTTCTCGATATGGGCCGCTTCCAAGGACTTGGAACCCTTCTGTTGCCTGGTTGAGAGAGTCCTGGACTACATGCGTCATCTCTTTGATCTGGGTCTCAGTCATTCCTCTTTGAAGGTCCCTATGTCGGCCATTTCGGCCTACCACGTCCCTTTTGGTGATAGGACTTTCACACAGTTGGAAGTCTCTAAGACCTTCCTCAGAGGGGCTTTTCATTTAAGACCCCCCGTCCGTGTTCCAGTGCCTCCTTGGGATTTGAACTTTGTCCTCGAAAAGCTTACTCTGCCTCCCTTTGAACCGGCGGCATCAGCAGACTTGAAGTTCCTGTCTTGGAAGACTCTCTTCCTATTGGCCATTATTTTAGCTCGATGAATTTCCGAGCTTCAGGCCTTGATGTGCAAAAATCCCTTATTTGATTTTCCACAAGGAACGTGTGGCTCTGCGCACCAACCCTAAGTTTCTCCCTAAGGTGGTAGCCGAATCTACGGTGAACCAATCCATTGAACTGCCTGCTTCAAACAACATGAAGTCTTGCTATATTATGACATATGCAGTTTGTCCCAGCCTTAGAACTGCTCCGGAGGTGAAAGAGTTAAAGTCCATACCAGGCATGGAACTTAGAGCTCGAGCTCGGTTGAAAATTCTATCTGTTGCTCTTCAAACTTAAACTGTCAGATTCTTTATTCCGCCTCACTGAACAGTCACTCTGGAGATTCCTCCTCCTGCACGGTTCATTTTGTCGGTTAAAGTATAAAAGTTTTCGGTTTTTAACCTAAATTAAACCGCAACCGGTCGGTTCAAGCTCTGTCTGTGGCATTGTAAGTACTAGATAGGTTTTACATTTATTTTCTGTGTGGAAGTTGTAAACATTTTTATCGGTTTGGTTTGAACCGATCAAGTTACTTCTATTACATTACAGTCTTTTAGAAGTGCGGTTCCCGGTTCTTATCGGTTCTAAAAAAAACGGATTTGGTTATGTTTTTTTCCATGACCCGTGACACGGTTGGGAACCGATAAGGAGTCTTGCTTGGCAGATTGCCGTAAAGGGCAAGTTTTGGTTAGGCTGGCACTATGTCTGAGAAACCAAAAGAAAACCGGGCCCACTGGGTTTCAGCATTGTGTTGTATGTGGGGAAGCTTTCACAAGGCTGACCCCCCACACCACATGTGTTTATTGTCTGGGTTGACCACCTCAATTCAGACTGCCAGATTTGCATGGGTTTTCCTGCAGCTACCCTGGATAAGAGAGTTGGTAGACTCGGGAACGGGAGGCCATAAAGTCCGCTTGACCCGGATGGCCACCCCAGTTCTGATTTCATCCGAACTGAGGGAGTGCCTCTGACCAGGGCGATACTTCCTCTGGCAAGGGAGAGTCGACTCTGAGGAGTCGGTTCCAACAAAGAAATCTAGAAAATCAGCTGGTGTGGAGTCAAAACTTCCCTCTCCAACCGCTGAAGAAATAGCTAAAGCAATAAAAATTGTTCAGTCTCCCCGGTTCCGACCGAACCGGCATCATCAGGTAAGCGCTCGGTTCGGTCAGTTCCTCTGGTTCAGGAGTATTATTTAAGGGAATTTTATGAACCAGAGGAGGGGGAAGAGGAATATGAGGGGAGTGAATGTGGTTTTGAAGTCTGGATGTGCCCATTGAACCGGACATCTCTCCAGACAGACCTTCAGGAGTGTCTCCCCCTAGGCTTTCTGAGTCCCCTTCTCACTTCATGTTTAAAAAAAAAAAAAGTGACTGAAACCCTCCAGCTCCCTATGTAGGAAGCTGTGGATGATCAGAAGGAGCCTGATATTGTATAAATTATGGATATCCCAGAGTCTAGGAGACTGTCTATTCCTCTGCATAAATCTTTTTTGGAAACAGACAGTAAAGATTTTAAAAGCTCCTCACACCATACCTTCTGTTGATACATTATCAGGCTCTGATACGGAGTTCCTTACACAGCAATGCAGCCACGTGGGGGTGGTGCAGGCTGCAGCCTGTGACAAGGCAAATGTTCCCTTAGCCTCTCACCCCCCCCTGACAAGGACTACAGAAAGATAGATGCCATGGCAAAGAAACAGTACATGGCAGCTTCCTTAGGACTCAGACAGGCTAATTATATGGCTTATGTTGCTAGATATCAAAAATCCAGATGGGATACTGTTTTAGCTCTAGCAAAGCAGGTTCCTGGCCAGCTGGCAGAAGAGCTGGAGCAGGTGGCCCCTGATGGTATTGAGGCATCCAAGGTGCAATTCCATGCTGCAGTGGACTCTAATGATGTATCATCCAGAGTCATGGCTACATCTGTGGCTCTCCATAGAATGGCTTGGCTCAGATGTACTAGCCTGTCACAGGATACCCAGACTAAGGCCATGGATTTCCCTGTTGAGGGCAACTCTCTGTTTGGGGAGCAAACAGAGAATTACATGAAGAAAATGGATGAATATAAGACCACCTATAGGAGTGCACAGGCCAGGGAAAGGCAAGTCACTTTCCAAAGGCAGCCTCCCAGGGGCAGGAGTAGGCCTTGTCATAGGCCTTTTTACCAAGCCCAGGCTTCCTCTTCAGCTTTTGCATAGAAGGGGTTCTTTAGAGGGAGAGGCAGACGGGGTGCAGGCAGGCCTGCTTCCGCCCCTCAGCCTAAAGCCCCTGCCAAACAGGCACCCTGATGGGGCACCCAGGGCCGATTCTCCACTACCTGAAGGGGGCAGGCTGGCTTACTTTGTCCAGGACTGGGAGTTTCTAACGTCAGACAAGTAGGTCCTGAAGTAGTAAGCCAGGGACTGGTTCTCAGCTTCAAAAATTTCCAAAGATGAGAATCAGATCCTTTCCACCTGCAAATCCTTCAGAGGCTCTGCCCTGGAGGCAGAAGTCTCTACCTCCTGGCTCTCAGAGCTGTGGAAAGGGTTCCACCCCTACACCAAGGCAAAGGGTTGTACTCCAGGTACTTCCTTACCCCAAAAAGACAGGAGAATGGCGGTCCGTCTGGATCTCAGGTATCTAAACCAACACCTTTTAAAACCAAAATTCAAAATGGTGACTTGGGGAATTATTTTACCCTCTTTAAGGCCAGGGGACTGGCTAGTGTCCCTGGACCTCAAGGATGCCTATTTTCATGTTCTCATCAGAAGCTTCCATTGAAAGTACCTCAGATTCGAACTGTCCTCAGGTGATTACCAGTTCAGAGCAATGCCCTTCGGCCTTACATCTGCCCCAAGGGTATTCACAAAATGCCTGGCAGTAGCAGTTGCCCACTTAAGAAGGCAAAAAATTGCCATCTTTCCTTACTTGGACGATTGGCTCATAGTAGGTCAGTCCACAGACCAAGTCAGGTTACACCTTCAAGTAACTCAGCAACTGCTAACTTCTCTAGGTTTCCTTCTCAATCTTCCAAAATCAGTCCTAGAGCCTGTCCAGCTTCTCACCTTCATAGGTGCAGAACTGAACACAAAAGAAGCCAGAGCCTTCCTTCCTCTGGAAAGGGCAAGTACCCTGATTTCTCTGGCTTCCTCCTTCACCCTGCGGGTCTCTCGACCAGCAAGGCACTTTCTACAGCTCCTGGGACACATGGCTGCTTCGACAGCAGTAGTGCAGGGAGCCAGATTTCAGATGAGGGACATCCAGTTCCGTTTGAGAGCCTTTTGGTCTCAAAGAAAGGACCCTCTAACCAAATTAATTCCAGTGACTCGAACCCTGATCCAGGCCCTTCAGTGGGGGCAGGACCAGGGCAATTTGAGACAGGGGGTCCCTCTTACCCCTCAGTCTCACTCCTTAATCCTTACTACAGATGCATCCCTATTGGGGTGGGGAGCTCACATGGGCGACTTCACCACCCAGGGATTGGGGTCCCCTCAGGAATCTCTGCTCCACATCAATCTGTTGGAACTCAGAGCAGTTTTTCTAGCACTTCAAGTTTTTCCAAATCTGTTCAGAACAAGGTTATTCAAGTCAGAACAGACAATACCACCACAATGTGGTACATCATCAACAAGGTGCACTCGGGTCTATGGCCTTGTGCAATCAAGCAACAAAGTTGTGGTCTCTGGCTTACCCTGAACACCTCCCTTGTAGTAGTTCACCTCCCAGGCAAGGCAATGTCCTGCAGATGCTCTCAGAGGATTTCCCAAGGCCATCACGCATCCTTTAGTTCTGAAGGTAGCCAGATGGGGCACACCCAGATAGATCTTTTTTGCAGCCCCAGACAATCACCAACTTCCCTTTTGTTGCAGGCCCCCAGTGTTGGGCTCAGTCCCCCTGGGTGCCTTCCTTCTCAGTTGGGAAGGGAAGTTTCTCTATGCCTTTCCACCCTTCCCTCTCCTGTTCAAAGTGCTAGTTAAAAGTAGGTCTCAATCCTGCAAGATGTTTCTGATTGCTCCAGACTGGGCCAGACAGCCCTGGTACCCACTCCTTATGTCCTTAGCAGTCCACCATCCCCTGTGTCTCCCAGGAGTCACAATCTGTTATCCTGTGCTCAGGAGAGGGTTTGGGTACCCGAACCTCAAATCTCTCAATCTCAAGGCCTGGCTCTTGAAAGTTAGAGTTTGCTGACCTACACCTTTCCCAAGGTGTATTGGATATTCTGAAGGCTTCTAGGAAGCCTTCCACCAGGGCTACTTATAATTCCAAATGGAAGAGTTTTTTCCATATGGTGCTCTGGGAAGCATATTTCCCCAGAATCTGCTGACTTACCCGCAGTCCTGGTTTATATGGTTCATTTAAATTCTTTAGGGCTGAGACCAGCTACCCTAAAGTGCACTTGGCAGCCGTGTTCGCTTTCTTGTCAGCAGGTAAGCCCTCTCTCTGTCAGCTCATCCTGTATTCTCCAAGTTTTCAAAGGGTTGCTTCACACCAACCCCCATTTGGGGATCCTTCCCCTGCCTGGGATCTTAATATTTGCATTGCCCAACTTATGCAACACTCTTTTGAGCCCTTGTCCTCAGCAGAGCTCAAGTACTTGACTTGGAAAACTGTGTTTTTGGTAGCCATCACTTCTGCCAGGCGCATAAGTGAGTTACAATCATTGTCAGTGGAGCCTGATTTTATCTCCTTTCACAGAGATAAGGTAGGCCTCAGGACTAACCGAATGTTCTTGCCTAAGGTGGTCTCAGATTTCCACCTTAATCAATCTGTATCTCTCCCTGTGTAATTCACTGGCCATTCCTCTTCTGGTGAGAGGAAGTTGCACAGTTTAGATGTCAAAAGATCACTTAGCTACTACATAGATCGTACCAAAGGTCACAGGTGTAACTCCCTCCAATTTTTCCTCACTTATGGTGAGGCTGGCAAAGGGAAACCTGCCACTAAAAGATCCATTGCCAGGTGGATCGTCTCTTGTGTCCAATTCTGCTATGAAAAACTGGGTAAAGTTCCTCCCTCAGGCCTGAGGGCTCACTCCATCAGAGGTACAGCTGCGTCTCTGGCTGCTGCCAGGGACATCTCTATCCTAGAGATATGTCAAGCAGCTACCTGGAAAATGGTGCACACTTTTACTAAGCATTACTCCGGACATCCAGGCTAGGGAGTGATGCTCGCTTTGGCACAGCTGTGCTTCAGAGCCTATTTTCCTATAGGTTCTGTCCTCCTCCATGGAGGTACTGCTGTGTAGTTTTATATGTCATAATATAGCAAGACTTCATGTTGTTTGAAGAAAAAATTACTCACCTTAGTAATGTTGTTTCTTCTAATGGAGTCTTGCTATATTATGACCTCCCCCCCTGCCTGCCCCTCTCAGAACCTTACTCTTGGGGATGTGGGTGGGCAGGGCAGCGTTGGCACTTTTTAGATGCCCACCTTGTTTTTCACCCCTCCTTTTGGGGTGATCTTTGTTGTGTTGTCATTTTTTGGGTCTCCTGACTTGAGTCTTCTTTGTGGCACCAAAAAATGTGTTTATTTAATTAAGTAGCCAGTTGGCTAGTGTAGGTTTACAGCTTCCACACAGAGTGTTAGTGAGTTTTTGCTCGTAAAGATCTTACAGTTTAAGTTTGAAGAGCAACAGATAGAATTTTCAACCGAGCTCAAGCTCTAAGTTCCATGCCTGGCATGGACTTTAACTCTTTAACCTCCGGAGCAGTTCTAAGGCTGGGACAAACTGCATATGTCATAATATAGCAAGACTCCATTAGAAGAAACAACATTACTAAGGTGAGTAATTTTTTCTTTCTTTACACAACACTCCAATCAAGGGGAATTCCTCTTGCATACTCTGGATGTTCACAAGATCCTGAGATACTATACCACTAGGACTAAGGATCTCAGGAAGTCAGATCAGCTCTTTGTCTCTTTTGCTCATAAAAGAGAGGGCAATGCTGTTTCTAAGCAATGCCTATCTAAGTGGTTGGCTCACTGTATCACTTTCTGTTATGACAAGTACCACAAGACCCTGCCAGGTCAAGTCAGAGATCACTGCACCAGAGGAGTAGCTACCTCTTCTGCTTGTTTCAAGAATGTGTCAGCGGCAGACATCTGCGCAGCCTCAACTTGGACTTCAGTCCATACCTTTACGAAGCACTAGTTTGTACATTGCCTCTTGCCGTAGAGCAGGTATCAGGTTGGTTGTTTTGCAAGGTCTTCTTTCTTAAGACCCTTATAGCCTGAGGTTTATTTGTTGGTCGTTTTCTTTCTCCCGAGTGCTTTTCCTTATTCCTGACTGCTTGGGACTCTCGAAGATAGTACAGTTATGTAAGAACTTACCGTAACAATAGATCTTCGAGAGAGGCTCTTGCAGGTAAATGCCTTCCCGCCTCCATCCCCTTAGCTTTTTCAGCTCCTTTTCAGGTAGGGAAATATCACTCTCTCTCTCTCTCGTCTTGCCTTTTTGGCTCTGGCAGGAAAAGAACTGGAAAGGCAGTGTGGGGACCACCCCTTTATACCGACGCGCCTGATGCCGGTCACCTGATGTGGGAAGGGTCCTCCGCCAGAGACTGCTAGCTAGAAATTTTTCTTGGGTCCTGATGCCTGCTGGCTTCAGTCCTATATGTAATTACCTACTGCAAGAGCTCTCTCTCGAAGATCTAATGTTACGGTAAGTTCTTACGAACTGCAGTTTTTGCTTCTGATGCATTTTAAATACCTCCTGATAGGATGGGGGGGGGGCCTGACAGGGAGAAAAATAAATTTGAATCAAGGAAGGTATGCTGTTGATAGTTTTTAATGTATTGAATTCATATACTTAGTTCTCACATTGGTATTTATAGCAACTTAATGAAAACAAATATTTTTTAGACTATCAGCTTCAGAATCAACTTCACTGATTATGTATATATTTGTTGTATTTTTATCTTTTTACTCATGAAATCTAGCCTTGACCCAAGGATTTTTAAACTTTGTAACAAATTGTAAATGCATTTATAATGTATCTAATTGAAACACACTCCTTCTTTCGGCTCGAAATGCCTTGTTACAATATCCTTAGTAGCTGTGAAGTTTTCATGGCTGCCATGAGTTCGTCACAGATATCCTTTGCAAAGACGAAAGGCTTTGAAGTTTTCATTGGTACATTGGAATTTCTTCAAAAGGAAGTATGCCCCTAAATTATGTACTGTACTTTAGTTTGATACAATTAATTAGATTTTGCTATATTTGATTGTCAAAAACTGGTTCATTACATTAAAACTTTTTTTTTTAACAGTATTCACCGATCACCCATTGTGCCACGGAACTCTTTATTGGGATCTACTAGCAAAAAGTCAGCTACAGCTTATCCATGTAGAATCCTGGCCGATCTGACGAGAACATTATTTCCTGCATGCTAAAATGTGTTTATTTTGTTCGTTTTTTATTTCAAACAATGTGAAGTCTTGCTATATTCTGAAATTATGCAGTTAGCCCCAGCACTTGAACTGCCCTGGAGAGGAAACTGTTAACTCTATGCTGGAGCATAGAACGTTGAGCTTGAGCTTGGTTTTCAAACCTCTGTCTCTGGTGCATCTATGAGTCACCATCAGATTCTTTATACCGCCTAACTGTGAAGTCGCTCCGGAGATCTCTTCTTTGCTTTGGTTTGGTAATAGTAAAAATTGTTTGGTTTATTGACCGTTTTCATTATTTTGTAGTGTCAAGTCTCTGTCTACGGTACAGGTAGCGTGACTAGGTAGATAGTGTATTGTTATTGCAAGAAACTATTTTTTCTTAGGTTCCCGATTGGTCGGTCTGGTTGGAAACCGAAACAGATCTGTTTTTTTCCTTTAAATATTTCAATAGTGTGGTGTCCAGTTCTTATCGGTTTAAAAAAAAAAAAATTTCTTCAGTTTTTTTCCACAGCCCGTGACATGGTTAGTAACCGATAAGCTAGTGTTACCTGGCTTGAAAGCTGTTAAGGGTAACTTCTCTTATAAACAAAGGGCTATGTCTGAGAATCCCAAGAAAACCGGGCCCACTGGGTTTCAACACTGTATTGAGTGTGGGGAGGCTTTTGCTAAAGCTGATCCCCACCTCGTGTGTTTATTGTCTGGGGTTTGACCACCTCAAAACAGACTGCCAAATATGCCAGAATTTTCCCAAAGCCATTCTGGAAAAAAAGGTTAAGTAGGCTGAGGGAAAAGGAGGCCGAGAAATCCGCTGACCCAGATGGCCAGCCCGGTTTGGTCTCTATTGAACGTGAGGGGGTGCCTGCTGACACGGGTGATACCTCCTCGGGCAAAAGGAGAGCCGATTATGAGGGATCGGTTCTGTCTAAGAGAAAAAATAAATCAGCCAGTTCGGATCCAACCCCGCAGATCCCAACCACTGAGGATATTGAGAAAGTGATAAGCTTTGTTTAGTCGCTTCGCTCGGTTCCATCCGAACTGACACCTTCAGACAGGTGGTCGGTTCGGATGGTTCTAGCTCCATTGGATTATGATCTGGAGGCTTTTTTATGATGAATGGGAGGGAGATGAAAAGTATCCAGATGATAATGATGATAATGACTTTGGAGGTCTAAATGAGCCTGTAGAGCCTGACATCTTCCCAGACAGGCCTTCCAGTGTCTCCCCTCCTAGACTTTCTGAGTCCCCTTCCCACTTTTTGTTCTACAAAAAAGTGGCTGAAACTCTCCAGCTCCCAGCTGTGGAAGCTGCTGAAGAGGAGGAAGAACCTGACTGTGGAAATGATGGACGTCCCAGTGTCCAAGAGGCTGTCTATCCCACTATATAAGTCCCTAGGGAAACAGACCCACATAATCTTGCAAATGCCCACTTCTGTGCCTCCTGTGGATAAAAAGATGGACAGGAGGTATATGCTATCAGGTTCCGGTACAGATTTTCTGTATAATCATTGCAGCCATGTTGGGGTAGTGCAGGCTGCAGCCTGTGACAAGGCTAATATTCCCTTGGCTTCACACCCCCTAGATAAAGATTCCTGGAAGGTGGATGCCATGCCATATACTTGTTTACTCTGTTTGCCTTTGCTCGTATAATGCTGTCACTCTACCATAGTGATTATTGTGACGCCTGTAGTTCATGTATGTTACCTTTTTCTCTGCCTGTGGTGCTTGTACCTGAGGGTTTGGCTGGCCCTATACTTGTTTACTCTGTTGCCTTTACTTGTATAATACTGTTACTCTGCCATATTGATTTTGTGATACCTGTAGCTCTTGTATGTTAACCTTTTACTCTGCCTGATGGGCTAGTTTGTACCTTGTAATCTCCCGGGTCACACCTGAAAGTAGGCACTTGGCTGTCTAGTGTGCTTACCTGGTTAACAAAAGCAAATAAATAAATGGCCAAAAAACAATATTTATCATCTTCCTTGGGACTCAGACAGGCTGCCTATATGTCCTATACGGCCAGGTACCAGAAGTCCAGGTGGGATACGGTTCAGGAACTGGCTAAGAAGGCTTCCCCCAGCTAGCCAAGGAGCTGGAGGAGGTGGCTGCTGATGGTATTGAAGCATCCAAGGTGCAATTTCAGGCTGCTGTGGACTCTAATGATGTGGCATCTAGGGTCATGGCTACATCTGTCTCCTTAAGGAGATTCACTTGACTCAGGTGTATTTGCCTCTCACAGTATACCAAGGCTAAGGCCATGGATTTTTCTGTTACTGGTAATTCTCTGTTTGGAGACCAGACAGTCTTACATGAAGAAGATGGATGAGTACAGGACCACCTACAGGAGTGCAGTGGCCAAAGAAAAGGCAAGCCACTCCTCAGAAGCAGCAGTCTAGGACTGCCAGGGGCAGGCCTTTTCATAGACCTTTTTACAAAGCTCAGGCTTCCTCTTCCTTCCAGCAGAGGGGGTTCTCCAGAGGGTGAGGTAGAAGGGGGATGAGCAGGGCTGCATCCTCCTCTCAGGCTAAGACCCCTGCCAAACAGACACCCTGATGTGTCAGACCGGGTCGCTTCCTCAATCCCAGTAGGGGGCAGGCAGGCTGGCTTACTACTTCCAGGCCTGGAAGTTTGTCACTTCGGACAAATGGGTCCTGGAAGTAGTAAGCCAGGGACTTGCTCTCAGCTGCAAAAGATTCCCCAGACTGAGAGCCAGATCCTTTTTACCTGCTACACACCTGGAAACAGTTGCTCTAGAGGCAGAAGTTTCTTCCCTACTACTACTACAAGCACTGGAGAGGGTTCCTCTACAGCACAAGGGAAAGGACTGTATTCAGGATACTTTCTCACCCCAAAAGAGACAGGGATTGGCAACCCATCCTAGACCTGAGATATCTGAACAAACATATCACAAAGCCAAAATTCAAAATGGTGACTTTGGGAATAATTCTTCCCTCTTTGAGGCCAGGAGACTGGCTAGCTTCCCTGGACCTCAAGGATGCCTATTTCCATATTCCTATCAGGTGCTGTCACAGACAATACCTCAGGTTCGATTTGCCCTCGGGCTATTACCAGTTACAGAGCAATGCCCTTTGGCCTGATATCTGCTCCAAGGGTATTCACAAAATGTTTAGCAGTAGTGGTAGCCTTCCTCAGAAGGCAAGGCATCTCAGTCTTTCCATACCTAGACAATTGGCTTATTACAGGCCAGTTCCCAGACCAGGTCAAGGCAGCTCTAGAGGTCACCCAGACTCTTCTAAGTTCCCTAAGATTCCTTCCCAATCTTTCCAAGTCAGTTCTTGAACCAGTACAGCTCCTTACCTTCATAGGAGCAGAGCTGGATACTATTCAGGCAAAGGCCTTCCTCCCATGCTCAAGGATAAAGGCCCTTACAGACCTGACTTCTTCTTTCTGACCTCTGGTATCTCGTCCAGCCAGACATTTACTTCAGCTCCTAGGCCACATGGCAGCTTCCACTGCAGTGGTTCAGGGAGCCAGGTCCCAGATGAGGGACATTCAGTTCCATTTAAGGTCCTTTTGGTCTCAGAAAAAGGATTCTCTCACCAAACTGATTCCAGTGACTCAGACTCTTGTCCAAGCCCTCCAGTGCTGGTTGGATCAGGAAAATCTCAAACAGGGTGTCCTATTTCTCAGTCAAGCACCCTCAGTGGTCCTGACCACAGATGCCTCTCTCTTGGGGTGGGGAGCCCACCAAGGAACTCTCACTGCACAGGGTACTTGGACACAGCAGGATTTTCTCCTTCATATCAGTCTTCTGGAGCTCAGAGCAGTGTAACTAGCCCTTCAGGCATTCTCAGAATCAGTCAAAGGGAAAGTGGTGCAGATCAGGACAGACAACACCACTACAATGTGGTACATCAACAAGCGGGGGGGCACTCGGTCCATGGTGGGCTTTCTTGTTTTGTGTTATTGCATTTGTCACTATCTACATATGGTTCTTCTTGGGTTCTCGACGAGTATTTTTTTGGGACCCAAGCAATTGTTGCCTTTTGGCTTAGAATTTTAAACAATTTCTATACTATTAGTTAGTGTAGTGATCGTAAGAATCTGACTGTTACACAGAGATGTACCAGAGACATAGGTTTGAAAACCGAGCTTGAGCTCAACGTTCTATGCTCCTGCATAGAGTGAACCCTTTCCTCTCCGGGGCTCTTCAAGTGGTGGGGCTAACTGCATATAGTCAGAATACAGCTGACTCCATTAGAAGAATCAATATTACTGTGGTAAGAAATGTTTTCTTCAAATAACATGAAGTCTTGCTGTATTCTGACAATTGCAGTTAGGTCCTGCCTTTCAACTGCCCCAGAGAACATAGGGTTAACTTTTCTATGCCTAGCACAGAATGTTCATCACGAGCTCGGTTGAAGCCTCTGCCTGTTGTTATTCGAACTGCAACCGTCAGATTCTTTACTCCGGCTCACTGAACAGTCGCTCCAGAGATTTCTCCTGCTGCTCGGTTCAAAGTTGTTTGAAGTGTCAGTTTTCAGTCGGGTTTCTTCCGAATTGTTGTTTCCGCATAGTCGGTTCAAGTCTCTGTCTGTGGTACCGTGAGTATTAAATAGGTTTTGTGCCGTTTTCTGTGTGGAACTTGTAAACTGGATCGGTTCAGCTGAACCGATCATTTTGAGGTAAAATTTGTACTTTACTTTAGTGTGTGGTTACTGGTCCGTATTGGTTCTAAAAAAACTTGTTTTAGTAAATTTTTTTCCAAGACCCGTGACACGGTCAGGAATCGATAGGGGAATCTTGCCTGGCGGATTGCCGAAAAAAGGGTAAGTTTGGTTAGGTTGGCCATGTCTGAGAAACCCAAGAAAAAAACCAGGCCCACTGGGTTTCAACACTGCAGTGTGTGTGGGGAGGTCTTTGCTAAGGCAGATCCCCACACCACCTGTGTTTATTGTCTGGGGTTTGACCACCTCAATTCAGACTGCCAAATTTGCAAGAATTTTCCCAAATCTACCCTGGAAAAGAGATTAGGTAGACTAAGGGAAAGGGAGTCCGAGAAGTCCGCTGACCCGGATGGCCAGCCCAGTTCGGTTCCGACCGAACCAGGAGGAGTGCCCTCTGAACAGGGCGATACTTCTTCGGGCAAAAGGAGAGCCAATTCCGAGGAATCGGTTCTGACAAAAAGAAAAAGAAAAGACAAGTCGACCGGTTCAGATCCAGAATCTCATACTCCAACCGCCGGTGAAATAGCCAAAACAATTAGGATTGTGGAAATCGCTTTGATCGATTCTGACTGAACCGACACCTTTTGGCAGGGGCTCTGTTCGGTCGGTTCCCCCGGTTCCGGACTATACCCTGGAAGAATTTTATGAACTGGAGTTTGAGGAGGAAGGAGAGTTGGAAGATGATTATGGTGATGGTGAAAGTCTGGATGTGCCTGTGGACCCGGACATCTCCCCAGACAGACCTTCAGTTGTTTCTCCTCCTAAACTTTCTGAGTCCCCTGCACACTACATGTTCTACAGAAAGGTGGCTGATACCCTCCAACTTCCTGTGGAGGAGGCAGTAGCAGCCTGATTATGTTGAGATGATGGACATCCCAGAGTCTAGGAGACTGTCTATTCAAACAGCATGAAGTCTTGCTATATTATGACAGTTGCAGTTTGTCCCACCATTAGAACTGCTCCGGAGGTGAAAGAGTTAACTACCATTCTAAGAATGGAGTTTAGAGCGCGAGCTCGGTTAGAGAAGCTCTGTCTGGATAATTTCAAACTGAAACTGTCAGATTCTAGGGACATGGATATGTTGTTCATCCACACTCATTGGCAGGTATCCTTGCCGCTTTAAATCTTGCCGGAAGGTCTTCAAGCTTGCTCCTCCCACCCACCCGGGTGGTATAACTCTCGGCTCCGCCCCATGACGCCAGATCTTCCTTACCGCTTGGAAGCTCAGGTTCCCTCCTTAACGCTCTGCGTTTGAGACTGGTTCCTATTTCTCCGTTTGCGGATTTAAAAATAAATTTTGCAAAAAGACTTTAGTCTTCTATCCCTCGCGGCTGCGATGGACAAATCGACTCCCGGATTTCGGAGATGCCCATGCGGGCAGAAGATGTCTCGGACGGATCCACACTCCACGTGTGTCTACTGCTTAGGCCTTGAGCACGACCCGCGGGCTTCGGACCTGTGCTCATCTTTCGGCCTCGTCCTCGAAGACCGTGCTGCCCGATTGCAACTGGGCGTCGAGGCGTTCCCTCGGTGAAGTCCAAGGAGGCCCGGTTGGCGGTGCTCTGGGCGCGGCTCGCGGATCAGCTCGAGCGGATGGTCGTCAAGAGGAGGCGCGCGGGTTTATCTTCTCGGGCCGCGCATTTATCCCGCCTCTCAGTTCTTCCTACACGGCTTCTTTTAAGGAGCTTTGTCTGTCCCTCTCCACTAAAGGAGAAGGCCTGCCTGCTGGACCTTATTCTTGGTCCAAAAAGAGGACAGGTAAGTCCCTCCGTCGACGCTCTTGGGAGCGGGAAAGGTCCCTCTCCCCGGGCCGTCGACCGTCTGCCTGTCGACCGGCTGCCGCCACTGGCCTCACGGTGTCCCCGCTCAGGTCAGCTGACCGAGACTCTCACCGATGAAGTCGAGATTTTCTCGACCCATTGGACGGGCTGTCGCCTTTAGCAGCCGAGATTCCCTCCGGTTCCCCGGAGGTTGAGGATCCTGTGGTCGCCTGTGCCTCCGGTTCGAGCCCTCGGATGGACCATCGAGCGAAGGAGTGCGGTTCCGGCCGACACCTCCCGCATCCGACCTCGGAAATTCGGGACTCGGTCTCGGACCTCTTCCGGTCCAGCCGATCCCACCGTCATAGGCGGTCTCGGTCTCGGCATCGCTGTAAGCGGCGTCGGCTGTCCCTCGTCCTCCTCCTCGGATGAGGGAGGCTCGCGTAAATTACGTCGACGGTACGAGGACCTTATGTTGCAACAGCTCCTCCTGGCCGGGAATAAGCCGACCCCGTCGCCTTCCCCGGCCATTAAGTGGCTGTCACCGGAATGGCCGACACAACCCCTCGACTTATCCGAGGAGCCTATACCCAGGCCGGTTGTTCGGCCAAAACCAGCTGCTCCACCGATTCCGGTGGAACCTCCGCCTCCACAGCCACCAATTGGGGCTCCGACCAAGGATTCTCGGTCGGCTAAGGGTCTACCCCATCGGCTGTCAGTTACCCCACTCCACCCGACCTCGCAGGTGAAGGTGGCTCAGGCCAGAGGCAGTCTTCGAGGACTCTTCCGAGTCCGAAGATGATTCTCCTTTTTCTCCAGCGACTGACTTGGAGTCTTCAGGAGGTCAGTCAATGGACGATAGCCCGTCGTCTCTCTAGGACTGTTTCGCTCATCTCGAGTCTACCGGGATGGAGCTCAAACCCGTTTCAAACGGGCCAGGTATCCCTCACGGAGATTCTGGACCGAGGGATTCTCCGACGGAGGCCTTTCCGGTGGCCGAGGCCATAGTGGGTCCGGCACTGGAGCTTTGGCAGCGCCTGCTTCCTGCCCTGCGCTATGGCCAGGAAGTATCTTGTCCCCTACGGTTCCTTGTCGGTTTTAACACCCTCTGCTGAGGGGTTGGTTACCGACAGCGCTTTTCAGCCCGACAGCGCCAGGGATGATGGACAAACCTCCTGACAAGGAGTCCAGAAATTGGACTATGTCGAGGCGAAAAGTCTCGCTCGTCCTCTCTCGGCCTTCGTCAGGCCAGTTCGGCCCGTCCTCATGGCACATTTTCTCATGCCCTGTTGGGCTCCCTGGATGAGGTCATCCTCATCTTCCCGCCGATCTGCAGACTACGGTTACAGGTGCGGGACCAGGGCAGGGAGTGGCAAACAGCAGCTCCAGACTGCTTTGGATATAGGGACCTCATGTGCCAGATCGGTGGCGGCCGCAGTGGCTATCGTCGGCGGGCTTGGCTGAGGATATCCACCTTTCGCTGGATACCCAGCACAAGTTGGCGGATGTTCCTTTGGGGACTGACCTCTTCGGCCCTGGGGTGGAAGGTCACCTGCAGAGGATCGAAGTCCAATGCCACCTTGGACTCGGTCTCTTCCGCTCAGAAGGACAAAGGCCGCAAACCACAGCCTAAGCCCTTCGTCCTCTGTGCCCCGGCGCCCGGCCCAGCAACGTCAGGGCCAGCAGGCTCGGCCTTGGCATCCCAAACCCAAGCGCCGGCTTCCTCTAACAGGAGGCAGGAGGAAGGCCCAGGAGGTCCCTCGCCGGTCCCTCCTCCAAGCCTGCCCAGTGACGGGCTGAGGGGTGGCCCCATTCCCGCCACCTACTCCTGGGTCCCTGTGGGGACGGCCCGCACTTCCGTTCCGCCTGGTCCGCTGTTACCAACGGGACAGGTGGGTCTTGGAGGTGGTGGGAAGAGGCCTGCCTCTGGAATTCGAGCAGGCACCACCTTCAGAGCCGTCAGCCTCGGGGCTCCGAGATCCCCAGCCTCACTGGCGGCTCGGGCCGAGCCGACATCGCTTCCTCCTCCTCCAGAAGGAGGTGGTAGGAAGGTGGTGGACCCTCCTTCAGACCCAGGTTTGTGTCCAGGTACTTCCTGGTTCCGAAGTGGACGGGGGGCTGGCGCCCCATTCTCGACCTACACGACCTAAACAAGTTCCTAAGGTCTCGAACCTTCAGGATGGTCACTCTGGCTCAGATAATACCATCCTTGGAACGCGGCGTGTGGTTCTGCTCTCTGGACTTGCAGGACGCGTTTCTTCACGTCCCTATCCGTCCGTCTCACCAGAGATTCCTTCGCTTCCGAGCGGAAGGATCCCTCTTCGAGTTCCAAGCCATGCCCTTCGGCTTGTCTCCAGCTCCCAGGGTCTTCACCAAATGCATGGCAGTGGTGACAGCATTCTCTCTGCGGCGGGGTCCGGTGTACCTCACCTGGGCGACTGGCTGATAGCAGCTCCCTCCAGGAAGGAGGCGGAGTGGTCCAGAGATCTGGCCCTCCAGGTCTGCTCTCAACTGGGCCTCCTTATCAAGCGAGGCCAAGTCGGAACTCGAGCGAAGCAGGTGATTCTATTCATCGGGCGCAGTCGACTCTCTTCGAGCCAGAGCGGCTCCCGGGACAGGGCCGAGGTTCTTTCCTCCTTGCCCGATCATTTCTGGTTGGGCAATTACTCCTGCCCGGGACTTCCTGCGCTCCTGGGTCTCAGGCGGCCTGCACCAGCGTGGTCCGTTGGGCCCGCTGGAACATGCGTCCCCTTCAGTGGGGACTGGCCAGCCAGTGGTCTCAACGCTGCGATCCCTTGACCAGCTTGTGTCGGTGACAGGGATGTGGAACGCTCTCCAGTGGTGGACCGTTCCAGATCATTTGCAGGAGGGCATCCTGTTCAGTCCGCCCGAGCCGGCCGGTCTCTCTGTCGACGATGCCTCTCTGATGGGTTGGGGTGCCCATCTGGGGAACACCGGCTCATGGCCTCTGGTCCGGGGAGTCCGTGCCACATCAACCTGCTGGAGCTCCCGAGCGGTCCGCCTAGCTCTCACCGCCTTTGGTCCTGCTCCTCCGGGGTCAAGTGGTCCGAGTCCAGACGGACAATACCACGCACCATGTACTATCTAAACCGCCAGGGCGGGGCGCTCCATGCTTCTATGCAAGGAAGCTCTCATTTGGTCACTCGTATAGCAGCCTGGAGGCGGATCTCTAGCCATTCACGTGGCAGGAGCCTCCAACACCCTGGCCGATGCCCTGAGCCGGATAGGGCTGCATCCCACGAGTGGTCTCTCCCTGCCGGAGGTAGTAGCATCTGTTCTCCCTTTGGGGCACACCTCAGGTGGACCTGTTTGCCTCCAGGAGAACGCGGTTGAGTCTGTTCCATGCCCGCCCCTCAGCAGGGCTCGCTGCAGGGGATGCCTTCTCGAGGCAATGGACCCGGGCTCTTTTACCTTTTCCCATTTCCTTGATCCACAAGGTGCTTCTCAAGGCGAGGAGGCAAGGCGAGGTGATTCTGATAGCCCCAGACTGGCCTCGCCAGTTCTGGTACCCAGATCTCCTCACGTCTCAGCTCCAGGACTCGCTGCAGCTTCCAGCTTGCCCCGGACCTGCTCTTAGTCAATCAGGGAAGGTGTTCCATCCGACCTTCAATCCCTGCACCTGACGGCCTGGTTCCTGAGCTGCTAGGAGTTCCAGGCCGGGTCTTTCCCGACGAGGTCCTCAATGTAGTTGAGGCGTCCGTGAGAGTCTACTCAGAAATGCTATGCCTTCAAATGGAAAAGGTTTTCCATTTGGTGTCAGGCAAGGCTTGGATCCTTCCTCCTGTTCCTTGGCAAGCATCTTGGACTATTTATGGTCCCTTTCTAGTCAAGGGCTTGGTCGACGACCTAAGGGTGCACCTGGCAGCTATCTCTGCCACGGGCGCTGGCCGGGAAGCAGTCGGTGGCGCAGGAGAAGGTGGTCTGCTTTTTCAAAGGCCTTGATCACATTCTCCAGTGCGGGAACCCTCACCTCCGTGGGATCTACTGCTGGTATTGGCAAAGCTCATGGGCGCTTATTCGAACCTATGCACAGGTGTGTCTCTCTCACCTGTCGTGGAAGACCGCCTTCTTGGTGGCTATCACGTCAGCCAGAAGGATGGGAGAGCTCCAGGCGCTCTTCCGAGTCCCCTCACCTGGTCTTCCACAGGGACAAGGTTGTTCTGCGCCCCACCGAAATTCCTTCCGAAGGTGGTGTCGGAGTTTCACCTTAACCAGGTGTTGACTCTGCGGTGTTCTACCCCAATCACACTCGAGGTCGAATATAGGCTCCATACTCTGACCCTAGAAGGGCGCTTATTATAAGGAGCGCACGGTTGAAATTCGGGAGAGGTTCGCCAGCTGTTTGTCACCTACGCTGAAGCCGCGATCTGGCAGACCTGCAGCCAAGCGGACGTATAAGCAGGTGGGTAACCTCATAGAATCTCGTTATAAGTTGGGCGGCATGGAGCCTCCCAGAGGATAAGAGCTCATTCTACCCGCCATACTGCTGCAACGGTGGCTGCTTCCAGGGATGTCCCTATCCAGGAAATCTGCAGGCTGCTACCTGGAAGTCAGCAAACACCTTCATTACCCACTACCACATCACCTTGGAGTCACGCCGGGATGCTGGTTTTGGGGCCTCGGTTCTCCAGTCTCTTTTCCAAGTAAGTATTGGGTGCTCGTTTTGCCTCCTCCCGGAGAACTGCTAGGAGTCTGCCAATGAGTGTGGATGAACAACATATCCATGTCCCTAGAAATAGGTTACTCACCTGTAACAGGAGTTCCTGGAATGGTATAGTTGTTCATCCACATCACTCCACCCGACCTCCTCGCTTCGACGACAACCTGAGCTTCCAGCGGCCAGATCTGGCGCCATGGGGCGGAGCCGAGAGTTATACCACCGGTGGGTGGAGGAGCAAGTCGAAGACCTTCCGGCAAGATTTAAAGCGCAAGGATACCTGCCAATGAGTGTGGATGAACAACATATACCATTCCTAGAACTCCTGTTACAGGTGAGTAACCTGTATTTCTTTAACCCGCCTCACTAAACAGTCGCTCCGGAGATTTTCTCCTACTGCTCGGGTTCATTTCTCGGTTTAAACAGTATTTTCTGCTTAAATTCAAACCATGTAGTATTATTATTTTAACCGAAACCGATCGGGTTCAAGCTCTGTCTGGTATTGTAAGTACAGACAGGTTTTATTTCTGTGTGGAACTTGTAAATGTTTGTCGGTTCGGTTCCGAACCGATCAGGTTGGTTAAAACTTTAAAGTATAAGCATTTTAAAGCTTTTTAGAGGCGGTTCCCGTTCTTATCGGTTCTAAAAATGGATTTATTACAGGTTTTTCCATTACCGTGACACGGTTGGGAACCGATATAAGGGTGTCTTGCCTGGCACTGCCAAGCAAAGGGCAAGTTTGTTGGTTAGGGTGGCATCATGTCTGAGAAACCCAAAAGAAAAACTGGGCTCACTGGTTTTTAACACTCGTAGTGTCGTGGGAAGCCTTTGCCAAGGCTGACCCACACACTACATATGTTTATTGTCTGGGTTTGACCACCTCAATTCAGACTGCCAGGATTTGTGAAAATTTCCTGCAGCCACCCTGGATAAGAGAGTGGGCAGGCCTGGAACTAGGAGGTTAAAAAATCACTTGGACACGGATGAGGCCAGCCCGGGTTCGGTGCCAACCGAACTGGAGTGAGTGCCCTCTGACTAGGGCAAGACTCTCAGGCAACGTAAAGCTGGCTCTGAGGGCAGTTCCAGCAAAGAAAATACAAAAATCAGCAGGTATGGAGTTCAAAATTCCTTCTCCAACTGCTGCAGAAATAGCAAAGCTATACAAATTGTACAGTCATTTTCCGATGTCGTCCGAACCGGCCACTGTCTGGTAAAAGGTCGGTTCGCCGGTTCCACCGTTCAAGAATATGATATTGGAGATTTTTATGAACCAGAGGAGGGGGAGGAGGATTATGAACAGTATGAATGTGACTTTGAGAGTCTGGATGTGCCCATTGAACCGACATCTCCCAGACAGACCTTTAGAATCTCCCCTATGCTTTCTGAGTCCCCTTCTCATTTTTGTTTTATAAAAGGTTGTTGAATCCTCCAGCTCCCATTAGAGGAAGCTGTGGATGAGCAAGAGGAACCTGATTTTGTGGAAATGATGGATATCCAGAGTCTAGGAGATTATCTATCCCTTACATAAGTCTTTTAGGAAGCAAACAATAAAAATTCTAAAGCCCCTAATTCTGTGCCTCCTGTTGACAAAAGATGGACAGGAGTTACACTTTGTCAGGTCCTGATACAGACTTTCTTTCACAGCAATGCAGTCATGTTGGGGTAGTTCAGGCTGCAGCCTGGATAAAGCTAACATTCCCTGGCTTCACATCCTCCTGACAAGGACTCCAGGAAAGATTGATGCCATGGCTAAAAACAATACATGGCAGCGTCCTTGGGACTCAGACAAGCAAATTACATGGCTTATGTGGCAAGATACCAAAAATCTAGATGGGACACTGTCATGGCTTTGGCCAAACAGGCCCCTAGCCAGCTTGCCAAGGAGCTGGAGCAGGTGGCTACTGATGGTATTGAGGCTTCCAAGGTGCAATTACATGCTGCTGTGGATTCTAATGATGTATCCTCTAGAGTCATGCTACATCTGTGGCCTTTCGTGAGTTAACTTGGCTCAGGTGTACTAACTTGTCCAGGATACCCAGACTAAGGCTATGGATTTTCCTGTGGTGGGAATTCTCTGTTTGAGAGCAGACAGAGAATTACATGAAAAAATGGATGAAAACAAGAACAACTTATAGGGTGCACAAGCCAAGGAAGCTGACAAGCCACTACTCAGAAGCAGACCCCCAGGGGTAGAGGTAGGCCCTTTCACAGGCCTTTTTACCAAACCCAGGCTTCTTCTGCTTATGCTCAGAGGGGGTTCTTCAGAGGCAGAGGAAGACGGGGTGCAAGACAGTAGGTCTGCTCCCACCCCTCAGCCTAAAGCCCCTGCCAAACAGGCACCCTGATGGGGTGCCCAGGGCCGGTTCTCCACTACCTGTAGGGGGCAGGCTGGCTTACTTCGTCCAGGACTGGGAGTCTCTAACATCAGACAAATGGGTCCTGGAAGTAGCAAGCCAGGGTCTGGTTCTCAGTTTCAAAACATTTCCAAAGATGAGAGCCAGATTTTTTCCACCTGCAAACCCTCTAGAGACCTTTACCTTAAAAACAGAAGTCTCAACCCTCCTAGCTCTCAGAGCTGTAGAAAGGTTTCCCCTACACCAGGGCAAGGGTCTGTACTCCAGGTACTTCCTTACCCCAAAAAGACAGGAGAATGGCAGCCATTTTAGACCTAAGATATCTGAACAAGCACCTTTTGAAACAAAGTTCAAAATGGTGACTCTGGCAATGATTTTACCTTCTCTAAGGCCAGGGGACTGGCTAGCTTCCCTGGACCTCAAGGATACCTATTTCCATGTTCTAATCAGAGCTCCCACGAAAGTACCTCAGATTGAACTGCCCTCAGGTCATTACCAGTTCAGAGCAATGCCCTTGGCCTCACCTCTGCCCCAAGGGTATTCACAAAATGTCTGGCAGTAGCAGTTGCTCATTTAAGAAGGCAAAGGATTGCTGTCTTTCCCTATCTAGACGACTGGCTCATTGTAGGCCAGTCTCCAGAACAGGATCAAATCACACCTGCAAGTTACCCAGCAGCTGCTCACCTCTCTGGGCTTCTTGCTCAATCTTCCAAGTCAATTCTGGAACCTGTTCAGGTACTCACCTTCATAGGTGCAGAATTGGACACAAAGCAGGCCAGAGCCTTCCTACCCTTAGAGGGTAAAGAACCTGGTGGCCCTGGGCTCCTCCTTCACTCTGCAGGTCTCTCGACCAGCAAAGCACTTCTTACAGCTCCTAGGGCACATGGCTGCTTCCACAGCTGTAGTGCAAGGAGCAAGATTTCAGATGAGGGACATTCAGTTCCACTTGAGAGCCTTTTGGTCTCAGAGAAAAGATCCCCTTTCCAAGTTGATCCCAGTGACTCAAACCCTGATCCAGGCCCTTCAGTGGTGGCAGGATCAGAGCAATTTAAGACTGGAGGTCCCCTTCATCCCTCTATCTCATTCCTTGACCCTCACTACGGATGCATCCCTTCTGGGATGGGGAGCTCACATGGGCGACCTCTCCACTCAGGGAGTGTGGTCCCCTCAGGAATCTCTGCTCCACATCAATTTGCTGGAACTCAGAGCTGTCTTTCTAGCACTTCAAGTGTTTTCTGCATCTGTTCAGAACAAAGTGGTACAAGTCAGAACAGACAACACCACCACAATGTGGTACATCAACAAACAAGGGGGCACTCGGTCTTCGGCCTTGTGCACCGAAGCAATACGTTGTGGTCTCTGGCTTATTCCTGAACACTTCCCTCACAGCAGTTCACCTCCCAGGAAAGGACAATGTCCTGGCAGATGCTCTCAGCAGGATTTCCCAGGGCCATCACGAATGGTCACTGGATCCCACAAGTACTAGGGATAGTTTTTTGCCAGATGGGGCACCCTCAGATAGACCTTTTCGCAGCCCCAGACAATCACCAACTTCCACTGTTTTGTTGCAGACCCCCAGTGATGGGCTCAGTCCCTCTGGATGCCTTTCTCCTAGATTGGGAAGGGAAGTTTCTATGCTTTTCCTCCCTTCCCTCTCCTATTCAAGGTGCTAGTCAAAATCAGATCCCAGCCTTGCAGGATGATTCTGATTGCTCCAGATTGGGCCAGGCAGCCCTGGTACCCACTCCTTCTGTCCTTAGCAGTCCATCTCCCCCTGTGCCTCCCCAGGAGGCACAATCTGTTATCTTGTGCCCAGGGGAGGGTTTGGTATCCGAATCTCAAATCCCTCAACCTCAAGGCCTGGCTCTTGAGGAGTTAGAGTTTGCTGACCTACACCTTTCTCAAGGTGTTCTCGACATCCTGAAGGCTTCTAGGAAGCCTTCCACTAGGGCCACTTATAATTCTAAATGGAAAAGGTTTTCCATCTGGTGCTCGGGGAAGCATATTTCCCCGGAATCTGCTGATTTGCCCATTGTTTTGGACTATATGGTCCATCTTAATTCTTTGGGCCTGAGACCAGCTACCCTGAAAGTTCATTTGGCAGCTGTCTCTGCTTTTATTTCAGCAGGAAAGCCCTCTTCTCTTTCCACTCACCCTGTTTTTCCAAGTTTTTCAAGGAATTACTTCATACTAATCCACCTTTCAGGGACCGCCCCTGCCTGGATCTTAATGTTTGCATTGCTCAGTTGATGCAACCTCCCTTGAACCTCTGTCTTCTGCAGAGCTCAAGTATTTGACTTGGAAAACTGTTTTCTAGTAGCCATCACTTCTGCCAGGCGCATAAGTGAGTTACAAACCTTGTCAGTGGAGACTGACTATTTCCTTTCACAGGGATAAAGTAGTCCTTAGGACTAACAGGAAGTTTTGCCTAAGGTGGTTTCAGACTTCCATCTTAATCAATCTGTCTCCCTTCAGTGTTTTCTTCCACCATTCCTCCTCTGGTGAGGAGGTTGCACACAGTTAGATGTTAAGAGGGCCCTTAGTTACTATATAGGCGTACCAAGGGTAATAGGTTCGAATCCCTCCAACTTTTTCTCACTTTTGGTGAGGTTGGAAAAGGTAAACCTGCCACTAAGAGATCCATTGCCAGGTGGATTGTCTCTTGTATCCAATTTTGTTATCAAAAACTGGGAAAGGTTCCCCCTTCAGGCCTGAGGGCTCACTCTACCAGAGGTACAGCGGCGTCTATAGCTGCTGCCAGAGACATCCCTATTTTAGAGATATGTCAAGCAGCTACCTGGAAAACGGTACACACTTTCACCAAGCATTACTCCTTGGATATCCAGGCCTGGAGGGATGCTAGATTTGGCACAGCCGTGCTTCAGAGCCTATTCCCTAGGTAGGTTCTGTCCCTCCTCCATGGAGGTACTGCTGTGTATTCTGCAATTGTCATAATATAGCAAGACTTCATGTTGTTTGAAGAAAAAATTGCTCACCTTAGTAATGTTGTTTCTTCTAATGGAGTCTTACTATATTATGACCTCCCCCCAGCCTGCCCCTCTCAGAACTTCTACTTGGGTATGGGGGTGGGCAGTCCAGTGTGGGCACCGGTTATGCCCATTATATGTTTTTCACCCCTTTTGGGGTGTGGTGTTTTATTCTACCTTATTTTATTATTTTCTGGTTCTCTGACTTGAGTCTTTGTGTTGGGACCAGGAATATGTGTTAATATTTAGGTAGCCAGTTGGCTAGTGTAGGTTACAGCTTCCACACAGAACCTTAGTGAGTTTTTGCTCGTAAAGATCTGACAGTTTCAGTTTGAAATTATCCAGACAGAGCTTCTCTAACTGAGCTCGCGCTCTAAACTCCATTCTTAGAATGGTAGTTAACTCTTTCACCTCCAGAGCAGTTCTAATGGTGGGACAAACTGCAATTGTCATAATATAGCAAGACTCCATTAGAAGAAACAACATTACTAAGGTGAGTAATTTTTTCTTCCACTCCACAAATCTTTTCGGAAACAGACACAAAAAATTCTTAAGTCTCCCAATTCTGTACATCCTGTGGACAGAAGAATGGATAAGAGGTATACTCTTTCAGGCTCAGATACAGAGTTCCTTTTTCAGCAATGCAGCCATGTTGGGGTTGTACAGGCTGCTGCCTGTGATAAGGCAAACATTCCTTTGGCATCACACCCCCAGACAAGGACTCCAGGAAGATTGATGCCATGGCAAAGAAGCAGTACCTGGCGGCATCTTTGGGACTCAGGCAGGCTAATTATATGGCCTGTACAGCCAGGTACCAGAAGTCCAGGTGGGACACTGTACTGGCACTGGCTAGACAGGCTCCTACCCAGCTTGCCAAGGAGCTGGAGCAGGTGGCTGCAGATGGGATTGAGGCATTGAAAGTTCAGTTTCATGCGGCTGCTGTAGACTCCCGTGATGTATCATCGAGAGTCATGGCTACATCTGTGGCTCTTCGGAGAATGGCTTGGCTCAGATGTACTAGCCTTTCACAGGATACCCAGGCTAAGGCCATGGATTTTCCTGTAGTGGGTAATTCTCTGTTTGGGGAGCAGACAGAGAATTACATGAAGAAAATAGACAAATACAGGACCACTTACAGGAGTGCTCAGGCCAAAGAAAGGCAAGCAGCTCCTCAAAGGCAGCAGTCCAGGGGTAGGGGCAGGCCTTTCCAAAGGCCTTTTTACCAAGACAGGCTTCTTCTTTTTCACAGAGGGAGTTCTTTAGAGGGAGAGGCAGAAGGGGGATGAGCAGGCCTGCATCCACCCCTCAGCCTAAAGCCTCTTCCAAACAGACACCCTGATGGGTCTGCCTGGGTTGATTCTCCTATACCAGTAGGGGGCAGGCTAGCCTACTTTGTCCAGGACTGGATGTCTCTTACATCAAACAAG
The DNA here is from genome assembly GCA_016271365.2 of Neoceratodus forsteri. Classification (NCBI taxonomy): domain Eukaryota; kingdom Metazoa; phylum Chordata; order Ceratodontiformes; family Ceratodontidae; genus Neoceratodus; species Neoceratodus forsteri. The sequence continues at coordinate 924,596,206 of CM057450.1, read as the reverse complement.
TGGGTCCTGGAAGTAGTAAGCCAGGGACTGGTTCTCCGCTTCAAAACATTTCCCAAGATGAGAGCCAGATCTTTTCCACCTGCAAATCTGTCAGACCCTTGCCTAGAGGCAGAGGTTTCTTCTCTCCTAGCTCTCAGAGCTATAGAGTGAGTTCCTCCCCTACACTGGGGCAAAGGATTATACTCCAGGTACTTCCTAACCCCCAAAAAGACAGGAGAGTGGCGACCCATCCTGGACCTAAGACATCTGAACAAACATCTTTTGAAGCCAAAGTTCAAAATGGTAACTCTGGGAATTATCCTTCCCTCTCTAAGGCCAGTGGACTGGCTAGCCTCCCTGGACCTCAAAGATGCCTACTTTCACATTCCCATCAGGTGCTCCCACAGAAAGTACCTCAGGTTCAAGTTGCCTTCAGGCCACTATCAGTTCAGAGCAATGCCCTTTGGCCTAACGTTAGCCCCAAGGGTCTTCACAAAGTGCCTGGCAGTAGTTGTTGCCTTCCTAAGAAGACAAAAGATTTCCATTTTCCCATACTTGAACGACTGGCTCATAGTAGGTCAGTCTCCGGACCAAGTCAAGTCACACCTGCAAGTGACCCAGCAAGTGCTCACTTCTTTAGGATTCCTTCTCTACCTACCAAAGTCAGTTCTCGAACCATTGCAGCTCCTCACCTTCATAGGTGCAGAACTGGATACGATAAAAGCAGGAGCCGTCCTTCCCCAGGAAAGGGCAAGGACCCACATGGAACTGGCCTCTTCATTCCGCCTTCAGGTGTCTCGACCAGCAAGGCATTTCGTTCAGCTACTGGGCCACATGGCAGCTTCTACAGCAGTGGTCCAAGGGGCAAGATTTCAAATGAGGGACATTCAGTTCCACTTAAGAGCTTTTTGGTCCCAAAGAAAGGATTCCCTTACCAAACTAATTCCAGTGACTCAAACCCTGATCCAAGCCTTGCAATGGTGGCAGGATCAGGACAATTTGAGGCAAGGGGTTCCATTTGTCACTCAATCTCATTCAGTGGTCCTCATCACAGATGCTTCCCTGCTGGGCTGGGGAGCCCATTTGGTCACCTAAGGAATCTCTGCTTCACATTAATCTCTTGGAACTCAGAGCAGTGTTTCAAACAACATGAAGTCTTGCTGTATTCTGACAGTAGCAGTGAGTCCCAACCTTCGAACTGCCCTGGAGATGAAAGAATTAACTTCCCATGCCAGGCATGGAACGCTGAGCTCGAGCTCGGTTGAGACTCTGTCTGTTGCCGTTTAAACTCAAACCGTCAGATCTTTACGAGCTAAACTCACTAAGGTCCTTTGTGGAAGCTGTAAACCTACACTAGCCAACTGGCTACTAAACATAAAACACATTTTTTGGTCCCAAAACAAAGACTCAAGTCAGGAGACCCAAAAAATGAAAAACACAACACCCACTCACCCCAAGAAAAAGGGGGTGAAAACAACAAGGTGGGCACCTACCGAGTGCCAACACTGCACTGCACACCCACATTCCAAAAACAGAGGTTCTGAGAGGGGCAGGCGGGGGGAGGTCAGAATATAGCAAGACTCCATTAGAAGAAACAACAATACTAAGGTGAGTAATTTTTTCTTCAAACAACATGAAGTCTTTTGGCACAGCAGTACTTCAGAGCCTGTTTCCAAAGTAGGTTCTGTCCCTCCTCCATGGAGGTACTGCTTAGTAGTCTGCAATTGTCAGAATACAGCAAGACTTCATGTTGTCTGAAGAAAAAATTACTCTTCTTAGTAATTATGTTTCTTCTAGTGGAGTCTTGCTCTTGTCCTCCTCCCCTGCCTCCCTCTCAAAACTCTAGTTTTTGGGATGTGGGTGGGCAGGAGCAGTGTTGGCACCCTAGCGGTGTCCCTTTTACACCCTCTTTTTTCTTTGGGTGGAATGTTGTTTTATTGATGTGTTTTTGGTTTTGGGTTTCCTGACTTGAGTCTTCCTTTGAGAACCAAAAACATTATATATTTGCCAGTTGGCTAGGAACAATTTTACAGTTTCCACACAGAACGCCTTGTGAGTTTTTGCTCGTAAAGATCTGATGGTTGCAGTTCGAACAACAACAGGCAGAGGCTTCAACCGAGCTCGTGATGAACATTCTATGCTAGGCGTAGAAAAGTTAACCCTATGTTCGCCGGGGCAGTTGAAAGGCAGGACCTAACTGGAATTGTCAGAATGCAGCAAGACTCCACTAGAAGAAACATAATTACTAAGGTAAGTAATTTTTTCTTACTGGACATTTGTAAAGCAGCTACTAGACTGTACACATATTCACAAAGCACTACTGCCTGGATGTACAGTCTTGATCGGATGCCAAATTTGGCAAGGCGGTTCTGCAGAGCCTCTTTACTAAGTAGGTTCTCTACCTGCATCCCAACTGCACTGTCTTATAGTCTGCAACAGTTACCGATGCTAAAGGACTCCTGGGTTGAGAAGAAAAAATTACTCACCATAGTAGTCTTTCATCCAAGGGGTCCTTTAGCATCAGTAAACTCATAGTTTTATAATAAAGTACAAATTCAGTAGCAGTTAAGCCTTTTGGTGAACTCGTCACCTACAGTATGTTAATCAGCTCCCACCCTTCCTCCCCTGATAACCTTCCAGAAGAGGGCTCTGCTTCTTGCCTTCTACTAATTTGGTTATTCTAAACTTTTAATTACATTTAGAGCAAATTTTCATGTTTGTTGTTCTGGTTCATGTGTTTACATATTTTTAAACTCCTGGTGGTTCATACCTATGTGAGCATGTGCCTGTTCTAGCTTCGAAAAAATTCTGGTGCCTTCCCAACAGCCTCTGCTCAGCACACCCACAAGCTTCTCTCTGATTGGCTAATTCATAAACTAATTACCATAATTTCCACCTCCGTGGCAGTACCTCCTGGTCACCTCACTGCAACAGTTACTGATGCGAAAGGAACCCTTGGAAGAAAGAAAATTACTACTGTATTTTTTTCTTTTCGGTTCTCAGTACTGTATGTTAAAGTGTAGCCTGCGATTATGTGAGCATCATAATGGGAGAATGTTTGTTCATGGGATGCTTAGGATAGGTATGGTATGGAACTACTTTTTTTTTGGTTATACACTGCATGCTAAGTTTGTGAACTAACAGTTGGAAAGTCACTTAGAACTCTCATGACCCAACATTTTGAGCTGTCTGATAACAGCTTGTTAAAGTTATAGTTGTGCCGGTAAATCCCTTGGTCAGGGCACATCTTACCCATGTGTAATTATTTAACCATTGATAATACTGGAGCTAACAGAAAAAGACATTACAAGAAGTCTGATAGAATTTTTTTCTTTTTCCACTACTGCCAACTTGGACTCAGAATGAGTCTTTGAGTGTCTCATCAGCCTTAGTCCAGTTTTCTTGAAGTAAATGTTCAATTCAAATTTTACAGTGTTTTTGTCATAATCTGTGTTCTATTAAGCTTAATTTTGATTTTCATAATGTCTGTGTAATTTATAAAGGTTTATAAAAGTGCATGTACGTTCCATTTGATTAATGGTATTTGCTCTTTGGTAGGTATGGTGATGGTAGGTCGCTACTTTACCACAAAACGTTCTTTTGCTACTGGGATTGTGATGTCTGGTGGAGCTGCAGGAGCACTTCTGCAGACTAAGTTGCATAGATATCTCATTAGTAAAGTTGGCTGGAGAAGTAGTCTACGCATATTTTCTTCAACATTGTTAATGTGTATTACTGCAGGATTCACGTACAGACCTCTTTATAAGCGAGGTAAGCTATATATTGGTACTTTAATACAGATGATAATGTTTTTATATACATATATATTAGTCACATCACTGTTCTCAACTATCACACATAATCTTCTGTCCATTTTACTTATTTTTTTATTTGTTTACAACTTGATGATTTCAAAAGGTATGCTGAACTATGACTTATTTACAGGTGCAGCTGGGGGGGGGCGGCGTAATTTTAGAGCAGGGAGTCCAGCAACAACTACATTAAACAACAGAACCTGTGCACATTGGAACAGGTCTACTAAAAATAGATACAGTGGATTACTAGTAATAACTTTAAGGAAATACAATAATTAGAAAATGCACTAGTTTTATTAAAAGAAAAACATGTTAACAGCAGTAATATGATAATGCAAAAATGCATCCAAGAAGGAAAAGAATGGCACTATAACTACAGGAAAAAAAATGCTGCTACTAGTTATGGAACCAGAGGTGTGCTCTGTGGGGCAAATGAAGTCCCAGTGTTGCAGGAGGCAAGGGTATTTGCATACAGAGGGAAACAACACTGGGTAGGCAGAGATAGCTGCTAAGGAACAAAAGGTGCAGAAGGTGGTGGACTGAGAGGGATGTGAGGTAATTTTAGTTGAGGATGGAGGGAGGAAGCAGAAGAATAGTTTCAGAAGCATGAATGGGTGGAGAAATCATGAAGAAAGACCTGAAGGACTGGGAAGAGCAGAAGTACAGAGAGCCAGAGGGAAGTTGTTTGGGAGCAAGGGAAAGTGGGAGGAGAGAGCAGAGGTTTTGGAGTGAAGGAAGCAAAGTAATTAGAATCAAATGATCAGAGAGAGGAAGGGGAGAGGAGGGAGAAGAGACAACAAGGAAGAAAGCTGAATCAATTTAGAGAGCAATGAGGTGCAGTGAGAAGTAAGGGACGGGTAGGAGAGGTCAGTGTAGAGAGATCTGTGTTGGGTGTGGGGAAGGGCAGTTGAGGGCCAAACTGCAGAAAGAGTGGAATTGGGATTCCAACCTGGCCAGGGTAGATTAGAAGCAGCACTCTACATCTCATTGGCATAGTCAAGCATTTGCAGGTGATCTAAAGAGAATCTCCCTGTGAACAGGCAGTGTAAGACAGGATTTGTTGTGGAACAGTGTGCCAGGTTTAGGTAAGAACTTCTAAAGATGCATCAGTGTGGAACGAGAAATTGAGGTTTTCATTGAGAAAACCTCAAGGTCCTTGAAACGGGGAAGGTCTTCAATGAGAGAAACCTCTTAAGTCATTGGTGTCAGTGTGGCTCAGTTGGTAGCACATCTGCTTCTGGATGAGAAGGTCATGGGTTCTAGTCCCACCCTGCAGTGAGGCTCATACCTAAAACGCTGACACCGGAGTGCAGTATTAGGGGGATGTTGTACTGTTGGGGTTTGCCTTCCTTCGGATGACACATTAAACTGAGGTCGCTTCTACTCATCCTGGTACTGTCCTAGTGGGTGTCCAGGTGGAAGTAAAAAAAACAACAACAAAAAAAGGTACTTACCACAAAAAGAGTGGGGGGCTTTCCCTGGTGTCTTGGCCAATATTCCCCTTCCAATAAAACCAGTTCATGCAGTTGTCCAAGACTGTGTGGGTGTTGATGTGCCAAATGGCTGCCGCTACAGATTCAGTCACTTCACTACCAGTCTAGCATTGCTTTTAAAACACTTTGGGATACAGTGTGAATGAAAAGCTCTAGTCTGTATAAATGCTGATTCTTCTTCTGAACAAAATGGGAGGGGGAGGGGTGGAGCTTAGCAAGATGCTTTTTGGTATCAGAGAGCATCGTGATCGTCTTTGTAGCATTAAGAGAGATGACTGATTTGGACAGAATCAGTGGCAATTATTTTCAGAACCTGGTTGCAGAGACACGTACTGTGTTGAGGTAATTTAGGAAGACGGAAAAATGGGATAGGGCTCAGTATAGAACCTGGGGGACTCCAGAGGAGATGTAAGGGGGTTGAGAGGGAATCACATGTGGATTAACTGCTGTCTTTTCAAACAAGTAGGAAGGGAACTAGCTGACTGTAGGGTTAGATAGACTTGTCTCTTCAAGTTTAAGTAGGAGTGCATTGGACATAATAATGTTGAAAGCCTTTATGAGGTTGACTGGCAGACTGGATGGGCCTTGCGGTCCTTATCTGCTGTCAACCTCAATGTTTCTATGTTTCATCCTCCGGGGGTACTCCGTTGGCTGCGGCTGCACCAACAGCATCTGCTGTCCAGGCCTCTGCTTCTTCCAGGCCCATAACGACAGTGTCACCTCATACTTCTCAGGGAGGCCGACCATGGCCCCTCAAATCGCTGGCCCCCAGTCCATTCTTCGTATTCTCGACGCCAGCCACTCCACCATGCCATGATACTTCCCCAAGCCCATGGTTGTCAGGCTCCTTGGGCTCTCAAGTCCTGATGGACGGTTTGTTGCTTCAGCACATTCACTTGAACTGTGCGGTAACAGTGTTCGGCGTTTGGGCACCATTACAAGCTGCACAGAATTATATTGTATATTGGGAAGAAAACGCCATTAAGGTATGAAATTTAATGTTTACAACGATTTGAATGTCCAATAAGATGTGCATAAAAACCATAGTGCACGATGGATTGATTTTGTACTATTTTATATGCAGGCATGAAACATAATGGCAACAAATGCTTAAAAAGCAACAGGTTAAGCCATAAGATTCCATTGGCGATTCAGGTATGTTGTGCAGTTATAGAGTGGTGCAGGTTTATCACAGCAGTTATTGGTTGTTCAGCATGTGTTTCCACGTGGTGCTTGGTGGTAAAAAAGGTTATTTTTTGTATTTGGAGCGGCAAGACAACTTAAAAAACGTGTGTTGTTTGTATGTCCCACAGGTAGCTCATTTAAAGGACAGTGACTCCCAAAAGGAGTGTGATTAAGCTTTTCAGTTCAGTGGTAAATATGCGTTTTTCAAATGTTTTATTCAAGTGGTAAAATTTATGCGAGTCCAAGGTAGGATGTCTACTAAAGTTGTTTATATGTTGTTTTTGGAAAAATAGATGATGTATCCCCGTGAAGAAGCTCATAAGGAGCGAAACGTAGAGGCATAAAATAAATTTGAACTGAATACAAGAAGTGTGGTTTCTTTAAAGAGAATTGAGTCTCCCCTTCATCAAAACTTACTTCTCCTACTGTCACCCTTATCTAGATTCTGGCCCAGATCACAGCATCCCTGATGCACCAGTTGGGCTAATATTGGCTAGGGTCCCTGGCACCATTGACGGCCCCATTGTCGTAGATGCCTCCTGGGCCTCCTCTGTTCACGTCTCAGTGTGCCATTGGTACCTCGCTCATTGGAGAGCAGATCGATGTCAAAGAGGAGTACCGCCCTGACCTGATTCTTCGAGAGGATGAGGAAGAGCTTCTCTCTTCAGAGAGGTCCACTGCATCTTCAGTCAACAAGGACTCTGACATACTTCCAGGTCCCCTCCTGAAGATCCTACTTTCTTTAATGTGATGAAGCAGCTGTCCTCAGCCATGGGCTTTCAGACCAAGAAGGAGGATGCCACGAGAAGAGAATTGGGGACTTCTTGGAGATCCCAGAATCTCCCCCTAAGGTTATTCTTCCTATTTTTCCTGCCCTGAGGAATGCCACTATTGCAGCCTGGTTTAGGCCAGGCATGGTTCCTGCCATGCCCCACCAGGCAGATAAGTTCTATCATGCTGTCCGAGCCTACCTTATTATGCTGCCCAATCTGAGATCGACTCTGTGGTCAAAGCAGCACATGATAGGTCTAAGGTGCCCAAGCACCTTGCCCGCCCCCCCCCCGACAGGGAATCCATGCAGATTAATGTGTGGGGCAAGAGGGTATATGCCTCTTCCACCCTGGGGCTTTGGATTGCTAATTTTCTTTCACATATGGTTAATTACTAAAACATTGTCTGGAAGAAGGGCAAGGCAGCTGCCCAAGTCCTACCAGATCATCATCATCATCATCCTTTACTTATTTAAGGCACCTTTACAAATTATATAAAACAAATATTTAAAACAAGATTAAAATAATTAACAATCATTAAAAGCTTTGTTAAAAAGGTAGGTTTTCAAGGCTCCTTTAAAGCTTTGGACAGTTGGGCAATTTCGCACCTGACGAGGTAGAGAATTCCACAGGGTCGGGCCATAAAACTAAAAGATCTTGCCCCTGAAGTTTTTAAGTGAACCCTGGGAATCTCTAGCAATCCCTCGTCAGTGGATCGGAGAGAGCGGGGGGGACATTAGGGACAAAGGAGATCTTTCAGGTAAGCAGGTCCTGATCATGTAGGGCCTTATAGGTCAGCAAACCGACCTTGAAGGTGATTCGCCAACAGACTGGCAGCCAGTGCAGTCCGCGGAGCACAGGCATTATATGACTGGACCGAGAAGAACCAGTCAGAAGCCTGGCTGCCACATTCTGCACTAGCCGCAAGCGGCGAAGTTCAACCCCCGTGAGCCCTAGGTATAGGGCATTGCAATAGTCCAGGCGGTAGGTAACGAAGGCATGGACCAAAGTTGGAAGATCCTCTGGGGGAACCAGGTGCTTCACCCGGGCGATATTCCTCAGATGATAAAAAGAGGTTTTGACAACCGCTGACACCAGAGATTTAAAAGTCAGACAACCGTCAAATACAACGCCCAAGTTCTGCACCCGGTCTGAGGTAGTCAGCTGGACACCCCCAAGCCATAAGCCCGAGGGTGATCCAGCTAACAAACCCGCCTCACAGCGACCCTGGTCCACAACCAACACCTCAGTTTTTTCAGGGTTCAACCGCAGCCAACTCACATTCATCCAGTCTTGGATTTTGGCAAGACAGTTGTTAAAGACCGAAATGGCAGCATCCTGGCCAGGCACAAAGGACATGTACAGCTGGGTATCATCTGCATAGCAATGAAAACCCAAGCCTTACCGCCTAATAATCACTCCTAATGGCAGCATATACACTGCAAACAACATGGGTGCCAAAATGGAACCTTGCGGTACCCCGCAGGATAGGGAGACTGATGTCGAGAAAAAATTCCAGACACCACCCTCTAAGTCCTACCCTCGAGGTACGATCGAAACCACCTGATGACTGTATCAGACAGTCCACAGATAGATCGCAAACATTCCAGTAGCACACCATGGTCCACAGTGTCAAATGCTGCAGAGAGATCAAGAAGGACCAAGATGGAACAGGTCCTTCGATCTCTCGCTATTAGGAGGTCATTTAGTACCTGCACAAGTGCTGTCTCGGTACTATGCCTTTTCCTAAATCCAGACTGGAGAGAATCATAGACATTGTTGTTGCTCAGATGATCATCCAACTGTGATGCAACCACCTTCTCAATAACTTTACCCACAAAGGGTAAGTTAGAGACAGGCCTGTAATTGGCCAGACAGTCTGGGTCCAAGGAGGACTTCTTAAGAAGGGGCTTAACTACAGCCTCCTTAAGAGGATCTGGAAAAATTCCCCTCTCCAAGGACCTCCAGACTCTCTCAGCAAGGACTGGACTGATTTTATCCACACAATCCACGAAGAGACGTGTGGGGCTCGGGTCCAAATTACAGTTGGTCAGACGCAGTGATTGGATAACCATCACAATGTCACTGACTGTGGGGAGGCTGAAGTCAGACCACACAAACTGGGTGTCCGACATCTCCTGCTGACTATCACAACTCCCATTTGAGAGGGTCAAACGGACCTCGGATCTAATTTTGGCAACCTTGTCTGCAAAGAACAGAGCAAACTCCTCACGCCGTTCTTGAGAAAAGGCTCTTCCGGGCTGAAGACAGATTGGATTGCACAATCTGTCCACAGTCCGGAAGAGATGAGCTGGTCTATTCTGCGCAGCCGCAATCTCTCTGGACAGGAATTCTGCCTTCTTACGAGAGACTGCGGATTGATAGACCACATAGTGGTCCGTCAAAATAAGTTTGTCACCATCCAGACCCGATCTCTGCCAGCACCTCTCCAACCTTCGTCCAACTCTTCTCAACTCCCTCAAGGTCTCATCAAACCAAGGAGACCTGGGGCGAAGAGTGAGGACGAACATGAACAGGAGCAGTGGAATCCAGGGGCCCCTGCCACCGCCTCATTATAGGCACGTACCAGCTGTCCTGGATCCATGCAATCTCTCGATAAGCCCGATAGATCCAGCACCGCCATCAGGTCATCTGGGGAAACACCCCTTAATGGGCGGTACCGGACCATTTCCGTAGGGGCTGACCTACTAGGGGTGACCTCAAAACTGAACCCAATGGAGTGATGGTCCGACTATCCGACTGGTTCCACCACCAAGTCGGATATCTCCATCCCCAGAAGGAACACCAAATCCAATGAATGACCACCAACATGGGTCGAGGAGGAAATAACCTGTGTGAAGCCCAGTGAAATCATTAACTGGAGGAAGTCTTGATCAAAATGCGAGAGTTCATCATCGACCCAGGCATTGAAGTCCCCCAGAACCAACCATCTGGGGGATCCCAGTGTCAGGTCGACAATGAAGTCTGCGACTTCCCGCAGGAAAACATTCCCATCACCTGGTGGACGGTATATGAGAAGTATCCTGCGCCCCACACCCCTCGCCTAGAATACATTCAAAGGATTTGGTAATTCCCACTGGCACCTCCACTAGGCCCAGTTCTGTTCTAAAACAAATAGCAACACCCCCGCCCCTACGATCCACCCTCGGGTGGTGTATCGCCGAGTACCGGCCGGAATTGCTGCCGCCAAAACTGGTCCAGCATTTTCATCAAGCCAGGTCTCGGTGATGCACGCCAGGTCAGATGACCCAACAAAATCAGCTATAATAGCTGTCTTGTTTTTAATAGACCTGGTGTTGCACAACACCACCCGAGTAGGATGAGCCTTCGAGGATGACTGTGCTACTTGCTGGCTATAATTAGCACCCTTGGGTATGGGCACCAGGGCCCATTTTGCCCCAGGGTGTCTCCTTGTCCCCACTGTCCCAATCCGCTCACTCCTTTCCATTCCCCTCAGACCCCACCCCATCCTCCTCCCCCACAATCCCCAAGGTCCTACAACATATATAGACCGGCGATAAGGGAGGATAAGAAAAGGGCAAAGATCCCTGAGCCTGCAGGGGGAATAATACCCAACTGTCCTAATATTATCCCAACACATAATTATCACACCAAATAATCCAAAAATTAACCCACCTCTAAGACTTAAATAAATACAAAGCTCTATAATGAAATAAAATACAGTTTAACCAAACCTCAGACTATTAACTTAAAAACTCTTAACCCCAAACAAGAAACGGATACAAAACATTAACTGAATTCCCCTTCCCCACCCTATCCTTTCATCACTGGGGAAACACTATACCTTCTAATCAATAATTCATTTAATTTGATTCAATTTAATTAAATTTAATTCCCTTCCCACCCAGTCCTCACACCACTGGGAAGAGAGGAAAATAATACCAATATCAAACAATAATATAAACTAAAAATCTAAATAAACAGAATAATTAAATAACTGGATATAGAGTCCTCTCACCACCCAACTATCCAGATAAAATAAAATATTATAAATCAATTCCTTTAAACCAAACAAAGTATCTATAACTTAAAATAAAAGATTAAAGTCTGAGGTCAAATGTCCACAAAGTTTCACCAAGCTCTAGGCTGGCCAGTAACCAGTTCACCCCTCTCACCGGTGAAGACAGACCGCTCTCAGAATAAGTCAGATGTTTGTCTCTCCAAATAGTGGTTCAGGTTTCAAAGTGAGCTCCCACTTTCACTTAAAACCTTAGACAAAATCTCATCTTCAGGTAAATAAGAGCAGTCTAAATCAAAGTTCACTGCAAACCCACAGAGCAGGGAGGATCCAGAAATCAAATATCCAACCAGATTTTAATTCATAGCTAAAACCAAAAAGGGATGGAGCAGAGAGAAAGACCAGAACATCCAGAGGACAGCAATACACCTCCTTCACACAGTCAGCAGACAGAAGATCAGGTTCTTCATATAACCTGCTAAGTTATCGCAGATATCGCCTTCCAACGCCAGATATTTCAATGGTTCAGTACACTTTTAGCGGTCTCTTACCCGGCCACAGGGAGATCTCCACCCCCAACCCAGTCCCTCTCCCCAGACCCGCTCACCGCCACAGCTGCCCACCAGCTGCCGAGCTGCAAATGCGGAAGAGCCGAAAGTACAGCCGCCCTACAGCAACTACACCAAGGCTCACCACTGGCTCGAGATCAGGGCTAGGGAAAGGATCTCCCGCAATTTACCAGGAACAGAAAACGTTCCCAAAATCCATATTATCCGGGTTGCGGTAAAAGTAGCATGGCTCACCAAACCACTCACTACTTTCTCGCAGCACTCCAGCACTCGCAACGCTCCAGGCAATCCTGATGGAAACACGCTGCTCCCTAATCCGCCGATCATCTCCTCGCTCCGGGCTCCACTCACTCTACTCTGCCCCAACTCCCAGTTCAGTTCCTGATTAGTTTCCAAAAACACGATCCTTGAACGCGATTTCAAATTGAAAAATAAACGGATTAAAACGATAATGAACTAAAACGAAGTAACAAGCTAAAATGGACCAAATAACAGTAAATTAACAGTAGAATAAAACTTAAAAAAGAACTTAAGCTCCCGCTGCTGAAGGCTAGCCCAGCGTGGCCACCATCTTGGATCAATGTTCCCAGAAACAGGAGGTTCTCAAATGCTTACAGACCACTGATGCTATTAGTAAGCATCTCTTCATGGCCTTCTATAAAATTTCCGAAACTGGTGTCAGCGTTGCTGCCACAGGCATCTGCCTTTGTAGGCACTCCTGGCGGAGGGTCTTGGGGTTTGCAGCAGTCGTCCAACAGAAACTGCTGAATGCCCCTTACAATGTTTCCAAGTTATTTGGGCCAGATGTCCAGGACATTATCAGTGACTTACAAGCATCTAGTAGGGCTATCAGGTCTGTCCATTTGCTTTACCATACACAGCCTAGGAGCAGACAGTGCCCATCCTTTTGTAAGATGCCCCCAAGTCTGGAGCAGGCTTCTGCCCCCAAGACAAAAGAAAAGTCTGCTCCCCTTTGCCCACCCCCTCCTTCGGTGCTGCTGCGAAGTGGCCCAGAGGCAACGGATTAGCCCCAGTGGCTGGATCCTCCTCTGCTTGACTCCTTGCCAGACCACACCTCTTCAAGTCCCCAACCAGGCAGGCGGTATAACGCAGTGGTTTAAGGCTCTAAGCTGCAATTCTGGAGACCTAGGTTTGAGTTGCACAGCTCCCACTTGCATACTGTGTGATCCTGAGCAAGTCACTTAACCTCCCTTTGTTTCCAGGTTGCACCTGTAAACAGGCTTTCAGCTTAGTGTGCCACTCCTGGTTAAACAATTGAAAGAAGGAAAAAAAAAAACAAGAGGTGATAGTCTAAGGTTGGATCTCCCGCCGTCTCAATCACTGGAGAACCATCCTTTCGGATGCCTGGATTCTTCAGGTTATTAAGAGGAGTCACACTCTGGAACTTGTAGAGATGCTTCCAGAGACTGCTTCAGTACCCTCTGCCTGCCCCGGGGCCATCTAATGGTTCTCAGAGAGGAGGTACAGTTCCTCCTGTGGAAAAATGCCATTAAGCTAGTGCCTGGGTGCCAAAAGAACTGGGGATTCTGTTCCAGGTTCTTCCTGGTCCCCCAAAGAACTGGAGATCTGAGGCCTGTTCTTGATCTCAAGGACCTCAATCTTTATATCCAGTCCAAATAATTCTGCATGGCCACTCTGCCAGGGCTGCTGCCTCTACAACATGACACAGGGCTTCACAAAGTGCTTAGCGGCAATAGCTGTGGCCTCCAGAGAGAAGGAATGTATGTTTCCCCTGGATGACTGGCTCCTCAAGGCTCCATCCACAGAGCAGCTTTTCTGGATTCTGGAGAGGACCCTCCAGTTGTTTCTCTCCCTGGGCATCATGGTCAACCAGCCCAAGTCCGTCTTGACTCCATCCCAGAGGCTGCAGTATGTAGGGGTGGTCCTGGACTTGGGGCAGGCAAGAGCCTTTCTGCCTCTGAACAGGGCTGAGTGCTTCATCACCCAGGCTCAGGAGGTTGCCCAGAGCCGTAAGGTTCCTGCAAAGGTATACCTGACATTGTTGGGACTTATGGCCATAGCTATTGCCACGGTACCCCTGGCCAGATTGCTCATGCGAGTGCTCCAGTGGACACTCAGGGTGCAGTTGGACCAATGCATGTATGACTTAAAACAGCTAGTGCTGCTCTCCTCATCAGTTTGTAAGGTGCTGCAGTGGCAGATGGACCACCAGAACCAGTTACAGTACAAGGGGTTCCATTCCAGATCTCTTCTTCCTAGCAGATCCTCATCATGGATGCTTCTGGTTCAGGCTGGGGTGCACACCTGGGCTCCTTTCAGATTTGGAGAACATGGTCCGAGGTCGAGATGTCTCTGCATATAAAACGTCCTGGAGATGTGGGTGGTCCTGTATGCCATGCAGGCCTTTCAGGACCATCTCCTTTCGGGTCAGCTGTTAATTCAGTCAGACAATCTCAGTGTCGTCTACTTCATCAACATGTAAGGGCGAATGCATTTGTACTTGCTGTACAGGGAGGCCATGAGAGTCTGGTTCTGGGCACTGGACAACTGTCGAGTTCTCACGGCAGTCCATGTCCCAGGCATGCTAAACACCCTGGTGGACAACCTCAGCCAGATGCAGTCCAACATGCACGAATGGAAACTTCTCTCATGCATCACAGAAGATCTGTTTGCCAGATGAGGTCATCCAGAGTTGGACCTTTTTTGCATCCACACTCTATACAAAACTGCCCAGTTTCTGCATGCTAGATCTAGGGCCTGGAGTTTTATGGCGAGATGCGTTGTCCCTCTCCTGGAGCGGGAGGTTCCTGTATGCCTTCCTTCCATTTCCTCTGCTTCAGAGGTTGCTAATCAAGCTATAGATGAAAGGGGCCAACATGAACCTGGTTGCACCCTTCTGGCTACAGCAGATGTGGTTTTTATTACTGCAACAGCTAGCGGAGGAACCTCTGGTCCCTCTACCCCTCTGCAATGATCTGCTGGTGCAGGGTCAGGGGAACTTGGTCCATCCAAACCTCAAGTCCCCTTGTCTACATGCCTGGCTCCTGAAAACATAGCCATTTCCCAGTTTGGGGTATCTCAGCAGGTGGTGGGTGTCCTCATAGCAGCTCAAATGCCCTTTACTAGAGCCACTTGTGATTTGAAGTGGAATAGTTTTGCTGTCTGGGCTGCCAAACATCATCTGAACCCGTTCACCTGTCCAGTGAGCCAGATTCCGGAATACTTGATTAATCTGTCAGACTCAGGCCTCCAGTATTCCCCCCTCAGGGTGCACCTTTTGGCTATTTCAGCCTTCCATGAGCCTGTGGATGGTTGTACTGTGGCTCAGTTAGATGTGTCCCATACTTTTCTTAGGGGCATCCTGCACCTGAAACCTCCAATCAGTTCCCCTGTTGAATCTCAGTTTTGTTTTGAAGAAATTTACCCTGTCTCTGTTTGAACCAGCTGTGACTTGTGAGCTACGCTTTCTCTGTTGGAAAGCGTTAGTTCTG
This sequence comes from Neoceratodus forsteri, assembly GCA_016271365.2. Taxonomy (NCBI): domain Eukaryota; kingdom Metazoa; phylum Chordata; order Ceratodontiformes; family Ceratodontidae; genus Neoceratodus; species Neoceratodus forsteri. The sequence continues at coordinate 924,580,922 of CM057450.1, read as the reverse complement.
GTTGCTATTACTTCTGCTCAAAGAATTTCCAAGCTTCAGGCTCTCTGGTGTGAATGGCCCTATTTAATTTTTCACAAAGACAGGGTCTCTTTGCACACAAATCCTAAATTTCTCCCTAAGGTGGTGTCTGAGTTTACCCTGAACCAATCTATCCACCTTCCAGTTTATTTTTCAGAACATGCCAGTCCAGGGGAAGCACTGCTCCATACTATAGATGTGCGTAGAATTTTGAAATACTCTGCTCTGAACTAAGGACTGCAGAAAAATAAAACAGCTTTTTGTTTCTTTCATCACAGGGAGAGAGGGCACTAAGATTTCCAAACATTGCTTGCCCAAATGATTGGCTCATTGTATTGTGCTGTGCTGTGTCATCGAGGTACAAGTCAAGAAGCATAGGAAAACCAGTGGCAGTTGTAAAATTCACAAGTCTTGTATTAGTAATAACAGTAAAATATAAAACATTAAGTTGTTCAGAATAACTATTTGTAATGGCAGTACAAACACAGAAAGCAGAGTCCTTCTTCTAAATTTCAAATCTCAGTCTGTCTCTGTCTTTCTTGCAAAACATTGCAGCTCTTTTTATAATAAGTCTTTGCAGCAGCTTGTTAAGAGAACATTCTGCTTCTCACACAGTGTTCTTGTAAGTTTCCGCTGTTCTTGAAGGTGCAGCAAAAAGAACATAAGGACCCAGAAGTGGCCTCTTGTAGCCAGGTCTGCAGAGGTTTTGCATCCTGCATTCTCAGGTAAACCCCTTGAGTTCTAAATAGCTTTGCAATCATTTCAACATTATAACTATACACAGTTTTAAACCAAGGGATCCTAGTTTTAATTACTTGTCCAAAAAAAAGTGTCACATATACTGTATTTTTATACCTGCAGATATGCAAGGGGAAGAAAATACAGAGACAGCAAGGAAAGGCAGAGAGATAGTGAGAGGCGGGGAATTTCAAAATCATTGGCGTGATCAGTTCCCATCTCTCACTAGAAAATTTGGTTGCGCAACCAGGTAAACAAGAGACAGAAAAGAAGAGGATAGAACAGACCCTTGCGTTTAAACTATTTCTACATAACAAATGGGGCAGGGCCTTCGTAAACCCTGTCACTAACCCCCTCTTGAAGGGGGAACCTGTTTTAGAAAACAGGTTTCCATAACTTTTGTTTACTTCTTTTCTAACTTTAGCTTGTAATGGTGGAAGACTAGGTTTGCTGGCAAAGGCACCTATCTTCACCTGAGCTATTGTCTTCTAGGGTTGCTTGTAAGGACAGAGCAAGGAACATTTTCAGAGCAAGGAAAAAGATTAAGGCTTCTTTTGGCTAGGCAGATTTACTGTGTGTTACCATTTTCTTTTGTACGCACAGGGTTTGTTACTGTTTTTTTGCTAACATTTTGCTTTATTGTTTCTCTGATTCAAGTTACTGTTGCAGGGTATACTTCTGCATTATTACAGGGTGTGCCTACAGGTGTGTTACTGTTTTGTGGTTACAGATTACTGCTGCAATTTGCAAGATATATCTTCTGTTACTGCTTTATTTTTCTCTGTAGCAAAGTGTTTTTTTGCAGGGTATATCTTCTGTGAAATTATTACAGGGGGTACTTTACAGGTCTTGCAGTTTTAGCTATATTTAGGCTAAGCTTTCAGGGCTACTGCATTTGTTGTTGTTTGATTGTTTATGCTCTTACCTCCTTGTTCTTTTTGTCCGTGGTTCTTTTTCGGCAGGGGAAGGGCCCAGCCGCCCACCCATCTCATTCCCAACCAGCCCATGCTACACTCCTTCTATAGGGTAGCACAGTCGTGACATTTCCTGTAGCAGAGTTGGATGGGAGGATCAGAGGGGTATCAACACAGTGACATCACTACAGGGGCATAATTTAACTTGTTATAACAAGTTATTGCAAAAACAAACAAAACAAAAAAATCAAACTTTTGCTTTCATTTTCTTCCTTCTAATTACTTGGACCAGGTTATAAACCCGGCAACTCATCTGGAATGGATATTATTAACTGCAGGTACTACGGTACACTTTTCAAAAGGGCAGTTATACAGGATTTAGGACGCTGTCCTACATGCTGGACCATTGGAGATCTAAGGTCTCAGCTCCAGGCAGCATGGGCAGAGACTGTCTGCCTCAGATTGCATATTCAGGAGGAAATGTATTATAAGAACCACCCGCAGTTTTCCCCAACATCCACCTGAAGCACCTCGACTGCAGAGGGTAGTTGGTCCGGGAGGTTGGTAGGTGGTTAGGAGGGGCAAATCGGGTGCCCCATCACTCAGTGCTCTCCAATGTATCACCTCCACAAACCATATAAAAACTACAAACAGGTATCTGCCTCTATCTCCAAAATCAAACAAAGGGGCAGAGAGCACTGCAGAGCAGGACACTGCAGCACAGGAGCTAGCACAACAAAACAGGGACCACAAAAAAAAAAGGGGGGGGGTCCAAAACACTTCTGATTGGAGGAGACTCCATGATTCGGGGAGTCGATACCTACCTTCAGTCGGGATAATGGTCAGATGTCTCCCAGGTACATCTGCGTGGAGAGACACTGACCGCATTGCTAAAATCGTGCAGTAAGCAGGAGAAAACATCAACGTCCTGGTACACATAGGGACCAACAGTCTCGCCAGCCGGTCAGTTGTGGAGACCAAGGACCACCTGACCAGGCTGGGAGACAAACTGTCATCCATTTTGTCTGGCATCTCCTTCTCTGAGATCCTGCCATTCTGGGGGGCAGACGGACGGAAGGTCAGAGAAGGGGAGATAGGGGAGCTCAACATGTGGCTCAAGGGCCAGGAAAAAGAACATAAATTTGTAGGTAACTGGCAACAGTTTTGGGAGCAAAAGTTATTCAAATTCGATGGACTGCATCTGACTAAGGAGGGAGTCAGTGCATTGGGGCAGATGTTTGATGTCTTTGCAGAATATTTAAACTAGAAAATGGGGAGAGGGGTGTAGCACCTGATACATCGAACAAGATGAACATCCCTTCCCCTTCAGCTAGTGATCAAATGGGAGTTCAGCATGTTTGTAGATCATTTGCATCACCAGGTAAGAAAAAAAAGTCCCCATACGACACGAAGGGGAAACGCCGGACCTCACCCAACAACTAACACACTGAATCTGGCCAATGGAAAATCATGCACCCAAATGTCCTCAGTCTGGGAAACAAGATCCCAGACCTGCAGGCAACAATGACTGAGCTAAACTAGACATAGCAGTGATTAGCGAGACATGGTTCACCAGTAAACACACTTGGGGAATTCAGTACCTGGCTATGTACTGTTCAGAAGAGACCGAGGTGCAAAAAGAGGGGGAGAGTGGCCCTTTATGTCAATGAAAATATCAAAGCTACCAATATTCAGAATACACATAAGGAGCCAGAAGAACTGTGAGTCACCTGGAAACAGAAAATGGGACAGCCATACGAACTAGGGTTGTCTACAGGCCACCAGACCAGGGGGAGGACATAGACACATTACTGTTAGAAGATACACAAAACATGACAGCTAAAGGGGAAGTTCTGATAATGGGTGACTTCAGCATGCCAGATACAGATTGGTCAATACCAGCAGGAACATCCACCAGAACTAGACACATGGTGGATTCCCTGCAGGTGGAGGGCCTCAAATAACTGGTACAACAACCCACAAGAGACAGGGCTATCCTAGTAGTACTGACTAACGGGGAAAGGATCACAGATCTCCAGGTAGAAGGTCACCTGGGGGCCAGTGACCATCACATGGTGTGGTTCAATTAAACTAAATCATCCATTCCAAGGCAAAAATATGGGACTTCAGAGGAGCTGACTTTGATAAGATGGCCAACAGAGTTAAGCTAGCCCTGGCAAGACAAAATACAGGTGAGGGGGTACAGGCAAAGGGGGCAAGCATTAAGGATGCAATACTTGAAGCAACATCCCATTATGTTAGAGAGAAAAACAAGAGCAAAAGAAGGAGGAAACCACTTTGGTTCTCAAAAACAGTAGCAGAAAAGGTCATAGCCAAAAGGCTTGCCTTCAGGAAATATAAGGGAACACAGTGGGACGAAGATAGAGAGGCATACCAAACTTCCCTGATGGAGGCAGTAAGGCAGGCAAAGGCCCAAACCAAGGAAACACTGGCATGAACAGTAAAAGAAGGGGACAAAATGAGGCTCCACCCATTAGAAGGAAGTAACAGCAATTTCAGAATGCCGGCGGTGCTGAGCTGCACGTACCTGCCTCCCCCCCCCGGGGGCATATTGACTACAAGATTTAGCATTGATGCCGACTTCGTATGAATGTGTGCTGTCTGTACTCATCATATCTACAAGGAATTATCTCCTAAAAAAGTGTGTAAGAATTTTTTGGCCTTTGGGATTATATCCACGAGAAGGGAATCCAAACGCCATCAGAATGCTATCTCTAGAGGGAAACCTTGCTCAGTAAGCTCTCTTGGGATTAAAAAAGTAACAGTTGCTTCAATGAAAAAACTTCCTAAGTCTCAGTAGGAAAATCTAGCAAGAGAAAACGAAGATTTACCTCCTGAAGATGACATCTTCCGGTTGTTCCAGATGACTGACCACAAGGCGGAAGACGCCACGGTGCACAATCTGATGGGAAGCTCAAGTAATTGGAAGGAAGGGGTCCAGCTCGAAGCGGAAGAGGATCACGCTGGTATATCCCGAAGTCGGGAGCAACAGGAACCAGTGAGCAACTCCGGTGGAAAAATGGCAGAGAGACTAACTTTCAGAACACCAGGAGAACAAGACAGACCAGAGAAAGAAGAAGACGCCGAGCAAATTCAGACTTCGGTGGACTCCGATGCTGAGACTCCATAAAGTACAGCCCAAGGGGTGGACTTCCGGTGACGTCAGCACTGAAATGGCAGCTTGATCCTTCTTGCTTCCAAGTCCAGAAGAAATCAAACGGCATCCACCCGATCAAAGAAATGCAATCACCAGCTAAAACTACTAAATCAAAAACAGGCTTGGTCAAGAACAACCAGACCCCGGTACAGAAATTACAATTGATGTTACAACAAGAAAAATCGGTCATGATGCCCGGACAACGGAGGAAGAAACCAGCATGGCTCTCTCAGATGGTTCTGATGAAAGCTGCTCGCATTTGGTAGCCTCAATACTACAAATGGCCAAAATGGTGACAAAAATAGATGCTGGGCTATCGGAGCTGCGAGCGGACATCAATAAAATTGTGCGTAAAACGGACCAGCTAGAAGTGGGTTTCATTAATACAATGGAACAAACTGATCAGCACGACCATTTGTTGCTGTATTTGATGGCCAGGGAGAGAGAGCTAATGGCCAAGCTGGATGACATAGAAGGGCACAGCCAGCGTCAGAATATAAGGATTTATGGCATCCAAGAAGGGGCTGAAAAAGGAGAGACAGACACAGTTACCTTTCTTCAAAGGGTGCCGAGAGAATCTCTTCAACTCCCTGAGGATTTCAACCTCAATATGGATAGGGCACATCGATCCCTGGTGCAGCTCCCAACGAACCCAAATGCCCGCCCGAGGTCATTCGTGGCGAAGCTCACATCGTATGCCTCCAAAGAAGAAATAATTCGCAGAGCATGGCGGGCACGTTCAATCTCATATGGCGACCAGCATATCACCATAGACAACGATTATACCTCGGGGGTCGAAGAAAGTAGAAGAGCTTTGTGGACAATCCTGAAGGCCCAGATGCTGTTCCCAGCTAGATTAAAGGTCGAGACATCCCAAGGAGTTAAAATCTACGAAGATCTGGTAGCAGCTTCTGGTTTCCTGGAGACATGGAATAATCGTGCCCTCTCTGTCGACAGAGAGACTAGAAAAAGAGCTCCTGTGTTCGGCATGGTTGATCGCCCAGAAAGGTACGAAGAATCCTAACCAGGATAGGCAGCCATACCGCACCACCCTGAGGGCGGATGTCTGCTCCCTCTTGAAACCGTACACCTCTCCTGTGCAGCTGGCGGACATCGTTGCTCAACATCGGATGGATCAAGGGACTCGGGAGGACCGGGTAAAGAAGACATCAGACTGCGGAACCTGAAGAACCGGTGGCACACGCTTCTTTTACACTCCAAACTGACTAAATTATCAGCGAATAAAACTAAGAATCCTTGAGTTAGAAGACAGAGGTACTGTTATGTGTAGAGGTTCCATGCAACCTCAGATTTGTGGGGAGGTGATGGAAGGCCAGGGGATGAAACAGAGCCTCACGGAGACTAAATTAGACGTTTAGGATCACCAGAGGGACAATCTGAACATTGCAGGATGAAGGCCTTGGTCCACTGAATAAACATTGGTGAACTCTAGAGAGGGGTTGGGTAACACTCGAAAGACAGTACAGGAGGCCTAATACAGTACAGAGGAGGTCTGGGGGAATTTAACCAGAATAGGTAACTCGGGGAAGCAAGGGATAACATTTTGCAGCGGTGTAAATTGCGCTTTCCGGACACAGAATGAATGGACCCAGTAAATCCTGCAAGAGTATAAAGGGAAACTATAACACAAAAAAAGGGGGGGGGGGGGTTGTTACAGACGTAATGCAAAAAAGGGGGTGGATGCCCAATAATGCAGTCGAGATGGGGAAGATGAGAGGGTACCCCTGAAAGGGATTCTCACACCCTGTTAAATGAGCTGGGCAAGGGAAAGCAAGGGGGAAGAGCGGTTGTAAAAGAAATTATGTTTCTGTTAGTAAACTTGTTAGTGCTGACGTTGACTCTGCCTCAGAGGCAGGGGTTTGAACCCCAAAATAAACCTCTGGTAAGGCTAAGCTCATACCATCAATGGGAGCTAAGTACCTCAAAGGTGACACACATCAACCCAACAATTGGCAGTTGGGCTGACCTAGGAAGTCCATACATCTTAAGAGACCTTGATGCAAAACTGGTAAATCCTTATATATTGATAAATGTACCACATATAAGGTCCTACTCAGTGAGGTTCATTGAGACCAACAGTCGAGTGTGGGGAGCCCATCCGGGGATTCGAAGGAGTTCGTTGGGGAACTCACCTCGAACACTAGGCAAAAAGGTTACACAACAGTTTCATGAGTTGTTAAATTCCTGTCGGTTTAAGGACAGGCAAGTTTTCTGTGTGTTTGTAGCCCCACCTAGTGGGGAATGTTTGAAATGTATCATTGAATCTTTACTGTTTTTTCTCCAAAATGGAGACAAAAAGGTTTTCAGATATTCTTCTTACATTGAAAGACACATAAAGGGAATGGACATTGAGGAGTCAAGGAGGGAGGGAGGCATGGTAGAGGAAATGGGGCATATGGATGAAGAAACAAGAAAGGAAAGTCCCAATGGGGATTAGGATTACCTGGGGAGAAACAGGAATCTCATAAACAAAATAAGGATGGCACAAATTAAGATTAAAATAATATCATATAACATTAATGGGATTAGTCACCCCATTAAAAGGAAACAACTCCACAAATTTTTGTGGGATCAGAAGAGACACATTTGACTCCTAATGAAGCACTTAAATTAAAAAATAAAAGATTCACTGGCCTCTATCATGCATCCCTACCAGGTGGGAGGAAGAAAAGACTGGCGATTCTGTTGGCAGCCTCTCTCCGTTTCAAAGAGGAGGAGGTGGTGGTGGATGAGGGGGCTAGATATGTATTAGTGGTGGAAAAGATACAAGATGTCCAGGTTACTATGAACAATATCTATGCCCCACCGGATCGGCAATCAACTTCTATACAAAACTATTTAAGATAAAAGAAAAAGTGAAAGGGACCATTATAGCTGGGGGGAGTGGAATATAGTACTGAACCGATTTATGGATTCCACCTCTGGTATTTAAGTTCCAAATAGTAGGACAGCTAAACAGCTGACTACGCTGATGAGGGAGGTTGGGATGATCGATGTCTGGAGAGCAAAATATCCAAGGGCAAAGATTATACCTATTACTCACCCAGGTATAAAATTTACTCCCGGATTGATATGTTTTTTACATACTCCAAAGATCTGCCAGTCTTTGACTTGGGACAGCAACCCTGTCAGACCACCAACCACTCCTGGCAACCCTAGATCTACAACTCCCAAGAAAGCCGGCACAATGGAGGCTGAACACCAGCCTGCTAAAAGATGAGGAGGTAAGGGAGGCAGTTAAATAAGTGATGGAACAAACAGTGCAAATGAATAGACATCCAGCTACCATTCTGCAGATGTTGTGGGACACTGTCAAGGTAATGCTTAGAGGTAAACTAAACTAATCTCTATTGCAACACACAAAAAAATGGGACAGAAAGAAAAACCTTGATGGTCTAATACAGCAGTTGCAGACACTGGAGGGGCTTCAGAAACAGACATTTTGTAAGAGGAGGGAGTATGAGATAAAAGAAATCAGAAAGAAAATTCAAAACTTATATAGGTTTGACATTGAGAAAACCTTACACTACCTAAAAGTGTCATTTTATGAGGGAGATCCTCAGGCGACTAGACAGCTGTCATTCTGTCTAAGACAGCAGAAAGCCAGAGCCCATATCACAGGCCTGAGACACCCGGAGACTGGATAAACTTCGCATAAATGGGAAAGGATAGTTGACTCATTTGTAACTTGTTACAGAAAACTATAGCACCCACCAGTAGACACTCATACTGAGGAGGTGAGGGCATTCCTGGATAACCTAAAGCTGCCTAAGCTTAATGAAAAACAAACACAAACATTGCTTACACCGATTACCCAGGCAGAGATTGGCTTAGCAATACAAAATCTAAAAGTGGGTAAATGCCCAGGCCCAGATGGGTTTGGCAGTGAATTCTACAAGGCCTTTAAACCTGAAACGGCCCTCCTGTTGCACACCATCTACAACCAGATTTGGACGAAAGGAGACACAGTACCCCCATCATGGAACTATACAACGATTTCAGTAATACCCAAAGAGGGCAAGAATCCACAGGAGTGTGGGTCATATAGACCCCTCTCCCTCCTAAACTTAGATTACAAAATGTTTACAGCCATAATAGCAGCCAGACTAAACCCTGTTTTACTGGAACTAATTCATCAGACCCAAACAGAATTCATAGAAGGGAGACAAGCCCCAGAGGGGGTTAGGCATACTATAAATATTATTGATACTATAAATAAACAGCATATTCCTACATGTATCATGAGTATGGATGCTGAAAAAGCATTTGACAAGGTGACTTGGAGTTTTCTTTTTGCATCCATGGGTAGAATGGGTTTCACTCCGGCCTTCTTGGGGCTGTAAAAGCTCTGTATGCCTCCCCTCAGGCATATGTAAGGGTAAATGGGGGAGTTTCACAAAGATTTGATTTAGGCAGTGGCACAAGACAGGGGTGTCTGTTGTCACCCCTGCTCTTTGCACTGTAAATTGAACCCCTAGCACAGGCTATCCGAGAGGATCCGGACATTAGCGGGATTTGAACTGGGAGGGGGCACAAAATATCCTTATGTGCGAACAGTGTCCTTTTATACATGGCCAACCCAGATAAATCTATACCTAGACTATGGGAGATCATAGATCAGTTTGGTCAATACTCAAGGTATACCCTCAATAAAAATAAAACTGAGGTCCTCAAGTTTTTCTATACTCCATCCCATAAGGTACAACAAATAACTCCACTAAAATGAAACAACCAAAAGATAAGATACCTGGGGACGCAGATTTCTAAGAATCTCTCATCACTATTCACGCTTAATTTTGAGTCACTGGTAAGCCAAATTAAGATGGATATCAAGAAATGGGAGCTCCTAAACCTCCCTTTATATTCTAGGATCCAGTTGGTAACAATGAATGTTCTCCCAAGATGCCTTTATCTCTTCCAGTGTTTGCCCTTAAAAATACAACATAACCAATTTCAAACCTGGCAAAGAATCACCTCAAAATATATATGGAATAAAAAGAGATCCAGAATTAACCACAAAGTTATGTCAGGCGACAAAAAACAGGGGGAGGAATGTCCCGAATCTAGACGATCATTACCTGGCAGCCCAATTAAGATGGGCCCTATTGTGGTCAGCTGATAAATATAAGGTACACTGGAAGACAATAGAGGCAGTGAGTTCAGGGGGGAGCGCCTCTTGGAGCTAGAGCATCAAACCCCAAAGTGAAACAGGAGGACCAAAACACATTGCCACACACAGTGAGGAATACATTGCAGGCCCTAAGGAGACTATGGACCAAACACAGACTCTCAGGGGAACTCTGGCCAATAAGATGCCTTGCGTGGGATAGATCCTTCTTTCCCACTAAACAAGACCTAACCTTTAAAAGATGGGGTAGATTGGGTTTAAACATGTTACAACAATCTTAGATGGTCTGAATATACAAAATTTTGGATCAATTAAGGACAGGTTTCATCTGAGACAGGAGGATCACTTTAGATATATGCAGGTCAGGTCGCACATCCAGGAACTAAAAAAGAGATATGGGGAATATAGGGACCTGGGGAAATTAGGCCAAGTAATAATGGAGATAGTGAGTATGCAAAGGAAAAAAGGACACATCTCGGCCATATATAAAGCCATTCGAGATAGGAATGAAGATCTTACCAAACCCATTAAATGTAAATAGGAAATAGAATTTGAAGAACGGATACAAGACAAGGAATGGGAAGTAATCTGGGCTCAGGGAATTAAGACAGCATACTCTCCTGTGTGGAGAGAATGTGAGTGGAAGGTCAAGATTAGATATTATACAATGGGATATGAAAATTCTGTAAAAGTCTGATATCACTATAAAAACAAAAAAAAAGTTGAACATTGTATAATAGCAATATACCATGACAGGGAGTGGGTATATGGGTGGATTTACCACTTCTGGTGTGGTTAAGTCACTCAGCTGCGCCTTGTGACCGAACCACACCAGGTGTGGTAAAGCCACCAATATACCCACTACCTGTCATGGTATATTGCTTTATTTTATAACCCCTGTGATCAGAAGTAAATGGGACAAAAACTGTCTGGCTGTGTGCTGGAGGGGATGTCAAGGAATGCAGGCACATCACTCCCATGTATTCTGGCAGTGTCCCAAGTTGGCCAGGTTCTGGGGGGAAATTACACAGAGCCTGAGAACTGTTTTCACCTTAACAGAGCCATTAGGCCCTAAGCAGATAGTACTGGGACTAATACCTAGAGAGATAAAGGGGCCAGATAGGACATACCTGTGGAACATATTGATTTCAGTTGCCCATGAGGCCATTACCCGGAAGTGGCTATTCCCTGAATCACCCACATGACAACACTGGACCTCTGTAGTCCTAGAGATACAAGACATGGAGGAACTAACCCACAAGATCAACAATCGAATGCAAAACTTTATAATGCGGTGGGCCTTATGGGTAGTCTGGTATGAAGCCCATCAGTATGGGTAGAAAAGTAAAATGGACAGAGGTATAATGACAGATAAGTGAGAGGGGAGAGGTAGAGTATTGGATTACCATGTCTGTACTTCCATGAGCATATAATAGAATGTAATAATATAATAGTAAATGAAGTGACTTGATCAATGTGTTCAGCACTAAGTAAGAGATGTATTAGTGCCTAAATAAGCAATAAACTTGAATTAAAAAAAAGGTCAGCCCAAGGGGTGAGTGGACTTTTAAATTGCTGTAAACAGTCTAATAAAAAAAAGAACAAAAGTAAAAAAGATTAGTCAATCAAAAAATGGAAGTCCTGAGGCGGAAGATACGATCGCACCAGTTACCCCCGCCCAGGAAGAAAGTGTGGCATTTGTAAATGCAACAGTTAATGGAGTCCAAAAACAGCTTTATAAGGAAAGGGGGAATGTTAAATCTATTGACAGAATACAATGCCAGAGTTCAGCTTCTGATTTGGAGGATGAAAATGAAACGGGGTACTTGGACTCAGAAGAACCACCTAGCTGGGCCAAATCCTTGATAGTTAAAGTAAACACTATATCAGACAACATGGACCGTATTCTAAAGGCACAGGCTAAATTGGAAACATATTATAATTTAACTCATAATTTAATCCAGGAGAATTCAGCATTAAAACAAGAACTTAAACCGGCCCGGTGGCGCAGAGGGCTGAGGCGCTGGATGCCACACTTCGAACCACGCCGGTGACCCGGGTTCGGGAACGGACTCAAGCACTGGGGGTCGGCAGGGGAAGGGGTAGGATTGGGGGTCGGCAGGGGAAGGGGTAGGATTGAGCGTCCATAGGACTGCGCTCCTCCCCTTGGGAGGGTTAGGGATGCATGATTGCTCTGCAGCGGCCCCCAGTGGAGACCAGGGGCACAACAGAGGGATCGCATAAAGGGTAACAACAGAAAAACAGAAATACCTCTCGCTGGCCGCTGGATGATGGCTCTCTGTCCCCGGTTGCCTCCAGTGCCTTCCCGGGGCCTCCTTCTCCACGGCAGCATCCCCGGGCCCTAGGAAGAGTGTGCTGGGGTCATCCCTCTCCCTCGGGTGCCTTCCTCTCTTGAGGAGGGGTTCAGGTAGCGGGATACGCCGGGATATCCTGGGATCGCCATCGACACGAGGAGTAAGAGGAGGGCTGGGTTAGGACAGGAGGGGCTATCAGGAGACATGCAGAGCCTGAAGGAGTGGGGGCCTGCGAGCATGAGGAGGGCAAAAAAAAGAATATACAAAAAAAAAAGAACTTGCTGAAGTAAAAATAACACTGAACAATTTGCATAATGAGCTTGACCAAATTCTTATAACTGTTAAAGACTTGCAAAAAAAACACATTGAGATGTTAATGGACTTGGAACTATGCTCCAGAAGAAAGAACTGAAGACTTTTTGGAGTCTCAGATGTGTGGGCTAATAACAGTTCATTAAAAGACACTTTCTAAACGATAACAGCAGAATATTTAGATACAACATGTGAGAACATTAATATGAAAATAGATAGAATCCACGGAGGTCTGCGTCAATGCCCAGATGATGATGCTTTCCCGAGACCAATTATTTTGAAATTTATGAGTTCAGCTGACAAAGAACGGTTAATGGCAGTAGTAATTAAAAAAAAAGAGAGTTACTATTACGGGGGCTCAAATAGCAATTTATAGTGATTTACCATTTGAACTATTGCAACAAAGGAACAAAACTGATGATTTAAGATCAAGATTGTGGATTACAGGTAATCAAGCTACTATTATTCTACCTGCAAAAATGAAAGTGTTAATTAAGGGACAAAGATTTATTTATGATTCAGTGGAAAACGCTCTTAATGACTTAAAAATGTTAATTCCTGACCTATTTATATGAATTACTTTGTTGTTATGTTTGCATTTGTGGAAATATAAGCGAAATCTGGGTAAATAATAGAAGAATCTTGGTTTATATACAATGAAAGAAAAATCGGTAAATGGGGAGAATTTTGTCAAGTCAGTCTATGTAAATAGTAGGCTATGCTTGGGGGGGGGGTGCAGCAGTTCCAAGGGTTTGGTATGCTTCAGGGGAATAGTTGTATTTGTATTTTAGACAATATTTAGGTATAATCTGTGGGGATAGGGGAATATTTTTGGTTTGCTCTAGCTGGAAGGAAGAGACTGTTAAGAAGGGGGAAGTATTAAGAATTTGGGACGGTTACAAGATAAATAAGGGAACCAATGGGGTTTTAGATGAAGACTTAACAAGCAGGGCGAAATATATATATAAGAAAGGGCTATTTTGATATCTATGCAAAGAAATTATCCAAATGGGGGATTAGATCAAGATTTAGGAATACAAGATGGCTATAGAAAAAATTAAAATAGTCACTTTCAATGTGAATGGTTTAAATACCCACATTAAGAGAAACAAAATTATGATGTATGTAAAAAAATCAAAGGCCCATATTATTTATTTACAGGAAACTCATTTTAAACAACATGAAGTCTTGCTGTATTCTGACAAACTGCAGTTAGCTCCAGCCTTTAAACTGCCCCGGAGAACATAGGGTTAAATTTCTATGCAGTGCATAGAACGTTGAGCTCGAGCTTGGTTGAGGTCTCTGTCTGCAGCCCTTTGAAACCCAACCGTCAGATTCTTTACTCCGCCTCACTGAACAGTCGCTCCGGAGATTTCTCCTTCAGCTCGTTTCAAAAGTCGGTTAAAGTGTCGGTTTTAAACCGAAATTATTCTGAATTTATTCCGCATCGTCGGTTCAGGCTCTGTCTGCGGTACCGTGAGTACCAGATAGTTGTTTGTGATTATTGTGTGGAAATTTTAAGCTTGTTCGATCGGTTCAGCTGAACTGATCCTATATATTGATTCCTTGTACTTTACTGTAGTGTGTGGTTACCGGTCCTTATCGGTTCTAAAAAAAAACGTGTTTTCAATGTTTTTTTCCAATACCCGTGACACGGTTAGGAACCGATAAGGGAATCTTGCCTGGCAGTTGCCATGTAAAGGGTAAGTTTGGTTAGGTTGGCCATGTCTGAGAAACCTAAGAAAAAAAACCGGCCCACTGGGTTTCAACACTGCAGTGAGTGTGGGGAGGTCTTTGCTAAGGCCGATACCCACACCACCTGTGTTTATTATCTGGGGTTTGAACACCTCAATACAGACTGCCAAATTTGCAAACATTTTCCTAAGTCTACCCTGGAAAAGAGATTAGGTAGACTTAAGGAAAAGGAGGTCGAGAAGTTCGCTGACCCGGATGGCCAGCCCGGTTCGGTTCCGACCGAACCAGAAGGAGTGCCCTCTGACCAGGGCAATACTTCTTCAGGCAAGAGGAGAGCAGAGCCTGAGGGATCGGTTCCTACAAAAAGGAAAAGAAAAGACAAATTAGCCTGTTCAGATCCAGAGGTTCATGTTCCAACCGCTGATGAGATTGCCCGAGTGATTCGGATTGTTAAATCGCTTCGACCGTTTCCGTCCGATCCGGCTCCATTGGCTCGGGGCTTGATTTGGTCGGTTCCACCGGTTCAGGAATGTGCCCCTGAAGATTTTTATGAACCGAAGTTTGAGAAGGAGGGGGAATTTGATCAGGATGATGACTTTAATGGAGCCGAAAGTCTGGATGTGCCCATTGAACCGGAAATCTCCCCAGACAGACAACCTGGTGTTTCCCCTCCTAGGCTCTCTGAGTCCCCTTCCCACTATTTGTTTTACAGGAAAGTGGCTGAAACTCTTCAGCTTCCTATGGAGGAAGCTACAGAGGATCAAGACAAGCCTGATTTTGTAGAGATGATGGATGTCCCAGAGTCCAGGAGGCTGTCTATTCCCTTGCACAAATCTTTTGGGAAACAGACTCAAACAATTTTAAAGTCTCCTAATTCTGTACCTCCTGTGATAGAAGAATGGATAAGAGGTACACTTTATCAGGCTCAGACATGGAGTTTTTCTACCAGCAATGCAGCTATGTTGGGGTTGTGCAGGCTGCAGCTTGTAACAGAACTAATGTCCCCTTGGCTTCACCCCCCCCCCCCCCCCCAAGTTAAAGACTCCAGGAGGATGGATGCCTTGGCAAAGAAACAATACATGGCATCCTCTTTGGGACTCAGGCAGGCTAATTATATGGCCTATACAGCCAGGTACCAAAAGTCCAGGTGGGACACTGTTCTGGCACTGGCTAAACAGGCCTCCCCCCAGCTGGCCAAGGAGCTGGAGGAGGTTGCTGTGGATGGGATTGAGGCATCTAAGGTACAGTTCCATGCTGCTGTGGACTCCAGTGATGTGTCATCAAGAGTCATGGCTACATCTGTGGCTCTTCAGAGAATGGCTTGGCTCAGATGTACTAGCCTCTCGCAGGACACCCAGGCTAATAACATGGATTTCCCCTAAGGAAGGTAATTCTCTGTTTGGGGAGCAGACAGAGAATTACATGAAGAAGATGGAGGAGTATAGGACCACTTATAGGAGTGCACAGGCCAAGGAGAGGCAGACAACTCCTCAAAGGCAGCATTCTAGGGGCAGGGGCAGGCCTTTTCATAGGCCTTTCTGCCAAGCACAGGCCTCTTCTCCCTTTCACAGAGGGGTTCTTCAGAGGGAGAGGCAGAAGGGGGATGAGCAGGGCTGCATCCACTCGTCAGCCTAAGTCCCCTGCCAAGCAGACACCCTGATGGGTCTGCCCGGGTCAACTCTCGTATCCCTGTACGGGGCAGGCTGGCTTACTTCGTCCAGGACTGGGTGTCTGTTACTTCAGACAAGTGGGTCCTGGAAGTAGTAAGCCTGGGACTGGTTCTCAGCTTCAAAAAATTTCCGAAGTTGAGAGCCAGATCTTTTCCACCTGCAAGTCTCTCCGAAACCCTTGCCCTAGAGGCAGAGGTTTCATCTCTTCTGGCCCTAGGAGCCATAGAAAGAGTTCCTACCCTACACTGGGGCAAAGGTCTGTAATCCAGGTACTTACTTACCCCGAAAAAGACAGGGGAGTGTTGATCCATCCTAGATCTAAGATACCTGAACAAACATCTTTTAAAACCAAGGTTCAAGATGGTGACCTGGGAATAATTCTTCCCTCTCTAAGGCCAGGGGACTGGCTAGCCTCTCTGGACCTCAAAGATGCCTGCTTTCACATTCCCCTCAGGTGCTACCACAGAAAGTACCTCAGGTTCAAGTTGCCCTCAGACCATTATCAGTTCAAAGCAATGCCCTTCGGCCTAACGTCAGCCCCAAGGGTTTTCACAAAGTGCCTGGCAGTAGTAGTGGCCATTTTAAGAAGGCAGAAGATTTCCATCTTTCCATATCTGGACAACTGGCTCATAGTGGGTCAGTCTCCAGACCAAGTCAAGTCAGACCTGCAAGTGACCCAGCAAGAGCTGTCTTCCCTGGGGTTCCTTCTCAACCTCCCCAAGTCAGTCCTCGTACCAGTGCAGCTTCTTACCTTTATGGGGCAGAGTTAGATACTGTCAAAGCAAGAGCCTTTCTTCCCCTGGAAAGGGCAAGAGTTCTTGTGGAGCTGGCTTCTTCCTTCAGCCTTCAGGTGTACCAACCAGCAAGGCACTTCCTTTAGCCCTTGGGCCACATGGCAACTTCTACAGCAGTGGTCCATGGGGCAAGGTTTCAGATGAGGGACATTCAGTTCCATCTGAGGGCCTTTTGGTCCCAAAAGAAGGACCCTCTTATCAAACTGATTCCAGTGACTCGGATACTGATCCAAGCCCTTCAATGGTGGCAGGATCAGGACAACAAGGCAAGGGGTCCCATTTGTCACTCAGTCTCATTCGGTGGTGCTTACCATGGATGCTTCCCTTTTGTGGTGGGGAGTTCATCTGGGAGCTCTCACAGCCCAGGGCCTGTGGTCCCCTCAGGAGTCTCTTCTTCATATCAATCTCCTGGAACTCAGGGCAGTTTTTCTGGCCCTGCAAGCTTTCTCTCAGTCTGTGCAGAACAAGGTAGTTCAGGTCAGAACAGACAATACCACCACCATGTGGTACATCAACAAGCAAGGAGGCACTTGGTCTACGGCCTTGTGCACGGCGGCCATGAAATTGTGGTCCCTGGCTTATTCCCTGTAGACCTCTCTGATAGCAGTCCACCTTCCAGGGAAGGACAATGTGCTAGCAGATGCACTGAGCAGGATCTCCCAGGGCCATAACGAATGGTCCCTGGACCCCTCAGTGTTGAAAGCAATTTTCTCAAGGTGGGGCACTCCAGAGATAGATCTCTTTGCAGCCCCAGACAATCATCAGCTTCCTCTGTTTTGTTGCAGACTCCCAGTCTTGGGTTCAGTCCCTCTGAATGCTCTGATTTTAAACTGAGAAGGGAAATTTCTGTATGCCTTCCCTCCCTTTCCTCTGTTGTTCAAAGTTCTAATCAGTATAAGGTCACAACCTTGCAGAGTGATTCTGATTGCTCCGGACTGGGCCAGAAAGCCTTGGTACCCTCTGTTGCTGTCTCTAGCAGTCCATCTTCCACTGTCTCTTCCCAGGAATTACAACCTGTTAACCTCCTCTCAGGGGAGGATTTGGTACCCCAGTCTTCGGTCTCTCAATCTCAAGGCATGGCTCTTGAAGAGTTAGAGTATGCAGATTTGCATCTGTCTCAGGGGGTTCTGGATATTCTCAAAGCTTCTCGAAAGCCCTCCACCAGAAAGACTTATAACTCCAAATGGAAAAGATTCAGCATTTGGTGTTCCAAGAAGCATATTTCTCCAGACACTGCTGAATTGCCTACAGTTTTGGATTATATGGTCCATCTTAATGGCCTAGGCCTCAGACCAGCTACTCTCAAGGTACACTTGCCAGCTGTTTCTGCTTTTCTGTCAGTGGGGAAGTCTTCATCACTATCTTCTCATCCTGTGTTCTGTAAATTTTTCAAGAGATTGCTTCATATGAATCCTCCCTTTAGGGATCCTGCCTCTGCCTGGGACTTAAATGTTTGCATTGCTCAACTTATGCAACCTCCTTTTGAGCCTATGTCCTCAGCAGAGCTTAAGTACTTGAGTTGGAAAACTGTGTTTTTGATAGCCATTACCTCTACCAGACATATCAGTGAACTGCAAACCCTGTCAGTGGAACCTGATTTGATCTCTTTCCATAGGGATAAAGTGGTCCTTAGAATCAATAGGAGGTTCTTGCCCAAAGTGGTCTCAGACTTCCACTTGAATCAATCTGTGACTCTTCCTGTCTTCTTCACTGATCATTCCTCCTCAGAAGGGAGGAGGCTACACAGTTTAGATGTTAAAAGAGCCCTTAGCTACTACATAGAGCGTACCAAGGGTCACAGGTTTGATTCCCTCCAGTTGTTCCTCACTTATGGGGAAGTGGGAAAGGGCAAACCTGCCACCAAGAGAACTATTGCAAGGTGGATTGTGTCTTGTATAGAATTCTGCTATGAGAAACTGGGAAAGATTCCAACCTCAGGCCTGAGGGCTCACTCGACAAGAAGTACAGCTGCTCCCCTGGCTGCTGCCAGGGATATCCCTTTGTTAGAAATTTGTCAAGCAGCCACCTGGAAAACAGTCCATACCTTTACCAAGTATTATCTCTGGATATCCAGGCTAGGAGTGATGCTCGGTTTGGCACAGCAGTACTTCAGAGCCTATTCGCAAAGTAGGTTCTCTCCCTCCTCCATTGAGGTACTGCTGGTAGTCTGCAGTTTGTCAGAATACAGCAAGACTTCATGTTGTTTGAAGAAAACAATCACTCACCTTAGTAATTGTGTTTCTTCTGATGGAGTCTTGCAGTATTCTGACCTTCCTCTCTGCCTCCCCTCTCAGAACCTGTTTTTTGGTAAGTGGTGGGCAGGTGCAGTGCTGCACCCCAGAGGTGCTTCTTGCACACCCTCCTTTTTATTTGGGTGTTTTGTTGTATTGTTACCCTTATTTTGGATTGGTTTTTGGTTTTGGGTTTCCTGACTTGAGTCTTCCTTGGGAATCCAAAAGTCTCTGTTGCCAGTTAAATTTTACAATTTCCACATAGTATAGTTAGTGAGTTTTTGCTCGTAAGAATCTGACGGTTGGGTTTCAAAGGGCTGCAGACAGAGACCTCAACTGAGCTTAAGCTCAATGTTCTATGCACTGCATAGAAATTTAACCCTATGTTCTCCGGGGCAGTTTAAAGGCTGGAGCTAACTGCAGTTTGTCAGAATACAGCAAGACTCCATTAGAAGAAACACAATTACTAAGGTGAGTAATTTTTTCTTATCGGATAAAGAAGCAATTAAATTAAAACAGAAATGGTAAAGTCTCAGCTTTTTTAATACAGGAACAAATAAAAGCAGAGGTGTAGCTATTTTACTGAAGAAAGGGTTGGACATAAAAATATTAGGTACACATTCAGACAAGTTAGGCAGAATTTATATGGTAAAAATGGAAAATTATGTGAATACATTTACGATTTGCTCTGTGTGTGCACCATTTAAATACTGTGAGGAATTCCTGGCATATATATGTGAGGGACTACAAGCCTTACAAGCAGGGGATATTGTGATGGCAGGTGATATGAATGTGATGCTCAATCCCTATATGGATAAGTCATCTGTACCTACAATAGGTAACACAAATCTTGCAAAAAAAAAAAGTGCATGCTTTTTGGCAAGCAGAGCAATTAGTGGACCCTCGGAGCAGTGTTCCCATTAAGGCTACAGATCTGGGGGTGCACTGCACCCTCTCCAAAAATGTTCAGGGGTACAAAATAAATTATAAGGGTTCATTCTACCATTTGTACAACATTTTTGTGGGGTACATATATCTCAAACAGAATTATGGGTGTACAGTGTACCCCTTCACACAAAAATGTACTTGAATTTCATAATTTGTACTTGAATTAAGTACAGATGGGGGTAAATGGGAACACTGCCTCAGAGACTAAAGAACCTCGATGTTAAAAAAAAAAAAAAACTTTCTCCAGATTAGATTATGTTTTTATTTCTAATAATGTGATGCAATATGTCCAAGATGCTTTGATAGATTCTGTCTGTCTATTAGATCATGCCGTAATTAGTTTAGAATTAAATTTAGCAAAACAGGATAAACATAGGTTGTATCAGGGGAGATTTAACAATAATCTCTTGAAAGACGCTCACTTTATTTAACAATAAAGACAATAAAGAAATTTTGGGAACATAATTATAATGATCAGATATCAGTAACTAGTATTTGGGATGCCTTTAAAGTGACTATTAGAGGCCATATAATATATTTTCAGATTAACTTTAAAAATAGAAAGTTCACAGATTGAATCGAGGTTAAAACAATTAGATCAGTTAATTTTGGAAAAGTTCAATACCTGTCAGAAAGAATGGGAAATTTATAAGGCAAAAAAAACAGGCCTTGATTCATAAGGAGACAACTAAAATGATAGTCAATTAGGAATGTTAAATATTTTCATTCGGAGAAATCAGGGAGACTATTAGCCTTCCTGTTGAGACAGGAGAAATAAAAAAAAAGCATGATTATAGGAGTTAAGAACAGCAAGGAGTAATGCAAACTTCTGGAAAAGAAATTGCACAGTGCTTTGTGGAGTTTTTCAAAGAACCATATCAAAGAAACTTGAATCCAGATAAGGCAGAAATACATAGATATTTGACTGAATCCCAGATAAAACCTTTCCCTTTTGAGTTTTGTAAAATAACAATGAAAGAAATCATAACTTTAGTAAACTCTCTCCCAAAAAATAAAACACCAGGTTTGGATGGATTCACAAACGAATTTTTAATTTTTATATGGCCTTTATTAATGAATTGGCACCATGGTTAGAAAAATTAATAACAGAAGTAATAGAAGATAAGGATTTACACTTGGGGTGGGCTATTCAGACTGCGCCAGGCTGTGGCGCAAGCCTGGATGCAACGCAACTGGGATGTGCCAGGGCGCTGACAGGGTGATATTCAATGGTGCTGCGTCATGGCTCAGCACCATGGAATATCACTCCATGGCCATCCGCATGGCGCAGTGGCACTGCATCAGTGCAAGTGGCCAGATGGGGTAGGGGATGCGCAAGTGCCGTTGCGCTATGCGCATCAACCGCGATATTCAGTGGTGGACATGCAAATGGAGCCATAATACATGCAAGGCGCAAATGGGGCTATTTGCGTGTCATTATGGCCTCATTTGCATGCAGGTGTGCCGATCCCCGGCGACTTGAGCCTGGCGCTCTGCCAGGCTGCAGCCGTCGGGGACTGACGTCCCCTGCACATGCGGCAAAGTGCCCCAACGCCTGATCGCGGACTTGGTTGCAAACATAACATTCCAATATCCCTGGTGGTCCAGTGGACCGCATGCAGCTCGATCGCAGGCAGAAGTATAAATATAAAGATTAAATCCCATCCCTGGTGGTCCAGTGGACTGCTCACAGCCCGATCGCGGACAGAAGTATAATGAAAGGGATTAAGTCCCATCCCTGGTGGTCCAGTGGACCGCTCACAGCCCGATCGCGGACAGAAGTATAATGAAAGGGATTAAATCCCATCTCTGGAGGTCCAGTGGACCGCTCGCAGCCCGATCACGGGCAGAAGCATAATAATAAAGAATAAATCCCATCCCTGGTGGTCCAGTGGACCGCTCGCATCCCAATTGCGGGCAGAAGTATAATAATAAAGAATAAATCCCATCCCTGGTGGTCCAGTGGACTACTCACAGCCTGATCGTGGGCAGAAGTATAATAATAAAGAATAAATCCCAACCCTGGTGGTCCAGTGGACTGCTCGCAGCCCAATCACGGGCAGAAGTATTAAAAAAAAAAAAAAAAGGATTATATTCCATCCCTGGTGGTCCAGCAGTACCCCCTCCACCCTCCACTGGGCCCCGCCATCCTGCTCTCACGGTCAAGCGGCAGGCAGCAGCTCCCCACCGCAGCCGCTCACCGACTGACTGCGTATAGTACAGCTGTACGCGCTTATTAGTCCACAATGGGCTAGTAGGTAGAGACCATACTATACAGATAGTCCAGATATGGGAATGGATTCATTCACATATCTGGACTCTGTAGTACGGCACGGTTCAGATGTCCTTTGGCCCACGCTGTGGACCAATGGGCAGCCAGTTGGTGGGCGGCTTGCAGGGGGAGCTGCCCTCCCGCTGACAGGGGAGCGGGTGGTGGGGCTCAGTGGGAGGGTGGGAGGTTACCGCTGGACCACCAGGGATGGGATGTGATCTTGTATGTATACATCTGCCCTCAATCGGGCTGTGAGCGCTCCACTGGACCACCAGGGATGAGATTTATTCTTTATTTTTATGCTTCTGCCTGCGATCGGGCTGGATGCGGTCCACTGGACCACCTGGGATATTGGAATATTATGTATTGAAACTTATGCCCGCGATCGGGCGGGGGGGGGCTACCAAGACGGACGGTGCCGCCGGAGCTCGGGTGGCCACCCACAGATGGCAGCTGCTGTGTTGCACCCTGCAATACGGCAGCTCACCTGTGGGTGGCCAGCTGTTGCTCCATGGTTTTATTATCAACTGTGTGCAGCGCAGGTAGTGGTTGCGCCTGTATCTGCTCAGCACTTCCCGAGCTAAATATCAGGATGTGTGGCGTATGCATGGGCACACCTCCCTATGTGCGCTGCATTCCTTACTGATGCACCCAGTAGCATCGGGATTTAATGCTACGACTTTCCCTTTGAATATTGCCGGGCGCATCAGTGGGTTGCGCATGACGTACCTGTGTTGTGCCATGCGCAACCCTTCTGAATATCCCACCCTTGGAGTAAAGACAATTAGCCCTGCAGATTACTCTGACTGGAAAGTGTACCAGCTACTACAGACACTTCATTGCTGCAGCAACAGGCTGGGCAGGAATGCTGTCATCACTCATTCATTGGGACAGGAAAATCTTCACTGTTTTCAGTTACTGCAGCGCACATTAACAGACGCTGATTTAAATAAAACCACAAAACCAAATAGCATGATATTTTCAGGGACTTGAATTCCTGTGTTTATTGTAAATCTTTAAGACATTGGCGTTTGATTTTTAAGTTCCTTTTTGAAAGAAATTGGGAAATACTCCAAAATTTCTGGGTACTCTATAAATAAAAATAAATTGATAATTATGAAAATTACAAGAAATAAAACAGAACCAATTGACCAATTAGCTAAGGAATTTAAGATCCAAAACTTTATGAAATATTTAGGTATCTATTTTACACCAAATCAGGTTATACATATAAAAACAAATTATAACAGAGCTAGAGACAAAACATCTTCTTTATTAGAAAGATGGAGAAATTTAACTTTATCTATATGGAGAAGGGTTGACACAATAAAAATGATGGCTATGCCACATTTGATTTTTGTTATATAGAACATATTGGGAGCTCCATCCTCAAAGTGGTTTCAAGAGTTGAAAAGAATTTTCAAAAAGTTCTTGTGGATAGGGGGCAATCCATGTATAGCCTGGAGAGCTATTACAATAACCAGGAAATTGGGAGGCATAGGGTGTCCAGACCCAGAGAATTAGGCAGTAGCTCATCTTCTGTCATTGGTTAATCAGTGGACTTTTGGGGATAAAGAGTTTTTAGATTATTCCAGAAAGTGTTTTTCACCAGTCAAGTGAAAGAACTTTACAATATTGTTTTTGTAGAACTTTGGACTAGGCCACAAATTGCAAATAACCCAAGTTACTTTCCTTCCAAATTGGTTTCATACAATTGTAAAGAAATTGAAAAAAGCAGAGAAGTTAAACTTAACCTGGTTATTTTGTCCTATATATCATAGGTTGTCTAGCCAGGAAGGGGAGTTACCGTTAACCATAGTTAAAATATTAAAAGAAAATCATATTATATATTGGAAAGATTTAATTGAAGACATTAAGTTTACGTCATATCAGGCTCTATTGAAATGATTAGATTTAACAAAGTGGGAATATTATTTACTATTATATGCTTCAGAAAAAAATTCAAAAAGCTAAAAGAAAGTTTTAAGACACAAACTTAAATTTGGTAAATATGTTTCAAACAACTTGAAGTCTTGCTGTATTCTGACATGTTGCAGTGATGTCCAACCTTTGAACTGCCCCGGAAATGAAAGAGTTAACTTTCCATGCCAGGCATGGAATGCTGAGCTCGAGCCTGGTTGAGACTCTGTCTGTTGCTGTTTGAACTCAAACCGTCAGATTCTTTACTCTGCCTCACTGAACAGTCGCTCCGGAGATTTCTCCTTTGCTCAGTTCAATTTTGTCGGTTAAAGTACCGTTTTTTCTCGGTTTTCGACCAAATTTAAACCGTAACCTGCCGGTTCAGTCTCTGTCTGTGGTTTCAAGAGTACTAGATAGGCTTATTTTTGTTGTTCTTCTGTGTGGAACTTGTAAACGTCGGATCGGTTCGGTTTGAACCGATCAGGTTGTTCAAAAAGTTTATTCTGCTTTTAGAGTGTGGTAACCGGTCCTTATCGGTTCTAAAAATAAACGGATTTTATTACAGTTTTTCCATGACCCGTAACACGGTCAGGAACCGATAAGGGTGTCTTGCCTGGCGGATTGCCGAAAAAAGGGTACGTTTTTGTTAGGACTGGCCATGTCTGAGAAACCCAAAAGAAAAACCGGGCCCACTGGGTTTCAACACTGTAGTGTGTGTGGGGAAGTCTTTGCAAAGGCTGATCCCCACACCACCTGTGTTTATTGTCTGGGGTTTGACCACCTCGATTCAGACTGCCAGATTTGTAAACATTTTCCTGCAGCTACCCTGGAGAAAAGAGTTGGTAGGCTCAGGGAAAGGGAGGCCAAGAAGTCCGCTGAGCCGGATGGCCAGCCCGGTTCGGTTCCAACCGAACCAGAAGTGCCTTCTGACCAGGGCGAAACTTCTTTGGGCACAAGGAGAACCGACTCCGAGGAGTCTGTTCCGGTTAAAAGAAAAAGAAGGGATAAATCAGCCGGTGTGGATCCACAAGCTCTTTCTCCGACCGCTGATGAAATAGCCAAAGCGATAAGGATTGTTCAGCCGCTATCCCCGGTTCCGACCGAACCGGCACCATTAGGAAGGGGCTCGGTTCGGTCGGTTCCCCTGGTTTCAGATTATAATTTAGAGGATTTTTATGAAGGAGGAAGGAGAGTATGAGGATAGTGATGGTGATTACGGAAGTCTGGATGTGCCTGTTGACCCGGACATCTCCCCAGACAGACCTTCAGGAGTGTCTCCTCCTAGGCTTTCTGAGTCCCCTTCCCATTTTATGTTCTACAAAAAAGTGGCTGAAACTCTTCAGCTTCCTATGGAAGAAGCTGTGGATGACCAGGAGGAGCCTGACTATGTTGAAATGATGGATATCCCAGAGTCCAGGAGGCTGTCTATTCCCCTTCATAAGTCCTTTGGGAAACAGACTATAAAAATGTTAAAGACTCCTAATTCTATACCTCCTGTGGACAAGAGAATGGACAAGAGGTATACTCTCTCAGGCTCAGATACGGAGATCTTACTTCGAGAGGGCTCTTGCAGTAGGTAATTACATATAGGACTGACGCCGGCCGGCGGCATGATCCCACGGAAAAATTTCTAGCTAGCAGTCCCTGGTGGGGACCGCCCCCACGTCAGGTGACCGGCATCATACGACGTCGGTATAAAGGGGCCGTCCCGGACTCACACCTTCCAGTTCTTTCCCGCCGTCAGCTCGTGCAGCGCCTCGCGGTGAAGTTCATGTCACTCAGTCCTGTTACTTCATCGGTTTTTCCGAAAAGTTTCAGTATTTTGTATCGTCAGGTGAACGTCGGTATATGTCGTCCCCTTCAAAAAATAAGTGAGACTCATGTGGCGCCCAACTGCCTCACAAAGACGGTCACTCCCTCTGCCTTTTCTGTTTAGGTCCCGACCATGCGGTTGACAAGTGTCCACACTGCCTTCATTTCAACGCGGCCACCCGCAGACGACGCCAGCAGTCTCTCGAAGCCCATCTCCTCAAGAAGAAGATGTCGCGATGGAGAAGGAGTTGAAGAAACTTCGGCAGGCGTCGACCTCCCCTGAAGGACACAAGAAGCGGGACAAGGAAAGGCACCGGGAGAAGGCCTCCTCCTCCACGACTCCAGCTGGAGCCACGGCTAAGGTAACATTCCCTCCGGGGGATCGCCTGACGGCAGCCTCCAAGGCTTTGGAAGAGGCGTCGGCCCGTGGAGACTTCAACCCTCAGTACCACCGCAGGCTTGTGGTCGCCTCCCATAAGCCGGACGTCGGCTCTTCCGACGTCCGCCGGGAGAAGGCCGCTAAGACACCTGACCCTTTGGGGCGGCACACGGCAGCGTCCCCATCAGACCGGCCTCTTCTCATTCTCGCCCATCTCCGGCGAAGGACCCCAGTCGGACGCCGCCCTCTAGCGTCCGCCAGGACCCAGCCCCTAAGTCACACGTCGGCTCCCCCGACGTGCGCCGGGCCTCGGAGCCTACGGCAGACCCTGCCATGTCTGTCATACCAGGTTCCCCGCAGCCTTCGCTGCCGTCAGGAGAGCCTGAGTCCCTCCTGCCTGACCCCGGGGATTTTTCTCCTCCGTCCCCGGACGAGGCTCGAGATCCTGGGCTACCGTCCGATCCTCTTCCTACTAAGCTGGATCAGACATGTGCTCCCTTGACGCCGGCTCCGGCCCCGGCTCCTCCGACACCGGCCCCGCTGACACCGGCGGGGGATATTCCCCTTCCGTAGGGCCCTCCACCCCACGGGCCTATCACGGTTGATCCGCCCGTGGAGTTCCCGACTGGGCTGTCTGCTCCGGCAGCTCCTCTGGTGCCTGGGTATCCACCGTCCTATCCGACGCCGGTTTTCCCAGGTCCACAGTATCCTGCGCCGCAGTACCCGGCGCCGACTCCACTGACGCCGCAGTACCCAACGCCGCAGTACCCTGCTCCAGTATTCCCGCAGCCGGGTTACGGATATTCTCCTTACGGATTCGATCCGTACAACTATCCCCCACCTCCTCCTCCACCGCCCCCTGGGCTGCCGTTGGATCTCCAGGAGACTCTGGCCTCCTGGTGGGCGGAGGCCAAGGCTCACCAAGGAAGTTGAGAGCCATCTTACGGCGACGGTGCCACTTCTGGCTCCCGTACGCCCCAGATGGCACACTCCCTCTCCGCCTCCGGATTCCCAGGCTCTGCCCTCGGGATCCAGAGAGGGGCAGGACACGTGTTCGGGGATCCCCCCCTAAGGAACCCGTTCCTCCCCCTAAGGAACCCATTCCTCCCCCTAGACTAGTCAGGGAGTCTTACTCTGCTTCAAATTCTTCTTCTTCTTCTTCTCTCTCGGACTCCTCGGAAGCCTCCGATGGGTGTTCCGAGAAAGACGACGAGCCGCGCTTTCCGTCCAAGCCCCGGCCGAGGACTCCTCTGGAGTCTCCTCCGGAGGATCCTTCCTTCACAGAGCTGCTCAGGAAGATCCAGGAAGTCCATCAGTTGCGTTCCTTAGAGCCAGATCCTCAACGGGTTAAACTCGCCGAACATCTGGACTTGCCCCTTACGGCTCCTACTCTAGTGCCACCCTGGATCGAGCCTCACGCCCACCTTGTTTCCACTATTTGGAAGCAACCGTCGGCTTTAGCCCCACTTCCTAGGAAGTCCAACAGGCTATACCAGGCTCCGGAGGGTGTAGACTTTTTAGACTCTCACCCCTGGCAGACTCGGTTGTGATTAGCGCTGCTCACGGCCGTCAGCACACACCAAACACTTAACGCCTCCCCGAAGGAATCTCACCTTCTGGATCAGTATGAAAGGAAGATCACGCTTCTTCCACACTGGGGATTAGGGCCCTAAATTATGTAGCACATATGGGGGATTACCAGAAGGCTGTCCTTACCCAGGCGGAATCTAAGATTGACTCCTTGCCTGACTCCCAAGTCAAGCAGGAGCTAGCCGACCTGGTCCGTTCTGCTCGTTCGGCCAGTCGTCATATTCTGAGGATGAACTACGATGCAGTGGACACCACAGGACGGAGCTCTGCGTTCGCCGTAAGTCTTCGGCGTCATGCGTTGCTCCGTGTGTCAGGTCTGGTCCCAGAGGTGCAGTCAACAGTTCAAGAAGCACCTTTCAGGGGTTCTGTGCTTTTCAGCGGTGATGTCAAGGACATCATCACTGACTTGCAGGAGAAGGGGATGGCCCTTAAATCTGTTGATTCAATGTACCGTCCCCATCCCCCACAGCGCCGTCCCTTTCACAGACGCAGCCGGCCTCAAGCGAAACCTCAGGGAAGGCGGGCCACTAAACGTCGGGCCCCCACAGCTGCCAGGCCCCCGCCGCCCAAAAAAGCAACGGGTGCCCCAGCTGCGGCGCTGCCTCACACCACCTGACTCCTTTCCTCTCCCACCGCCTCCGGACGCCCCGGAGGAACCCGGTAGGAGGGAGGTCCTCCACCTTCCGGGTTGGGAGAGATAACATCAGATTCATGGGTGCTTAGATCATAGCAGAGGGCACTCCATAGAATTTCTGCAGAAACCTCCACGCCACCCCTCTGAACTCCTCTTACTAAGGGACCATCTTCCTTTGGTCAGGGAAGAAATCTCTGCTCTCCTTGCGAAGTAGGCTATAGAGCCCGTCCCCCCTCACCTCCACGGGAGGGGTTACTATTCCCATTTCTTCCTCGTACCAAAGAAGACACAAGATCTCGGACCCATTCTCGATCTCAGCTCCCTGAACCTATATGTGGAATACAAGAGGTTCAGGATGCTCTCCCTTCAAACCCTTTTGACCCTGCTTTGGCCGGGCCGATGGCTTTGTGCACTGGATATGCAGGATGCATACCTGCACATCCCCATTCGCCCTTCGCACCGAAAGTACCTCAGGTTTGTGTTCCAGGGGGACCACTACCAATTCCGGGCGCTCCCTTTTGGTCTTTCCTCGGCTCCCCGAGTCTTTACCAAATGCCTGGCAGTGGTTGCAGCTCACCTGTGTACTTTGGGAGCTCAGGTTTTTCCCTACCTGGATGACTGGCTCCTGGCGGCCCCGTCCAGGGAGGAACTCCTGCATTTTCTCTCCCTCACCCAGCAGGTTTTCACAGGCCTGGGTATTACCATCAACCATTCCAAGTCTCACCTGGATCCTTCACAGAGGCTCCAGTTCATCGGGGCAATCCTTGACACGACAATGTGCAAGGCCTTCCTGCCTCTGGACAGGGGGGCCTCCCTCCAGTCCCAGATTTCCCTCCTATCGGAACACAGGAGGGTTCCGGCGAGGTCGGTGCTCGGTCTACTGGGGCTTATGGCGGCGGCCATCCCGACGGTTCCGCACGCGCCTCCACATGAGAATCTCTCAGTGGACTCTCCGATCTCAGTGGGATCAACTGGTAGACGACCTAGATCATCTGGTTCTGATCTCCTCACCGATGGTAAGAGACTTGCAATGGTGGATGGTTCGAGAGAACCTATTCCGTGGGTCCCCTTTTTTCATCCTCCCCCCCGATCAGACTCTGACCACGGACGCTTCAGGCCGAAGGTTGGGAGCCCATCTGGCTCATCACCAACCCAGGCCTATGGTCAAAAGTTGGAGTTAGTTCTCCACATCAACGTGCTCGAGCTTCGAGCAGTGCTGTATGTTCTCCAGGCCCTTCACCAATACATCCTTCCCAGTCACCTAGCTGTCCAAACGGACAACATGTGCATGGTGTGGTACATCAACAAGCAGGGAGGGACTCGGTCCTACCCGCTGTGCAGGGAAGCGATGAGGGTTTGGGAATGGGCAACGCTTCACAACCTTCACCTCACGGCGATCCATGTTCTGGGAGTCGACAGTGTCCTGGCGGACAGACTAAGTTGTTCGTCAGTTCTACCACACGAGTGGGAATTGGACGAAAAAGTTCTAAAAAGCATCTTTCAGATTTGGGGGACTCCTCAGATAGACCTGTTCGCCTCCTCCCAAAACGCAAAGCTTCCAATCTTTTGCTCGTCGCCCAGAGCGAGGCGCTTTCTCTGAGCCGACGCCTATCTCTAAGCTGGAAGGACAGATTGCCTATGCTTTTCCCAATTCCTCTGGTCCTCGTGGTGCTGCAGAAGCTTGTTTGGAAGGAGAAGAATGATTCTGATCGCCTCCCTTTCTGGCCCAGGCAAATTTGGTTGTCTCTTCTACAACAATACTCAGAGGTTTCTCCTCTTCCTCTTCCTTTATCTCCAGGATTGCTGACCCAGGATCAGGGGACCCTGGTCCATCCGGGACTCAAGTCCCTTCAACTTCATGCATGGCTCCTGCAGACCTAGCTCATTCTCGTTTTGGCGTTTCTCCTAAGGTGGCAGAGATTCTGGTGGAGGCTAGATAACCCTCCACTAGGTCCACCTACGCCATGAAATGGAAAAGATTTTCCATCTGGGCTGCATCCAGGAACGTGGAGCCCTTTTCCTGTCCTGTGACCATTCTACTTGAGTTCATGCGTCATCTTTTCGACCTGGGTCTCAGTCACTCCTCTTTGAAAGTCCATATGGCAGCTATTTCAGCCTACCATGTCCGTTTCACTGATAAGGCATTTGCCCAGCTGGAGGTATCCAAAACTTTCCTCAGAGGGGTCCTTCATCTCAGGCCCCCTGTCCGGACTCCAGCTCCCCCTTGGGACTTAAAACTTTGTCCTCGAGAAACTTACCCTTCCTCCCTTTGAGCCTGCAGCTTCCGCAGACTTGAAGTTTTTATCTTGGAAGATGCTATTCTTGGTAGCCATTACTTCTGCTCGCAGAATTTCCGAGCTCCAGGCCCTGATGTGCAAAATCCCTTATCTGATTTTTGACAAAGAACGAGTAGCTCTTCGCACGAATCCTAAGTTTCTCCCGAAGGTGGTAGCGGAATCTACCTTAAGTCAGTCTATTGAATTACCTGCCTTCTTCATGCAGTACTCCAATCAAGGAGAATACCTGCTCCATACCATGGATGTTCACAGGATTCTGAGATACTACACCGATAGGACGAAGGATCTCAGAAAGACTGATCAGGTGTTCGTCTCTTTTGCTCACAAAAGAGAAGGCAATGCTGTCTCTAAGCAATGCCTATCAAAATGGTTGGCCCATTGCATCACTTTCTGTTATGACAAGTACAACAAGACCCTACCGGTCAAGTCAGAGGTCACTCCACTCGTGGAGTAGCTGCCTCTGCGGCTTGTTTCAAGAACGTGTCTGCGGCAGGCATATGTGCTGCCGACACTTGGACTTCCGTCCATACTTTTACTAAACATTACAGTTTGGACATTGCCTCTCGCCGTAGAGCAGGCTTCGGGTTAGCTGTCTTGCAAGGTTTTCCTTGCTACTTCTTCAGTAGTACCTCCTCCCGGTGCCTTTTCTTTTGTTCCAGACTGCTTGGGATTCTGTCCTATATGTAATTACCTACTGCAAGAGCCCTCTCGAAGTAAGATAGTACAGTTACGTAAGAACTTACCGTAACAGTAGATCTTCGAGAGAGGCTCTTGCAGTAGGTAATACCTTCCCGTCCTCCATCCCCCTAGGCTTTTTCAGCTCCTTTTCCATCGAGGGAAATATCTGCTTCTCTCTCGTCCGGGCCTGTGGCGGGAAAGAACTGGAAGGCGGGCGTCCGGGACCGCCCCGTTGTAACGACGTCATATGACGCCGGTCACCTGACATGGGGGCGGTCCCCGCCAGGGACTGCTAACTAGAAATTTTTCTGTAGGGTCCTGCCGCCAGCCGGCGTCAGTCCTATATGTAATTACCTACTGCAAGAGCCTCTCTCGAAGATCTACTGTTAAGCTAAGTTCTTACGTAACTGTACTTTCCTTACCCAGCAATGCAGCCATGTAGGGGTAGTGCAGGCTGCAGCCTGTGATAAGGCAAATATACCCTTGGCTGCACACACCCCAGATAAGGACTCCAGGAGGATTGATGCCATGGCAAAGAAACAGTACATGGCAGCATCCTTGGGACTCAGGCAGGCTAATTATATGGCCTATACAGATAGATATCAGAACTCTAGATGGGACACTAATGGCTTTAGCTAAACAGGTCTCTGGACAGCTTGCCAAGGAGCTAGAGCAGGTGGCTGCGAATGGTATTGAGGCATCCAAGGTGCAATTCCATGCTGCAGTGGACTCCAATGATGTTTCATCTAGAGTCATGGCTACATCTGTGGCCCTTCGTAGGATGGCTTGGCTCAGATGTACTAGCCTGTCTCAGGATACCCAGACTAAGGCCATGGATTTTCCTGTTATGGGTAATTCTCTGTTTGGGGAGCAAACAGAGAACTACATGAAGAAAATGGATGAATATAGGACCACCTATAGGAGTGCTCAGGCCAAGGAAAGGCAAGCCACACCCCAAAGGCAGCATTCCAGGGGCAGGGGCAGGCCTTTTCATCGGCCTTTCTACCAAGCCCAGGCCTCCTCTTCTGCTTATGCTCATAGGGGGTTCTTTAGAGGGAGAGGCAGACAGGGTACAAGCAGGCCTGCTTCCACCCCTCAGCCTAAAGCCCCTGCCAAATAGGCACCCTGATGGGTTTGCCAGGGCCGATTCTCCACCACCTGTAGGGGGCAGGCTGGCTTACTTTGTCCAGGACTGGATGTCTTTAACATCAGACAAATGGGTCCTGGAAGTAGTAAGCCAGGGACTGGTTCTCAGCTTCAAAAAATGTCCCAAGATGAGAACCAGATCCTTTCCACCTGCAAATCCTTCAGAGGCACTTGCCCTAGAGGCAGAGGTCTCTTCCCTCTTGGCTCTCAGAGCCATAGAGAGGGTCCCACCCCTACACAAAGGGAAAGGATTGTACTCCAGGTACTTCCTAACTCCCAAAAAGACAGGAAAATGGCGGCCCATCCTGGATCTCAGATATTTAAACAAGCACCTTTTAAAGCCAAAGTTCAAAATGGTGACTCTGGGAGTAATTCTACCCTCTCTAAGGCCAGGGGACTGGCTAGTCTCCCTGGACCTCAAGGATGCCTATTTCCATATTCTCATCAGAAGCTCCCACCGAAAGTACCTCAGGTTCGAGCTGCCCTCAGGCCACTACCAATTCAGAGCAATGCCCTTCGGCCTAACTTCTGCCCCAAGGGTGTTCACAAAATGCCTGCCAGTAGTAGTTGCCTTCCTAAGGAGAAAAAGGATCTCCATCTTTCCATACCTGGACGACTGGCTCATAGTAGGCCAGTCCTCAGACCAAGTCAAGTTACACCTACAGATAACTAAGCAACTGCTCACTTCTCTAGGTTTCCTTCTGAATCTCTCAAAGTCAGTTCTAGAGCCTGTGCAGCTCCTCACCTTCATAGGGGCAGAGCTGGACACAGTAAAAGCAAGGGCCTTCCTTCTCCTGGACAGGGCAAGGACCCTTATCTCACTGGCCTCTTCATTCACTCCTCAGGTGTCTCGACCAGCAAGTCATTTTCAGCAGCTCCTGGGACACATGGCTGCCTCTACAGCTGTGGTGCAGGGAGCAAGATTTCAAATAAGGGATATTCAGTTCCACTTGAGAGCCTTCTGGTCTCAGAAAAGGGACCCTCTGACCAAACTAATTCCAGTGACTCTAACCCTGATCCAGGCGTTACAGTGGTGGCTGGATCAGGACAATCTAAGACAGGGAGTTCCTTTTGTCACTCAGTCTCATTCTCTAATCCTTACTACAGATGCCTCCCTCTTGGGGTTGGGAGCACACTTGGGAGACCTGACCACCCAGGGGTTGTGGTCTCCTCAGGAATCTCTGTTTCACATCAATCTATTAGAACTCAGAGCAGTGTTTCTACCACTGCAAGTTTTTTCCAAGTCTGTTCAGAACAAAGTAGTTCAGACCAGGACAGACAATACCACCACAATGTGGTATATCAACAAGCAAGGGGGCACTCGGTCTACGGCCTTGTGCACAGAGGCAGTGAAGCTATGGTCTCTGGCCTATTCCCTGAACACCTCTCTTAGAGCAATACACCTCCCAGGGAAGGACAATGCCCTGGCAGATGCTCTCAGCAGGATATCTCAGGGCCATCACGAATGGTCCTTGGATCCCCTGGTTTTGAAGGTGATCTTCTCCAGATGGGGCACCCCACAGATAGATCTTTTTGCAGCCCCAGACAATCACCAACTTCCCCTCTTTTGCTGCAGGCCCCCAGTGTTGGTCTCAGTCCCCCTGGATGCCCTAGTTCTCAATTAGGAAGGGAAGTTCCTGTATGCCTTTCCCCCCCTTCCCTCTCCTGTTCATGGTGTTAGTCAAAATCAGGTCTCAACCCTGCAAGGTGATTCTTATTGCTCCAGACTGGGCCAGGCAGCCTTGGTACCCTCTCTTGTTGTCCTTAGCAGTCCACCTTCCCCTGTCTCTTCCCAGGAATTACAACCTGTTATGTGCTCAGGGGAGGGTTTGGTATCCGAATCTCAAATATCTCAATCTCAAGGCCTGGCTCTTGAAGAGTTAGAGTTTGCTGATTTGCACCTCTCTCAAGGTGTTATGGATATCCTAAAGGCTTCTCGGAAGCTTTCCACCAGAAACACTTACAACTCCAAGTGGAAAAGAATTTCTATATGGTGCTCTGGGAAGTATATTTCCCCAGAGTCTGCTGGCCTGCCCACAGTCCTTGGCTACATGGTTCATCTTAATAGCTTGGGACTCAGACCAGCTACACTAGTGTGCATCTGGCAGCTGTTTCTGCTTTCCTGTCAACAGGCAAGCACTTCTCCCTTTCAGCCCATCCTGTATTTTCTAAATTTTTCAAAGGATTGCTTCATACCAATCCTCCACTCAGAGACCCTGCCCCTGCTTGGGACCTCAATGTTTGCATTGCTCAGCTTATGCAACCCCCTTTTGAGCCTTTGTCCTCAGCAGAGCTTAAATACTTGACTTGGAAAACTGTGTTCTTGGTGGCCATCACTTCTGCCAGACGCATAAGTGAGTTACAGGCCCTGTCAATGGAGCCTGATTTTATCTCTTTCCATAGAGATAAGGTGGTCCTCAGGACTAATAGGAAGTTTTTGCCTAAGGTGGTTTCAGATTTCCACCTAACCAGTCTCATGTCCCTTCCTGTCTTCTTCACTGACCATTCCTCCTTTGGGGAGAGGAGGCTATACAGTTTGGATGTGAAAAGGGCCCTTTGCTACTACATAGAGCGTAACTAGGGTCACAGGTTTGACTCCCTCCAACTGTTCCTCACTTACGGTGAGGTTGGTAAGGGAAAACCTGCCACTAAGAGATCTGTTGCCAGGTGGATTGTCTCTTGCATTCAATTTTGTTATGAAAAACTAGATAGGACTCCGCCCTCAGGCCTGAGGGCTCACTCTGTCAGAGGTACAGCTGCTTCCCTGGCTGCTGCCAGGGATATTCCTATCTTAGAGATTTGTCAAGCAGCCACCTGGAAAACAGTACCCACTTTTACCAAGCATTACTCTCTGGATATCCAGGCTAGGAGTGATGCTCGGTTTGGCACACAGTGCTTCAGAGCCTATTTCCTAAGTAGATTCTGTCCCTCCTCTATGGAGGTACTGCTTGGTAGTCTGCAGTATGTCAGAATACAGCAAGACTTCATGTTGTTTGAAGAAAAAATTACTCACCTTTGTAATGTTGTTTCTTCTAATAGAGTCTTGCTGTATTCTAACCTCCCCCCTGCCTCCCCTCTCAGAACCTGTGTTTTTGGGATGTGGGTGGGCAGTAGCAGTGTTGGCACTCGGGAGGTGCCCCACCCCTTATTTCTCACCCCCTTAGTTTGGGTGAGTGGGTGTTGTGTTGTGTTTTATTTTTTGGGTTTCCTGACTTGAGTCTTTGTTTTGGGGCCAAAAAATCTGTTTATTATATTTAGTAGCCAGTTGGCTAGTGTAGGTTTACAGTTTCCACACAGGACACCCAGTGAGTATAGCTCGAAAAGATCTGACGGTTTGAGTACAAACAGCAACAGACAGAGTCTCAACCGAGCTCGAGCTCAGCGTTCCATGCCTGGCATGGAAAGTTAACTCATTCATTTCCGGGGCTGTTCAAAGGTTGAACATCACTGCAATATGTCAGAATACAGCAAGACTCCATTAGAAGAAACGACATTACTAAGGTGAGTAATTTTTTCTTAAAGAACAATCCAATCTGGTAAATCAAAAATGTAAAACATCTTTAGCTAATTTTTATGGAAGAGTAATTATAGAACATTTAGGGCCTTATAATAAGACAAATAATAAATGGAATAAAGAAGCCTCAACTAATATAAACCATAGGCAATGGATGTTAATTAGGCAGAATAGTAATAGAATATACCTTTTCAGCAAAAAATAAATCTATACAAAGGAACATCAGTGGCAGAGCATATATTACCCCAGCTCAAATCCATAAAATCAACATGCAGTATTCTGTTTTGTGCTGGCATGATTGTAAATTAAAAGCTGATTTACATCATTGCCTTTGGTCATACCCGATGATTTATTCATGGTGCAAGAAGTAAATTTGATTATGTCAAAATGGTTTAATTTAAATCTACCATGTTCTATTTAGATATGATTTTTCATCGGTTATGTTAGGACCCATATAACAAAAATTAATTGCCCTAGCGTCTATGGTGCTAAAGAGGATTATATTACAGAATTGGAAGGAGGGTAGCTTGGAACCCTTTTCTTACTGTAAATGGTGGAGTATCTTTCATGAAACCATTCTATACGAAAAAATAATCTTTGAAACAGAAGAAGGTATGGATGATATTATTGGGCATAGATGGAGGGAGAGTGAAGAAAATATACCACCATTACAAAGTATTATACAATAAGAAATATAAAGGATTCTTCATAGTTCCTCAGATCCTGCCCCCCCCCCCAAAAAAAAAAAATGAGCGTTTGATTAGGTTTGTGGGCTAGGGAGGAGTGAGGGGGTGAGGTCTATGTACTACTTATGTAATTTACTATGGTACAAGAATTAAGAAATGTTTTAATGTAATTATGAATTATATACCTGATTGTGTGAGTGCTAATCTTTAAAATAAAAAATATCAGTTTAAAAATAAAAAGTAAAAGCAGGAGACAAGACTTTTTATAGATACATTAGTGAAAGGAGAAAGTCCAGAGGGGGTATTCCCAAGATCAAAGGGGATAAGTGGGAGTGTGTGGAGGAGGACCAAGGAAAAGCATCTATCCTAAATAGATACTTCTGTTTGGTATTTAGTGAGAAGGTAGGGCAGGGCCCACAGCTCAGCACCATGGACACGGGGGTCTGCACTAATCCCTTCACGAAATAAAGGGTCCTACAAGAGCTTGTTAAGCTCAGGGTGAACAAGGCAATGGGACCTGATGGCATACATGTCAGGGTACTATAGGAGCTAAGGGTGGAACTAGCAGAGCCATTATCAGAACTGTTTCGTAAATCTCTGAGCACAGGAGAGGTCCCAGAAGACTGGAGAATGGCTTGTGTGATCCCGCTGCACAAGAGTGGTAGTAGGGAGGATGCAGGGAACTACAGACCAGTCAGTCTTACCTCAAAAGTGGGCAGGATTATGGAGGCACTCTTTAAGGAAAGGATATTGCAACTCCTGGAATCCATAGGAGCACGGGATCCAAGACAGCATGGGTTTACAACAGGAAGGTCCTGTCAAACTAATCCCGCATATTTCTTTGGGTAACTAGAGTGGTGGGCCAAGGGGGTGCAGTTGATGTCGCCTACCTTGACTTCAGCAAAGTTTTCGATACTGTTCTATATAGAAGATTGATTAATAAGCTGGGTAGGCTCAGGGTGGGTCAGAAGTTGGTCAACTGGGTGGCAAACTGGCTGGCAGGCAGAAAATAGAGAGTGGTGGTAAACAGTATACAGTCAGAAAGAGATGCAAGTCACAAGTGGAGTACATCAGGGATCAGTCCTTGGGCCAGTCCTCTTCAGTATCTTTATCAGTGACATTGCTGATGGACTGGAGGGTAAGGTTTGTCTGTTTGCAGATGACACCAAGATCTGCAACAGAGTAGATGATCCAGATGGGAGTGGGCAGAATGAGAAAAAATCTGGATAAACTGGCAAAATGGTCAGAAGTGTGGCAACTGGTACCTTGCTTTTAGTGACTGATTTATTTGTTTTATTCTACATGTTTATTGTTGTATTTAAATTAAGTAATGTTGACTTGTCATGTTTTGAAACTGTGAGGTGCCTTGGTTTTGGAAAGGCACATAAAAATAAAGTTTTATTATTATTACAACTGGGGTTTAACGCAAAGAAGTGCAAGATCATGCACATAGGGAAGCGAAACCCTGAAGCCACCTATAGGTTGAGAGGGGAGTTGCTGGCAGTCACATGGGAAGAAAGAGACTTGGGCATCATCATCACAGATGACCTGAAATTATCCAAGCAGATCAGTAAAGCAGTAGGTAAGGTTAGAGGGATGTTGGGGTGTATTAGTAGGGGTTTCACAAGTCGTAAGAGGGAGGTAATAATCACTGTTTACAAGACACTGGTTAGGCCCCATCTGGAGTACTCTTTGCAGTACTGGAGGCCACACCTGCACAAGGACATTAACAAAATGGAGGCAGTCCAGAGAAGGGCAACCAAAATAGTGCAGGAACTACATCAGAAAACATGAGGACAGATTAATGGAGCTCAATATGTATACCCTAGAGCAAAGGAGGGAGAGAAGTGGTATGATCGAAACATTCAAACATCTTAAGAGCATTAACAAAGTGAAAGAGTCTAACATGTTTCAATGTAAGAAAAATATCAGGACAAGAGAACACAGCATGAGATTAGAGGGAGACCGATTAAGGGGCAATATGAGACAGTTCTTTTTCACAGAAAGGGTGGTGGGTGCATGGAACGGCCTACCTCAGGAAGTGGTGGATATGAATACAGTGCAGGGCTTCAGACAGCCATGGGATAGGCAGAAGGCAGCAATACAGATGAGTATGAATAGATAAGCCATTGACAGAGTACTGGCCTATGGCACATTCATAAGGTAGAAAAAATGGGCACACTCCTTCAGGCTCCGACAAGTCCCTCTTCGATCTCCGCTAGCCCCGCCTGAGCTCTCCGATGCCCATATCACAGCCATCCCGGATGTAACCCTTCACTGGGCAGGTCCCTCTCCTCTGAGGGGGAAGGCACGGGGGAGTTCCAGCGCACTAATCGATAGGGCCCAGGGGTGCTACTGAGGAAGGAGGTTTGTCAAGGCACTGGAGGCTTTGTGGGACAGAGAGCCATCACCTGGCGGCCAGCAGGCGGCATTTCCGCTTTTCTAGGTCCCCTTCACTGCGTCGCTCATGTACTGCCTCCAGTCTCCACTGGGGGCCGCTGCCGAGTGATGCGATCCCAAAACCCATCCCAGGATAGGAGAGCAGTCCCTTCGGACGCTCGAGCCTATCCTCTCCTGCCGACCTATGGCTTCCCAGGGCCGTCCCCGAATCCGGGTCGCCGGTGTGGTTGGAGTTAAGGCGCCAGCACCTCAGCCCTCTACGCCACCAGGCCGGCAGCTTCTATGTTTCGATAACCTTTACAGTTCAGTGCATATGCAGCATAGCAAACAGAGAAGTTTAAACTTGCATTTTTCCAACCTTCTGAATTCTCAATTCCTGATCCATATCTTGACAGAAGATCAGCATTGACATTCTCTTTCCCAGATTTGTGCATTACTTTAAATTTAAATGACTGTAGTGCCAGGTACCACCGTGTGATTCTAGAATTTTTATCCTTTATTTGGTTAAGCCAACAGAGAGGATTGTGATCTGTTACAAATACATAGTCAATTCTTAGTAAATAAAACTTAAGGGTCTCCATTGCCTACTTTGCTGCAATGCATTCCTTTTCAGTGGTGGAGTACCTTTGCTCCCTGTTCTGCATTTCCTGGGCTTCTTAAAACAGGGGATGAACATAATGCAGCCTTACTGGCCCGAAAAGCCATGTCACACTCTGGGTTCCATTTTACATTATTCTGGAACAGTTTCTTTGTGAGTGAGGGGAGTAGCTAATTCGGCAAAGCTGGGAACAAATCTCTGATAATAACCAGCGAGCCCTAAAAATGACCTGACATGCTTCTTTGTTTTAGGGACAAGACTGTTAGCTATAGCTTCTATCTTGGAAACCTCTGGCTTGACTTCTACATTTCCCAAAATATAGCCCAAATATCTGGTTTCCTGCATGCCCACTGCTCACCTTGTAGAATTAATTGTCAGACCTACCTTTTTGATTGATTGGATGACTGCTTATAGGTGTTCCAGGTGGCTTTTCCAGTCTGGACTGTATACCACGATATCATCCAGGTATGCAGCACAATAACCAGTGTGAGGGGATAAAATTACTTCCCTGTATGGGTGAGCCATGTAAACCAAACGGCATGGTGGTGAGCTGACAGAATCCCATAGGAATGGAAAATGTAGTTTTGTTTCTGGATTCTTGAGCTAGGGGGATTTGCCATTAACCCTTGGTGAGATCGAGGGTACTGATATACTTTGCACTCCCAAGTCTGTCCACCAAATTATCTATTCTTGGCATAGGATAACTGTCAAATTCTGACAGTTTGTTTCCTAACATCAAGGCACACTCTTACACCCCCTTCTTTTTTGTTTACAATCAATATTGGTGATGACCTAGCACTTCGACTCTTCTGTGATACCCAATTCTTTCATTTTTTGTATTTCGATAACCACGTCAGCCCTTATCTGCTCTGGTAGTCTGTATATCTTTTGTCTATTAGGGTGAGCATTTCTTGTCCCTATTACGTGTTCGACCTCTTTTGCTCGGCCTGGCACTGTGGTAAAATTACTGTTAAATGTCTTTAGCAAGTTACAAATTTCTGCGGTTTGTTCGGAGTTTAAGGAAACATTCACCTTTACAGCATCAGCAGTTATGGTTTGTTCCAGTCTGTCATAAGCTACATCAATATCTTCTTTATCAGTTTCTGGTACAACTAGTAAAACGGCTTTTGGTGTTCTTTCAACCCATTTCTTGAGGAGGTTAGCATGGTATATCTTAGTAGGATTTTTCCTATCAGGGGCCTGAATCTCATAGTTCACTGTGCCAGTAAGTCTAAGCACTTCATAAGGCCCTTGCCACTTCATTAACAGTATGTTTTCTGTAGTGGGTAATAGTAGCAAAACCTTTTCACCTGGCTCAAAAACTTTTTCTTTTACCCCATGGTCAAAATACACCTTCTGCTGGTTTTGGGCCTCTTCCTGATTACTATGGGCGATTTCAGCATATTTTGCCAGCTTCTTTTTCAGGGCACACATATAAGATATAATAGATTGTTTCTGATGCGGGTAATCTTCCCATGTTTCTTTTATTACATCTAGTGGCCCTCAAGGTTGTCTACCACACAGCATTTCAAATGGCGAAAAACCTGTTGATGCCTGTAGCATTTCTGTGTAAGTGGAAAGCAGGCAAGGCAAGTATTGATCCCAGTCTTTCCCTTCCCCTTTTACAAACCTTTTTAACATGCTTTTTAGGGTTTGATTAAAACGCTCAACAAGACCATCTGTCCGAGGTTGATAAGGGGAGGTTCTTATGGCAGTGATACCCAGTAGTCGGTACAGCTCCTTCAGTAAGGCAGCACCAAAATTACTACCCTGATCAGTAATAATATCTTTTGGTATGTGCACCCTGCAAAAAATGTTGGCAAGCTGGGCTGCCACTTTTGGGTCTGTGACAGTACGCATTGGAACTGCCTCTGGGTATTGAGTAACATAGTCACATACTGCCAAAATGAATTGGTTTCCCTTTTTACTTTTGTCTAAGGAGCCCACCACGTCCATTGCATTTCTTGAAAAAGGCACATCTATCAAGGGTAGGGGCACCTTGTATTTTGTAGTCACTGGGGATAATTTCTACAATCAGCACAAGAACTGCAATAGGTGGCAACATCTTCATGAATTTCAGGCCAGTAAAATCGGTACAGCAATCTGGTAAGGGTGCGATCCCTGCCCGAGTAACCAGCCATGGGACTATCATGTGCTATCTGTAACAACTCACATCTATACGTTTTTGGTAGAACCAATTGTTCTATCTGGCCCTGTATCTGAGGTTTATCCCAAACTCTGTACAGTAGCCCATTACATTTTTTAAACATATGTTCACCCTGTTTTGGTTTCACCCCCAGCTGCTTAAAATAAGCCTGGAGAGAAACACCATTTGCTTGTTCTGAAAGAAAATCACAATCAGTGTTCAGTTTAGTTTCGGCATTTTCGTAAATTAACCCCTTATGTCCATCAGTCTTTAGTTGCCACTGTTTCTTCAGGCGCGTTTTTCTTTCTTGGACTTTTGGAACTTGGAACTGTGCTCAAACAAGTCCGAATCAAAATCAGCGAAAAAAAAAGAGTCCCCACCAGCTGAGATTTTCTTTGCCTGAGCTCTTGTCACCACAGTTGCTGAAACATCAAGATTTACTCCCACTTTGATTAAATCAGTAAATCCTGGAAAGTCATTTCCAATAATCACAGGTACAGGTAACTGAGGTACTACCCCCACTTTCATTTGGTGCGATACACCCTTAATAGTCAGAATCACTTGGCTGGTGTGATAGTATTGAGTGTCCCCGTGGGTGCAGATGACACCAGTACCTGGTCCTTTTGGATATTGTTTTCCTAGCAGTTCAGTATGTACTAGGGTCTTTCTGCTTCCCAAATCTGAGTCTCTTCACAGGCTTATCCCACACTTTCATGTCTGTCAAGTACTTACCCCAATTTGCTAAGGAAAAGTCTGCTCCAGTGTCACTCTTCTTACTATGGCAATTTCTTGCAATATGGCCTGGCTTATTACACTTATAGCAAATAAAGTCTTTGGGTGCAGATTCGTTACACCCACCAGAGTTCTTATAAGACATGGAGTTTAAAATGGGAAAAAGAGTGTCTTTCCGGTGCTTAGCTGTTACCTCGCTGCTGTGGTGTCTGTCTGGCCATTTGGTAGTCTTCAGCCAAAAAAACAGCCTTTTCCCCCACTTTCTGGTCGGTGTTCTTTTGCCCAAATCTGTACAGCTGTGGGTGGATGTTGATGAACTGCTCCATTACAGATATTTCAGTTATCTGTGGGAGTGTTTCATCCTCTGGTTGGAGCCATTTTATCAGGAGTTCTCTGAGTTGGGTGAAGACTTCTTGAGGATTGTCGACTGAGTTGTATTTCAGAGACCAAAATCTCTGTTTGTAGGTCTCTCCTGAGATGTCATACCTTTTCAGGATTTCACTTTTCACCTGGTCATAGTTATCTGACTGTGCAGGATCCATATTGCTGTACGTAGGTTGGGCTTTCCCTGGCAGGTAAGGTACCAGTCTGATTGCCCATTGCTGCATTGACTACTGGCAAGCTGCAGCAACCCTTTAAAAAGTTGTCAGATTCTTCAGTATCATCCGAGGGACACAACTCTGCAAGTTGAATGTATTTTAAGTTGTGTCATGTTGCTGTGCTAGACCAGTGCCAAATCCTCCAGCTCTGATAACTTGCAAGGCATCCATCCATTGCCCTTTGGGGTAACCCTTGCCTCAGTGTTTACTCACAGAAGTTCTTTGTCTTTTAAATGTTTTTTTGTTTTAATGGGTTCACCACAACATAACCCAGACAGACAGTCTTAGGGTAGCTGGTTCATTCCACTGGGGTGTTGAACAGACGAGGCATACTGATGAGTCCTGGTAGGACGAACACATGTCTACGTCATCTGTTAGCACCCTTTGCAAACTGTGTGAGAGGCCTTTCGGCACCATGCAATTCTGCTTAAAGTTGAACCAGCATAACATTCTGTGGTGATTTGCATATGCAGCCCATGATGCTTTGCACTGTGTGGCCATGTGTGATTTTGTATCCATCCATTACTGCATCTCTTCTTTCTCTTCTTCTCGAGTTGATGCATTTCTTTTTTTTGTGCCTCTAAACATTGAATCACTTTTTCTCCCTGCTGCATCTTCTCCCTTCTCTGTTTCTCCATCTCTTTTTATTGTATAGCCCACCATTTGAAAAAGCCAGTCATGCTTTCAGGTTCTGTCATTGCGTGTTCTTTTTTTTTTTCCATTACTGGTGATGGCTGTACAGTCTCAACTTGGACGTCTTTCTCTGCTAGATTGGCTGCCATTCTCCTGGTAACCACTCATTGGCTTGCTGGTGCAGAAGCCATGCCTTTTTTCTATGCTTCCCTGGTACCAGGTCTAGTACCCATGCACAAAACTCCTGGCTTAGGGTATGCACAGCGTAAATTCCACTTAGGCTAACACCATCTGTTGTTGAGGCACAGGTCAGGAAGCATAGAAAAACCAGGA
Source organism: Neoceratodus forsteri (assembly GCA_016271365.2). NCBI lineage: Eukaryota > Metazoa > Chordata > Ceratodontiformes > Ceratodontidae > Neoceratodus > Neoceratodus forsteri. The sequence goes on along the minus strand of CM057450.1, from coordinate 924,536,591 downwards.
GCAATTGTAAAATTAGCAGTAAGTGTTTTATTATTAATAACAGTAAAATAAAATTGTTCAGAATAACTATTTACAATGGCAGTATTAACATAGAAAGCAGAGTCCCTTTTTTCTCAATTTCAAATCTTAGTCTGTCTCTGTCTCTCTTGCAAAGCATTGCAGCTTTTTTTGTAACAAATCTTTGCAGGAGTTCGTTAAGAGAACATTCTGCTTCTCACGCAGTGTTCTTGTAAGTTTTCATTTTTCTTGCAGGTGCAGCAAAATGTTCATAATGAGCCAGAACTGGCCTCTTATAGCCAGCTCTGCAGAGAGTTTGCATCCAGCTTTCCCAGGTTAACGTCTTGAGTTCCAAATAGCTTTGTAAGCATTTCAACATTATAACTATATACAGTTTTAAACAAAGGGATCCCAGTATTACTTTTCCACAAAAAGGTTCACATATATTTATACCTGCAGATATGCAAGGGGGAAGAAAAGATAGAAACAGCAAGGGAAGGCAGAGAGATGGCGAGAGGCTGAGAATTGCAAAACCATCAGAGTGGTCAGTTCCCAGGTCTCACAAGAAAATTTGGTTGCGCATCCAGACAAACAAGAGAAACAAAACAGAAGAGGATAGAACAGACCCTTACATTTAAACTCTTTCTGCATAACAAATGGGGCAGGGCCTTAATCAGCCCTGTCATATGCTACAATAAGTATGACAAAGATGCCAGGGACAGTGAAAGCCCATTGCACAAGGGGCATTGCTACTTCTGTGGCCTGTTTCACAGGGGTGTCAGCCGTTGACATTTGAGCTGCTGTCACCTGGAGCACCATCCATACTTTCACTAAGCACTAGTCTGGACATTGCTTCTAGAGTCCAACAAAAAAAAACACAGGGTTGGTGTGCTAATCAGCTGGCATTATATACGGATCAGCTGTAAAGCGGCAGATAATCCAAAAACACAAAAGAAACCGTAATACATGCAAAGAGCTCAGGTTTAAAAGTTAATTTAATATGAACATACTAACGGCTCCATGGTGCTTCAGTGGTATCAACACTCTTCATCGGGGGGAGTCATACATTGTGAACAGCAGTATGAATGCACAACAGTTAATTGCACCATTTCACAGGTAATCCAATCAGATCAATCCACTAATAAATATTTATTCATAGTAGTGATTAGTGCAAATATAGCCTTCTGAAACATGCTTAAATGTGTGCATATATAAAGTGGTAGATTTAAAATAAACAGAAATGTGTTTTTATCAATCAACATCCTTAAACACCACTAGGCAAAAGACACAAAGGAATATAATCTAACACAATAATAATTCAAGTTTGAGAATGTATTACACACTAGTTGTACTCTATAGCCTGACATATTTTAAGTTGTAAGAAGAATTACATTTTTTATTATTAATTGTTTAATAATGCTATATATTTAGCCTGATGTTATATATAATATGATATAATAGGGTTAGCTATCCAGCGACTTCATCTAAATAATTTTAACTAACAGCTGAAGTCAACTATACTTGTGTCTATTCTGCCGGTTGTTGGAGTGATGCAATGAAAGACATAAAATGTATGCAGCATGTACCAACAAACAGTGGGAGAAAGCTAAATTTGAGATGAAAACAAAAATTAATTAGAAATTTGACAGAGAGAGACAGAAACAAAAATGAAAAATCATATTTACAGGAGGAAAATGAAGAGTAGAAAATTAAAAAGGAAAGAGGAATAAGAAACAGAATCTCAGTATATTCACAATCAATGAGAGACAGTCATAATCCAGAAAGATCATTAAAGACTTTAGAAGTTCCTTCAGGTAAAAACTTAAGTGCAATTCTTTGTTCAGTCTAGTGGGGGACATAGAATCCAAGGTAAAGATCCACCTTGATTCTCTTTGAAGTAAAAGCTTTCTTCTATCTTCCTTCCGTGGTGACATGTTTACATGATCAATGATCAGGAATTTCAGTACCAAAGGATTGCCGTTGTGCATTTTTTTTTTTTTTAATTTTTATTTATGGCATTTTATGATGCATAGCAAGTGCTATATTCAGTAAATACACACAATCATGGTGATTACAGTGCTGCAAAAACAGTTTACAGGATTTATACAATAAGTTGTGTAGAAGTAATGTGTCCATTGTTCTAGTAGAACTGTTCATTAGTTTACAGGAGTCATAAATCGAACAAGATAATCTCGTAGGAGAGACCACTCTCACCAATGCAGTTACTAGTAGGTTGATTCACTGACATTTCTTGTCCCTCGCAGAACTAAAAATAAGGTGTGGGAGGCTGTACCTACCAGCTAAGAACCAAAAGGTAATTAGAAAGATTATCTGGACTCAATTAGGTTAAATAACGCACCCCTGCACTAGCTGCCACTAATGTCTGACAGGGAAACAGAACCTAACCAGCATACTCAGAAGTACACAAACTGAGTGGAGCTGTATGCTCCCAAGGAACATGGTTCCATAGTTGGTTAGGATATATTAAACATATCATTTGAGCATCAACATCATGGCTATACTTACATTAGATATGCTACGCAATGAACCCAGGGAGCCAACCCGTATAAAAGACCCCATTGACCCAGTCTTTCTAAGATTATTTAAATCATTAGGATCTAATTCGCTTCCTTCTTACCTATCCGAAGAGTGTTGGCAGTCTTCGAGAATTTTACCCGCAAAAGCAGCTGCAGCCTCTGGATCTGTAAATAGATGTGCTTTGCCTTTGAGCCGTACTTGCAGTTGCGCTGGAAACAGGAGTTTGGCCGAATTATTATTTTCCAGAAGAGTTTTTTTTTTTGTTTCTTGCAAAGCCTTTTTTCTTGTCTGCGTTTGTGCAGAGATGTCCAGAAATATTGAAATGTTATTTCCTTCCCATATCAGGTCCCCATGTTGCCGAGCTGCTTGTAGAAGAGGTACACGGGCCTCCGAACTGGAGACAGTGGCAATCGCAGTGAGAGGATGCTCAGATGTTTCCCCCCGAGCCCGTGATTGTATTGGAATTGCGAAGGCCTTGACTACGGAGATATCAGAGGTTTCAGGTAGGAGCTGTAGGTCCGAAAATATCAGACGATGGATTGCTGTAGCTATCTCTGTAGACCCTGCAAACTTGGGAGGGAAGCCCACAATACGGATATTCGTCTGACGGTGAGCGTTCTCTGGTGCCTCAACCTTTGTACGGAGATAGTGAAAGTCCTGCACATAAGCCACCTTCCTCTCCCGTTGCCGGTCCTATTCTGAAGTAAGCTCTGTAAGCTGTATTGCATTCGATTGAACCCTCTCCTCCAGGTCAGTAAGTTTGGCTTCCATGGTTGCTAGTCGGCGATTGGTATCTTCACCGGTTGCTCTAATTTTTTCGAACATTTCCATTATCTGAGGATGTGGTGTATCGAGTGCTCTGGGCTCTGCAGCGGAATGGCTTCCACTTGTTTGTTTCGAGGCTGCTGCCGCCGAAAGAACAGCATCTAGGTTTTGTCCAACTTGTTTGTCCTTCTTTGGGCTCATTGCAAGATTTTGCTGGCTTTCTTCTATCAGTCGCTGCTTGTAGGATACTAGTTACTGTCTTATAAACTGTTAATTTTAAAGTTTTATTCCTCAGCGATCAGCAGCTCAGAAAAAGACATCTGCCATGATGGATGCTTCTCAGCGCCCCCGCCATTGTGCATTTCATAAAAGTGAAGTGCTATAACTGATTCAAGGTTGTGATTTTTGATATCCCTGATATGTTCCAGTAACCTCTCCTTAGCATGTCTTACTGTTCTACCTACATAGAGTAGGGGGCATGGACACTGGGCCACATAGATTATGTATTATGGTGAACAGTTTATATAAATTCCCTGATGTCAACCTGAATATGTTTAGTTAGATGCTGAAAAACTTTTCATTGCTTGACATGTTTACATGCCATGCAGTGTCCACACTGAAAGCAACCAACTGGTTTTGGTGGTAACCAAGTTTGAAATGCAGATTTGTTTGTAATGTAATGACTGGAAGAGACCACGTCCCCAATGTTTTTTGCTGTGCTATATGTTACTCTTAGTATTTCTCTAAATATTTCAGGTGTTGTACAGAGTCCTAACAAGTTCCAATTGTTTAGCAAAATGTGCTTAATCTGTGGTGCAGTACAACTGTAGTCAAGTATAAAGGTCATTTTGTCACTTGTTTCATTTTGCTCAATTCTCCTAGTTAAAAGTGCATGTCTGTTTTGTAATTTGGCTTTATCTCTGGCCTTAAGTATAGAAACATAGTAATTGTCGGTAGATAAGGACTGCAAAGCCCATCCAGTCTGCCTGTGGGCCCTATACATTTTATGTGGCCAGTGACCCTATGTGATCAATAGTTTTTTCATCACTCCCTCCCTCTGTCCCCTCACAAGCTGCCTCTGTGCCTGTCCCAGGCATGCTTAAACCCCTCCACTGTGCTTACCCCCACTACCTCCTATGGTAGACTGTCCCAAGTGTTGACTACCGTTTCTGTGTAGAAACACTTCCTCACATTACCTCTTACTCTATCCCCTTCCAATTTCATATTGTGCCCCCTTGTTCTAGTACTTTTTCTACATTGAAAAAAAGTCTCCCACCTACACCTTGTTTATGCCCCTGAGGTACTTGAAAGTTTCAATCATGTCCCCCTGCTGTCTCCTCTCTTCCAGTGAGTACATATTGAGGTCCCTTGGTCTCGCCTCATATGTTTTGTGGTGCAAGCCCTGCACCATCTTTGTTGCCCTTCTCTGAGTAGTTTCCACTTTTTTTATGTCCTTGCGCAGGTATGGTCTCCAGAACTGCACACAGTACTCCAGGTGAGGCCTTGCCAATGTTTTATACAATGGCATCACCACCTCCTGCCTCCTACTAGTGATACCTCTGCCTATGTACCCCAGCATGCCACTGGCCCTCCCTGCCACCTTTATGCACTGCTTTGATACCTTAAGGTCATCACAGATGATAACCTCTAGGTACCTTTCCTCTTTGGTGACAGTGAGCCCCCCCCACCACCACCACCTGTTGCTCTTCCCAGGGTTCCCTCTACTCAGGTGCATTATTTTGCACTTCGTTGCATTGAACCTCAGTTGCCATATCTCCGGCCATCTTTCAAGCTTCTTCAGGTCCCTCTTCATTTCCTGCACCCCTTCTGGAGTATCCACACTGTTGCAGATCTTGGTGTCATCTGCAAACAGGCAGACCTTTTCTTCCAGCCCCTCTGCAATGTCACTAATGAAGACATTGAACAGGACTGGTCCTAGTACTGATCCCTGAGGTACCCTACTGGTCACCCCCCCCCCGTCCCCAGATTGTACCCCGTTTATCACCACCCTCTGTCTCCTGTCTGTTACTTAGTTCCTAACCCAGTTTTCCACTTTTTCTCCCATGCCCAGACTACCCATCTTGTTAATCAGCCTTCTGTGTGGGATGATGTCAAAGGCTTTGCTGAAATCTAGGTAGACAATGACTACAGTCCCTCCCCGATTTATTTCTCCTAGTTACCCAATCAAAAAAAAAAAGCCATTAGATTCGTTTGATATGATCTTCCTGCTGTGAGTCTGTGTTGCCTCAGATGCTGAGCACCCCTGCATTCCATGTGTGCCACTGTCTTTTTTTCAGCAGTGTCTCTATGATTTTTCCTACCACTGAGGTTAGACTGACTGGCCTGTAGTTCCCTGCCCCCTCCCTACTGCCGCTTTTGTGCAGTGAGACTACATGTGCCATCCTTTTGTCCTGTGGAACAACAGCCGTGTTCAGTGACTTTGTGAACAGGACCGCCAGAGGTGCTGCTAGTTCCCTTTGCAGCTCTTTTAATATCCTCGGGTGGATGCCGTCGGGCCCCATGGCTTTATCCACCTTCAGCTTTGTGAATTACGAACATGCGTACATATGAACATACCAAATTTGCCAGCAGATAAAGGCCTAGAGGTCTATCAAGTCTGCTCGAATGTGCAGCTAGCACCCCTTATTCTGCAGCTGCCCCTCCCTTCCACCCTTCCCCTTCATTAACCCTCCCCCTTGTCCTGTCCCATCCTCGTTTGAAGCAGTCCACTGTTCTACTGCATACCACTTCAGCAGGTAACGATTCCACCCAGCCACCACCCTCTGTAAAAAGTGTCTCCTCATCTCCTCCTGAACCTTCCTCGCTCCAGTCTCATATCATGGCCCCTGGTGGCCCTCCCTCCTTACTTTGAACAGCCCCTCTGTAGCTGTCTTTTTATTCCTTTCATGTATTTAAAGGTTTAATCATGTCACCCCTGTCTCTCCTCTCCTCCAGTGAGTACATGTTCAACTCCTTCAGCCTCCTCGTATGATGTCCCCAGCCCTTGATCATCTTTTTGTGCTCTGCGCTGCACCCTCCAGTGACTTAATGTCCGCCTTCAGATACGACGTCAGTACTGCACGCAGTACTCCAGGTGTGGTCTAACTAATGACCTATACAGTGGCAGAATCACCTCCTCCCTCCTCGAGGATATACCCCTTGCAATACAACCCAGCATTTTGTTGGCCTTTGCAGCTGCCTTCCTACATTGTGCCGAGTTGTTCATTTACCCTGTAGTGAGCACACCCAGATCCTTCTCCTCCTCTGTCTGGGCTAGCTGCACTCCCCTAGCTGGTAACTCCTCCTTGGTTCTTCATCCCAAAATGCAGCACCTTGCACGTTTGGCATTAAAGCCCAGTTGCCAGGTGTCTGACCAGGTTTCAAGCTTTGCCAGATCATCCTGCAACCCTGCCATCCCCAGGTCATCCACCACCGCGCCTACCTTGGTATCATCAGCAAACAGACTGATCTTGCTCTTGATGTCCCAATGATATGTCTGCAATGAATATCCCAAACACTGGTCCCAACACTGAGCCCTGTGGAACACCGCTCATCACTGCCCTTGGCTGTGAGAGCTCCCCACCCACCACCACCCTCTATTGCCTTCCCTGCAGCCAGTTTCCTACCCATCTCACCAGCTTTGCACCCACCCCTGTGCCTACTAACTTCCTTCCCAGCCTTCCATGTGGCACTGAGTCGAATGCCTTACTGAAGTCCAGATATAGGACATCTACTGCATGGCCCCTGTCCAGTTGCCCAGTTACCCAGTCAAGAACTCGACCAGGTTGGTTTGGCAGGATCTGCCATATGAAGCCATGCTGTCTGCTGTCCTGTAGTCCTTTGGCCTCTAGGAGGGCCACCAGCCTCTCCTTCAGGATAGTCTCCATTAGTTTACGCACAATGGATGTGAGGCTCACTGGTCTGTAGTTTCCCAGTTCATCCTTGGGGTCACTCTTGTGGAGAGGCACCACATGAGCCATCCCCCAGTCCTGAGGTACACACCCCGAATGTAGTGAGGCATTAAATAGGTCTGCCAAAGTTCCTGCAAGGACCTCTGCCAGCTCCTTCAGTACCCTTGGGTAGATGCCATCTGGGCCTGGCGCCTTGTCCATCCTCAGTGCCTTCAAACCCTCTCAAACTCTGCTCTCCATGACTTCCCCATCTGTCACCACTCCCCCCCCCCCATGCCATTTCTCCCACCTTGGGTGTCACCCCTTCTTTCTTTTAGTAATATTGAGCAGAAGTACTCATTTAGTACTTCCGCCTTATCGCACCCTGCTTCCACCCAACCCCTCTTTCCTAATCCTTACTATGTGGTCCTTACAGCTCCTTTTCTCCCTGATGTACTTAAAGAAGTCCTTCTCCCTTCTTAATGCCTTGTGCCAGCCTGAGTTCGTAGATGCTTTGGTCCCTTACTGCCCTTGTCACCTCCTTCGATTCTGTCAAGTACTCCTCCCTGTCCTCCCCCCTCCCTGTTTTCTTGTACTTCCTAAAGGCAGCTCTTTTCCTCCTTACCTTTTCCATGACCTCCTTGCTCAACCAGATCGGTTTCTTAGCCCTAGCCTTCTTGCTCTGGGCTTTGCAGCAGGTTTTGGTTGCCTCCACTATCCCCAGCTTTATGAGCTCCCACCTCTGGTTAGTGTCCATACTAGATTGAATTCTGGCCAGGTACCCTTTTACCATTTCCCCATCCTCCCAAAGTCGGCCCTCCTGAAGTCCAGCACTATTGTGCCAGATTCCACTCCTTCCTTGCCCATATCCAATGTGAGCCATACTGAGTGGTGGTCACTCCCTGACAGCGCTTTCTCCACTGTAAGTTTTCTCACAAAGTCCCCATTTGCCAGCACAAGGTCAAGGGTATTTCCTAACCTGGTTGGTTCACTGACCATTTGCAGCAGGAAGCTGTCCTGAAAGGCATCCAGCAGTACCTGCTCCCTTCTGTTCCTGGTTGTTGGGGTGCTCTAGTCCACTCCTGGCATGTTGAAGTCCCCCACGTATATTTGTGCCTATATATATATATCTTCCAGAACTCTCTCCACTGTGAATGGACTGGTGTCCACTTCTCTCCCCCATTGCCTCTGCAACCCAACTGTGGTCCTTGGCCCTCCCCCCTTTAGTGAATACCAAATAGAAGCATTTGTTCAGTATTTCTACGTAGTCCAGTTCCCCCTCCTTACACTGTCCCTTCTCCTTTGAGCCTCATAGCCCCCGAGTTTTCTTCTTCACTGATGTACCTGTAAGATGTCTTATCCTCTTTGGTTACAGACCATGCCAAGCCCTTTTCTGTCTGTGCCTTCGCCCTCCTAACAGCTTTCCCTGCTTCCCTTAGACATACAAGGTACACCTCCCTGTCCTCCTCCCTTTGGCTCCCATTATATTTCCAGAAACTCAGCCTTTTAGCCCTGACTTTGTTCCCCACCTCTTTGGGGAACCATAGTGATTTCCTTCTTCTTTTCCCTTTGGTCACTGTCTTAAATTGGTTTGTTATATCCACTATGGGTCATTTTGGTTTCTCCCATTGCTCTTCCACCCCATCTATTATCTCTCCCTTCCCCAGGACTGCTTATATACATACAGCCCTAATTAACATCTCCGTGTTGTAATCCTTGGCATGGAGTCTCTCAGTCATTCAAACAACATGAAGTCTTGCTGTATTCTGACATATTGCAGTGATGTCCAACCTTTGAACTGCCCCGGAGATGAAAGAGTTAACTTTCCATGCCAGACATGGAACGCTGAGCTCGAGCTCGGTTGAGACTGTCTGTTGCTGTTTGAACTCAAACCATCGGATTCTTTACTCCACCTCACTGAACAGTCGCTCCGGAGATTTGTCCTTTGCTCGGTTCAAGTTTGTTGGTTAAAGTGCCGTTTTTCTCGGTTTTCGACCGGACTGTCGGTTCAGTCTCTGTCTGTGGTATCGTGAGTACTAGATAGGTTTATTTTTTTGTTCTTCTGTGTGGAACTTGTAAACGTGGGATCGGTTCAGTTTGAACCAATCAGGTTTGTTCAAAAAAGTTTATTCTACTGTTAGAGTGTGGTAACCGGTCCTTATCGGTTCTAAAAAAACGGATTTCATTATGGTTTTTTCCACGACCCGTAACACGGTCAGGAACCGATAAGGGTGTCTTGCCTGGCAGATTGCCGAAAAAAGGGTAAGTTTTGTTAGGACTGGCCATGTCTGAGAAACCCAAAAGAAAAACCGGGCCCACTGGGTTTCAACACTGTAGTGTGTGTGGGGAAGCCTTTGCTAAGGTCCTTAAAGAACTAAGAGAGGTGGTGGCTGAACCTCTTGCTATCCTGTTTAGCCGATCACTAGAAACGGGAGGTACCCAAAGACTGGAGGATAGCAGATGTAGTCCCCTTATACAAAAGTGGGAACAAAGAGGAAGCGGGGAACTACAGACCAGTCAGCCTCACCTCGGTAGTGGGGAAGATCATGGAAGCACTACTGAAGGAGAGATTGGTGGAACATCTGGTTGTCAATGGACTACAGGACCCAAGGCAGCATGGTTTCACCAGGGAAGGTCATGTCAGACCAACCTCATTGAATTTTTGACTGGGTGACTAGGGAGGTGGATCAGGGAGGGCAGTGGACATGGCCTATCTGGACTTCAGCAAGGCCTTTGACACTGTGCCACATAGAAGACTATTGCACAAACTGGGGAATATGGGTGTGGGCAGGATAATAGTGCAGTGGGTAGGTAACTGGCTGGACAGCAGGACACAGAGGGTGGTGGTAAATGGCTGTCACTCCACAGAGGGAAGAGTGACCAGTGGGGTACCACAGGGATCAGTGCTGGGACCGGCACTATTCAATATCTTCATCAGTGACATTGCACAGGACCTAGAAGGCAGAATTTCACTGTTCGCTGATGGCACAAAGCTCTGTAACAGAGTAGACACACCAGAGGGTGTAGACAGAATGAGAAGGGACCTGCAGAAACTTGAAGAATGGTCAGGGGTTTGGCAGTTGAAATTCAATGCAAGGAAGTGCAAGATAATGCATATGGGGCACAAAAACCCTGGCACAATATATCAGTTGGGGGGTGAGGATATAGCATGCACCAAGCAGGAAAGGGATCTTGGAGTTATCATCTCTGATGACCTCAAAGGCAGGGAAACAGTGTGACAAGGCAGCAGGTAAAGCAAATAGGATGCTGGGATGCATAGGCAGGGGCATCACCAGCAGGAAAAGGGAGGTCATAATTCCACTATACAAGACACTAGTGAGGCCCACTTGGAGTACAGTGTACAGTTCTGGAGACCATACCTACGTAAGGACATAGACAGGGTAGAGAAGGTTCAGAGGAGGGCAACAAAGATGGTGCATGGATTGCATCACAAGTCCTATGAGGACAGGTTGAAGGCACTGAACATGTACTCCTGGAGGAGAGGAGGAGAGGGGATATGATAGAGACATACAAGTATCTTACAGGGAGGAACAGGGTGCAGGAAAACACTATTTTTAAGCAAAAAAGATGTTCCAGGACTAGAGGGCATGGGATGAAGTTGGAGGGAGGACGATTCAGAGGAAACGTGAGGAAGAATTTCTTCACAGAACGGGTGGTGGACAAGTGGAACACCCTGCCGGAGGAAGTGGTGGGGGCTGAAACAATCATGGGATTTAAGAATGCATGGGATAGACATAAAGGAATTCTGGAGGTTAGGGGTAAGGGGCAACAGACTTCCTGGAAAACATAAACTGAACTTACAAACTTAAATGGGCAGACTGGGTGGGCCATAGGCCCTTATCTGCCGACACTGTCTATGTATCTATGTATGTATGTATCTATGTATCCCCACACCACCTGTGTTTATTGTCTGGGGTTTGACCACCTCGATTCAGACTAACAGATTTGCAAGAATTTTCCTGCAGCTACCCTGGAAAAGAGAGTTGGTAGGCTCAGGGAAAGGGAGGCCAAGAAGTCCGCTGACGCGGATGGCCAGCCCGGTTCCGTTCCAACCGAACCAGAAGAAGTGCCCTCTGACCAGGCGAAAACTTCTTGGGAAAGGAGAACCGACTCTGAGGAGTCGGTTCGTTAAAGAAAAAGGGATAAATCAGCCGGTGCGGATCCACAACTTCTTTCTCCGACCGCTGATGAAATAGCCAAAGCGATAAGGATTGTTCTGTCGCTAACCCCGGTTCCGACCGAACCGGCACCATCAGGAAGGGGCTCGGTTTGGTCGGTTCCCCCGGTTCCAGATTATAATTTAGAAGATTTTTATGAACCGGAGGAGGAGGAAGGAGAGTATGAGGATAGTGATGGTAATTACGAAAGTCTGGATGTGCCTATTGACCCGGACATCTCCCCAGACATTCAGGGGTTTCTCCTCCTAGGCTTTCTGAGTCCCCTTCCCATTTTATATTCTACAAAAAAGTGGCTGAAACTCTTCAGCTTCCTTTGGAAGAAGCTGTAGACGACCAGGAGGAGCCTGACTATGTTGAAATGATGGATGTACCAGAGTCCAGGAGGCTGTCTATTCCCCTTCATAAGTCCTTTGGGAAACAGACAATGAAAATTTAAAGACTCCTAATGCTATACCTCCTGTGGACAAGAGAATGGACAAGAGGTATACTCTCTCAGGCTCAGATACGGAGTTCCTTACCCAGCAATGCAGCCATGTTGGGGTAGTGCAGGCTGCAGCCTGTGATAAGGCAACTATACCCTTGGCTTCACACCCCCCAGATAAGGACTCCAGGAGGACTGATGCCATGGCAAAGAAACCGTACATGGCAGCATCCTTGGGGCTCAGGCAGGCTAATTATATGGCCTATACAGCTAGATATCAGAAATCTAGATGGGACACTAATGGCTTTAGCTAAACAGGTCCCTGGCCAGCTTGCCAAGGAGCTGGAGCAGGTGGCTGCGGATGGTAGTGAGGCATCCAAGGTGCAATTCCATGCTGCAGTGGACTCCAGTGATGTTTCATCTAGAGTCATGGCTACATCTGTGGCCCTTCGTAGGATGTCTTGGCTCAGATGTACTAGCCTGTCTCAGGATACCCAGACTAAGGCCATGGATTTTCCTGTTGTGGGTAATTCTCTGTTTGGGGAGCAAACAGAGAACTACATGAAGAAAATGGATGAATATAGGACCACCTATAGGAGTGCTCAGGCCAAGGAAAGGCAAGCCACTCCCCAGAGGCAGCATTCCAGGGGCAGGGGCAGGCCTTTTCATAGGCCTTTCTACCGAGCCCAGGCCTCCTCTTCTGCTTATGTTCACAGGGGGTTCTTTAGAGGGAGAGGCAGACTGGGTACAAGCAGGCCTGCTTCCCCCCCTCAGCCTAAAGCCCCTGCCAAACAGGCACCCTGATGGGTTTGCCAGGGCCGATTCTCCACCACCTGTAGGGGGCAGGCTGGCTTACTTTGTCCAGGACTGGATGTCTTTAACATCAGACAAATGGGTCCTGGAAGTAGTAACCAGGGACTGGTTCTCAGCTTCAAAAATTTCCAAAGATGAGAACCAGATCTTTTCCACCTGCAAATCCTTCAGAGGCACTTGCCCTAGAGGCAGAGGTCTCTTCCTCTTGGCTCTGAGAGCTCGTAGAGGGGGTTCCACCCCTACACAAGGGAAAAGGATTGTACTCCAGGTACTTCCTAACCCCCAAAAAGACAGGAGAATGGCAGCCCATCCTGGATCTCAGATATTTAAACAAGCACCTTTTAAAGCCAAAGTTCAAAATGGTGACTCTGGGAAAAATTCTACCCTCTCTAAGGCCAGGGGACTGGCTAGTTTCCCTGGACCTCAAGGATGCCTATTTCCATACTCATCAGAAGCTCCCACCGAAAGTACCTCAGGTTCGAGCTGCCCTCAGGCCATTACCATTTCAGAGCAATGCCCTTCGGCCTAACTTCTGCTCCAAGGGTGTTCACAAAATGCCTGGCAGTAGTGGTTGCCTTCCTAAGGAGAAAAAGGATCTCCATCTTTCCATACCTGGACGACTGGCTCATAGTAGGCCAGTCCCCAGACCAAGTCAAGTCACACCTACAGATAACTCAGCAACTGCTCACTTCTCTAGGTTTTCTTCTGAATCTTTCAAAGTCAGTTCTAGAGCCTGTGCAGCTCCTCACCTTCACAGGGGCAGAGCTGGATACAGTAAGAGCAAGAGCCTTCCTTCCCATGGACAGGGTAAAGACCCTTATCTCGCTGGCCTCTTCATTCACCCTCCAGTTGTCTCAACCAGCAAGGCATTTTCTGCAGCTCCTGGGACACATGGCTGCCTCTACAACAGTGGTTCAGGGAGCAAGATTTCAAATGAGGGACATTTAGTTCCACTTGAGAGCCTTCTGGTCTCAGAAAAAGGATCCTCTGAGCAAACTAATGCCGGTGACTCAAACCCTGATCCAGGCATTACAGTGGTGGCAGGATCAAGACAATCTAAGACAGGGAGTTCCTTTTGTCACTCAGTCTCATTCTCTAATCCTTACTACAGATGCCTCCCTCTTGGGGTGCGGAGCCCACTTGGGGGACCTGGCTACCCAAGGGTTGTGGTCTCCTCAGGAATCTCTGCTTCACACCAATCTATTAGAACTCAGAGCAGTGTTTCTAGCACTTCAGGCTTTTTCCAAGTCTGTTCAGAACAAAGTGGTTCAGATCAGGACAGACAATACCACCACAGTGTGGTATATCAACAAGCAAGGGGGCACTCAGTCTATGGCCTTGTGCACAGAAGCAATGAAGTTATGGTCTCTGGCCTATTCCCTGAATACCTCTCTTACAGCAGTACACCTCCCAGGCAAGGACAATGTCTTGGCAGATGCTCTCAGCAGGATATCTCAGGGCCATCACGAATGGTCACTGGATCCCCTGGTTTTGAAGGTGATCTTCTCCAGATGGGGCACCCCACAGATAGATCTTTTTGCAACCCCAGACAATCACCAACTTCCCCTCTTTTGCTGCAGGCCCCCAGTGTTGGGTTCAGTCCCCCTGGATGCCCTAGTTCTCAATTGGGAAGGGAAGTTCCTGTATGCTTCCCCCCCTTCCTTCTCCTGTTCAAGGTGCTAGTCACAATCAGGTCTCAACCCTGCAAGGTGATTCTGATTGCTCCTGACTGGGCCAGACAGCCCTGGTACCCATCCTGTTGTCCTTAGCAGTCCACCTTCCCCTGTCTCTTCCCAGGAATTACAATCTGTTAACCTGTGCTCAGGGGAGGGTTTGGTATCCGAATCTCAAATCTCTCAATCTCAAGGCCTGGCTCTTGAAGAGTTAGAGTTTGCTGATTTACCCCTCTCTCAAGGTGTTATGGATATCCTAAAGGCTTCTCGGAAGCCTTCCACCAGAACCACTTACAATTCCAAATGGAAAAGATTCTCCATATGGTGCTCTGGGAAGCATATTTCTCCAGAGTCTACTGGCCTGCCCACAGTCCTTGACTATATGGTTCATCTGAATAGTTTGGGACTCAGACCAGCTACAATAAGAGTGCATCTGGCAGCTGTCTCTGCTTTTCTCTCAGCAGGTAAGCCTTCTTCCCTTTCAGCTCATCCTGTATTCTCTAAGTTTTTCAAGGGATTGCTTCATACCAATCCGCCATTCAGGGAGCCTGCCCTTGCTTGGGACCTTAATGTTTGCATTGCTCAGCTTATGCAACTCCCTTTTGAGCCCTTGTCCTCAGCAGAGCTTAAGTACTTGACTTGGAAAACTGTTTTCTTGGTGGCCATCACTTCTGCCAGGCGCATAAGCGAGTTACAAGCCCTGTCAGTGGAGCCTGATTTTATCTCTTTCCATAGAGATAAGGTAGTCCTCAGGACTAACAGGAAGTTTTTACCTAAGGTGGTTTCAGACTTCCACCTTAACCAGTCTATGTCTCTTCCTGTGTTCTTCACTGACCATTCCTCCTCTGGTGAGAGGAGGCTGCACAGTTTGGATGTGAAAAGAGCCCTTAGCTACTACATAGAGCGTACCAAGATTCACAGGTTTGACTCCCTCCAACTGTTCCTCACTTATGGTGAGGTTGGTAAGGGAAAACCTGCCACTAAAAGATCCATTGCCAGGTGGATTGTCTCTTGCATTCAATTTTGCTATGAAAAACTAAGTAGGATTCCACCCTCAGGCCTGAGGGCTTACTCTACCAGAGGTACCGCTGCTTCCCTGGCTGCTGCCAGGGATATTCCTATCTTAGTGATATGTCAAGCAGCTACCTGGAAAACAGTTCACATTTTTACCAAGCATTACTCTCTGGATATCCAGGCTAGGAGTGATGCTCAGTTTGGCACAGCAGTGCTTCAGAGCCTATTTCCTAGGTAGGCTCTTTCCCTCCTCCATGGAGGTACTGCTTGGTAGTCTGCAGTTTGTCAGAATACAGCAAGACTTCATGTTGTTTGAAGAAAAAATTACTCACCTTAGTAATGTTGTTTCTTCTAATCGAGTCTTGCTGTATTCTGACCTCCCCTCCGCCTTCCCCTCTCAGAACCTTTGTTTTTGGGATGTGGGTGGGCAGTAGCAGTGTTGGCACTCAGGAGGTGCCCCACCTTTTTATTATCACCCCTTTTTCTTTGGGTGAGTGGGTGTTGTGTTTATTTCATTTTTTGGGTTTCCTGACTTGAGTCTTTGTTTTGGGACCAAAAAATCTGTTTATTATATTTAGTAGCCAGTTGGCTAGTGTAGGTTTACAGCTTCCACACAGGACACTCAGTGAGTTTAGCTTGTAAAGATCTGACGGTTTGAGTTCAAACAGCAACAGACAGAGTCTCAACTGAGCTCGAGGTCAGCTTTCCATGCCTGGCATGGAAAGTTAACTCTTTCATCTCTGGGGCAGTTCGAAGGTTGGACCTCACTGCAGTTTGTCAGAATACAGCAAGACTCCATTAGAAGAAACAATATTACTAAGGTGAGTAATTATTTCTTCCCTCTCCTGTTCAAGGTGCTAGTCAAAATCAGATCTCAGCCCTGCAAGGTGATTCTGATTGCTCCAGACTGGGCCAGACAGCCTTGGTACCCTCTCTTGTTGTCCTTTGCAGTCCACCTTTCCCTGTCTCTTCCCAGGAATTACAACCTGTTAACATGTGCTCAGGGGAGGGTTTGGTATCCGAATCTCAAATCTCTCAATCTCAAGGCCCGTCTCTTGAAGAGTTAGAATTTGCTGATTTGCACCTCTCTCAAGCTGTGCTGGATATCTTAAAGGCTTCTCGAAAGCCTTCCACCTGAAACTCTTAGAATTCCAAGTGGAAAAGATTTACTATATGGTGCTCTGGGAAGCTTATCTCTCCAGAGTCTACTGGCCTGCCCACAGTCCTTGACTATATGGTTCATCTTAATAGCTTGGGACTCAGACCAGCTACACTAAGAGTGCATCTGGCAGCTGTCTCTGCCTTCCTCTCAGCAGGCATGCACTCTTCCCTTTCAGCTCATCCTGTATTTTCTAAATTCTTCAAGGGATTGCTTCATACCAATCCTCCCTTCAGGGACCCTGCCCCTGCTTGGGACCTTAATGTTTGCATTGCTTAGCTTATGCAACCCCTTTTGAGCCTTTGTCCTCAGCAGAGCTTAAGTACTTGACTTGGAGAACTGTTTTCTTAGTGGCCATCACTTCTGCCAGACGCGTAAGTGAGTTACAGGCCCAGTCAGTGGAGCCTGATTTTATCTCTTTCCATAGAGATAAGGTGGTACTCAGGACTAATAGGAAGTTTTTGCCTAAGGTGGTTTCAGATTTCCACCTTAACCAGTCTATGTCTTTTCCTGTTTTCTTCACTGACCATTCCTCCTGTGGTGAGAGGAGGCTACACAGTTTGGATGTGAAAAGAGCCCTTAGCTACTACATAAAGCGCACCAAGGGTCACAGGTTTGACTCCCTCCAACTGTTCCTCACTTGTGGTGAGGTTGGTAAGGGAAAACCTGCCACTAAGAGATCAGTTGCCAAGTGGATTGTCTCTTGCATTCAATTTTGCTACGAAAAACTAGGTAGGATCCCACCCTCCGGCCTGAGGGCTCACTCTACCAGAGGTACAGCTGCTTCCCTGGCTGCTGCCAGGGATATTGCTATCTTAGAGATTTGTCAAGCAGCCACCTGGAAAACAGTACACACTTTTACCAAGCATTACTGTCTGGATATCCAGGCTAGGAGTGTTGCTCGGTTTGGCACAGCAGTGCTTCAGAGCCTATTTCCTAAGTAGGTTCTGTCCCTCCTCCATGGAGGTACTGGCAGTAGTCTGCAATATGTCAGAATACAGCAAGACTTCATGTTTGAAGAAAAATTACTCACCTTAGTAATGTTGTTTCTTTAATGGAGTCTTGCTGAATTCTGACCTCCCCCCGCCTCCCCTCTCAGAACCTGATTTTTGGGATGTGGGTGAGCAGTAAGCAGTGTTGGCACTCAGGGAGGCCCACCCTTTCTCACCCCTTTAGTTTGGTTGTGTGGTTTGTGTTTTGTTTTATTTTTTGGGTTTCCTGACTTGAGTCTTTGTTTTGGGACCAAAAAATATTTTTATTATGTTTACTAGCCAGTTGGCTAGTGTAAGTTTACAGTTTCCACACAGGACACCCAGTGAGTATAGCTCGTAAAGATCTGACGGTTTGAGTTCGAACAGCAGCAGACAGAGTCTCAACCGAGCTCGAGCTCAGCGTTCCATGCCTGGCATGGAAAATTAACTCTCATCTCCGGGATTGTTCCAAGGTTGGATATCACTGCAATATGTCAGAATACAGCAAGACTCCTTTAGAAGAAACAACATTACTAAGGTGAGTATTTTTTTCTTTCTGCTGACTGTGCATCGAAGGAGTCTTCACACTAACAGTTTCTCCATAACTGGAGATACTGTCCATAGGGTATTGATGAAATTAAAGTTGGTGGGTAGGCACTAGAAACATGCAGTACCGAATTGCTTGCAGTCTCTTTGCTAAAACCTGCTGTTTCAATATTTCCATTTTCTGTTGGTGTCAGAGTTAAATCCAAGAATTCTATTTTTTTCTTTTTTGATTTCATACGTGAACTTCAGGTTCATATTACTGTCCAGATAACTAGCAAAAGCTTTCACTTCCATTTCTGTTCCCTCCCAAATTATTAACGGATCATCAATAAAATGACTCCAAAAAATAATTATATTTTGATGTTTGTTCCCCGTATTAAAAATATACCTTTCAAACAACATGAAGTCTTGCTATATTATGACTATTGCAGTTTGCCCCAGCCTTAGAACTGCTCCGGAGGTGAAAGAGTTAACTTCCATGCAGAGCATGGAGCTTAGAGCGTAAACTCGGTTCAGAAGCTGTGTTTGACTGGTTTCAAACCGAAACCGTCAGATTCTTTACTCCGCCTCACTGAACAGTCGCTCCGGAGATTCCTCCTGTTGCTTGGTTCATTTCTTCGGTTTAAAGCGCTATTTCTCGGTTTAAATTAACCGCGATTTCATTATTTTAACCGCAAAACCGATCGGTTCAGGCTCTGTCTATGGTAATCGTAAGTAATAGATAGGGTTTTTCTGTGTGGAACTTGTAAAGTATTATCGGTTCGGTTGAACCGATCGAGTTGTATTTAAATATAAGTTTAAAGCCTTTTAAGGCTTTTTAGAGTGCGGTTCCCGGTTCTTATCGGTTCTAAAAAAAACGGATTTCATTACGTTTTTTCCAGGACCCATGACACGGTTTGGAACCGATAAGGGTGTCTTGCCTGGCACTGCCATCAAAAGGGCAAGTTGGTTGGTTAGGCTGGCATCATGTCTGAGAAACCCAAAAGAAAAACCGGGCCCACTGGGTTTCAACACTGTAGTGTCTGTGGGGAAGCCTTTGCCAAGGCTGACCCACACACTACTTGTGTCTATTGTCTGGGGTTTGACCACCTCAATTCAGACTGCCAGATTTGTAAAAATTTCCCTGCAGCGACCCTGGACAAGAGAGTGGGCAGGCTCAGGGAACGAGAGGCCAAAAAGTCCGCTGACCCGGATGGCCAGCCCGGTTCGGTGCCAACCGAACCGGAGGGAGTGCCCTCTGACCAGGGCGAGACTTCCTCGGGCAAACGAAAAACTGGCTCTGAGGAGCCAGTTCCAGCAAATAAATCTAAAAAATCAGCAGTTTTGGAGTCCAAAATTCCTTCTCCAACTGCTGCTGAGATAGCCAGGGCAATACAGATTGTCCATTCCCTGTCCCCGGTTCCCTCCGAACCGCCACTGTCTGGCAAAAGGTTGGTTCGGTCGGTTCCAGTGGTTCAGGATTATGATATAGAAGAGTTCTATGAACCAGAGGAGGGGGATGAGGATTATGATCAGTGTGAATGTGACTTTGAAAGTCTGGATGTGCCCATTGAACCGGACATCTCCCCAGACAAACCTACAGGTGAGTCTCCCCCTAGGCTTTCTGAGTCTCCTTCTCATTTTTTGTTTTATAAAAAAGTTGCTGAGACCCTCCAGCTTCCCTTAGAGGAGGCTTTGGATGAGCAAGAGGAGCCTGACTATGTGGAGATAATGGGTATCCCAGAGTCCAGGAGGTTGTCCATCCCTTTACATAAATCTTTTAGAAAACAAACAATAAAAATTTTAAAAGCTCCTAATTCTGTGCCTCCTGTGGATAAAAAGATGGACAGGAGGTACACTTTGTCAGTTCCTGATACAGATTTTCTTTCGCAGCAATGCAGCCATGTTGGGGTAGTTCAGGCTGCGGCCTGTGATAAAGCTAATATTCCACTGGCTTCACATCCTCCTGACAAGGATTCCAGGAAGATTGATGCCATGGCCAAAAAACAATACATGGCAGCATCCTTGGGACTCAGACAAGCTAACTATATGGCTTATGTTGCAAGATACCAGAAATCTAGATGGGATACTGTCATGGCCTTACTAAACAGGTCCCAGCCAGCTCACAAAGGAGCTGGAGCAGGTGCTCTTGATGGTATTGAGGCATCTAAGGTGCAATTCCATGCTGCAGTGGATTCTAATGATGTATCCTCTAGAGTCATGGCTACATCTGTGGCTTTTCGGAGATTGGCCTGGCTCAGGTGTACTACTTTGTCACAGGATACCCAGTCTAAGGCTATGGATTTTCCTGGTGGGAAATTCTCTGTTTGGGGAGCAGACAGAGAATTATATGAAGAAAATGGATGAATATAGAACCACTTACAGGAGTGCCAGCCAAGGAACGGCAAGCCACTCCTCAGAGGCAGCCCCCGGGGTAGGGGTAGGCCTTTTCACAGGCCTTTTACCAGACTCAGGCCCCTCCTCTTCAGCCTATGTACAGAGGGGTTCTTCAGAGGAGAGGCAGGCAGGGGTTCGAGCAGGCCTGCTCCACCCGCCAGCCTAAAGCCCCTGCCAAACAGGCACCTTGATGGGATGCCCAGGGTCGGCTCTCCACTACCTGTAGGGGGCAGGTTGGCTCACTTCGTCCAGGACTGGCAGTCTTTAACTTCAGACAAATGGGTCCTGGAAGTAGTGAGCCAGGGTCTGGTTCTCAGCTTCAAGAAATTTCCAAAGATGAGAGCCAGATCTTTTCCACCTACAAACCCTGTAGAGACTCTTGCTTTGGAAACAGAAGTCTCAACCCTCCTGGCTCTCAGAGCTGTAGAAAAGGTTTCTCCCCTTCACCAGGGCAAGGGTCTGTACTCCAGGTACTTCCTTACCCCAAAAAGACAGGAGAGTGGCGGCCTATCCTGGATCTAAGATATCTAAACAAGCACCTTTTAAAGCCAAAGTTCAAAATGGTGACACTGGGAATGATTTTCCCTCCCTAAGGCCAGGGACTGGGTAGCCTCCTGGACCTCAAAGATGCCTACTTCCATGTTCTTATCAGAAGCTCCCACCGAAAGTACCTCAGATTCGAACTGCCCTCAGGCCATTATCAGTTCAGAGCAATGCCCCTTCGGCCTCACTCTGCCCCAAGGGTGTTCACAAAGTGTCTGGCAGTAGCAGTCGCTCAACTAAGAAGGCAAAAGATTGCCATTTTCCCTACCTGGACGACTGGCTCATTGTGGGTCAGTCTCCAGACCAGGTCAAATCACACCTGCTAGTTACCCAGCAGCTGCTTACCTCTCTGGGATTTCTTCTCAATCTTCCAAAGTCAGTTTTGGAACCTGTCCAGGTACTCACCTTTATAGGCGCAGAACTGGATACAAAGCAGGCCAGAGCCTTCCTTCCCTTGGAAAGGGTAAGGACCTTAGTGGCCCTGGCCGCCTCCTTCACCCTGCAGGTCTCTCGACCAGCAAGGCATTTCCTGCAGCTCCCAGGGCACATGGCTGCCTCCACAGCTGTGGTGCAAGGAGCAAGATTTCAGATGAGGGACATTCAGTTCCATTTGAGAGCTTTCTGGTCTCAAAGAAGAGATCCTCTATCCAAATTAATCCCAGTGACTCATACCTTGATCCAGGCCCTTCAGTGGTGGCAGGATCAGAGCAATCTGAGACAGGGGGGTGCCTTTCATCCCTCTGTCCCATTCCTTGACCCTTACTACAGATGCATCCCTCTTGGGATGGGGAGCTCACATGGGCGACCTCTGCCCAGGGATTATGGTCCCTCAGGAGTCTCTGCTCCACATCAATCTGTTGGATTTCAGAGCTGTTTTCTAGCACTTCAGGTTTTCTCTGCATCTGTTCAGAACAAGGTGGTACAGGTCAGAACAGACAACACCACTACAATGTGGTACATCAACAAACAAAGGGGCACTCGGTCTTCGGCCTTGTGCACCGAGGCAATGAGGTTGTGGTCTCTGGCTTACTCCCTGAACACTTCCCTCATCGCAGTTCACCTCCCAGGCAAGGACAATGTCCTGGCAGATGCCCTCAGCAGGATTTCCCAGGGCCATCACGAATGGTCACTGGATCCCCTAGTACTGGGGATGGTGTTTGCCAGATGGGGCACTCCTCAGATAGATCTTTTCGCAGCCCCAGACAATTATCAACTTCCACTGTTTTGTTGCAGGCCCCCAGTGTTGGGCTCAGTTCCCCTGGATGCCTTTCTCCTCGATTGGGAAGGGAAGTTTCTTTATGTCTCCCCCTTCCCTCTCCTGTTCAAAGTACTAGTCAAAATCAGGTCTCAGCCTTGCAAAATGATCCTGATTGCTCCAGACTGGGCCAGGCAGCCCTGGTACCCACTCCTTCTGTCCTTAGCAGTCCATCTTCCCCTGTGTCTCCCCAGGAACCACAATCTGTTAACCTGTGCTCAGGGGAGAGTTTGGTATCCGAATCTCAAATCCCTCAACCTCAAGGCTTGGCTCTTGAGCAGTTAGAGTTTGCTGATTTGCAACTTTCTGAAAGTGTTCTCGAAATCCTGAAGGCTGCTAGAAGCCTTCCACCAGGGCTACCTATAACTCCAAGTGGAAAAGGTTTTCCATATGGTGTTCTGGGAAGCATGTTTCCCAGAATCTGCTGATCTACCCACTGTATTGACCACATGGTCCATCTTAATTCTTTGGGACTGAGACCAGCCACCCTGAAAGTGCACTTGGCTGCTGTCTCTGCCTTCATTTCAGCAGTGAAGCCTTCTCTTTCTGCTCATCCTGTATTTTCCAAGTTTTTTAAAGGATTGCTTCACACCAATCCTCCATTCAGGGACCCTGCCCAGCTTGGGATCTTAATGTATGCATTGCTCAGCTAATGCAACCCCCTTTGAGCCTCTGTCTTCGACCGAGCTTAAGTATTTGACTTGGAAAACTGTATTTTGGTAGCCATCACTTCTGCCAGGCGTATAAGTGAGTTACAGGCTTTATCAGTAGAAACTGACTTTATTTTCACAGGGAGAAAGTGGTCCTCAGGACTAACAGGAAGTTTTTGCCTAAGGTGGTTTCAGATTTCACCTTAACAATCTATTTCACTTCCAGTGTTCTTCACTGACCATTCCTCCTCTGGTGAGAGGAGGCTGCACAACTTAGATGTTAAAGGGCCTAAGTTACTACGTAGATGCATAAGGGTCACAGGTTTGACTCCTCCAACTGTTTCTCACTTATGGCGAGGTTGGGAAAGGAGACCTGTCACTAAGAGATCCATTGCCAGGTGGATCGTTTCTTGTATCCAATTTTGCTATCAAAAGCTGGGTAAGGTTCCCCCTCAGGCCTGAGGGCTCACTCTGCCAGAGGTACAGCTGCATCTCTAGCTGCTGCTAGAGACATCCCTATCTTGTAGATATGTCAAGCAGCTACTTGGAAGACAGTACACACTTTCACCAAGCATTACTCCCTGGATATTCAGGCCAGTAGGGATGCTCGGTTTGGCACAGCCGTGCTTCAGATCCTATTCCCTAAGTAGGTTCTGTCCCTCCTCCATGGAGGTACTGCTGTGTAGTCTGCAATAGACATAATATAGCAAGACTTCATGTTGTTTGAAGAAAAAATTACTCACCTTAGTAATGTTGTTTCTTCTAATGGAGTCTTGCTATATTATGACCTCCCCCCCAGCCTGCCCCTCTCAGAACTCCTACTTCGGGGTATGGGGTGGGTAGTCCTCTGTTGGCATTTATTGATGCCCTCTTTCATGTTTGGGTGTTGTGTTTATTTAGTTATTCTATCTTAATTTTCTGGTCCACTGACTTGAGTCTTTGTGTTGGGACCAGCAAAATGTGTTAATATATTAGTGGCCAGTTGGCTAGTGTAGGTTACAGCTTCCACACAGAACCTTAGGGAGTTTTTGCTCGAAAAGATCTGATGGTTTCGGTTTGAAACCAGCCAAACAGAGCTTCTGAACCGAGCTCATGCTCTAAGCTCCATGCTCTGCATGGAAGTTAACTCTTTCATCTCTGGAGCAGTTCTAAGGCTGGAGCAAACTGCAATAGTCATAATATAGCAAGACTCCATTAGAAGAAACAACATTACTCAGATGAGTAATTTTTTCCTTTTCCCCACCAACCTAAAAACAAATTAGCAGAGGTCGGCACTGCTGTTACACCCCTGGGTGTTCCCCTCTGCTGTAAATAGAATTTTTTGTTAAACATAAAATAATTATGTCTCAAAATATACTCTATTTCCTCTACAGAAAACTTTTGTAGGGGAGCATTATTAAATTTAGCTTTTGGCAGAAAAAACTTTAAAGCTTCTAAACCCAAATTGTGAGATATACAGGTACACAGGGGACACACATCACTTGTGACTCACCAGTAGTTTTCCTTCCATTGCATGCCTTCAAGCTTTTCTAGGACATGCAGTGAATCCCTTGGTATGACGACAATTGGGTCACAAGTGGTTGGAGGAAAGAAAATCATAAAATGTTGTCAGGTTTTCACATAATGAACTGATTCCAGATATGGTGCGACCAGGAGGGTTCTGTGTGCTTCCTTATGTATTTTGGGTAAACAATAGAATGTGGCAATTATTTTAACTCCAGGAATCACTCATTATGATTAAACTGATGCAGTCAGCCTCCTGTGTTGAACTGCCTGGAGAGATGGAATTATATGCAAAATATGGAACTCTCTTCTCAATCATGCCACTTTCAAACTGCTGCCCTAGCAACTGTCTTATATATATATATATATATATATATATATATATATATATATATATATATATACATACATATACACACACACACACACACATATAGCGGTCGGTTCCTTGAACCGCTTTAGTTTTTTTTAGATTTAGTGTATTTCTTGGTTCCTTTTTCTTCAGGAACCAAATAGCACTCGGTTTCAGGAACCGTTAGCGGTAGTTATTTTAAAGAAACCTCCGGGTCCGAGGTACTTTTGAATAACGGTTTTGTGAAGTGATCTTTTTGTCAAGCTTCAGTGTCAGACGTCCATTTGGATAAACCTAAAAAATGCACAGGACCCACTGGTTTTAAATGTTGTGAGTCTTGTGGGCAACTTATAGCAAAAGCAGATAGACACTTTTTGTGTATTTCTTGTTTGGATACAAGTCATATCTTTGCCAATTGTGATATCTGTAAGACCTTTTGCCCTAAAACATTAAAGAAAAGTCGAAGATTTTAGAAGAGATGGCTTCTGCTTCTAGTGTAGATAATTCTGCTTCTTCCTCTTCCCGTAAAAAGGATGGAGGTAAAGCCAAGGATCCTGACAGGAGTTCGGAGAAATCTGAACAAGGTAAAACAAAAAGGGCTGTGGAAACAGGCTCTGAACCCGTTTCATTAAAGGAAAAGTGTAAAGAAAAACATGTCGCTGCACCTCCAGCCGAGAAGGCTAAGGAGCTCCCAGCAGACAACCATATTATACTCTCGGCTGAGGACATTGCTAAAGCATTACAAGAGTTATAAGCCCTACAGGGTGCAATCCCGGTTCCTACACCGACTGCCCTAGTTCCTCCTACAGCCCCAGCAAGGTAAGAATTGCTGGAAGTGTATGGTGAGGAGAAGGAGGATGATTTTGAAGGGGAACCTATAGAGCCAGAAGTCTCCCCTGAGCAACAGTTTGGGTCTCCTCCTATGGGTCCTGAGGAATATTCTTCCCACTGTTCTTTTGTTAAGAGCATGGTGGAAACCCTGAACTTCTCTCTTCAGGAAACAGAAGAGGATATGTAGGAGGCAGACTTTCTGGAGATGTCAGGGTTAACCCCCACAAAACGTCTGCTTCTGCCCATGCATAAATCCTTAAAAAAGGCTACAGTACAGATTTTTAAAACTCCAACCTCTATATCTGGCATGGATAAGAAAGCTGACAAGAAATACCAGCTGGATAGAACTACAGCTGATTTTCTCTTTACTCATCCTGATCCTGAGGGAGTAGTCCAAGCTACTGCCTGTCAGAAGGCGAGGATCCCTTTGGCTACCCATCCACTAGACAAAGACTCAAGAAATGGATGCCATGGGAAAGAAAGGGTATATGGCTGCCTCTTTATTAGTTAGGCAGGCCAATTACATGGCATATTCAGTGCAGTACCAAAAAGCTGTCTGGAATACTGTTCTAGCTTTGGCTGCTAAAGTCCCAGGTGAAGTGGCTGTAGATTTGCAGGATACAACAAGGGCTGCACTTGATGCTACCGGTTATCAATTTCATATGGCAATGAATGCCAGTGATACTGCATCCAGGTTAATGGCTGTCTGTTTCGCTTAGGAGGTTTGCTTGGCTTAGAGTCACTAACCTGACTTTAAACACCCAGGCCAAAGCAATGGATTTTCCCCTTGAGAACAACTCCTTGTTTGGAGATAAGACTGAAGCATACATGAAGAAGGTGGAGGAATATAAATCTATCTATCGGAGCAATTCCAAAGATAGGCCTTTCACATCTTATTGACCCCAGAGTAGGGGAGGCAGGGGTAGGGGTTTTTACCCAAAACCTTTCTTTCAAGCGCAGACCTTAGCTTCAGCAGTAGGCCAGAGGTTACTTTAGAGGAAGGGGCAGGAGAGCCATGAGAAGAGCAGCTCCTATACCACAGGTTTAGGCACAGCCCGCACAGAATCCCTGACGGGCTAGTGCAGGTCGCATCCCCTATTACAGGTCCACCAGTAGGTGGCAGACGGGCTCATTACCTTCACGCTTCGCAGTCCATCACCACAGACAAGTGGGTGCTGGAGGTAGTGAGCCAGGGCCTGGCACTCAGTTTCAAATCATTCCCAAAGCTGAGAACAAGAACCTTTGCTCCAGTAACAGCTGCAGACAGGATTCTGTTGGAAGCAGAGGTAAAGCATTTGCTGACAATCAAAGCAGTGGAGGTAGTGCCTCTAATAAGCAGGGGCAAAGGTTTTTATTCCAGGTACTTCCTCATAAGGAAGAAAAACGGGGATTGGCAACCTATTTTGGATCTAAGACTTTTGAACAAGCACATTTTGAAACCAAGGTTCAGAATGGTCACTCTTGCAATAATCATTCCTTCATTGCAAAAGGGAGACTGGCTAGCCTCTCTAGATCTAAGGGATTGTTATTTCCATATTCCCATCAGACCATTTCACAGAAAATTCTTGAGATTCAGGCTGGCTTCAGGCCATTATCAGTTTGCAGCTCTCCCTTTTGGACTAACTTCGCCACAACATTTTTTTACAAAGTGCCTATCAGTGGTGGTAGAGTTTTTGAGAAAACAAGGTGTAACAGTCTTCCTCTACCTGGACGACTGGTTAGTAGTAGGACAGTCTCTGCAGCATGCAGTGCAGTTGCTGGCACTAACAAAATCTACACTGGAATCCTTGGGATTTCTTATAAACGAAGAGAAATCTCAGCAGGTGTCACTCCAGGTGCTGGAGTTTATTGGAGCGAAATAAACAGCAGACAGAGCAGAGCCCTCCTGCCACAAGGCAGGGTGACAAGCATTCTGCAGATTGCAAAATCCTTCGTGTCAGGGAGACCCAAAACAGCCAGAGAATTTTTCGGGCTACTGGGCCACATGGCATCTGCCACTGCAGTGGTAATAGGCTCCAGGTTTCAAATGAGAAATATTCAGTTCCACCTCAGACAGTACTAGTCTCAAAGGATGGCTCCTATGTCCAAACTGGTTCCAGTCACAAAAAGATTAGTCCAGGCATTGCAATGGTGGCTGGACGAGCACAACCTCAGGGTGGGTGTACCTTTTATAAGGGAACAACCCTCAGTAATCCTCACAACACATGCCTCTCTTCTAGGTTGGGGGGCACACATGTTAGAGCACACAGTAAGTGGCACTTGGTCCCCCCCCCCAAGAGTCTCTGTTGCACATAAATCTTTTGGAGCTCAGGGCTGTTTACCTGGCTCTAAAAACATTTGCTCCTTGCTTTCAAAACAAGGTGGTGCAAGTCAGAACAGACAACGCCACAACCATGTATTACAGCAACAAGCAAGGGGGTACCAGGTCAATTCTGCTGTGCACAGAAGCAATGAGACTGTGGTCCCTGGTATACTCCATGGGAGTATCCCTGTCAGCCATACACCTTCCAGGGAAGGACAGTGTACTGGCAGACTCTCTCAGCAGGAGAAGTCAGGACCACCACAAGTGGTGCCTGAATACTCAGGTACTCAGTACAATTTTCAGGAGATAGGGCATTCCAGAAGTGGATCTCTTTGCCTCCGAAGAAAACCACCAGCTTCCAATATACTGTTGCAGGACTTCTCTAATTGGCACAATTCCCCTGGATGCGATGGCCCGGGATTGGACAGGGACATTTCTGTATGCATTCTCTCCCTTTCCTATGATATTCAGGACCCTGCTGAAATTGAGGTCCCAAACACCAAAAATGGTATTCTGTGGCTCCAGATTGTGCGAGACAGCACTGGTATTCTCTTCTAATGACTCTGTCAGTGGTTTCTCCAATCCATCTGCCCAGGAGGCACAACCTGCTAACCTCCTCTCAGGGCAGGATCCTGTACCCCTATCTCAAATCACTGAGGCTCGAGGCGTGGCTCTTGAGGACTTAGAATTTGCTAACCTTAAGCTATCAGAGCAGGTGCTGACAGTGCGTAGGGGTTCCAGGAAGCTTTCTACTAAGAAAACATATTCTTCTAAGTGAAAAAAGTTTTCCTTATGGTGTACAGGTAAGGGTGTGAGCACCTTCAGGGCTGATTTGGCTATTCTCCTAGATTACCTTACACATTTACATTCCTTAGGCCTGAAGCCTTCTACCCTCAAGGTCCACTTAGCTCCAGTCTCTGCTTACCTGTCAGTTGGTAAAAAGAGGTCCATGGCCTCGCATCCAGTATTCAGAAAATATTTTAAAGGCCTTAATCTTGTGTACCCTCCCCAGAGGGAACCGGTCCCAGCCTGTAATCTAAATATCTACATTGCTAAGCTCATGGATGCACCATTTGAACCTATGGCAACCGCAGATTTGAAGTATAGCACTTGGAAAACTGTTTTTCTGGTTGCTGTTACTTCAGCCAGAAGGATCAGTGAATTACAAGCCTTGTGCACAGATATGGATTACATCTCCTTCCACAGGGATAAGGTGGTCCTCAGGACTAATAGAAAATTCCTTCCCAAAGTGGTGTCTGATTTTTCACTTAAATCAGTCCATTACTTTACCTGTCTTTTTTTTACAGAGAACTCCAGTTCTCCAGAAAGGAGGCTTCACTCCCTTGATGTCAAAAGGGCACTTAGCCACTATATTGACAGTACCAAGTCTTACAGATCAAGTCAATCACAGCTCTTTCTCACCTGTGGTGAAGTTGGCAAGGGCAGAGCTGCAACAAAACATACAATTGCTCGCTGGATAGTGGCATGAATACAGTTTTGTTATAGTTAGGTTGGTAAACAGGTACCTCTGGGCTTGAGAGATCACTCCACCAGGGGCACAGCTGCTTCAGTGGCAGCTTCAAGAAAAATTCCACTACTGAAAATCTGTAAAGCAGCTACGGTACATGGAAAACAGTACACACCTTCACAAAGCATTACAGCCTGGATTTACAATCCAGAGGTGATGCTAGGTTTGGTACAGCAGTACTGCAGAGCTTGTTTCCGAAATGGGTTCTGTGCCAAACCTCCAAAGGTACTGCTTGGTAGTCTGCATCAGTTTAATCATAATGAGTGATTCCTGGAGTTAGAAGAAAAAATTACTCACCATAGTAAATCTTGTTTCTTCAAATGGATCACTCATTATGATTAGAGACCCTCCCTGCCTCCCCTACTAGAACCTATAGAAGTTGCTCTGCATCCCTGCATTAAAGGGGTTTTTCTCCTATATAGGTTAAGGTAGAGACTGACTTTGTTTAACCAGTTGGTGTCCAGGTGGTTTCGAGTTTCTTAGTTTGTTAGTTAAGGATGTGTTGAGCTGAAAGGACAAAAATGTTATTTTTAATATTATTAATTTTAGCTAGTGGGTCTTTTACTCAGTTAGGCTCCGTAAGAATCTGAAGCACTCAGAGTGCAACAGTTGCTAGGGCAGCAGTTTCAAAGTGGCATGAGCCAATTGAGAGTTCCATAATTTGCATATAATTCCATCTCTCCGGGCAGTTCAACACAGGAGGCTGACTGCATCAGTGTAATCATAATGAGTGATCCCTTTGAAGAAACAAGATTACTATGGTGAATAATTTTTTCTTGGTGTTTTAACCTTCAAAAACTCATTCAAACAACATGAAGTCTTGCTGTATTCTGACTATTGCAGTTAGGTCCTGCCTTTCAACTGCCCCGGAGAACAAAGAGTTAACTTTCATGGCCAGCATGGAACGTTCAGCGTGAGATCGGTTGACGCCTCCGTCTGCTGTTGTTTAAACTCCAACCGTCAGATTCTTTACTACGCCTCACTGAACAGTCACTCTGGAGATTTCTGCTTTGCTTGGTTCAAAAAAGTCAGTTAAAGTGTAGTTTTCTTGCTTGGTTTCTACTGAATTTCTGCTACTGAACCTGTCGGTTTAAGTCTCTGTCTGTGGAACCGTGAGTACTAGATTGGTTTTACATTTAGTTTCTGTGTGGAACTTGTAAACATTGGATCGGTTCGGTTTGAACCGATCAGATTGGTTTAAAAAAGTTTTGAATTTATTAGTGTGTGGTAACCGGTCCGTATCGGTTCTAAAAAAAACAAATTTAATTACGTTTTTTTCCAAGACCCATAACACGGTCAGGAATCGATAAGGGTGTCTTGCCTGGCGGATTGCCGAAAAAGGGCAAGTTTTGGATAGGATTGGCCATGTCTGAGAAACCCAAGAAAAAAAAACGGGCCCACTGGGTTTCAAAACTGTAGTGTGTGTGGGGAAGCCTTTGCTAAGGCTGATCCCCACACCACCTGTGTTTATTGTCTGGGGTTTGACCACCTCGATTTAGACTGCCAAATTTGTAAAAGTTTTCCCAAAGCTGCCCT
This sequence comes from Neoceratodus forsteri, assembly GCA_016271365.2. Classification (NCBI taxonomy): domain Eukaryota; kingdom Metazoa; phylum Chordata; order Ceratodontiformes; family Ceratodontidae; genus Neoceratodus; species Neoceratodus forsteri. The sequence goes on along the minus strand of CM057450.1, from coordinate 924,505,729 downwards.
GGATAAGAGAGTAGGTAGACTGAGGGAAAGGGAGGCCGAGAAGTCTGCTGACCTGGATGGCCAGCCTGGTTCAGTTCTGACCGAACCAGAAGGAGTGCCCTCTGACCAGGGCGAAACTTCTGTGGGTAAAAGGAGAGCCAATTTGAGGAGTCTGTTCCGTTAAAAGGAAGAGAAGAGAAAATCATCCAGTTTGGATCCACAAATTCTTTTCTCCAACTGCTGATGAAATAGCCAAAGCGATAAGGATAGTTCAGTCGCTAACTTCGGTTCCGGCCGAACTGGCACCATCTGGCAGGGGCACGGTTCGGTCGGCTCCCCCGGTTCCGGATTATGCTTTAGAAGAATTTTATGAACCGGAGGAGGAGGAGGGAGAGTATGAGGATAATGATGATGATGGTGATTATGAAAGTCTGGATGTACCTATTGACCCAGACATCTCCCCAGACAGACCTTCAGGTGTTCCTCCTCCTAGGCTGAGTCCCCTTCCCACTTTATGTTTTACAAGAAAGTGGCTGAAACCCTCCAACTTCCAATAGAAGAAGCAGTAGAGGATCAGGAGGAGCCTGATTTTGTTGAGATGATGGACATCCCAGAGTCCAGGAGATTGTCTATTCCCCCTCCATAAATCTTTTGGGAAACAGACAGTTAAAATTCTAAAGATTCCTAATTCCATACCTCCTGTGGACAGAAGAATGGACAAGAGGTATACCCTTTCAGGCTCAGACACGGAGTTCCTTTCCCAGCAATGCAGCCATGTTGGGGTAGTGCAGGCTGCTGCCTGTGATAAGGCAAATATTCCCTTGGCATCATACACCCCCGATAAGGACTCCAGGAGGATTGATGCCATGGCAAAGAAGCAGTACATGGCAGCATCTTTGGGACTCAGGCAGGCTAACTATATGGCCTACATAGCTAGATACCAGAAGTCCAGGTGGGACACTGTGCTGGCTCTGGCTAAACAGGCCCCTGGCCAGCTTGCCAAGGAGCTGGAGCAGGTGGCTTCGGATGGGATTGAGGCATCCAAGGTGCAATTTCATGCTGCTGTGGACTCCAGTGATGTTTCATCTACAGTCATGGCTACATCTGTGGCCCTTCGGAGGATGGCTTGGCTAAGATGTACTAGCCTATCACAGGATACCCAGGCTAAGGCCATGGATTTCCCTGTCAGTGATAAGTCTCTGTTTGGGGAGCAGACAGAGAACTACATGAAAAAGATGGACGAGTACAGGACCACCTACAGGAGTGCTCAGGCCAAAGAAAGGCAAGCCACTCCTCAGAGACAGCATTCCAGGGGCAGGGACTTTTTCAGATACATCAGAGTAAAGGAAGTGCAAGGAGACAATAATGAGGATAAAAAGGGGTGGAGAGTAAACTGAAAAGGGTGAGAAGTCAGGCAGAAGCACTGAATGAATACTTTTGCTCAGTGTTCACAGAAGAAAAGGTGGGACTGCTAACACCATGGGCTGGGAGGGTGGGGACAGGTGTAGGGGAGGCAAGTAGAGTCCTAGAGGGATTGAGAGCACTGAAGGGCCAGATGGTATCCACCCCAGGGTGCTGAGGGAGATGGCAGAGGTGTTGGCGGAGCCGCTGGCGGATCTGTAGAGCACCTCACTGGAGTTGGGATGTATGCCACTGGACTGGAGGATGGCACATGTAGTACCATTACACAAGAGCGGACCAAGGGATGAACCGGGTAATTATCGTCCAGTAAGTCTCATCTCCATAGTGTGCAAACTCATGGAGACAGTACTAAAGGAAAGACTGGTGTCGTACCTATTTATTTATTTATTTATTTTATTTAGTTAGTTTTTGTTGACCGGGTAAGTGCACTAGACAAATCCTGCCTATTTTCAGGCACGACCCGGGGGAGGGGGATACAGATGAATGCCAACTGACCTTGAACCAGATTAAGCTGTTGGTAGTATTTTTAGTGAATGAGGGAAATTTGGCCAGGACACCTGGGAAATTCCCCTACTCTCCACTGGGGGACTTTCTGGCTGTCTTTCCAAGATGGCCACTTTACTGGGACGGGAGCTCAGGCCTCTGCTCCTGTCCTTTCAACGCAAGAGGCTGTGGATCTCGCTTTGGCTGTGGCTGATATTTCTATTGATGACCGTGCTTCGGATGATATGGAGGTAACCCCTGTTCCTACGGATTTACCTGACATTAGTTCTGCAGTTGCTGGTAACTGTGTTGCTACTTCTAGGCAGTCTCCGATGGCAGTAACTCAAAAATGCAAAGCTCTTCTACTACAGAAACAGGAATGGTTGCAAAAAGCACAGGAAATCAACTGTGAACTCCTTGCGTTGACAGCCGGCTCTCCCTTGGCAGATGAGTCACTTGACCAGCTGGAGGAACCTCGTCGGACAGATGGCGGAGTAATTGCTGCCGTCATTTCTTCTACTGAACCAGTTCCCCTGGATTTCCGTACAGCTGGCAGTGAGAGCGGTGTTGATGCCGTGTGCCGAAAGCCGATTGGTGTTACAGATGCGGGCCGAGATACTCAGACACCCAAATCTGGGATATCTAGACTTGGCATGAGCCGACAGGCTATGGATGGACTCTGTAAACCTAAGCAGGCTGTGTTGGACTCAGAAGTCTTTCTTTTCTTGATCGGAGGAAAAACAGGGATTGGAGTGATTCAGCTGTTGATTTTCATCCTGAGACCCCATTCCTGCACAACAGCTGCATGACTTATCTTGGTCGCCGGCGACAGCCTTAGAGGCAGCTGGCAGGGTTGCAGACAAACTGGGACATTGGTCTCCTGACCCTAAGGATCCCACTTACCAGAGGATGTGTACGTCTTCTACTGCTGTGGCCGCCAACGCTGATTTACCAGAGAGCTCCACCAAACCCCGGGGTAATGACTTTTCTATTTCACGTACTGATTTAGTTAATTTTGTACCTGTATAGGGTGTTGGTACCACACCTGTGCTGTCTAATGACCCTGACAATTCTGCGGACCTTCGACTGGGACCTAGTCCTGAGGCCTCGGAAAACCATCAGGAGAGGTCTTCTGTGGCTCCCTTGTTTAGACTGGCTGATCTCTTTCACTCTAGTGGAGAACCTGCTCCTAGGAGGAATGCGGTCAGACTGTTGTACAAGGGGGGCTTAGAAAATCCTCCAGACAGGTTGTTTATTGCTAGGACTCTCGTAAAAACGTCTGTGAAATTTTTCTCTTCTGAAATATTTGCACTGATCTCTTTTGGTAATGGTAATTTTGATGTTAGTTTTAAAAAAAAGGGTCAAATCTTGATAGATTTTTGGCCCAGTACCAGTCGCTGAAGAACAACCCACAGTGGATACCTTTTCAGGCTATTCCTCTTACCAAGCCATTAATTAAGACCATTACTGTTCTGTTTAAAAATGAGGGTGTCACTGTTGAGGACATCCTCTTCTGGTTGCATCAGCGTTGTGAGATTTTGGGGAGACCTACGCTTACCATGGACAGTGAGCAGATTTGGGATGGGGGATGGAAGGTGAAAGTGAAACTTCTTTCTACGAATTTGGGCCCAGTGGATCTACGTAGTGCGTTTTTTGGGGGGAGGGATAGCGGGTCTGCCTTTTATATAGGACAGCCCAGGTCTTGCTTTAAGTGTGGGTCTCGCCTGCATTTCAGCTCGGCCTGTGATACCACTAGATGTAGTCACTGTTTGGAGTATGGGCACTTGGCTTTCGCTTGCCTTAGTTTGTTCAAGTACAATCTTTGTGAGTAAACAGGGTATGCCTATGGTCGCTGTCCATGGGATTCTCACAATTGTGAAGATTACCCCTCCCATGAAGGGCTCATCAGTCAAGCCCAACATGCACTAACAAAGAGGGTGGCTGCTACATAACCTATGCTTCAGGAGTCTGAGCAGGAAGTAACCCCTAATGTGCCAAATCAAGCTGAACCTCTTGAGACTGCTGCCATGGTTGTTCAGACAGATGGTGACACGACAGAACTGGATAACCCACAGCAGGATCAGATGGCAGTAGGTGCTACAGTTAGTGCTGAAGAGCATATGTCCCCCTTCCCCGCCCCAAGCAGAAGCCCCTTTTAAAGTGGTACAACCAAGAAAATGGAACAGGCATGGGCAGGCGATGTCTGGGACTAAAACCATCCCCAAACCAGTACCTCCTCGGGAGGCAGTGAAGGTAGGGAACGTGTTTGCCCCATTAGAGGACGATTCGGGGGGTGACTCGGAGGACGATATTGATACCTCCTCTATTATTTCCACCAGACACTGAATGTAGGCCGGATGATTCTGTTGCTAAAAGAACTAGATGACGACAAGTGGGTAAACCTCCCTGAGTTTGTTCCTTCTTTTCCTGTATTTTGTAGTTTCACTGTTTCTCTCCCACTATTATGCATTCCTTAACTATTTCTACTTTAAATATTAATGGGAGTAAGAGTGAGAAGAAGCGCATAGGTGTTTTTTCAGTCCTTAAAAAATTCCACTCAGACATCATTTGTTTACAGGATACCCGGTTGATGTCTCATCTGGAACTTCAGCATGCTGCCAGGTGTTGGCCATTAGGGCCCTATTTTTGGTTTGTTGGGGAGGACCTCTGTGACGGGATAGGAATTATTTTTTTCCAATCCTGCCTTTCAAGTTTCCAAATTGGTTGATGTTCACCCGGGGAGGGCTGGTTGCTTGGATGTCTCCTTTTCAGAAAGGTTTCGGATCATTGCTATCTGTGCTCCTCAGACTAAGGCACAGAGGATATCTTTGTTTAAGGAAGTACAGCCCCTCTTACATACCTCTTGTCTGGTGGTTTGGCTGGGTGACTAATTGTGGTCTAGCTACAACAGATAGAGGCCTTCAAACTCAGAAGCTTTTTAGTGATTCCATAGCCCTGAAACAAACAGTCTCTACTGCTAATTTGATTGATGCATACCAGGAACTGCATTCTACAGGGGGATATACCTATTTTAGGGGTGTTCTCAAAACTAGGATAGATTTCATTTTTTTGTCTAAAGTCCTTAAAGTACTACAGGTTTTTACTAGGCCGATAAGAGTTTTCTGAACATGGGGTTCTAATGGCCTCAATTACATGGGCTGGGGCCCCCAAGATGTAAAAAGAACAGGTGGAGATTGAATGAGAAGTTGTTGGATGATCCTAAACTTAAACAACTGTGGTTACAGGATTAGGCTGCATGGCTTTCTGTCTTAGACTGCTATGACTCTGTTTTGGACTGGTGGGACGATACAAAAATAGGGTGGAGACATTTTTTTCAACAACATGCTGATGTTAAAACACATAAGGAACATTTGGCATACTTGAAACTTAGGCATCAATTACAACATTTGATCTCACTCACTGAAACTACGACACTCGATTATAGTCAGTTGATTGCAACAGTGAAGAAACAGATGGTGGACCTGCAGTATAATAGGGGTAGATCCTTAGACCAAGAATTAAGGTTTGGGACACATATGTCGAAAACGTCTTTGGATCCTTTTAAGGAAAATAGGGACAGGGTTGACTCCCGACTTACTACCACATTGACCGCTGCAGACGGACGCACTGTAAGTGATCCCCAACAGCTTTTGCAGGTGGTAGAGACTTATATGACTACTGGGCTGACTACAGACGCTGTTTTAGATGACATTGCCATACACCAGTATTTGACTGATCTACATTTACCTAGCTTGTCTGCTGACGATAGGCTTCTCCTAGAAGTAGACATTGTTCTTGAAGAAGTTCATGAAGCCATTAATTGTTTAGCTTCTCAGTCAGCTCCTGGTTCTGACGGTATTGGAGCGGGGTTTTATAAAACCTTCCAGCATGAACTTGGTCCGGTCTTGGTTGTTTTGTTGAACTATGTTTTGCACTCCGGTAATTATGCTCCTTCTATGACTGAAGCCATTTTAATCTTGTTATACAAAAAGGGTGACAAAAGTGATTTGTGGAATTGGCGCCCCCTAAGTCTTTTGAATTCTGATTTGAAAATCTTGAGTAAGATTTTGTTGGCCAGACTTTCTAGGATTACTCCGCTGCTTCTACATTCTGTACAGACTTGTGCTGTTAAGGGGAGGGAGCAGCAGGATAATCTAATCTGGTTGAGGGAAATTTTTTATAAAGGGGAATTGGAACATTTACAAGGGTTAATTTTTGGGTTGGACCAGGAGAAGGCTTTTGAGCGGGTGGCACACAGATTTTTATTTTTAGTCTTAAAAGCCTTTGGGATTCCTGATAGGTTTGTGGATTGGATAGCTTCAGTGTATCAGGGGGCTTTATTATCCCGAATGTAAATGACTGGACGGAAAATTCGTATTGGTAAGGGAGTACATCAGGGATGCCCACTGAGCCCTACTCTTTATGCCTTTATGATAGATATTTTTATTAGGATGTTGCAATCCAATTCTGCTTTGACAGGTATAGATGTCTCTCCCACTCTGCCACAACAAAAGGTTCTAGCTTATGCTGATGATTTAGTATTGCTTTTGGCCCCTCAGTTTTCAGTCCCGGCCTTGCAGGATACTATTAGTGCTTTTTCCAGTATTTCTGGTTCCTGGATTAATTATTGCAGGAGTAAAGGGGTAATTATAGGGTCCACACCAGTGCCGCCCTTTGGTGTCATAGCAGGAGTTCCTTTTTCCAGAGAACCTATTAAGATTCTAGGGGTACATTTTGGTCCTGGAGACATGGCAGGACGAAACTGGGAAGTAGCCCTTGGTAGGGGGACTCAGTTGGTTAGAGAATGGAAGGGACAACAGCTTTCCAAAAAGAAAAGGGTTATGCTAATTAAGACCATTCTTACCCCTATATTTCTGTATATCAGCTACATTTTGCCACCCCCTTTACACGTTTGGACTCAGTTGTTTGGTATATTCTTTCAAGCTTTCTGGGGGTCTCGGTTGAACCCTAGTAAGAGAGAGAGAGAGAGAGAGTTGATGTATCTCCCGATTTCTGAAGGTGGGGTTGATATGCTCAACCCTGTTGCTTTCTTTTTTTTTTGTATTTTTTTGGTTTATAATTTGGGGTCAGTCTTGCGACCTGGGGATATGTTATGGAGACCTCTGATAGAACAGTGGTTGCACTTATGTATGTCTAGCTGGCAAGAGAAGAAGCCTAGATTGTTATCTAGACTTCCTCATTTACCGTCTTATGTGACAGAGTATATGAAGCAAGTTATTAAGTAGGACCTCACCCCCTGTCAATTTCAGACCTTGGATAGGAAGAGGGTGTATAAATATATTCTATCAGTTAAACACATGGTGGAAGTTGTGTTTCCTGAATGTCCAGAGGATAGGAAGTCTGTGGTATTGACATTTTATGAATAAAAGGATCCCACCATATGCCTGGGATTGTTTATGGTTGAGCAATTTTGGGAGATTGGGAGTCAAGAGTAATAATAAACATAAGCAATTATCCTAGGCCTGACTGTGGTCAGATTTTAGAAACCCAGTGACATTTATTTTTGGATTTTGGGTATATAAAACCATTTTGGTCGTGTTTGGCAGACCATTGGAATGAAGCTGGATACAGGGATATTGATTACCCCACCATAATGTTTGGTCCATTGAAAAATATGTTTAAGTATAACTGTGACACCTTTTATGTAATTTTATGTATCATACGGTTTCATATTTGGCAGTCTAGGTTTATGTGGATTTTGCAACAGCAATTCATTCCACATGTTGAATTATTTGCTAATATTTGTAAAGCCATTAAGAGTCTGATGCAATATGATTTTGACCACGGTTCATATGAACAATCTGAATGTCTCTGGATCAACTGTATTGCATGGCCTGATTGATGTATTTTGTTATTTCTCCCTGTTTCTGTTTTTGCTATGTATGAATCTTTGTTTTTTTTTTTCTGTTTTGCCTGTATTGAAGTCCAGTTTCTCAATAAAATTCCCCAACTCTTTTCGATAAGTACCATGGGATCTTTAACATCCACCTGGACTACCACCAATCCATGTAGATGGGACCTCGGTTTAACGTCTTATCCAAAAGATGGCACCTCAGAAGTGCAGCACCCCTCTCATGCTGCACTACAGTGTCAGGACTGGGATATTAACCCAAGTGCCAGATGTGGGAACTGAACCCACAGCCCTCTGAGCTCCTGGCCTCAGAGGAGAGTGTGCTACCCTACTGAGCCACTGACACTGACAGTGGCCTCCAGGATGTGAGGCAGCATGGGTTTGTGTCAGGGGAGTCTTGCCAAACCAACCTGATACAATATTATGACTGGGTGATAGGTGAACTGGATAAGGGTCACGCGGTGGATGTTCTTTACTTGGACTTCAGCAAGGCCTTTGATTCTGTGCCTCATTTGCGACTTGGGGGGAAGTTACCTGGTGTTGGGGTAGGGGCAAAAGTGATGAACTGGATTATAAGCTGGCTGAGTGGGAGGCTGTAATTGGTCGTGAGAGGGGAGCTCTCAACGCCAAGGCCGGTGACGAGTGGGGTGCCACAGGGCTCTGTGTTGGGGCCAGTATTGTTTGGGCTCTTCATATCAGACATTGCACATGGGGTGGTGAGCAAGATAAGTCTTGTTTGCTGAGGATGCCAAAATCGGAGCAGTGGTGAATGGAGAGGAGGGATGGAGCAGCTACAAGGGGACCTAAGCAAGCTAGAGGAGTCGTCAGAGAGGTGGCAGCTGAGGTTCAGTGCAAAGAAGTACTAGGTTATGCACATTGGGGTGAAGAACCCAATGAGAGAATACTGGCTGGGAGGGGTTAAGCTGGGGATCACTGAGGAGGAGAAAGACCTAGGGGTAATGATAACAGGGACCATGGACAACACTGCCCAGTGCAGGAGAGAAGCTGCAAAAGTGAACAAAATGCTGGGGTGCCTAGCGAGGGGGTTTTCATCCAGGTGAAGAGGGGTGATCTTGCCCCTCTCCAGGTCGCTGGTAAGGCCGCACTTAGAGTATTGTGTGCAGTTTTGGAGGCCATACCTAAAGCGTGATATCAGGCTACTGGAGGGGTGCAGAGGAGGGCAACAAAGATGATATGTGGAATGGAAGGGACAGACTATGACAGCAGGCTGAGAGTCCTGAATATGTACACCCTGGAGGATAGAAGGGACCAGGGGGACATGATAGAGACATTCAAGTATCTGAGGGGAAGCAGTAAGGATGGGGCAGATGGGGTCTTAAGTTAAGGAGGGGGAGGGTCACCGGAGGCATGGGCTAAGAATAGAGGGGGGAAGATTTAAGAAGGAAATGAGGAGGCACTATTTCACAGAGAGGGTGGTAGCAAACTGGAATGCCCTACCAGAATCGGTGGTATCATGTAAATCTGTGAACAGCTTCAGAAGGGCATAGGACAAGTGAGAGCGAGGGTGGAGGAGGTGGGGGGGTGGCAGTGGGATGACAAATGGGAGGGGGGTGGGGCAGCTGCAAACTAGGGTGCTAGCTGCACACTCGAGCAGACTTAGATAGACCAGGTGGTCTGTTTCTGCTGGCACATTCGTATGTTCGTATGAAAGGCAATCCCCTCCCTTCTTTTATGACTGAGAGCCCTACTGCTTGGGACAGGGTGGCCCCAAATGTCTTCAGAGGAAGCAGCAGTAGGCAATTGCAGCAATCAGTGCCCTCAGGGCAGTGCAGTCACACAGGATAATTGAGTAAATAAGGCAATGCAGTCATGATACCCCAGGAATAAGGCAGTTCGGTCACTTAAACTCTTCAGTTGAATGTAGCAGTTCAGTCACAGCAAGCAGTTCAACCACTTAAAACAGTTTGATTGAATACAGCAGTTCAGATACAGCAAACAGTGGGTCCAGGCAACCATACTTCTCAGCCTCCCTCATCACAAATCAGGGACAAATGACCAAAATCAGGAACACATCTGATAAAATAGTAATATTAGTCCCAGAAGCTGTGTACACCATGCTTCTTAGCGTGAATAGCATTTTCTTAATTAGAACTAGACTATAACATCAATGGCTAGCATTATTTTGTGATTCCAGTCCCTACTCTTTAGTGCCAGAAATGCCAAACTTAGGAGGGACGGAAAAAATTTCTGAAGCAAAATCAGGGAGATCCCCGGAAAATCAGGAACAGCTGAGAGGTAGATAAGCAACAGAAGCGGGCAGACATATAAAGAAAATACAGTTTGCTCCATGGGTATTGAAACAGTTGGATTACCCACCCCTTTGTTAAAATGGATTAGCTCTGGGTGTCTTTTGAATATTGAGGAGGCCAGGGTACCTAGTCTCTTTGTCTCAGCTATGGGCTGCCCCGCCCTTCTACTAAATATGGATAAGGGACTGAGCTTTCCCCATTATTAGGGCTCAGATTACCCTGTAATTCTGAGAGAAGAATGCACTAAGGCTCTGCCAGGCCTCTTGTACTTAGCTTCTTACAGCTAAACAATTGGAAATTCAGCATGAAATGCACCTTCTCACCAATAATACTTTGACCTTCATAGAATTTGACGGCAGATAAGGACCGCTTAGCCCACCCAGTCTGCCCATTTCCCTACCTACTGGATAAGCTGCAGATCCTAGTTAACCAGCAGCCTACTTCTTCCTACCCCCCACCCCCCCAGAACTGCCTTATTACTATCCCATGCATGCTTGAATTCCACCACTGATTTTGACTCCACAACCTCCTCCGGAAGGCCGCTCCATGCATCACAACCCCTCTGTGAAAATATACTTCTTAAATTACCTCTGAGCCCCTCTATCTTCAAATTGTGCCTCTTGTTCTTGCACACTTTTTTGAAAGATGCTACCCTCTTGGACTTTGTTGATTCCCTTGAGGTACTTGAAAGTTTCTATCATGTCCCCTCTCCCTCCTTTCCTCGAGGCTATACATATTAAGCTCCTTAAGTCTCTCTTCATATGTCTTCGGTGCAGACCCTGCACCATTTTAGTTGCCCTCCTCTGGACAGCTTCCATCCTGTCTATGTCTTTGCGAGATTGGGGCTCCATAACTGCACACAGTACTCCAGATGGGGTCTCACCAGCTGTCTGTACAGAGGGATAATAACTTCTGTTTTCTACTGGTGATGCCTCCCTATGCATCCCAGTATCCCCAACCCTCCTTGCTGCCCTCTCACATTGCTTGCCCATCTTTAGGTCATCTGATATGACTACCCCAGGTCCCTCTCCATTTTGTTGTTTTAGTATCTCATCCCCCATTGTGTACTCTTCCCCTGGGTTTTTGTTTCCCAGGTGCATTACCTTGCACTTCTTAGCATTGAATCTAAGCTGCCATACATTTGACCATTCCTCTAACCTTGCCAAGTCCCTTCTCATCCTTTCCACCCCACCCTGTGCATCAACTCTTTTGCAGATCTTAGTGTCATCTGCAAAGAGACATACTTTTCCTTCCAGTCCTTCTGCAATGTCGCTTATAAAGACATTGAAGAGGACCGGTCCTAATACTGAACCCTCCGGTACCCCACTAGTAACCCTCCTTTCTTCTGAGTGGACTCCATTTACTATTACTCTCAGTGTCCTATTCTCCAGCCAATTCTTTACCCAGGCTGTCATCTTGGGACCCACTCCCAGGCTGGCTAACTTGTATATTAATCTTTTGTGTGGGACTGTCAAATGCCTTGCTAAAGTCTAGGTAGGCCATGTCCACAGCCCCTCCCTGATCTACTACTTTGGTCACCCAGTCAAAGAAATCTGTCAGATTCGTCTGGGCATGACCTTCCCACTGTGAATCCATGCTGCCTAGGGTCCTGTGCCCTCTGGCCTCTAGCTACTCGATAGTTCTTTCCTTTAGAAGTGATTCCATCATTTTCCCTATCACTGAGGTTAAACTAACAGGTCTATAGTTTCTTGCTTCTGCCTTGCTCCCACTTTTGTGAAGGAATCACATCTGCCCTCCTCCAGTCCTCGGGTACCACCCCATCCTCCCATGATTTGTTAAAAGGGTAGTCAGTGGTGTCACTAGTTCTACCCTTAGTTATTTTAGAATTCTGGGATGAATCCCATCAGGCCCCATTGCTTTGTCCACCTTCAGTTTTAAGAGTTCTTTCAGAACCCTTTCTTCTGTAAATGGGCCGGTTGCAACTTCTGTATCCAGCGTGTTACTACTGTTTGTTTTATGTACCTCCCCCTCTTCCTTTGTAAATACTGAGCAAAAATATTTGTTTAGTATCTCTGCCTTTTCACAGTCTCCCTCTGCCCACCCTCCCTCCCCTTTATTAAGCCTCACTATCCCTCCCTTGGTCTTCCTTCGCTCCCTGATGTACCTATAAAAGGTTTTATCCCCCTTCTTAACTGAGTTGGCTATCTTTTCCTCGGTTTGGGCCTTTGCTGTTCTGACTGCCTTCCCAGCCTCCTTTTGCTTTAACTGATACAGTTCTCTGTCCTGCTCCTTCTGCGATTCCTTGTACTTCCTGAATGCTTTCTTTTTCTCTTGAACCTTCACTGCCACTTCCTTTGAGAACCATAGTGGTTTCTTACATCGTCTTGTTTTGTTTATTTGCTTCACACAAAGGCTCGTTACCTCTGTGATGGCCTGGCTTTACCTAGCAATTCCTTGACTCTTGGCTGAGAAGAGTGCCCAAGAGTGTCTATTTGGAGTACAGACTGCTCAGAATAAGTTAGACTAGCAGAGATCCCTCCAAGAGAGGAGTTCACAAACACCTTTAATCTTGGTCTAGCAATTATTTGGTTTGAACCCTCCTAGCTTCTGCCTTCTTGGTTCTCATTTCTCTCTCTTTCTCTCTCTCTATACCATTGGACATGGTAAGCAGCTCTCCTCCACCCTTGGGGGGGGGGGGGTACAATGGAAGCAATTTAACAATTATAAACAATAATTACATAGTACAACAATACGATTGATAAACAAACAATCCTTCCCCTGGCTGGAGCAGGTCTAGCTATGACTAATTTTTAAAAGAAATGCTGGCCAACAAGCCTACTCACCCCTGGAGTTCAACAAGGATTTATGTACCCTGGGGAATGCATAACCACAAAGGAGTGATAATGCTTCTTCTGCTGGAGACTGCGGCATAAAAGGTTCACTGGGTCTGTTTCCCAGCCAAATAGACTGACTCGACGCACTGGGGGATCCGACTAGATGGCAAATTTCTGCAGAAAACCGACCGAGGCTGCTACTGGAGATCTTCTGGATGGAGTTACACTGAAGGGAGCCAGGGGATTCGCTTTAACCTCCTAACAGGGAAGCCAACATCCATTGCCTTACCATCCTTCACCCTCCCTGGTCAAACTCTTTCTCCTGTCTCCAGCCTATGCAGAGCCTCCTCTAGGGTGGTGCGGTCCTGGCTACCTGCCAGGGGATTGGCTCCTTCATCCAGAGGTCAGCCTCCTGAGGCTGGGTTAGTGGCGTAAAAAAAAAAGTCTCCAAATTTGAATCTATGCTGAACACAGGGATTGTCTGAGAGGGCTCAGCCTGGCTTCCTTCTCCCCTGCTGGGACAGGAATGTGGCCCGACTGGTTTGGCCTTGGCTGACTAGGTGTTGGTCTTGGGCAGGGGGGAGGGAGGACCAAGGTGGGGAAAAAAATGGTTTTCTTTTAAAAGTCTGAATTTAAACTGTTAGGACTGTCTGCTGGAGAGGGGCCCGTTCTGTGTTTCAGAGGGTCCCCTAAGTTTTTCAAGGGCTTCCGATTAAGCTGCTGGGGTTCCCATAACTGTCTGACCCCTTATGTCTCTGGGGATCCCCTTTTCTCTGTGATGCCCCCAGTTTCACTATTTTCTGTGGTGCCCCCAATTTCCCTGGGGCACTACACAAGGTCATCACTTTCTGGTGGATTGACAGTACGTCATCCACTACCATTACATACAAGGTACCCATAGTGACACTACAGATGCTAGACCTGGTTCTGCTCAAACAAGTTCCTAATTAGGCTTCAAGAAAAAAATACTCACCATAGTAATATTGTTTCTTCTAATGGAGTCTTACTGTATTCTGACTATATGCAGTTAGCTTCAGCACTCAAACTGCTCCGGAGAGTAAGGAGTTAATTAGAATGTTGAGTTCGAGCTCGGTTTTCATACCTCTGTCTCTGGTACATCTCAGTGCAACCGTCAGATTCTTACGAGCAAAAACTAACTGAGTTATGGAAATTGTTTTAAATTTTAGGTCCAAAAAGGCAACCAGACTTGTGTCCATAAGACTCAGGTCAAGAACCCAAGAAGAAACAGTAGATAGTGAATTGAATATATATAACAAATAACAAAAGAACAATAACAACCCCACCCTAAATAGAGGGCGGGGTGCAAGGTACACCCCTGAGGTGCGATATTGTACCTGCTAACCCACACCCCAAAAACTAGGTTCTGAGAGGGGAGGCAGGGAGGGAGGTCAGAATACAGCAAGACTCTGTTAGAAGAAACAACATTACTATGGTGAGTAATTTTTTCTTCAAACAATGTGTAGTCGTACTGTATTCCGACTATATGCAGACTACCAGGCAGTTCCCCCCAGGAAGAGGGGTCACAAAAAAAAAAAATACTCACCTTAGTAATTGCATTTCTTCTAATGGAGTCTTGCTGTATTCTGACTACCTGCAGATAGCTCCAGCCTGTAAACTGCCACGGAGAACAAAGGATTAACTATCTATGCAGAGCATAGAACGTTGAGCTCGAGCTCGGTTGGGGTCTCTGTCTGCAGCCCTTTGAAACTCAACCGTCAGATTCTTACGAGCAAAAACTCACTAGCTACACTGTGTGGAAATTGTAAAATTTTTACTAGCCAACTGGCAACAAAGAGTTTTGGATTCCCAATGAAGACTCAAGTCAGGAAGCAAAAAACCAATCCAATTAAGGATAAATACAACAAAGCACCCAAACAAAATGGGAGGGTGTGTAAGAAGCACCTCTGGGGTGCAACACTGCACCTGCCCACCCACTTCCCAAAAAACAGGTTCTGAGAGGGGAGGCATGGAGGGAGGTCAGAATATAGCAAGTCTCCATTAGAAGAAACGCAGTTACTAAGGTGAGTAATTTTTCCTTCAAACATGAAGTCTTGCTGTATTCTGACTATCTGCAGACTACCAAGCAGTACCTCCATGGAGGAGGGAGAGAACCTACTTTTTGAATAGGCTCCGAAGTACTGTTGTGCCAAACCGAGCATCACTCCTAGCCTGGATATCCAGAGAATAATGCTTGGTAAAGGTATGGACTGTTTTCCAGGTGGCTGCTTGACAAATTTCTAAGAGAGGGATATCCATGGCAGCAGCCAGGGAAGCAGCTGTACCTCTTGTAGAGTGAGCCCTCAGGCCTGAGGGTGGAATCTTTCCCAGTTTCTCATAGCAGAATTGTATACAAGACACAATCCACCTGGCAATAGTTCTCTTGGTGGCAGGTTTGCCCTTTCCCACTTCTCCATAAGTGAGGAAGAGCTAGAGGGAATCAAACCTGTGACCCTTGGTATGCTCTATGCTCTATGTAGTAGCTAAGGGCTCTTTTAACATCTAAACTGTGTAGCCTCCTCTCTCCCGAGGAAGAATGATCAGTGAAGAAGACAGGAAGAGACATAGACTGGTTCAAGTGGAAGTCTTAAACCACTTTGGGTAAGAACATTCTATTGGTTCTAAGGACCACTTTATCCCTGTGAAAGGAGATAAAATCAGGTTCCACTGACAGGGCTTGCAATTCATTGATATGTCTGGCAGAGGTAATGGCTACCAAAAGCACAGTTTTCCAAGTCAAGTACTTAAGCTCTGCTGAGGACATAGGCTGAAAAGGAGGTTGCATAAGTTGAGCAATGCAAACATTTAAGTCCCAGGCAGAGGCAGGATCCCTAAAGGAGGGGATTGGTATGAAGCAATCCCTTGAAAAGTTTACAGAACACAGGGTGAGATGATAGTGAGGAAGACTTCCCCACTGAAAGAAAAGCAGAAACAGCTGACAAGTGTACCTTGAGAGTAGCTAGTCTGAGGCCTAGGTCATTCAGATGGACCATATAATCCAGAACTGTAGACAATTCAGCAGTCTCTGGAGAAATATGCTTCTTGGAACACCAAATGATGAATCTCTTCCATTTGGAGTTATAGGTCTTTCTGGTGGCTGGCTTTCGGGAGGCTTTGAGAATATCCAGAACCCCCTGAGACAGATGCAAATCTGCATACTTTAACTCTTCAAGAGCCATGTCTTGAGATTGAAAGACCGAAGATTAGGGTACCAAATCCTCCCCTGAGAGGAGGTTAACAGGTTGTAATTCCTGGGGAGAGACAGAGGAAGATGGACTGCTAGAGACAGCATCTGGGAGTACCAGGGCTGTCTGGCCCAGTCTGGAGCAATCAGGATCACTTTGCAAGGTTGTGACCTTATCTTGACTAGAACTTTGAACAGTAGAGGAAAGGGAGGGAAGGCATACAGAAATTTCCCTTCCCAGTTCAGATTCAGAGCATCCAGAGGGACTGAGCCCAAGTCTGGTGGTCTGCAACAAAAGGGAGGAAGTTGGTGATTGTCTGGGGCTGCAAATAGATCTGTCTCTGGAGTGCCCCACCTTGAAAAAATCACTTTGAACACCAGAGGTTCCAGGGACCATTCGTGATGGCCCTGGGAAATCCTGCTCAGTGCATCTGGTAGCACATTGTCCTTCCCTGGAAGGTGCAGTGTTATCAAAGAGGTCTGCAGGGAAAAAGCCAGGGACCACAATTTCATGGCTTCCATGCACAAGGCCGTGGACAGAGTGCCTCCCTGCTTGTTGATGTATCACATGGTGGTGGTGTTGTCTGTTCTGACCTGAACCATCTTGTTCTGCACTGACTGAGAGAAAGGTTGCAGGGCCAGGAAAAACTGCCCTGAGTTCCCGGAGATTGATATGAAGAAGGGATTCCTGAGGGGACCACAGTCCCTGGGCAGTGAGAGCCCCCAGATGGGCTCCCCAGCCCAGAAGGGGGAGGCATCCGTGGTAAGGACCACCGAATGAGACTGAGTGACAAATGGAACCCCTTCCCTTAAGTTACCCTGATCCTGCCACCATTGAAGAGCTTGGATCAGAGTCTGAGTCACTGGAATCAGTTTGGTAAGAGGATCCTTTCTTTGGGACCAAAAGGCCCTCAGATGGAACTGAATGTTCATCTGAAACCTTGCCCCTTGGACCACTGCTGTAGAAGCTGCCATTTGGCCCGAGAGCTGAAGGAAATGCCTTGCTGGTCGGGATACCTGAATGCTGAAAGAAGAAGCCAGTTTTATAAGAACTCTTGCCCTTTCCAGGGGAAGAAAGGCTCTTGCTTTGACAATATTCATCTCTGCCCCTATAAAGGTAAGAAGCTGCACTGGTTCGAGAACTGACTTGGGAAGGTTGAGAAGAAATCCTAGAGAAGTTAGCACTTGCTGGGTCACTTGCAGGTCTGACTTGACTTGGTCTGGAGACTGACCCACTATGAGCCAGTCGTCCAGATATGGAAAAATGGAAATCTTTTGCCTTCTTAAAAAGGCAGCGACCACTGCCAGGCACTTTGTGGAAACCCTTGGAGCTGATGTTAGACCAAAGGACATTGTTTTGAACTGATAATGGCCTGAGAGCAACTTGAACATGAGGTACTTTCTGTGGGAGCACCTGATGGGAATGTGAAAATAGGCATCTTTGAGGTCCAGGGAGGCTAGCCAGTACCCTGGCCTTAGAGAGGGAAGAATTATTCCCAGAGTCACCATCTTGAACTTTGGTTTTAAAACATGTTTGATCATGTGTCTTAGATCTAGGATGGGTCGCCACTCCTTTGTCTTCTTTGGGGTAAGAAAGTACCTGGAGTACAGACCTTTGCCCCAGTGTAGGGTAAGACCTCTCTCTATGGCTCTTAAGGCCAGAAGAGATGAAACCTCTGCCTCTAGGGCAAGGGTTTCGAAGAGACCTGCAGGTGGAAAACATCTGGCTCTCATCTTTGGAAATTTCTTGAAGCTGAGAACCAGTCCCTGGCTTACTACTTTCAGGACCCACTTGTCTGAGGTAATAGACATCCAGTCCTGGACAAAGTAAGCCAGCCTGCCCCCTACAGGAATAGGAGAGTCGACCTGGGCAGACCCATCAGCGTGTCTGCTTGGCAGGAGCCTTAGGCTGAGGAGTGGATGCAGCCCTGCTCATCCCCCTTCTACTTCTCCCTCTGAAGAACCCCCTCTGTGAAAAGGGAGAAGAGGTCTGTGCTTGGTAAAAAGGCCTATGAAATGGCCTGCCCCTGCCCCTAGACTGCTGCCTTTGAGGAGGTGCCTGCCTTTCCTTGGCCTGAGCTCTCCTATAAGTGGTCCTGTACTCATCCATTTTCTTCATGTAATTTTCTGTCTGCTCCCCAAACAGAGAATTACCCACCACAGGAAAATCCATGGCCTTAGCCTGGGTGTCCTGTGAGAGGTTAGTACATCTGAGCCAAGCCATCCTCCAAAGAGCCACAGATGTAGCCATGATTCTTGATGGACACATCACTGGAGTCCACAGCAGTATGAAATTGTACCTTTGATGCCTTAATCCCATCACCAGCCACCTCCTCCAGCTCCTTGGCCAGCTGGGGGGAGGCCTGTTTAGCCAGTGCCAGTACAGTGTCCCACCTGGACTTCTGGTACCTGGCTGTATAGGCCATGTAGTTCGCCTGCCTGAGTCCCAAGGAAGATGCCATGTACTGCTTCTGTGCCATGGCATCCATCTTCCTGGAGTCTTTGTCTGGGGGGGGGGTGAAGCCAAGGGAATATTTGCCTTGTCACAGGCAACAGTCTGCTCTACCCCAACACGGCTGCATTGTTGGTATAAAAGCTCCGTATCTGAGCCTGATAGTGTATTCCTTTTGTCCATCCTTCTGTCAATAGGAGGTAGCAGAATTGGGAGACTTTAGGATTTTCTTTGTTTGCTTCCCAAAGGATTTGTGAAGGGGAATAGACAGTCTCCTGAACTCTGGGATGTCCATCATTTCCACATAATCAGGCTCCTCTTGATCTCCATTGCCTCCTCCATAGGAAGCGGGATGGTTTCAGCCACTTTTCTGTAAAACAGATAGTGGGGAAGGGACTCAGAAAGCCTAGGAGGGGAAACACCAGAAGGTCTGTCTGGGGAGATGTTCCACAGGCACATACAGACTTTCACCATCATCTTCGAACTCCCCTTCCTCCTCAAACTCCGGTTCATAAAAGTCTTCAGGGATAAAATCTTGAACCGGGCGAACCGACCGAACCAAACCCCTGCCAAAAGGTGCAGATCGGTCGTAACCGTGAGAAGCGATTCCACAATCCGAATTGCTCCGGCTATTTCCTCGGCAGTCGGAACATGAACCTCTGGATCTAAACTGGTCGATTTCTCTTTGCGTTTCCTTTTTGTAGGAACTGACCCCTCAGGATCAGCTCTCCTCTTGCCTGAAGTAGCGCCCTGGTCAGAGGGCACTCTTTCTGGTTCGGTTGGAACCGAAACGGGCTGACCATCCGGGTCAGCGGACTTCTCGACCTCCTTTTCCCTAAATCTGCCTAATCTCTCCTCAAGGGTAGACTTAGGAAAATGTTTACAAATTTGGCAGTCTGTATCGAGGTGTTCAAACCCCAGACAATAAACACAGGTGGTGTGGTGATCGGCCTTAGCAAAGACCTCCCCACACTCACTGCAGTGACGAAACCCAGTGGGCCCGGTTTTCTTCTTGGGTTTCTCAGACATGGCCAACCTAACCAAAATTACCCTTTTTATGGCAACTGCCAGGCAAGACTCCCTTATCGGTTCCTAACCGTGTCATGGGTATTTGAAAAAAAAACGTTCAAAACACGTTTTTTTCAGAACTGATAAGGACCGGTAACCACACTTTAAATTAAATACAAGAATTCACTGTAAGTGATCGGTTCAGCCGAACCGATCAAACAACTTTACAATTTCCACACAGAATTCAGACAAAAACCTATCTAGTACTCACGGTACCGCAGACAGAGACTGAACCGACTATGCAGAATAGAGTTGGTTTTAAACAGACAACTTTAACCAACTTTCGAACTGAGCTGAAGGAGAAATCTCCGGAGCGACTGTTCAGTGAGGCGGAATAAAGAATTTGGCGGTTGAGTTTCAAAGGGCTGCAGACAGAGACCTCAACCGAGCTGGAGCTCAAGGTTCTATGCTCTGCATAGATAGTTAACCCTTTGTTCTCCGGGGCAGTTTAAAGGCTGGAGCTAACTGCAGATAGACTACAGCAAGACTTCATGTTGTTTGAATCTTACTTTGGGAGTAGGCTCTGCAGCACTGTTGTACCAAACTGAGCATGACTCCTAGTCTCCATGTCCTGAGAGTAATGCTTGGTGAATCTATGGACTGTTTTCCAGGTGGCTGCTTTACATATTTCTGCCAAGGGAATATCCCTAGCAGCTGCAAGGGAGGCAGCTGTACCTCTAGTCGAGTGGGCTCTCTGGCCTGAAAGAGGTTCTTTGCCCAATTTGGAATAGCAGACTTGTATACAAGAGACAATACACCTGGCAATAGTCCTTTTAGTAGCAGGTCTGCCTTTTCCCACTTCTCCGAAAGTGAGAAATAGCTGAAGACAATCATTCCTATGTGCCTTAGTATGCTCTATGTAATAACCAAGTGCCCTTTTCACATCCAGACTGTGCAATCTTCTCTCCCCTGATGAAGAATGGTCAGTGAAAAACACAGGCAGAGACATAGATTGGTTCAGATGAAAATCTGAAACTACTTTAGATAGAAACTTTCTATTTGTCCTGAGGACCACCTTATCCCTATGAAAGGAAATTAAGTCAGGTTCTACTGACAAGGCCTGTAATTCACTGATCCTCCTGGCAGAAGTAATAGCTACCAGGAACACAGTTTTCCAAGTCATGTACTTAAGCTCAGCAGAAGCTAAGGGCTCAAAGGGTGGCTGCATAAGCTGTGCAATGCAGACATTCAGATGCCAAGCTGGAGTAGGCCCTGTAAAAGGAGGGTTAATGTGGACCAAGCCTTTGAAGAACTTACTGAAAACAGGATGAGGTGTCAGGGAAGATCCCTTCCCTGCAGAAAGAAAAGCAGACACAGCTGCTGAATAAACTTTAAGGGTCGCAGGCCTAAGGCCTAGCCCATTAAGGTGAACCAGATAATTCAAGGCCGTGACAATATCTGCAGTCTCCGGCTGTATGCCTCTCTGAGAACACCAAATGTTGAACCCTTTCCATTTGTAACTATAAGTTTTCCTGGTAGAAGGTTTCCTAGAGATCTTTAAAATATCCATGACCCCCTGAGAAAGATGCAGGCCTGCATATTCTAACTCTTCAAGAACCAGGCCTTGAGACTGAGAGACTGGAGATACCAAATCCTCCCCCGAGAGGAGGTTAACAAATTATGTCTCCTGGGTAGGGACAGGGGACGTGACACTGCTGGAGACAACAAGAGAGGATCCCGGGGTTGTCTGTCAGAGTCTGGGGCCACTAGTATCACTGTGCAGGGTTAACATAGAAACATAGAATTTGACGGCAGATAAGGACCACTTGGCCCACCTAGTATGCCCATTTTCCTACCTAACAGATAAGCTGCAGATCCTAATTAACCAACAGCTTACTTCCTCCTACCCCCCCACTGGGACTGCCTTATGTCTGTCCCATGCATTCTTGAATTCCCCCACTGTTCTTGACTCCACGACCTCCTCAGGGAGGCTGTTCCTGCATCCACAACCTCTCTGTGAAAAATATCTCTCACATTACCTCTGAGCCGACCTCTATCTTCAAATTGTGCCCCCTTGTTCTTGCACATCTTTTTTCTGAAAGATGCCACCCTCTTGGAATTTGTTGATTCCCTTGAGGTACTTGAAAGCTTCTATCATGTCCCTCTCTCCCTCCTTTCCTCAAGAGTATACATATTAAGCTCCTTTAGTCTTTCTTCGTATGTCTTCTGGTGCAGAGCCTGCACCATTTTGGTTGCCCTCCTCTGGACAGCCTCCACTCTGTCTATGTCTTTGCAGAGATGGGGTCTCCAGAACTGCACACAGTACTCCAGATGGGGTCTCACCAACTGTCTGTACAGAGGGATAACAACTTCCTATTCAAACAACATGAAGTCTTGCTATATTCTGACAAATTGCAGTGAGGCCCAACCTTCAAACTGCCCCGGAGATGAAAGTGTTAACTTTCAATGCCAGGCATGGAACGCTGAGCTCGAGCTCGGTTGAGACTCTGTCTGTTGCTGTTTGAACTCAAACAGTCAGATTCTTTACTCCGCCTCACTGAACAGTCGCTCTGGAGAATTTCTCCTTTGCTCAGTTCAGTTTGTTGGTTAAAGTACCGTCTTTCTCGGTTTTTGACCGAATTTAAACCGTAACCTATCGGTTCAGTCTCTGTCTGTGGTTTCGTGAGTACTAGATAGGCTTATTTTTGTTATTATTCTGTGTGGAACTTGTAAACGTGAGATCGGTTCGGTTTGAACCAATCAGGTTGTTTAAGAAGCTTTATTCTGCTTTTAGTGTGTGGTAACCGGTTCTTATCGGTTCTAAAAAAAAAACAAAAAACAAAAAAACGGATTTTATTACGGTTTTTTCCACAACCCGTAACACGGTGAGGAACCGATAAGGGTGTCTTGCCTGGCGGATTGCCAAAAAACGGGTAAGTTTTTGTTAGGACTGGCCATGTCTGAGAAACCCAAAAGAAAAACCAGGCCCACTGGGTTTCAACACTGTAGTGTGTGTGGGGAAGTCTTTGCTAAGTCTGATCCCCACACCACCTGGGGTTTGACCACCTTGATTCAGACTGCCAGATTTGCAAAAATGTTCCTGCAGCTACCCTGGAAAAAAGAGTTGGTAGGCTCAGGGAAACGGATGCCAAGAAGTCCGCTGACCCGGATGGCCAACCCGGTTCGGTTCCAACCGAACCAGAAGGACCAGGGCAAAACTTCTTCGGGCAAAAGGAGAACCGACTCCGAGTCCATTCCGGTTAAAAGAACAAGAAGGGATAAATCAGCCGGTGCGGATCCACAAGTTCTTTCTCCGACCGCTGATGAAATAGCCAAAGCGACAAAGATTGTTCAGCCGCTATCCTCGGTTCCGACCGAACCGGCACCATTTTGAAGGCACTCGGTTCAGTCGGTTCCCCCGCTTCCGGATTATGATTTAGAGAGTTTTATGAACCGGAGGAGGAGGAGGAAGGAGAGTATGAGGAAAGTGAGTGTGATTATGAAAGTCTGGATGTGCCCATTGACCCGGACATCTCCCCAGACAGACCTTTAGGAGTGTCTCCTCCTAGGCTTTCTGAGTCCCCTTCCCATTTTATGTTTTACAAAAAAGTGGCTGAAACTCTTCAGCTTTCTATGGAAGAAGCTGTAGATGACCAGGAGGAGCCTGACTATGTTGAAATGATGGATATCCCAGAGTCCAATAGGCTGTCTATTCCCCTTCATAAGTCCTTTGGGAAACGGACAAAAATTTGAAAGACTCCTAATTCTATACCTCCTGTGGATAAAAGAATGGACAAAAGGTATACTCTCTCAGGCTCAGATACAGAGTTCCTTACCTAGCAATGCAGCCATGTTGGGGTAGTGCAGGCTGCAGCCTGTGATAAGGCAAATATACCCTTGGCTTCACACCCCCCAGATAAGGACTCCAGGAGGATTGATGCCATGGCAAAGAAGCAGTACATGGCAGCATCCTTGGGACTCAGGCAGGCTAATTATATGGCCTATACAGCTAGATATCAGAAATCTAGATGGGACACTGTAATGGCTTTAGCTAAACAGGTCCCTGGCCAGCTTGCTAAGGAGCTGGAGCAGGTAGCTTCGGATGGTATTGAGGCATCCAAGGTGCAATTCCATGCTGCTGTGGACTCCAATGATGTTTCATCTAGAGTCATGGCTACATCTGTGGCCCTTCGTAGGATGGCTTGGCTCAGATGTACTAGCCTGTCTCAGGATACCCAGACTAAGGCCATGGATTTTCCTGTGTGGGTAATTCTCTGTTTGGGGAGCAAACAGAGAACTACATGAAGAAAATGGATGAGTACAGGACCATCTACAGGAGTGCTCAGGCCAAGGAAAGGCAAGCCACTCCTCAGAGGCAGCATCCCAGGGGCAAGGGCAGGCCTTTTCATAGGCCTTTCTACCAAGCCCAGGCCTCCTCTTCTGCTTATGCTCATAGGGGGTTCTTTAGGGGGAGAGGCAGACGGGGTACAAGCAGGCTTGCTTCCACCCCTCAGCCTAAAGCCCTTGCCAAACAGGCACCCTGATGGGTTTGCCAGGGCCGATTCTCCACCACCTGTAGGGGAGGCTGGCTTACTTTGTCCAGGACTGGATGTCTTTAACATCAGACAAATGGGTCCTGGAAGTAGTAAGCTTCAAAAAGTTTCCGAAGATGAGAACCAGATCCTTTCCACCTGCAAATCCTTCAGAGGCACTTGCTCTAGAGGCAGAGGTCTCTTCCCTCTTGGCTCTCAGAACCATAGAGAGGGTTCCACCCCTACACAAAGGGAAAGAATTGTACTCCCGGTACTTCCTAACCCCCAAAAAGACAGGAGAATGGCGGCCCATCCTGGATCTCAGATATTTAAACAAGCACCTTTTAAAGCCAAAGTTCAAAATGGTGACTCTGGGAATAATTCTACCCTAAGACCAGGGGACGGGCTAGTCTCCCTGGACCTCAAGGATGCCTATTTCCATATTCTCATCAGAAGTTCCCATCGAAAGTACCTCAGGTTCGAGCTGCCGTCAGGCCACTACCAATTCAGAGCAATGCCCTTCGGCCGAACTTCTGCTCCAAGGGTGTTCACAAAATACATGGCAACAGTAGTTGCCTTCCTAAGGAGAAAAAGGATCTCCATATTTCCATACCTGGACGACTGGCTCATAGTAGGCCAGTCACCAGACCAAGTCAAGTTACACCTACAGATAACTCAGCAACTGCTCACTTCTCTGGGTTCCTGCTGAATCTTTCAAAAGTCAGTTCTAGAGCCTGTGCAGCTCCTCACCTTCATAGGGGCAGAGCTGGATACAGTAAAGTCAGAGCCTTCCTTCCCTGGACAGGGTAGGACCTTATCTCACTGGCCTCTTCATTCACTCCTCAGGTGTCTCGGCCAGCAAGGCACTTTCTGCAACTCCTAGTGCAGATGGCTGCTTCTACAGCAGTGGTGCAGGGAGCAAGATTTCAAATGAGGGATATTCAGTTCCACTTGAGAGCCTTTTGGTCTCAGAAAAGGGAGCCTCTGACCAAACTAATCCCAGTGACTCGAACCCTGATCCAGGCGTTACAGTGGTGGCTGGATCAGGACAATCTAAGACAAGGAGTTCCTTTTGTCACTCAGTCTCATTCTGTAATCCTTACTACAGATGCCTCCCTCTAGGGGTGGGGGGCACACTTGGGACCCCTGACCACCCAAGGGTTGTGGTCCCCTCAGGAATCCCTGCTTCACATCAGTCTATTAGAACTCAGAGCAGTGTTTCTAGCACTTCAAGCTTTTTCTAAGTCTGTTCAGAACAAAGTAGTTCAGATCAGGACAGACAATACCACCACAATGTGGTATATCAATAAGCAAGGGGGCACTCGGTCTATGGCCTTGTGCACTGAAGCAATGAAGTTATGGTCTCTGGCCTATTCCCTGAACACCTCTCTTACAGCAATACACCTCCCAGGCAAGGACAATGCCCTGGCAGATGCTCACAGCAGGATATCTCAGGGCCATCACGAATGGTCCTTGGATCCCCTGGTTTTGAAGGTGATCTTCTCCAGATGGGGCACCCCACAGATAGATCTTTTTGCAGCCCCAGACAATCACCAACTTCCTCTCTTCTGCTGCAGGCCCCCAGTGTTGGTCTCAGTCCCCCTGGATGCCCTAGTTCACAATTGGGAAGGGAAGTTCCTTTATGCTTTACCCCCCTTCCCTCTCCTGTTCAAGGTGTTAGTCAAAAGCAGGCCTCAACCCTGCAAGGTGATTCTGATTGCTCCAGACTGGGCCAGGCAGCCCTGGTACCCTCTCTTGCTGTCCTTAGCAGTCCACCTTCCCCTATCTCTTCCCAGGAATTACAACCTGTTAACATGTGCTCAGGGGAGGGTTTGGAATCCAAATCTCAAATCTCTCTATCTCGAGGCCTGGCTCTTGAAGAGTTAGAGTTTGCGGATTTGCACCTCACTCAATGTGTTATGGATATTCTAAAGGCTTCTCAGAAGCCTTCCACCAGAAACACTTACAACTGCAAGTGGAAAAGATTTTCTATATGGTGCTCTGGGAAACATATTTCCCCAGAGTCTGCTAACCTGTCCATGGTCCTGGACTATATGGTTCATCTTAATAGCTTGGGGCTCAGACCAGCTATACTAAGAGTGCATCTGGCAGCTGTCTCTGCCTTCCTTTCAGCAGGCAAGCCTTCTTCCCTTTCAGCCCATCCTGTATTCTCTAAGTTTTTCAAGGGATTGCTTCATAGCAATCCTCCATTCAGGGACCCTGCCCCTGTTTGGGACCTTAATGTTTGCATTGCCCAGCGTATGCAGCCCCCTTTTGAGCCTTTGTCCTCAGCAGAGCTTAAGTACTTGACTTGGAAAACTGTTTTCTTGGTGGCCATCACTTCTGCCAGGCGCATAAGCGAGTTACAAGCCCTGTCAGTGGAGCCTGATTTTATCTCTGTCCATGGAGATAAGGTGGTACTCAGGACTAATAGGAAGTTTTTGCCTAAGGTGGTTTCAGACTTTCACCTTAACCAGTCTATGTCTCTTCCTGTTTTCTTCACTGACCATTCCTTCTCTGGGGAGAGGAGGCTGCACAGTTTGGATGTGAAAAGGGCCCTTAGCTACTACATAGAGCGTTCCAAGGGTCATAGGTTTGACTCCCTCCAACTGTTCCTCACTTATGGTGAGGTTGGTAAGGGAAAACCTGCCACTAAGAGATCTATTGCCAGGTGGATTGTCTCTTGCATTCAATTTTGCTATGAAAAACTAAGTAGGACTCCACCCTCAGGCCTGAGGTCTGCAATATGTCAGAATACAGCAAGACTTCATGTTGTTCGAAGAAAAAATTACTCATCTTAGTAATGTTTCTTCTAATGGAGTTTTGCTGTATTCTGACCTGCCCCCCTGCCTCCCCTCTCAGAACCCTTATTTTGGGATGTGGTGGGCAGTAGCAGTGTTGACACTCGAGGTGCCCCACCCCTTATTTCTCACCCCTTTAGTTTGGGTGGGTGGGTGTTGTGTTTGTTTCATTTTTTTGGGTTTCCTGACTTGAGTCTTTGTTTTGGGACCAAAAAATCTTTTTGTTATATTTAGTAGCCAGTTGGCTAGTGCAAGTTTACAGTTTCCACACAGGACACACAGTGAGTATAGCTCGTAAAGATCTGACAGTTTGAGTTCAAACAGCAACAGACAGAGTCTGAACCGAGCTCGAGCTCAGCGTTCCATGCCTGGCATGGAAAATTAACTCTCATCTCCGGGGCAGTTCGAAGGTTGGACCTTAATGCAATTTGTCAGAATACAGCAAGACTCCATGAGAAGAAACATTACTAAGGTGAGTATTTTTTCTTTTCTACCATTGATGCCTCTCCTTATGCATCCCAGTATCCCCCCAGCCTTCCTTACTGCCTTCTCACATTGCTTGCCCACCTTTAGGTCATCTGATATAATTACCCCCAGGTCCCTTTCCATTTTTACTGTTGTCAGTATCTCACCCCCCATTGTGTACTCTTCCCCTGGGTTTTTGTTTCCCAGGTGCATTACCTTGCACTTCTTTGCATTGAATCTGAGCTGCCATACATTTGACCATTCTTCCAACCTTGCCAAGTCCCTTCTTATCCTTTCCACTCCCTCTGGTGTATCAACCCTGTTGCAGATCTTTGTGTCATCTGCAAAGAGACATATTTTTCCTTCCAGTTCCTCTGCAATGTCACTTATAAAGACATTAAAAAGGACCGGTCCCAGTACTGAACCCTTCGGCACCCCACTAGTAACCCTCCTTTCTTCACTGTGGACCCCATTTACTACTACCCTTTGCGTCCTGTTTAGCCAATTTTTTATCCAAGTTACCACCTTGGGACCCACTCAAGGCTGGCTAACTTGTGTATTAATCTTTTGTGTGGGATTGTATCAAATGCCTTACTAAAATCTTGGTAAGCCATGTCCACAGCCCCTCCCTGGTCTACTACTTTGGTCACCCAGTCAAAGAAATCTTAGATTCATCTGACACGGCCTTCCCATCGTGAATCCATGCTGCCTTGGGTCCTGTGCCCCACTGGCCTCTAGGTGCTCAACAATTCTTTCCTTCGGAAGTGATTCCATCATTTTACCTACCACTGAGGTTAAACTAACATGGCTGTGGTTTCCTGCCTCTGTCCTACTCCCACTTTTGTGAAGAGGAATCACATCTGCCCTCCTCTAATCCTCAGGTACCACCCCATCCTCCCATGATTTGTTAGAGAGAGTAGTCAGTGGTGTCATTAGTTCTACCCTTAGTTCTTTTAGAATTCTTGGGTGAATCCCCATCCAGGGATAGAAATTAACTTTTTTCGGTACCTGCACCAAGGTGCATGTGGCGGCAAAAGTTACATGCACCATGGTCAGGTTACTTGCACCAGTGGTCATAATGATAAAAACTGAAAAAAGATAACTGATTCAGGAATCATTGCATATGAAAATGAATGTAATACTATTCTACAAAATATCAGTGTCTTCATCACTTTCCCAGGCCTTTTCATCTTTTCTGGCACCATAAGGTGCTGTTTGAGGTCTCCTTGTTCTCATTCCTGCTGACCACCACCTAGCTATGGCATTATCTGGCGAGTATGTGGACACTGTGTCACTGCTCAAACTAATTGCCATTAAAGCGGACACAGTTTCTGGTCTCAAGTTTGCCCTCCAGTCATGTTTTATCCGTGACATTAACAGAAACCCCTTTCACATTCTGCAGTAGAAGATGGAATGAGAAGAAATATTTTCAGCAGTGAAAGAATGTCCTTAAAGTCCTCCTTTCTTCAGAAAGAACTCTAGCCCACAAAGTAGTGGAATCTAAAGGTGGATGGAAAGCTGCATTTAGGGTCTGGACATATGCTTTCAGTTCTGACCACTGCAAGACTGCTGAAACAGCACTGTACCCTTTGGTTCCAGAATGTCACTGTAGTGAGAAAATAATGACTTAACTTCTGTGTCTCCATACTCTGCCAGGGAATCAGAGTTAGGCCAGTTAGACAGGTTGAAAATTCCCATTTCCGTAATGACATGGTCATTAACAAATTTAGAGAAACGATTCTCCATTTAATTTAGGGTGGCGGCCAGCACTTTCTTCACAATAGCCACAATGCTGCTTTTCGCAGTGTTTGCATCCTCGTCAGGATCTGATCTACTACGTCTTGCTGAACCAGAAGAACCAAGCTCCACACTTTGTAATGCAGCTTACCATCCACGAGATTGATTCCTGTGTCAAGGCAATCAATAGTCTCTGAATCTCTGAGAGACTTCAGTTTTGTCATGAGAGAAAGAACTTTAGCTTGCACTGAGTCTACTGTTAAGTTATTTTGCTGGAATGTCAGTGTTAGTCTGGACATGACTGCTATATAGAATTCTAGGAAATTGATGAAGAACAATATCTTCGGAGATTTTATCTGCTTCAGGATTGCAGTGGCCTTTTCTCTTTTATCCCCTGTGCCATTTACTGACACATCATCCAGGTGTGTAACAATTGCTGGATAATTTGTCTGCAACGCCACAGCACGCTGGTGATGTGGCAGCCACCTTGTTCCTCCAGTATTTACAGGATGCAGTACCGGATGCCCAGTGCCTCCCGCAGCCTGCAAGCCAGTCCAGTTTAAAGCAGAGTGCTTATAGAAGCCATGCAGTAAGGAAAGCAAATCTTCCACTGCAGAGTACAGGGTATCCCTTAATCACATATTTAGTGACCAACTCAAGTCTGTGTGCACAGCAGTGCACAACTTTTAAAAGTTTAGCCTCCTCCTTCAGTCTTGTGGCTACTCAGTTTTACTGCCCATCATGACTGATGCCCCATCAAAGCAGCAAGCCACTAATTTATTTTTCCAGTCTTGTATTTGGAGATCATTTTCCATTGTATGTTTTAAAGTTAATGTTATACTTTCTGCATCTGCCTTGTCTAGAGGTTTAAGTGCACAAATTTAGTGACAGGGATGCCCTTTTCCAAGATGGGACATACACTACCTCCTCTTCAGTAATACTTTTGTCTGTTGAGCCATCTGACAGAATGGAAAAGAAATCTTGAGACTTCACCAATGATATTAAATCTTCCATTTTATCTCTGTAAATATATTCTGTGAATACTCGTGCTTGTTTGTCGTTACAGTAGGTTTCACTGACTGACACCCCATTCGCTCGTAATAAATTTATTTCATCTTTTAGATCAGTAAATGGTCGTGCTTTTTTACCAAGAAAAAAAGTTGTTCTAAAAAGAACTCTCATTTGTTCAAATTCTTTTTCTTCCATTTTTTGGACAATCTTTATTAATGGCTGCTCTGCAGGGGTTATACTGTGGGCAAAAATGCTTTTCTGATGCTTCATGTAAATCTGATGACTCATGAAATTCGACGCTTGCTTTTCTAAATGATGAACACCCATCCCTGAATGAATTATTTTTCCCTGATTTATCAAATAGTTCACACCATTCACATTTCATGATGTTCAGTTCACTATCGTATTTAAGCCATTTACGGTTCTGTTTCCAAGAGTCCACAAATTTATACGTTTTTTTCTTTTTTAAGGGTGGCTCTCCACCATCATGTGGTGCAGTAGGAGGCAGAGAAGGTTGAGGAGGAGGCACTGAGCTTGTGCTGCTCTGCTGGACTTGGGCACAGTCAGATTGGGACTCAGAAATGGGGCTAGGAGGAGGAATCTGACAAGAATGCAGGACTGATACGCATGCTGCACTCTCATTATCAGGGGAGTTAGATTCCATTACTGACACATTCACATTGAAAGTACTAGTGCTGGGAATGCCTGCTGTTGCACTACTGGCATCAAGAATCAGAGAGACTTCAAACTGGCCACTGCCACCACTGCCAGACTGAGATACACAAGACTCGGACTGTATCTGGTTCTGGGCATCAGCTACAGCAGGAACAGCTGCTGCAGCAGTAGCAACTGTAGGCATTTCACCGCTTGCTTTGCTGAACTTATAGTGAAAAAGAGTATTAACTGCTTTGGGTAAAAGTTTCTTGGGCGGCATGGTTGTTTAATGCAGTGAGCTTGCCTTTGTCTTCTTATGTAACACAAATGTCAATAAAAAGTTCTCTGCTATGAGACAAAAAAGTGTCTGTGTATTTTTTAATATCACTTATTTGCTAAATAGATGGATCCCTCGGAGCAGGCAGGTGAGCGAGGGCGTTCAAATAAGTTACATTTAGTATTAACCTGAGATTAACTCAGGAAATTAGGTTCAATTACTTAGGTCCAGGCCAAGCCAAGAATAAGTTTAGTCTGCAAGGGCAAGGCAGCTGCTGAAGCAGCGAACCACCAGTTAGATTTATTTATCCCACCAAACTGGTGGTGGTAACTGTCTGTACTACTACACAACTAGAGACAGAGAAGAAGAAAAAGAGAGAGAGATTTCGGTTTAGTAACTTTTACTTGTCTGAGAGAGTCGATGTGTATTTACACACTCACAGCAGGATAGTAGGAGGGAGGGCTGTCTGACTGCCTGACTGGGGCGGTCTACACACTTTATTTAGACTACTAGGCAGTAGAATCGGTGGTTAGTTCAAGGGGGGGGCATTTTTTTACCCTTAAATTTTATAAAATGACAGACAAAAGTATTACTGAAGAAGAGGCCTAGCCACCTAGTGTACTAGCAACTAGCTGTTAATGTATACAAATCCAGATAAATGGGAAGCAAAGCTCTGGTCTCACACCCACACAGCTGCACACACAAATGGGCAGATTAGGTAGGTGAACCAGGCAGCCAACCAGGTCAAACGTAGCTCGTAGCCACAGGCAGTGATTGTTATTGCTGTCAAAATTCAATTTTTTTTTAATATATGGGCAATGGGCATCACATTCACAGGTGACAGGTCACTCACAGGCAGGCATTATACTTGCCACAGCAGTGGAGGCTGAGCTGACAGACATTTACTGTGTGACCGACTCTCTGAAAGGTAACTGGCTTCACACGCAGTGTACACACACAGAAAAGATATATAGCGTGTGTAGAGTAGACTAGGTAAATAAGCAGCCAGGTAGTCCTTATCTGCTGTCCAAATCTATGTTTCTATGTAGTATATATATATATATATATATATATATATTTGTAACTACTGTTACTCAACATGCAGAGATTTATTTTACTCTCTGATTATGACAGAGTAGACACAGGATGGACGGATGACATCACTCACACAACATTGGTCACAGTCACACTCCCACACAAATATAGGTTAGCTGGCACAGGCAGGCATATGGAAGTTCTCTAGAAATAAAAAAAAAGCAGTTGTCTGAAAGACCTGACCAATTTTTTTTTTCACACAAAAATAAATGAGTGAGGACTGGGGCAATTCAGAACGAGACAAGCAAGGTTGTGGACGGTGGGAAACCCACAGTAATTGTTTATTGCTAGCTCAACAGTCAGACGCAGACAGTTAAAGTCCTTTTACACTTTCTTTTTATTAGTTTGTAAAAAAAATAGCAAGCAAAGCAACTGCCCTTTGCTAGGGCAGGGGCTGCACACTAGCCTAGCCTGCAGCAAATCTGTCACTGGCAGTCTTTGCTTAAAAGGTTTATTTATAGCACAAGCTCACCCTGGTATTTTATTTTTTTTTAATGATCCCCCCCCCTTCACTTATTTAGACACAGGACAGAGAAAACTACTGGTACTGGACTGGAGGAGACTGTTTTTTGTCAAGTGTTATATCTGGAACTGACTGACCCACACTCTGACTGTGAAGGATTAAAAGTAAGACTGCTGCAGCAGCTCCTTTTTCACAGACTGCACCCCAGGCAGCCCCACAAACAAAAGCAAAGCAGTTGTCTGACTGCAACTAAACACTCCCTGTCCAAGAAGTATTTTTTCACACAGATAAATGAGTTCGAGTACCAGGTTCCAGACAGGGATCAAAAATTTGGCACGGTTGTGATAAAACTACAAATTTCTTATAGACAGAAAGTTAACTTCTCCTTAGTTTCCTAGACTGAATAAAAATAAAGCAACGGCTGTTTTTATAGTACTGTTCCATGCTGAACACCAAAACAGGACTGAAGAAACCCCCTCACTTGGATTGCTGGAGTGAAGCCCCAATTTACTTTGCTATTAATTTTTAGATTTATAAGTTGTTTTTTTTTTTTTTTAATTGCTGCCTGGTGTTAACAACCTCTCTTCCTGCCTAGATACTGCTAAATATATGAAAACAAGACTGCAGAGACCAAACTCCCCTTGCTTGGGGGTGGGGAGAAGCCCCGATTTACTTTGATTTCCTCAGCTATTAATTGCCCGATTTATACCTTTTTTTTCCTTATAATGCTGCCTTTAGCTGTTTACACCCTCTCTTCCTGCCTAGACACTACTAATCTGTAAGTTTTGTACAGGAATAACAAAGATCCAAGACTGTCACGGAGCTTCCCGCCTAGCGACTGTTCTCCCTGAAACAATCCACAAAACTGCGTAGTTAGAACTGATGTGCATGCCTATGTGAATCTTATTGCACCACGAGGGTGACAGAAAGACACTCACGTGGTACAATAAGACTAACATTGCATGCACTGCCGCATGCCAGTCAGTCAAGTCAGTGGGAGTAGGAGGACCCGCCTCCTGTCTGAGCTGTCTCTGTGATGAGACCGTCCCCCAACCCATGCCCATAGGGATCCGGTCAAAATAGCGCATGCAAAATCGCGCAAGTAATTTTGGCGCGGTCAAAATAGCGCTATGACATTAGCGCTTCTGACAGTATAATGCAAGACAAAACAGCGCATCACAGCAGATTTAATTGGGATTCAAACCCGTATCGGTATGCAGCGCAGTCTAAATACTGTCTTTCAGCATATTTCATGCATTTTAACTAGCGCTTCTGACAGCACACAGCAGCGTATATTACGATACCTCACCATGGTCACCATGCTTTTTAACTAGCGCTTCTGACAGCACACAGCAGCGTATATTACGATACCTCACCATGGTCACCATGCATTTTAACTAGCGCTTCTGACAGCACACAGCAGCGTATATTACGATACCTCACCATGGTCACCATGCATTTTAACTAGCGCTTCTGACAGCACACAGCAGCGTATATTACGATACCTCACCATGGTCACCATGCATTTTAACTAGCCTTCTGACAGCATACAGCAGCGTATATTACGATACCTCACCATGGTCACCATGCATTTTAACTAGCGCTTCTGACAGCACACAGCAGCGTATATTATGATACCTCACCATGGTCACCATGCATTTTAACTAGCACTTCTGACAAAACAAAACAAGCCAAGACAAAACAGCAGTCTAAATACCATCTTTCAAGTGTGATTCAAACCCAGGTTTCCAATTGGGTCAGGGCTTCCAAAACGCCTAATTAAGAATGACAAGAGAGTCTTAGTGTAAATATTCAGGTGGGTTCAAAATAAAGATATTTTTGCCTATACCTGTGATGAGTTCTCACTAGTTTGTTGCTACGCTAGCTCGAAACAGGAAGTGTGTGTGTACAGGGGGAGTAACAATTTGTGACACATGTGCAGCAGCTATTGCGGTAGTAATGCACTTCCCCTAATACCAGTCCGGATTCGACATTACTCGAATGTGTAAAAGGTAAGATACCTTGCTTGCTGAAAGTTTTAGCGTTATATTAGAGGCGCGGTTATTGCAGCACACTATTGTTGTTAAGCGCTAATTATGATGCGCTATAGTTGAACGCGCGATTTTGCATGCGCGATTTTGACAGTGACCCACCCCCATAACTCCATCCCAGATTGGCATGTTTAAGAAAATACCCAGTCCCGCCCCCGAGCCCCAAGTTCCAACCTCTTCTGTAACCCCAGACCAATCACTGCTGCAGCAAAGGACATGGATATCTGGTGCCAGCCTACTTTCAACTGTAGCTTCTCCTGTCTCTTCCTGATTGCCAGTGCCGCTGCGTCCAGCCTCCTTCTCTGTGGACACTCCTCATACTTCGGCGTTCTCGCTCACACACCGCCGCGTTGCAGTGCTCACTCCCGAGTCCTGATGCTGCTCATTCCCGAGTGCTTCTCAGTGGCGCGCACGCGCGCATGATGTGACTTGGAAAAAAAGAAAAGTGTAGCTTGCAGTTTCAGCGCTGCGCCCCTTGTGGCACCTCATGGTAATGCAGCCATTTCAATCTGCCACAAGCTACATGCACTATGGTGCAAGCCAGGGAAAAAACTACATGCACCAGCCTGTTTCTACTTGCACTGGGAACAGGCTGGGTATGCTAATTTCGACCCCTGTCCCCATCAGGCCCCATTGCTTTGTCCACCTTCAATTTTATTAGTTCTTTCAGAACCCTTTCTTCTGTAAATGGACTGGTATAGACCCTCGTCTTCAGAGTGTTTCTCTTGTTTGGTTTAGGTACCTCCCCCTCCTCTTCCTTTGTGAATACTGAGCAGAAATATTCATTCAGTATCCCTGCTTTTTCATTGTCACCCTCTTCCCACATTCCCTCCCCTTTATTAAGCCTCAGTATCCCTCCTTTGGTCTTTCTTCGCTCCCTAATGTACCTATAAAAGGTCTTATCCCCCTTCTTAACAGAGTTGGCTATCCTTTCCTCAGTTTGCTATTCTGACTGCCTTCCCAGCCTCTTTCTGATTTAACTGATAAAGTTCTCTGTCCTTCTCCTTCTATGTTTCCTTATATTTCCTGAATGCTATCCTTTTCTCCTTTGGCTTCCCTTCCACCTCTTTTGAAAACCATAGCGTTTTTTTTCCCTTCGTTGTGTTTTGTTGATTTGCTTTACACAAAGGCTTGTTGCCTCTGTGATGGCTGTTTTGATTACTCTCCATTGTTCCTCCACCCCTCCTTCTTGCCTGTTTGCTAGTGCTTTTCTGAGGCACTCTCTCATTTTTCCAAAGTCAGCCCTCCTGAAGTCCAATACTCTTGCTTTTGTATGGCTTGATTGTATGGCTGTGTTTATCGTGAACTACACAGTTTAGTGGTCGCTTGTTCCCGGATGGCTACCCACTTCTAGATCTGAGATTCTTTCTCCGTCCCCATTTGAGAGTACCAGGTCTAAGATTGCTCCCTCCCGAGTGGGTTCCAATACTAGCTGTCTGAGGCATGCCCCCTGTAGGGATCAAGAATGACCCTGCTCTTGGATGTGACTGCAGCAAAGGTGCTCAGTTAACATCCCTGGCATGTTGGGTCCCCCCCATCAACAATATCCCCCTTTCTGCCATTCAGGAAGCCTTCTATCATTTCAGTTGTCCATTCCTCTTCCTGAGGTGGGGGCTGTATATAACCCCCATGCAGATAGTGGTGCCATTTCCTGTCTCCAGGGTGACCCAGAGTGTCTCATCTGCTCCCTGTTTACTCTTTAGTTCTGTTGCTTTGATCCCTTCCTTTACATAAAGAGCTACTCCTCCTCCTCTTATACCCTCCCTGTCCCTCCTGTAGATTGTGTATCCTGGTATGTTGACATCCCAGTCATGGTTCTCTCTGTACCATGTTTCTGTGACTGCCATAATATCCAGGCAATCCTCTTCCATCAAGGCCATTAGTTCAGGGATCTTGTTACACAGACTACGGGCATTGGTACTCATCACCCTCCACTTTTTGATGGCCTTACCCCTTTTAGCCCCATTCCTGTCCTTGCTGCCTTTGCCTTTTTTTTACATTTACTTCTGTCCTGCTCCCTAATGACTTCTCTACCTAGGTGTTTACCTCACTAATTACTGTTGTTTGTGGGGGGAGGCTGGGATTTACCTGCTCCTTTTCAGTCCTCCCCCTTGGGTAGTTTAAATGCTTGCCAATGAAGCATTTAAACCTCTCACTAGGATCCTGGTTCCCCCCCGGACAGATGCAGACCATCGCACCAGTATAGGTCTGCATCCCTCCAGGTGGCTCCCCAGTCCCCAATGAAGCCAAAACCCTGAGATCCACACCAGTTGTTCAACCATTCATTGAATTCCCTGGTGAGGAGTACCCTAGCATCACCCTTGCCATAGACAGGCAGCACCTCCGAGAAGGTTACTGTATGTGCTACTTGTCTAAGGCCCCTCCCCAACTCTACAAAACTCCTCTTGCACTGCTCTGATTCCCGTTTCCTAGCCAGGTCATTAGTCCCTAGGTGGACAATGACATCCAGCCCCTCCTCGTGCAGCTGCTTCCACCATCCTGAGGATTCGCTCCTGTCCCTCCAAGTCGTGGCGCCAGGCAGGCACCTTACCTCCCTCTCCCTCTTCCTCCCCATTTCTACCCCTAATGATTGAGTCCCCCACCAGGAGTTGTTTCCTTCCCTGTGGGGTCTCATGCCACCCTCCTGTGGGTCTCCTTTGTGAAGGTTCCCAGCATCCTCTTGGTCTCCACTGCAGGTGCCTGTAGAGGAACCACTGTCCACTAGAAGAGCCGAGTCGAATTGTGGAGAGGTACAGCTGAGTGGATGCAACCCTGTTCCACCACCTCTCCTCCCTCCCTGAGCCCACCCTGGTCCAGCCTCCTCTTTCTTGGCAAACCCTGAGGTAGTGGCATTGGCCCTGGTGGTCCCTGGGTGGGGAGAAGGTTCTCACTCAATC
Organism: Neoceratodus forsteri; assembly: GCA_016271365.2. NCBI lineage: Eukaryota > Metazoa > Chordata > Ceratodontiformes > Ceratodontidae > Neoceratodus > Neoceratodus forsteri. The sequence continues at coordinate 924,468,263 of CM057450.1, read as the reverse complement.
CTAGCCAGGTCAGCCTGGAGACGGGCAACCTCCTCCTCCCTCAGACCAGAGACGTGCCTGCAAATAGGGCAGCATCGCAGCCTCCAGAATGTCTCCCGGAACACTGCCGCCCCACAGCCATTGCACAGCACCACTCCTATCATGTCTTATTTTGTGTCCCCTCTCCTGTTTCTCTCCTCTCCTTACAGCTCTCGCCCTTCCTGTTCTGGGACAGTAACTTTGTATATTCTTCAGTAGCCTCCTTCTTCCTTGCTCAGTGTCAGACCACCAGCAGCTGGGGAGGAGAGTGAGCTACGTTTTTCCTTTAGGGTTGACAAAACCAATGTTTCTCTATGATCCTTCCCTTCCTACTGCCAAACAGGAAGTTCCTGTTGACAGTCAAATCCAGTGGCTATAAAAGTAGAACTGGCTTAGGGTGGGTGGGATGGAGGGCAATTAGTAAGAAAAAAGGTTAGCAACAGAAAGTTGTAATTTATTTATTTGCTTTTGATAACCGGGTGGGTGCGCTAGGCATGACAATGCCATTTGAGTCACCTGCTTTTTATAGTGTCTAAGCCACACCCCCAAGTAAGCTGTCTCTCCTCCTACTGGTTTAGCAAAGTCAGCTGATACAGTACCCTTCCCAGCAGAGAACACACACTGACTTTCTGTCTTTTCTTTTTTTTAAACCCTAAATAAGACCCCTTCTACTTCTAATGAAGTATCTGCTTAATCTCAACAGGCACCGACTCTTGCTAAGATGTAAGTGTTAAATTAATAAGAAAATGTAGCTTCTTTTAGTTAGCTGCTTTCTGCTCTACAAGCAAGGCTAGCAACAGGAAGTTGTAATTTGAGTCACCTGCTTTTTATAGTGTCTAAGCCATACCCCTAATTAAGCTCTCTCTCCTCCTACTGGTTTAGCAAAGTAAACTGATATAGAACCCTTCCCAGCACAAAACACACTTGAAACTTGATCTTGATCAGAATTCTGAATAGTAGAGGAAAGGCATAAAGGAACCTTCCTATCCAGTCTAATAGGAGAGCATATAGAGGAAAGGTCCCTAGGACTGGAAGTCTGTAGCAAAATAGAAGAAGTTGATAATTGTCTGGATCTATCTCTGGAGTCCCCCATCTGGTGAAGATGACTTTTAGGATATGAGGGTTTAGGGTCCATTCGTGATGGCCCTGGGATATTCTGCTCACAGCATCTGCCAGCACATTGTCCTTCCCTGGAAGATTAACTCCTGTCAGAGAAGCTTGAAGTGAGTAAGGTAGAGACCACAGTTTCATGGCCTCTGTGCACAAGGCCATAGACTGAATGTCTCCCTGCTTGTTTATGTACCACATTGCGGTAGTGCTGTCTGCCCTGACTTGCACCACTTTGCCTTTGATTGACTCCGAGAAAGCCTGGAGGGCTAGGAACACAGACAAATTCAGAAACAACTCACTGTTTCTCTACTTACACTACCCTCTATCGTAGACAGAGATCTGATACCGAAAAAACAAGAAAATCGGTTCAGCAAACCAACCGATTCAAACTTTACCTAATCGAAGCCAAGGAGAAATCTCCGGAGTGACTTCAGAGTTAGGCAGAGTAAAGAATCTGATGGTTGCACTGAGAAGTACCAGAGACAGAGGTTTGAAAACCGAGCTTGAGCTCAACGTTCTATGCCCTGGCATAGAATTAACCCTTTACTCTCTGGAGCAGTTTGAGTGCTGAGGCTAACTGCATAGTCAGAATACAGCAAGACTTCATGTTTGAAAAGGTAGTTTTCAAGGTACTCAACAACAGAACTGTAACACTAGTTTCAAACAACATGAAGTCTTGCTGTGTTCTGACTATATGCAGTTAGCCCCAACACTTGAACTACCCCGGGGAGTAAAGAGAAGCATAGAACGTTGGGCTCGAGCTCGGTTTTCAAACCTCTGTCTCTAGCACTCTGAAGTGTAAACGTTAGATTTTTTACTCCGCCTAACTGTGAAGTCGCTCCGGAGATTCCTCCTGCGCTTTGGTTCGGTATAAGTTTAAATCTGTCGGTTTTATCTAACCACTTCTTTATTTTGGTCTTCTTACCTCTGTCACGATAACAGTAAGTGGTAGTAGTAGGTAGTTGTTGTATTACTGTGGAGATTTTCGTTTGGTTCTTCTCCAGTCAGTCCGGTTTGGAACCAAACCCTTTTTATTTGAATATTGTTTTTAATTATTACTGTGGTTTCAGGTACTCATCGGTTCTTAAAAAAATCCGTCTTTCTGGATTTTTTAACCAACCCGTGACACGGTTGGAACCGATCAATTTTTAGTTGCCTGGCGTAATAGCTGGTAAGGGTAACTTTTCAGTATTCCAGCATGTCTGACAAACCCAAAAAGGAAACCAGTTCCACTGGGTTTTAGCACTGTACTGAGTGTAAGGAGGCCTTTGCTAAGGCCGACCCTCACCTCGTCTGTGTTTACTGTCTGGGGTTTGACCACCTCAAAGAAAATGCCAAATTTGTAAAAACTTTCCCAAAGCCACTCTGGAAAAATGTTTGAGTAGGCTAAGGGAGAGGGAGGCTGAGAAGTCTGCTGACCCGGATGGCCAGTCTGGTTCAAGCGGTTGCTGAACCTGAGGGGGTGCCCACTGACCTGGGCAATACCTCCTCGGGCAAAAGGAGAGCTGATTTTGTGGAATTGAATCCTAGCAAAAGGAAACGAAAATCAGCCAGTTTGGTTCCTACTTCCCATGGTCCATCCGCTGAGGAGATTGCTAAAGCGATTTCTATAGCTCAGTCACTTTGCCCAGTTTCGACCGAACCGGCAACGGTTCTCAGAGGTTCGGTTCGCTCGGACATAGTCACTTCTGATATTGATCCAGAGGCTTTCTATGAGGGCGATTGGGATGGAGGAGAAGAAGAGTATGATGAAGAAGAAGAAGATGAAGGCCTAGATGAGCCAGTAGAGTCTGACATCTCCTCAGACAGGCCTTCCAGTGTGTCTTCTCCCAGACTTTCCGAGTCCCCCTTCCATTTCTTGTTTTACAAGAAAGTGGCTGAGACTCTTCAGCTTCCAGTTGAAGAAGCTGAACAGGATCAGGAGGAACCTGACCATGGAAATGATGGATGTCCCAGAGTCGAAGAGAGTGTCTATCCCTCTGCATAAATCCCTGGAGAAACAGACAAAAAATGTTGCAGTTTCCAACTTCTATACCTCCTGTGAATAAAAAGATTGACAGGAGATATACCTTGTCAGATCCTGGAATAGAATTTCTTACAACTCATTGCAGCCATGCTGGGGTAGTGCAGGCTGCAGCCTGTGACAAGGCTAATATTCCCCTGGCATCTCACCCCCCATATAAGGATTCCAGGAAAGTGGATGCCATGGCCAATAAACAATACTTGGCATCCTCTTTGGGACTCAGACAAGCCAATTATATGGCATATACAGCCAGGTACCAGAAATCGAGGTGGGATACAGTTCTGGAACTGGCTAGAATGCCCTCCCAGCTAGCCACAGGAGCTGGAGAAGTGGCTGCAGATGGTATTGAGGCATCCAAGGTCCAATTTCACGCTGTTGACTCGAATGATGTGCATTCCAGGGTCATGGCTACATCTGTCTCCATGAGGAGATTAGCTTGGCTCAGATGTACCAGTTTGTCACAGGATACCCAGACTAAGGCCATGGATTTTCCTGTTGCTGGTAACTTTCTGTTTGGTGAACAGACAGAGGCTTACATGAAGAAAATGGATGAGTACAGGACCACCTACAGGAGTGCTGCAGCAAAAGAGAAGCAGGCCACTCCTCAGAGGCAGCAGTTTAGATCTGGCAGGGGCAGGCCTTTTTACCAAGCCCAGGCTTCCTCTTCTTTCCAACAGAGGGGGTTCTTCAGGGGAAGAGGCAGACGAGGGATGACCAGGACCCCAGCATCCACTCAGTCCAAGCCCCCTGCCAAACAGACACCCTGAGGTGTCAGTCAGGGTCGCCTCCCCAATTCCTGTAGGGGGCAGGCTGGCTCACTATTCCCAGGCCTTGGATTCCATTACTTCAGACAAATGGGTCCTAGAAGTAGTGAACCAGGGTCTTGTTCTCAGTTTCGAAAAGTTCCCAAAGGTGAGAGCAAGATCTTTCAGCCCCCTCTCTCCCTTGGAGACAAAGGCAGAGGCAGAAATCTCCTGTCTTCTGCTCATGCGAGCAGTAGAGAAGCTACCTCTTTCTCACGGGGGGAAAAGGACTTTCTAGGGACATGGATATGTTGTTCAATCCACACTTACTGGCAGGTTCCTTGCCACTTTAAATCTTGCTGGAAGGTCTTCAAGCTGGCTCTTCCCACCCACCCGGGTGATAAAACTCTCGGCTCCGCCCCATGACGCCAGATCTTCCATACCGCTTGGAAGCTCAGGTTCCCTCCTTTGCGCTCTGCGTTTTAGGCCTGGATCCTAACTCTTCAGTTAAACCGAAACTTATCTTAAAGTTTAGAAGACTTCAGTCTTTTTCTTCCTTTCCGGCTGCGATGGAAAAGTCGACTCACGGATTTCGGCGGTGCCCCTGTGGGCAGAAGATGGCCTGGACTGATCCGCACTCCACGTGCGTTTACTGCCTTGGGCTTGAGCACAATTCGCAGGTCTGCGAATTCTGCAGGACCTTCTCGGCCACGGTTCTTGAAGATCGCGCAGCCAGATTGCAACTTGCAAGCCCCGAGAAACGTTATCCTCCGGTAAAGTCGAAGGAGGCCCGTTGGGCGGTGTCCACGGCTGCAGGCTCGACTGAACAGCTCGAACAAATGATCACCCTTGAGGAGGAGGCAGCCCAGGCTGCATCAGCTTCTTCGGCCCACTCTCTTTGGGCTCCTCCTACACGGCCTCGTTCAAGAAGCTTCGTCAGTCCCTCTCCAAAAGGGGAGAGGACCCTTCAGGACATTCCTGTTGGTCCAAGAAGAAGGACTCCAAGGGGAGTCCCACCGTCGATGTTCGTGGGAGCGGGAGAGGTCCCCTTCCCCGGATAGTCGACACTCTGCTTCGGTCGAGGTTGCGGCTAAGGCTGCTGGCATCACGGTGTCCCTGTCAGGTCAGCTGGCCGAGACACCCATCGACACAGTCGAGATTTTTCTCGACCTGTCGGATGGGCTGTCGACTGGAGAAGCCGACAACCCTTCTTCACTGGTTCCCCCGGTGAAACGAGGACTTGCCTGTGCTGGAGTCCCGGTTGGGTCCCCAAACGAGGGAGGAGCGCGTTTCCTGCTCCCTCTCAGACCCACCCTCGGAAACACCGATGGTCTTGGTCTCGGTCTCGGTCCTCTTCTTGGTCCAGCTGATCCAGCCGACATCGGCGGTCTCGGCACCGAGGAAAGTGGCCGCGCTGCTCATCCTCGTCTTTCTATTTTTTGGAGGATAGGCTCCGACGCAGATTGTGGCAGCAGCTCCTTTTGACCGGGAACAAGCAGACTCCGTCGCCTTCCCCGGCCATTAAGTGGCTGTCATGAGAGCAGCTGAAACAACCCCTTGTTATCAAGGAGCCGAAGCTGGCACCCGGTTGTTCAGCGGAAACGGCTACACCACCGTGTGGTGGAACCCCTTCCTGACGCTAAAACTGGGGCCCTGACCAAGGATTCTCGGTCGGGTCAGGGTTTTTCCCATCGGTTGTCGGTCACCCTCATTCCCGATCGACCTCGGCAGGTGGAGAGTGGCTCAGGCCCTCGGCAGCTGTTTGCAGACTCCTCGGAGTCGGACGATGATTCCTCGCTGTTCTCCAGGCCCCTCTACCCGAGTCCATGGGGGTCAGTCGGTGGAAAAGAGCCCACCCTCATTCCTGGGAATGCTTCGGCTCATCTCAGAGTCTACTGGGATGAAGCTCGAACCCTTTTCAAAGCGGGCCAGGTATCCCCTCACGGAGATACTGGACAAAGGGGATTCCCCCACGGAGGCCTTTCCAGTGGCCAAAGCCATTGTTGGCCCGGCTCTGGAGCTATGGCAGCAGCCAGCTTCTTGTCCAGCACCTTCGGCCAAGATTGCCCGAAAGTATGCCATTCTCACTGGTTCACTCTCCAGGTTCTCGGCGCTCTGACCGACAGTGTTTTCCGGCGCTCTGGAAACGCTCGGGACGTGGACAAACCACCAGTTCGGCCGTTCTGATGGCACACTTTTCACATGCCCTTTTGGGCTCTCTGGATGAGATGATTCCTCATCTCCCGGCTGACCTCCAGACAATGGTCAAGCAGGTGCGGGATCAGGGAAGTGCGGTGGCTAAGCATCAGTTCCAAACTGCCTTAGACATTGAAGACTCTTATGCTCGGTCAGTAGCAGTCGCAGTGGCCATGCGCGGCAGAGCTTGGCTGCAGATCTTCACTTTCACAGCGGATACCCAGCATAAGCTGGCAGTCATTCCCTTCTTGGGTACTGACTTGTTCGTTCCCGAGGTGGAAGGTCATCTGCAGAGGATCGAGAAGTCCAAATCCACCTTGGACTCCGTCACATCTGCCCAGAAGGACAAAGGCAGCCAGCAGCAGCGTAAGCCCTTTCGGCCTTCTGCCCCTGTGGCACGTCCGGCCCAGTAACACCAGCAGGCTCGCACTTGGCACCCCAAAGCTAAGCTTCCGTAGCTTCTCAAGTGTAGGAAGCCAGGAGGGAAAGTTCCAGGAGGTCCTCTTGACTTGTCCTTCCCCAAGTCTGCCCAGTGACGGGTTGAGGGGTGTCGCCCCAACCTTGTCACTCCTCCCTGGGTTCCCCCCGTGGGGGGACGGCTCCGGTACTTCCTTTCCGCCTGGTCCGCTTATCACCACGGACCGCTGGTTTTGGAAGTGGTAGGAAAGGGTCTGCCTTTGGAATTCGAGCAGTCCACACCCTATTGAGCCGTCACTCTACGGGGGGCTACGGGGTCCGTAGCCTCTGTCGGCTCGTCGAGCCAACATTACCCTGCTCCTCCAGAAAGAGGTGATCAGGGAGGTGGCAGATCCTCCACCAGACCCAGCGTTTGTGTCCAGGTATTTCCTGGTCCCAAAACGGACGGGGGACTGGCGCCCCATTCTAGACCTGCACGTCCTGAACAAGTTCCTAAGGTCTCGAACCTTCAGGATGATCACTCTGGCTCAGATCTTTTCATCCTTGGAACGAGGCATGTGGTTCTGTTCTCTGGACCTCCAGGACGTGTTCTTTCACGTCCCAATCGTCCGTCCCACTAGCGATTCCTCCACTTCAGGGTGGAGGGGTCCCTTTACGAGTTCCGGGCCATGCCCTTCGGCCTCTCTCCAACTCCCAGGGTCTTCACCAAATGCATGGCAGTGGTGACAGCATTCCTGCAGCACTGAAGGGTCCAGGCGTGCCCTTACCTGGACAACTGGCTGGTTGCAGCCCCCTCCAGACCGGATGTGGAGCGGTCCTGGGATCTGACCCTCCAGGTCTGCTCTCAGATTGGCCTCCTCATCAACGAGGCCAAATCAGAACTCGTGCCAACAGAGGTGATTCAATTCATTGGGGCAGAGCTCGACTCTTTGAGCCAGAGCACAGCTCCCGGCAGACACTGCTGAGGTTCTTTCCTCCTTTGCCCAATCATTTCTGGTTGGGCAATTGCGCCCTGCCCGGGACTTCCTGCGCCTCCTGGGCCTCATGGCGGCCTGCACCAGAGTGGTCCGTTGGGCCCGCTGGCACATGCGTCCCCTTCAATGGGGGCTGGCCCGCCAATGGTCACAGCGCTCCGGTCCTCTGGACCAGCCAGTGATAGTGATCCAGGAGAAGGGGAACGCTCTCCAGTGGTTGATTGTTCCAGCTCATCTGCAGGAGGGTATCCAGTTTGTCCGCCCAGAGCCGACGGTCACTCTAGTGACTGACGCCTCTCTGGTGGGTTGGGGTGCCCATCTGAGGGAGCTCAGAGCGCATGGCCTCTGTTCCCCTTGGAAGTCTCGATGCCACATCAACCTACTGGAGCTTTGAGCAGTCTGACTAGCCCTCATCGCCTTCGCTCCGTTTGTACGGGGTCAAATGGTCCAGATCCAGATGGACAGTACCACGACCATGTACTACCTAAACCGCCAGGGCGGGATGCGCTCTTTGCCTCTGTGCAAGGAAGCACTCCGCACTTGGTCTCTCGTGAGCAGACTGGAGGCAGATCTCCTAGCCATCCAAGTGGCAGGAGCCTCCAACACTCTGGCCGATGCCCTAAGCCGGATAGGTGCTGCATCTCACGAGTGGTCTCTCCTGCCGGCGGTACTACACAATCTGTTCTCCCACTAGGGCATACCACAGGTGGACCTGTTTGCCTCCAGGGAGAATGCGAAGCTGAGGCTGTTTCATGCCCACCCCCTCAGCAGGGCTCGCTGCCGGGGGGATGCCTTCTCAGGCCATGGACCCCGGGCCTCTTCTCGCCTTTCCACATTTCCCTTGATCCGAGAAGGTGCTTCTCAAGGCTGAGGAGGACAAGGCAGGTGATTCTGGTAGCCCCAGACTGGCCCGTCAGTTCTGGTATCCAGATCTCCTCAGCCTCAGCTCCAGGCTCCAGGCGGCTTCCAGCCCACCCGGACCTGATCTCAGTCAACCAGGGGAAGGTTCTCCACCCGGACCTTCAGTCCCTGCACCTGATGGCCTGGTTCCTGAGCGACTAGAGTTCCAGGCCTTGGGTCTTTTTGACGAGGTCCTCAACGTTGTTGAGGCATCCCGTAAGGAATCGACCAGAAAATGCTACGCCTTCAAATGGAAAAGATTCTCCATTTAGTGTCAGGGTAAGGGGTTGGACCCTTCCTTCTGCTCCTTGGCCAGCATCCTGGACTATCTGTGGTCCCTTTCTCAGCTAGGGCTTTGGTCGATGACCCTTAAGGTGCACCTGGCAGCCATCTCTGCTTTCCAGACACGGGCGGAAGCAGTGAATGTATAAGGGGAGGGAAATCGAGACGATTTTTCAAAGGCCTTGATCACATATCCCCTCCGGTGCGAGAACTTCCACCTCAGTGGGGTCTACTGTTGGTATTGGCTAAGCTCATGGGCAAGCCATTCAAACCGATGCACAGGTGTGACATCTCTCATCTGTCGTGGAAGACCGCCTTCTTGTTGGCTATCACATCAGTCAGAAGAATGGGAGAGCTCCAGGTGCTTTCAGTCAAGTCTTCTTATCTGGTCTTCCACAGGGACAAGGTTGTCCTGCGCCCCCAACCAAAATTCCTTCCGAAGGTGGTGTCGGACTTTCACCTTAACCAGGTGTTGACTCTGGCACTGTTCTACCCCAATCACACCTTGGAGGCCGAATATAGGCTCCATATTCTGGACCCTAGGAGAGCACTCTCTTATTATCAGGAGCAGACGGCTAAAGTTCAGGGAGAGGTTCGCCAGCTGTTTGTCACCTACGCTGAAGCAGCACCTGGCAGAGCTGCAGCCAAGCGGATGATAAGCAGGTGGGTAACCACCTGCATAGATCTCTGCTACAGGTTGGCAGGCATGGAGCCTCCCAAAGGGATAAGAGCTCATTCTACCCACCATACCGGTGCATCGGTAGCTGCTTCCAGGGACGTCCCTATCCAGGAAATCTGCAGGGCTACTACCTGGAAGTCAGCTCACACCATCATTACCCACTACCACATCGACTTTGAGTCACGCCGAGATGCTGGTTTTGGGACCTCGGTTCTCCAGTCCTTATTTCCCAAGTAGGAGGTGTGTGCCTTGCCTCCCTTCTCCCGGAGAACTTCTAGGAGTCTGCCAGTAAGTGTGGATTGAACAACATATCCATGTCCCTAGAAATACAGGTTACTCACCTGTAACAGGAATTCTTGGAATGGTACATGTTGTTCATCCACACAACTCACCTGACCTCTCCGGCTTCGACGCACAACCTGGCTTCCAGCGGGCTAGATCAAGCAACATGGGGCGGAGCAGAGAGTTTTGTCACCCGGGTGGGTGGGAGGAGCCAGCTTGAAGACCTTCCGGCAAGATTTAAAGCAGCAAGAAACCTGCCAGTAAGTGTGGATGAACAACATATACCATTCCTAGAACTCATGTTACAGGTAAGTAACCTGTATTTATTACAGATAATTCCTTAACCCAAAAAAGAGAGGGAAGTGGCGACCTATCCTAGATTTAAGGTACCTCAACAAACACGTAACAAAACCAAAGTTCAAGATGGTGACTCTGGGAGTAATTCTTCCCTCTCAGAGACCAGGAGACTGGCTAGTCTCCCTGGATCTCAAGGATGCCTTGTTCCACATACCCAGACATTCCCACAGAAAGTACCTCAGGTTCGAGTTGCCCTCAGGCCATTGTCAGTTCAGAGCCATGACTTTCGGCCTAACTTCGGCTCCAAGGGTGTTTACCAAGTGTCTGGGATTAGTGATAGCATTCCTCAGGAGACAAGGTATCCTTCTTTACCCATACCTGGATGACTGGCTCCTAGTAGGTCAGTCCTCGGACCAAGTCAAGTCAGCCTTAGAGGTCACCCAAAGGCTCCTGGAGTCCTTGGGCTTCATTCTAAACCTAGAAAAGTCGGTTCTGGAACCAACTGAGCTGCTCAGTTTCATAGGAGTGGACATAGACACTACCGAGGCAAGAGCATTCCTTCCTCTTTCAAGAGTTCAGTCTCTAGTCACTCTAGCTTTCTCTTTTCAACCTCTAGTTTCTTGTCCAGCCAGACACTTTCTTCAGTTACTGGGCCACATGGCAGCTTCCACAGCTGTGGTCTCAGACAAAGGACCCTCTCTCCAAATTGGTTCCAGTGTCCCAGACTCTACTTCAGGCACTCCAGTGGTGGCTGGAGGAGAACAACCTTTGGCAAGGTGTTCCTTTTATCAGTCAGACTCCTTCAGTGACTCTTACCACGGACGCCTCTCTCCTAGGCTTGGGGACACACCTGGATCAGCTCACAGCTCAGGGATCCTGGTCTTACCAGGAGTCCCTCCTTCACATAAACCTTCTGGAGTTGAGGGCTGTCTTTCTAGCTCTGCAGACATTCTCAGCTGTGGTTCAGGGGAAAGTAGTACAAATCAGAACAGACAATACCACAGCCATGTGGTACATCAACAAGCAGGGAGGTACTTGGCCCTGTGCACGGAGGCTGTGAAGGTATGGTCTCTGGCTTATTCCTTCAGGCTTCCCTGGTGGCTGTACACGTACAGGGAAGGACAACATTTTAGCAGATGTTCTCAGCAGAATTTCTGGGTCATCACTAATGGAGTTGATGTTCAAAATGGGGGCAAAAATACTCCACTCAGGCTGTTGTAAAATTTCTTAATGTTCTTTATTTATTTTTGTTAATTGCCCTGACGTTTTGCATTCTTGTGCTTTTTCAAAGGGCTTTTCATATATTCTGTAGGAATAATAGATAAATATTGTTTATAAATCTTACATTTTTGAATTCCATTTCTTTTCATTATTCTTCTATTAAGGTTTTTTATTATACTTCATTGCCACTGTACTTCTTTCCCATGCTATTTATAGTACACACTCTGTATTCTATTCACTCTTATAACTAAAACTTTACAAAAATAATATACAGTAATAAAGAATATGTACCCTGTATTCGTGCTTTGTTTCCACACTGGCCAGACGCTTTTTGCTTCTGCCTTTGCCTGTTCTACTGATTCTTCATGGCAAGGAATTGCACCAAACTTGTGTCTTAACTATAATAATACAAACAATATGTGAAAATGCCTTCAGCAACCTTATTTAGCAGGTTATTTTCAATACAATAATCAAACAACGTTCCCTTATTGCTACCTTTTCTGTTATAACAGTGTACCATTTTAAAATATCTTAATTGGCTACATTTTACCTTTTGCAGCTTTATCATTCAGCTCAGCATGTTCACTTTCCTTTGTTCTTTGTCTTCCTTGAATTTTAGGTTCTGTTTTTAAAACATTTGAAGTTTTAATACAATCAAATTTCTTGGTAACTGTTTAAACACTTCTACAATGTGTCTTTACCTGTATAACTGGTTTTAACACTTTTTACTCTCTTTTGTGCTGAACGTTGTTTCCAACTCCTTATTTCTTTATTTTTTTGTTTTATTGTCAGTCCCTTAAAAGAGAATCAATCCTTTCAGTACCCTTCAATATTTAATTTTTTCAGTCCTGTTAATCTTCAGTTGTATGTTATTATCTCACTTTACCTGGCTGGTATGTGTAGATACTTTGAGTATAGTGTTAAGTCACCTTCAATTCTTTCTTTAGCTTTATTATGTGAGCCCTGTATCTATATGTAAAGAAAATAAGCTCTTTTAGTCGCATTTTAAATTTATTTGACTCAGCCACAGCTCCTAGATACCTAAATATTTGTCTTTTCTTACCTTGTGCTGATTCTGTTGTTCCTTGTGTTGTTTGGTGCAGTTTCTGTGTGTATATGTGTGTGTGTGGTGCAAACTCTCTTGCTAAATACCTCTCGGCCTGATCACCACATGCAGATTCACCTGCAATGGATGAGCTCCAATTAAGCTCAACTCATGGTCGCTTAGCAACCTTTGTTGTGATCAGGCCATTGCCTGGCCACAGTGGCCCAGATATTCAAACTGCTCCCAAAATGTGCGCAACAGCAGGAGCAAGCACAATTCAATTGAGCATATGCGCAACAGACGCGATATTCATACATGGAGCAAAACAAATTGCGCAAGCAGCCAACGTCTGAATATCGCACAAACTGCGCCATAGCGCAACCAGGAAGGGGAAGCTGAGCAGAAAGTTTGCGCCATAGCGTAACAAGGCTAGCCCAGCTGAGCAGTCCAGAGGTGCCATAGCGCAAGCAGAGCCCCCCCACCCCCAGCAGAGCAATGGAACTGCACAACCAGGGAGGCAGACTGGGGCCCACCGCCAGCCATGCCACACATGGGCACAGGAACACACTGCAGAACCAACAAGACACCTGCACGCCCCAAGCACAGCATCACTGGGGGTGGGACGGATGATCCACTGGCCAACAAAGCACAGCAGGGCCATGACGCCCCAGCACAACCACTGGCAGGCTGAGACTGCCACACACAGGGGGTTGACAACCACAGTGCACATCAGCCCCCCGTCTGCACAGTACACCCTGCACCGGGACCCCAAGACACCACCCATGTGCAGTGACTGTCACTGCAGTAAACACCATGTATCCCCCCCGGCACACGTCAACCTCATGTAGCATACAACCATACAAGCCAGACCCACCCTGTGCACCCAGCAGTGGGCGGCAGCAGATGGCAAGACTGACAGAAAGTCACTGCCACACTGGAGACACCTCCCCATGCACACGCACACACACACACACACACACCCAGGACCATACCACCCCAGATGGCATGCACACCACTGCAACTGAGCAACCATAGCCAGCTGCAAATCAGAGACCACCACAGTATTCATAACAAAATATATATATATTTCAAAAATAGAAAGTAGAACAAGAACAATAACAAAACTATTTACAAGAGGGGGGGGTAGGGGTACAAGGTAGGGGTGGGCAAGGGGTAGGGGTGAACAACTGGGAGAGGGAAGGCAGGGTGGGAGGGATGGGTGAAGTGGGAAGGGAAAGCCTGTCTAAGGCCTAGCAGGCTGGTCCTCTGCTGCCTGGTGCCGTCTCGGTTGGCTGTGCCGTCGCCAGAGCCCACGGCGCTGGATGTCCTAGAGGATGTCACGGTTCTCAAGGGACACCCGGGTCAGCTGGTGGAGGGCTCGCTCAATCCTGCGTAGGACGATGAGGCCTAGGAAAAGGGAACACAGTCAATGGCTGTGACTGTCCACAACCCTGAACACCACCCAACCTGCAAGGCATATAGCCCAGTGTCCCGCACCTGTGATGGTATGCACCCACCCACAGTGACCATGCACATGACATGCCCAACCAGGCGGCACCAGCTATGTGCACCACTGCACACACACACTGCCCATGTCCATCACAGCACAAACAAGGCTGTCAAGTGACGTGGCAATGTGGTGGGATGCCAGTTCCACAGCCATGTGCCCAGTGCATGCATGGACCACCAGTGACGCACACACAGACGTGCAGTGACACTGGACAGTGATGACTGTCGCCTGTGTCGTGCATGGTTGTGTTGTCCATGGCTGGTGGTCATGCCCACCCCCCTCCAGCATGCAATAGCATCCATGATGTAATGATGCACTCAGCAAGCAGCTGTGGCTGCTGCTGTTGCTGCTGCTGTGGCCCACCCCTCGCAGCACCACCGTCCGCCACCTGGGCCCTGCCACAGCCCTCCTCAGCCCTTGCCTGCATCCTCTCTGCCAGGCCTGTGGGAGACAAATGTTGAGAAAAACATCAGTGTGACTCCAAAGCAGACTGCCCCCCTGCCCCAGTGAGTGTGCCTGCCCACACAGCCAGACCCATGCATCTCACACCTGCACACACTGACACAGCCAACCATGGCAGAGCCATCTCCCATGCACAGCCACCAAAACACACTCACACCCCTACGGAGAATACAGGTGCGTAGATGGTACACCCACCTGGCCTAGGCACAATGCCCCTCCTGGCACGTGACCTTAGGCGTTGCAGCACATCTGGCTCCCTCCTGCGGAGGTCACTGAACCTGTGCCGGCACTGCTCAGCAGACCAGCACCACCCTGTGACCCTCACCAGGAGAGTGGCCACCTGCAGCCAGACCTGGGTGCGAGCCATGGTGAGGGGCTCCTCCCCATACAGTTGTTTTTGTTTGGTTTGTAGAGTGTCTTGTCTAGTTACTGTCTCTATTCTTTGATTAGCTTTTTTAAGTACGGACTTCTTGTATTCCCTTTATTGAAATCGATTTAGCATTACTTGTTTTTCTTTCTGAAAATCTTGTTCTGTAGTACAGTTTCTTTTCACTCTAACTAACTGTGAATAGGGGATACATTGTTTTAATCTTGTTTCATGAAAACTTTTGCCGTGTAAGAGTGTGTACCTGTCTGTCGGTTTTTTGTATAAGCTTGTGAATAGTTGGTTATTTTTTTTATATATTTTGAGATCAAGATATGATATTTCCATGTTATTATGTGTCATAACAAATTTTATATTAGAATTAATGTTGTTTAAATAATTAAAAAATTGTTCTAACCTCGGTATGGTACCTTTCCAAACAAAAAATCCATCATCTATATATCTATTCCACGTGTTAATATCAGTAAAAAAATGGATTTTCTCTCTCATTTAGTATATGTTCTTTTTCTAAATCGTACATTAAAGCGTTTGCATAGGCAGGTGCCATTGTGCTTCCCATAGCAGTACCCCTTACCTGTCTATAATACTCTGAGTCAAACTCAAAATAATTATTTGTCAGTATGATGTGTGCTAACTCTTGTAGTATTTCTGTCTTTGGATGCGCTTGTGGGCTTCTTGTGCTCAATAATTTGCCCATTGTTCGTATGCCATCTTCGTGTGGTATGGACGTGTATAAGTCCACCACGTCCACTGTTACCTATATATCCATTTCATGTATGCCATTAAGTGTCATTTGTTCTAGTTTATATATCATATCTGTGGTATCTTTAACATAAGTTGTTGTTTGTCCAACTAAAGGTTGTAAGTGAAAATTTATATATTGTGATATTGTTTCAAATAATGATTCATTAGCTGAAACTATCAGTCTCCCTGGTGGATTTTTTGATCTTTATGTATTTTAGGGATGGCATAGAATGTTGGTATTCTTGGATATTTGTTTAGTATTATATTGGTTTCCCAACTATGTAACCATCCATTATTTTCAAATTCCGTTAATGTTTGTATTATTAATTGTTGAAGTCTGTCAGTGGGTTGTAATTTCTCATAATTCTGTTGATTTTCTAATAAACGTAAACACATATTTTTATAATGATTTCTGTCCATTATAACAATGCCTCCCCCTTTATCTGCAGGTTTGATAATAATTTGATCATCTTTTTATAAGTTGTTGACTGCTGTCCTTTGTGCTATACTAAGATTATCTGTGTTTGTTTTGGTTTGTTGTGTTCTATATAGATCATGTATTTCTTTCTGTACTAGTGTACAGTATGTTTCTACTTGATGATTTTTCCCTACTGGTGGATTATATTTAGATTTAATATGTAATGCTGTTTTTACCTGTTTCTCATATGAATCAATTCGTTCACTTTGTTGAAATTGTGTCTTAAGTCTTAAAGCCCTGAAAAATCTCTGTAAGTCTGCTTCCAACTGGAATAGGTCTGTGGACTGTTTTGGAGCAAATCACAACCCTAGGCTTAACACTTCTATCTCTGTATTGGTTAATATTTTGTTACTTAGATTGAATACAGGTATCGAGTGTGTCTCTGATTCCGATTGCCTCTGTACCCTGTTCTTGTTTTTCCAGTTGTTACGTCTCCCATTCCTCGACTGCCCCCCCCCAACTTTGTGCCCCCCACCGGTTCCCCTGACCGGTTTGTCTATCTCTTAGTTGGTATCTTACTGTTGTGTCTTGTTGATATGATGTGCCTGGCTCCTGTCTATCTTGTAATGATGGCTCTTCGGTTTCTCTTGTCTCCTTATGTATATTAGGGTCCCTTATATAGCTACTGTCACTATCTGTACTGTTCTCATGGTATCTGTTCTGTTGTCCCCATGTTTGTGTCTGAGAATATTTTTTATATGTATATATTTTCTTATCTCGATAGTCATTTGCATCTCTTTGAAATTTTTTTAATTTTTGCTGCTTAAGCCTTTCTTCATATTCTTTGATTTTTGTTTTTAAACTTTATAGATAAATGCTTCTTCTGCTAGTTTAGTTTTTAATACTTCCTCCATTAATGTTGTTTCTTTTTCTGTCAATTCTCTTTCATCCAAAATAGCCTCTATAAGGCAGTATGAATGGACCCTGAATCCCCTGGTCCTTTAGGTTATCTTCAAAAGGTGGGAGACTCCAGAGATAGATCTCTTTGCAGCCCCGGACAATCATCAACTTCCTCTCTTTTGTTGCAGGCCTCCTCTACTGGGCTCTGTACACCAGGAGGCTCTACTATTGGATTGGACAAGCAGGTTCCTGTATGCATCTCCTCCTTTCTCTTTGATTTTCAGGGTCCTGATCAAAATCAGATCTCAGCCTTGCAGGGTGATACTGGTGGCACCAGATTGGGCCAGGCAGCCGTGGTATCCTCTGCTACTGTCATTGTCAGTGACAAGGCCTCTGTGTCTTCCCAGACAATTCAGTCTGCTGACATCCTGTCAGAGGAAGATCCTCTATCCCAATCTTCAGGCTCTCAGGCTCAAGGCCTGGCTCTTGAAGAGTTAGAATATGCACATCTAAACCTTTCTCACTCAGTTTTGTATCTACCAGAAAAACTTACAATTCCAAGTGGAAAGGATTTGGGTTTTGGTGTTCCCAGATTCCTGTTCAGCCAGAATTAGCTGACATTGCTACTGTATTGGACTATCTGGTACATCTTAATAGTTTAGGCCTACGGCCCACTACCCTTAAGGTGCATTTGGCAGCTGTGTCTGCTTTCCTTTCAGCTGGGAAGGGCTCTTCCCTAGCCTCTCATCCAGTCTTCAAGAAGTTCTTCAAAGGTCTGATGCATGTTAATCCTCCTTTTCGAGCCCCTACTCCTTCTTGTGATCTGATCATCTGTATAGCACAGCTTATGCTGCACCCTTTTGAGCCTCTGTCTTCAGCAGAGCTGAAATGCTTGACATGGAAAACTGTATTCCTGGTGGCTATTACCTCTGCTAGGAGAATCAGTGAGTTACAGGCTTTATCAGTGGAACCTGATTTCATTTCTTTTCACAGGGATAAGGTGGTCCTTCGAACTAACAGAAAGTTTCTTCCCAAAATAGTGCCAGACTTTCATCTGAACCAATCTATGTAATTGCCTGTGTTTTTCACTGACCATTCTTCCTCTGGGGAGAGAAGATTACACAGTCTTGATGTGAAGAGGGCCCTTAGTTACTATGTGGAGCATACTAAGGCCTATAGGAATGGCTGTTCTCGGTTATTTCTCACCTATGGCGAGGTGGGAAAGGGCAAACCAGCCACCAAGAGAACTATTGCCAGGTGGATTGTCTCCTGTATCCACTTCTGCTATTCAAAGCTTGGGAAGGACCCTCCCTTGGGCCTGAGGGCTCATTCTACCAGAGGCACAGCTGCTTCGCTCGCAGCAGCCAGAGATATACCTTTAGTGGAAATTTGTAAAGCAACCACCTGGAAAACTGTTCACACATTTACTAAGCATTATTCTTTGGACATTCAATCTAGAAGTGATGCTAGGTTTGGTAGAGCTGTGCTGCAGAGTTTGTTCCCAAAATAGGTTCTGTGACTCCCTCCTCTAAGGCGGTACTGCTTGGTAATCTGCATATAGTCAGAATACAGCAAGACTTCATGTTGTTTGAAGAAAAAATTACTCACCATAGTAATGTTGTTTCTTCTAATGGAGTCTTGCTGTATTCTGACCTGCCTCCCCTCCTAGAACCTAGTAGTTTTGGGATGTGGGTGGGCAGGCACAGTGCTGCACCCCAGAGGTGTACTCGGCTTGCCCTATCTTATGGGTTTTATTAATATTTTAATCTCTCTACCTACTTTGGTTTTACATTTAGCTTTCTTTTTGGGGTTCTCGACTTGAGTCTTTTGACCCTAAACACAATTTGTGACAGCCATTTGGCTTACAAAGTTGAGATAATTTCCACCTGTTACTTTTTATTAGTTAGTGCTCGTAATAATCTAACGGTTACGCTTCAGAGTACTAGAGACAGAGGTTTGAAAACTGAGCTCGCGCTCAGCGTTCTATGCTTCTGCATAGAGTTAACTCTTTACTCTCCGGGCAGTTCAAGTGCTGGGGCTAACTGCATATAGTCAGAATACAGCAAGACTCCATTAGAAGAAACAACATCACTATGGTGAGTGTTTTTTTCTTCATGCACATTTCCACATTAACAGTATAGAAAGGTATGGCAGTCTATTTGCACTCTTGTAATAAACAGTCAGGAGTCTTAACTTTTCTTTTACAGCCATTTAGAACATGGGGGTTTACTCCATTTATAGTGCAGACAGTGAATACAGATGAAGCATCAAAATTTACGAACCGCAACAAACTTCTTTTCATCTTGCTCTATTGCCTATATTCCAAATGCTTCAGGCTGTGAGGAAAGTGGAGTTACCCCAAAACATCAGCATTCACGTATACATCCAAATCCTTGTTGCTAGAGCCTTTGAATATCGGGTGGTCATTAAAAAGTAATTGGGCCATGAAAGTTTGATAAAACAAGCTTTTGAAATGTAGACAGTTGAGCCAGAAGAAAAGAAGTTTGCTGCTGTTTGTGAATAATGTTCGTGTAAAAGTGTGCATGCAAGGAGATACCCCTCTTAGCCTCTCTGCAGAATAGCCATGAAGATGCGGGAGTGGGCAGGTGACCAGAAGGTATATATCATTGCCATTTTTCTGCACAGTTCTCCAAACATTTAGGTGGACACCTCAGGTCTGTTGCTTGCTCCTTCAAGTCAGAGCATGTGGATAATATAGTGGCTCAGGTCTTTGATCGCTGGGATCAACGTAGGCTGGACCATTTTGTGTCCCCTCTAAATGCAAAATGGATGGTTTCTTGTTTGTTCCAGGGTATGGAACTTTTTAGCAAAACATGGTGTCCCTCTTCTGGTAGTGGAGGTTCCTTTACACATTCTCTTCATTTTTTTTTCATTGAGAGAGTGTTGGGGAACCTCTGGGAGGAATATGCCATTATGATTCTAGTGGCTCCCCTTCTGACCCAGGCAGATTTGATTTCCTCTGCTTTGGCACATTGCAGTGGAACCTTTTGTTCCCCTTACTGTATGGGTGGGGCTCCATTGTCAGGTTCAGGGCTGTTTGTTGCACCAAGACATGTGGTGGCTGCAACTCCACACCTGGCTCTTGAAGATGGTAGAACTATCCCACTTTTGATCTCCACTGCTGTTTTGAGTGTTTAGTTGGCAGCTAGGAAACCTTCTACTAGCTGCAGGTACTGGGTATAGATCCCCCATATCTTGTTATCCACCAGGATCGGGTCTCCCTCCATACCCATCATTGGTTCATGCCTAAGGTGGTGACTGTATTTACCCTGAATCAGATCATTCACCTACAGTACTGTGTGCTGGCCAGTCCTGGGCTTTTGTCTTCCATTCTTGTCCGACTGGTACATCTTCACATTCATCTCCGGCAAGAAACTTAGAAGGTGTAGGGCTGGCCACGTTATATAGACATCACCAGTCTGCTTATAGGCACATCATCTTGGTCTAGGCAAAAGTTTCCAAGTGGTCCTGATGCTGATGGCTTACTGTTCAGTATATGTGACTCTATGGAGGAGATTCTCAGAGATCTACTGTTACTGGTAAGTAACTAAACTTTTGTTTTGGTCTCATAGCCAATTCTAAAAGAGGAAATGCTGCTGCTACTGTGGCTACCTCTAGGGATATCTTGCTTTTAAACATCTACAAAGAAGCCATTTTGTCTTCCACACGTTTTCACTGCTCACTGTTGTGTAGACATTCAGTCTTGTGGAGACAACAAATTCAGAGCTGCAGTTCTTATGTCCTTAATGAATATTAATTCCTGCCTCCCATTGGGCACTGCTCTTAGCAAGGGTATACTGTAACTACCTCGATTTTGCAACAGCGACCGACACTACAGTGACGACAGCGCCAGGTCGCTCTTGTGTCAGCACGGGACCCCACCACTGCTCTTGGGGGTATTGCACCCCCTCCCCGATACAACTGCGACTCTGAGTTGATTATATTAGTGGGGGTGTGTGTGTGCAGGAGGGTGCACAGCCCCCCCCCCCCGAAGAAAACAATATCTCCTGTGACACCCTCATGCCGACTGCATAATGTAGTCAACATAAGAGTATCACTGTAACATTGGTCAACAAAAAATTTTGGAACCCTTAGCAAGTGTGTGGTTGTGAATGAGTGATAAAATAAAGTGTTTCTTACTGGTAACTGTGTTTCTTCAAATTATATTCATCCACAGCCATGCACCGCCTGCCTGTAGTCTGCTCATGCAGTGAGAGGCTTGGGGTTTCCACAGTGACTTTGCCATTCTTCTGCAGGAAACTCAGACCTGTCGGTTGGTGGCAGTACTGTATGGTACAAGGTGAGGTGAACTGGATGTGAGGATGTCTTGAAATCCCAACTGTTCCATGTTCCCCGGCATGCTATTGTACTGAATTAAGTGTGTGGCTGTGACTGAATGCTATTAGATAAAACACAAGTTACAGGTAAGTAACAGTTGCTGTGTCTTTGCTTCCCTGTGACCCTCTTGAAAACTAGTTAATAGTTGTGACTATCCCAGTGTGAGCATTTCCAAATAAATAACTGCTTGAACATTCCTTGTCTAATTTATGTTATCTGATGTGTTTATTTGTGAAATATCATGTTGCTGATATTCTGATAATTTTATCTTTTCAAGGTAGGGCTCCAAGTATAGTTGAGAACTTTAAGACATCGCCTTTAAAAAATTTCATAGTGGATCTGGGTTTATGGAAAGACAAAGTTTTCAAGATATGGGTGTGTGCTAATGGTTTAACGAAATTTGGATTCTTCATACCTTATGTGCACATGGTAAGAAATGTTTACATTTTCATTTTTGACACTTGCTATATACTTATATCAGATTGTGTTAGAACTTCATAGTACTTTTGGAGGTCCGACTTGAACATGAAGGAATTTTGATATTAGACAAATGTCATGTTCTGTTTCAAACGTGAACAAGCATTGCCACAGTATGGACAAAAATGTACAGTATAACCTGGGTTTGGATTTTGTTACATCATTTTATATTGGTCCAGAAGTTTTCTTATAATGGATTCCTTCCACGAGGCAAACAAAATAAATCACAGTGTTAGAGAAGTGAAGGGGAGCAGTGGTTCTTTAAAAGGCTTTAAATTGTTTTGCAAATGCAGGGGCCTAATGGCAGAGAAAAAGAGTGAAACACAAACCAGCCTGTGGAATCAAGTCCATCAGCACTGAAAGCAAAAGGAGGCAGGAGGCTTGCTTACCTTCACTTAATTGTTGCAGTTGCAACAGAATGCAGACCCAGAATCACTGAACTGCAGTGATCCTCTCTGATTACTTGCAGATAGGATCGGCCTACTAGTCTCAGTGTCTGAATTTAAAGTTCAATGGCTCCCTCTCATTGGAGCTGAGAGCAGGGTGAAACTTAAACGAGCACACTCACTTGCATGCATGCCACCAGTTGACGTTTTGGCATGTGATATCCATGCCTTCTTCAGAGCTTAGAGAGGGATAGGAGGGACCCTCGAAAGTCATTGTCCTTCTGAGGAGATTGAAAAGGATAATGAAATGAAAGTCATATACCTCTGTGATGCAATATAAACAACAGCACACCCCTTTCACAGAATTATCTGCGTTCAACCCAGGCAGCCTTGCAATTATCACATTTATGTATTTAGTAGACAGAGATATTGAACTTTTTCTCCGGCAGCATATTAAGTGGAATCTGCATACCCGGTCTAGTAAAGAATTTATTTTAATGTATTTATTTTATTATTTCACCAGGAAGGCAACATGAGCTGGAGTCAGCTTGTTTCCAGCAGCGTCGGGGATACAGAGGAGATTGTAACAACAAGTAGACGCAGTCAAGCTGAGCAGGCTAGCCACCTGCTGGTACAAATACAGGATTAATAAACAGACATAAAAAAACATAAACAGTGAGACCAAAGCAAGCTACCAACTAATGCAAGTGCATACATGGGGCAAAAATAAGTGCAGGATAGAGCAGCAAGGAGCAACTATATCAGTTATGCAAGAACATTGCAAGTTTATAACAGTGACTGGCAACAAGAGAGAATCAGATACTAACCAAAAACTACTAGTGTATTCATATGCATGACTCAGCAAGGTGCGCTATTGAGTCTGCTACAGGGGGAAAAATACTATTTAAAATAGTGATAGAGTGCAGGAGGAGGCCAAAAACAAGAGCAGTTTGGGGAATAATAGTTATGAAGGGCTAAGGAGACAGAAGCTGTAGACGAGGAGAATCTAATAGAATGGGGACCTTTGTTTCAAAGTAGAGGGAACTGGTAGGAAAAAGCCTCCTGACCGATGGAGGTGGACTGATAGGGGATGGCTAGAGAATGTTGGTTAGTGGATTGAAGGTGGTGAGAGGAGGGGGGAGGAGCCACAAGTAAAGAGGAAAGGTGTGAGGGGAGGGACCCGAACCAGTATTTAGAAGTGAATTTTACACAATGAGAGAGGCATCTGCATTCAAGGGAGGGGAGGGCTAGACGGTGATACAGGGAACATTGATGAGTGAGAGAAGGAGAGTCTAGAGCAAAGCGACAGATAACATTGAAGAGGGGATCCAGTCTGGCTTAGGAGGTCTTGGGAGCAGCACTGTAGACTATGTTGCAATAGTCAAAAATGGGGAGGATCATTTTCTGTACCGTGTCTTACCTTGCCGGGAGTGGAAGGCAGTCACGATTCCTGAAGAGGGCTCCCAGCTGAGGGAGCAATTTTTTCAGGATAGCGTCAATATGTATAGAAAAGTTTAGCTGTCGGTCCAGCCAGACACCTAAATAGCTGAAGGAGGAGGTATCCTCGAGTTTAGTCCCATCAAGAGTGTGGAAGGTGGGCATGGAGTGTAGCCCAGAGAGTCTCTGCCTAGTGCCAAAGGTCATGGAGACTGTCTTCTTGGCATTAAGGAAAAGGTGATGCGATTCTAACTGGAGGTGAACATTGATGAAATCAGACTGAATTCTGACTAATACATCAGCAGCAGTAATTCCAGATGTGAAGATCACTGTGTCATCAGCATACATATGGATGGCCGATAAGGAACATACTGATGGAAGGTCGTTCAGGAAGATAGAGAATAGCAGTGGGCCAAGAACAGAGCCTTGTACACGCCAGTGGATATAGGCAGTGGCAGGGACATGGAGTTAGCTATTTTAACTGATTATATTCTGTCTACCAGGTAGACACAAAACCAGTTGCAGGGAGACTGAGACAAGCCAGGTGATGAGTGGGATATGAGAAGGAGGGGGTTGGAGGCTGTGTCGAGGGGCCTTAGCAAGGTTGATAAAGATGGCAGATGTGAAGAGCTACTGCCTGTTTAATAGCGACTGGGGTTGGGGTGGGTGGGAGGAAAAAAATGCAGTGGCTTAAAATACAGTAGTTTCAGTCTGCACAGAAAATGAGCAGCGGGAAAAAGCCAGCAGCAACTGGGCATACAGTAGGTGGCAGGATCGGCGCTGGGAGAGCAGCTCGATTGGCAGGGAGTCTTGAGCCAAAATTTGAAAGGCTCCATATCTGTTGCTTTGTGGAGATGGCAGCAGTTCAGACGGACCTGGATGTGGTTCATTCCGGAGGGAGATCAGTCACCTGTGGGCAGGCACACCCCTGAAAAGGAAGCGGGGGGGAAAAAAAGAATTTAGTACCACAGAGTTTGGGGGTGGAGGGTTTGAGGACAAAGGGGCTTGGGGGTAGTAACTTACATGGACTGAGAATGTGTAGGCTTGGGGGAGTGACTGGAACATAACAAAAGAATGGGGAGAGGCTGATAGTCAGATTGGTGATGGGGTTGGGAGTAGTGGCTAGACAGTGCAGCAGGTAGAAACAGGATCGGGTCACAGTGTTGGAGAAAAAGAAATTAGGAGGTGAAGGTTTAGAAGTGGAAAAAAGAAATATGAGAGGTGGAGGGGCACACAAAGGAACTGCGACAGACAATTTAGTTAGCCTAAATCAAAACAATTCTGTGGTAACTGAGCTGAATTAATTCTTGCTCGAATGTACAATAATCCTGACACAACTGTACAAGTACTTTGGACTATAATTACTAAAAACATATCTTAACTATGACTACTGAGCTGCATTAAATGCCAATTAGCATGTAAAACACTCCGGGCACACTGAACAAATATCTTGGGGCTATATTAAACTAGAATAGCAGTACACAGGCAAATTTAACTGACTGTCTAAGATCTGGGGTGCTTTTAAGATAAAAAAAAAATACAGTGGCTTAAAATACAGTAGTTTCAGGCTGCACAGAAAATGAATGAGCAGGCAAAGCCAACAGCAACTGGGCATGCAGTAGGTGGCCACGGATTGAGCACTGCACAGGAGAGCAGCTCCAGTCGGGAGTCTTGGTGCCGAAATTTGAGAAGGGCTCCTTACCTGTTGCTTTGGGGAGCTGGCAACAATTTAGACGAACCAGGATGCAGTTCGTTCGGGGGGGGAGATCAGTTGCCCGAGTGGGCAGGCACACCACTGTTGCTTTGAGGAGCTGGCAGCAGTTCAGACGAACTGGGATGCAGTTCGTTCAGGGGGGAGATCAGTCGCCTAAGTGGGTAGGCACACCCCTGTTACTTTGGGGAGCTGGCAGCAGTTCAGAAATATTAAAAGAACTATAAGAATCAGAAACATTAAAAGAACTGTACGTAATTGGTGAATTACAAATTACTGATAGTGATTCACCAAATACTTATAATCAGAAACATTAAAAGAACTATAAGTAATTGTTGATCTGCTGATAAAGGTAGCTGGTAACAGTGGGATCATAATGCTATATGGAAAGGGATAAATACCTTACAAACATGTATTCTATAGACAGTTGTAAGATGCCCGCTATTAGCAACGACTAGACCTCAACACTACTGAAGACATTAATCTGCATGCAGACAAACCTACTTGCCAGTGTATTGGAGTGTGGCTGGATTACTAAACAGGGATTCGACATTTTGAGGTTACAAAACTCCATTAAACTATTTACTTAGCTAGCAAAGACACAGAGATAGCCATTGACCATCAGGACAACTGATAATATTGGCTCAAAAAGCAAACCAGTTTCAAAATTTGTGGACTTTTACATTAGACCTTGGGTGACAAAGCTTGATTCCTATGTTAGTGGTATAAAATCTGTCATTTTTTTGATTGATCATATTAATATCATTGACAGCTGCTGTATGTGCTGGAAACTCTGGACATCTGGAGGTTATAAGTATGTTTATCTTGAATCATAACTGCAATTTGTTATTCAATTATATTGTTTTATCACAAACTTGTTAACCTATTCATTGTGTCTTGTTTGTAAGCTCCGTTCACCCCAGCTTGTACCTGAAAATAAACACTTCAAACAACAAGAAGTCTTGCTGTAGTCTGACTATTGCAGTGATTTCTAACCTTTGAACTGCCCCGGAGAGGAAAGAGTTAAGTTTCCATGCAAGGCATGGAACGCTGAGCTTGAGTTCGGTTGAGACGCTGTCTGTTGTAGTCTGAACCCAAATTGCCAGATTCTTTACTCCACCTCACTGAACAGTCGCTCCGGAGATTTCTCCTTCACTCAGTTCAATTTAGTCGGTTAAAGTGTTGTTTTTTCCCTCAGTTTCAACCAAATTTCTTCTATCTAACCTGTCGGTTCAGTCTCTGTCTGTGGTACTGTGAGTACTAGATAGGCTTATTATTATTAGTTTTCTGTGTGGAACTTGTAAACATAGGATCGGTTCGGTTTGAACTGATCAGGTTTGTAAAAAAAAGTTTGTTCTGCTTTTTAGAGTGTGGTAACTGGTCCTTATCGGTTCTAAAAAAATGGATTTCATTACGTTTTTTTTTTCCACAACCCGTAACATGGTCAGGAACCGATAGGGGGTGTCCTGCCTGGCGGATTGCTGAAAAAAGGGTAAGTTTGGTTAGGACAGGCCATGTCTGAGAAACCCAAGAAAAAAAATGGGCCCACTGGGTTTCTACACTGTAGTGTGTGTGGGGAAGCCTTTGCTAAGGCTGATCCCCACACCACCTGTGTTTATTGTCTGGGGCTTGACCACCTCGATTCAGACTGCCAGATTTACAAAAGTTTTCCCACAGCTACCCTGGAAAAGAGAGTAGGTAGGCTGAGGGAAAGGGAGGCCAAGAAGTCCACTGACCTGGATGGCCAGCCCACTTCGGTTCCAACTGAACCAGAAGAAGTGCCCTCTGACCAGGGCAAAACTTCTTCGGGCAAAAGGAGAACCGACTCTGAGGAGTCGGTTCCGGTTAAAAGAAAAAGAAGGGATAAGTCAGCCGGTTCGGATCCACAAGTTCTTTCTCCAACCGCTGATGAAATAGCCAAAGCGATAAGGATTGTTCAGTTGCTAACCTGGAATCCGACGAACCGGCACCATCGGTTAGGGGCTCGGTTCGGTCGGTTCACCCGAATCTGGATTATAATTTAGAGGATTTTTATGAACCGGAGGAGGAGGGAGAGTATGAGGATAGTGATGGTGATTATGAAAGTCTGGATGTGCCCATTGACCCGGACATCTCCCCAGACAGACCTTCAGGTGTTTCTCCTCCTAGGCTTTCTGAGTCCCATTCCCACTTTATGTTTACAAAAAAGTGGCTGAAACTCTCCAGCTTCCTATGGAGGAAGCAGTAGAGGATCAGGAGGAGCCTGATTATGTTGAGATGATGGACATTCCAGAGTCCAGGAGACTGTCTATTCCCCTCCATAAGTCTTTTGGGAAACAGACATTTAAAATTTTAAGGACTCCTGATTCCATACCTCCTGTGGACAGAAGAATGGACAAGAGGTATACTCTTTCAGGCTCAGATACGGAGTTCCTTTCCCAGCAATGCAGCCACGTTGAGGTAGTGCAGGCTGCTGCCTGTGATAAGGCAAATATACCCTTGGCTTCACGCACCCCAGATAAGGACTCCAGGAGGATTGATGCCATGGCAAAGTAACAGTACATGGCAGCATCTTTGGGACTCAGGCAGGCTAATTATATGGCCTACACAGCTAGATAACAGAAGTCTAGATGGGACACTGTGACGGCTCTAGCTAAACAGGTCCCTGATCAGCATGCCAAGGAGCTGGAGCAGGTGGCTGCAGATGGTATTGAGGCATCCAAGGTGCAATTTCATGCTGCAGTGGACTCCAATGATGTTTCATCTAGAGTCATGGCTACATCTGTGGCCCTTCGTAGGATGGCTTGGCTCAGATGTACTAGCCTGTCACAGGATACCCAGACTAAGGCCATGGATTTTCCTGTTATTGGTAATTCTCTGTTTGGGGAGCAGACAGAGAACTATATGAAGAAAATGGATGAGTACAGGACCACCTATAGGAGTGCTCAGACCAAGGAAAGGCAAGCCACTCCCCAGAGGCAGCATTCCAGGGGCAGGGGCAGGCCTTTTCATAGGCCATTCTACCAAGCCCAGGCCTCCTCTTCCGCCTTTGCTCAGAGGAGGTTCTTCAGAGGGAGAGGCAGACGGGGTATAAGCAGTCCTGCTACCTGTCTCATCCTAAAGCCCCTGCAAAACAGGCACCCTGATGGGTTTGTCCGGGCCGATTCTCCACTACCCGTAGGTGGCAGGCTGGCTTACTTTGTCTAGGACTGGATGTCTTTAACATCAGACAAATGGGTCCTGGAAGTAGTAAGCCAGGGACTGGTTCTCAGCTTCAAACAATTTCCCAAGATGAGAACCAGATCCTTTCCACCTGCAAATCCTTCAGAGGCCCTTGCCCTAGAGGCAGAGGTCTCTTCCCTCTTGGCTCTCAAAGCCATAGAAAGGGTTCCACCCCTACACAGGGGAAAAGGATTGTACTCCAGGTACTTCCTAACCCCCAAAAAGGCAGGAGAATGGTGGCCCATCCTGGATCTCAGATATTTAAACAAGCACCTTTTAAAGCCAAAGTTTAAAATGGTGATTCTGGGAATAATTCTACCCTCTCTAAGGCCAGGGGACTGGCTAGTCTCCCTGGACCTCAAGGATGCCTATTTCCACATTCTCATCAGATGCTCCCACAGAAAGTACTTCAGGTTCGAGTTGCCCTCAGGCCACTATCAATTCAGAGCAATGCCCTTTGGCATAACATCAGCTCCAAGGATGCTCACAGAATGCCTGGCAGTAGTGGTTGCTTTCCTAAGGAGAAAAAAGATCTCCATCTTTCCATACCTGGACGACTGGCTCATAGTGGGTCATTCTCCAGACCAAGTCAAGTCACACCTACAGATAACTCAGCAACTGCTCACTTCTCTAGGATTCCTCCTAAATCTTTCAAAGTCAGTTCTGGAGCCAGTGCAGCTCTTCACCTTTATAGGGGCGGAGCTGGATACAATAAGGGCAAGATCCTTCCTTCCCCTGGACAGGGCAAGGACCCTTGTTACACTGGCCTCTTCATTCACCCTTCAGGTGTCTCGACCAGCAAGACATTTTCTGCAGCTCCTGGGCCACATGGCTTCCTCTACGGCAGTGGTCCAAGGAGCAAGATTTCAAATGAGGGACATTCAGTTCCACTTAAGAGCCTTCTGGTCCCAGAGAAAGGATTCTCTGACCAAGCTAATCCCAGTGACTCGAACCCTGATCCAGGCTTTGCAATGGTGGCAGGATCAGGACAACCTAAGGCAAGAAGTTCCCTTTGTCACTCAATCTCATTATCTAATCCTTACCACAGATGCCTCCCTCTTGGGCTGGGGAGCCCACTTGGAGGATCTGACCACCCAAGGGTTGTGGTCACCTCAAGAATCTCTGCTTCACATCAGTCTCTTAGAACTCAGAGCAGTGTTTCTAGCACTTCGTTTTTTCCAAGTCTGTTCAGAACAAAGTAGTTCAGATCAGGACAGACAATACCACCAATATGGTACATCAACAAGCAAGGGGGCACTCGATCTACGGCCTTGTGCACAGAAGCAATGAAGTTTTGGTCTCTGGCCTATTCCCTGAATACCTCTCTGATAGCAGTGCACCTCCCAGGGAAGGACAATGTCCTGGCAGATGCTCTCAGCAGGATATCTCAGGGCCATCACGAATGGTCCCTAGATCCCCTAATTTTGAAGGTGATCTTCTCCAGATGGGGCACTCCACAGATAGATCTTTTTGCAGCCCCAGAGAATCACCAACTTCCTCTTTTTTGCTGCAGACCTCCAGTGTTGTGCTCAGTCCCCCTGGATGCTCTAATTCTCAGTTGGGAAGGGAAATTCCTGTATGCTTCCCCCCTTCCCTCTCCTGTTCAAGGTACTAGTCAAAATCAGATCTCAGCCCTGCAAAGTGATTCTGATTGCTCCAGACTGGGCCAGGCAGCCCTGGTACCCTCTCTTGCTGTCCTTAGCAGTCCACCTTCCCCTGTCTCTTCCCAGGAATTACAACCTGTTAACATGTTCTCAGGGGAGGGTTTGGTATCCGAATCTCAAATCTCTCAATCTCAAGACCTGGCTCTTGAAGAGTTAGAGTTTGCTGATTTGCATCTCTGTCAAGGTGTTCTGGATATTCTAAAGGCTTCTCGAAAGCCTTCCACCAGAAAGACTTACAACTCCAAATGGGAAAGGTTTACTATTTGGTGCTCTGGTAAGCATATTTCTCCAGAGTCTGCTGGGTTGCCTTCAGTCCTGGACTATATGGTTCATCTCAATAGCTTGGGACTCAGACCAGCTACACTTAGAGAGTGCATCTGGCAGCTGTCTCTGCCTTCTTGTCAGCAGGCAAGCCTTCTTCCCTTTCAGCTCATCCTGTATTCTGTAAATTCTTCAAGGGATTGCTTCATACCAATTCTCCCTTCTGGGACCCTGCCCCTGCTTGAGACCTTAATGTTTGCATTGCTCAGCTTATGCAACCCCCTTTTGAGCCTTTGTCCTCAGCAGAGCTTAAGTACTTGACTTGGAAAACTGTGTTCTTGGTAGCCATTACTTCTGCCAGACGCATAAGTGAGTTACAGACCCTGTCAGTGGAGCCCAATTTTATCTCTTTCCATAGGGATAAGGTGGTCCTCAGGACTAATAGGAAGTTTTTGCCTAAGGTGGTTTCAGATTTCCACCTTAATCAGTCTATGTCTCTTCCTGTTTTCTTCACTGACCATTCCTCCTCTGGGGAGAGGAGGCTACACAGCCTGGATGTGAAAAGGGCCCTTAGCTACTACATAGAGCGCACCAAGGGTCACAGGTTTGACTCCCTCCAATTGTTCTTCACTTATGGTGAGGTTGGTAAGGGAAAACCTGCCACTAAGACATCTATTGCCAGGTGGATTGTCTCTTGTATACAATTCTGCTATGAAAAATTAGGTAGAATCCCACCCTCAGGCCTGAGGGCTCACTCTACCAGAGGTACAGCTGCTTCCCTGGTTGCTGCTAGGGATATTCCTATCTTAGAGATTTGTCAAGCAGCCACCTGGAAAACAGTACATACTTTCACCAAGCATTACTCTCTGGATATCCAGGCTAGGAGTGATGCTCGGTTTGGCACAGCACTGCTTCAGAGCCTGTTCTCAAAGTAGGTTCTTTCCCTCCTCCATGGAGGTACTGCTTGGTAGTCTGCAATAGTCAGAATACAGCAAGACTTCATGTTGTTTGAAGAAAAAATTACCCACCTTAGTAATGTTGTTTCTTCTAATGGAGTATTGCTGTATTCTGACCCCCAGCCTCCCTCTCAGAACCTGGGTTTTGGGATGTGGGTGGACAGAAACAGTGTTGGCACCCTAGAGGTGCCCCCTTTTTCTCACCCTCTTATTTTTGGGTGTGTGTTGTGTTTTGTTTTTTTGGGGTTTCCTGACTTGAGTCTTTGCTTTGGAACCAAAAAACCTTTTTATTAAATTTAGTTGCCAGTTGGCTAGTGTGAGTTTACAGTTTCCACACAGGACGCCCAGTGAGTATAGCTTGTAAAGATCTGGCGGTTTGGGTTCAAACAACAACAGACAGAGTCTCAACCGAGCTCGAGCTCAGCGTTCCATGCCTTGCATGGACAGTTAACTCTTCCCTCTCCGGGGCAGTTCAAATTTTGGATATCACTGCAATAGTCAGAATACAGCAAGACTCCATTAGAAGAAACAACATTACTAAGGTGAGTAATTTTTTTCTTTGTTACCTGGTGTACTTACCTGATAACCAAAAATGAACTAAATAAATATGCAAATATCCCTTATCAAGGGGGTATAGAAGCATCACAATTGTATTTTAGCAACACCCAGCACAAGTGCACCCACCCACTGAATTTATCTGTGAACTGGCTCAGTTTACCTTAAAATTCAACATTATTCATTCAGAAACTAGTCTGGCAAATAATGCAAAGGTATAGCCATGGATATATGTACAAAACAGTGGTCAGAGCTCAATCAGATACAAATTTAAACAACGATTTATTGAAAAAAGAGCACAGAATAGTACCATGTCCTCCAGGGCTTTGAGCCACTCTCACATCTCATCAAGAGGGGTGGGGCATGGCTAGTCAGCATATACTTAAATACTGTAGTACAATGTTAAAGACATACAGATATTTTAAAGTCCAAAATTCTAAAGCAAAATAGAGAATAATGTATTGATTGGTCTGTGTAACCAGAATTTTATGTACACCTGAAGTGTTTGGTACTACATAAACGCTAAGTATTAAGCTCAAGGGTTTATAAAAGCATCACACACCAAGGTGGTGTATAAAATTCTGACTTTTACTAATCCAAGTTTTGTTTGTAATGCATACTTACACCGTGATTTTGTGTGTACTAAAATGCTAACAAGTAATTAGAAATAAAGTCATACACAGGAATCATGACTATACAGTATATAACAAAATGTAAACTGATAAGTGCAGTGAGTTGGCTGGCCCGGTGGCACTGAGGGTTGAGGCACTGGATGTCACACCTCATGCCATGCCGGTGACCCATGTTTGGGAACGAGCCTGGATCGCCAGGGGTCGGCAGTGGAAGGAGAAGATTGAGCATCCGGAGGACTGCTCTCTTCTTCTGGGGTGGGTTCTGGGGAGTTCCCTGCTCAGTAGCGGCTCCTAGCAGAGGCTGGGGGCAATGCATTTGGGTTGGGGATGCAGATGGGGTGTACTGTTGGCGGAAGTGGGCGGGCTCGGTCACTCTGCATGCCGACTGTTACAGGGTGGCCCCTGTCAAGGATGGGTACCCTGGTAGAAGATGAGATTCCTTAACCCCAAAAAAAAAGAAGCACCAGGTATGTGGGTCCAGTATGCTAGCTGGCGAGGTAGATAAGGTGCTGGTTGCTTAAGCAGAGTATAGGAAATGCCTATAAAGCGTAATAAGTGCCTATAAGAAAAATAAGGTGCTTATGGTTTAAATAAAGTTCTTTGAAGTTTAAATACAGTACATGAGAGGCATTTACAAATGTTCACTGGATTTAAACTGAAGTCCGTTTGTGCCTTTAAATAATAAAGTGCTTTTTGTCTTGAAAGTAAAAGGCAGCAGTGCTTGCCATGTAACATTTTGTGCTAGATGTTAGTTATAAAGTAAAAAAGAATTAAATAAGAATTAACACAAGTTGAGTTGCTTATGCTACATACACACAAGGATTCCATAGGAAAGGAGAAGTTGATAAAGAACTCCAGATCTTTTCTGAAATACATAACTATAAAAGGGGCTTAGCAGTGTTTGCAGTTCTCCACAACAGAGCAACAAGGTCAGTTTCTGTTTAGAGAGACTGCTGCTTTGCTGCAAACCTGGAATCTGTGTGAAACGGGCGAGGAGATAGCCTGGTGGCACTGCTGGGCAGAGCAGTTGCCCTTCCTGAGCATATCGCATCTGTTTATTATTTTGTTGATACTTCTGAAAGTGAATGAACTAACCTTATTTTCCTCATTTCTGTGAAACCTGATTTCAACTTTTTCTGAGAAAAATAAAATAAGTACCTAGTCAGCACTTTTTATGCACTGAATTATTGGTCTGCTTGGTTTGTTATCCTGTCTATCCCCACCCCGCTACAGTTGGTGTTTGCAGTGGGATACTGGCTGAATGTACATAGTATAGTTGGGGAGTTCAGTCTGGAGTAGCAGACCTGGCATCGCAAGATAATGGCAGACAAGTGCATGGTGCCAGAAATCAGGATGTCTGTGGGAGCTGGTGACCTGGGTGAAGCACCACCGAAAACAGACGGGGATCAGATGGAAGAGTTGGTGAGGCTGGTACAGTTACACTGGCTTAGCGTAGAACGGCTGGAGGCAAACCAGCGCCGAAGAGAGGCTGGCCAGCGCAGGAGTGAGGCAGAGCACCACTGCAGGGTACTAATGGAAGAGTCCCGACTGCAAGAAGCCAAGGAAGATGTGGTGGAAGCCATGGAGAATCGGGACTCGAGGGTACTGGAAGAGGTGGACCATCTATTGGCTTTATCATGGCATGCTTTCGATTTATTGCTTCCTGAGTTACCAGAGTTTCCGGGCTGTTAGTTGGTGGAAGATGATGAAGTCAGTGAGACCCCAGGTAAGACTGTATCCAAACATTGTAAACTGGAGGAGAAGACTACAGTCAAGACTGAAGAAGCATTAAGGCTGAAGGGACATTGTATTGTTCAGTTACCCATGAAATGTTTAACAGTATGCACAATATTGATTGGGGTAAATTACAGGCTAAGGATCCAGAGGTAGCCATGATAAGGTAAAACGTTACAGAGAAAGAAGGTAGCCATGTTAATGGTGATGTGGGGTCAAAGCCAGGGTGGTGGTATGAACAGAAAGAGGGTGTCCTTTACCACATGCGGCCCAAGCCCCGCACTAAAAGTATAGACGCACAGGCTGTGGTGCCTGAGGCTTATAGGCAACATGTAATGGAGGCTGCACACTTCAGTCCCTGTGGGCACCTGAGCCATGGTGGAGTGTTGGCTAGACTCACCCCATTCTATTATTGGCCAGGTATGTATAAACAAGTGGCAGTCTATTTAAAGAATTGCCATGTGTGCAACCAGACAGGGGTTCCTGCTACTGCTGGGAATAAAAGGTATCAGGTTAGCAGAGATACTAACACAGGTTCTGTAAAGAAAAGGTACCAAAAAGGAAGGGACCACTGAAGCGGCACCCTTGGAGGCAAGGGAGATTCCCACGTAGGCCACTTGAAGGGAGATGGTAGACTATGTTACCTTATGGTACATTAATGATTCGGTATTTAGATCATTTTGAGTCGTACGTAATCCCAAAGGTTGTCTGTAGGGGAATAAGCTGGGTATTTCACAGATATACCTGTTGGGGTCTGTACTCACCTGGGAAGAGATGTTAGGAATTCCAGGTAATGGTGGATAACTGAATACTAAAATGTATGGAATGTTTAAACATTAACAGTCACTACCAGGTGTATATACCCTGAAGTAAAAGTGATCATACTGGCCTATGTAAATGCTCAGTTAGGTATAGGAAGACACTGGACAATATAAAAATGTTGTGGTATACTTCCTCATTGTGTTGTACTAGAAAAAAGTGTATAATGTTAATGTCTCAGGGTTTGTGTGAGGAAATAAGTGGAATGGTCTGCTTAGAAAAATGCTTGCTTAAAAGTGTTTGGAATTAAGGGACCCTGAGACGGAGCTTTGGTGAGGGTGGGCCTAGCTCCATCCCCTTCTGAGGAAAGGAAGGTGGATATGTACTACCTGATTGATATGGACCATCTCTTCTACAGATCCAGTGTAGTAAACTTCTGTCGCGACAGTCTTGCTATCCTGTGTTTACCTATTTTTCTAGTTTGATAGGCTGGCCACCTACAGATAGTTACTTCACTGATCTTTTCTTGCACTGCTGATCTGTTTTTCTTTCTCAGTGGTCCAAGGGTATGAAGGTTAACATTACAGAGGTTAACTATGGTGATGATAGCAGAATGTGCACACGTAGGAATAAGTGCCTGGTATCATGTCAGAAATGGCTCGGAGTTATTACCCAGACAGTACTGGTTGCCAGTGTTGTTATAGGCACATTTTTTTTCTTATGCATAACTCAGTAATCTATTGCCCCAGGGAAAAGTTGTGTATAGCATGTTGTATCGCAAATGCTTGGAATGATAGCTAATGCTATGTTTAACAGACATATGGAACCCTGGGGTGGAGCGCTAAAGTGTGGGTGGGCCAGAGCTCCACTACACCCTCTAGGGAAGGTGAGACATTGTCGGACAACCGTGGGACGATTGCCCTCTTAGGTGGCGAGGTATGTGCTTTTTGTCCTGAAAGTAAAAGGCAGCAGTGCTTGCCATGTAACATTTTGTACTAGATGTTAGTTATAAAGTAAAAAAGAATTATATAAGAATTAACACAAGTTGAGTTGCTTATGCTACATACAAGGATTCCATAGGAAAGGAGAGGTTGATAAAGAACTCCAGGTCTTTTATACTAGGAAATATAGACATACAGAAGGCCGAGGCCCATATAGGAATGCCTCCAGCCAAGCTGATATTTTCCATAATTATAACAATAATGAATCCAGTTTATGTTTGAAAATAACATGATCATTGTTTTCAACTAACAAACTAGAAAGTGAATTCCACATCGGAATTATTCTTTGTGTATAATAAAATCTCCTTTTATTAGTTTTTGGATATGTAAGAGATAGCTGATATTTATGACTTCTAAAGTTACAGTTGTGTTTATTATAAGACTTATTTAATTGTGTAAGTAACTCTTAATCCTTGTGTATTTTAAACATAAAAAGGCGTCCCCTCTTTTTCTTCTCTCCTCCAGGGAATACATCTCCAGCTCTTCCAGTCTTCTATCATAACTCATACTGGATATATCACCCACCAGTTTAGTAACTCTCTGCTGGACCCCCTCTATCCTATTTATATCCCTTCTGAAGTATGGGTTCCAAAGAGGGGAACAGTTGTTCAGATGTGGCCTTACATAGGCCCTGTACAATGACATAATGCATTTTTTATCTCTAGAGGCAAAGCTTATTTTTATGCAAGCTATTAGCCTGTTAGTCTTATTTATGATGTTGCTGTAGTGAGCTTGAAATGAAAAATCAGAATCTATTGTTACACCTAGATCTTTTTGCTGTGTTACCGATCTTATTACTTGGTCCTTTAATGTGTATCCATAATACACATTGTTTTTTCCAAAATGTATAACACACTTGTCAGTACTGAAAGTCATTTGATTTTTTCAGCCCATATTTCAATTTTTTTCCAAGTCATTGACAAGTTTTTGATAATCTGTCAAAGTATCAACCTGTGCTGTTAATTTGGTATCATCAGCAAATTTTATAGCAAAGCTGTTTAAATTGGATGTCATGTCTGATATGAATATATCAAAAAGGATCGGTCCCAGAACTGATCCCTGAGGAACCCCGCTCGTCACATCCCTCATACCAGATGTATGTCCTCTTATACGTATGCATTGGGTACGATTGTTTAACCACTCTTCCAACCAGTTTATAATTGGGTTTTCAATTCCGAGCTTTCTCATTTTCTCTATTAAGAGTCCATGTGGCACTTTGGCAAATGCCTTACAGAGATCAAAAAATGTTACATCCAAGGCTTTGTTTTTTTCCATGCTATCACTTATATATTCATAAAATACCATATTACCTGATAAACAGGACCTATTTTTGTGGAAACCGTGTTTGATTTATCCTCTAATCCTTTGTCCCGTAAATCACTTTCAATCCTTGTTTTTAATACTGATTCAAAGATTTTACCAACTATACTAGTTAGACTAATAGGTCTATAGTTTTAAATGTCTGATCGGTTTCCCTTTTTAAAAATAGGTGTTACAATTGCTGTCTTCCAATCACTTGGGACATCACCAGTATTCAATGACATGTTAAAAAGTTTGTACAGAGGGTTTATTAGCCACTCTTTGATTTCCTTCAAAAGCCTTGCATGTAACCCATCTGGCCCAGGTGATTTATTTATATTTAGTTTATTTAAATTAGCCATTATCTCTTCTTTAGTTATCTCATTTACTGAGTCCTTCTTTATTGTGATATTTGCTGGTTGATTTAGAACTTTTGACTTAGTGTTGAAAACTGAATAAAAATAATTATTTAGTTCTTCTGTGCTATCCTGAAGCGTTATTTCCTTATTGTCTATGATTTCTGGACCTATATTTCTTGAATTGTTTTTTTTTTTTATTTATGTAAGAATAGAAACTTTTCTCACCATCTTTCATATAGGCTAGGTTTGTTTCAGACTTTTTTTTTTCCAGTTTTAATTTTGGTTTTACATTTTTTTAACGATGTCTTATATTTCCAAATATTATAATCAATTCCATCTCTTTTCATGACTTTATAAAATCTCTGTTTTTGTTTAATTAACTTTATAATAGCTGGGGTTATCCATGGTGGAATTTTACCTCTTTTATTATACACGGTTCGATTTGGGATGTATTTATTTTCTAACCCTAAAATTTTGTTTTTAATTCTAATCCATAAAGCATTACATGATTTGGATTTGTTATCCCATTTCCAGTTTAATAAATCTTGTTTTAATTTTACAAAGTTTGCTGTATTGTAATTTTTAACAGTTGTTTTGCCTGCTACTGGTTTTGAATATGTAGAATTACAAAAGGTAACTATCATATGGTCACTGTATGTTAGTGGTGGTTTAATCATTATATTATTTATTTTATCAGGAATGTCTGTTAAAACTAAATCCAGTATGTTATTATTTCGAGTGGGTTTATGTATTACTTGATATAGTCCATTTGTTATGCATGTATCTAAGGACAAATTCTCATTATTGTTGCTACCTATATTATCTTTCCAGTTTATCCCTGGAAAATTAAAGTCCCCCATTAATATTGTATCATTATAATTTGACTTTTCATTTATGCTGTTTATTATTTCTTGATTTATTATGGAATTTGAATCTGGTGGCCTATAATGTAGACAAATGAGTAATTTAGGTAAATTATCTCCCAGTAGTTCAACCCATATAATTTCACATATTGTATTGTCCATTGATTCCATAATTTGTTTTGATTTTATATCCTCTTTTACACAAATAATGCCACTCCTCCCCCTTTTTTGTTTATTCTGTTTTTATAATATGTTGTGTATCCTGGTATATTATTCCACCATTCAGAGTTTTCGTGCCACCATGTTTCGGTTATTGCCACTATATCTATTTTTTCGTTATTTCAAACATGAAGTCTTGCTGTATTCTGACATATGCAGTTAGGTCCTGCCTTTCAACTGCCCCGGAGAACAAAGAGTTAAACTTTCCATGGCCAGCGTGGAATGTTCACCACGAGCTCGGTTGAAGCCCCTGTCTGCTGTTGTTTAAACTGCAACCGTCAGATTCTTTACTCCATCTCACTGAACAGTCGCTCCAGAGATTCCTCCTGTTGCTCGGTTCAAAAAAGTCGGTTGAAGTGTAATTTTTTTCATTTTCTACTGAATTGCTGTTACCGCTTAGTCAGTTCAAGTCTCTGTATGTGGTACTGTGAGTACTAGATAGGTTTTCTGTTTAGTTTCTGTGTGGAACTTGTAAATTGTGGATCGGTTCAGCTGAACCGATCACTTTGAGGTAAAAAAGTTTGTGCTTGATTTAGAGTGTGGTAACCAGTCCGTATCAGTTCTAAAAAAAAACAGATTTTATTATGTTTTTTTCCAAGACCCGTGATACGGTCAGGAACCGATAGGGGAGTCTTGCCTGGCAGAGTGCCGAAAAAAGGGTAAGTTTGGGATAGGATTGGCCATGTCTGAGAAACCCAAGAAAAAAACCAGGCCCACTGGGTTTCAACACTGCAGTGTGTGTGGGGAAGTCTTTGCCAAGGCTGATCCCCACACCACCTGTGTTTATTGTCTGGGGTTTGACCACCTCGATTCAGACTGCCAAATTCGTAAGAATTTTTCCAAATCTACCCTGGAAAAGAGATTAGGTAGACTGAGGGAAAGGGAGGCCGAGAAGTCCGCTAACCCGGATGGCCAGCCCGGTTCGGTTCCGACCGAACCAGAAGGAGTGCCCTCTGACCAGGGCGATACTTCTTCGGGCAAAAGGAGAGCCGATTCTGAGGAGTCGGTTCTGGTGAAAAGAAAGAGAAAAGATAAATCATCTTGTTCGGACCCAGAAATTCATACTCCACCGATGAGATAGCCAAGGCGATAAGGATAGTGCAGTTGCTTACTTCGGTTCCGACCGAATTGGCACCATCTGGCAGGGGTTTGGTTTGGTCGGTTCCCCCGGTTCCGGATTATACTTTGGAAGAATTTTATGAACCAGAGGAGGAAGAAGGAGAGTATGAGGATAATTATAGTGATTATGAAAGTCTGGATGTGCCTATTGACCCGGACATCTCCCCAGACAGACCTTCAGGTGTTTCTCCTCCTAGGCTTTCTGAGTCCCCTTCTCACTATATGGTTTACAAAAAAGTGGCTGAGACCCTCCAGCTTCCTGTGGGGGAAACAGTACAGGATCAGGAGGAGCCTGATTTTGTTGAAATGATGGACATCCCAGAGTCCAGGAGACTGTCTATTCCCCTCCACAAATCCTTTGGGAAACAGACACATAAAATTCTTAAGTTTCCTAATTCTATTCGTCCTGTGGACAGACGAACGGACAAGAGGTATACTCTCTCAGGCTCAGACACGGAGTTCCTTTTCCAGCAATGCAGCCATGTTGGGATAGTGCAGGCTGCTGCCTGTGATAAGGCAAATATCCCCTTGGCATCACATACCCCAGACAAGGACTCCAGGAAGATTGATGCCATGGCAAAGAAACAATACATGGCAGCATCTTTGGGACTCAGGCAGGCTAAATATATGGCCTGTACAGCTAGATACCAGAAATCCAGGTGGGACACTGTGCTGGCTCTGGTTAAACAGGCCCCTGACCAGCTTGCCAAGGAGCTGGAACAGGTGGCTGCAGATGGGACTG
This sequence comes from Neoceratodus forsteri, assembly GCA_016271365.2. Taxonomy (NCBI): domain Eukaryota; kingdom Metazoa; phylum Chordata; order Ceratodontiformes; family Ceratodontidae; genus Neoceratodus; species Neoceratodus forsteri. The sequence goes on along the minus strand of CM057450.1, from coordinate 924,427,923 downwards.
AGGCATCTAAAGTACAGTTTCATGCTGCTGTGGACTCCAATGATGTTTCATCAAGAGTCATGGCTACATATGTGGCTCTTCGGAGGATGGCTTGGCTCAGATGTACTAGCCTTTCACAGGATACCCAGGCTAAGGCCATGGATTTTCCTGTAATTGGTAATTCTCTGTTTGGGGAGCAGACAGAGAACTACATGAAAAATACGGATGAGTACAGGACCACTTACAGGAGTGTGCAGGCCAAAGAAAGGCAAGCAGCTCCTCAAAGGCAGCAGTCCGGGGGCAGGGCAGGCCTTTTCAAAGGCCTTTTTACCAACGTTAGGCCTCCTCTTCTTTTTCTCAGAGGGGGTTCTTTAGAGGGAGAGGCAGACGGGGGATGAGCAGGCCTGCATCCACCCCTCAGCCTAAAGCATCTGCCAAGCAGACACCCTGATGGGTCTGCCCGGGCCGATTCTCCCATACCAGTAGGGGGCAGGCTGGCTTACTTTGTCCAGAACTGGAAGTCTCTAACATCAGACAAATGGGTCCTGGAAGTAGTAAGCCAAGGGCTGGTTCTCAGCTTCAGAAAATTTCCCCAGCTGAGAACCAGATCCTTTCCACCTGTGAATCTCTCAGAGACCTTTGCCCTAGAGGCAGAGGTTTCTTCTCTCCTTGCTCTCAGAGCTATAGAGACGGTTCCCACCCTACACAAGGGCAAAGGATTGTACTCCAGGTACTTCCTAACCCTCAAAAAGACAGGAGAATGGCGGCCCATCCTAGACCTAAGATATCTGAACAAACATCTTTTAAAGCCAAAGTTCAAAATGGTGACTGTGTGAATTATCCTTCCCTCTCTAAGACCAGGGGACTGGCTAGCCTCCCTGGACCTCAAAGATGCCTACTTTCACATTCCCATCAGGTGCATCCACAGAAAGTACCTCAGGTTTGAGTTGCCCTCAGGCCACTATCAATTCAGAGCCATGCCCTTTGGCCTAACATCAGCCCCAAGGGTTTTCACAAAGTGCCTGGCAGTAGTGGTTGCTTTCCTTAGGAGAAAAAAGATCTCCATCTTCCCATACTTGGACGACTGGTCCATAGTAGGTCAGTCTCCAGACCAAGTCAAGTCACATTTGCAAGTGACCCAGCAAGTGCTTACTTCCTTAGGATTCCTTCTCAACCTTCCAAAGTCAATTCTCGAACCAGCACAGCTTCTCACCTTCATAGGTACAGAGCTGGATACAGTAAAGGCAAGAGCCTTCCTTCCCCTGGAAAGGGCAAGGACCCTCATGGAACTGGCCTCTTCAGTCACCCTTCAGGTGTCTTGACCAGCAAGGCATGTCCTTCAGCTTCTGGGCCACATGGCAGCTTCCACAGCAGTAGTCCAAGGGGAAAGATTCCAGATGAGGGACATTCAGTTCCACTTAAGAGCCTTCTGGTCCCAAAGAAAGGATTCTCTTACCAAACTAGTCCCAGTGACTCGAACCCTGATCCAGGCCTTACAGTGGTGGCAGGATCAGGACAATTTTGAGACAAGGGGTTCCTATTGTCACTCAGTCTCATTCAGTGATAGTCACCACAGATGCCTCCCTGCTGGGCTGGGGAGCCCATTTGGGGGATCTTACCACCCAAGGACTGTGGTCACCTCAGGAATCTCTGCTTCACATCAGTCTCTTGGAACTCAGAGCAGTGTTTCTGGCACTGCAAGCTTTTTCCAAATCTGTACAGAACAAGGTGGTCCAGGTCAGAACAGACAGCACCACCACTATGTGGTACATCAACAAGCAGGGAGGCACTTGGTCTACAGCCCTTGTGCACAGAAGCAATGAAGTTGTGGTCCCTGGCCTATTCCCTGTAAACCTCTCTGATAGCAGCTCACCTCCCAGGGAACAACAGTGTCCTTGCAGATGCTCTGAGCAGAGTATCCCAGGGCCATCACGAATGGGCCCTAGATCCTCTAGTTTTGAAAGTGATTTTCTCGAGATGGGGCACTTCGGAGATAGATCTTTTCGCAGACCCAGACAATCACCAACTTCCTCTCTTTTGTTGCAGGCCCCCAGTCTTGGGCTCAGTCCCCCTGGATGCTCTGATTCTGACCTGAGAAGGGAAATTGCTGTATGCTTCCCTGCCTTCCCTCTCCTGTTCAAAGTGTTAGTCAAGATAAGGTCACAACCATGCAAAGTGATTCTGTTTGCTTCAGACTGGGCCAGACAGCCCTGGTATCCCCTGTTGCTGTCCCTAGCAGTCCACCTTCCCCTGTCTCTTCCCAGGAATTACAACCTGTTGACATTGTGGTCACAGATTCTCTTTACTGTCTATACTTTACCTTAAATTCTATATACTCAATAACCACACCCAATGGTTATTCCAATAAACTCAGTTTATTGTCTGCACACATATATGTGGGAGCCTCAGCTAAATGCGAGAGCTCTCCGAACTAAGTTTTACACAGTATTTTATAGCACTTCTTATCTTGGAAACACACTAACATTTCAGTATAAATCAATCATAGTTTTTAGCAATGTAACAGAAAAACAGTTTCATATGCATTAGGTACTTTTCCACTGGCTTATTTCATCACTGCTTAATACATATACCTGGGTCAAGCTGACCTAATAGAAACAATGAGTTTCCTCCTCCATGGTACCGTTACAGCTTGGTTTCAATGCATCTGCATGTTCTTATCTTTATACTTCGTCCAAGCCTGCCCAAGCCTGCTATTCAGGCTGGTACAATCAGTTCTGCTCAATTTTATCTAACTTATTATTTTTCACAACCTAAAGGACTGGTCTTCAGGCACGAGCTATTGCTTTCTGCTCGTTTTGTGATTCTTATGAACTTATAATGACCCTTAGCTTCTACTCAGACCTGGCTATATTCAACTACACTAGCAGCTTCTACATTATAATATATTGTAACACACTTTACTTTTTATGTATGCATGAATCCACTTCATATGTATGCATAAAAGAAAGATATATAAAAAGAAATTCCTCCACAACATCCTCTCAGGGGAGGATTTGGTACCCCAATCTTCGGTCTCTCAATCTCAAGGCATCGCTCTTGAAGAGTTAGAGTTTGCAGATCTGCATCTTTCCCAAGGGATTCTGGATATCCTTAAGGCTTCTCGAAAGCCTTCCACCAGAAAGACTTACAACTTCAAATGGAAAAGAGTCAGCATTTGGTGTTCTAAGAAGAATATTTCTCCAGACTCTGCTGAGTTGCCTACGGTTCTGGACTATATGGTCCATCTTAATGGCCTAGGCCACAGCCCAGCTACCCTTAAAGTACACTTGGCAGCTGTTTCTGCTTTCTTGTCAGTAGGCAAGTCTTCCTCTCTATCATCCCATCATGTGTTTTGTAAGTTTTTCAAGGGAGTGCTTCACACCAATCCCCCTTTAGGTATCCTGCTCCTGCTTGGGACCTTAATGTTTGCATTGCTCAGCTTATGCAACCCCCCTTTGAGCCTTTGTCCTTAGCAGAGCTTAAGTACTTGACTTGGAAAACTGTGTTTGTGGTAGCCATTACTTCTGCCAGGCGTATCAGTGAATTGCAAGCCCTGTCAGTGGAATCTGATTTCATCTCTTTCCATACAGATAAAGTGGTACTAATAACTAACAGAAAGTTTTTACCTAAAATGGTTTCAGATTTCCACCTCATCCAGTCTATATCTCTCCCTGTTTTGTTCACTGACCATTCCTCCTCTGGAGAGAGGAGGCTACATAGCTCTTAGCTACTACATAGAGCGTACCAAGGGTCACAGGTTTGAATCCCTCCAGTTCCTTACGTATGGAGAAGTTGGTAAGGGCAAACCTGCCACTATGAGATCTGTTGCCAGGTGGATTGTCTCTTGTATCCAATTCTGCTATGAAAAACTGGGGAGAACTCCACCCTCAGGCCTGAGGGCTCATTCCACTAGAGGTACAGCTGCTTCCCTGGCTGCTGCCAGGGATATTCCTCTCTTAGAAATTTGTCAAGCAGCCACCTGGAAAACAGTCCATACTTTCACCAAGCATTACTCCCTGGATATCCAAGCTAGGAGTGATGCTCGGTTTGACACAGCAGTACTTCAGAGCCTGTTTCCAAAGCAGGTTCTGTCCCTCCTCCATGGAGGTACTGCTTAGTAGTCTGCATATGTCAGAATACAGCAAGACTTCATGTTGTTTGAAAAAAAAATTACTCACCTTAGTAATACTGTTTCTTCTAATGGAGTCTTGCTGTATTCTGACCTTCCCCCCGCCTCCCCTCTCAGAACCTAGATTTTGGGATGTGGGTGGGCAGGAGCAGTGTTAACACCCTAGGGGTGTCCTTTTTCACCCTCTTTTAGTTTGGGTGAGTGGTTGTATTTTGGGATGTGTTTTGTTTTGGGGTTTCCTGACTAGAGTCTTCCTTTTGAAATCAAAAACCCTTTTATATAGATATAGTTGCCAGTTGGCTAGTATGAGTTTTACAGTTTCCACACTGAACTTCTAGTGAGTATTGCTTGTAATGATCTGACGGTTGCAATTTAAACAGTAGCAGACAGGGGCTTCAACTGAGCTTGAGCTCGTGGTGAACATTCCATACTGGCCATGGAAAGTTTAACTCTTTGTTCTCCGGGGCAGTTGAAAGGCAGAACCTAACTGCATATGTCAAAATACAGCAAGACTCCTTTAGAAGAAACAACATCACTAAGGTGAGGAATTTTTTTTTCACCATGTAGACTCCTTGCATTTATTAGTTAGAAGTTTAAACCTGATTTCCTTGTGTGTGTATTTCCTTTTTTTTACACGTTTGGATGTATTCAAATTTGGTTTCACAATTTTGTTATTTAATAAGTGTTCCCTGCTCCCCCTTTTTATTAGTTTTTTGGTATGTTAATTGCATTGTAGATATTACGTCCAAATAGTCTTGAACCATGTCTATTTAAATGTAGTCCATCATATCCATATAATCCATTTTTGTTTTCAAATTTCTCCCAGGTTTTAATGCAGGTAATATTGTTTGTCAGGCACCACCTACGTAGCCAGTTATTGAAATATTTAATATTTCTTGTTCTGTAGTAACTTGCCCTTGGTACTGGTATAATTTCGGAAATTATTGGAGTTGCATTTTGATCTTGTATGCATTTGATGGCTTTTTTCATGTCCATAATAATTTCTTCTACTTCCTGCTTCCCAGATTTGTTTGTCCCAACATGTAATACTACAGTTTTGGGTCCACCCACATTTTCTAATACTACTGGAATCAGATTTGTAATGTCTTTTATTAATGACCCACTGTAACTACAACCAGTGACATTTTATTTGTTCCCACTTGTTGTATATCTGTCCGTAAATGTTATTATCGAATCTCCTAATATGAATATCTGTTCTGGTATCTCCTGTTCCTAATTTAATTCCATTTGGGTTTCTGGTAATGGGAGGCTTTCTAATGGAGCTATGATTTCTGTTATAGGGATACTAGGAGAAACAGTTTCAGTAGAATCTAGTATCGTCATCAGATGAGAGGGAGTTGCCAAGGGAGTATGTATTGGTGACTTGTGACCAAGATTTGTTTCAGCTTGATATTCGGGTGATGAAAGACTCTCTGAAATAACTAAAATTTCAGTGTTTGGTGCCCCCTCAATAGGTTTTTGTACCATTGACGATTTCTGTGATAAGGGAAAATCTATATTACTCATATTGACCGATTTATGATTTATTAAATCATTTGATGGTGTGTTGTCCCCGTCAGTTATCAAACTCAATGGGTCAAAACTATTTAACAATGGTAGTGTAAAACATTCAGCTTTCCTGCCTTTCTTTTTTTTTAGTTGTCTTTTAATTTGAACTTCTTACCATTCGTTATCTAGATTGTCCTGAGTATCCATTTCCCTTGGTCTTTTTTTAGATAGAGTGTTATTTGAGCATTTATTAGATGGTGTAGGAGACATTATATTATTTTGGGCCATTTGATGGCTTGACTCCATGTTATTAGATTCCTGTTCATTACCATTTCTGAAATACATAACTATAAAAGGGGCTTATCAGTGTTTGCAGTTCTCCACAGCAGAGCAACAAGGTCAATTTCTATTTAGAGAGACTGCTGCTTTGCTGCAAACCTGGAATCTGTGTGAAACAGGCGAGTAGATTGCCTATTGGCACTGCTGGGCAGAGCAGTGGCCCTTCCTGAGCATATCACATCTGTTTATTATTTTGTTGATACTTTTGAAAGTGAATGAACTAACCTTATTTTCCTCATTTCTGTGAAACATGATTTCAACTTTTTCTGAGAAAAATAAAATGATGAGTGCCTAGTCGGTGCTTTTTATGCACTGAATTGTTGGTCTGCTTGGTTTGTTATCCTGTCTGTCCCAACCCCGCTACATCGACACTATTGCAAGGCCTCACCAGGGGATGGAACAAGGAAAAAACCCTGCCTCCCAGTAGACGAAGGGGGGTACAGGGGACGGCCAACCACGCCCAGTGCCGGGTCTGTCCATTCACGCCTCAGGCTCTTCTCCCTGCCTGGTTGCTCTGCTAGATTATAGATAGAGCACCAGGAGGAGTAGGAGGTCCCACCTCAGGGGACTCGGAGCCGGTGGATTGGGTGATCAGGTAGTTGATGGAGGAGGCGGCTGATGGAGGAGGAACAAAGGACTTCAGGTGGTCGGGATCATGTCCGAGCCGAGTGACCCCCCTGGAGAGAGTCTGGGTAAGGCAGCGTAGGAACATAAACAGAACTGACAAAAGAAAAAGTTCAGTGAGTGATATTGGAAGAGTTGCAATGATTAATGATGAACAGTCGAAGATAGCTTTAGGGAGGAGAGATGCAGTGTTTTGCATGCCAGTGTGCACACATTTTGCTGCATGTTGTCACTGGTGAAGGATATGGGTACTGTACATCACCACCAGTATAGTGGTACAGCCCAAAAACTGACCTCAGCATATAACAAAACAAAGGCTCAACTCCAAATAAACTTTGGTTAGTGGTTTTATTATTTCTTCTACTACATGGAAAGGTTTCATGGCCTGAAGCCACTTCTTTAGGCACCGTGGTTACAGAAGATCTAAACATAGAGGATAATGTGTGTTCGACGATGAACAACAATGCTAAGCTTCCATCGAGTGGATAACCATGGCAACTCAGTTAAACCCTGAGAGTGTAGAACTATTACAGGAAATTTAGCTTCGCGCATGAACAGCTGTAACCCTGACACAAAACTACTTCTTCAAGATTAAGTACAAGCAGCTCAAATCTTTTTCATTTTGACACACAAACTGATTGTCGCTACACTCAGGCTTAGAGTACACACTTGCTGCCATTCTGAGATAGAAACTCATTTACTGCTTCCTATAAATGCCGCTTACGGAGTAACTGTGTACGCTCTGAAGACTGTTTTAAATGTTGTGAACGTTCGCACGGTCGCATAGGCAGAGGCAACTCGTGAGGGTTCTTTTTTGTTGTACCATCGATGTGACATTCGGTCCATGTTATAACAACATTGAATTTCTCATCAATGGTACAACAACAGTGTTAAATGATGGATTTCTGCTAAATACAACGTTTTACCATACACTATATTAATAGTTGAAAATGAAATAATAAGCACAGCTAAAAAATTGTTTTATCATCCTGTACAATTCACCTCCACCAACAGCATGTATCAGTGTGCCTTTAGATGCTGGCAAAATAGGTGTCCAACACCAAGGAATGCTACTGTATACATAACTACTGGTTTGTCCTTCCATTGATAATGATAAGTATAATATTATTTTAAGAAAAGGTTTATCATTTTATATTAACTTTTTCTCAGTGATGAGCCAGGATAATTATTCCTAGTGAGACTTTTCAGAATTAAATGAGAGGTAACAATTTCAAAAGAGTATATTAGCACAGGAAACTCAAGCTGTTTTTGTTAAAAAAATAGCTTTGTATATAAAGTAATATAGTTAGTTGGTATTATGAACATACGGAAATGCCAGCAGAAGCAGGCCTTACGGTCTATTGAGTCTGCTTGCTTGTGCAGCTAGCCCCTCAACTTGCAGCTGTCCCACCCTCTTCATCACAACCCCCACCCTGTCCCAACCTCTTAAAGCCGCCCACCATTCTACAGGCTATCGCCTTCTCAGGCAGAGCGTTCCACCTGTCCACCACCCATTCAGTGAAAAATTTCTCAAGATTTCCCTCTTGAATCTTCCCCCCTTCAATCTCAGGTGATGCCCTCTCATATCCCTCCCTCTTCTAAGCTGGAAAATCCCTTCTGTATTAGCCTTATTTATCCCCTTAAGTCAAGTTTATTGTTCTTCCAAGAATTGTAAAAAAATTTTGGACAATACAAAATTCTTAAATTAAATATATAGCAGCATATAAATACATTTTGGTTTATCTAATATCTTCATTATTTTAAAAACACATTGTTACAGTGTACATTTCTCAGCAAAAATATCAATATCAGTAGAACAAAGGATCATCTGGAAGCCCATTTGATTAAATTGGGCATTTACATTGCTCATTTCTAACCCTCTTAGCGTGAGCTTGTTTTTTTTTTTTTTTAACTTATTATAGATGCTATAGATTTTGCAATCATTACAGCTTCTTCCGCTGTCCCAGGATGAATCAAGATAAAAACTGGATCATATGCTGAATCTGCATATCTAACCAAAAAAGTCTTGAGAATTTTGGTTCGCTGATAATTGTATAAAGGACACCGTGTTACAACGTGTGACAATGTCTCAATAAAACCTTTATTACAAAGACATTTGGTCTCTTTTAGGTTTCCTTGGATTGATTGACTATTAAAGTAAATCAATTTTGAAGTAATTAACCCAAATCTTGCTCAGGTAATTGCTTTACGAAAATTTGGAGCAAATGAAAACTGTAAATAATCTTAAAGATTTGAATCAGTTTTGTACTGACTGAATGAAAGAGCTTGCCTTTGGTTACAAACTTGGGTCATCTGCATATCTAATGCCTGTACAGATATTTTTCTCTTTAATCTGCCTTTATAAGAATCAAGTATCATTATGTTTGCCTGCTGATCTTGCCATAAATGCATGGAATCAGTATTTTGCAGAACTTGTGAAAGGGCTACTAGCCATGGTAAGGAAAAGCCCTCTGTATACCATACATCTTTTTCTTTTAAACATGCTAAAGGTAGATCATTTTTGAATTATTTATTATTCTGAGTCAGTATGATGTTAGCTTTGAATTAATTAAGGATACCAAAGGGAGTCTGCCTAATTCTGCTTTTACAACAGCATTGGCCATGAGAGGAGGTACTTGAAGAATGGCTTTATAATAGTATAATAGAGGTGATTCAAGTTGTGTGTAATGCTTAACCCCCAGACGTCTGCACCATATAAAAGGAGTGGTGTAACTTTTGCTTCCCCTGCTTTAATGGCTGGGATTACAGAAAAACCTCCATATTTAAGGTTAAATCTTTGCAATGTTTTAGCAACATGTTTTGCTTTAGTTACTTGTTCCTTTGTATGTAAATTATAGGTACCGTTTGCCTAGAGCATAATGCCTAGATATTTATATTATGTTGCTACTTCAATGCATTTATCTTTATAGTAAATCCTTGGTTTTAATGATTGATTCTCAAACGCCATTACTTTGGTTTTATCCAAGTTTATCCCCAGCTCCAAGTTATTACACTTATTTTTCAGCTGGTCAAATTTAGTTTGTAATCCTTTGGGGGACAAAGACAACAGAATCAAGTCGTCTGCATACGCTAAAGTGTGTACATGTTGATTTTTAATTTTCGGAGAATCCAAGTAGCTAGTCGGATCAAAATATAGTAGGGAGTCAATATAAATGTTGAACAATAAAGGCGCCAGTAGGCAAGTAAGCATTAGTCGCCGACAGAGGAGGGCTCTACCGGTGGATTAATGCCCGCTGGAGGGGCGTTGTTGCACGAGGACGAAGCCCGGGTTCAACCCCTCAGCGGGCATTAATCACGGTACAACCCACGCTGAGGTGATTAATGCACGGAGACACGGAGAAGGTCGATGTTTGCTTAGGGCAAGTACTGTGGACAGTGAATGGCAAGAAAGGCACCGGAAACTCAAGGAAATTTCTGTAAACTTTGTTACTCGGCCGCCCACAGCGCTACTTGCGCCCCAGTGGCTGTCGTGCCCACTACAGGAGCAACACGGCATTATGAGACGATAATGCCGTGTTGGGCTCGTGAACACGCAACAGCAACACGGCATTATGAGACATAATGCCATGTTGGGCTCGTGAACGTGCTTCCGACAACAGCGACACAGCATTATCGTCTCACAATGCCGTGTTGCTCGTGCACCACGTGACGCCGTCCAGCCTATCGCAGGGCGCCCTGGAACGGCTTTCAATAATGCCGTGTTACAACCCTGCTTAACCACTTTACATGTTGGAAAGTAATCTGATATATTACCGTGTTGATCATATCTCACTGCTGTGAGTGTATTTGACTAAAGAAGGGATATGGGAATTAACAAACTAAGGGGAAGACCTCAGGTCTCAAGAATTTCCCAAAGAGTCTTCCTAACTACCAAATCAAAAAAAGCAGAGAAATCAATAAATAGTATATAAACTTTCATTTTCCTATAGAGAATGTATTTTTCTAGCAAATAAACTAGTACAAACACATTATCTACTGTGCAGAATCCCTGATGAAACCCAGCTTGACATTTAGAAAGGGGACAAATTGTATCCACCCAGAGTTGTAATTTAGTTAAAAGGATACCGGCAAAAATTTTGCCAGCAATATTCAAAAGGCTTATGGGACGGTAATTGCTAGGAGAATAAAACAAGCCTTTTTAATGGATAGGGACTATTATGTTTTTAAACCATGAGCTGGGAATAAACCTTTCTGTTAGACAAGTATTAAAAAAGTTTACAAAGAAGGGAATCCAAAAATGTTGATTCTCTTTATAGATCTCTCCTGGAATTGTGTCTGGACCTGGAGCTTTGTTATTTGCAAGTTTTGAGATAGCTAAGGCGACATCACTAATTGAAAAGACTAAACGCTTATATGCATCAGAGTGAGCCCATTTTGGCAAGTTCCTATCACCATTGATGGCAGTATTACTATTAAACAAATTTGAAAAATAGGTGACCCAGGTTTCCTTAGGAATATACACAGCCAATGTAATTTGATATGTTTTAGCACCATTCGCTACCATGCACCAGAATGCTTTTGAATCATTTGGCACATAAGGGCCCATCATTTTTGAGTAAACTAAATTTTTTTGAATTTTAAACATTTTTTATATGCTTTCCTGGCCTGGTTTAGATTTACATTCTTAAATCCCGAGGGAATTTTAGTATTCTCCCTAATTAATTTCCCCCAGTTTCTGCTTTTGTTTAAGACACTAGTGAGCAAACCAGGTCAGATGAGCATTTATTTGGTCCTTACATACATAGATTTCAGAACTAATTCTAGAAAGAAAGTTCTCAAATTTGTCTTTTATGCACTGGGCTGAATTTTTAGTTTGCATGTAGGTAATTAATAAAGACAACTGAGAAGAGTAAATGATCTTTACTGCTTTCCTTATGTTCCTATTATTTAGGCTAAGTTTGAGCTTCCCTCTAGATGTTAATGTTTTTTTATTCTTTACTGTATCTACATTAACCGTCAATACAGCGTGATCGCTTTCAGGCCTCATGGTTATTTTAAAATTCTGAAAATATTCATGGCTTTCCGGGGTAATCAATATATAGTCAATCACACTATTCCCTTTTGGGGAATGATAGGCAAATGCACCCCAGGGTCTCCAGTTCCTCTCCCATTTAAAATCAGTAAATTATTACCAGTAATAAAATCTTTTCTAACCCCATGTTTTCTTCTATATTCATAACTGTATGCAGTCTGCCTCCTAAGTAGAACTGCCCGGAGAGAATTGGAACTATATGCAAATGATATAACCTATCATTGCTCGAGACACATATTCAAACTGCTGCCCTCATCTATTGCAACATTCCATCAACGTCTCAGATTTCTCACTCCGCCTGACAAGTCAGACGCCTGGACATCTTCCTCCCGTCAGTACGAGCTGATTCCAGTTTTATAAGTATTATCTAGCACAATATTTAAACTGCTGCCTTTGTTTATTGTTTAATTTAATCCTATTATTTTAAAAAGTTAAGTTTCTTTAGTTTAGCGGTAAAATTGTATTATTTCTTGGTTCCTCACAATTCGGTATAACTGCTGAGGAACAGGGCTTTTCTAGTTAATTTGGCGCTTTTTGCCTTAGTTTTAGTTATAAATTTTGTATATTTTCGTTGATTTCTGTGTTTTACATTTATTCTTTGTAACCGAGCAGTCGGTTCTTCTGAACCAGTACCCTGGTTCCTGTGAACCGCTGACCCGGTTTGATATATAAGTTATCGGTTCTTTCCTCGGATCCTTAACCGGTTCCTGAACTGACAAAAAAAACGTTAGTTTGAATACTAGTAAGCGGTTGCTGGTTTTTCCCCTGGAAATGGAAACACAAGAAAAGCCAAAGAAAAAGACCGTTTCCCCAGGTTTTAAAAATTGTACAAAATGTGGGGAAGTGTTTGCTAAAGCCAACAAACACGACCTTTGTTTAGTCTGCTTAGGACCTGATCACTTTTCAGCAGACTGTGCCATTTGTAAATCCTTCCCTCCTAAAACAATTGAGAAAAGGATGGAAAGGCTGAAGGAAAAAGTGGACGGTGGTCCCTCGGGCTCTAACCAGCCACCAAAAACTGCAGGTGAAACCACCTTATCTACTGTTACCACCCCTGAGAAGGGTGTTTCTGGCACTTTAAAAAGGGGGAGTGGTCCAGCTGACTCTCCGGCCCCCTCCAAAAAATCTAAGAAAACTAAATACATAGAACCCCTGGCCTCTGTTCCACAAGGGGTCTCTACTGTGTCTCACAGCCTGCGTTCTGTAGAGGAGATAGCTCAGGCTATGAGGGTTCTGCAGGCTTCCTCCTAAGGCTCCTGTCACAGTTCCTGCCCCTGAGTCACAGGAACTGGAACATGATGATTATGGTGAGATGGATCCTGAACAGGATGAACCTATAGAGCCTGAAATCTCACCTGAGTAGGAGTTCGGTTCTCCCCTTCGACCTGAGGATTTTTCTTCTCCATGAGCTTCCTCAAAATTGATGTGAGGCTCACTGGTCTGTAGTTGCCTGGCTCATCCCTAGGGATGCTTTTGTGAATGGGCTCCACATGGGCCATCCTTCAGTCTTGTGGTACGCATCTTGTGTCCAGTGGTCCTGCCAGGATCTCTGCTAGCTTCCTGAGTACCCTTGGGTGAATGCCATCTGGTTCTGGTGCCTTGTCCACCCTCAGTGCCCTTAACCCTTCCAGAACCCTGTTCTTTGTAATCCCTATGTCAGTCACCCCCTCCACCCACTACCCACTCCGCCCCTCCCTTGGGGTATCTGCCTCTGCCTGATCCACCCCCTTCTCCACCCACCCACTCACCCTCTGTCCTTCCTGATCCTTGCAGTCTGGTCCTTATTCTTCCTTCTTTCTCTAATGTGTCTGAAGAAGTAATTTTCTGCTTCCTTAGTGCTCTGTGCCAGTCTCAGCTTTCTTGAAGCCTTGGCCACTCTGACTAGTGTGGTAACCTCCCTGGACTTCTTCTTATACTCATCCTTGTCAACCCCTCCACCCGATGTCTTGAGTTTCTGAAATGACTTCCTCTTGGCTCTCACCCCCCTCCATAACCTCTTGAGTCAACCAACTGGGCTTTTTTGCCCTCCCCTTCTTACTCCTTGTCTTTGTACAAGTTCCAGTGGCCTCCTTCAGCCCTTTTGAGTGGGTGGCTCATACCAAATTTTTTAGTGAGAATGTTAACATGCTTGTGTTGATTTTTGGTGGCGGGAACAAACCAGTAGTCAGCTATGTAAATATGAGTTGCAAATGTTGTGCACTTATTTTTGTAGCATTTCTTAGTGGTGTGCATCTATTTAGTCAGCATCCAAAGGTTAACTGCAGACCGGGACACACACTGTTGCGTGAGGTGAGTTGTACACGTTGAAAAAACATAGTTTTCAGATGTGCTTATTATTTTGTTCTCTACTACTAATGTTTACATCATGTGTAACCACCATGCCCAAAAAAGTGGCTTCAGGCCAAGAAACACTGCCATGTGGTGGAAGAAATAATATCACTAATTAAAGATTTTTTTTTAGTTGATCCTTCATTTTGTTTCTCTGTTGCAAAGGACTGCTAGTATAGGACTCCCCTGCATTATCTCAGCTTCAGCCCTTGTAGGGTTCGAGGCATCCTGGAACTTTTACTTCTGTACCTCAGCAAAGAATCCTAGGGACATGAACATTCAGAGTGCAGCACTTGCTCTAGATCTTACTTCGAGGGTATCTCTTGCAGCAGGCCATCACCGGTAGGACTGAGCTACCAGGTGCTAGAATTACATGGAAATCTAGCTAGCAGTCTACCAGAGGGGACCGCCCACCTCAGGCACCAGCTCCTGATGTCAGCCAATCCTATAAAGGCAGGTGGCCCCCACACCCTCCTCAGTTCTTTCCCACCATTGAGCAACACATGTTTGACCACTGATACCACTGCAGCTACAGTCAACTGCCATTTGCCCATGTTTAACCGCCCTTTATTATTTTTCTATTTTTAGTTAATTTGACATTGAAATTTCGATGTTCTCATTGGATGGTTTATGTCTTCAAAACCATCCTCATCTTCCGACCGCTTCACAAAGTGTGCCTGCGGTAAACAGGTCCCAGACAAGGACAGCCATTCTGCCTGCATATTTTGCCTAGGCCCAGACCATGACATCCATGCCTGCGAGGCCTGCCAGACATTCAACCCGGCCACCAGGAGACGTCACCAGAAGATCCTGGAGAACCACTTTCTTAAATAGAGGGTCACCTTGCTGGAACGGGACTTGCAGGCTGGGAGCTCCTCTGTTTCCCGATCCAGCCTCTGGAATCTTCCTCTTCGAAGTCCTGGGAGAAAACTACCAGGAAAAATAAGCACAGGGATTGGGACTAACTGTGGTCTGTCTCCCACATGCGGTCCCTGCACAAGCAGTCTATGACTACGAAATGGTTGTCCTTGCGGGGGGGGGAGTCGAGCTCCTCAGCCCTGCACAGCCTAACTTCTACTGGTGGCCCCGATGCCAGCTCATGTTTCCCTCGCTGCTGCCAGCTCTTTAGGTCAAGGTACTCTGTATCCTGCTCTCCAGCGACTACTGTTCCAGTTCTTTTTCTGTGTGGGGTACAGTCAGGTGGCTTGTCCGGTGCGGATGCAGCTAATGCAAGTCCCCAAACTGCCATTTCACCAACATTCACGCCAGTGACCCAGGTGTCATCCTCTGGGGACGGTGACGCTCCTGAGAGTGTTTCATCTGAGAGCCTTCCTTCTTGGGTCTGAAATCCTCAGAAGGGGAATACGCACCGAGCAATGTCCCAAAATTTCCCCTGGATAACCCCACTTTCATAGCAGCCGTGAGGCATATTCAGGCCACTATGGGGTGGGAGACAGAGGAACTGGATCTTGAGAGGCATCAGCTGCCAGTCTGCCTATGTCAGCTGAACGCCCCTCTGTTGATGGTCCCCCAATTATAGACTTCTATGAGGATGTTAGCCAGGCTGCGTGGAACCATCCCCATACTGTTCTGGTGGTGTCCAAAAAGGCTGACAGGCTTTACCATGCCCCGGTTGGCAAGTCGTTCTTTGGTGAGCAGCCCAAGACCCACTCAGTCATCATCAATGCAGCGCACAACCAAACCAAGAGGCCAGAACTCCTATGCTCCCTTCCCCCTGACAAGGAGTCTCTACAACTGGTCCAGATGGTCAATCATGCTATCGCATCTGCCACTCTGGCCATTTGGGCCATTAGTTATTTGGCCCATATGGTACAGTATCAGAGCCTTTTATGGCACCAGGCTAGGGAGGCAGCCCTTGCATGCCAGATGACCCTGCAAAGCAGCAGACCGTCCAGGCCCTTAAAACGGGTTTGGATGTCGGTACCCACATCCTCCAGGCTGTCTATGATGCAGTTGATGCCTCGGGCCGGGCAGTGGCTGTAGACATCTATATATTACGCTACTCCTGGCTATGTGTCTCTGGCTTTGCGCAGGACATCCGATCTAACATAATGGATGGCCATTTCAGGGGTTTCAAACTTTTTGGTGGAGATGGTCAGGATATCATCTCTGAATTTCAGACTATGGGACAGGGTCTCAAATCCATCCACTCTCTACCATACCCAGCTAAAGTCGGGGTAGCAGGCTCCCTTTCATTACTCTGCCCACAGGTAGGCCTAACCCCTCCCAAAACCCAGGGCAAGTGAAAAATTGGGGCAGTTCTCCCCACTCCCTCCTCTGCTGCCATCTGTAGTGCCCGAGGTGAAGCAGCAGACTCAGCAGCAGCTGCCCCCACCTCCTGACTCCTTTCCAGACCCCCTCCTTCCAGTTGTTCAACGGGAGGCAGTTGCAGGGGGTTACTTCTCCCTGCACTTGGACAGGTGGAGGGAAATAACCACAGACAGCTGGGTGCTGCAGCTCATTGAGCACATCCACACTCTTGAATTCATAGTGTGGCCTCCAGAAATTCCACTGGGTAACTCCTTGTACCCTGCCAGCAATGTCTGTCTCATCCAGAAGGAAATTCAGGCCCTGCTTCGAAAAAAAGGCTATAGAACCAGTCCTGTGATTTCAGCAGGGAAGGGGGGTCTACTCCCACTTCTTCCTAGTACCCAAGCGGACAAGAGACCTTCGACCTATCCTGCACTTGAGCCAGCTGAACCTGTTTATAGAGTACAAGTGGTTTAGGATGGTCACCTTTCAGGGTTAACTGCCTTGCTACATCAGGGGGACTGGCTTTATTTCCTGGATATGTAGGATGCCTGTCTGCATATCATGGTCTTTGCCTCCCGTTGGCCCTTCCTCTTTTTCCACTTTCAGAGCGCACACTACCAGTTCAGAGCTCTGCTTTTTGGTTTTTTCTCAGCCCCCTGGGTCTTCACCAAATGTTTGGTGGTGGTGGCAGCTTCCCTGAGAGCAGTGGTTTTATGTTTTTCCTCGCTTGGATGATTGGCTTCTAGTGGCCCCATCCAGGGACCGTCTCCTTCAAACTCTCACATCTGCAGCCTGTTCCAGGCTTTAGGCTTTACCATCAAGCTGTCAGAGTCTTTTCTGACCCCTTGCCAGCACCTTCTGTACATTGGGGCAGTGATGGACACGATCCAGGGGAAGGCCTTCTTACTCCCAGACAGAGCAGAGTGTCTGATGGAACAGGCCCATCTTCTTTACTCCAACCATCAGATTCTAGCGAGGGTTTTTCCGGAGGCTTCTAGGCCTCATGTCCGCAGCCATTTTGACAGTTCCCCATGCTAGACTGCATGTGAGAATCCCTCAGTGGACGTTGTGGGTCCAGTGGGACCAATGCATGAATGCGATGGATCAACCAGTGTTGATTTCAGATCCAGTCAGGAAGGTGCTGTTGTTGTGGCAGAAGCCCAGCAACTTGCTTTGAAGGGGTTCCTTTTTATATACCTCCCCCTTAGCAGGTCTTCACAATAGGCACCTCAGGTCTTGGTTGTGGGGCTCACCTGGGGATCCACCAGACTTGTGGGACTTGGTCCGAAGTGGAGAAAGACCTCCACATTAATGTCTCAGAGATGCAAGCAGACTTGTATGCCCTGCAGGCTTTCCAGACTCAGATCTTCCTGGGTCCATTTTTGATTCAGACCGATAAAGTGTGTAATTTACTACGTAAACAAGCAGGGGGCAACTCATTCCTTCCCCCTGTGCAGGGGAGCTATGAAAGTCTGGAATTGGGCCATCAACCACAGTCTGGAACTCTTGGCTGTCCATGTTCCCAGGTCCAAAACATCTTGTCGAACAACCTAAGCCGCTCGCAGTCCAGAGCTCATGAGTAGAAACTTCTGTCCTCTGTGGTAGAAGACCCTTTGACAGATGGGATTGGCCCGAGTTGGACCTTTTTGCGTCCCCAAAATTGCCCCTCTTCTGCTCTCTACATCCAGGGCCTGGAGCTTTCTGATGAGACACATTGTCCGTCTCCTGGACAGGGAAGTTTGTGTGTGCCTTCCCTCCCTTCCCGCTCCTTCAGTGAGGTCAGATCAAACTTCAGATGGAGGGGGCTACAATGATTCTCGTCATCCATTTTTGGCCTCAAATTTGTTTCCCCTTGCTGCAGCAGCTGGCAGTGGAATCTCCATTGCCACTGCCCCTGTGCACAGGCTTGTTCTCCAAGGAGTAGGGCACCCTGGTCCATCTGGACCTCAAGTCTCTCCATCTTCATGGACGCTCCTGATCATTCCTGATGACATACGGCAGCCATTGCCACATTTGGGGTCTCCCTTAGAAAAGCAGATGTCCCGGTGGTGGCCAGGAAGCCCTCCACCAACACCACTTACTCTATAAAATGGAAGCGCTTCTTTCTTTGGGCTGCATTGTACTATTTAGATCCCTTTATTTGTCCAGTGGATTAGGTCCTAGAGTACCTTCTGACCCCTCAGACTCAGGTTTGTGGTACTCCTTTCTCATGGTACAGCTCTCTGCCATTTTTGTATATCATATACCTGTGAATGGGCATTCTGTGGCTCAACTTGATGTATTTTGCACATTCGTGAGGGGCATTCTGCAATTGAAGCCCCCAGTCCCGCCTTGGGACCTCAGTTTTGTGTTGGAAAAGCTTATGCTGCCTCCCTTTGAACTGGAGTCATCTTGAGAGCTAAGCTTTCTGACATGGAAAGCGTCATTTTTAGTTACTATTACTTCTGCTTGACGGATTTCTAAGCTTCAGGCTCTCATGTGTAAGGAGCCTTATTTGATTTTTCACAAAGACAGGGTGCCTTTGCGTTCCAATCCTAAGTATCACCTTGAGGTGTTGACGGAGTTTACTTTCAGTCAGTCCATCTACCTGCCTATTTGTTATGTGAGCCCCGTCTCGGGGAGAGGAATTGGACAAGGAAATGATAGAAGGCATCCTTAGGATGGCAGAGAAAGGGGAAATATTGCTGATGGGGGACCTGAATGTGCCAGATGTTAAGTGGAGCACATTTGCTGCAGCCACATCCAAGAGCAGGGCCATTCTCGATGCCCTACAGGGCGCATGCCTGAGACAGCTACTTTTGGAACCCACGAGGGAGGGAGCAATCTTAAACCTGGTACTCTCAAATGGGGACAGAGAGAGAATCTCAGATCTAGAAGTGGGTAGCCATCTGGGAACAAGTGACCACCAAACAGTGTGGTTCACGATTAACTGAGCTGTAGAGTCAAGCCATACAAAAGTGAAGATACTGGACTTCAGGAGGGCTGATTTTGTCAAAATGGGAGAGTGCCTCAGAAAAGCACTAGCAAACAGGCAAGAAGGTGGGGTGGAGCAACAACAGGGGAACATCAAAACCATCATCACAGAATCAGCAAGCCTTTGTGTGAAGCGAATAAACAAATCAAAATGAAAGAAAAAACACTATGGTTCTCAAAAGAAGTGGCAGGGAAGATTAGGGAGAAAAAGATAGCATTCAGGAAGTATAAGGAAACACAGAAGGAGCAGGACAGAGAACTGTACCAGTTAAAGTAGAAGGAAGTGAGGAAGGCAGTCAGAATAGCAAAGGCCCAAATCGAGGAAAAGATAGCCAACTCAGTTAAGAATGGGGATAAAACATTTTATAGGTACATTAGGGAGCAAAGAAAGACTAAAACAGTATAGCAGCAGTATAGCGCAATGGTCTAAGGCTCTGAGCTGCAAATCTGGTGACATCCAGCAGACCAGACCTGGGTTTGAATCCCTCAACTTCCACTTGCATACTGTGTGACCCTGAGCAAGTCACTTAACCTCTTTGTGCTCCCAGGTCGCTCCTGTAAAAAAGCTTTCAGCTTAGTGTGCTATACCTGGTTAAACTACTAAATAAAAAAAAATAAAATAAAACAGAGATACTGAGGCTGAATAAAGAGGAGAGTAGTTGGGCAGAGAGCAACAGTGGAAAAGTAGGGATACTGAATGAATACTTCTGCTCAGTATTCACAATGGAAGAGCTGGGGGAGATACCTAATCCAGTCAATAGAAGCACTTTGGATAGGGGGGTTGATTTTAGTCCTTTCACAGAAGAAAGGGTTCTGAAAGAACTCCTAAAACCGAAGGTGGATAAAGCAATGGGGCCCGATGGGATTCACCCCAGAATTCTAAAAGAACTAAGGGAAGAACTAGCAACACCACTGACTACCCTTTTTAATAAATCATGGGAGGATGGTGGATACCTGAGGACTGGAGGAGGGCAGATGTGATTCCCCTTCACAAAAGTTTAGTTTAGTTTATTAGTCTAGGAATTAATACCTTTGAGCCAGGGCTCTTTTACAAAGGTTCCACGTCACAAAGAACATTTAACAAAGCACAATACACATTACAGGTAAAACCAGACAAGAAAGTTACATCATAAATTTGCTATTAACAGTTTAAGGCAGTAACGTTTTTAAGTTTCATAGAAAAACAAGCTATAACAGGTTCAAGCGAGTAGACAATTTCGAGGTTAAGGAAACTTCCAGGGAGAGGGTGATCATTAGGCGCCAAAAGGAGGCTAGAGAGGAGGGAAAGGTGGTGAGCGGGAGAGTAAGTGAGAGGGGACAGGAAAAAAGGGGGGGAGTGAGTTTGGGTGGGAGACAGGAAGTAGTAGAGGTACCAGAGGGTTCATTAGTCAGGGAGGAAGAGGCCTCAGATGTGAGGATGGACATGAGGAGTAGTAGTCTTTATCTAGCGCAGTCACAATTGCTAGTGGTGGTGAGGTGGGCATAGAGCATAGATTTGAAAGCTTCAAGCGAGGTTGAGGATAGAGTAGGTGGACTAAGCGCATTGAACCATGTCGGGGCCCTGTATGCGAAAGATCTTTGTCCCTGTGCAGTCCGGCATCTCGGAACCAGGAAAGGTTGGTGTTCAGATCTGATGGAGGGTCGTGAGCCAGGATTCAGTCGAGTAGGTTTTGAATACATAATGGAGTCAGTCCCAATATAGATTTTTGCCATTGTGCAGGTGAGATAAATAAGACGATTTGATAGGTTCAACCAGCCTGATTCATAGTACAGATCACACGCGGTGAGTCAGTCCTGAGCCCCCGGAGGAGCCGGCAGGCCTTATTTAGAGTGATTGAGATACGCCTTAGAGCAGTGGAGGTAGCTGAGCCATAAATAATAAGGCCATAGTCAATGATTGAGATTATGGACCTCTGTATAGCTATTCTCAATGCCGCTTGATTTAGAAATTGACGTTCGGAATAGTATTCCAAGGCGTTGGTTCACTGTTTTCGCAGTGTTGTCAGTGTGGGTTGCAAGGTGAGCCTTGGTCAAAAGTGATGCCAAGGTATTTGAAAGTATTTACTTGGTCCAGTGTAATTCCTGCAGAGGTTTGTATGGTGAGTGGAGTATGCCTATTTTTGTTTTGGTGATTGGAGAAGAGCATGGCTTTTGTTTTATTGTGGTTTAGCACAAGTTTACTATCGAGGAACCACCTTTCAACACTAGAGAAAGCAAGTTGAAGGCTTTTTCGTGGGAGTTTGGATCCTTGTGGAAGAGAGAATTACAGCATCATCAGCGATATAAGATTATTTCTCCTGGCAGATATCTGGGAGGAGTTAAGGAACAGGCTAAAGAGGAGCAGTCCAAGAATTGATCCCTGTGGTACACCGAGAGAACTGGTTTGAAGTCGGAGAGTTCATTAGAGATTTTACAGCCCGTGACCGATTGGACAGGTAACTTTTACCCAAGCACAAGGACCTTCGCCAGGCCTAGGCTAGAAAGTAGGGAGGTAAGTAGGCCATGATGGACTGTGTCGAAAGCTTTTGTAAGATCGATAAAGACTGCACCTGTTTGGCACCCTTGTCCAGGGCTGAGTGGACTTCTCCAGAAATCAAGTAAGGCTGTTGTTGTACTATGTCCTTTCCTAAAGCCGTGCTGTTGATTACAGAGTAGATTGTATTTGTCCAGGTAATCAGAGAGTTGGTCTGCCACTATTCGTTCAAGTGCTTTGGAGAGGGGAAGGAGTATTGATATTGGTCGATAGTTTCCTGTTGAGGTTTTGTCCCCCCCCCTTTGTGCACTGGCGTAACTATGGCAGATTTCCATTTGTTGGGAAATTGACTTTGGCAAAGTGACAGATTAAGAATTTTTGCAAGGGGGTGAATTACTTCATCCAGGGTGAGAGACAGGATTTTTAGATCTAGCGTGTCACTACTTGTTGTAAAAGTTGTTGGCAAAGTGAGAGCAAGACAGAAGCAGGAAACTACAGACCTGTCAGTTTGACCTCAGTGGTAGGGAAAATGATGGAATCACTTCTGAAGGAAAGAATTGTTGAGTAACTACAGGCCAGTGGGGCACAGGTCCCAAGGCAGCATGGATTCACAGCAGGAAGATCATGTCAGACAAATCTAATTGATTTATTTGACTGGGTGTCCAAAGTAGTAGACCAGGGAGGGGCTGTGGACATGGCCTACCTAGACTTTAGCAAGGCATTTGACACAGTCCCATACAAAAGATTAATAAACAAATTAGCCAGCCTAGGAGTGGGACCCAGGGTGGTAGCCTGGGTAAAACACTGGCTGGACAACAGGACTCAGAGGTTAATAGTAAATGGAGTCCACAGTGAAGAAAGGGGGGTTACTAGTGGGGTACCACAGGATTCAGTAGTGGGGCCGGTCCTTTTTAATGTCTTTATAAGTGACATTGCAGAGGGACTGGAAGGAAAAATATGTCTCTGCAGATGACACAAAGATCTGCAACAGGGTTGATACACAAGGTGGGGTGGAAAGGATGAAAAGGGACTTGGCAAGGTTGGAGGAATGGCCAAATGTATGGCAGCTTAGATTCAACGCAAAGGAGTGCAAAGTAATGCACCTGGGAAACAAAACCCAGGAGAAGAGTACACAATTGAGGGGGAGATACTGGCAACAACAAACATGGAAAGGGACCTGGAGTAGTTATATCAGATGACCTAAAGGTGGGCAAGCAATGTGAGAGGGCAGTAAGGGGGCTGGGGGGATACTGGGATGCATAGGGAGAGGCATCACCAGTAGAAAACAGGAAGTTGTCCCTCTGTACAGACAGTTGGTAAGACCACATCTGGAGTACTGTGTACAGTTCTGGAGACCCCATCTTCTCAAAGACATAGACAGGGTGGAGGCTGACCAGAGGAGGGCAACCAAAATGGTGCAGGGTCTGCACCAGAAGACATATGAGGAAAGACTAAAGGAGCTTAAGATATATAGCCTCAAGGAAAGGAGGGATGGGGGGGCCATGATAGAAACTTTCTAATACCTCAAAGGAATAAACTAAGTCAAAGAGGGTGGCATCTTTCAGAAAAAGAGGTGTGCAAGAACAAGGGGGTACAATTTGAAGATAGAGGGGAGACGGCTCAGAGGTAATATGAGGAAGTATTTCTTCACAGAGAGGGTTGTAGATGCATGGAACAGCCCTCCTGAGGAGGTCGTAGAGTCAAAAACTGGGGGAATTCAAGAATGTATGGGAGAGCCATGAGGCAGTTCTAAAATTCTAGTGGGGGGTAGGAGGAAGTAGGCTGTTGGTTAACTAGGATCTGCAGCTTATCTGTTAGGTAGGAAAATGGGCAGACTAGGTGGGTCAAGCGGTCTTTATCTGCCATCAGATTCTATGATCTTACTTCGAGACACAGCTCTTGCAGCAGGTTACACCATTAGGACTGAAGCCGGCAGGCGCCAGGACCCCACGGAAAAATCTAGCTAGCTAACTTCAGCAGGGGACCGCCCGACGCCGGTTCCGGCCCCACGCCAGGCATAAAAGGGGCGTCCCGCCAGATTCTCAGTTCTTTCCATTGCCGACTTAGCTCGCCTTGACCCCTTCGGTTCACAGTTTAGCGCGTGACGTGTGAATAGTGCCTTTCTTTTCAAAAAATTTACGATTCTTCAAGCAAGATCTTGATATCCTCTCCAACTTCTGGAAAGTGTGCTTGTGGAAAACAGATCCCTTTCAAGGATCCCCATACAGCCTGCGTTAGGTGCCTGGGCCCAGACCACGATACCCGGGCCTGTCCTTCCTGTCAGGGGTTCAACAGCCGTACCCGGATCCGACGTCAGAAGGCTCTACAGGCTTATCTTTTGGAGGAAAAGCTGAAGACCATGTCCTCCAAGGGGGAAACTTCCTCTAAGACCTCCCACAAGCACGCGGAGAAAAGAAGGGAGAAGGCCCCTTCCAGGTCCCCATCCAGGGGTTCAGAGTCCCGCAGCTCAGGTTCCAAGTCTCCCCCGGCTGCGATGAAAGCCTTCTTCTCAGGCTAAATCCAGCCAGGCCATCCTCGCCTTCTTCCAGGGCCTTGGCGAAGTCGGGGCGCCACCATCACCACGTAAGTCGGGTTCCGCTCCTCGGTACCCAGCGTCAGGTCGTCGTCGGTGCCTCCCTCGCAAGACGCTGGAGCTCACGCCTTAGGAGACCTGCAGTCCAGGCAGCACGACGGCCGTCGGCCGTGCGCCATCCTCCTGGAGCCGGCGTCGGCCAGGCGACCGTCGCCCGGCCATTTCGTCTGGCGGACGCCAGTGAGGGACGACGTCCGCCCTTTCTGAGAAGAAGGCCTGTGCCTCCGACCGGCGTCGGTCAGGAGCCTTTATGGGAGGAGGACCTTGTACAGCCGAGGACCAGGCGAGGCGACCCGGTCCCGTCGATACTCCCAGGGACCCTCGCGTTGCCAGAGCCACCTGCGGAGCGGCGGGACCGGCGACCGCCCACGGCACCGGGCGTCGTCGAGACCTTTCTGCGGAAGTGAAAGATCTTCTCACCTCCGGTGGGATACCATAGAAAGGACATGGTTCCCCTCCTCCTGCTCCTCCTCGGTTCCTGCCCCCTCTCCGCCGAGATTCGGAGACGTGTTCCTTCTCCCAGGGCCTAGATCCTCCCAGGGAGACCAGACAAAGCAGGGACCTCCGTGAAATCCTCTTCTGGATCACCCAGCCCCAAGAGATCCAGGAGGCGCCGGCGATCGCCTTCAGCGGAGGACACGGGATCAGACTACTCCACCTCTAGATCCCCATCTCCACTCTCCATCCCTTCTCCTGACCCACGTGAGATGCCTAGATCTCCTCGGATGATCCTTCGTTCCTTGATATTATGAGACATATACAAGAGAACATGGGATGGGATGCTGAGGCTTAGACCCGAAAGAGTGCGCCTGCCAGATATCTTGACAGAAGGACCCCAAGCCTGTGGTGGTACCACCCTTGGTGGACACTTTAGTGGACATCACCAAGGCCTAAGTGAGGCGTCCACACTCGCTCCGCGGACGAAGAAAGCTGATCGTCTGTACAAGGCTCCTAGGACTGACCAGTATGACGCCCAGCAGCCTCAGGCCGATTCTCTGGTCATCATAGCCTCACATGACCGGTCACAGAGGCCATAACATTTGAGCACTGCCACCGGACCCAGAGTCCAAACAATTGGACGCATTGGGTGAGCGCCGTATGCTTCGCTACCTGCGCCATCAGATCATGAACTATTTAACCCATGGTTCAGTTCCAGAGCGCTTTGTGGGAACAGGGTCTGAAACGGCTGAAAATTGCCGAGGTGAGCAGAAGGAGGAGATGCTTCAGCAGCTCCTCCGTGCAGAGGTTCAGGCGTAGGGACCCAAGTGCTTTCTGACGTATGACTCAGCAGGACTCATCGCCGAGCAGCAGCTTCCGGCGTATGCCTCCGGAGACACTCTTGGTTGCGTGTCTCCGGTTTTACCCCGGACGTCCAAAAGAACATCTTGGACGCTCCTTTTGAGGGAGATGTCTTGTTTGGTAATCCTGCAGAAAAGATCCTTACCAGACTTCAAGAGGCCAGGAAGGCGGTAAGTGTCGGTTCAGCCATGCCAGACCTAAGCTTAGTTCCTTTGTAGGAACCAAAGCCGTTTCGTGGTAGGGCGCAGAGCAACAGCCCGCTCCGCTGCACCTCAGAGGGGCTCTGGCTTTCGTAGAGCCCAGGGGAAACAACCCGCCAGCCGAGGCCAGCGTTCTCCTAGGCAGGCCCAGCCAGCGGGTCCATCTGCCGCCACAGCCTGACTCCTTTCCGGCCCCCCCCCCTCAGGATCAACGGGAATTTATGGTCGGGGGTCGCATTGCGAACTTCCTGCCGGGATGGCAGGCCATAACCACCGACAGGTGGGTTCTTCATTTGGTCAGTCTAGGCCACTTTATAGAATTCGCAGGAAAGCCATCCTCGAGGCCTCCTTTGCTCTCCCGGTATCAGGGTCAGCACAAAGCTTTGATCTGGCAAGAAGTACTCGGGCTCCTACGAAAGGGAGCGATAGAGTACGTCCCAGAGAACCAGAAGGACAAGGATACTATTCCACTTCTTCCTGGTTCCCAAGAAAACAGGGACCTCCGTCCATCTGGACCTCAGCGACCTCAATGTCGGTCACTTACAAGAGATTCCGCATGGTGACCCTTCCGGGCTTATTCATGCTGAAACAGGGCGCCTTTTAGCGTCTCTAGACATGCAGGATGCCTACCTGCATATCCCTATGGCTCAGGCGCACATGAGGTTCCTGCGGCTCGGTTTCTGGCCACCACCTTCAGTTCGAGCCCTTCCCTTCGGACTGTCTTCGCACCAAGGGTCTTTACCAAGTGCATGGCAGTCGTGGTAGCGTCTCTCTGAGGAGACAGGGCCATTATGTGTTCCGTACCTGGACGACTGGCTTCTCATGGCCGCCTCCAGAGAGGCGTTGCTTCTTGAAATCCAGAGCACCCAGGATCTGTTCCGATCCCTGGGCATTCTCATAAATTACGAGAAGTCTCTCCTGGTACCGTTGCAGAAACTGCAGTTCATAGGTGCAGTTCTGGACACTGTTCGGAGAAGAGCTTTTCTTCCGGCCGACAGAGTGGAGCGCATCAGATCCCTCATAAGGGACTTATCGTTGAGCAAGGTTGTACCTGCCAGGTCGGTCCTTTGCTGCTTCCGGACATGGCTGCGGCCATTCCTACTGTCCCTTTCGCAAGGCTCCACATGCGAGTTACTCAGTGGATGCTCAAAGTGCAATGGGACCAAAGGCAAGACCACTTGCAGTACCCGGTCAGACTCACGAATTCCGTGATTCGGGACTGGCAGTGGTGGCTAGTCCCAGGGTCGCTCTCCTCAGGCGTCCCGTTTATTGCGCCGTCCCCGGAGGTAACCCTCACCACGGACGCTTCCGGTCTCGGGTGGGGGGCACACCTGGACGGGGTAAAGTCCCAGGGTACGTGGACCCAGATGGAAGCTCATCTTCACATCAACGTGCTAGAAATGAGAGCGGTTCTCTATGCCCTGCAGGCCTTTCAGTCAGTTATCCCACCGTGTACTCTTCTACTTCAGACAGACAACACGGCGGTGATGTATTACCTCAACAAACAAGGAGGCGCACTCTTACCTTTGCAGGGAGGCCATGAGGGTGTGGGATTGAATAAGACACGGCGCGAATCTGATCACTGTGCACGTTCCCGGAGTGGACAACACGATTGCAGACGGCCTGAGTCGCTTCTCAGGCCAGAGTCCACGAATGGGAACTTCTTCAAGAGGTAGCAGAGGATCTGTTTCTTCGATGGGGAACTCCAGATCTGGACTTGTTCGCTTCCCCATCAAGCATAACTGCCCAATTTTGCTACGCTAGATCCAGGGCCTGGTGTTTTCTGGCGAGACGCGTTATCCCTCTCCTGGGCGAACAGATTCCTCTACGCTTTCCCTCCCTTCCCGTTGATCCAGAGAGTTCTTCTCAAACTGCGCAGGGAGCACGCACTCATGATCCTGGTGGCCCCGTTCTGGCCCAGACAGATTTGGTTCCCTTTGTTGATTCAACTATCTCGGGAACCCCCGCTCCCGTTGCCGCTCAGCTTCCACTTACTGTCTCAGGAGAAGGGCTCACTTGTCCACCCGGACCTACGTTCCTTGAACCTGCATGCTTGGCTCCTAGAGACATAGCCATCTTGCGTCACGGGGTCTCGCAAGAGGTTACAGAAGTCCTTTCTGCAGCCAGAAAGCCGGCAACGCATTCGACGTGACGCCATGAAATGGCGCCGTTTTTATTAGTATGGTCATGAGCACGCGACTTTTCCCCTTAGGTTGTCCTGTGAGTAATTTGAATTATTTGCCTCCTCTTTCATTCGGGTCTAGCCTACTCCTCTATTAAAGTGCACCTCTGTGCCATTTCGGCTTACCACCTCCCGGTGGGAAATCGTACAGTGGCCCAGATGGACGCCTCTCGGGAATTTCTTAGGGGAGTGTTACACCTTAGGCCTCCTATTAGAGACCCTGTGCCTTCATGGGATTTGCTCTTTGTCCTGGAACAGCTCACGCTTCCCCCCTTTGAACCTGCCGCGGATTGCGAGCTACGTTTTCTGTCATGGAAAACGTTGTTTTTAGTTGCTGTTACCTCGGCAAGAAGAATTTCTAAACTTCACGCTCTCATGTGCAAAGAGCCTTATTTAGTTTTCCACCGGGACAGAGTATTCCTGAGGACGAACCCTAAATTTTTGCCTAAGGTGGTTTCTTCACTCACTCTGAACCAGGATATCGACCTTCCGGTCTACTTCCCGAGCTACTCAAATAGAGGAGAGGCTCTGCTCCATACCCTGGATGTTCACGCAGCCTGAGGTTTTACCTCAACAGAACTCAGTCCTTTTGTAGTTCTGAGCAGCTTTTCATTTCCTTCTCTGAGAGAATGATGGGCCAACCCGTATCCAAACAGTCCCTTTCTCGCTGGCTTGTCCAGTGTATTTCTCACTGTTATGGTATCAAACAAAGCCCCTCCGGGCACAGTCGAGAGGTCATTCCACTAGAGGTGTGTGCCACTTCCTTTGCAGCTCAGAGCGTCTCTACTTCTGCTATATGCGCTGCATACTTGGGTTCTGTGTGCATACCTTTATCAGGCGTATAGCCTGGACATAGCCCTCTCGTGAAGGGGAGCCCAGTTTCGGCCTGGCAGTGCTACAGGGTCTCCTGTCCTAGGTTCAGGACCTGGTATTCATCCTTTAATTTCCTCCTCCGGAATTTTTGACAGCGTTACTGCTCAGGAATCAGTCCTAATGGTGTAACCTGCTGCAAGAGCTGTGTCTCGAAGTAAGATGAGTACAGTTACGTAAGAACTTACCGTAACAGTAGATCTTCGAGAACAGCTCTTGCAGCAAATCCTATCCACACATTCCCCTTGGAGGAGGCATGGCTCAGTCTTTCTGAGCAGGGAGTTTATATCCTATGTCTTCTACGGCGAATCCTCGGTCTCCATTTCGATATCAGCCTGTGATGGAAGTCTCCGGCTGAGGAGAACTGGGGAATCTGGCGGGACCGCCCTTCTTGTACGCCTGGCGTTGGAGGCGGGACCGAGCGTGGGGGCGGTTCCCGCTGAAGTTAGCTAGCTAGAATTTTTCCGTGAGGTCCTGGCGCCTGCCGGCTTCAGTTCTAATGGTGTAACCTGCTGCAAGAGCTGTTCTCGAAGATCTACTGTTACGGTAAGTTCTTACGTAACTGTACTTTTCTATGTTTGGAGCATTCCAAACTAGGGGAGGAATTGCTCTATACTTCGGACGTGCATGGAATTTTGAGGTACTATACACACTGGACTAAAGACTCTAGGAAGTCTAACCAGTTGTTTGTTTTTGTTTGCCTCTGGGAAAGAGAGCGCCTCAGTGTCCAAACAGTGCTCGTCTAAAAGGTTGACCAACTGCATTGTTAATTGTTACCAGAAGTACGGGAAGGAACTTCCTGGAGGGGTTAAAGGCCGTACCAAAGGGGTATGGCCGCCTCTGTAGCTTATTTCAGAAATGTGTCAGCTGCTGATATTTGTACTGCTGCCACCTGGAGCACTGTCCACACTTAAACCAAGCATTACAGTCTGGACATTGCCTCTAGGCGTAGGGCCAGCTTCAGCCTAACTGTCCTCCAAGGCCTCTTTTCGTAGGCAGTTATCCTTTTTTGCCTACCACCCAGACTGTCTGTATATAGTGCCAGAACTGCTTGGGACTCAGTCCTACCAGTGATGGCCTGCTGCAAGAGATACCCTCAAAGTAAGATAGTACAGTTACGTAAGAACTTACCGTAAGAGTAGATCTTTGAGAGGATCTCTTGTAGTAGGCCCTACTTCTCCCCCACTCCTTCCCCCTTTTCCTGTGTCTCTCTCCCCTTCCATACTGGCAAGCCTTCTGTTTTTATTTTTCTATGCTGTTGCAACACCTCAGAGTCCTCCTTGGTTCCCCATTATGGCATCCTGCTTTTTGTCTCCAGCAGAACTGAGGAGGGTGTGAGAACCTCCCGCCGTTATAGGATTTGCTGATGTTGAAGGTGGGCAGCCCCCTCTGGTAGACCGCTAACTAGAAGGTTTCCATGTGGTTCTAGCGCCTGGTGTCTCAGTCCTAACCAGTGATGGCCTGCTACAAGAGATCCTCTCGAAGATCTACTGTTACAATAAGTTCTTACATAGCTGTACTTTTCTGCTGTGTAGCTGAGGTGGTAGTAGCATAGATGGAGCTCTCTGTAAAGTATGTTTTTCTATATTCTGCTTATTATTTTTTACTGGGATTATGTCACTCTTTGGCGTGATGGGAAGCACTCCTAAATTTAGAAATCTATGCCTGTTAAGCTGAGGGTTTTAGATGGACTAACCTGCAAACTAACTCCCATTATTAGCGCCTACAGTGCCTCAATGGGGGATCTCTTGCCATTAAGGGTGTGCTCTGTGCCTCTCTGTTGTTCAGCCTGATGCCTCAGGTTCTGTAAGCCATTTTTTTTTTCTTTACTGTCAGGGAGATTTCTGCACTAGAAATCTAGAAAAGAGTAAGGACCCTCCTCCCAGTAATGGGAAGGCTTTAAGCCTGAGGTTCACTGGAGGGAGCAACAACGTCACTCCCCCTTCAGGTCTTAAAAAGCCACTCCTCCTGGACTGTTCCAGGATTCTTTTTCTTTGTTGTAACTGGAGGCTTGTTCGGCTGTTCTTTCAGTGTTTTCCTCGTAGCTACAGGTTAGCTGACTCACCTCCAGCTGCCTCCTCGATCTCTGCTCCCTCTTGTGACAGGGTAGAATAGGACCCTGACCCATTTGTTATGGAGAAAGTGTTTAAATGCAAAGATCTACTCCTTCTTTTTCTTGCTCTTGTCTATCTGGTTTTGCAACCAAATTTTCCTTTGAGACTTTGCATTTGATCACCCCGAACAGTCTCGCAATTCTTTGCCTGTCGCTATCTCTCAGTTTTCTCTTGCTGTCTGTTTTTCTCCCGTGCATATCTGTATTTGATAATATAAAAATATGTGCAAATCATTGTGTGGAAATGTAACTGATATTGGGATCCCTTTTGTTTGAAAAATATATAGCATTACTTTTGAAATGTATATAATTATATTTTGAGATGACTGCAGCTATTGTAAACTCAAGAGGTTACTTTAGTGCAAATCTTTGAGCCTTTTGCAAGAGCTGTGCAAAGGGGGAGGGGCTCAACTCAAGAAGCACACTGTGTTCTAGCAGCCCTGCCTGATATTTACAAAGACAGGATGCTTGCTAAGAATGGGGGTTGAAAAGACTTATAAGAGCTAAGCTGCAACTGCAGAAGATTAGAAGAAAAAGGGCCACAGACTGAACTAAAACTACTGATCTTACTTTGAGAGGAAGCTCTTGCAGCAGGTAACACAAATAGGACTGATGCCACCTAGCAGTACCGACATGGGAGCGCCCTCCGCTGACGTCGGCTCCGCCCCCGATGTCACCCTATATAAGGAGGGAGTTCCTCACGTGTTCCAGTTCTTGCATGTCTACCAACAGGCAAGCAAAAATGCATGAGGCAACAAATTCTGCAGTCTGAAAGTACTTTTTTTTTTTTTCCCCAGAACAGAAGCAGAAATGGCCAACATGGAAGAGGCCTAGTCCCAGGGGGAAGGAGGGCGGGAAAACCTACCTGTTGCAAGAGCTTCTCTCGAAGATCTACTCTTACGGTAAGTTCTTACATAACTCTACTATCTTACTTTGAGATAAAGCTCTTGCAGCAGGTAACACAAATAGGACTTATTCCCAAGCAGTATAACCCTCGGTCAAGAAAACAGAAGCAGGAGAGGGAACCCTCAAGAATCCAAGCCCTGCAATACCGCAAGGCTAAACCCAGCTCTTCGTTTGGAGCAAAATCTTCTATAGCAGTACCGATGTGGGAACGCCCTCTGCCAACGTTGGCTCCACCCCCATCACCCTGTATAGTTCCCCATGTGCTCCAGTTCTTTCCTGCCGCACGACTTGGATCAGTTCACTTTCGGCACTGCGTACCAGTACCGATTGCTCTTCTCCACCGTCTGTTCGACGAATTTTCTTCAAATCCACTTATGTCAACTTCTTCTAATGGGCACAGTAACAAGTGCTCCGGCGGGCAACAGACTCCTCGAAAGATGGTCATTCTGCGTGCCTCTACTGCCGGGGGCCCAACCACGACACCGGCACCTGCCTCCATTGCCAGGGCTTCAATAGCCAAATGCGGTGACAGAAGTCGCTGTCTGCCTTCCTCGCGGAATTGAAATTGGCTGCCGTGGAATAATCTTCCTTGGGGGAATCTGTCCATTCACCTGCTCACAAGCACCATAAGGATAAACATCAGGAGCACAGGGAGCGGGAGAGGTCTCACTTTAGGCCCTGGTCCTTGGACTCGAAGTCTGGATCTTCAGAGTATGAATCCCGCCTCACATCCCTTAAACCTCTGGTTGCAGCCTCCAGGTCAATGGCATCTAAACCTTCCGGGACCACTCTCCATCCTCTAAAGGTGCACCCGCTCGCCGAGAAGTCCTGTGCAGCAGGCTCAGTTAAGTCCTCCCCCCTTGGCCTGTGTCTCTATGGCCAACCTCCCGGAGTCGAGCAAGGCCTCTGGGTCTTCATGCGGCAAGTTGTCATCTCTGCCACCTAAGTCCAAAGACTGACCATCGTCAGCCCCCAGTGAAAGAATGACATTCGTGGGAGAAGCAGGACAAACACCGCAAACACTCTAGCCGTCCCAAGGCTAAAGCCGCGGAGGGACGTCCATTGGACTCCGGGTATAAGCGGATGCTGAACTGACACCCTGCCATCATTCAGCCAGCCTCCACCTCTCCTCCGGCGAAGGTCTTACCACTGCAGGTTACAGTGGTCCCGACGCCGGGTACGCCGGGCCGATCCAGCATAATTTCTAGGACCCCGTTTGCACAGCGGATGCTGGGCCATCTGATGTCGGAACCAGACAACAGGGTAACCGACTCCCCTCTGTCGTCACCTGTGAGACTTGCGCCGGTGGCTCCAACCTGACGCTGGCACCACCCGACAACGGGGCCAGCACTGGCTCTGGTGCGCCTGCTCCCCCTGTGCCGGGGTCTCCCAAACTGACCCTCACGCAGGTGAAAGAGCTATTCTGTCATTGGTGGGACACCATTAAGCGTGATCTCCCAGTCGGTGTGCCTCCACCCATGCCTCAGCCCACCCCTGTTCTGGATTCTCCAGTGGGGCCCGACCCAGATTCGGTTCCACTCTGAGAGCCTTCTGACAATGAAGTGGGGAAGGAGCCATCTGCACCAAGGAAACACAAGGACAAGAGGTGCAGGAGGACCAGGTCTAGGAGTTCCTCCCACTCTTCCTCTCCGCATAAGAAGGGCAAGAGGAGAAGACATTACTCACCCTCCTCTGACTTCTACATCGACTCCGATACTTCTGTGCCTGACTCAAATGGCGACCTGGACTACGGGGACCCAGAAGGGCACCCTAAATCCCTCCCGATGACCCCAGTTTTATGAAAGTCACATCCAGGAAGACATTGGACTGGGATACTGAGGCCCTGGACACTGAGCGCTTGCAGTTGGCTAAATACCTCTGCCAGAAAGACCCTAAGCCAGTGGTCATCCTTCCCATGATTGACACTTTTGAGGATGTTACCTATGCCACCTGGAACCTCCCGCACGCCTTCTCTGCCATGCCCAAGAAGGCTCATTGGCTCTACCAAACCCCTAAGGAGCCCCCCTTTCTGGAAGAACCACCATCAGCTGACTCAGTGGTGATTTCGGCAGCTCACAACCATTCCCAGAGGCCAAAACACCTGTGCACCCAGCCACCTGACAGGGAGTCTAAGCAGCTGGATTCCATGGGACGCAAGGTGTGCTCTGCTGCCACCTGCAATATCAGGAGTCTTAACTTCTTGACACACATGGTCCAGTTCCAGAATGCCCTTTGGGAACAGGGACTGGACATTGTGCAAAGCATGCCTAACTGCCATCAATGGGCTGAGCTTGCCAAACTGCTTCAGACTGGCTCGGACATGAAGACCCATGTTCTGCACACAGACTACGACTCTGCAAACACCTCTTCAAGGGTGGCCATTACTGGCATCTGCCTCTGAAGCCATGCCTGACTTCAGGTTTCAAGGTTCGATCCTGATGTGCAGTCAGACATTCTGGATGCTCCCTTTAAGGGTTCTGTGCTCTTCGGGGAAGACACGGAGAAGATCATTACCAGGTTACAGGACTCCGTTAAGGCTATCCGAACCGTGCAGTGCATGTACCACCTGAAACAGGGATGACCTTGGAAGCCCCATTTTCATGGCCGTGGGGGACATCAGCCTCAGCAGCTTCACTTCCAGCCACACACAGAGTGAGGTGGCCTTGGTCACAGAGGTGGGGTCAGGGATGCCTCGGCTGCCACCTCCCGACAGGCTAAAACAGCAATTGCCACCCTCCCTCCCCCTCCCACAGCCTGACTACTCAGGTGGCCCACCTCCCCGGATGACTTGTTAGGGGAACCAATCGGAGGTTGCTTTTCTCTTTATGCAGAAGCCTGGAGTCAAGTGACCAACCAGTGATTCCTCGAGCTCGTGGGGTACGGGCGCTTCATAGAGTTCGATACCATCCCTCCGGACTGACCACCACCCCCATCTCGTTATTCGAGGGAGCACTGAGTTCTAATCAAGAGGGAAATCCTATCCCTGCTGGAAAAGAGTGCCATTGAGCCGGTACAACCAGCAGAAAGAGAAACCGGGTATTTCTCCCACTTCTTCCTTGTCCCGAAGAAGTCAGGAGATCTCAGACCCATTCTGGACCTCAGTGAACTAAAACAGTGGGTCTTGTATCGGAGAATCCATGTGATCTCCCTTCCCACTTTCCTGCCTCTAATTTCAGCAGGAGATTGGCTAGCATCAGTACATGTGCAGGATGCATACTTGCATAATCCAGTTACCAGGGGTCATTGAATGTTCCTGTGGTTCAGGTTGGATGGCAGGGGCTATGAGTTCAGAGTCCTTCCCTTCGGTCTCTCTTCAGCCTCCAGGGTATTCACCAAGAGCCTGGCAGTGGTCGCCGCCGTGGTTTGGAGAATGGGCCATTTCGTGTTCCCTTACTTGGACGGCTGGCTCTTGGCTCCCTCCAGGTCCCGCCTGCTGGAAACCATCAGGGACACCCTCTCGGTGTTTCAGCACCTGGGAACCACGGTCAACTAGGACAAGTCCCAACTACTCCCATCCCAGAAGCTTCAGTTCACAGTGGCCCTTCTGGACACCACTCTCGGGAAGGTTTTTCTTCCCTCCAACAGAGCGGGCTGCATCCGAGTCTTGGCACATCATGTCTCTACAGCCTCAAGGGTCCCAGCAGGACTCCTTCTCAGGCTGCTGGGACACATGGCAGCCACCATTGTTTCAGTTCCCTTAGCGTGGCTGCGCATGTGGACCATTCAGTGGTCCTTGCGAGTTCAGTGGGATCAGACACAGGATGATTTGCATGCCTTGATAAGGATCACAGAGCCAATCCGCTGGGAGTTGTGCTGGTGGATGTCATCACAGAACCTTGTGGCGGGACTCCCCTTTCATGTGGGAGCCCTGTCCCAGATACTGACTACCGTCGCTTTGTCCGTAGGATGGGGCGCTTATCTGGGGGCACACGGTACCCAGGGTTCCTGGTCCCCAGTAGAGAAAGATCTGCACATCAGTGTTCTGGAACTGAGGGCGATCCTGTATGCTCTTCAGGCCCTAGCCTCGACTCTTGTGCCGGGTCACTGGTGATTCAGACAGGCAACACCTTTGTGATGTTTTGCATCAAAAACAAGGTGGCACACACTCGTATCCTCTCTGCTGAGAAGCAATGAAAATGTGGGGCTGGGCACTGGAGCACCAACTCT
Source organism: Neoceratodus forsteri (assembly GCA_016271365.2). NCBI lineage: Eukaryota > Metazoa > Chordata > Ceratodontiformes > Ceratodontidae > Neoceratodus > Neoceratodus forsteri. The sequence goes on along the minus strand of CM057450.1, from coordinate 924,391,912 downwards.
GTTTGTCAGCAGTGCACAATCTTACTTCGAGAGGGCTCTTGCAGTAGGTACTAACAGATAGGACTAAGCCAGCAGGCGTCAGGACCCCATGGAAAATCTTCTAGCTAGCAATTCCTGGTGGGGCCCGGCCCGGACATCAGGTGACTGACGTCAGCGGACCTCAGATAAAAGGGGCGGTCCCACGCACGCCCTCCCGTTCTTTCCTGCCGTCGGCTGCTGTTCAGTCACCTCGTGGAAGATCTCTGCTCTAGTGGTTCAGCTAAGTGGATTTTCCGCTCTAAATCAGTCTTTTTTCGCAAATTAAAGTACTCTTTCGGGCATTTGCATGTCGTCCCCTACTCCATCCGAATTGCGTAAAAATAAGTGCGATTCTTGTGGGTCCCAACTTTCGCATAAGGATGGGCACTCCCTGTGCCTCTTCTCTCTAGGCCCCGGCCACCGCGTTGGAGGAGTGCGAGCACTGCCAAAAATTTAACTCAGCTACCAGGAAGAGAAGGCAGCAGGCCCTGGAAGCCCATACTTTGAAGCAGAAGATGGCCTCCATGAGAAGGAGTTAAAGAAATTGAGGCAGATGTCCAACTCCCCTGACAGACACCCTCGCAAGAAGCGCGATAAGAAGAAGCACAGGGACAAGGATTTGCCTTCCACAGTGCTGCAGACATCGGCTGGTGTCGTGGTTCTCACAGTTGCCTGCCCTTCTGGGGATCCATCTGCAACAGCTACCTTGGTGGTGTCTGGGCATGCAGTGCCCCCTGCCCCCCGTCGGACTTGAGCGCGCGTCCGACAGCAGCCTCTGGGGAAAAGAAGGCTAGCACCCCCGCCAGGCTTACCTCTCAGCCCAGCTACGTTGGTGTGTCCGATAAGTTGGACTCTGGCTCTGCCATTCCCAGGCTGGACAAGGCTAGTAAGTCGCATGTTGGGCCTAATGTGCGTCCAGTCAGCGTTCCCCCATCAGGTCTTGATGTCCGGGTTCGCCACAGGGTCCTACCAGGCCCCTGCCGTCTGAGGCTGCTCCACTCTCTCCCCCCGCAGGGGAGGGTATCGGGCTTGGGTTCTCCCCACCATTGGAGGTCCCACCTCCTTAGCCTGAGCCTCCAACGCCAGATCTGACGCTGGTCCCCATGGCGCCTCCTTCCAGTATTCCGGTGACTGGCCTTCAGGCCCTCCATAAGGGCCGTTGGGGGTTGTGGATGTGGCCCTCCTTCAGGGCCGTCGCTTCCCGCCCCTCTGCCCTTGTAGCCAACGCCTGGTCTGTTGGCTCCCCCATCAGGGCTTCCAGCGGGTACATCGGCGCCTCTGATGCCGGGTTACCCGATACCAGGGTATGCAACGCTGCATTATCCGGTGCCTCACTACCCGACACCCCACTACCCAACGCCGGCTTATCCTGGGCCATGTTTTCCGCCGTCAGGCTGTGGGTACCTCTTTTATGAGTTTCCAGACTACCCTCACAGCTGACATCGGAGTTGGACCGACGTCACCCTGCGCCGGCACTGACGCCGCATCCTGGATACCCTCCCCAGGGCCCCCCTACCCCGGCTGCCGTCCCTGTTCCGGTCAACACCAGGAGTAGGATTCCCAGGGAATATATCCACCTGGTGGACACGTCCAGGTGGATAGATATCTCCTTGCCTAGTGGGGATTCCTCCAGCATCTCACCGTCTTCAGATTTGGAGGATGGGTATCCCTCGGGACTAGAAGAGAAGTCGCATACTCTAGAGGCTCCTAAGTCGAAGGGCTCCCCAAAGTCCCCTCCAGAGGACCCTTTTCTTTTGGATCTGCAGCAAAAGATCCAGGCTGCTCATGGCTGGAAGGCCATGGATCAAGATGCTCAGAGGCTACACCTGGCAGAGCATCTGGACCTTGTGGAAGCCCCTCCCACCCTTATCCCTCTGTGATTGTAACCCCACGAGCACCTGGTGACCACAATTTGGAAACAGCCTACATCTCTGGCCATGGTAGCCCATAAGGCAGACAGGCTTTATCAGTCCGCTGAGGGCAGGGAGTTTCTAAGCTCTCAACCTAAGGCTGACTCAGTGGTCATCAGCGCAGCCTTCAACAGCACTGCAAATCCAAAGCACTTCAATTCTGTCCCCCCGATAAGGACTCAAATGTTATGGACCAATTTGGCAGGAACATTTTTTCCTCCTCCACACTGGGTCTCCGTGCCCTCAATTATGTGGGGCATATGGGGGACTTCCAAAAGTCAGTCCTGGCTCAGCTTGCTTCTAAGCTTGACTCCCTACAGGACTCTTCCCTTAAACAGGAGCGAGGCAAACTGGTTAGGTTGGCTCAGTCAGCCTGTCGCCACATGCTGAAAGCCACCTATGACGCGGCAGACTCAGCTAGTCGTTCTTCCGCATTCGCAGTGGACCTCAGTTCCTTGAATCTGTACGTGGTCTACAAGAGGTTTAGGATGGTCTCCCTTCAGGGTCTCCTGCCTCTTCTCAAAGAGGGTCTGTGTCTTTGCACTCTGGACATGCAGGACACATCTCTTCATATCCTCGTCCATCCTGCCTATCGCAGGTTCCTCAGGTTCTGCTTCTAGGGGGAGCATTTTCAGTTCAGAGCTCTGCCCTTCGGCCTAACTTCTGCTCCCTGGGTTTTTATCAAGTGTCTGGCGGAGGTGGCAGCCCACCTGCGCAACCTGGGAGTCCCGGTCTTTCTGTATGTGGACGACTGGCTGATTGCAGCTCCCTCACAGGAGGACCTGTGCCGCTCGTTAGTCTTTACCCTGGAGACTTTCTCCAGGTTAGGCATAACGGTCAGTGTGGCCAAATCTCTTTTGGTCCCCACTCAGCGTTTTATTGGCAGTGCTGGACACCTCTCTGGGCAGAGCCTTCCTTCCCCTGGACCGAGACAAGACCCTGCGTTCATCAGCCCAGTCTCGTTGTGCCCAGAGGCATGTCTCCGCCCATTCAGTCCTCAGACTACTTGGGCTTATGGCGACAACCATACCCACGGTCCCACTAGTGAGGCTGCACGTGAGGATCCATCAATGGACCTTCAGGGCTCAGTGGGACCAGGCGGTGGATGACCTGGACCAGGAGGTCCTCATTTTGGACTCCATGGTTGGGGATCTGCAATGGTGGATGTCCCTGGAGAATCTGTCTTGAGGAATGCCATTTTGCCCGGAGCTTCCCTCTTGCTCTCTGACCACTGATGTGTTGGGGACCGGGTGGGGAGCCCACTTTAGGCCCCACAGGACCCAGGGCATTTGGTCCCTGGAGGAATTCCATTTTCACATCAGTGTGCTCGAGATGAGGGTGGTGCTGTACACTTTTCAGGCCTTTCAACCCCTCCTCCCTCCGGGCCCCCTGATGGTGCACTCAGACAACATGTTGGTTGTCTGGTACCTGAACAAACGTGAGGACTCGATCCTACCCACTTTGTCGGGAGGCTGTGTGAGTTTGGGATCAGGCGGTTCTTCTCAGCCTACATCTTTCAGCGTTCCACATCCGGGGAAGTCAGAATTCCTTGGCAGATGCCCTCAGCCGGTCTCCCCAGCAAGTGCGCACGAGTGGGAGTCAAAGCAAGACATCATAGATGATCTCTTCTCCCACTGGGGAGTGCCACAGATAGATCTGTTCACATCCCCATTGTACGCCAAGCTTCCCGTCTTCTGCTCGCTTGCTTCAGGGAGAGGCGTTTTCTCTGTGGATGCGCTGTCTCTATCCTGGAAAGGCAGATTCATCTATGCCTTTCCTCCGATTGCTTTAATCCCCAGAGTTCTTTTCAAGCTCAGGGGAGAGGGCGCGAGGATGATACTCATACCTCCTGTGTGGCAGAGGCAGGCCTGGTTCAGTATCCTGCACCAGCTGTTGGTTCTTCCGCCTTTCCCTCTTCCTTTGTCTCAGGATCTGTTGACCCAGGACCACGGCACCCTGGTCCATCCAGGTCTCAAGTCCCTACATCTGCACACATGGCTCCTGCAGACTTAGCTGCTTCCTGCTTTGACATTTCTCTTGAGGTGGCCCATATCCGAAGCCTTCCACTCGATCCATGTACGCCATGAAGTGGATGCACTTCTCCATTTGGGCAGAAGCTCGGTCCTTAAAGCCATTTTCTTGTCCTGTGGTCAAGATTCTGGACTATCTTAAACATCTTTTTGATTTGGGCCTCAGCAATTCTTCTCTCAAGGTCCACCTTTTGGCCATCTCGGCCTACCATCTTCCTCTGGGAGACAAGTCGATCACCCAATTACAAATTTCCAAGACCTTCTTGAAAGGAGTTCCTCACCTCAGACCTCTAATCCGCAACCCAGCTCTTCCTTGGGATTTAAATTTCACCCTAGATGAGCTCACGCTGCCCCCCTTTGAACCTGCAGTGGAGGTGGATTTGCATTTACTGTCCTGGAAAACTTTTGTGGCTATCATTTCCGCTCGGAGGATCTCCGAGCTCCAGGCCTTGATGTACCAAATTCCCTATTTGATTTTTCATAGGGATAGGGTAGCCATGGGAACCAACCCCAAGTTTCTCCCCAAAGTTGTGCCTGAATCCACCTTCAACCAGTCAGTTGAGTTGCCTACTTTTTTACCATGCTATTCCAATCAAGGGGAGCATCTCCTTCATACCCTGGACATGCACCGTATCATAAGGTATTACACCAACTGCACGAAGGACCTCAGGCAAACGGACCAGTTGTTCATTTCCTTCGCTCCCAAGAAGGAGGGTCTTCCTGTTTCTAAGCAGTGTCTCTCCAAATATATTACCTTTTGTTGCAACAAGTTCAAGCCCCTTCCAGACCAGGTGAAAGGGCACTCTGCTAGAGGCATGGTGGCCTCGACAGCATGCTTCAGAGGTGTCGTGGCTGCAGAAATATGTGTCGCCGTTACTTGGACCTCAGTCCATACCTTTACCAAACATTACAGTCTGGATGTGGCCTCCCGGCGCAGAGCGGGTTTTGGCCTTGCTGTCTTGCAGGGGAATCTTTCTTGATTTCCCTAGCAGACTCTCTGTGGACGGTTTGTTGGTATCGGTCCTGCTCCCTGGCTTCTTTATTTAGAACTGCTTGGGACTCCATCCTATCTGTTAGTGCCTACTGCAAGAGCCCTCTCGAAGTAAGATAGTACAGTTATGTAAGAGCTTACTGTAACGGTAGATCTTAGGAGAGAGGCTCTTGCAACAAATTACTACATTCCCTCTCTCCGGCCCCTGTTTTTCTTTTTCTCTTAAGGGCCATGATTCTGTCTCCTGCCACAAGCTGCCTCCAGTGGGAGAACTGGAAGGCGGGCGTGGGAACGCCCCTTTTATCAGATGTCCGCTGGCATCAGTCACCTTACATCCGGGGGCGGTCCCCGCTAGGAACTGCTAACTAGAAGATTTTCCGTGGGATCCTGACGCCTGCCGGCTTAGTCCTATCTGTTAGTACCTACTGCAAGAGCCTCTCTCGAAGATCTACTATTATGGTAAGTTCTTATGTAACTGTACTTTCCTGGAGTACAGAACGTACTGGCCAACGTGCTCAGCAGAACAAGGTTGCAAGCTCACAAATGAGAGTTACTTCAAGAGGTCGCAAATTAAATCTTCTGCAGATGGGGGACACCAGAGCTGGATCTCTTCGCATCTCAATCCAACACAAAACTGCCCAATTTCTGCTCACTAGATCCAGAGCCAGGAGCTTTTTGGCAAGACGCATTGTCCCTCTCCTGGAAGGGGAGATTCCTCTTTGCGTTTCCCCCCTTCCCTCTCCTGCAGAAAGTACTCCTCAAAGCGCAGTCAGAACAGTCCACCATCATTCTGATTGCTCCGCTGTGGCCTCATCAGGTTTGGTCTCCACTGCTTCACTGTTTAGCAGCAGAGCCTCCGCTTCCTCTTCCAATTTCGTCACAGCTTCTGTCTCAGGACAGTAGGTCCCTAGTCCATCCGAATCTGCGCTCCCTTCACCTGCATGCCTGGCTCCTCAAGACCTAGCCAAAACTAGGTTCGGAGTTTCAGACAAGGTAGCGCAAGTTTTGGTTGAGGCACGTAAGCCTGCCACCAGGGCCACTTACACTATGAAGTGGAAGTGTTTCTGTATCTGGGCCACAGCCAAGTAGGTGGATCCTCTGGTCTGCCTGGTCAGTTTCATTCTAGAATACCTGCTTTCCCTTTTGGAGTCAGGTCTCAGTTGTTCTCCATCAGTGTATACCTGGCTGCCGTCTCTGCCTATCATATGCCGGTCCAGGGTAAGACGGTGGCTCAGATGGAGGTATCGAAGGATTTTCTTTGTGGTATTCTTCACATCAGAACCCCCATCTGGGATCCTGTCTCTCCTTGGGATCTGCTTTTTGTTTGGAGAAGCTGACACCCCCCACCCCCACCCTTGAACCGGCCATGGAAGCAGAACTGCACTTCCTGTCTTGGAAGACACTGCTTTGGTAGCCATTTCTTTGGCAAGGTGCATTTCTGAGCTCCAAGCTCTCATGTGTAAAGAGCCTATCTAATTTTTCACAGGAATAGGGTCGACCTTCGCACCAAGCTGAAGTTTCTGCCAAAAGTAGTTTTGGAGCTCACCCTCAATCAGTCTGTTCAGCTGCCAGTGTATTACTTGGAGTATTCTAATGAAGGGGAAGCGTTGCTACATTCCTTGGATGTGCACAGTGCACTCCGTGTTACCTGGCCAGAACCAAGTGGGACAGGAAATCCAATCAGCTTTTTGTTTCCTTTGCACAAAGCTCCTTAAGTTGCCTGGTTACCAAGCAGACGCTTTTGCACTGGTTGCTCAACTGCATTTCATTTTGTTACCAAAAACACAACAGGTCTCCTCCTGGGCTGATCAAAGCTCATTCAGCGAGGCCAGTCGCCACCTCCTTTGCTGCTTTAAAAAGGGTCTCAGTGGCTGATATCTGTGGTGCTGCCACATGGAACTCTGTTCACACATTTGTCAGGCATTACAGCCTAGACATCATCTCCAGACGCGGAGCTGGGTTTGGCCTTGCGGTATTTCACGGCTTGGTCTTTTGAGGGATCCCTCCTGCTTCTGTTTCCCTGACTTCCTTCTGTTCCTCCTGAGGGTTGTCTTGAGTTTATACTGCTTGGTAATAAGTCCTATTTGTGTCCCCTGTTGCAAGAGCTTCCTCTCGAAGTAAGATAGTACAGTTACATAAGAACTTACTGTAACAGTAGATCTTCGAGAGAAGCTTTTGCAGCAGGTAGATTTTCCTGCCCTCCTTCCCCCAGGGACCAGGCATGTTCCATGTCGGCCATTTCCTCTTCTGTTCTGGGAAAAGAGAGAGTACTGTCAGACTCCTGAATTTGTCACCTCATGTGTTTTTGCTTGCCTGTTGGTGGGCGTGCAAGAACTGGAGCACTTGGGGAACTCCCTCCTTATATAGGGTGACATGGGGGGTGGAGCTGACGTCGGCAGAGGGCGTTCCCATGTCCGTACTGCTAGAGAAGATTTTGCCGAAAACAGCCACCAGGTGGCATCAGTCCTATTTGTGTTACCTGCTGCAAGAGCTTCTCTCAAAGATCTACTGTTACGGTAAGTTCTTACGTAACTGTACTTTTTTCTTCTCTGTGTATAGTTATTCTGAACAAGATTTTTTTTTTTTATGTTACTGTTACTGTAAATAAATATTTTTGGTGAATTCTGCAACTGCTCCTGGTTTTCCCTATGCTTCCTGACCTGCACCTCAACGACAGATGGTGTCAGCCTAAGTGGGGTTTACGCCATGCAAACCGTAAGATAGGAGTTTTGTGCGTGGGTACTGGACCTAGTACCAGAGAGACACAGAGGAAGGTATGGATTCTACAGCAGCAAGTCCAGGAGTGGTTACCAGGAGAATGGCAGCCAAACTAGCAGAGACAGAAGATTGTAAAGCCAGCACAAATTATGGAAAAAGAACAGGCAGTGACAGAACCTAAAAGCCTGATAGACGTTTTCAAATGGTGGGCTATACAATCAAAAGTGATGGAGGAGTAGAGAGAGAAAACGAGATGCAGCGACAGGAGCAACAGATGGGAACAGAGATGCAGTGATGGGAGCAGCGATGGCTGGATGCCTTGCAAGCTATCAAAGGCAGAGGATCTGGCACAGATTCAGATGAGCAACAAAATGCAAGCAACTTAAAAACCATTAAACTTACAAAGTTGTGTCCCTCAGATGATATTGAGGCATACCTAACAACCTTTGACAGAGTTGCCACAGCCTGCCAGTGGCCAAAGCAGCAATGGACAATCAGACTGGTACCCTACCTGACAGGGAAAGCCCAACTTGCCTACAGCAGTATGGACACTGCACAGTCAGAAAACTATGACCTGGTGAAAAGCGAAATCCTGAAAAGATATGACATCTCCGGAGAGGCATACAGGCATAGATTTCAATCTCTGAGGTACAACTCTGTCGACAACCCTCGAGAAGCCTTCACCCGACTCGGAGAACTCCTGATAAAATGGATCCAACCCGAGAGCAAAACAGTCCCACAGATCATCGACACATTTGCCATGGAGCAGTTTATCAACATCTTGCCTACAAATGTGCAGCTGTGGGTAAAGAGCACCGACCAGTGAGTGGGTAAAAGGCTGTTTCTTTGGCCGAGGACTATCAAATAGGCAGACAGATTCCACAGCAGCGAGGTAACAGCCAAGCACTGGTAAGACACTGTTTTTCCCATTTAAATTCCAAGCCTGATAATGTTGGTGGGGGTAACAAATATATGCCCAAACACTTTTATCTGCTGTAACTGTAATAAGCCAGGCCATTTTACAAGAAACTGCCATAATAAAGAGAGTGGCACTGGAGCAGATTTGTCCCTGGCAAATGGGGCAAGTACTTAACAGATGTGAAGATGGGGAATAAGACTGTGAAGGGACTCATTGATTCGGGAAGCAGACAGACCCTAGTATATGTTAAAGTGCTGGGAAAACACTATGCAAAGGGACCAGGTACTGGTGTCATCTGCATCCACGGGGACACTCGATACTATCCCACCACTCAAGTGACTCTGACTGTTAAGGGTGTGTCATATTAAATGAAAGTGGGGATAGTACCAAAGTTACCTGTACCTGCGATTATTGGAAATGTATTTCCAGGATTTACTGAGTTGATCAAAGGAGGAGTAAATCCTGATATTTCAGCAGCTGTGGTGACAAGAGCTCAGGCAAAGAAAATTTTAGATGGTGGGGACACTTTTCCTTTCAAAGATTTTGATTCAGACTTATTTGAGCACAGCTCCAAGATCCAGAAATCCAAGCAAGAAAGATGATACCTGAAGAAACTGTCAGCAAATGACTGATGGATGGATGGATGGATGGATAGATAGATAGATAGATAGATAGATAGATAGATAGATAGATAGATAGATAGATAATATGAATAAACATGAAAATGCCGAAATTAAATTAACTGCTTGTGATTTTCTTTCAGAACAAGCTAACAGTGTTTCTCTCCAGGGTTATTTTAAGCAGCTGGGGGTGAAACCAAAACAGGGTGGACCAATGTTTAAAAAATGAAATAGGTTACTGTACAGAGTTTGGATTTACCCTCAGACACAGGAACAGACAGAACAATTGGTTATACCACAGAAGTATAGAACAGAGTTATTACAGATAGCACATGATAATTGTATGACTGATCACTCAGGGAGGGATCACACACATGCCAGATTACTGTATAGATTTTACTGGCCTGGAATTCATGAAGATGTTGCTATCTATTGTAATTCCTGTGCTGAGTGTCAGAAAATAGCCCCAGTCACTAGAGAAGACAAGATGCTCCTGGTGCCCCTACCATTGATAGACATGCCTTTGAGAGAAATGCAGTGGATGTGGTTCCTTTAGACAAAAGTAAAAAGGGTAATAGATTTATCCTGGAAGTATGTGACTATGCTACTTAATACCCAGAAGCAGTTCCAGTGTGTACTGTTACAGCTCCAAAAGTTGCAGCAGAGCTTGCCAAAATTTTCAGCAGAGTTGGCATATCTAAATAAATTATTACTGATCAAGGTAGTAATTTTGGTGCTGCAGTACTTAAGGAGCTGTAAAGACTGCTAGGTATCACTGTCATAAGAGCCTTCCCCTTTTACCCTCAGATAGATGGTCTTGTTGAGCATTTTAACCAAACCCTAAAACGCATGTTAAAAAGATTTGTAAAAGGGGAAGGGAAAGATTGTGACCAATACTTGCCTTACCTCCTGTTTGCTTGCAGAGAAGTGCCACAGGGATCAACAGGGTTTCCTCCATTTGAAATGATGTGTGGTAGGCAGCCAAGAGGGCCGCTGGATGTGATAAAAGAAACCTGGGAAGATAACCCCACCCAGAAACAATCTAAATCTTCTTATATGTGTGCCCTAAGAAAGAAGCTGGCAAAATATATTGAAATTGCCCATAGTAATCAGGAAGAGGCCCAAAACCAGCAGAAGGTATTTTATGACCATGGGATAGAAGGAAGTTTTCAAGCCATGTGAAAAGGTTTTGGTACCGTTACCCACAACAGAAACTAAGCTGTTAATGAAGTGGCAAGGACCTTTTAAAGTTCTTAGACATACTGGCACTGTTATCTACGAAATTAAGACTCCTGACAGGAAAAATCCTACTAAGATAAACCATGCTAACCTCGTCAAGAAATGGGCTGAAAAAATGCCAAAAGCTGCTTTGCTGGTTTTACCAGAAACTGATAAGGAAGATACTGATGTAGCATATGATAGACTGGAACAGAGTGTAAATACTGATGCTATAAAGCTGATTGTTTCCTTAACCTCAGAACAAACTGCAGACAGTCATAATGTGTTAAAGACATTTAGCAGTACTTTTACCATGGTACCAGGCTGAGCGAAAGGGTCTGAGCATGTAATAGTGACAAGAATGCTCATCCTGTTAGGCAAAAGACATACACGTTGCCAGAGCGGTTAAGAGCCGATGTGATTCAGGAAATACAAAAAATAAAAGAGTGGGCATCACAAAGGAGTCGAGGAGTGCTTGGTCATCTCCCATGGTAATTATAAACAAAAAAGAAGGGGGTGTTAGATTCTGCCTTGATTTTAGGAACTTTAAAGTGTCAGAATTTTACAGTTATCATATGCCCAGAATAAATGATTTGGTGGACAGACTGGGGAGTGCAAAGTATATCAGTACCCTCGATGTCACCAAGGGTTACTGGCAGATCCCTTTAGCTAAAGAATCCAGAGATAAAACTGCATTTGACACCTCTATAGGATTCTTATCTGTTCACCACCATGCCATTTGGTTTACATGATGCGCCAGCTACATTCCAGCTGTACTTGGATATCATTTTATCCCCTCACACTGGTGATTGTGCTGCATGCCTGGATGATGGCATGGTGTACAGTCCAGATCGGAAAAGCCTCCTGGAACACCTACAAGCAGTTATCTAAGCGATCAAAAATGCAGGTCTGACTATTAATCCTACCAAATGTGCATTTGGCATGCAGGAAACCCGATATTTGGGCTATGTGTTGGTAAATGGCGAAGTTAAGCCAGAGGTTTCTAAAATAAAAACTGTAGCTAACAGCCCTGTACCTAAAACAAAGAAACATGTCAGGTAATTTTTAGGACTGGCTGGTTATTATTTTATTTGTTTCCAACTTTGCTGACTTAGCTACTCCCCTCACTGAACTAAAAAAAAAAAAAAGGTATCCTAATAATGTGAATTGGACTCCAGAGTATGATGAAGCTTTTCAAGCCATAAAGGCTGCATTATGTTCAGCCCATTTTAAGAAGCCCAGACTTTGAGAAACCATTTTTGCTACAAACAGATACATCTGAGGTAGGTCTAGGTGCAGTACTGAGTCAAAATCTAGATGGGGCTGAACATCCTATTCTGTGCACGAGAAGGAAATTGCATGACAGAAAAGCTGCTCCTCTGTAGAAAAGGAGTGTTTCAAACAACATGAAGTCCTGCTGTATTCTGATAGTAGCAATGAGTCCCAACCTTCGAACTGCCCCAGAGATGAAAGAGTTAACTTTCCATGCCAGGCATGGAACGCTGAGCTCGAGCTCGGTTGAGACTCTGTCTGTTGCTGTTTTAACTCAAACCGTCAGATTCTTTACTCTGCCTCACTGAACAGTCACTCCGGAGATTTCTCCTTCTGCTCAGTTCAATTTGTCGGTTAAAGTACCGTTTTTTCTCGGTTTTCGACCGATTTTAAACCGCAACCTGTCGGTTCAGTCTGTCTGTGGTATTCGTGAGTACTAGATAGGTTATATATTAATTCTATTCTGTGTGGAACTTGTAAACGGTTTATCGGTTCGGTTTGAACCGATCAAGTAGTTTAAAAATCTTGAATTGTACTTTTAGAGTGTGGTTACCGGTTCTTATCGGTTCTAAAAAAAAACGGATTTTGTTGCGTGTTTTTCCACGACCCATGACACGGTCAGGAACCGATAGGAGGGTCTTGCCTGGCGGATTGCCATTAAAAGGGTAAGTTTGGTTAGGACTGGCACAATGTCTGAGAAACCCACTGGGTTTGAACACTGTAGTGTGTGTGGGGAAGTCTTTGCCAAGGCTGATCCCCACACCACCTGTGTTTATTGTCTGGGGTTTGACCACCTCAATGCAGACTGCCAGATTTGTAAACATTTTCCTGCAGCTACCTTAGAAAAGAGAGTTGGTAGGCTCAAGAAAAGGGAGGCCAAAAAGTCCGCTGAACCTGATGGCCAGCCCGGTTCGGTTCAAACCGAACCAGAAGGAGTGCCCTCTGACCAAGGCGAGACTTCTTTGGGCAAAAGGAGATCCGACTCTTGAGGAGTCGGTTCCAGCAAAGAGGACTAGAAAATCAGCTGGTGTGGAGCCAAAACTTTCCTCTCCAACCGCTGAAGAAATAGCCAAAGCGATCAAAATTGTCCAGTCGCTTTCCCCGGTTCCGACCGAACCGGCACCATCAGGGAGGCGCTCGGTTCGGTTGGTTCCACCGGTTCAAGAGTATGATTTAGAGGAGTTTTATGAACCGGAGGAGGAGGAAGAGGAGTATGAGAAGAGTGAATGTGGATTTGAAAGTCTGGATGTGCCCATTGACCTGGACATCTCCCCAGACAGACCTTCAGGAGTGTCTCCTCCTAGGCTTTCTGAGTCCGCTTCTCATTTTATGTTTTATAAAAAAGTGGCTGAAACCCTCCAGTTTCCTATGAAGGAAGCTGTTGATGACCAAGAGCAGAATGACTTTGTGGAAATGATGGATATCCCAGAGTTTAGGAGGCTGTCTATTCCCTTGCATAAATCTTTTGGGAAACAGACATTTAAAATTTTAAAAACTCCTAACACTATACCTCCTGTGGATAAGAGAATGGACAAGAGGTATGCATTGTCAGGCTCAGATACGGAGTTCCTTACACAACAATGCAGCCATGTTGGGGTAGTGCAGGCTGCAGCCTGTGACAAGGCAAATATTCCCTTGGCTTCACACCCCCCAGACAAGGACTCCAGGAGGATTGATGCCATGGCAAAGAAACAGTACATGGCAGCATCCTTGGGACTCAGACAGGCGAATTATATGGCTTATGTTGCTAGATATCATAAATCCAGATGGGACACTGTCATGGCTTTAGCAAAGCAGGTCCCTGGCCAGCTTGCCGAGGAGCTGGAGCAGGTGGCTGCTGATGGTATTGAGGCATCCAAGGTGCAATTCCATGCTGCAGTGGACTCAAATGATGTGTCATCAAGAGTCATGGCTACATCTGTGGCGCCATCAGAATGGCTTGGCTCAGATGTACTAGCCTGTCACAGGATACCCAGACTAAGGCCATGGATTTTCCTGTTGTTGGTAATTCTTTGTTTGGGAGCAAACAGAGAATTACATGAAGAAAATGGATGAGTATAGGACCACCTACAGGAGTGCACAGGCCAAGGAAAGGCAGGCCACTCCTCAGAGGCAGCTTCCCAGGGGTAGGGGCAGGCCTTTTCACAGGCCTTTCTACCAAGCCCAGGCCTCCTCTTCTGCGTATGCTGAGAGGGAGTTCTTTAGAGGGAGAGGCAGAAGGGGTACCAGCAGACCTGCTTCCACCCCTCAGCCAAAACCCCCTGCCAAGCAGGCACCCTGATGGGTTTGCCAGGGCCGATTCTCCACCACCTGTAGGGGGCAGGCTGGCTTACTTTGTCCAGCACTGGAAGTCTATAACATCAGACAAGTGGGTCCTGGAAGTAGTAAGCCAGGGACTGGTTCTCAGCTTCAAAAGATTTCCAAAGCTAAGAAACAGATCCTTTCCACCTGCAAACCCCTCGGAGGCACTTGCCCTAGAGGCAGAGGTCTCTTCCCTCCTAGCTCTCAGAGCTGTGGAAAGGGTTCCACCCCTACACCAGGGCAAATGGTTGTACTCCAGGTACTTCCTTACCCCAAAAAAGACAGGAGAATGGCAGCCCATCCTGGATCTCAGATACTTAAACAAGCACCTGTTAAAACCAAAATTCAAAATGGTGACTCTGGGAATAATTCTACCCTCTCTAAGACCAGGGACTGGCTAGTCTCCCTGGACCTCAAGATTCTACTTCCATATTCTCATCAGAAGCTCCCATGAAAGTACCTCAGGTTCGAGCTGCCTCAGGCCATTACCAGTTCAGAGCAATGCCCTTCGGACTAACCTCTGCTCCAAGGGTGTTCACAAAATGCCTGGCAGTAGTAGTTGCTTCTCTAAGAAGGCAAAGGATTGCCATCTTCCCTTACCTGGACGACTGACTATAGTAGGCCAGTCCCCAGACCAAATCAAGTCACACTTACAGGTAACTCAGCAACTGCTCACCTCATTAGGTTTCCTCCTGAACCTTTCAAAGTCAGTTCTAGAGCCTGTCCAGCTCCTCACCTTCATAGGTGCAGAGCTAGACACAGGAAAGGCCAGAGCTTTCCTTCCCCTGGACAGGGCAAGGACTCTTACCTCTCTGGCCTCCTCATTCACCCTGCAGGTATCCCGACCAGCAAGACATTTCCTACAGCTCCTGGGGCACATGGCTGCTTCCATAGCAGTGGTGCAGGGAGCAAGATTTCAGATGAGAGACGTTCAGTTCCATTTGAGAGCCATCTGGTCTCAAAGGAAGGACCCTCTGACCAAATTGATCCCAGTAACTCGAACCCTGATCCAGGCCCTTCAGTGATGGCAGGATCAGAGCAATCTGAAACAAGGAGTCCCCTTTGTCACTCAGTCCCACTCCTTAATCCTTACTACAGATGCCTCCCTCTTGGGGTGGGGGGCTCATTTAGGCGACCTGACCACCCAGGGGTTGTGGTCCCTCAGGAGTCTCTGCTCCACATCAAACTGTTGGAGCTCAGAGCAGTATTTCTAGCACTTCAAGGTTTTTCCAAGTCTGTTCAGAACAAAGTTATTAGGATCAGAACAGACAATACCACCACAATGTGGTACATCAACAAGCAAGGAGGCACTCGGTCTACGGCCTTGTGCACAGAAGCAATGAAGTTGTGGTCCCTGGCTTATTCTCTGAACACCTCCCTCACAGCAGTACACCTCCCAGGCAAGGACAATGTCCTGGCAGATGCTCTCAAGAGGATATCTCAGGGCCATCACGAATGGTCCCTGGATCCCTTGGTCTTGGAGGTGATATTTTCCAGATGGGGCACCCCACAAATAGATCTTTTTGCAGTCCCAGACAATCACGAACTTCCTCTTTTTTGTTGCAGGCCCCCAGTCTTGGGCACAGTTCCCCTGGATGCCTTAGTTCTCAGTTGGGAAGGGAAGTTCCTGTATGCCTTTCCCCCCTTCCCTCTCTTGTTCAAAATGCTAGTCAAAATCAGATCTCAGCTCTGCAGGATGATTCTGATTGCTCCAGACTGGGCCAGACAGCCTTGGTATCCACTCCTTCTGTCCTTAGCAGTCCATCTTCCCCTGTGTCTTCCCAGGAATCACAACCCGTTAACCTGTGCTCAGGGGAGGGTTTGGTACCTGCATCTCAAATCTCTCAATCTCAAGGCCTGGCTCTTGAAGAGTTAGAGTTTGCTGATTTACACCTCTCCCAAGGTGTGATGGACATTCTGAAGGCTTCTAGGAAACCTTCCACCAGGGCTACTTATAATTCCAAGTGGAAAAGATTTTTCATATGGTGCTCTAGAAAGCATACTTCCCCAGAGTCTGTGGATCTGCCCACAGTCCTTGATTATTTGGTCCATTAAATGGCTTAGGGCTTAGACCAGCTACACTGAAGGTACATCTGGCAGCTGCGTCTGCTTTTATCTCAGCAGGTTAGCCCTCTTCTGTTTTAGCTCACCCTGTATTCTCCAAGTTTTTCAAGGGATTGCTTCACACCAACTCTCCTTTCAGGGACCCTGCGCCTGCTTGGGACCTTAATGTCTGCATTACTCAGCTTATGCAACCCCCTTTTGAGCCTTTGTCTTCAGCAGAGCTTAAGTACTTGACTTGGAAAACTGTGTTTCTGGTAGCCATCACCTCTGCCAGATGCATAAGTGAGTTACAAGCTTTGTCAGTGGAGCTTGATTTTATCTCCTTTCATAGAGATAAGGTGGTCCTCAGGACTAACAGGACATTTTTGCCTAAGGTGGTTTCAGATTTCCACCTTAATCAATCTGTGTCTCTTCCTGTGTACTTCACTCACCATTCCTCCTCTGGCGAGAGGAGGCTCCACAGTTTAGGTGTGAAAAGAGCCCTTAGCTACTACATAGAGCGAACCAAGGGTCACAGGTTTGACTCCCTCTAACTGTTCCTCACTTATGGTGAGGTCGGTAAAGAGAAACCTGCCACTAAAAGATCCATTGCCAGGTGGATTGTCTCTTGTATCCAGTTTTGTTATGGAAAACTGGGTAAGGTTCCACCCTCAGGCGAGGGCTCACTCTACCAGAGGTACAGCTGCATCCCTGGCTGCTGCCAGGGATATTCCTATCTTAGAGATATGTCAAGTAGCTACCTGGAAAACAGTTCACACTTTCACCAAGCATTACTCCTTGGATATTCAGGCTAGGAATGATGCTCGGTTTGGCACAGCTGTGCTTCAGACCCTATTTCATAAGTAAGTTCTGTCCCTCCTCCATGGAGGTACTGCTTGATAGTCTGCTACTGTCAGAATACAGCAAGACTTCATGTTGTTTGAAGAAAAAATTACTCACCTTAGTAATGTTGTTTCTTCTAATGGAGTCTTGCTGTATTCTGACCTCCCCCCCCCCGCCTGCCCCTCTCAGAACCTCTGTTTTGGGATGTGGGTGGGCAGTAGCAGTGTTGGCACTCAGTAGATGCCCACCTTGTTGTTTCACCCCTTTTCTGGGGTGATTTTGTGTTATGTTTTTCATTTTTGGGTCTCCTGACTTGAGTCTTTGTTTTGGGACCAAAAAATGTGTTTTTAATGTTTCGTAGCCAGTGGGCTAGTGTAGGTTTACAGCTTCCACACAGGGCCTTAGTGAGTTTGCTCGTAAAGATCTGACGGTTTGAGTTTAAACAGCAACAGATAGAGTCTCAATCGAGCTTGAGCTCAGCGTTCCACGCCTGGCTTGGAAAGTTAACTGTTTCATCTCTGGGGCAGTTTGAAGGTTGGGACTCACTGCTACTGTCAGAATACAGGAAGACTCCATTAGAAGAAACAACATTACTAAGGTGAGTAATTTTTTTCTAAGCAGCAAAGTGGGCCATGGAGTCCCTTAAATTTTATTTAGTAGGAACTGACTTTGTTCTTGCTACAGACCACAACCATCTCTGTTAGATTAACCAGATGAAAGATGAAAATTCCAGAATTGCAAGGTGGTACCTGGCACTACAGCCATTTAAATTCACTGTGATAAATAAATCTGGGAAAGAGAACAGCAGTGCTGATTTTCTGTTGTGATATGGCTCAGGAATTGAGGATTCTGGAGGTTGAAATACAAATGTATGAGTTTAAACTGTACTGTTAATTACAGAAAAAAACAGATGATGCACATGTGCTTAATTTCTGAGTGTGGCAATTGTTAAAGAATTAATAAAAAAGTTTTGGAAATCTGTTTGATAAAACAGGTTCCCCCTTAAGGAGGGGGAGTATGTGACAGGGTAGAATAGGACCCTGTCCCATTTGTTATGGAGAAAGTGTTTAAATGCAAGGATCTGCTCTTTCCTTTTCTTTCTCTTCTGTCTGGTTGCACTACCAGGTTTTCCTGTTATACTTCGGACTTGACCACCCTGAACAGTCTTGCAATTCTTTGCCTCTCGCTGTCTCTCAGTTTTCTCTTGCAGTCTGTTTTTCTCCCTTGCATATCTATATCTGATAATGTAAAAATGTGCAAGTCATTGTATGGAAAAGTAGCTGATGTTGGGATCCCTTTTGTTTGGAAAATGTATAGCATTACTGCTGAAGTGTGTATAATTATATTTTGAGATGACTGCAGGTATTGTAAACTCAAGAGGTCACTTTAGTGCAAATCTTTGAGCCTTTTGCAAGAGCTGTGCAAAGGGACGCCACAACTCAGGAAGCACACTGTGTTCTAGCAGTCCTGGTTGATATTTACAAAAACAGAATGCTTGCTAAAAATTGGGTTTGAAAAGACTTACAGCTGCAACTGCAGAAGATTAGCAGGAAAAGGGACCCAGATTGAAGTAAAACTACTGTTTTTCTTCTCTGTATATAGTTATTCTGAACAAGTGTATTTTTTTTATGTTACCGCTACTGTAAATAAATATTTTGGTGAATTCTACAACTGCTCCTGGTTTTCCATATGCTTCCTGACCTGTACTTCGACGACACATCTCTCATTGTTCCCCATCTCCTCCCATTTCTTTCCTCTCCCGTTGTCTCACCTCGACCCCTGCTTTTTCTTCCTTACGCCACATGCTCTGTGGCCATCCTGTCTCCATTTCCCTTCATTTTCCCTCCTGCCCCTGTACCTTCTTCTCATTTGTTGTGTTCTGATCTTTCCCCGGGCTTCCCTGTTCTGGTACTCCTTGTACTTCTGGCCAAGGAGAATTTTGTCTGTCTCGAACTTGGGTTGCATGCCCTAGTGGGCGTGCATGTTTTGGCATTCAGTGGCGATCCTCACTTTCCTGTTCCATACCCTTGTTTCTCACTGCGCTGCCTCCTGTCTTCTTTCCCTGCTTCACTCTCACCTGTGCTTCACTTGCCTCCTCATTCTGTTATGCCTTCTTTTCTCCATAAGGCCCCCACTTCGCCTCACGAGCCGCTGCAGGTCAGGGTCTCCCAGCTTTCACCGGATGATCGACGACTCCAGCTGTACCACTTCCGTTGCTGTGTACTGCCGCACTCATGTGATCTCCTCTCTCTGCTCAGCCTGTGACACTCTGCTTACAGGATCAGTGGGCTTTCTGTATTTTTTTCAGCATTCTAGCTCCCTGCTTGCCCCGTTTTTCCTTCGTTCCTCAGCGCTCCTATTTCCCATGGTCTGCCTCGCTCACTTAGCTTGCCTAAATTCTGTTACTTTCTTCCATGGCGTGCCGGTCTTTGGCCAGTTTGCTGTCTGTGTTTCTTTTTGAGGTCTTCCTGCCCTCCCATCCACTCTTATCCTTCGCTCATTTATTACCCATGTCCAATGTTTTTTGCTACTCCGGGGTGCTGGAGCGTCAGCCTGGGGCAGTACGTCGCATGCCACTCAGCTGCTACGGATTTGGCTTAGCACTTTGCTTTTCGCACTCCATTTTACCTTGCTCCACATTGGTTTCCTGCCATTCCTCGTGATGCTGCCGCTGTCTCTGGACTAGCCAGCTGTTGGATCAGTGACCTAGGTTGCTCACCTCGTTTCTTGTCACCCCCTCCGTGGGGCCCCATATCTGTAGGCATCTTATTGTTACGATAGGGGGGTGCTCCGCATCCTGACTGAGGTGCCAGGGAGCACAGTTTCCTTTTTTTTGCTCGTGACTGCGTCAGTCTGTCATTCTGTATCATTTTCACTGCGTGATCATGCTGTCTCCACTCTACTCATTTGTTCTTCTACTTCACTGAGCTGTGCCCACGCACCCACCACCTGTGAGTACCTTCTGTGTTTCTGTTTGGTACCCTCTATCTCTGCTGTTAGCCAGTTCTTCTATATGCTCTTGCTGGCTTCCTCTCTACCTGGCCTCAACCGTGCTTGTCGTTTTGTTTTCCCTTCCTGTGGTGCTTGCTCTCCTGCGTACACTCTGACTTAGACATCTCAGCTACCTTGTTGTTCTTTCAGTGTTATGCCCTGTTTGCCTTCCTCCTCCACCCATGCCCACTGCCCTCCATTCCTCTCCCTGATCTCTGCTTTCTTTTGGGGTCTTCCCAGTCCCACTATACCACCATACCCTACTGATTCACATCGCCTATTATTCCCTCCTGCATATCACTCTGCCTACTCATCTCCTCCTCCAACCCTGTCCCCCCGTTCTAGTTAAACCTATTCAGATGTCCTCCTGGGACTGCCTACCTCACCGTCGGCTGCCAGCTTCGCCTGGCTGTTCTCTCTCCTACCTTCATGCAATTCTATCCATTCCTAGTTTGGCTCAATGGACTCGGTTGGCGTGCACTCCCATGGTTACCAATCACGGGTAGCTTCCTCATGATAATGAGTCTTGTTCTCCTTCACTCAGTCCGACCTCAGGAACTACTCATTCACATTGTTTAATCGAGCATACCTCTTATTGGGTCTAGGCTACCTCATCGAACTGTTATATTCCCATGGTTATTATCACCATCAGTCTCCTCATAACCACACCTGGGTCTCCCTCGCTCATCTGACCTCTCTGTGGGTCTATTCCTTCATATCAACTACTCGAGCATAACCCTCTCGGGTCCATGCTACCTTGACTCGACCTGCTCTCCAGCCGAAGACATGCCTTCTGTGTCCATTGCCCCTTGGCTCGGGGCTGGCTGCATTGGCCAGTCATCAGTGGGGCCCCGCTTAGCTGTCCGAGTGGGTTTGGA
The DNA here is from genome assembly GCA_016271365.2 of Neoceratodus forsteri. Lineage (NCBI taxonomy): Eukaryota > Metazoa > Chordata > Ceratodontiformes > Ceratodontidae > Neoceratodus > Neoceratodus forsteri. Next base: position 924,371,160 of record CM057450.1, on the reverse strand, counting down.
GGCACCCTGTACGCCATTCTCTATCTCACCATCCCTGGTTCACCTGGTCTGTTTCGTAGGTTCGCATAGGCCAGCTGAATGGCTCGGGAGTCATCTCTCTCCTCTCACTTTTGAGCGTCTAGTTGCATTCTCATTACAGTGACAGAGTGAGAGCTTCATCTCTATTGGAATCTTTTCCTCTTCCCCATTATTGACTGTAATTACAGTAGCTGCACCATCACTAATCAAACCATCCTTCAACCTGGAAGGAAGACAACCTAGGCCTTGGATCCCCAGAAGTTTCCTACTCAAAGGGGTTTCTTCTTCTCCTCCATGCCGATGGTCATAATATTAGACAGGGTTAATGCTTTCATGGGTTCCGTAGTTAGGTTCTGCTGTTTGATGGAGTCAGATGGTGGCCTCCGGCTGTTCCCTCTCTCCTTAGGAAGTCCGTCTTTCTGCATCTTGTCAGCTTTCATTTTGTTCATTGTCCTCATCATCCCTTGTTTTTCTGTCCTTCCCATCTACATCTGTTCCCTTCCTTTCCGGTCTCAATTTATTCTGATTTCTTGCGTCTTCGATGGTCAATACGCTTTTGGGTATTCTTTTTAGGCTTCTTCTAAGCTACCTTAAGCTAAGGAATTATTCCCTGTGGCACACCTGTGGGAGCCTCTTCTAGGGTTCCTTGCATTGTACTCCTACAGGGTGGTATAGCCCATGGATAGAGAGGCAAACAGCCACAATGTATCCAAGTCACACAAGCATACATCTCATCCAGTTGCATAAGCACAATTAAATGAGAAGGCTTTAAGCCTGAGGTTCATTGTGTGGAGCCACAATGTCACTCCCTCATTAGACCTTAAAAGTCTATGCCTTCTGGACTGTTCCAGGATTTGTTTCTTCGTTGCCCCACCATCCACCCCTCCTCCTTCAGCGGCTCATCTCTCTTTCCTGTGGGCTTCTTCCTAAGCTACTTTTAGCCAAGGGAATTATTCCTGCAGCATACGGGGAATCCATCCTCTTGGGTTCCTTGCATCATACTTTACAGGGTGGTATATCCAACGGATAGATAGGCGAGCAGCCTCAATTTATCAAAGTCACATAAATATACATCTCATCCAGTTACATAAGCACAATTGAACATCTTGTGTGTGGTTCTTTGGCCAGTCCCTCTGCCTTTTGGTGTTAGTAGGATGCTTCAGTAGTGGATTTTTTTTTTTGGCAGTGGTAGATTTATTTATTTATTTGACCCCGAGTGTTAGGATTTTCTTGTTGGAGGTCTGCATATAATTGCCTCACTTGGTGATACTGACTTGGCTTGCTGCTACTTTGAGGAGGCCAGCCCTAAAATTGTTAGTTTCTCTAAATTTTTCATTGGTGTTTTAGTGATTTTATGACAGGGAAGTTCATCTTCCTAGAGTACAGGGATCGACAAATCCCATAGCCCGACGTCACGGGTTACAAGAATTTGCAGTCAGACAAGCAGAATCTCCGTGGCTGCTTGCCCACCAGACAACCAACACAGAAACATAGAAACATAGAATTTGACGGCAGATAAGGACCGCTTGGCCCACCCAGTCTGCCCATTTCCCTACCTGATGGATAAGTTGCAGATCCTAGTTAACCAGCAGCCTACTTCTTCCTAACCCCACCCCCTAGAATTGCCTTATGACTGTCCCATGCATGCTTGAATTCCACCACTGTTTTTGACTCCACAACCTCCTCTGGAAGGCTGTTCCATACATCCACAACCCTCTCTGTGAAAAAATACTTCCTTAAATTACCTCTGAGCCGCCCCTTCTATCTTCAAATTGTGCCCCCTTGTTCTTGCACACCTCTTTTTTTGAAACATGCTACCCTCTTGGACTTTGTTGATTCCCTTGAGGTACTTGAAAGTTTCTATCATGTCCCCTCTCCCTCCTTTCCTCGAGGCTATACATATTAAGCTCCTTAAGTCTCTCTTCATATGTCTTCCTGTAGACCCTGCACCATTTTAGTTGCCCTCCTCTGGACAACTTCCATCCTGTCTATGTCTTTGCGGAGATTGGGTCTCCAGAACTGCACGCAGTACTCCAGATGTGGTCTCACCAGCTGTCTGTACAGAGGGATAGTAACTTCTTGTTTTCTACTGGTGATGCCTCTCCCTATGCATCCCAGTATTCCCCCAACCCTCCTTGCTGCCCTCTCACATTGCTTGCCCACCTTTAGGTCATCTGATATGACTACCCCCCGGTCCCTTTCCATTTTTGTTGTTGTTAGTATCTCACCCCCCAAGAAGTGCCCAGAAGTGTTTGTTTACCTTTTTCTGCTGCTGTGTTTTCATGTCCCGACCACTAGGTGCCGCCGGTACTCCCCCTCATTCGTTCTCCAGCTGGCTGGGTCACATGGTCACTGAGTCATTTGAGAGTGCCATCACATGGGTGTCCGCAGTGCAGTTTAGTGAGAGAGCCAAGTGAGCGAGTCCGCGTGGTTGCAACAGCATGTGTAGCCAGTATCAGAGGCAAGGACCCTCCCTGATCTCTCTCCACCAATCAGCAGCAGAAGAAGCTCCAAGACTGACAGGTGAGTCATTGAATCTGATATGGAAGTGTACCTGTCGGTCCTGGTAATTCGGTGCAGCAGTGGTAGGGGCGGGAAGTTGTTTAGGACAGAGCAGGAGACAGTAGCAGAGAGCATCATTCAAACAACATGAAATCTTGCTGTATTCTGACTTACTGCAGTTAGCCCCAGCACTTGAACTGCTCCGGAGAAGAAAGAGTTAAATTCTATGCAGAGTATAGAATGTTGAGCTCGAGCTCGGTTCAAACCTCTGTCTGCTGCACTTTGAACTGTAACCGTCAGATTCTTTACTCCGCCTAACTGAACAGTCACTCCGGAGATTTCTCCTTCGCTCTCAGTTCGTGGTTTAAAAATCGTCGGTTTTACCAATATTCTTGCATTATTTTTCAGTTCAGATCCCTGTCTGTGATTAAGTACAGTAGTAGCGCCAAATCAGTTGAGAGATTTTTAAGGATTTTTAAAAATCCCTATTGAGAATTGTGAAACCTTTGATTAGGGATTTTGTTTTGTTTCTTAGTGTGTTCACTGCTACCCGGAGATTGGGCTTCCATATGATAGTCCAGTTGAAAATCTACCAGATGGCACTTGAGTACTGTAATAGGAACTGACCTCTTTCTGTAGGTATAACAAAAAGAATGTTTGAGGATTTTTTTCCCCTAAATTTTGTGAAGAATAAATAGGGAATCTTACAAAATTGCTTGACAAATTCGGGGCTACTACTTTAAGAGCATAGGTAGTGGACTTAGCTAGAAACAGTTTGTGGAAATTGTATACTGAATCTGTGTGACCGGTTCGGCTGTACCGGTCTCTGGTTTAGTGATTGTTTTCTTTCTTTACAGGAATTTTAGTGTGAGATACCGGTCCTTATTGTTTTTTTTTAAAAGTGTTTTCGTTTTTTTTTTTTCATACCCGTAACACGGTTAGAAACCGATAAAGGTGTCTTGCCTGGCGGTTGCCATTAAAAGGGTAAGGGTCTAGTTATGGCTTTGTCTGAGAAACCCAAGAAAAAAACGGGCCCCCTGGGTTTCAGCACTGCAGTGAGTGTGGGGAGGCCTTTGCTAAGGCCGACCCCCACACCACTTGTGTTTACTATCTGGGTTTTAGTCACCTAGAGTCAGACTGCCAAATCTGTAAAAATTTCCCTAAAGCCAGCCTGGATAAAAGGTTGGGCAGGCTTAGGGAAAAGGAGGTCGAGAAGTCCGCTGACCCAGATGGCCAGCCTGGTTCGGTTCTGACCGAACCAGAAGGAGTGCCCTCTGACCAGGGAGAGACTGCTTTGGGCAAAAGGAGAGCCAATTCTGAGGGATTGGGTCCATCAAAAAGAAAAGACAAATCGGCCAGTTCAGATCCAGAACCGCATCATCCGACCGCCGAGGAAATTGCCCGAGCAATTTGTGCAGTGGAATTGCTTAGTTCGGTTCTGACTGATCCGGCGTCTTCTGGCAGGTGTTCAGTTCGGTCCATTCCTCCAGTTCAAGATTATACCCCTGAAAATTTTTAAGAACCGGACTTGGAGAGGGATGATGATTATGATGATGATGAAGGTGATGATGATGATGGAATTGAAGGTCTGGATGAACCTATCGAACCGGACATCTCCTCAGACAGGCCTTCTGGTGTTTCCCCTCCAAGGCTTTCTGAGTCCCCTTCCCACTGTGTATTCTACAGGAAAGTGGCAGAAACCCTCCAGCTCCCTATGGAGGAAGCTGTTGAGGAACAAGAGGAGCCTGACTCTGTGGAGATGATGGACATCCCAGAGTCCAAAAGGTTGTCTATTCCCCTTCACAAGTCTTTCAGGAAACAGACACAAAAGCTGTTAAAAACTCCAAATTCATTACCTCCTGTGGACAGACCGATGGACAAGAAGTACATGCAGTCAGGCTCAGGTACAAAGTACTTGTACCAACAGTGCAGGCATGTTGCAGTCGTGCAGGCCGCAGCCTGTGATAAGGCTAACATTCCCTTGGCTTCACACACCCCGGATAAAGATTCCAGGAAATTGGATGCAGTGGCAAAAAAGCAGTACATGGCATCCTCTTTGGGACTCAGGCAGGCGAATTACATGGCCTATACAGCCAGGTACCAGAAGTCCAGGTGAGACACTGAACTGGCACTGGCTAAGCAGGCCCCTCCCCAGCTTGCCAAGGAGCTGGAGAAGGTGGCTGCTGATGGGATTGAGGCATCAAAGATTCAATTTCATGCTGCTGTGGACTCCAACGATGGTTCATCTAGAGTCATGGCTACATCTGTGTCTCTTCGGAGACTGGCTTGGCTCAGGTGTACTAGCCTTTCTCGGGATACCCAAGCTAAGGCCATGGATTTTCCTATGGTTAATAATTCTCTGTTTGGGGAGCAGACAGAGAATTATATGAAGAAAATGGATGAATACAGGACCACCTGTAGGAGTGCACAAGCCAAGGAAAGGCAGACAACTTCTCATAGGCGGCAGGCTAGGGCAGGGGCAGGCCTTTTCATAGGCCTTTCTACCAAGCACAGGCCTCCTCTCCTTTTTCCTCAGAGGAGGTTCTTCAGAGGGAGAGGCAGAAGGGGGATGAGCAGGGCTGCATCCATCTCTCAGCCTAAGGCTCCTGTCAAGAAGACACCCTGAGGTGTCAGCCCGGGTCGACTCCTCCATTCCTGTAGGAGGCAGGCTGGCCTACTATTTCCAGGACTGGAAGTCTGTTACCTCAGACAAATGGGTCCTGGAGGTAGTAGGCCAGGGACTGGCTCTCAGCTTCAAAAAATTCCCAAAGCTGAGAGCCAGATCTTTCCCACCTGCAAACATCTCCGGTACAATTGCCCTAGAGGCAGAGGTTTCATTTCTTCTGGCCTTAGGGGCCATAGAGAGAGTTCCTGCAATGCACAGGGGAAAAGGTCTGTACTCCAGGTATTTCCTTACCCCGGAAAAAACAGAGGAGTGGCAGCCCATCCTAGACTTAAGATACTTAAACAAACATATGTTAAAGCCAAAGTTCAAAATGGTGACTCTGGGAATAATTTTTCCCTCTCTGAGGCCAAGGGATTGGCTAGCCTCCCTGGACCTAAAGGATGCCTACTTTCATATTCTCATCAGGTGCTCCAACAGAAAGTACCTCATGTTCGAACTACCTTCAGGCCATTACCAGTTCAAAGCAATGCCTTTCGGCGTAACATCGGCTCCAAGGGTGTTCACAAAATGCGTAGCAGTAGTAGTGGCTTTCCTAAGGAGAAAAAATATCTCCATATTCCTGTACCTGGACGACTGGCTCATAGTGGGTCGGTCTCCAGACCAAGTCACTTCAGATCTAAAAGTGACCCAGCAAGTGCTCACTTCTCTAGGTTTCCTTCTCAGTCAGTTCTCGAGCCAGTACAACTGTTGACTTTCATAGGGATAGAACTAGACACTGTCAAAGCAAGAGCTTTTCTCCCCTTGGTAAGGGTGAAGGCCATCATGGAGCTGGCTTATTCCTTCCACCTTCTGGTTTCTCGACCAGCAAGACACTTTCTTCAGCTGCTGGGCCACATGGCAGCTTCCACTGCAGTGGTCCAGGGGGCCAGATTTCAGATGAGAGACATTCAGTTTCATCTGAGGGCTTTTTGGTCTCAGAAAAAAGATCCCTGACCAAACTGATTCCAGTGAATCAGACTCTGATTGAGGCTCTTCAGTGGTGGCAGGATCAGGATACTCTCAGGCAAGGGGTCCCATTCATTACTCAGTCTCATTCTGTGGTCCTAACCACAGACGCCTCTCTCCTGGGTTGGGGAGCTCACTTGGAGGCTCTCATAGCCCAGGGAGTATGGTCAACTCAGGATTCTCTTCTCCACATCAGCCTTCTGGAACTCAGGGCGGTTTGCCTGGCCCTGCAAGCCTTCTCACATTCAGTAAAGAACAAGGTGGTTCAAGTCAGGATGGACAGCACCATCACCATGTGGTATATCAGCAAGCAGGGAGGCACTCGATCTACGGCCTTGCGCACGGAAGCCATGAAAATATGGTCCCTGGCTTACTGTCTACAGACCTCTCTGGTAGCATTCCACCTCCCAGGCAAGGACAGTGTGCTAGCATATGCATTGAGAAGGATTTCCCAGGGCCAAAACAAATGGTCCCTGGATTCCCTAGTGTTAAAAGTGATTTTTTTCAAGATGGGGCACTCCAGAGATAGATCTCTTTACAGCCACAGACAATCACCAACTTCCTCTCTTCTGTTGCAGACCCCCAGTCTTGGGCTCTGTCCCTCTGAATGCTCTGATTCTGAACTGGGAAGGGACATTTCTGTATACCTTCCCTCCTTTTCCCTTGCTGTTCAAGATCCTGGTAAAGATAAGGTCACAATCTTGCAAAGTGATCCTAATTGCTCCAGATTGGGCCAGGCAGCCTTGGTATCCTCTGTTGCTGTCCCTAGCTGTCTATCTTCCCCTATTTCTTCCCAGGAATCACAATCTGTTAACTTCTTCTCTGGCGGATCTGGTATCCCAACCTTCAAACAACATAAAATCATGCTATATTATGATGTATGCAGTATAACCCCAGGTTAGAACTGCTCCGGAGGTGAAAGAGTTAACTTCCATGCAGGGCATGGAATCTTGAGTGCGAGCTCGGTTGAATACTCTGTCCGTTGAAGCTCAAACTTAAACTGTCAGATTCTTTACTCCGCCTCACTGAACAGTCGCTCCGGAGATTCCTCCTGCTGCTCGGTTCGCTTGTTGGTTTTAAAGTGTAATTCTCGGTTTATTTTACCGAAATTTAACCGCAATCGTCGGTTCAAGCTCTGTCTGTGGTATTGTAAGTAATAGATAGACTTATTTATTTTCTTCTGTGTGGAAACTGTAAATGTCTTTTTCGGTTCGGTTTGAACCGATCAGAGGGGTTTTAAAATTACCTTCTAGTCCTTTAGAGTGCGGTTCCCGGTTCTTATCGGTTCTAAAAAAAACGGATTTTATTACGGTTTTTTCCACGACCCGTGACATGGTTGGGAACCGATAAGAGAGTCTTGCTTGGTGGATTGCCATTAACGGGCAAGTTTTGGTTAGGCTGGCACTATGTCTGAGAAACCCAAAAGAAAAACCGGACCCACTAGGTTTCAGCACTGTGGCCTCTGTGGGGAAGCCTTTGCTAAGGCTGACCCACACACCACTTGTGTTGATTGTCTGGGGTTTGACCACCTCAATGCAGACTGCCAGATTTGTAAGAATTTCCCTGCTGCCACCGTGGAAAAAAGAGTTGGTAGGCTCAGGGAAAGGGAGGCCAAAAAGTCCGCTGACCCGGATGACCAGCCTGGTTCGGTTCCAACCTGACCTGAGGGAGTGCCCTCTGACCAGGGCGATGCTTCCTCGGGCCAACGAAGAGCCAGCTCTGAGGAGCCGGTTCCAACTAAAAGGGCTAGAAGGTCAGCTAGTTTGGGGCCAAAGGTTCTTTCTCCAACTGCTGAGGAAATAGCCAAAGCTATTCAAATTGTCCAGTCTCTTTCCCCAGTTCCGTCCGAACCAGCACCACTAGGGAAGTGCCCGGTTCGGTCGGTTCCTTCGGTTCAAAATTAAGATTTTTATGAACCAGGGGAAGGGGAGGAGGGGTACGAGGAGAGTGAGTGTGATTTTGAAAGTCTGGATGTGCCCATTGAACCGGACATCTCTCCAGACAGACCCTCAGGAGTATCCCCTCCCAGGCTCTCAGAGTCTCCTTCTCATTTTTTGTTTTACAAGAAAGTTGCTGACACTCTGCAACTCCCTGTTGAGGAAGCTGTTGATGATCAAGAAGAGCCTGATTTTGTGGAAATGATGGATATTCCAGAGTCTAGGAGACTGTCTATTCCCTTGCATAAATCTTTTAGGAAACAGACAGTAAAAATTCTGAAAACTCCTCATTCTATCCTCCTGTGGATTAAAGGATGGACAAGAGGTATGCTTTATCAGGCTCTGATACGGAGTTCCTATCCAAGCAGTGCAGCCATGTGGGTAGTGCAGGCTGCAGCCTGTGACAAGGCTATATTCCTAGCCTCTCACCCTTCTGAAAAGGATTCCAGGAGGATGGATGCCATGGCAAAAAAGCAGTACATGGCAGCATCTTTGGGACTCAGACAGGCAAATTATATGGCTTACGCAGCTAGGTACCAGAAATCCAGGTGGGATACTGTCCTGGCCCTAGCAAAACAGGCCTCTGAACAGCTTGCCAGGGAGTTGGAGTAGGTGGCTGCGGATGGTATTGAGGCATCCAAGGTGCAGTTTCATGCTGCTGTGGACTCCAATGATGTTTCATCTAGAGTCATAGCTACATCTGTGGCCCTTCGTAGGATGGCTTGGCTCACATGTACTAGCCTATCACAGGATACCCAGGCTAAGACCATGGATTTCCTTGTCATTGGTAATTCTCTGTTTGGGGAGCAGACAGAGAACTACATGAAAAAGATGGACGAGTACAGGACCACCTACAGGAGTGCTCAGGCCAAAGAAAGGCAAGCCACTCCTCAAAGGCAGCATTCCAGGGGCAAGCCCTTTCAAAGGCCTTTTTACCAAGCTCAGGCCTCCTCTTCTTCTTATGCTCAGAGGGGGTTCTTCAGAGGGAGAGGCAGATGGGGAATGAGCAGGCCTGCTTCCACCCCTCAGCCTAAAGCCCCTGCCAAGCAGACACCCTGATGGGTCTGCCCGGGCCGATTCTCCAATACCTGTAGGGGGCAGGCAGCTTACTTTGTCCAGGACTGGAAGTCTCTGAATCAGACAAGTGGGTGCTGGAAGTAGTAAGCCAGGGACTTGTTCTCAGCTTCAAAAAATTTCCCAAGATGAGAACCAGATCCTTTCCACCTGCAAATTCATCAGAGACCCTTGCCCTAGAGGCAGAGGTTTCTTCCCTCTTGGCTCTCAGAGCCATAGAAAGGGTTCCTACCCTACACACAGGCAAAGGATTGTACTCCAGGTACTTCCTAGCCCCCAAGAAAACAGGAGAATGGCGGCCCATCCCGGATTTAAGATATCTGAACAAGCACCTTTTAAAACCAAAGTTCAAAATGGTGACTCTGGGAATAATTCTGCCCTCTCTAAGGCCAGGGGACTGGCTAGCCTCCCTGGACCTCAAAGATGCCTACTTTCACATTCCCATCAGGTGCTCCCACAGAAAGTACCTAAGGTTCGGGTTGCCCTCAGGCCACTATCAATTCAGTGCAATGCCCTTTGGCCTAACATCAGCCCCAAGGGTGTTCACAAAATGCCTGGCAGTAGTGGTTGCTTTCCTATGGAGAAAAAAGATTTCCATCTTTCCATGTGTGGACGACTGGCTCATAGTGGGTCAGTCTCCAGACCAAGTCAAGTCACATCTGCAAATAGCTCAGCAAGTGCTCATTTCCTTAGGTTTCCTCCTCAACCTTCCAAAGTCAGTTCTCAAGCCAGTACAGCTTCTCACTTTCATAGGTGCGGAGGTGGATACAGTAAGGGCAAGAGCCTTCCTTCCACTGGACAGGGCAAGGACCCTTATGGAATTGGCCTCTTCATTCACCCTACAGGTGTCTCGACCAGCAAGGCATTTCCTTCAGCTTCTGGGCCACATGGCAGCTTCCACAGCAGTGGTCCAGGGAGCAAGATTTCAGATGAGGGACATTCAGTTCCACTTAAGAGCCTTCTGGTCCCAAAGAAAGGATTCCCTCACCAAACTAGTCCCAGTGACTCGAACCCTGATCCAGGCTTTGCAATGGTGGCAGGATCAGGACAATTTGAGACAAGGGGTTCCTTTTGTCACTCAGTCACATTCAGTAATACTCACCACAGATGCCTCCCTGCTGGGCTGGGGAGCCTGCCTGGGGGATCTTGCCACCCAAGGACTATGGTCACCTCAGGAATCTCTGCTTCACATCAATCTCTTGGAACTCAGAGCAGTGTTTCTGGCACTGCAAGCCTTTTCCAAATCTGTACAGAACAAGGTGGTCCAGGTCAGAATAGACATCACCACCACCATGTGGTACATCAACAAGCAGGGAGGCACTCGGTCTACGGCCTTTTGCCCAGAAGCAATGAAGTTGTGGTCCCTGGCCTGTTCCCTGCAAACCTCTCGGATAGCAGTTCACCTCCCAGGGAAGGACAATGTCCTAGCAGATGCTCTCAGCAGGATATCTCAGGACCATCACGAATGGACCCTAGATCCCCTAGTTTTGAAAGTGATTTTCTCGAGATGGGGCACTCCACAGATAGATCTTTTTTGCAGCCCCAGGCAATCACTAACTTCCTCTGTTTTGTTGCAGACCCCCAGTCTTGGGCTCAGTCCCCCTGGATGCTCTGATCCTGAATTGGGAAGGGAAATTTCTGAATGCTTTTCCCCCCTTTCCTGTCCTGTTCAAAGTGTTAGTCAAGATCAGGTCACAACTATTCAAAGTGACTCTGATTGCTCCAGACTGGGCCAGACAGCCCTGGTACCCCCTGTTGCTGTCCTTAGCAATCCACCTTCCCCTGTCTCTTCCCAGGAATTACAACCTGTTGACGTCCTCTCAGGGGAGGATTGGTATCCGAACCTCAAGTCTCTCAATCTCAAGGCATGGCTCTTGAAGAGTTAGAGTTTGCTGATCTGCACCTTTCTCAAGGGGTTCTGGATATCCTTAAGGCTTTTCGAAAGCCTTCCACCAGAAAGACTTACAACTCCAAATGGAAGAGGTTCACTATTTGGTGCTCTAATAAGGATATTTCTCCAGAATCTGCTGGGTTGCCTACAGTTCTGGACTATATGGTCCATCTTAATGGCTTAGGACTTAGGCCAGCTACACTTAAAGTGCATTTAGCAGCTGTCTCTGCCTTCCTGTCAGTAGGCAAGCCCTCTCCTCTGTCAGCCCATCCTGTGTTTTGTAAGTTCTTCAAGGGATTGCTGCACACCAATCCCCCCTTTACGGACCCTGCTCCTGCTTAGGACCTTAATGTTTGCATTGCTCAGCTTATGCAACCTCCCTTTGAGCCTTTGTCCTCTACAGAGCTTAAGTACTTGACTTGGAAAACTGTGTTTTTGGTAGCCATTACCTCTACCAGGCGTATCAGTGAATTGCAAGCCCTGTCAGTGGAGCCTGATTTCATCTCTTTCCATAGAGATAAAGTGGTCCTAAGAACTGACAGGAATTTTTTGCCTAAGGTGGTTTCAGATTTCCGCCTTAACCAATCTATGTCGCTCCCTGTTTTCTTTACTGACCATTCCTCCTGTGGAGAGTGGAGGTTGCTTGGATGTTAAAAGGGCCCTCAGCTACTACATAGAGCGCTCCAAGGGTCACAGGTTTGAGTCCCTCCAGTTGTTCCTCACATATGGAGAGGTCGGTAAGGGCAAACCTGCCACCAAGAGATCTATTGCCAGGTGGATTGTCTCTTGTATACAATTCTGCTATGAAAAACTGGGTAGAACTCCACCCTCAGGCCTGAGGGCTCACTCTACTAGAGGTACAGCTGCTTCCCTGGCTGCTGTCAGGGATATTCCTATCTTAGAAATTTGTCAAGCAGCCACCTGGAAAACAGTCCATTCATTCACCAAGCATTACTCTCTGGATATCCAGGCTAGGAGTGATGCTCGGTTTGGCACAGCAGCACTTCAGAGCCTATTCCCAAAGTAGGTTCTGTCCCTCCTCCTTGGAGGTACTGCTTGGTAGTCTGCAATAGTCAGAATACAGCAAGACTTCATGCTGTTTGAAGAAAAAATTACTCACCTTAGTAATGTTGTTTCTTCTGATGGTGTCTTGCTATATTGTGATCCCCGCATCCCCTCTCAGAACCTGGTTTTGGGATGTGGTGGGCAGGAGTGTTGAGACACCTAGGGTGTCCTTTTTACCCTCCTTTGGGTGTGTGTTATGTTTTGTTATTTGGGTTTGCTGACTTGAGTGTTTGCTTTGAAACCAAAAAACCCTTTTTAATACATTTAGTTGCCAGTTGGCTAGTGTGAGATCTTCCTGGACATAAGTCTCCACCACTCATTCACACTATTTGGACTGCGCCGGAGGCACTAGGACCCATCGGGAGCAAACTTTTACTGGAGGGTCGACAGCGAGATGGCGCTCACAGGCTGGCGCGCAGAGCACTGCTCGCGCTGACGACTATCTCGGCGTCGACCCTCCAACCGCCTCAGTTCCTTTTTTCCCGCCGTCGAGTGCGCTTCAGTAACGACGTCGCTCGCCTGTCGGGAGTCAAACTTCAAACTAGCAGCATAGTTTTCAGTTTATTTTTTTGTAGTATTATCTCGATATAGTATCGCTTAAATTTATTCTATTTTAATATACAATAAAGAAGTCTCAGCCTACTTGACGGAGTCGACCATGAGCAGGTCAGGTGACGGTAGGGAGACTTCGTATGAAAGCTGTTCAGTCAGTCGGGCTGGGTCCGGTCCGCCTCCTTCTCCCGAACGGGGGTCCGACAACGGTCAGTCCAATGCCCGGGGGGATGGGCGGTCCCCCTGGAGGCATAAAAACAAACGGTCGCATTCTCGGCACCGTTCGGCCTCGAGCTCTTCTTCGGCCCACAGGTCTAAAAAGAGAAGGCATCACTCGAGGTCGCCCTCTGATATGTCTGCGCGTCGACGGTCTGTTATCGTGGCTAGTTGCCGGTCTCTCCCTTGGAGTCGCCAACTCTGCTTCCGTAGTCACTGCCTTCGCATCGGAGTCCCACCCCGCCTATAGGTAGGTCTTCAGATGAGCAGTTTCATCAGTGGGCCGCCTATGGAGCAGTGGGCTCGGAGGTTGGTTCTGCTACCTGGCTCGGTTGCCCAGACGCCGGGCTTGTCGGGTGACCAGGTAGGGCGATTGAACTTTCCTGGTTGCGGCGGCACCCTCCTCGGTGCTGGCGACTCCGCTTAGTGTCCCCCATGGCTGGGCGGCGCGGGCCACACCGATGCCCTTATCTCCTGCTATTTTCCCTTCTAACCATGTTTCTCAGGGTCCTGGGATGCTTTTGTGCCCGTCCATCACGGGGCATGTCAGCACCGTTTACCGTCGCTGGCGGGGCTCGTCAAGCGCCGTCGGCGGTGTCACCTGGAGCTTCTGGCGCCTCCTGCAGCGGCGTGTGCCTTTTCGGCGGTGTCGCTGCGCTTACCGGCGCTGTCTTCGGCGCCAGAGGCCTCCGGCGCCGTCCGGTGGTGTCGCTGGAGCTTCGGTGCCATCTTCGGTGCCATGCGCCGCCCACGGTGTCGCTGGCTTCTCGGGCGCTGTCTTCGTGCCGTAGCTTCTCGGGCGCCTGCCTGCGGTGCCAGGTGGTTTCTCGGGCCCGGCTGTTCTTCGGGCCGCTGCTGTTCCGCTTGCCTCCTCGGCGCCTGGAGCTCCGAGGACCTCTTCCTCTCAATTCTTCCTTCCTCTCCTGTATTTCACTCCTTTCCTGTCCAAACAGTCCTCCCTGGACTATCAGGAGATGACGTTGAGCCTGACCCAGACCTTCGGGTTGGGTGATGAAGTGGACGGCAGGATCTTTCACTGCTACAGAGCCTGTGGTCGAGGACCTGTCCTTTAAGTCTCTGTTGAAGAACCTGAGTTCCACTCTTACTCTCCAGACTACAGACATCGATCCTGGGAAGCGGTTAAGACTCCAATATCTTCATGCTTCGGAGAGCCCTACGGATTTGACTCCTCCGATTCAACCTTCCTTCGAGACGCTGTCTCAAATGGTATGGAATAATCCTGCTCTTACCCCTTCGGTGGCTAAATCCATTGATAGGAAATATTCAGCCCCCAAGGATCGTCCCATTTTGGCATCTCAAGCCTTTGCTGATCCTATTGTAGTCCTGGCAGAGAATGATAAGGTCGTTCTTCCTCAAGCTACTACAGCTCGACCTATTAACAAAGAGTCTCGTAAGATTGATACATTAGGTAAGAGAGTCTTTGCTGCATCCACTCTAAGTATGCGTATTACCAGGGCTATTTTCCTCAGTATGAGTATATCCTGTGGCACTCTATTAAGCAAATGGTTGAAGCTCTTCCGGACTCGGACTCTAAGTCAGAGCTTCTTCTGGCCATTACCAGAGGTATTGAATCTAATAACCAACAGGTCAAAGCAGCCATGGATGCTTTCGACACTGCTTCTCGTTCAGCAGCCGCTGGTATTTGTACTCGCCGTCACTCCTGGCCGCGACTGGCTTCAAGAATGATGCACAGCAGCAGGTGATGCGTTGCCCTTGATGGCTCGTGATCTTTCGGTCCTCAGGTAGAGCAAGCTCTAGAGGCTACTCAGAAGACTAGGGTCGGCCATTGCTGGCTCTGACCCTCCCACCCCTCTCGAGGGCATGTCGGTAAACGCCAGTTTCTATAATCGTCAGTCCTTTCGAGGCAGGGGCAGAGGAAGTTTCCATAAGAACCAACCTGCCCAACCTCAAAAGAAGATGCAACAGAAAGCGCAAGGGCCCAAAGCGCCCAGTGCTACTTTATGAGTTGCCGGCCCAAGTTCCATCTCCACTGCCCGAGGTGGACTTTTCTTCTCCGGTTGGAGGTCGTCTGATGTACTTCTACAACCAGTGGAAGTCCATAACCTCAGACAAATGGGTCCTTCGGATAATTTGCAAGGGGTATTCTCTCAATTTTCTGGAGACCCTCCGAATCGTCCTCCCAAACGACAACCCAGGCTGTCAATCCTTCAGTCAGACCTTCTCGCCGCGAGATTCAGGGCCTTCTGAACAACAGGGCAGTAGAACTGGTGCCTCTGCATCAGCGAAACACAGGGTTCTACTCCCACTACTTCTGGTTCCAAAGAAGTCTGGGGTATGCGCCCATTCTAGACCTCAGAAAGCTAAACAAATTTCTCCCCAAGGAGAAATTCAAAATGATTTCTCTAGGAACCCTGTTACCTTTGCTTCATCAACACGACTGGCTAGCCTCCCTGGACATGCAGGACGCTTACCAGCACATTCCTATTCACCCAAGGCATCACAAATTCCTGAGATTTGTGACTCTGGGTCAACACTATCAGTTCAGAGTCCTGCCCTTTGGGCTATCCTCGGCGCCGCGAGTCTTTACAAAGTGTTGTGTAGTTCTCGCGGCGCATCTCAGGTAGCTCGGAATCCGAGTGTTTCCCTACCTGGACGACTGGCTCCTAGCAAGCCCTTCCAGACAGGGGACCCTGGAAGCCGTTCAGACGGCCCCTCGCCTTCTTACGTCCATGGGAGTTCTGCTGAATCTAAAGAAGTCACAGTTGCAGCCCTCCCAGAGACTCCTTTTCATAGGGACTCTACTGGACACCTCTTGCGAGGCTTTCCTTCCAGAGGACAGAAGGCTCGATATCCTTCAGATGGCCCGCTACATTGGGGAGAACAGATCAGTTACAGCTCTCTCAATGCAACGTATGTTAGGCCTCATGGCATCCTCAGTGTTCACTGTACCCCTAGCTCGGCTACACATGAGAACCACCCAATGGATGCTCACTGCTCAGTGGTCCCCAACCACTCACCCACAGTCTTATCCCATCAAGGTGACAGAACCCTTGCAGAGGTCTCTCACCTGGTGGTCTCAAGAGAGCAATCTCCTGGAAGGATTTCCCTTTGCTCCTCTGGATCATCAAATCTCCATCACCACAGACGCATCGCTAACGGCATGGGGAGCCCATTGTCGCTCTCTCCACACTCAAGGTGTATGGACTCAACTCGAGGCCCAGCTTCACATAAATGTCCTAGAGATGAGAGCCGTCCTTTATGCGGTCCGGGCTTTGAAGGACATCCTCTGTCACAAGAACATTCTCCTTCAAACAGACAACAAAGCTGTGATGTATTACATCAACAAGCAGGGCGGTGCTCACTCTTACCCCTTATGCAGGGAAGCGATGAGGGTGTGGGAATGGTGCTTGGAACACAAATCTCTAATTCAAGCGGTCTACCTGCCAGGTGTACAAAACGACTTGGCGGACCATCTCAGCAGAACAGAGGCAGGTCCTCACGAGTGGTCTCTCGACCCAACCATAGTTCAATCACTATTCGAAGAATGGGGAACTCCAGACCTGGACCTTTTTGCATCCCCACTCAACGCAAAACTGCCTCTCTTCTGCTTCAGAAATCCAGGGCCTGGCATTTTCTGTCAGGATGCGTTCAGGCTGCGGTGGACAAAACGCTTTCTTTACGCCTTTCCGCCACTTCCTCTAATTCAGAGTACTTCTCAAATTCGAGTCCCAGGGGACCAAGATGATTCTCATTGCCCTCTTGGCCTCGACAACTATGGTTTCTCTACTCAACAATATGTTGGCAGCCCTCCGAGACCACTCCCCTGCAGATGAACCTGTTGACTCAGGGTCCGTGGTCCATCCCAACCTGAGATCGCTTCACCTTCACGCTTGGCTCCTGAAGAGGTAGAAGTGAACCGTTCAATGTCTCTCAAGAGTTTCAGACATTCTTCTGGCTGTTCGGAAGCCAGCTACTGAAAACTTACACGTCTAAATGGAAGCTGCCGCTTGGTGTGCAAAGTCCTCTTGAACTCCTTTCCTGTCCACCAGACAAGGTTTTGGAGTACCTTTGGACCTCTCAAATTCAGGTCTTCAGTACTCTACAGTCAAAGCTCACCTTAGTGCCATTTCAGCGATCATGAGCCATTTTCTTCTTTGTCTCTGGCTCAGTTACCTATGGTTAAGAGATTTCTAAAGGAATTCTGCATACCAGACCCCTATAAGACGTCGGTTGCAGCCTGGGACATTAACCTTGTGCTAGACATGCTCACTGGAAACCTTTCAACCTCTGGCTACCTGTGAGCTAAAATTTTCACCTGGAAGACGGCCTTCCTAGTGGCCATTACCTCAGCCCGCAGGGTCTCTGAGATACATGCCCTGGTTACGGACCTCCGTATACTGTGTTCCATAAGGACAAAGTAGTTCTTCGTGACTCATCCTAAATTTCTTCCCAAGGTTGTGTCGGAATTCCATCTAAACCAACCTTGGTCCTTCCTCTTACTTTATGGACTTCCAAAATGAAGGGGAACGATCTCTTCATTCCTTGGATGTTAAGAGAGCCTTGCGTTTCTATCTAGATAGAACCAAGGGTTTCGCAAAGCCCAACAACTGTTTGTTTCCTTCAGCGAGACCCGGCTGGGTCAACCTGTCGCTATCAGATGCATCTCATCGTGGCTAGTGGCATGTCTTCGACATTGCTATTCCATGGCACAGGTTAAATTGGAAGGCAGGGTTTACGCTCACTGTACCAGAGCGGTCGCAGCATCCCTAGCGGAAATTCATAATGTTCCGATTGCAGACATCTGCAATGCCGCCACCTGGAGCTCAGTGCATACCTTCATTAAGCATTATGCACTGGATGTTCATGCAAGGCGACATTCCACCTTCGGCAGAACTATCCTTAATGGACTTCTGTCCTAGAAACGTGAGCTCTTGGTCATCCTGCCGCCCTCTCGGGGGATTATTAGCTCGGTACTCTCCCAATAGTGTGAATGAGTGGTGGAGACTTATGTCCAGGAAGATATGAAAATTACGTACTCTACCGTAATTCTTGATCTTCTTGGACGAGTCTCCACCACTCATTCACCCGCCCACCCTCCATCCCCCGAGCTCATCATTTGTTGGTCTTCACCCTCAAATCTTTAGGCCGTGAAGACTTCTTTGTTGACCCTTCTACACGGGTCGCCCGGACTCTCTTATGTCCGGTCTTAAGGTTAGGTTACTCTTACGTTAGTGCGCTTGCACCTCCTGCTAAAAAGGTATTGAGGCGGTCGGAGGGTCGACGCCGAGATAGTCAGCTGACGTTATAAGCAAGTGTTCGTGGGCGCCATCTCTGGTGTCGACCCTCCAGCAAAAGTTTGTTCTCGAGGGTTCTAGTGCCTCGCGAGTCCCAATAGTGAATGAGTGGTGAGACTCGTCCAAGAAGATCAAGAATTACGGTAGGTACGTAATTTTCATTTTTACAGTTTCCACACAGAACTTCTAGTGAGTATTGCTCGTAAAGATCTGACGGTTGGAGTTTAAACAGCAGCAGACAGGGGCTTCAACCGAGCTCGCACTGAACATTCCATGCTGGCCATGGAAAGTTAACTCTTTGTTCTCCGGGGCAGTTGAAAGGCAGGTCCTAACTGCAGTAGTCAGAATAGAGCAAGACTCCATTAGAAGAAACAACATTACTAAGATGAGTAATTTTTTTCTTATCTTTTTTATATTGTTGTATATGATGACAAAATGGGCCCTGTTTATGATGAACAAATTAAAAACACCATTATCTTAATGTTAACAAACAGGAAGTGGCAGTGTAAAGGTGCGAATAGTAGTTTTCTAAACACAAGATGCATATTGGAGCAGGAGCTCCTCCATTATGTTAAATGGACTGTGAGCAAATGCAAAGAAACCTATACATTTACATGATGTAAAAAACCAAAACAAATGGACAGTAGTGGGTACAGTATTTATAAATAAGGCAAGAAGCTGCTTAAATACAAGTTCCTCTTATTTTAAATTTAGTTCACAGCTGATACTTAGTCGAAATCCACATAATGTAATTCATAACCCAACAAGCCCAAGGTCCAATTCCCCTTAAAATAAATGAGTTTTTATTGCACATGATGGTATCACATGAAAGGTTACAAATCTACTCACTTTCAAATAAGTCAGAATGAAGGAAGTAGATAGAAAATTGGGGTGAGGGGGAGCAAGAAAAAGGCATTTATAGAAAAAGATCTTAAGTCACCTCTCAATTCTTTTATAGGGATACACTTATTTATTTGTGAGAATCAGTTTACAACCTTTGAGCCACAGGCTCGTTTCCAAAGGTACCTCGTCACATTGAGACATACATAGCATTTAGATTACATAGTACAGGTTTTCTTCGAGTAGGCGCCTCTTAGAGTCGTCCACGTCACACTGTGGTCAACAACATACATTTAGCTGTTATGACTACTTTGTAATAGAAATAGGTCTGACACAACTGGTTTCATTTGTTGTGTAATCAACTGGCATGAGACAGCATGCTCTGGCCAGGTTATACTTAGGAATGGTGTGCTGGGTAAGGGATGGGTCTGGACTAGGTGGGGGAGCTGCCCAGTGGGCATTGTCACCAGGTGGAGTGGTCGAGGTAGGGCCTTATTCAGAGACAGGAACAGCTACGGTGTTGAGGAGTTGGCTGTGAAGGGTGGTTTTGAATTTGGAGATTGTGGTGGCATTGGAGGTGGTGGCAGGGAGAGAGTTAAACCAGAGTGGGGCTCTGTACCAGAAGGACCTCTGACTATGAGTGGTTCTTGATCTGGGGACCAGTAGAGTGGTCTTGTTGGAGGACCTTGTGGCAACAGTGGGCGGGATCTGGTGGATGGATGCAGTCACCTCTGGTGGAGAGAGTCCGAGTAGGATTTTTTTTGTGAGTAGGCAGGTATGATAGCGAAGTCATTCATCTAGTGTCAGGAGTTTAGCATCTTTATACAGTTGACAGGTGTGTGTGAGCCTGGGGCACCAGTAATCAGTCTGCAAGCCTTATTTAGGGTTATGTGAATTTTTTTGAGAGCGGTTGTGTTAGCAGCACCATAGATTGGTAAGCCATAGTCCACCAGGGACAGTACTGAAGATGTGACAGCGAGCCGGAGAGCATTTGAGGGGAGGCAGTTTCGATGGCGGAAGAGGATGCCAAGCCGTATGTTGGTGGCAGATGCAAGGGCTTCTATGTGTTCGTGGAATGTGAGGGCTGAGTCGAAGGTAATCCCAAGGTATTTGTACGAGCAGACTTGTTCCAGAGGTTGTTTGGTACTAGGAAGAATATGGAGTGGGTGGTTTCTAGCTTTGTTTTGGGGGTGGGCAAAAAGCACAGCTTTGGTTTTTTTAAGGTTAATGATGAGTCTGTGCTCTTTAAACCAGGCATCTGCCTCATTGAAGGACTGTTCTAGGGAATCCTGAAGGGATTTAAGAGAAGGGATTGCATTTAAGCAGCCTCTCGCCTTAATTATAAATGCTGCACCCACTATTGTCCAATTGGTCTTTTATTTTTTATTCATATAGATCATGCAAATATGTAAATATATAGGTTTGATGGCATTTGCTCATAGTCTGTTTAACATAATGGAAGACTTCTGCTCCAATAAGTATCTTGTGTTTAGAAAAATATTATCACACCTTTACACTGCCACTTCCTGTTTGTTAACATCAAGATACTTGTATATTTATTTTGTTCATCATAAATAGTGCCTGTTTTGTCATCATATATTTTCCCTATTCAAACAACATGAAGTCTTGCTGTATTCTGACAGTAGTAGTGAGTCCCAACCTTCGAACTGCCCCGGAGATGAAAGAGTTAACTTTCCATGCCAGGAATGGAGCGCTGAGCTCGAGCTCAGTTGAGACTCTGTCTGTTGCTGTTTAAACTCAAACTGTCACATTTTTTACTCCACCTCACTGAACAGTCGCTCTGGAGATTTCTCCTTCTGCTCGGTTCAATTTGTCGGTTAAAGTACCGTTTTTCTCAGTTTTCGACCAAATTTAAACCGTAACCTGTCAGTTCAGTCTCTGTCTGTGGTATTTGTGAGTACTAGATAGGTTTTATATTAATTCTATTCTGTGTGGAACTTGTAAACAGTTCATCGGTTCGGTTTGAACCGATCAAGTTGTTAGAAAATCTTAAATTGTACTTTTAGAGTGTGGTTACTGGTTCTTATCGGTTCTAAAAAAAACAGATTTTATTACGTTTTTTTCCACGACCCGTGACACGGTCAGGAACCGATAAGAGGGTCTTGCCTGGCGGATTGCCATTAAAAGGGTAAGTTTGGTTAGGACTGGCACATTGTCTGAGAAACCCAAAAGAAAAACCGGGCCCACTGGGTTTCAACACTGTAGTGTGTGTGGGGAAGTCTTTGCTAAGGCTGACCCCTACACCACCTGTGTTTATTGTCTGGGGTTTGACCACCTCAATGCAGACTGCCAGATTTGTAAAAATTTTCCTGCAGCTACCCTAGAAAAGAGAGTTGGTAGGCTCAGGGAAAGGGAGGCCAAAAAGTCCACTGAACCTGATGGCCAGCCCGGTTCGGTTCAAACCGAACCAGAAGGAGTGCCCTCTGACCAGGGCGAGACTTCTTCGGGCAAAAGAAGATCCGATTCTGAGGAGTCGGTTCCGGCTAAGAAAGGTAGAAAGGAAAAATCAGCTGGTGTGGAGCCAAAACTTTCCTCTCCAACCGCTGAAGAAGTAGCCAAAGCGATCAAAATTGTCCAGTCGCTTTCCCTGGTTCCGACCGAACCAGCACCATCAGGGAGGCGCTCGGTTTGGCCGGTTCCACCTGTTCAAGATTATGATTTAGAGGAGTATTATGAACCGGAGGAGGAGGAGGAAGAGGAGTATGAGTAAAGTGAATGTGGATTTGAAAGTCTGGATGTGCCCATTGACCCGGACATCTCCCCAGACAGACCTTCAGGAGTGTCTCCTCCTAGGCTTTCCGAGTCTCCCTCTCATTTCATGTTTTATAAAAAAGTGGCTGAAACCCTCCAGCATCCTATGAAAGAAGCTGTGGATGACCAAGAGGAGCCTGACTTTGTGGAAATGATGGATATCCCAGAGTCTAGGAGACTGTCTATTCCCTTGCACAAATCTTTTGGGAAACAGACATTTAAAATTTTAAAGACTCCTAATACTATACCTCCTGTGGATAAGAGAATGGACAAGAGGTATGCATGGAAGTAGTAAGCCTGGGACTGGTTCTCAGCTTCAAAAGATTTCCAAAGCTGAGAACCAGATCCTTTCCACCTGCAAACCCCTCAGAGGCACTTGCCCTAGAGGCAGAGGTCTCTTCCCTCCTGGCTCTCAGAGCTGTGGAAAGGGTTCCACCCCTACACCAGGGCAAAAGGTTGTACTCCAGGTACTTCCTTACCCCAAAAAAGACAGGAGAATGGCAGCCCATCCTGGATGTCAGATACTTAAACAAGCACCTTTTAGAAGCAAAATTCAAAATGGTGGCTCTGGGAATTATTCTACCCTCTCTAAGGCCAGGGGGACTGGCTAGTATCCCTGGACCTCAAGGATGCCTACTTCCATATTCTCATCAGAGGCTCCCATCGAAAGTACCTCAGGTTCGAGCTGCCCTCAGGCCATTACCAGTTCAGAGCAATGCCCTTTGGTCTGAGCTCTGCTCCAAGGGTATTCACAAAATGGCTGGCAGTAGTAGTTGCTTCTCTAAGAAGGCAAAGGATTGCCATCTTCCCTTACCTGGACGACTACTTATAGTAGGGCAGTCCCCAGACCAAGTCAAGTTACACTTACAGATAACTCAGCAACTGCTCACCTCTTTGGGTTTCCTTCTGAATCTTTCAAAGTCAGTTTTAGAGCCTATCCAGCTCCTCACCTTCATAGGCGCAGAGCTAGACACAGGAAAGGCCAGAGCTTCAAACACCATGAAGTCTTGCTATATTATGACTATATGCAGTCAGCCACTGCAGCTGAACTGCCCCGGAGAGGAAAGAGTTAACTCCAGAGAGTCTGGAGTTCCACAGCGCGAGGGCGCTATACCAAAGCTCTATCTGGCCAGTTTCAAATGAAACTGTCAGATTTTTTACTCGCTCACTGAACAGTCGCCTCCGAGATCAGCCCTTCACATCAGTTCATTTCGTTCAAGCGAGTATTTTCGTTCATTTGAACCGCAAAAGTATTTATTTTACCGCATTTCAGTTAAAAGCTCTATCTGGTAAACCGTAAGTAGAAAATTTAAAGTCTTTGTGGAATTCAATTATCGGTTCAGTTTTGAACCGATCGGTTTGCTTAATTTAACGTTTTAAAGTGTTGGTTGGGCTTTTAGAGTGCGGTTCCCGGTTCTTATCGGTTCTAAAAAAACCTTGCTTTTAAAATAAGTTTTTTCAAATACCCGTGACACGGTTAGGAACCGATAAGGGTGTCTTGCCTGGCACTGCCATCAAAAGGGCAACTTTTTGGATAGGCTGGCATTATGTCTGAGAAACCCAAAAGAAAAACCGGGCCCACTGGGTTTCAACACTGTGATGTCTGTGGGGAAGCCTTTGCCAAGGCTGACCCACACACCACTTGTGTTTATTGTCTGAGGCTGACCACCTCCTGTCAGACTGCCAGGTGTGTAAAATTTCCTGCAGCCACCCTGAAAAGAGATTGGGCCGCTCAGGGAACGAGAGGCCAAGAAGTCCGCTGACCCGATGGCCAGCCCGTCCAGGCACCCACTGGACTAGAGGAGTGCCCTCTGACCAGGGCGAGACTTCCTCGGGCAAAAGGAAGGCTGGTTCAGGGGAACCAGTCTCAGTGAAGAAGACAAAGAAATCAGTAGGTTTGGAGTCCAGAATTGTCTCTCCAACTGCTGCAGAAATAGCTAAAGCCATACAGATTGTCCAGTCACTGTCTCAGGGTCCTGCCGAACCACCTACAGTTGGTAAAAGGTTGGTTCGTTCAGTGCCAGTGGTTCAGGAGTATGATGTTGAGGAATTTTATGAACCACAGGAGGGGGAGGAGGAATTTGATCATTACATGTGTGGCTGGGAGGGTCTGGACGTGCCCATTGAACCGGACATTTCTCCAGACAAACCTTTAGAATCTCCTCCTATTCTGTCTGAGTCCCTTCTCATTTTATGTTTTACAAAAGGTTGCAGAAACCCTCCAGCTTCCTTTAGGGAAGCTGTGGATGAGCAAGAGGAGCCTGATTATGTGGAAATGATGGATATACAGAGTCTAGGAGGTTGTCTATTCCTTTGCATAAGTCATTTAGGAAGCAAACAACAAAGATTTTAAAAAATTCTCATTCTGTCCCTCCTGTAGATAAAAAAATGGACAGAAGATATACCTTGTCAGGCTCTGATACAGACTTCCTCACTGAGCAGTGTAGTCATGTAGGTGTGATACAAGCTGCAGCCTGTGACTAGGCTAATATTCCCTTGGCCTCACATCCTCCTGATAAGGATTCCAGGAAGATTGATGCCATGGCGAAAAAACAGTATACGGCAGCTTCTTTGGGACTCAGGCAGGCAAATTATATGGCTTATGTGGCAAGATATCAGAAATCTAGGTGGGACACAGTATTGCAGTTAGCCAGCAGGCCCATGGCCAGCTGGCTAGTGAGTTGGAACAGGTGGCTGCTGATGGCATTGAAGCCTCTAAAGTTCAATTTCATACTGCTGTTGATGTTAATGATGTTTCCTCTAGGGTCATGGCCACTTCTGTAGCTTTCAGAGGTTGGCATGGCTCAGATGCACTAATCTGTCCCAAGATACTCAGTCAAAGGCTATGGATTTTCCTGTTGTGGGTAATTCTCTGTTTGGGAACAAACAGAAAACTATATGAAAAAGATGGATGAATACAGAACTACCTACAAAAGTGCCCAGACTAAGGAGAGGCATGCCACTCCACAGAGGCACGCTCCCAGAGGTAGGGGCAGGCCTTTCCACAGGCCTTTTTACCAATTTCAGGCCTCCTCTGCATTTGCACAGAGGGGTTTCTTTAGAGGCAGAGGTAGACGGGGCACAAGTAAACCGTCCTCCTCAGCCTAAGGCTATTGCTGCCAGGCACCCTGATGGGGTGCCCAGGGCCGATTCTCCTGTACCAGTGGGGCAGGTTGGTTTATTTCAGCCAGAACTGGGTGTCCCTAACTTCGGACAGGTGGGTTCTGGAGGTAATAGCCAGGGTCTGGTTCTCAGCTTCAAACAGTTTCCAAGATGAGAGCCAGACATTTTTCCACCTGCAAATCCTTCAGAAGCCCTTGCTTTGAAGCAGAGGTTTCTTCTTTTGACTGCAAAGCAGTAGAGAGGTCCCTCTTGCCATCAAGGCAAGGCTGTACTCAAGATACTTTCTTACCCCAAAAGACAGGAGAATGGCGGCCCATTTTAGATTTAAGGTACCTGAACAAGCATCTTTTGAAACCAAAGTTCAAAATGTTAACTCTGATAATGATTTTGCTCCTCCCTGAGGCCAGGGACTGGTTAGCTTCCTGGACCTCAAGGATGCCTATTTTCATGTTCTGATCAGGCCTTCTCACCGAAAGTACCTCAGGCCGGAATCTCACCCTCAGGCTACTACCAGTTCAGGGCAATGCTCTTCGGCCATACCTCTGCGCCAAGGGTATTCACTGAAATGTCTAGCTGTGGTAGTGGCTCATTTAAGAAGGCAAGGGATTGCTGTGTTTCCCTACCTGGACGACTGGCTCATAGTGGGTCAGTCCCAGATCAGGTAAAATCCCACTTGCAAGTCACCCAGCAGCTCTCACTTCCCTGGGATTCCTGCTGAATTTACCAAAGTCAGTTCTCGAACCAGTTCAGCTACTAACTTTCATAGGTGCAGAATTGAACACAAAGTTAGCCAGGGCATTTCTCCCCTCGGAAAGGGTAGACAGACTCATTGCCCTGGCATCCTCCTTTACCCTGCGGGTCTCTCAACCAGTAAGGCATTTTCTGCAACTCCTAGGGCACATGGCTGCTTCCACAGCTGTAGTGCAAGGAGCAAGATTCCAGATGAGGGACATTCAGTTCCATTTGAGGGCCTATTGGTCTCAAAGGAGGGACCCCCTTTCCAAATTGGTTCCAGTGACCCAAACCCTGATCCTGGCCTTACACTGGTGGCAGGATCAAAGCAATCTAAAACAAGGGGTTCCTTTCATTCCCGTTTCCCACTCCCTCACCTTCACCACGGATGCTTCCCTGTTAGGGTGGGGAGCTCACTTGGGCAACCTGTCCACTCAGGGAGTGTGGTCTCCCCAGGAATCTCTGCTCCACATCAATTTTTTGGAACTCAGAGCTGTCTTTTAGCTCTTCAGGCGTTTTCAGCTTCTGTCCAGGAACAAAGTAGTTCAAGTCAGGACAGACAACACCACAACAATGTGGTACATCAATGCTAAGCAAGGCATTCGGTCATCAGCCTTGTGCACCAAAGCAATGAAGTTGTGGTCTCTGGCTTACTCCCTGAACACCTCCCTGATAGCAGTTCACCTTCCAGGAAGGACAATGTCCCGCTGGATGCCCTCAGCAGGATTTCTCAGGGCCATCACGAATGGGCTCTGAATCCTCAGGTGCTGGGGTCAGTCTTTGCCAGATGGGGCACCCCTCAGAGAGATCTTTTCGCAGCCCCAGACAACCACCAACTTCCTCTGTT
The DNA here is from genome assembly GCA_016271365.2 of Neoceratodus forsteri. Lineage (NCBI taxonomy): Eukaryota > Metazoa > Chordata > Ceratodontiformes > Ceratodontidae > Neoceratodus > Neoceratodus forsteri. Next base: position 924,344,684 of record CM057450.1, on the reverse strand, counting down.
TTGTTGCAGGCCTCCAGTGCTGGGATCAGTCCCCTGGACGCCTTTCAGTTGGATTGGAAAGGAAGTTCCTGTATGCCTTTCCCTTCCCTTCTTTTCAGGGTACTAGTAAAAATCAGATCTCAGCCCTGCAAGGTGATTCTGATTGCTCCAGATTGGGCCAGACAGCCCTGGTACCCACTGCTTCTGTCCTGACAGTTCACCCTCCTGAGCTTGCCCAGAGTCCACGACTTACTGGCCTGTGCACAGGGAGAGTGTGTATCCGGACCTCAAATCCCTCCATCTCAAGGCATGGCTCTGAGGAGTTAGAATTTGCTGACTTACACCTTCTCAAGGTGTTTGGATATTTTAGAAGGCCCAAGGAAGCCTTCCACTAGGGCCACTTACAATTCTAAGTGGAAAAGGTTTTCCATCTGGTGCTCTGAGAAGCAGATTATCCCAGAATCTGCTGATCTGCCCATTTTACTGGACTATTTGGTCCATTTAAATTCCTTAGGCCTTAGGCCAGCTACCTTAAAGGTTTATCTGGCAGCTGTCTCTGCTTTTCTGTCAGCAGGGAAGCCTGCTTCCTTTTCTTCTCACCCTGTGCTTTCCAGGTTTTTTAAAAGGTTACTTCACACCAACCCTCCTTTTCGAGAACCAGCTCCCGCCTGGGACCTGAATGTTTGCATTGCTCAGTTAATCCAACCCCCCTTTGAGCCTCTGTCCTCAGCAGAGCTCAAGTTTCTGACTTGGAAAACTGTTTTCCTAGTGGCTATCACTTCTGCCAGACGCATAAGTGAACTACAGGCCCTGTCAGTGGAAGAAGATTTTATCTCTTTCCACAGAGATAAGGTAGTCCTCAGGACTAACAGAAAGTTTTTGCCTAAAGTGGTTTCAGATTTCCACCTGAACCAATCCATCTCTCTTCCAGTATTTTTCACTGAGCATTCTTCCTCAGGTGAGGGAGTCTGCACAGCTTGGACGCTAAAAGAGCCTTAAGCTACTATTTGGAACGCACTAAGGGTCACAGGTTGAATCCTCCAACTCTTCCTTACCTATGGCGAGGTTGGCAAGGAAGCCTGCCACTAAGAGGACAATTGCAAGGTGGATTGTCTCTTGTATCCAATTTTGTTATCAAAACTAGGTAGAGAACCCCTCAGGACTGAGGGCTCACTCCACCAGGGTACAGCTGCATCTCTAGCGGCTGCTAGAGATATTCCCATTCTGGAAATCTGTCAAGCTGCTACTTGGAAAACAGTTCACACTTTTACCAAGCATTATTCCCTGGATATTCAGTCCAGGAGAGATGCTTCGTTTGACACAGCTGTGCTTCAGAGCCTCTTTCCTAAGTAGGTTCTGACCTCCTCCATGGAGGTACTGCTGTGTATTCTGCATATAGTCATAATATAGCAAGACTTCATGGTGTTTGAAGAAAAATTACTCACCTTAGTAATTACTTTTCTTCTCATGGAGTCTTGCTATTATGACCACCCTCCCTCCTGCCCTCTCAGAACTTCTGCTGGGTAGGGGTGGCAAATTAGTGCAAGCACTGTGTCATGCCATTTTAGTTCTTCCTTCACCCCTTTATTAGGGTTAGGGAATTAGGTATTTCTGTTTAAGTAATATGTTGGCCCTTCCTGGACTTGAGTCTTTGGGGAAGGGGGTCTAATAGTGCTTGTTAGGGAGAAACTAATAATACTATTATTCATTGTTATTATTATTATTGCTGTTTATATTGTTGTTTATATTGTTGTTATTCTACTAGTAGGTAGCCACTTGGTTAGTGTAGAGCTTTCCACACAGACTTGTTGCTTAGTGTTAGTTTTCAGAAGATCTGACAGTTTCATTTGAAACTGGCCAGATAGAGCTTTGGTATAGCGCCCTCGCGCTGTGGAACTCCAGACTCTCTGGAGTTAACTCTTTCCTCTCCGGGGCAGTTCAGCTGCAGTGGCTGACTGCATATAGTCATAATATAGCAAGACTCCATGAGAAGAAAAGCAATTACTAAGGTGAGTATTCTTTTCTTTCCTTCCCCTGGACAGGGCAAGGGCCCTTATCTCTCTGGCCTCCTCATTCACCCTGCAGGTGTCTCGACCAGCAAGGCATTTTCTACAGCTCCTGGGGCACATGGCTGCTTCCACAGCAGTGGTGCAGGGAGCAAGATTTCAGATTAGGGACATTCATTTCCATTTGAGAGCCTTTTGGTCTCAAAAGAAGGACCCTCTGACAAAACTGATCCCAGTAACTCAAACCCTGATCCAGGCCCTACGGTGGTGGCAGGATCAGAGCAATTTGAGACAAAGAGCCCCCTTTGTCACTCAGTCTCACTCTTTAATCCTTACTACAGATGCCTCCCTCTTTGGTTGGGGGGCTCATTTGGGCGACCTGACCATGCAGGGGTTGTGGTCCCCTCAGGAATGTCTTCTTCACATCAATCTGTTGGAACTCAGGGCAGTATTTCTAGCACTTCAAGCTTTTTCCTAATCTGTTTAGAACAAAGTTATCCAGCTCAGAACAGACAATACCACCACAATGTGGTACATCAACAAGCAAGGAGGCACTCGGTCTATGGCCTTGTGCACAGAAGCAATGAAGTTGTGGTCTCTGGCTTATTCCCTGAACACCTCCCTCACAGCAGTTCACCTTCCAGGCAAGGACAATGTCCTGGCAGATGCTCTCAGCAGGATATCCTAGGGCCATCACGAATGGTCACTGGATCCCCTGGTCTTGGAGGTGATATTTTCCAGATGGGGCACCCCTCAGATAGATCTTTTTGCAGCCCCAGACAATCACCAACTTCCCCTTTTTTGCTGCAGGCCACCAGTGTTGGGCTTAGTCCCCTCTGGATGCCTTAATTCTCAGTTGGGAAGGGAAGTTCCTATATGCTTCCCCCCCCCTTCCCTCTCCTGTTTAAAGTGCTGGTCAAAATCAGATCTCAACCCTGCAAGATGATCCTGATTGCTCCAGACTGGGCCAGACAGCCTTGGTATCCTCTCCTACTGTCCTTAGCAGTCCATCTTCCCCTGTGTCTTCCCAGGAATCACAACCTGTTAACCTGTGCTCAGGGGAGGGTTTGGTACCCGAATCTCAAATCTCTCAATCTCATGGCCTGGCTCTTGAAGAGTTAGAGTTTGCAGATTTACACCTCTCAACAAGGCGTAATGGATATTCTGAAGGCTTCCAGGAAACCTTCCACCAGGGCTACTTATAATTCCAAGTGGAAAAGATTTTCCATATGGTGCTCTGGGAAGCATATTTCTCCAGAGTCTGCTGATCTGCCCACAGTCCTTGATTATATGGTCCATTTAAATAGCTTGGTGCTTAGACCAGCTACGCTGAAGGTGCATCTGGCAGCTGTTTCTGCTTTTATTTCAGCAGGTAAGCCCTCTTCTCTTGCAGCTCACCCTGTATTCTCCAAATTTTTCAAGGGATTGCTTCATACCAACCCTCCTTTCAGGGACCCTGCCCCTGCTTGGGACCTTAATGTTTGCATTGCTCAGCTTATTCAACCTCCTTTTGAGCCTTTGTCTTCAGCAGAGCTTAAGTACTTGGCTTGGAAAACTGTGTTTCTGGTTGCCATCACTTCTGCCAGACGCATAAGTGAGTTACAAGCTTTGTCAGTGGAGCCTGATTTTATCTCCTTTCATAGAGATAAGGTGGTCCTCAGGACTAACAGAAAATTTTTGCCTAAGGTGGTTTCAGATTTCCACCTTAATCAATCTATGTCTCTTCCTGTGTACTTCACTGACCATTCCTCCTCTGGCGAGAGAAGGCTCCACTGTTTAGATGTGAAAAGAGCCCTTAGTTACTACATAGAACGTGCCGAGGGTCACAGGTTTGACTCCCTCTAACTGTTCCTCGCTTATGGTGAGGTTGGTAAAGGGAAACCTGCCACTAAAAGATCCATTGCCAGGTGGATTGTCTCTTGTATCCAATTTTGTTATGAAAAACTGGATAAGGTTCCACCCTCAGGCCTGAGGGCTCACTCTACCAGAGGTACAGCTGCTTCCCTGGCTGCTGCCAGGGATATCCCTATTCTAGAGATTTGTCAAGCAGCTACCTGGAAAACAGTTCACACTTTTACCAAACATTACTCTCTGGATATCCAGGCTAGGAGTGATGTTCGGTTTGGCACAGCTGTGTTTCAGAGCCTATTTCCTAAGCAGGTTCTGTCCCTCCTCCATGGAGGTACTGCTTGGTAGTCTGCAATATGTCAGAATACAGCAAGACTTCATGTTGTTTGAAGAAAAAGTTACTCACCTTAGTAATGTTGTTTCTTCTAATGGAGTCTTGCTGTATTCTGACCTCCCCCCCTGCCTGCCCCTCTCAGAACCTCTGTTTTGGGATGTGGGTGGGCAGTGGCAGTGTTGGCACTCAGTAGATGCCCACCTTGTTGTTTTCACCCCCTTTTCTTGGGTGAATTGGTGTTGTGTTTTTCATTTTTTTGGGGTCTGTTGACTTGAGTCTTTGTTTTGGGACCAAAAATTGTGTTTTTATGTTTAGTAGCCAGTTGGCTAGTGTAGGTGTACAGCTTCCACACAGGACCTTAGTGAGTTTGCTCGTAAAGATATGATGGTTTGAGTTTAAACAGCAACAGACAGAGTCTCAACCGAGCTCGAGCTCAGTGTTCCATGCCTGGCATGGAAAGTTAACTCTTTCATCTCCGGGGCAGTTCGAAGGTTGGGACTCACTGCTACTGTCAGAATACAGGAAGACTCCATTAGAAGAAACAACATTACTAAGGTGAGTAATTTTTTCTTCTTGGCAGTTGTTTCATGTTACGTTTATACTGGAATTACCACAGCCACCACAAGTCATTTATGTACCTGCCCATGTTAGTGGCTCAAGTCACCTCAGTTGGTGTGCAGTTCCCGTTTGTTCCATTTCATTTTGAACTTAATGGGCGAGATATTCAGAAATGTGCCAAAGGCCGGCACAAGCCCGGCGCAGTGCAAGTCAGATGTGCCATGGCACATCGGGTGCCATATTCAGACGATGCAGCCATGGCGGAAGCAGAGATGCGCCAGCGCAACCATGGAAGCATGGAGCAAATCTGCGCACAAGCACGAGGCAGTGCAAATGCAAGAGGCCCAGGGACACAGCAAAGGAAGCACAGTGCCAATGGTATAGGACCCTAACAGCCAGCAGGGCACACCAGTGCACACACTGGCTCAGAGCAGGAGGGAACAGTGGGCATTGCAGGATGGAGCACAGTCACCAACAGAGGCGCTATACAGCACACCAGCCAGAACTAGTCTACAGGCGTGCGACATGGGCATACACCAGAACAGCATTCCAGAACACAATAGTGGGCTGGCTAGCAGGGGACAGGTGGGGACAATGGCCAATGTGAGCACGCCAGTGCTGCCTCCACCCCGCAGGCCACCAGCAAGCTATCGATGGCAAACACCACACCATGCCCCCACCCCTTGCCCTGGGGCCAAACACAAGCATGCTGCATGCCACACAACTCCACAGGCAGCACCGACGCTTAGCAGTGAATGTGCCACTACCCAGACAGGTGACCAGAACACATGGGAATGGGAGCACAACAGTGGACATGGACGGCCACACCCCAGCTGCTCAACTAGGCCAGCCGGAAAACCATGCCTGTGCGCATCCCCACGTCCCCAACCCCCCATCCAGCCCTGAACACAGCCCCATGGTGACCCTGGAAACACACAACACACCCAGGAGACAGCCTCCACCACAACAGGAAACACCACTGGGCACAGCAGGGAACCCAGTCAACCCACACCCACCCACCCCCAGCACCAACACCTGACCACTGCAGCATGGCTGCACACGCCACCTGCAAAGCAGACACAGGCATGTAGGAAACTAAACTCTTTATAACATGGAAATAGCAGAGTAACAGGGGCAAGGACAGGGGAGGCAAAATGTAGGATGGGGTCAGGAAATAGGGGCTGTACAAGATGCAGGGGGACTGCAGGGAAGAGGGATATCAAGGGAAAGGCGGCTACACACAGGGACATGTCAATGCTGTCCATGCCTGGCCGGCCCTTGGCACTGCTGCTTCCTCCTCATGGCCGTGGTGACATGCTGGATGGACTGCACCATGCAGAGAATCCTCTGGAGCACAGCCAGGATCTGCCTCTGGGTTCTCACCTGCGCCTGTGGGCCCCTCCTTGCTGCCACAGAGCCGACATCTAGGGGACTACATAGCCTGGATGTTAAAAGAGCTATCAGCTGCTACCTAGATGTTAAAAGAGCTATCAGCTACTACCTAGACCACACAAAGGGCCACAGACAGGTCCATACTTAGCTTTTCCTGACCTATGGAGAAGTGGGAAAAGGCAAACTAGCTACAGAGAGGTCTGTTGCATGCTGGATTGTTGCCTGCATTCAGTTTTGATACGGCATGGTGGGCAAACAGCCTCCTGCGGGTGTCAGGGCCCACTCTACCAGGGGAACAGCTGCCTCCATAGCAGCTGCTAGAGACATTCCTTTGTCAGAAATGTGCAAAGCAGCTACCTGGAAACCTGTCCACACATTTACCAAGAATTAATGCTTGGATACTCATGTCAGAAGTGATGTCACGTTTGGCACAGCAGTCCTGCGGAGTCTGTTTCCTAAATAGGTTCTATGCTCACCTCCAAAAGTACTGCTTGGGTAGTCTGCAGTTGTACAGTAAGATTTCCGGGGGGTTGAAGAAAAAACTACTTACCATAGTAATCTTGTTTCTTCCATGGGAATCTTTCTATATTCTGAGCTCCCACCTTCAAACAACATGAAGTCTTGCTGTATTCTGACATATTGCAGTGATGTCCAACCTTTGAACTGCCCCAGAGATGAAAGAGTTAACTTTCCATGCCAGGCATGGAACGCTGAGCTCGAGCTCGGTTGAGACTCTGTCTGTTGCTGTTTGAACTCAAACCGTCATATTCTTTACTCCGCCTCACTGAACAGTCGCTCCGGAGAGTTCTCCTTTGCTCGGTTCAAGTTTGTCGGTTAAAGTGCCGTTTTCTCGGTTTTCGACCAAATTTAATCCATTAACCTGTCGGTTCAGTCTCTGTCTGTGGTATCATGAGTACTAGAGAGGTTTATTTTCTTGTTCTTCTGTGTGGAACTTGTAAACATGGGATCGGTTCGGTTTGAAGCAATCAGGTTGTTCAAAAAAAGTTTATTCTACTTTTAGAGTGTGGTAACCGGTCCTTATCGGTACTAAAAAAAAAAAAACGGATTTCATTACGGTTTTTTCCACGACCCGTAACACGGTCAGGAACCGATCAGGGTGTCTTGCCTCGCGGATTCCCAAAAAAAGGCTAAGTTTTGTTAGGACTGGCCATGTCTGAGAAACCCAAAAGAAAAACCGGGCCCACTGGGTTGCAACACTGTAGTGTGTGTGGGGAAGCCTTTGCTAAGGCTGATCCCCACACCACCTGTGTTTATTGTGTGGGGTTTGACCTCCTCAATTCAGAATGCCAGATTTGCAAGAATTTTCCTGCAGCTACTCTGGAAAAAAGAGTTAGTAGGCTCAGGGAAAGGGAGGCCAAGAAGTCCGCTGACCTGGATGGCCAGCCTGGTTCGGTTTCAACCGAACCAGAAGGAGTGCCCTCTGATCAGGGCGAAACTTCTTCGGGCAAAAGAAGAACCAACTCCGAGGAGTCGGTTCCGGTTAAAAGAAAAAGAAGGGATAAATCAGCCGGTCCAGATCCACAAATTCTTTATCCGACCGCTGCTGAGATAGCCAAAGCGATAAGGATTGTTCAGTCGCTAACCCCGGTTCCAACCGAACCGGCACCATCAGGAAGGGGCTCGGTTCGGTCGGTTCCCCTGGTTCCAGATTATAATTTAGAAGATTTTTATGAACCGGAGGAGGAGGAGGAAGGAGAGTGTGAGGATAGTGATGGTGATTGCGAAAGTCTGGATGTGCCTATTGACCCGGACATCTCCCCAGACAGACCTTCAGGGGTTTCTCCTCCTAGGCTTTCTGAGTTCCCTTCCCATTTTATGTTCTACAAAAAAGTGGCTGAAACTCTTCAGCTTCCTATGGAAGAAGCTGTGGACGACCAGGAGGAGCCTGACTGTGTTGAAATGATGGATATCCCAGAGTCCAAGAGGCTGTCTATTCCCCTTCATAAGTCCTTTGGGAAACAGACAATAAAAATTTTAAAGACTCCTAATTCTATACCTCCTGTGGACAAGAGGTATACTCTATCAGGCTCAGATATGGAGTTCCTTGCCCAGGAATGCAGCCATGTTGGAGTAGTGCAGGCTGCTGCCTGTGACAAGGCAAATATACCTGGCTTCACCCTCCGATAAGGACTCCAGGAGGATTGATGCCTTGGCAAAGAAACAGTACATGGCAGCATCCTTGGGACTCAGGCAGGCTAATTATGTGGCCTATACAGCCAGATATCAGAAATCTAGATGGGACACTGTAATGGCTTTAGCTAAACAGGTCCCTGGCAAGCTTGCCAAGGAGCTGGAGCAGGTGGCTGCGGATGGTATTGAGGCATCCAAGGTGCAATTCCATGCTGCAGTGGAGTCCAATGATGTTTCATCTAGAGTCATGGCTACATCTTTGGCCCTTTGTAGGATGGCTTGGCTCAGATGTACTAGCCTGTCTCAGGATACCCAGACTGAGGCCATGGATTTTCCTGTTGTGGGTAATTCTGTGTTTGGGGAGCGAACAGATAACTACATGAAGAAAATGGATGAATACAGGACCACCTATAGGAGTGCTCAGGCCAAGGAAAGGCAAACCACTCCCCAGAGGCAGCATTCCAGGGGCAGGGACAGGCCTTTTCATAGGCCTTTCTACTAAGCCCAGGCCTCCTCTTCTGCTTATGCTCATCGGGGGTTCTTCAGAGGGAGAGGCAGATGGGGTACAAGCAGGCCTGCTTCCACACCTCAGCCTAAAGCCCTGCCAAACCACGCACCCTGATGGGTTTGCCAGGGCGATTCACCACCACCTGTAGGGGCAGGTTAGCTTACTTTGTTCAGGACTGGATGTCTTAACATCAGACAAATGGGTCCTGAAGTAGTAGTTAGGGACTGGTTCTCGGCTTCAAAAATTTCCAAAGATGAGAACCAGATCCTTTTACCTGCAAATCCCAGAGGCACTTGCCCTAGAGGCAGAGGTCTTTCCTCTTGGCTCTGAGAGCCATGAGAGGGTTCCATCCCTCACGAGGAAAATGATTGTCTCTAGGTACGCCCTAAACCCAAAAGACAGGAGAATGGTGGCCCATCCTGGATCTCAGATATTTAAACAAGCACCTTTTAAAGCCAAAGTTCAAAATGGTGACTCTGGGAATAATTCTACCCTCTCTAAGGCCAGGAGACTGGCTAGTCTCCCTGGATCTCAAGGATGCCTATTTCCATATTCTCATCAGAGGCTCCCACCGAAAGTACCTCAGGTTCGAGCTGCCCTCAGGCCATTACCAGTTCAGAGCAGTGCCCTTTGGCCTAACTTCTGCTCCAAGGGTGTTCACAAAACGCCTGGCAGTAGTGGTTGCCTTCCTAAGGAGGAAAAGGATCTCCATTTTCTCATACCTGGACGACTGGCTCATAGTAGGCCAGTCTCCAGACCAAGTCAAGTTACACCTACAGATAACTCAGCAACTGCTCATTTCTCTAGATTTTTTTCTGAATCTTTCAAAGTCAGTTCTAGAGCCTGTGCAGCTCCTCACCTTCATAGGAGCAGAGTTGGATACAGTACAGGCTGGAGCCTTCCTTCCCCTGGACAGGGCAAGGACCCTTATCTCACTGGCCTCTTCATTCACCCTCCAGGTGTCTCGACCAGCAAGGCATTTTCTGCAGCTCCTGGGACACATGGCTGCCTCTATACCGGTGGTTCAGGGAGCAAGATTTCAAATGAGGGACATTCAGTTCCACTTGAGAGCCTTCTGGTCTCAGAAAAAGGACCCTCTGACCAGACTAATCCCAGTGACTCGAACCCTGATCTAGGCATTACAGTTGCGGCAGGATCAGGACAATCTAAGACAGGGAGTTCCTTGTGTCACTCTGTCTTATTCTCTAATTCTTACTACAGATGCCTCCCTCTTGGGGTGGGGAGCCCACTTGGGGGACCTGACCTCCCAAGGGTTGTGGTCTGCTCAGGAATCTCTGCTTCACATCAATCTTTTAGAACTCAGAGCAGTGTTTCTAGCACTTGAAGCTTTTTCCAAGTCTGTTCAGAACAAAGTAGATCAGATCAGGACAGACAATACCGGCACAATGTGGTATAACAACAAGCAAGGGGGCACTCTGTCTACGGCCTTGTGCACAGAGGCAATGAAGTTATGGTCTCTGGCCTATTCCCTGAACACCTCTCTTTTAGCAGTACACCTCCCAGTCAAGGACAATGCCCTGGCAGATGCTCTCAGCAGGATATCTCAGGGCCATCACGAATGGTCCCTAGATCCCATGGTATTGAAGGTGATCTTTTCCAGATGGGGCACCCCACAGATAGATCTTTTTGCAGCCCCAGACAATCACCAACTTCCCCTCTTCTGCTGCAGGCCCCCAGTGTTGGGCTCAGTCCCCCTGGATACTCTAGTTCTCAATTGGGAAGGGAAGTTCCTGTATGCTTCCCCCCCTTCCCTCTCCTCTTCAAGGTGCTAGTCAAAATCAGGTCTCAACCCTGCAAGGTGATTCTGATTGCTCCAGACTGGGCCAGGCAGCTCTGGTACCCTCTCTTGTTGCCGTTCACAGTCCACGTTTCCCTGTCTCTCCCCAGGAATTACAACCCCTTAACATGTGCTCAGGGGAGGGTTTGGTATCCGAATCTCAAATCTCTCAATCTCAAGGCCTGGCTCTTGAAAGTTAGAGTTTCTAAGCACATGGATATGTTGTTCATCCACACTTATTGGCAGGTGCCTTGCCGCTTTAAATCTTGCCGGAAGGTCTTCAAGCTGGCTCCTCCCACCCACCCGGGTGGTAAGACTCTCGGCTCCGCCCCATGACGCCAGATCTTCCTTACCGCTTGGAAGCTCAGGTTTCCTCCTTAGCATTCTGCGTTTTCGACTGGTTCCTGAAATTTTCGGTCTTTCTGAATTTAATTGGAAGTTTTCTACACTTCGATCTTCTCTCGCTACGGCGATGAATCATTCATTTTCCGGCTCCTGGAGGCGCCCGGTTAATTCCTCCAGGGAAGTCCCACACTCCACGTGCGTCTACTGCCTCGACTTGGATCATGATCCGCAACTTTTGCGAATTTTGCTGTGTCCTTTCAACCTGCTCTCTGGAGGATCGTGCGGCCCATTAGGGGCTCGGGCGACCTGAAACCTTTTCCGCTTCGGAAAATTCCTCGGAGAATCATCGGGCAGTGTCCGCGTCGGCTGTCTCGGCTGAGCAGTTCGACCTTTTTTCCTCCAGGGAGGGGGCGGCTGCTCCCCCCTCCTCCTCGGTCGCGGCGCTTATCCCGCTGTCCTTGAGTTCTCCTCATTCAGCTTCTTTCAAGGAGCTTCCCCGGTCACTTTCCTCGAAAGGAGAGGGACCTTCGGGACCTGCCTCTCGGCCCAAGTCTATGGAGTCGCAGGCTAAGTCCCATAGTCGGTGCTGGAGGGAGCGCGAGAGTTCCCCCTCTCCTGCCGGCCGACTTTCGACTTCGGTCGAGGGTGCGGCTCAGGCCTCTGGCCTCATGATGTCCCCGTCAGGTCAGCCTGCCAGTTCTCCCGTTGATGTTGTCGAGTCTCTCGACCCATCATCTGGGCTGTCTTCTGCTGGAGCCGCCATCCCTTCGCCGGTCCTTCCGGCGGAGGCTGAAGTTCTGCCGGTTCCTTCGGGTTGGCAGACCCCGGCCCATTCTTCCGAGCCGAGGAGGAGCGGCGCGCCCGCCTCCTTCCCAGGCCCGCCTCGGCTTCCCCGGGATTTGGTCTCGGTCAAGCCGCCCACACCCCACTTCGCTCTCGGTCGGGCACGAGTTAAGTGGCGTTACCGTTCTTCCTCGTCTCCTCCTTGGATGAGGAGGGCTTGTGCCGATGGCGTCAAGCGTTACGAGGAGTTTATGTGGCAGTTGTTGTTGTCTGGGAATCAATCGACTCGATTCATTCCGTCCAGCATCAACGGCTGCCACCCCGACGGTCAACTCAACCCTCGCTGCAGTCGGTGCCTACTCGGGGCCAGTTGTTCATCCGATCCGGCTGCCCCACCGCTCTTGGTGGAACCTCGGTCAGGTCACAGCTGTCCCGAGGTTGTCTGTCCTCATCTCTGCGCGCCATCGCGGACGAAGAGTGATTCAGGCCTGAGGCAGCTTTTTATGACCCGTCCGGAGTCCGGAAGTCACCTCTATGTTTCAGTCGAGAGGACTGCTAGTCCTCTCCGAACGATCTGTGGACGACAGCCCATCGTCCTTCATGGGTCTGCTTCAGCTCATCTCGGAATTTACTGGGATGCAGCTCGAGCCCGTGTCCAAACGGGCCTCCTTATCCCCTTACGGAGATTTTAGACCGAAGGGGTTCACCCTCGGATGCCTTCCCGGTGGCCAAGGCCATCGTGGGCCCGGCCTTGGAGCTTTGGCGGCAGCCTACTTCCTGCCCTGCGCCCAGGAAGTACTCTGTCCCAGTCGGTTCTTTGCCCAGTTTCTCGGAGCACCCCTCGGCTGAGAGGTTAGTTACCGACAATGTTTTCCAGTGTTCTGGGAACGCTGGGGATGTGGATAGGCCCCCTGACAAGGAGTCCAAAAGGATGGACTATGTCGGGCGCAAGGTTTACGCTGAGTCCTCCCTAGGCCTCCGACAGGGCAGCTCGGCTGCACTGATGGCACATTTGTCCCATGCCCTTTTGGGCTCTCTGGACGAGGTGCTCCCTCATCTCCCGGTCGACCTGCGGACCACGGTCCGGCGGGTGTGGGACCAGGGTAGGGCGGTGGCAAAGCAGCAGCTCCAGACTGCTCTGGACTTAGGTGATTCCTGTGCCAGGTCGGTGGCGGCCGCAGTGGCCATGCGCCGCAGGGCATGGCTGAGGTTATCCTCTTCTCACTGGAAACTCAGCACAAGTTGGCGGACATCCCGTCTTGGGGACTGACTTTTGGCCCTGGGTGGAGGGACACCTCAGGGACCGAGAAGTCGATGCCCTCCCGGACTTGGTCCTCCGCCCGGAGGAACAGGGCAGCCCGGCAGCCTTTGCGTAAGCCCCTTTGCCCCCGGCCCCTGCAGCTCGACCGGCCCAGCACGAGGGCCAGCAGGCTTGCACTGGGCGTCCTGACTCCAAACCAGCGTCTTCCTCTAAAAGGAAGCAGGGAGGCAAAGGCCTAGGAGCTCCCTCGGCCAATCCCTCCTCCAAGCCTGCCCAGTGACGGGCTGGGGCACTGTCCCGGCCGTCGCTCCTACCTGGGTTCCCCCGTGGGGAGACGGCTCCGGCCCTCCTCCACCTGGTCCGCTTCCCGGTCCTTTGGGTGTCGGAGGTGCTAGGGGAAGGCCCTGCCTCGGGACTGCGAGCAGGCACCACCCTTTCGAGCCTTTTCCCCATGGGGGTCTTGGGGTCCACAGCCTAGTTGTCGGCCCTGTAGGCCGACTTGCCTGACCCTCTGATTGAGGTGATCGGGAAGGTTGCGGACCCTCCTTCAGAACCTGGGTTTGTGTCCAGGTATTCCTGGTACCAAACAGACGAGGGGCCCACACCCCATTTTTTCCGCAGTCCGGATGGTCTCTCTGCCTCAGATATCCCATTCTCAGAACGAGGCTTCTTCCTGGACCTCCAGGACGTTCATACCTTTGTTCCATCCGTTTTCTTGGGAGACTCCTCCCTTCTTTAAGCGGGGGATCTCTTTACGAGTTACAGGCCAGGCCCTTCGGTCTCTGCCCAGCAGCTTCTGTGGCATCGAGGGGTCCGGGCATAACCCCACCCGGATGGCTGCCTGACTGCATCCCTTCCGGGCGGTAGGGGACGATCCAGTGTTTTGGCTGTCAGACTAGTCTCCTTTTATCGGAGCCACGTTGGAACTCGTATTTTAGCAGGTGATCCTTCTTCGGGACGAGGCTCGACTCTTGAGTCTGAGCTCGGCTCCTGGCGGACAGGGCTGAGGTTCTTCCTCCATTACCTAGTCAGGTCTGACTGGGCAATTGCGCCCTGCCAGGACCTCCTGCACCTCCTGGGCCTCGCGGCGGCCTGCTCCAGCGCAGTCTGTTTGAACCCACCGGTTCATGCATCCCCCTTGTGGGGGCTGGTCAGCCAGCGGTCACAGGGCTGCGTTCCTTCTGACCAGCTCGTGGCTACAGCCCAGGAGTTTGGGGAATGCTCTTCTTCAGACCGTTCCAGCTCCTGCAGGAGAACATCCTGTTTGTCCGCCCCGAGTCAACGGTCTTCTCCGACTGATGCTCCTCGGATGGGTTGGGGTGCCCATCAAGGAGAATACAGAGTGCTCCGCCTCTGGTCCTGGCGGTCCTCTTTGCTTGCACCGCTCGCTCCGTTTGTGCGGGGTCTAGTGGTTTAAAGTCCAGGCGGACAATACCACGACCATGTGCTACCTTCCCCGCCAGGTTCGGACGAGCGCCTTGCATCTTGTAAGGAGGCTCTCCTTATTGGGTCTTTTGCACAGCTGGAAGGCAGTTTCCTAGCCTTTCGATGGCAGGAGCCTCCAGCACCCCGGCTGATGCCCTAAGCCGGACATAGGTTGCGCCTCACGAGTGGTCTTCCCTGCCGGAGGTAGCACAGGATCTTCTCCCTCCTTCCTTCCAGGGAGAATATGAGGCTGAGACTGTCTCATGCCCGCCCCCTCAGCAAGGTTTGCTGTAGGGGATGCCATCGAGGCCGCGGACCCCGGCCCTCTTCTTCGCCTCTCCCCCATTTCCCTTGACCCACGGGCAAGGCGAGGAGGGACTAGGCGCAGGCGATGCTGGTAGCCCCAGAATGGTTGGCCAGCTCTGGTATCCAGGTCTCCTCAGTCTCAGCCCCAGGCTCTCAAGGCGGCTTCCAGCCCGCCTGGTCCTGATCTCTGTTTTCAGGGGAAGGTGTTCCATCTGGACTTTCAATCCCTACACCTAAAGGCCTGGTCCCTGTGCGGCTAGGGGCCAGGCCTGGGGGATCTTTCGGCAGGGTCCTCGACGTTTTCCAGGCATCCTGCCGGGAGTCGGCCAAACATGCTGACCTTCAAATGGTAGAGTTCTCCATTTGATGTTGGGACAGGGCCTGGGCCCCTCTCCCGTCCCTCGGCGAGCATTCCAGACCATTTGCAGTCCGTTCTTTTGAACCAGGGCTTCGGCCGACGACCCTCTGGGTGCTTCTGTCGGTCACCCGTCTTCCGGGCGCGGGCTCGAGGGCAGTCGGTGGCACAGAAAAGGTGGTCTGGCGCTTTTCTAGGCCTCGATCACACCTCCCCTTTGGGGAGAGTATCCCCATTTCTGTGGGATCTTCGCTGGTATGGGCTTAGCTCACGGGCAAGCCGTTCGAACCTTTGCACAGGTGCGAGTTCCCCCACCTGTTGTGGAAGAACACCTTCTTGGGGCTACTCTGCCTTCCAGAAGGAGGGGAGAGTTCCAGGCGCTCCTTTGAATCTCCCTATCTGGTCTTCCACAGGGACAAGGTTGTCCTGCGCCCCACCCGAAGTTCCTTCCGTTGGCGGTGGTGGAGTTTTTTTCCCCTATCCGGGTATTACCTCTGCCGGGGTTCATCCCCATTCACGCCTCGGAGGCCGTATATAGGCTCCTTTGGGACCCTATTTAAATGCTTGCCTACCCAGGGAGCGTAGGACTGAAGTTCGGGAGAGGTTCACCAGCTGTTTGTCATCTACGCTGAAGCCGCACCTGGCAGACCTGCAGCCAAGCGGACGACGAGTGGGTGGGTCACCTCCTGCATAGGTCTCCGCTATAGGTGGGCGGGCATGGAGCCTCCCAGAGGGATAAGTGCTCATTTTACCCACCCTTCCACTGCATCGGTGGCTGCTTCCGAGGATACTCTGGTCCAGGATATCTGCAGGGCTTCTACCTGGAAGCAGGCTTTACCGTTTTTCCCCTTCCACATCGACCTTGGATCATGCCGGGATGTTGGTCGGAGCCTCGGTTCTCCAGTCTTTATATCTAAGTAGGGGGTGTGCGCCTTGCCTCCCTCCTCCTGGATAACTGCTAGGAGTCTGCCAATAAGTGTGGATGAACAACATATCCATGTCCCTAGAAATACAGGTTACTCACCTGTAATAGGAGTTCTAGGAATGGTATATGTTGTTCATCCCCCATGATCCACCAACCTCCCGGCTTGACACACAACCTGGCTTCCAGCGGGCTAGATCTGGCGTCATGGGGCGGAGCCAAGAGTTTTACCACCCGGGTGGGTGAGAGGAGCCAGCTTGAAGACCTTCTGACAAGATTTAAAGCGGCAAGGAATCTGCCAATAAGTGTGGATAAACAACATATACCATTCCAAGAACTCCTGTTACAGGTGAGTAACCTGTATTTGCTGATTTGCACCTCTCTCAGAGTTTTCTGGATATCTTAAAGGCTTCTCGGAAACCTTCCACCAGAAACACTTACAACTCCAAGTGGAAAAGATTTTCTATATGGTGCTCTGGGAAACATATTTCTCCAGAGTCTGCTGGCCTGCCCACAGTCCTTGACTATGTGGTTCATCTTAATAGCTTGGGACTCAGACCAGCTACACTAAGAGTGCATCTGGCAGCTGTCTCTGCCTTCTTCTCAGCAGGCAAGCACTCTTCCCTTTCAGCTCATCCTGTATTTTCTAAATTTTTCAAGGGATTGCTTCATACCAATCCTCCCTTCAGGGACCCTGCCCCTGCTTGGGACCTTAATGTTTGCATTGCTCAGCTTATGCAACCTCCTTTTGAGCCTTTGTTCTCCTCAGAGCTTAAGTACTTGACTTGGAAAACTGTTTTCTTGGTGGCCATCACTTCTGCCAGACGCATACGTGAGTTACAGGCCCTGTCAGTGGAGTCTGATTTTATCTCTTTCCATAGAGATAAGGTGGTCCTCAGGACTAATAGGAAGTTTTTGCCTAAGGTGGTTTCAGATTTTCACCTTAACCAGTCTGTGTCCCTTCCTGTTTTCTTCACTGACCATTCCTCCTCTGGGGAGAGGAGGCTGCACAGTTTGGATGTGAAAGGGCCTTAGTTACTATATAGGCGCACTCAGGGTCACGGGTTTGACTCCTCAACTGTTCCTCACTTATTGTGAGGTTGGTAAGGAAAACCTGCCACTAAGAGATCTATTGCCAGGTGGATTGCCTCTTGCATTCAATTTTGCTCTGAAAACTAGGTGGATCCCACCTTCAGGCCTGAGGGCTCACTCTAACAGAGGTACAGCTGCTTTCCTGGCTGCTGCCAGGATATTCTCTCTTAGAGATTTGTCAAGCAGCCACCTGGAAAACAGTACACACTTTTACCAAGCATTACTCTCTGGATATCCAGGCTAGGAGTGATGCTCGGTTTGGCACAGCAGTGCTTCAGAGCCTATTTCCTAAGTAGGTTCTGTCCCTCCTCCATGGAGGTACTACTTGTAGTCTGCAATATGTCAGAATACAGCAAGACTTCATGTTGTTTGAAGAACAAATTACTCACCTTAGTAATGTTGTTTCTTCCAATGGAGTCTTGCTGTATTCTGACCCCCCTCCCTGTCTCAGAACCCAGTTTTTGGGATGTGAGTGGGCAGTAACAGTGTTGGCATTCGAGAGGTGCTCCCACCCCTTCTTTTCTCACCCCTTTAGTTTGGGTGTGTGGGTGTTGTGTTTTGTTTTATTGTTTGGGTTTCCTGACTTGAGTCTTTGTTTTGGGACCAAAAAATCTTTTTATTATATTTAGCAGCCAGTTGGCTAGTGTAAGTTTACAGTTTCCACACAGGACACCCAGTGAGTATAGCTCATAAAGATCTGACGGTTTGAGTTCGAACAGCAACAGACAGAGTCTCAACCGAGCTCGAGCTCAGCGTTCCATGCCTGGCATGGAAAGTTAACTCTTTCATCTCCGGGATTGTTCAAAGGTTGGACGTCACTGCACTATGTCAGAATACAGCAAGACTCCATTAGAAGAAACAACATTACTAAGGTGAGTAATTTTTTCTTATCTCCCCTACTAGAACCTAATGGGCACTGCATTCTAGCTGCCATACCCTGTTGCAGACCCATTGGTATGACTACTAGTTTTTTCTTGGGCATCTGTGACTTGAGTCTTAGTGATGCCCCTGTTGTTTAAAGGAGGAGGTTGTTGTTTGGGTGGGGGGGATTAGTTTTATATTAGGATAGTTTAGTTTATTTATTCATGCTTCATAAGAATCCGATGGTTGCAGGAAGTACAGCCAGGGACAGTGGTTTGAAAACTGAGCTCGAGAGTAACATTCCACTATTAGCATAGGTTCTATTAACCATTTCAGCTCCGGGGCAGTCCTATGGTGAGACCATTCTGCACTTGTCAGAATACAGTAAGATTCCCTTAGAAGAAGCAAGATTACTGTGGTAAGTAATCTTTTCTTTTGGTCCTACCATGGAGATCTGGCAGCACCTCGCTTCTTATCCCTGTGCCCTCTGCCCAGATGGCCCACAAATATGCAATACCTGATGTGGCGAGTTTTCCAACTGCTGGAATGTTGCAGGCAATATTTTTTGTATATTTTTCAGTTTATACTTTAAAAGGGTTACATGCAAAGAATTTTGGTTGTGTTTAAAATTCCCATGCAGGCCAGAACTAAGGGCTGCCAGAAGAATGCGTGGTTCACTGAAAAGGTCACAATAAAAGAGAGAAGGTCTTAATATTTGACACTCCTCTGTGACATGAGAACAGGCTGATTAGCCAGGAAACCAAAAGTCCATTTCAAAGGAATGGCATGTTCCTGGTTAGCTAATTATAGGGAACCCAGTGTAATAAAATCGCAGGATGGAAGAAAACCATCTTCCTGTATCATAAAACCTTACACTTCAAGAGAAAATTAAGTTCCAGGAACTGTCATTTCTATAGTTACGGTATTAATAAGAAGTCAGGAAGGATAAGGGAAGATCAAAGGCTATTGGAATTGTAGGAGAATCTAACTAATCAATAATATGGTTCACTTAAAAATGTTGGACAGAGCAAGAGAGACCCCTGCTGGCATAAAAAGATAAGGCCACAGACTGCCCGAACCCAGGGTATTTAAAGCCCTCAGAGCCAGGCATGTAGCACACTTTTTCATGGGACACGCTTCCTGTCACACACCAAATCAAACTGAAGAACCAGTGAATGCTACAGAAGGACTGAAACTTTTGCAAACCCGTTTATTCCCTGGATTTTGATCATCCACAAACTAGGTAGGAAATTGACAGCTAAAAGTTTACAATACTTTTTTTTTTGTATATTTCCACCTTTATTTTTGTTATTCTGTAACCACATTCCTAAATCTTTTGTTCAATTTTGTGTAATTGGTTTGTTCAGTGTTTGCGTAATTGGTTCAAAGCCTACCTTGAAGGTAGAATACAATCAGTTAAAGCAGCAGTACTACTAAATCAGGAAGTGACCTATCAAAATTCTGTTTTTCGGCTGTAAGCATGCGGCCAAAGTTCCAGTTTCCATACCTGTAAATGATTTTTTCCAGTCGTCTTTAGTTTTTTAGATATTTGCAATTTATTTGAAGTGTTGTAGCACTACAGCAAATATGGCGGCTGACTTATTTCAGCTACGCTTTTTCTTCAGGTCACATCACATCTTTTGACAACAGCAGAGTGACCCTCTGCTGACCATTCCCGATGTCTCTGCAAGTCATCAACATGTGCAGTTGGCAGCAGAGGGGGTTCCAGTGCAACATGCTTAGTGGCAGAAATGCAAACAGAAGCAGAGAATAACTGAGCAAATTACTCGGCGATAATATAGTGCTGTCGAGAAAGAGCACCAGGTATATGATTAGCAGGGCACAAGGAATAAACTGTCAAAAAAGTGCAAATTTTTTTTTTCCTAATACTACTGCTTTAAAATAGCTGACTCAATATCCCCGCCACTACCCATTTCCACTGGTTTGCCTCAAGGCTCCATACTTTGCCCACTCTTATTCTCAATTTTTCTAAATGATCTGCCATCAGTTTGCTCCTCGTCCTCTATCCATATGTACGCTGATGACGCGGTACTGTTCACCTACGAACATACGAAATTTGCCAGCAGATAAAGGCCTAGAGGTCTATCAAGTCTGCTCGAATGTGCAGCTAGCACCCCTTATTCCGCAGCTGCCCCTCCCTTCCACCCTTCCTCTTCATTAACCCTCCCCCTTGTCCTGTCTCATCCTCGTTTGAAGAAGTCCACTGTTCTACTGCATACCACTTCAGCAGGTAACACATTCCACCCAGCCAGCACCCTCTCTGTAAAAAAGTGTCTCCTCATCTCCCTCCTGAACCTTCCTCGCTCCAGTCTCATATCATGGCCCCTGGTGGCCCTCCCTCCCTTACTTTGAACAGCCCCTCTGTACCCGTCTTGTTTATTCCTTTCATGTATTTAAAGGTTTCAATCATGTCACCCCTGTCTCCTCTCCTCCAGTGAGTACATGTTCAACTCCTTCAACCTCCTCTCGTATGATAAGTCCCCAGCCCCTTGATCATCTTTTGTCACCCTGCGCTGCACCCCTCCAGTAACTTAATGTCCCTTTTCAGATACGGACGCCAGTACTGCACGCAGTACCCAGGTGTGGTCTAACCAATGACTATACAGTGGCAGAATCACCTCCTCCTCCTCGAGGATATACCCTTGTAATACAACCCAGCATTTTGTTGGCCTTGCAGCTGCCTTCCTACATTGTGCCGAGTTGTTCATTGACCCTGTAATGAGCACACCCAGATCCTTCTCCTCTCTGTCTGGGCTAGCTGCACTCCCCCTAGCTGGTAACTCCTCCTTGGGTTCTTCATCCCAAAATGCAGCACCTTGCACTTTTGGCATTAAAGCCCAGTTGCCAGGTGTCTGACCAGGTTTCAAGCTTTAGCCAATCATCCTGCAACCCCTGCCATCCCCTAGGTCATCCACCACCGCGCCTACCTTGGTATCATCAGCAAACAGACTGATCTTGCTCTTGATGTCCCATGATATGTCTGCAATGAATATCCCAAACAACACTGGTCCCAACACTGAGCCCTGTGGAACACCGCTCGTCACTGCCCTTGGGTGCGAGAGCTCCCACCCACCACCACCCTCTGTTGCCTTCCTGCAGTCAGTTTTCCTACCCGTCTCACCAGCTTTGCACCGCCCTGTGCCTACTAACTTCCTTCCAGCCTTCCATGTGGCACTGAGTCGAATGCCATACTGAAGTCCAGATACAGGACATCCACTGCATGGCCTCTGTCCAGTTGCCTAGTTACCCAGTCATAGAACTCGACCAGGTTGGTTTGGCAGGATCTGCCATGTATGAAGCCATGCTGTCTGCTGTCCTGTAGTCCTTTGGCCTCTAGGAGGGCCACCAGCCTCTCCTTCAGGATAGTCTCCATTAGCTTACCCACGATGGATGTGAGGCTCACTGGTCTGTAGTTTTCCGGTTCATCCTTGGGGCCACTCTTGTGGAGGGGCACCACATGAGCCATCCTCCAGTCCTGAGGTAGGCACCCCAAATGTAGTGCATTAAATAGGTCTGCCAAAGGTCCTGCAAGGACCTCTGCCAGCTCCTTCAGTACCCTGGGGTGGATGCCATCTGGGTCTGGCGCCTTGTCCACCCTCGGTGCCTTCAAACCCTCTCGAACTCTGCTGTCCATGATTTCCCCATCTGGGTGTCACCCCCCTCTTCTCTTTAGTAAATACTGAGCAGAAGTACTCATTTAGTGCTTCCTCCTTATCGCACCCTGCTTCCACCCAACCCACCTCCTTCCTAATCCTTACTATGTAGTCCTTACAGCTCCCTTTCTCCCTGATGTCCTCAAAGAAGTCCTTCTCCCCCTTCTTAATGCCTTGTGCCAGCCTGAGTTTCGTAGATGCTTTGGCTCCCCTTACTGCCCTTGTCACCTCCTTCGATTCTGTCAAGTACTCCTCCTGTCCTCCCCCTCCTGTTTTCTGTACTTCCTAAAGGCAGCTCTTTTCCTCCTTACCTTTTCCATGACCTCCTTGTTCAACCAGATCGGTTTCTTAGCCCTAGCCTTCTTGCTCTGGGCTTTGCAGCAGGTCTTGGTTGCCTCCACTATCCCCAGCGTTATGAGCTCCCACCTCTGGTTAGTGTCTATAGTAGATTGAATTCTGGCCAGGTACCCTTTTACCACTTCCCCCATCCTCCCAAATTTGGCCCTCCTGAAGTCCAGCACTATTGTGTCAGATTCCAGTCCTTCCTTGCCCATATCCAGTGTGAGCCATACTGAGCGGTGGTCATTCCCTGACAGCGGTTCCTCCACTGTAAGTTCTCTCACAAAGTCCCCATTTGCCAGCACATGGTCAAGGGTATTTCCTAACCTGGTTGGTTCACTGACCATTTGCAGCAGGAAGCTGTCCTGGAAGGCATCCAGCAGTACCTGCTTCCTTCTGTTACTGGTTGTTGGGGTGCTCCAGTCCACTCCTGGCATGTTGAAGTCCCCCACAATCACCACACTACCCTTCTCGCAGGTCCTCCTCTGGCCACTCCCCCTCTGCTCTGACAGCCAGCCTACACTTCGACTTCAGTAATGTTCAGCACTGGCTAAGCTTGCATCAACTTTTTCTTAATGCCAAGAAGAACAGTCTGCATGACCTATAGTGCTAGGCAGAGACTCTCTAGGCTGCTTTCCCCTACCTGCTTTCTACACCCTCGATGGGACCACAGTAGAGGATACCACCTCTTTCAGATATGTGGGTGTCTGGCTCGACCAACACCTTAACTTATATCTAAACATGTCGATGCTATCCTGAAAAACTACACCGCAAGCTTGGCACCCTCTACAGGAACCGCAGTTGCTTGCCTCTTTTGGCTAGGTGTGACCTGGTTCATAAAATGATTCTATTTTTGACTATTGTAACATAGTCTACAGTGCTGCTCCCAGGTCTTCCCTTTCCAGGTTGGATTCCCTCTTCAGTGCTTTCTGTTACTTTGATCTTGACTCCCCCTCTGGTACCCACTGCTGCACCCTATATCACTCTCTAGGTTTACTCTCCCTGGAGCACAGCAGACTTTCTCATTGTGCTAAATTTACTTCTAAATTCTGGTTTGGGACTCTCCTCTTTTACCTCTCCCTTTCTCTTAGCATTCCACCCCACTCTTCCCACTCTCTCAGATCTACCGGAGTCACTGATTCTGGCTATTCCTTGTTGTGCCGCCACCACCATAGGCCAGGATTCTTTCTCCTACCTTTTCCCTAAACTTTGGAATTCTCTATCCCCTCAAATAAGGCACTCATCATCCATCTCATCTATTTCCCAGTCTCTGCATAACTTTTATTCCACTGGCTGCACTGTTCATTAACCTAGTCTGCACCTATCCGAATATGAAATGTAACTGCACTTCTCATTGTCCTTGTTGTATGCCTTTGCTGTGTTTCTCCTATATATATGTATACCTTGTTGATATGGCTCAGCTTATGGGCCACCCATGTTAACTGCCTCCCTGTAGAAAAATTAAAAAAATGCATATCTGTACTATTTTTGCCTATGCAATTCCACCCTCCTGTTTAAATGTATAATTACTGTATTGAACTATGTGTAGCTTATCCCTGTGCTTAAATGTAATTTTGTATTGTATGTAATCAAATAATCTATCCCCCAGGACCGTGAGATGAGCAACTTGTTGTTCAGTGCGCTATTCTGGTGAAAATTTTCAATGAATAAATAAAAAGAAAGTTTGTATGATAGTCATTTCGATTTTAGTCATTTTGCTTTTAAAACTGCCTGTGAGTGATTTTGTCTTTGTAAAAGGTGAAAGGTTTATTTAATTCTGAGACCGGTCTATAATTGCTAGAACGCCACCATTCGTTACCAAGTCTGGGGTCCAAAAAGGGAATATTTGGGTATCTTAAATAAGGGAGAAACGCAGGTCTCGGGAGGAGTCTGTAAGTGGGAATTGGGTGCTACGCACCCCGTGGGAGAGGACACAGTCAGGGTTCAAGTGCAAATCCCGGAAATCCCTTAACGCCGGAGTCCCTACTCCAGCCCCCTCCAGTACAGCAACTGAGGAGAGTTCTCACCTGGCTACAGACTTGAGGCTGTACTGTATCTTTACCCAGTTAGAGAGAGGAAGCCCGGGGACCTTGTGATGGGTGCTCAGTTGTGAGTTCAGCTAGCACTCTAGATGGACACGTGGAGAGTGTTCCTGTTCCCCCCATCACGGATTGCACTTTCGGGTGGGCACTGTGAGCTCAGTGATCCTGGCCCCCAGGAGTGGGTTCATGACACCTACCGGTTCCCTCTTGGGATTCATGGAACACCCCTTGGCCGAGGAGCTGGTGGCCGATTGTGTTTAGGTGCTCTGACAACACTGGGGATGTTAACAAGCCACCTGACAAAGAGTCCAAAAGTTGGACCATGCAGCAAAAATGGTTTATGCTGCCTCCTCGCCTGGTCTTTGTCAAGCAAGTTTGGCCCTCCTTATGGCTCGCTTCTGCCATGCCCTGCTGGGGACCCTGGATGAGGTGCTTCCTCATCTACCAGCTGACCTCCAGACCATGGTCAAACAGGTCCAGGACCGGGACCAGCTGTAGCAAAACAACAGCTACAGACAGCTATGGACATTGGGGACTCCTGTGGCAGCTGCAGTGACCTTGCACCGAGGGGCTTGACTGAGGATCTCGACCTTCATGGGAGACGCTCGGCACAAGCTGGCAGATGTTCCGTTCCTGGGCAGTGACTTGTTCGGGCTCAGGGTCCAGGGCCACCTCAGCTGCATTGAGAAGCCCAATGCCACCGTGGACTCCATGACATCTGCCCAAAAGGACCCTAAGTGCTCCAAGCAGTAGCAGAGAAGAAGAAGAAGCCCTTTTGGTCCATCTCTACTCCTGTGATCAAACCAGCCCAACCCCAGGCTGGTCAGCAGGCCCTAGCCTGGTAACCTCTGCCAATGTCTGTGGCCTTGGTTGCCTGTAAGCCTGGTGGGAGAGGCTCCGGTGACTCATTAGCCAGACCCTCTTCCTCCTCTAAGCCTGCACACTGACGGGATGAGGGGTGCCTCCCTTATGCCCCTCACACCTCCCCTGGGTCCGCCCGTGGGGAGGGGGGGCCGCTCCGCCACTTACTTTTCACCTGGTCCTCTGTCTCCATGGACAGATGGGTTCTCGAGGTTGTGGGTCAGGGTCAACCTCTGGAATTCAAGCAGTACCCTCTTTGCCTAGCCTGCACCCCGTAGGAGGACTTGGTATCCTCAGACATTCTGTCAGCTCTCAGAGACGACATACCCCAGCTCCTCCACAAGAGGTCGTGGTTCCTGTCATGGATCCTCTGGAACACCCCGGGTTTGTCTCCAGGTACTTCAAGTTTCTCAAGACACACACCTTCAGTATAGTAACTGTGTCTCAGATCGTACCATCTCTAGAGCAAGACGTGGTTTTGCTCCCTGGATCTTCAGGACGCATTCTTTCACGTTCTGATCCATCCATCACACCGAAAGTTCCGCTGCTTCTGAGCCGAGGGAATCCTGTATGAGTTCCAGACCATGCCATTCAGCCTGTCCTCGGCCCCCAGGGTCTTTGCCAAGTGCATTGCAGTGGTAGCGGCTTACCTGAGGCGCCGAGTGGTCCGAGTTTACCCCTACCTGGATGACTGGCTGATAGCATTTCCCTTCAGGCAGGAGGTGAGGCGATCAAGGGACCTGGCCCTTCATACCTGCATCAGACTTGGCCTCCTGGTCAGTGAGGCCAAGTTGGAATTCATACCGTCGCAGGTAATCCACTTCAGTGGGGTGGAGCTGGACACTTGCGGAGCCCAGCTCCCAGCGGACAGGGCAGAGGCTCTGTAGTCTTTTGCCTGATCATTTTGGGTTGGGCAATTGCTCCCTGCCCCAGGACTTCATGTGCCTGCTGGGTCATATGGCGGCATGCATCTGTGTGGTCTGGTGGGCCCACTGGAGAATGCGCTCCCTGCAGTGGGAGCTGGTCAGCCAGTGGTCTCAGCGCAGGGTTCACTTCGACCAGCTGGTCATTGTGACCTAGCGGATGTGGGACACCCTCCAGTAGTGGTTACTCCCAGCGCATCTGCAGGAATGGATCCTGTTTGTCCACCCAGAGCTGATGGTCATCCTGACAACCAATGCCTTTCTCAGACTAGGTGGGCCAAGCAGTTCTTATCTGCCGTCAAATTCTGTGTTTCTGTGTTTCTCATGGGCTGGGATGCCCACCTGCGGAAACACAGAGTCCACGGGCTGTGGACCCCTGAGGAGTGACGATGTCATATCAACCTGCTGGAACTCCAAGCAGTCCAGCTGGTGCTGACTGCATTCGCCCCGCACATCTGGGGTCAGGTGGTCAAATTCCAGATTGATAACACGACCACCATATAACACCTCAACAAACAGGGTGGGCCACTCTTCCTGCCACTGTGCAAGGATGCTCTCCATGTGTGAGCTCTTATGCACAGACTGGAGGCTAATCTTCTGGCCTTACCTGCGTCAGGGGCCTCCAACTAGTTGGCGGATGCCCTCAGCCATGTGGGCGAGGCATCTCACGAGTGGTCTCTCCACCAAAAGGTAGTACACAGTTTGTTCTCCCAGTGGGGCACCCCCTCGGGTGGACCTGTTCGCCTCCAGGGAGAACTCAAAGCTAAGACTGATCTTAGTTCGAGAGGGTTCCTGCAGTAGATCATAACATGTAGGACTAGCGCCACATGGCGTCAGGATCCAATGGCAGACTTTTCCAGCAGTGCCCGATGGGGGACCACCCACCAGACATCATGTGATAACTTCAGCATGACCCTATAGAGTGGGTGGTCCCCACGCCCATCCTGCAGTTCTTTCCTGCCGTTGACTCGTGCACTTCCCTCAGTAGACTCACTCAGCGATCACCAGTTGTTCAGAACATTTTTTTCTCAAAATTTTCAATTTCTTTGCGTGGTTAGCGATTCTATGTCGTCTCCGACATCAAAGAAGAAGTGCGAATCATGTGGCACCCAGATTCTGCATAAAGATGGGCATAAACAGTGTGTCATCTGTCTAGGCCCAGGCCATCCCATGGCCACTTGCCCAGACTGCCAACCTTTCAACCAGGCCACCCGGAAACTGAAGCAGCAGGCTTTGGAGGCCCGTCTTTTATAGACTCGTTTAGCCTCTCTTGAAAAACAGATGGAAAAGATCAGGGATTCCTCTTCTCCTTCTTCTGTTTCCTCGTCCAAACACAAGAAGAGGGAAAAGCACAGGAAGCGGGAACATCAGGTCGAGGGTCCCAGGGCAGAGACACCTAGGCTGGCTTCCAGCAAGGCCTTTCCCCCACCGCCTGCTTTCAAGGTTATCCTGGTCATGTCCGGGGACTCTACAGGAACCTCGCTACTCCCCATCTTGTCAGGTAAATCGGCTCCTCCGGGGACCGATCTTCTTCTTCTGCCGCTAAGTCGCTCCCAAGCTGCTCTGGGGACCGAACAGCTGCTGATAAGCCGGCTCCCCACTCCTTGGCGTCCCTTTGTGGTAATGCTGCTAAGTCAGGAAGGGCTCTTCCCTTATCACCTGGCCCTGCGTTCAAAGTCGATCCTCGCTAGGGATCACGTGGATGCGGCTCGCCAGGGCCTCACATTAGTTCCCCCCAATGTCTAGATGAGCCCAGGGAAGACCTCCCCTCTTCCCCCTTCTACCCCGCGGGTAGCTTCTGGCTCAGTCCCTGCTACCCCCAGTTGTAATGCCGCTGGTCTCCTGGATGTCAAGCACACTCCAGGATCGAATCCACTCTCCCCTTTGGGGGTCTCCGGGCAAGAGGCCCCTCTTTCTCCTATAGAGCTTCCCTGGGAGGTGCTTCTTGTACCAGATTCTGGGAGTCCTTCCCGGTCAGTATTTCTGGCACTGGACCGTCCTCCCTCGCTGGAACTGGCTCTTCCTATCCTGATGCTGGCCCCTCCGATGTCTGTCCCCTTGCTCGGACCCATCCATATACCTCTGCCACCCGTTATGTCAGCAGAACCAGGTCCGGCATCGGACTCTCTGCGTTGGGTTCCACCGCCAGTTTACCTGGTGCCAGATCCATTTTCGATGCTGGCTTCGCTGGTCCCAGTGACGGGGGTCCTGACGTCAGCGATCCTTTTGCTGGACCAGCCGCCGATCTATACAACTGCTGGCCCGACGTGGGTTCCTCCGATGTTGGCTCCTCTGACGTCGTGGGTATTTTTGAGACCCCACTATGTCCCTCATTACCCTTCGGGGTATCCGCTGGACCCTTCTCTGGCTGGTCCTCTGCCAGATTGGCAGAATTTGGGACAATTTTACCTGGGATACAACCCGTACCCCATCTATGATTCAAGATATCACGGGTACTACTACCCTGCTTCCCGTGCGTATCCACCTTACCCTCCGTTGCCCCCTCCGTATCCGCCTCCACCTCCTCCACCCCCTCCACCCCCTCTGGCTCCCCAGCCAGATGTCAGGGCCATCATCCAGTCTTGGTGGGAGGAGGCATGGGTTGAGTTGGTGACGGACCTGGAGAGTTGGCTCCCCCAACCTCCCTCCTCTCCTAGGTCCCCCTCCCCCGTGGACTCTCAGTCCGACATGGTCCACATCCAGAGTAGTGATTCTCAAAACATAACCCTTCCGGATTGTGAACCAGGGGACGATCCTGATTCGGAGGCAGACTCATCCAGGGATCCATCGGGTGCCAAAACCCTGGTCCCTGTAGGGAAGGATTCTCCCAAGTCTCCATCTGAGGAACTTTTTTTCTCGGACCTCCTGAGGTCCATCCAAAATACTATGAGTGGGAGTTGGAGGGACAGGATCCAATGCAGCAAAGGCTCGCCGAGCATTTGTACCTTGAGTCTTTGTCCCCCATCCCATCTCATCCCTGGATTGGACCTCACCACAACCATCTGGCTACTGCCCCACTCCATCCCGGCTGTTTCCAAGAGAGTGGACAGGACTTACTGGTCACCTAGGGAGGCCTCTTTTTTGGTGGCACCCCCCAAGGCGGACTCTTGTCATCTCGGCTGCTCAGGACCACTCGAATGTCCCTAAGCACATGAGCACTTCTCCTCCAGACAAAGAGTCGAAGCTGGCGGACCAAATTTTTCTTGTCGGCTACGTGCACATTGAGGTCCTTAAACTACATAACCCACATGGTGTCCCACCAAAAAGCCACCCTTGCCAGCCTAGAGCAACAAATCTAATCGATTCCGGATTCGGAACTCGATGAGCTTGCCCAGGATGTTTGACAATCTAAAATCTCTTGTTGGCACGCTCTTCGGGCCACCTACGACTCCGTTGATTTGGTGGCTCGATCCACGGCGACCGCCATCTTCTTTCAGCAACATGCCTGGCTCCGCATTTTGGGTCTTGCCAATGAGGTCCAGTCGGCAATTCAGGATACTCCATTCAGGGTCTCGGGGCTCTTTGGTGGGGACACCAAGGACATTATCACAGACCTTCAAGAATGTGGCCAGGTTCTTAGGTCTGTGAGGTCTATGTACCGATCAGGCTACCAACCTCAGCAGCTTTTTCAGAGACGGACCCGGAGGCAGTAAAATCGTCATACCCAATTTCGCCAGGGTAAACATAAGGCCATGAGCCTGGTGTCAACCCCCCCCCCGCCTCCAAAACTCAGCATCGGTCTGGGGGACGTCCCACCACCTCCTGACTCCTATCCCTATCCACTGCTCCGCCAAAGGACAAGGAGCCGGTGGGGAGGGGGGTTTGCTCACCATGTGCAGGAGTGGCGAAACATCACCTCTGACAGATGGATCCTGCAATTAGTGTCAGAAGGATACACCTTGCAGTTCCTGGAGCCTCCTCTGGAATTTCCTCCTTGAAGGTCCACCTAATCCCAGGACCAGGTTCTTCTAGTAAGGGAGGAAGTTCAGGCCCTCTTGTTAAAAGAAGCAATAGAGCCGTTCCGTCTTCTGCACAGAGGTTGGGGGTTTTACTCCCACTTTCTCCTGGTTCCAAAAAAGACATGCGACCTAAGACCCATCCTTGACCTCAGCAGGTTAAACCTGTTCGTCGAGTACAAAAAGTTCAGGATGCTTTCCCTCCAGAACCTCCTACCTCTGTTGCAGGAGAATCGTTGGTTATGCGCCCTGAACATGCAGGATACTTAACTGCATATCCCGATATTCTCAGGTCATCGACGCTTCCTGCGGTTTGTCTTCCAGGGGGAGCACTTTCAGTTCAAGGCTCTACCTTTTGGCCTTTCCTCGGCACTCAGGGTTTTTACCAAGTGCCTAGTGGTGGTGGCTGCAGCTCTAAGATGACAGGGCATAGCAGTTTTTCCTTATCTGAATGACTAGCTGACCTCAGCTCCGTCCAGGTAATCCCTTTCGGAGGCCATTTCAGTTACCCTGGACCTGTTTTCCAGACTGGGGATTACAGTCAGTGTCCCCAAGTCATCTTTGATTCCTTCGTGACGGCTTCAGTTCATTGGAGCTATTCTAGATACGGTCCAAGGCAGAACTTTCCTCCCTCCAGATTGGAAGGGACACTTTGATCGATCAGGCCACTCCTGTGGCCTCTTCTAGATACCTACCGGCCAGGGAAGTTCTTTGGCTTCTTAGCTTGATGGCGGCCTAAATCTCCCCGGTTCCCCTGGTGAGGCTACACATGAGAATTTCTCACTGGTCCTTGAGGGTTCAGTGGGATCAGCTCCAGGATCTTTTGGACCAGCTGGTCCTCATCTCCTGTATGCTGCAGAGGGATTTACTTCAGTGGAGAGATCCTATGAACCTTTCCTTGGGCCTTCCCTTTCGAGGCCCAGCCCCTCTCAGAGTCCTGACCACAGACGCCTCCAGTCTAGGTTGAGGGGCTCATTTCGGGGACCATCAGACCCAGGGACTTTGGTCCCGGTGGGAGATGTCTCTGCACATCAACATTTTGGAGATGATGGCGGTCATGTGTGTACTCCAGGTATTTCAGACCATTCTCCCCAATGGAGTACTGCTCATCCAGATGGACAATACCTCTGTAGTCTGGTGTCTCAACAAGCAGGGAGACACTCGCTCCTACCCTCTTTGCAGGGAAGCGATGAGAGTGTGGAACTGGGCAATTCAACATTATCTGTTTCTCCAAGCCATGCATGTTCCAGGAGTGGAAAACGTCCTGGCAGACAATCTAAGCAGATTGGTCACACTCGCTCACGAATGGGAACTAGATCAGAATGTTGCGGAAGCACTATTCCAGAGATGGGGGCGTCTGGAACTTGACCTGTTCACTTCCCCATCCAATGCAAAGCTTCCCAGCTTTTGCTCGCTCATTTTAGAGCATGGTGCTTTTTGGCACGACGCGTTTTCTCTCCTGGACAGGGAGATTCTTATATGCCCCCCTTCCCATTCTTCAGAAGGTGCTCATCAAACTTCAGAAAGAAAGAGCACGGATGATTGTCATCGCACCTCTGTGGCCCAGACAAATCTGGTTCCCTCTTCTTTTTCATCAGTTGTCCAGGGAACTCCCAGTTCAGCTTCAATTATCTCACAGCCTATTAACCCAGGATAAGGGTTGGCTCGTGCACCCGAGGCTCAGGACCCTGCATCTTCATGCCTGGCTCCTACAGACATAGCGGTTTCATGCTTTGGGGTTTCTTCGAGAGTTGCTCAAGTTCTCATGGAGGCCAGGAAGCCTTCCACGAGATCCACTTATGCCATGAAGTGGAAATGCTTTTCTGTTTGGGTGGCCTCCAAGGGTTGGGACCCCTTTACTTGTTCAGCCCGCAGTTAATGGAGTACCTGCTTCATCTTTCAGATTCTGGGCTTTCTTATTGCTCCTTAAAAGTTAATTTATCAGCCATTTCGGCTTACCACGTGCTGGTGGATGGTAAACCCGTGGCCCAGTTGGAGGTCTTGAAAATATTTCTGAAAGGGATCCTCCGTCTGAAACTCCCCCATCTGCAGCCCTTCACCACCTTGGGATTTTAATTTTGTGTTGGAGAAGCTCACTCTCCCTCCTTTTGAACCAGCGATGAGCCGCAATATGTGCTACCTTTCTTGGAAAGTGCTGTTTTTGGTTGCCATAACTTCTGCTCGAAGGATTTCTGAGCTTCAGGCTCTTGTTTGTAAGGAGGAATACCTTATTTTCCATAAGGACCAGGCAGTCCTCCATACTCATCCTCAGTTCCTTCCTAGTGTGGTATGAGAGCTCACTGTGAACCAATCAGTTGAGCTTCCAGTGTATTACCCAGTCCCAACTAATAGAGGTGAGGCTCTGTTGCACATGTTGGAAGTGCACCGTATCTTGAGGGGTTGCATCTTTCGAACTAAAGAGTCGTACAAAGACGACCAGCTCTTTGTTTCTTTCGCCCCCAGGTTTTTTGGGAAAGCTGTATCCAAGCAGTGCCTTTCTAAGTGGCTAGCCAACTGCATTCGCTTCTGTTATCAGAAGTATGGAAAGCTTTTGCAGGGGTCTGTCAGGGCTCTTTCCTATAGGGGCATGGCTGCTTCTACAGCCTTTTCCCGTAACTTTTCTGCAGCGGAGATCTATGCAGCAGCAACCTGGAGTTCCGTCCATACCTTTACCAAGCATCACAGTCTGGACATTGCTTCTAGTCGAAGGGTTGGGTTTGGCCTAGCTGTTCTGCAAGGCCTTCTGTCCTAGGCTGGTTCCCTCTGAACTTTATTTTGTTCCTCCTCCCAGGTTTCCCTTGGTCTCTGTTTTGAATGACTGCTTGAGAATCTGTTCTACATGTTATGACCTACTGCAGGAACCCTCTCGAAGTAAGGTAGTACAGTTACGTAAGAACTTACTGTAACAGTAGATCTGCAAGAGAGGTTCCTGCAGTAGGTCATGTTTTTTCCCCTTCCTCCTTCCACCAAATATGTGTCTTTCAGGTCTACAGACCAGCTTCCTGTCTTTCCGGGCTCCGGTGGGAGAACTGGAGGGTGGGTATAGGGACCACCCACTAAATAGGATCATGCTGACATCATCACATGATGTCCGGTGGGTGGTCCATGTCGGGCATTGCTGGAAAAGTCTGCCGTTGGATCCTGATGCCAGGTGGTGCTAGTCCTACATGTTATGACCTACTGCAGGAACCTCTCTCGAAGATCTACTGTTGCAGTAAGTTCTTACATAACTATACTTTCAAACAACATGAAGTCTTGCTATATTATGACAATTGCAGTTTGTCCCAGCCTTAGAACTGCTCCGGAGGTGAAAGAGTTAACTTCCATGCCAGGCATGGAACTTGAAGCGCGAGCTCGGTTAGAGAAGCTCTGTCTGTATAATTTCAAACCGAAACTGTCAGATTCTTTACTCCGCCTCACTGAACAGTCGCTCCGGAGATTCCTCCTATTGCTCGGTTCATTTTCGGTTAAAAAGTGTTTTTCGGTTAATTCAACCGCGATTATATTTATTTTAACACATAAACCGGTCGGTTCAAGCTCTGTCTGTGGTATTGTAAGTAATAGACAGGTTTTACTTTCTGTGTGGAACATGTAAATGTGTTATCGGTTGGTTTGAACCGATCAGGTTATTTAAAACATTATTCAAAAATCATTTTAAGTCATTTAGAGTGCGGTTCCGGTTCTTATCAGTTCTAAAAAGCAGTTTAGTTACGGTTTTCCACGACCCGTGACACGGTTGGGAACTGATAAAGGGTGTCTTCCTGGCATTTGCGGAAAAGGGCAAGTTTTGTTAAACTGGCATTATGTCTGAGAAACCCAAAAGAAAACTGGGCCCACTGGGTTTCAACACTGTAGTGTCTGTGGGAAGCCTTTGCCAAGGCTGCCCACACACCACCTGTGTTTATTGTCTGAGGTTTGACCACCTCAATGCAGACTGCCAGATTTGCAAAATTTCCTGCAGCTACCCTGGATAAGAGAGTTGGTAGGCTCAGGGCGAGAACAAAAGTCCGCTGACCCAGATGGCCAGCCGGTTCGGTGCCAACCGAACGGAGAAATCTCCCTCTGACCAGGCGAGAAGACTTCCTTGGGCAAGCGAAAAGCTGACTCAGAGGAGCCAGTTCCAGCAAAGAGAACTAGAAAATCAGCAGGTGTGGAGTCAAAATTCCTTCTCCAACTGCTGCAGAGATAACCAAGCGATCCAGATTGTTCAGTCGCTTTCCTGGTTCAATCCGAACCACCACTATCTGGTAAAGTCGGTTCGGCGGTTACGCGTTCAAGAATATGATATAGAGGTTTATGAACCGGAGGAGGAGGATGATTATGAACAGTGTGAATGTGATTTTGAAAGTCTGGATGTGCCCATTGAACCGGACATCTCCCCAGACAGACCTCTAGGAGAGTCTCCCCCAGGCTTTCTGAGTCCCCTTCTCATTTTCTGTTTTATAAAAAAGTTGCTGAAACCCTCCAGCTCCCTTTGGAGGAAGCTGTGGATGAACAAGAGGAGCCTGACTATGTGGAGATGATGGATATCCCAGAGTCCAGGAAATTGTCTATTCCTTTCAGGGGTCGCGTTAACGCACTAGTGACGTCCTCATCGGAGAAATTTTATCTTTTTGACGCACTGATTAGGATTCAGTGCATCTTGATTGACGCAGCACTCCCTAGCTTTTAATCGCAGCTGGAAGGGAAAAAAACTATTTATTTTGCTTGCCTGTGAGCTGCAATACAAAAAGCCACCACACAAAGTGCACAGCTAGCACTTAACCCTTTTAATTACACTGCCTGAGCTCGAGATCGCGAGTCAGCTCTCATCATTACAATACAGGGGTTGAAAGAGGCAGCATGTTAAGGGTGCTTCCAAAAGCTCCTTGTGTGTCTCAAGTGTCAGGAGGGGCAAAACAGCACATTGTGCTGAAATCGGATGCGGAGAGTCACAAGCAGAAAAGGAAAGGGGCGCGACATATTTAAATATGTTTCCAGAAAGCTGAAATTCCCAGGGCTGAAACTGCATGCAGACTAGTCAGTGAGCACAAAATGGAAGGAGTGATATATGCAAACGATGTTGCTGGATAGCTGAAACTGGATAGGGACGGACGAGTCAGCCCGCTGAAAACTGAAGGGGATTGAAGTATGCAAAACGTGCTGGAGAACTGAAATTCCTTTGCAAAGCCAGAAGAAAGAAATGATTAGACCGAGTGCATGTGAAAAGAGGTAGGGACTGGGAAAGTATGTAAACAGATGGAACACAAGACTGGGGATAGAGAATGGGGAAGTAGTCAAATAGTGATGAGCTGCAATTTGGAAATGTCATGGGAGGAAGCCAGTTCAAATATGAACAGTCTAAGCTAAGTAGCATACGGTGGTGGGGGCTAGCACTGGCTTCAATGGACCTGTACCCTACCAGGCTCTTGTGTCCTTACCACAGTTTCAGTTTTGCTGGTATAGGTACAGAGTGTGCTGTGTGTACACTTTGTGTAATAGCCTGAGAATGTAATGTACTTTTACAGTCTGAGAAATAAATCATAATGTGGCAGGTTACAGGTATTGTGTAAGTGTTTACCACTGCCAAATATCCTTGCATACTACAGCAGGGAAGGATATATTACACACACACACACACACACACACACACACACACCACACCCTTAACCCTATAAAATGTGCAGAAGCATTGGTACAGTAGAAACAGATAAGCTGGTAGACACACCTCCCCATGGCAGCCAGGTTATTGTGAAAATAGAATTATGATAAACAGCACAACTGTGTCAGAGCTTAAAAAAGTTCTATATTTTCTTTTATCCTGGAAAGCCCAGCCTGGATTCAACATCTTGTTTCTTGTGTGGTCCTGCTTCTTTTCAATTCCGCAGCTTGGTGGACAGGAGCACTGAGAAGTTAAATGGAGGCGGGTTTGAGGCAGTATAACACAGTGGTTTAAGGCTCTGAGCTACAAATCTGGAGCCCTGGGTTTGAATCCCGTAGCCCCCACTTGCATATTGTGTGATCCTGAGCAAGTCCCTTCACTGTGCTCCCAGGTCACACCTGTAAACAAGCTTTCAGCTTAGTCTGTCTCTCCTGGTTAAACAATTGGAAATTGCTTGCCCAAACTTAAAGTCACACAGTCTGTATTTGGCTTCAGTGGGGTTTGAGCCTGTGGTCTCCAAATTCCCAGACCAGTGTTACCATTATAACCCACAGACTTAACCTTAAGATACCCACAAGTCTCCTAACAGACCTCACTGCCTCAATGCATACATTTTGTAAGGAAGAAGTGATTCTGCCAACACAGATCACTGGTCAGACCCCACCTGAGTACTGCATTCAGTTTTGGCATCCTTATCTAAAGAGGAACATTAGATTTCTAGAAGGGTGCAGTGCCAAACAACATATGATCCTGGGTCTGCGGAGTTACCATATGAGGTTAGACTGAGGAATTTGAACATGTATTCTCTGGAGGAGAGAAAGGGCAGGGGATATGACTGAGAACCTTTAAGTACATGAGAGGAATAAACAGGACAGGCACAAAGGGACTGTTCAAGGGAGAATGGGGAGACAATCGTCATGATTTGAGATTGGACAGTGGAAGGTTTAGGAGGGAAATCTGGGGCATTTCATTATAGAAAGGGTGGTAACAGAATGGAACACACTACCAGCAGAGGTGGTGGCCTATAAAACAGTGGGATGCTTCAAGAGGGGCTGGGATAGGGAAAGGAGGGTCATGGAGAGGCAGCTGCAGAGTAAGGGTGCTAGCTGCAAAATCTAGCAGACTCAACGGACCAAATGGCCTTTTTATGCTGGCAGTTTCGTATGTATGTTAGTATTTAAAAGTCAGCTCTAGTTTTGCCAAAGTAGCTCCTGGTTGGCTAGAAAGTGCGATACCAGGAGCTATTCCAAACACCTGGCCATTAAATCCTTATTTCGACCTCTGCAATACCTCCTCTCCCGATGTGCCTTCTGTTGGATGGTAAATGCTTTGGTGTCTGCGGTGGTGTCCAGTGATGCTGCCCTGCTAAGTCTGTTTTGGGAGTCTGGCAGGAGGGTACCGAAGAAGAGAAGCGACTGTTAGCCACTAATTTTCTGAGTGCACAGGTAAAGAAAGACAGACAGACAGACTAAATGGGTGCTTTTTGGGTTTGGGTTCTGCTGTGTGTGTGTTTGGGGGGTCCTCATTTACTCAGGACATGGCAAGGCTCATGATGGATCGGATGGCCAATGCAGAGAGCAGAGGTTGAGCAGCGTGAAGGAGGGTTCCGCAAGCTGTGCTGAGTCAGACATAGAAAGGTGTTCTACTTGCCCAATGCCGTAACTACAGAAAAAATTCCAGGCTAGCTTATTTAAATGGCAAGTCGTCAATGGCGCTGCTAATGCCGCACCTTCAGTGTAATGTAAAGAGAACAGCAAAAACACACCAGCGCCTGATGTATTACACAACATAGATGGGTTCATTATTAACCCTTCTGTGTTTTGTACTGCATCAGGGGCTGTCTTCTTGATTCTCTAACGGATTCACTGAAGGTGCGGCTCTTCAACGCTGCTGCTGTTTGCCATTTAAATCAACCAGCAGATTTTTCTTGTTTCACAGCCAGCAGAGCAGCTTTTACTCGTGTCTGACTCGCACATCAGCTGCCTGCATCCTCCGATCTTCACGCTGCTTACTGTGCTGACCCAACTAGGAGGACTTAGTTGAACTTGCTGTAACAGACTGGCCAGACTTGGGCTAAGCGTTTTCTCTTACTGGGAGGCAGTGAGTGTAATGAGACCTACCTGGAGGGTGGCAATGCTGGAGTTGGGGGGATGAGTGATGCACTATGCAGGCTCTAGTCGCGGCATTAATTACACAGCAGCATGCAATAATTTAGCCATATTCAGTGAAGTGCTATGACTCGGATATGAAAGGCAGGGGTTCCAGTAAGTGTCTGCCCAACATGCATGCTCATGAACAGAAAGTCTGCATCATGTGGTGCCTCTTTCAGTCTTCCATACGCACACGTGGTACACAGATCGTGTTAACTACGACTATGCATTAACACGCAGTTACTTTAAGCTACTCAGCCATTGGAGAAGGATCTCCTTTAGCAGTGCAGGGCAGTTGAACTATTTGGCGCGTTAAAAACATTAAAACTTTCTCCTCCTGAGAAGAACTCATTCTAAATATTATTTCTTCTGTCTGAGTTTTTTTGATAAAAAGAATTACTCTGGACAACAGCTTTTTGAGACAGATCGAAGGCTAACAGCATGACTGTAGTGTAGGAGAGTCTGAGGGAATAGGGGTCTCAGTGAAACGGATCAGAAACCAGATTTTTATTTTCATTTTTTTTATACACATTATTTCTGACTTTGGATGTAACTTGCTGACAAAAAAAAAAACAAAGGAGGCAGAGAAAAGTGACTCTTAAAAAAACAGCTTGCTTTTTGGCAAAGCACTCAGGATTTGAAGAAGACAGTCTGTATAACTCAGACTTTAGTCTTGGGGGCTGGATGTTGAATTTCTGAGTAACCGTTGCATTTCTCTGATTGATTAGTCAGCACAATCTGGCTAAAGTGGTACACTGTCTCTCTCTACTGACTTTAATATTCTTTCTAGATTTTTTTTTTTTGTCTTTGGTAACTGGGTGAGGCCCACTAGGCACATGTGCCTGTCTTCAGGGGCAACCTGGGAGCACTGGGTGGTTAAGTGACTTGCTTAGAGTCGCAGAGTATATAAGCGGAGGTTGTAAGAATCAAGCCAAATTAATAAAAGCCATTTATTTTGGTGTTCACGAAAATTTATAATTTCAGTGCATTGACCCTCAACTTTTGGCTTCTGACCCCCTACTTTGAAAGCAGGGGGTCAGACTGACCCCCTGATTTCCAACCCTAACGCAAGGCCTGTCCTTTACATAAATTTTTTAGGAAACAAACAATAAAAATTTTAAAAGCTCCTAATTCTGTGCCTCCTGTGGATAAAAAGATGGACATGAGGTACACTTTGTCAGGTGCTGATACGGAGTTTCTTTCACAGCAATGCAGCCATGTAGGGGTAGTGCAGGCTGCAGCCTGTGATAAGGCTAATATTCCCCTGGCTTCACACCCTCCTGACAAGGACTCCAGGAGGATTGATGCCATGGCTAAAAAACAATACATGGCAGCGTCCTTGGGACTCAGACAGGCAAATTATATGGCCTATGTTGCAAGATACCAGAAATCCAGATGGGATACTGTCATGGCTTTAGCCAAACAGGCCCCGGCTAGCTTGCCAAGGAGCTGGAACAGGTGGCTGCTGATGGTATTGAGGCATCTAGGTGCAGTTCCATGCTGCAGTGGATTCTAATGGCGTATCTTCAAGAGTCATGGCTACATCTGTGGCTTTACGTAGATTGGCTTGGCTCAGGTGTACTAGTCTGTCACAGGATACCCAGGCTAAGGCCATGGATTTTCCTGTGGTGGGAAATTCTCTGTTTGGGGAGCAGACAGAGAATTATATGAAGAAAATGGATGAATATAGAACCACTTATAGGGTGCACAGGCCAGAAGCCATTCCTCATAGAGGCTCAGGGCAGGGCAGGCCTTTCACAGGCCTTTTACCAAGCCAGGCCTCCTCTTCAGCTTATGTTCAGAGGGTTCTTCAGAGGAGAGGCAGGCGAGTGCGAGCAGGCCTGCTCCCACCCCTCAGCCTAAAGCCCTGCCAAACAGGCACCTGATGGGATGCCCAGGGCCGATTCTCCATTACCTGAGGGGCAGGCTGGCTTCGTCCGTCCAGGACTGGGAGTCTTTAACATCAGACAAGTGGGTCCTGGAAGTAGTAAGCCAGGGACTGATTCTCAGCAAAAAATTTCCAAAGATGAGAATCAGATCTTTTCCACCTGCAAATCCACTAGAGACTCTTGCTTTGGAAACAGAAGTCTCAACCGTCCTTGCTCTCAGAGCTGTAGAAAGGGTTTCTCCCCTACACCAGGGCAAGGGACTGTACTCCAGGTACTTTCTTACCCCAAAAAAGACAGGAGAATGGCGGCCCATCCTGGACCTAAGATATCTGAACAAGCACCTTTTAAAACCAAAATTCAAAATGGTGACTCTGGGAATGATTTTACCCTCCCTAAGGCCAGGGGACTGGCTAGCTTCCCTGGACCTCAAGGATGCCTACTTCCATGTTCTTATCAGAAGCTCCCACCGAAAGTACCTCAGATTTGAACTGCCCTCAGGCCATTATCAGTTCAAACAATGCCCTTGACCTTACCTCTGCCCAAGGGTATTCACAAAATGCCTGGTAGCAGTTGCATTGCTCATAAAGAAGGCAAAAGTTGCCATCTTTCCCTACCTAGACAACTGGCTCACATTGTGGGTCAGTCTCCAGACCAGGTCAGATCACACCTGCAGGTTACCCAGCAGCTGCTTACCTCTCTAGGTTTTCTTCTCAATCTTCCAAAGTCAGTTCTGGAACCTGTCCAGCTACTCACCTTCATAGGCGCAGAACTGGACACAAAGCAGAGCGCCTTCCTTCCTCTAGAAAGGGTAAGGACCCTGGTGGCCCTGGCCTCCTCCTTCACCCTTCAGGTCTCTCGACCAGCAAGGCATTTTCTACAGCTCCTAGGACACATGGCTGCTTCCACAGCTGTAGTGCAAGAGCAAGATTTCAGATGAGGGACATTCAGTTCCATTTGAGAGCCTTTTGGTTTCAAAGAAAGCGATCCCTATCAAGTTGATCCCAGTAACTTTCGAACCCTGATACAGGCCCTACAGTGGTGGCAGGATCAGAGCAACCTGAGACAAGGGGTTCCTTTCATCCCTCAATCTCACTCCTTGACCCTTACTACAGATGCATCCCTTTTGGGATGGGGAGCTCACATGGGCGACCTCTCCACCCAGGGATTGTGGTCCCCTCAGGAATCTCTGCTCCACATCAGTCTGTTGGAACTCAGAGCTGTTTTTCTAGCACTTCAGGTTTTTTCTGCATCTGTTCAGAACAAAGTGGTACAGGTCAGAACAGACAACACCACTACATTCAAACACCATGAAGTCTTGCTATATTATAACAATAGCAGTCAGCCACTGCAGCTGAACTGCCCCGGAGAGGAAGGAGTTAACTCAAGAGGATCTGGAGTTCTACAGCGCGAGGGCGCTGTGCCCAAAGCTCTATCTGGCAGTTTCAAATGAAACTGTCAGATTCTTTACTCCGCTTCACTGAACAGTCGCTCCGGAGATCAGCTCCTTCAGCTCGGTTCATTCTCGGTTCAAGCGAGTATTTTTCGGTTCATTTGAACTGGCAAAAGTTATTAAATTTACCGCATTTCGGTTTAAAAGCTCTATCTGGTAACCGTAAGTACTAATTTTTAAGTCTGTGTGGAAAATTAATTATCGGTTCGGTTTTGAACCGATTGGTTGGTTTATTTCTGCATTTCAAGTGTACGGTTGGGTTTTTAGAGTGCGGTTCCCGGTTCTTATCGGTTCTAAAAAAACCTGAATTATTACGGTTTTTTAAATACCGTGACACGGTTAGGAACCGATAAGGTGTCTTGCCTGGCACTGCCATCAAAAGGCAAGTTTTGGATAGGCTGGCATTATGTCTAGAAACCCAAAGAAAAACCGGGCCCACTGGGTTTCAACACTGTGATGTCTGTGGGAGGCCTTTGCCAAGGCTGACCCACACCACCTGTGTCTATTGTCTGGGGCTGACCACCTCCTGTCAGACTGCCAGGTGTGTAAAATTTCCCTGCAGCCACCCTGGAGAAGAGATTGGGCGGCTCAGGAGCAGAGGCCAAAAGTCCGCTGACCGGATGGCCAGCCTGGTCCAGCACCCACTGGACCAGAGGGAGTGCCCCCTCTGACCAGGCGAGACTTCCTCGGGCAAAGGAAGGCTGGTTCAGAGGAACCAGTCCCAATTAAAAGACAAGGAAATCAGTAGGTCTGGAGTCCAAGATTGTGTCTCCAACTGCTGCAGAGATAAGCTAAAGCCATTCAGATTGTCCAGTCACTGTCTCAGGGACCTGTAGAACCACCAACAGTTGGTAAAGGTTGGTTCATTCAGTCCCAGTGGTTCAGGATTTTGAGGTTGAGGATTTTATGAACCACAGGAGGGGAGGAGGAATTTGATCAATATATGTGTGGCTGGGAGGGTCTGGGCGTGCCCATTGAACGGGACATTTCTCCAGACAGACCTTTAGAATCTCCTCCTATTCTGTCTGAGTCCCCTTCTTTCTTTATTTTTTACAAAAGGTTGCAGAAACCCTCCAGCTTCCTTTAGGAGGTTGTGGATGAGCAAGGAGCCTGATTATGTGGAAATGATGG
This sequence comes from Neoceratodus forsteri, assembly GCA_016271365.2. NCBI lineage: Eukaryota > Metazoa > Chordata > Ceratodontiformes > Ceratodontidae > Neoceratodus > Neoceratodus forsteri. Next base: position 924,302,704 of record CM057450.1, on the reverse strand, counting down.
ATATACAGAGTCTAGGAGGTTGTCTATTCCTTTGCATAAGTCATTTAGGAAGCAAACAACAAAGATTTTAAAAATCCTCATTCTGTCCTCCTGTAGATAAAAATGGACAGAAGGTATACTTTGTCGAGGCTCGGATACAGACTTCCTCACTGAGCAGTGTAGTCATGTAGGTGTGGTACAAGCTGCAGCCTGTGACAAGGCTAATATTCCTCTGGCCTCACATTCTCCTGATAAGGATTCCAGGAAGATTGATGCCATGGCGAAAAAACAGTATACGGCAGCTTCTTTGGGACTCAGGCAGGCAAATTATATGGCTTATGTGGCTAGATATCAGAAATCTAGGTGGGACACAGTATTGCAGTTAGCCAAGCAGGCCATGGCCAGCTGGCTGTGATTGGAACAGGTGGCTGCTGATGGCATTGAAGCCTCTAAAGTTCAATTTCATCCACTGTTGATGTTAATGATGTTTCCTCTAGGGTCATGGCCACTTCTGTACTTTCCGTAGATTGGCATGGCTCAGATGCATAATCTGTCCCAAGATACTCAGTCAAAGGCTATGGATTTTCCTGTAGTGGGAAATTTTCTGTTTGGGGAACAAACAGAAAACTATATGAAAAAGATGGATGAATACAGAACTACCTACAAAGTGCCCAGGCTAAGGAGAGGCATGCCATGCCACAAAGGCATGCTCCCAGAGGTAGGGGCAGGCCCTTTTCCAGGCCCTTTTACCAATTTCAGGCCTCCTCTGCTGTCTCGCAGAAGGTTTCTTCAGAGGCAGGGGTAGGCGAGGCACAAGTAAGCCGTCCCCTCCCTCAGCCTAAGGCTGCTGCTAAGCAGGCACCCTGATGGGGTGCCCAGGCCGATTCTCCTGTACCAGTGGGGGCAGGTTGGCCTATTTCAGCGGACTGGCTGTCCCTAACTTCTGGACAGATGGGTTCTGGAGGTAATAGGCCAGGGTCTAGTTCTCAGCTTCAAACACTTTCAAAGATGAGAGACAGACATTTTCCACCTGCAGATCCTTCAAGCCTTGCTTTGGAAGCAGAGTTTCCTCTCTTCTGGACTGCAAAGCAGTGGAAAGGGTTCCTCCTTGCCATCAGGGCAAGGGCTTTATTCAAGATACTTTCTTACCCAAAAAGACAGGAGAATGGCAGCCATTCTAGATTTAAGATACCTGAACAAGCATCTTTTGAAACCAAAGTTCAAAATGTTGACTCTGGCAATGATATTGCCTTCCTAAAGGCCAGGGGACTGGCTAGCTTCCTGGACCTCAAGGATGCCTATTTTCATGTTCTGATCAGGCCTTCTCACCGAAAGTACCTCAGGTTAGAACTGCCCTCAGGCCACTACCAGTTCAGAGGCATACCCTTCGGCCTTACCTCTGCGCCAAGGGTATTCACAAAATGTCTCGCTGTAGTGGCTCACTGAAAGAGCAAGGGATTGCTGTGTTCCTTACCTGGAGCGACTGGCTCATTGTGGGTCAGTCTCCAGATCAGAGTAAATCCCCTTGCAAGTCACCCAGCAGCTTCTCACTTCCTGGGATTCCTGCTAAATTTACCAAAGTCAGTTCTGGAACCAGTTCAGGTCCTAACTTTCATAGGTGCAGAATTGAACACAAGGTTAGCCAGGGCTTTTCTTCCCTTGGAAAGGGTGGACAGACTCATCGCCCTGGCATCTTCCTTTACCCTGCGAGTCTCTTGACCAGCAAGGCATTTTCTGCAACTCCTCGGGCACATGGCTGCTTCCACAGCTGTGGTGCAGGGAGCAAGATTCCAGATGAGGGACATTCAGTTCCATTTGAGGGCCTATTGGTCTCAAAGGAAGGACCCCCTTACCAAATTGGTCCCAGTGACCCAAACTCTGATCCTGGCCCTCCACTGGTGGCAGGTCCAGAGCAATCTAAGACAGGGGGTTCCCTTCATTCCCATTTCCCACTCCCTCACCCCGGATGCCTCCCTGTTAGGGTGGGGGGCTCACCTGGGCGACCTTTCCACTCAGGGGGTGTGGTCTGCTCAGGAATCTCTGCTCCACATCAATCTTTTGGAACTCAGAGCTGTCTTTTTAGCTCTTCGGGTGTTTTCAGATTCTGTCCAGAACAAAGTGGTTCAAGTCAGGACAGACAACACCACCACAATGTGGTACATCAACAAGCAAGGGGGCACTCGGTCTTCAGCCTTGTGCACCGAAGCAATGAAGTTGTGGTCTCTGGCTTACTCCTGAACACCTCCCTGATAGCGGTTCATCTCCCAGGAAGGACAATGTCCTGGCGGATGCCCTCAGCAGAAATTCTCCAGGGCCATCACGAATGGGCTCTGAATCCACAGGTGCTGGGGTCTGTCTTTGCCAGATGGGGCACTCCTCAGATAGATCTTTTGCAGCCCCAGACAACCACCAACTTCCTCTTTTTTGTTGCAGGCCTCCAGTACTGGGCTCAGTCCCTCTGGACGCCTTTCTGTTGGATTGGAAAGGGAAGTTCCTGTATGCCTTCCCCCCCCTTTCCTCTTCTTTTCAGGGTGCTAGTAAAAATCAGATCCCAACCTTGCAGAGTGATTCTGATTGCCCCAGATTGGGCCAGACAGCCCTGGTACCCTCTGCTTCTGTCCTTGACAGTCCACCCTGCCCTGAGCCTGCCCAGAGTCCACGACTTACTGGCCTGTGCACAGGAAGTGTGGTATCGGACCTCAAATCCCTCCACCTCAAGGCTTGGCTCTTGAGGAGCTAGAATTGCTGATTTACACCTTTCTCAAGGTGTCATGGATATTTAAAGGCTTCAAGGAGCCTTCCACTAGAACCACTATAATTCTAAGTGGAAGAGGTTTTCCATCTGGTGCTCTGGGAGGCAGATTATTCCAGAATCTGCTGATCTTCCATTTTACTGGACTATTTGGTCCATCTGAATTCCCTAGGCCTTAGGCCAGCTACCCTGAAGGTTCATCTGGCAGCCGTCTCTGCTTTTGTGTCAGCAGGGAAGCCTGCCTCCCTTTCTTCTCACCCTGTGTTCTCCAAGTTTTTTAAAGGGTTACTTCATACTAACCCTCCTTTTCGGGAACCAGCCCCTGCCTGGGACCTGAATGTTTGCATTGCTCAGTTAATGCAACCTCCCTTTGAGCCTCTGTCTTCAGCAGAGCTCAAGTATTTAACTTGGAAAACCGTTTTCCTAGTAGCTATCACCTCTGCCAGACGCATAAGTGAATTACAGGCCCTGTCAGTGGAAGAAGATTTTATCTCTTTCCACAGAGATAAGGTAGACCTTAGGACTAATAGAAAGTTTTTGCCTAAGGTGGTTTCAGATTTCCACCTGAATCAATCCATCTCTCCCAGTATTTTTCACTGAGCATTCTTCCTCAGGTGAGAGGAGACTGCACAGCTTGGATATCAAAAGAGCCTTAAGCTACTATTTAGAGGCGCACCAGGGTCATAGGGTTGAATCCTCAACTCTTTCTTACTTATGGCGAAGTTGGCAAAGGAAACCTGCCACTAAGAGAACAATTGCAAGGTGGATTGTGTCTTGTATCCAATTCTGTTGCAAAAACTAGGTAGAAACCCCCTCAGAGTTGAGGCCCTCCCTGGGGGTACAGCTGCATCTCTAGCGGCTGCTGGAGACATTCCCATTCTGGAGATTTGTCAAGCTGCTACCTGGAAGACAGTTCACACTTTTACCAAGCATTGTCCCTGGATGTCCAGTCCAGGAGATGCTCAGTTTGGCACAACTGTGCTTCAAGAGCCTATTTCCTAAGTAGGTTCTGACCCTCCTCCATGGAGGTACTGCTGTGTAATCTGCTATTGTTATAATATAGCAAGACTTCATGGTGTTTGAAGAAAAATTACTCACCTTAGTAATTGTTTTCTTCTCATGAGTCTTATTCTCTTCCTACCCTCCTGCCCCTCTCAGAACTTCTACTTGGGTAGGGGTGGCGAATTGGTGCAAGCACTGTGTCATGCCATTGTAGTTATTCCCCTTACCCTCTTTTCCTTAGGGTTAGGGATCTCGATTCTTTCATTTAGGTTATTTATATATATTGCCCCCTTCCTGGACTTGAGTCTTGGGGGGAAGGGGGGGTTCATAATGGTGCTTGTCAAGGGTGGTAAAACGAACCATAATACCATCATTTTTTTGTTATTATGGCTCTTGGTGTTTCTTTTGTTGTTTATATTGTTGTTATTACTACTAGTAGGTAGCCATGGGCTAGTGTAGAGTTTTCCACACAGACTTGCTGTTGTTTAATGTTAGCGTAAAGAATCTGACAGTTTCATTTGAAACTGCCAGATGAAACTTGGGCACAGCGCCCTCGCGCTGTAGAACTCCAGATCCTCTGGAGTTAACTCCTTCCTCTCCGGGGCAGTTCAGCTGCAGTGGCTGACTGCTATTGTTATAATATAGCAAGACTCCATGAGAAGAAAAGCAATTACTAAGGTGAGTAATTTTTTCATGTGGTACATCAACAAACAAGGGGGCACTCGATCTTCGGCCTTGTGCACCAAGGCAATGAAGTTGTGGTCTCTGGCTTATTCCCTGAACATCTCCCTCACAGCAGTTCACCTCCCAGGCAAGGACAATGTCCTGGCAGATGCTCTCAGCAGGATTTCCCAGGGCCACCACGAATGGTCACTGGATCCCCTAGTACTGGGGTTAGTTTTTGCCAGGTGGGGCACCCCTCAGATAGATCTTTTTGCAGCCCCAGACAATCATCAACTTCCGCTTTTTTGTTGCAGGTCCCCAGTGTTGGGCTCAGTCCCCCTGAATGCCTTCCGTCTCGATTGGGAAGGGAAGTTCCTCTATGCCTCCCCCCCCCCCCGTTCAAGGTACTAGTCAAAATCAGATCTCAACCCTGCAAGATGATTCTGATTGCTCCAGTTTGGGCCAGACAGCCCTGGTACCCACTCCTTCTGTCCTTAGCAGTCCATCTTCCCTGTGTCTCCCCAGGCCACAATTTGTTAACCTGTGCCCAGGGGAGAGTTTGGTATCGAGTCTCAAATCCCTCAACCTCAAGGCCTGGCTCTTGAGGAGTTAGGAGTTGCTGACCTACACCTTTCTCAAGGAGTTCTTGAAATTTTGAAAGCTTCTAGGAAGCCTTCCACCAGGGCTACTTATAACTCTAAATGGAAAAGGTTTTTCCATATGGTGCTCTGGAAGCATATTTCCCCAGAATCTGCTGATTTGCCCTGTCTTGGACTATATGGTCCATCTAAATTCTTTGGGGCTGAGACCAGCTACCCTGAAAGTGCATTTGGCAGCTGTCTCTGCTTTTATTTCAGCAGGGAAGCCCTCTTCTCTTTCTGCTCACCCTGTATTTTCCAAGTTTTTCAAGGGATTGCTTCATACCAATCCACCATTCAGGGACCCTGCCCCTGCGTGGGATCTTAATGTTTGCATTGCTCAGCTGATGCAACCCCCCTTTGAACCTCTGTCTTCGGCAGAGCTTAAGTACTTGACTTGGAAAACTGTGTGTCTAGTAGCTATCACTTCTGCCAGGCGCATAAGTGAGTTACAAGCTTTGTCAGTGGAGACTGACTTTATCTCCTTTCACAGGGATAAGGTAGTCCTCAGGACTAACAGGAAGTGTTTGCCTAAGGTGGTTTCAGATTTCCACCTTAATCAATCTATTTCTCTTCCAGTGTTCTTCACTGACCACTCCTCCTTTGGTGAGAGGAGGCTACACAGTTTAGATGTTAAGAGGGCCCTTAGTTACTACATAGTGCGTACTAAGGGTCACAGGTTTGACTCCCTTCAACTCTTTCTCACTTATGGTGAGGTTGGGAAAGGGAAACCTGCCACTAAGAGATCCATTGCCAGGTGGATTGTCTCTTGTATCCAATTTTGCTATCAAGAACTGGGTAAGGTTCCCCCTTCAGGCCTGAGGGCTCACTCTACCAGAGGTACAGCTGCGGCCAGGGACATCCCTATCTTAGAGATATGTCAAGCAGCTACTTGGAAAACAGTACATACTTTCACTAAGCATTACTCCCTGGACATCCGGCCAGGAGGGATGCTCGATTTAACACAGCTGTGCTTCTGAGCCTATTTCCTAAGTAGGTTCTGTCCTCCTCCATGGAGGTACTGCTGTGTAGTCTGCAATTGTCATAATATAGCAAGACTTCATGTTGTTTGAAGAAAAATTACTCACCTTAGTAATGTTGTTTCTTCTAATGGAGTCTTGCTATATGACCTCCCCAACCTGCCCTCTCAGAACCTCTACTCTCTGGGGTTGGGGTGGGCAGTCCAGTGTTGGCACTTATTGATGCCCATCTTGTGTTTTCCACCCCTTCTTTTTGGGGTGTTTTGTTTTATCTTATCTTATCTTAATTTCTGGTCCCCTGAGTTGAGTCTTGGTGTTGGGACCAGGAAAATGTGTTAATATTTAAGTAGCCAGTTGGCTAGTATAGGTTTACAGCTTCCACACAGAACCTTAGTGAGTTTTGCTCGTAAAGATCTGACAGTTTCGGTTTGAAATTATACAGACAGAGCTTCTCTAACCGAGCTCGCGCTCCAAGTTCCATGCCTGGCATGGAAGTTAACTCTTTCACCTCCGGAGCAGTTCTAAGGCTGGGACAAACTGCAATTGTCATAATATAGCAAGACTCCATTAGAAGAAACAACATTACTAAGGTGAGTAATTTTTTCTTTTGTGCCCCAGTAGGGACCGCTGCCGGGGGATGCCTTCTAGAGGCCCTGGACCCCACTCCTCCTTTATTTCTTCCCTCCTCTTCCCTTGATCCACAAGGAGCTTCTTGAGGCCAGGAGGGACAAGACATGGGTGGCCCTGGTGGCTCCAGACTAGCCACACCAGTTCTGGTACCCCAATCTCCTCAGCTTCAGCAGCAGGCTCCTGAGGTGTCTTCCTCTCTGCCCCGGACCTGCTTTCCATCAGTCAGGGGAAGGTACTCCACCTGGACCTTCAGTCCTGGCACCTGACAGCCTGGTTCTTGAGTGGCTAGAGTTCCAGGCTTTGGGACTCTCTGACAATTTCCTCACTGTTGTGGAAGCATCTTGGAAGGAAGCAACCAAGAAGTGCTATGTCTTCAAGTGGAAGAGGGTCTCCATTTGTTGTCAGGGCAAGGAGCTGGACCCTTTGTCCTGTCCAGTGGTTCGCATCCTTGACTATCTGTGGTCCCTCTCTATGTTGGGCCTTCAGTTGAAGACCCTTATGGTGCACCTAGCAGCCATCTCTGCTTGCTGGGCGCAGGCTGGTCAGCAGTCAGTGGCGCAAGAGAAGGTGGTCTGGTGCTTTTTCAAAGGCCTTCACCACATTTTCCCCTCTGGTGTGTGAACCACCACCACCACCTTGGGATTTGTTGCTGGTTTTGGCAAAGCTCATGGGCAAGCCATTGGAACCGATGCATAGGTGTGACATGTCTCACCTGTCATGGAAAGACCGCCTTCCTGGTGGCTATCATGTCAGCCAGAAGGATCAGTGAGCTCTTTTGGTGGAGTCTCCTTACCTGGTCTTCCACAGGGGCAAGGTTGTCCTGCACTCCAATCTGAAGTTCCTCCTGAAGGTTGTGTCAGAGTTTCATCTTAACTAGGTAATCCGTCCCCTAGTGTACTGCACCAATCACACCTCGGATTCCGAGCACAGGCTCCATACTGTGGAATTGCGAAAAGCGCTTACCTATTATAAGGAGCACCAGGTTTGAGTTGGGGAGAAGTTCGCCAGCTGTTTGTCACTTACGCTGAAGCTGCACCTGGCAGACCGGCAGCTAAGCGGACAGTTGGCAGATGTATTGTACCCTGCATCGACCTCTGCTATAGGTTGGTGGGTAAGGAGCCTCCCGTAGCTCTAAAGGCTCATTCCACCTACTATACCACTGCCTCAGTGGCTGCTTCTAGGGATGTCCCTATCCAGAAAAATCTGCAGGGCTATTACCTGGAGGTCAGCACACACCTTCATTTCCCATTACCACACTGACTTTGAGTCACGCTGGGATGCTGTTTTGGGGGCCTCAGTTCTCCAATCTCTGTTCCCTAAGTAGGGGGTGTATGTCTTGCCTCCCTCCTCCCAAAGAACTGCTAGGAGTCTGCCAGAAAGTCTGGATAGAACATCATATCCACATCCCTAGAAAAGCAGGGTACTCACTTGTAACAGTAGACCTTCTTCAGTGGTATCTCAGTCATCTTCACTGTCAACTTCACCGTTGGTGAATGAGGAATCCACATGGAAGATTTTCTGCAGTACAACTGGGCCCACCCTTGCTGTCGATGTCAGCCGATGTCGCCAACTGTATGAAGGCACAGGCGGGCCCGCACCCTCCTCAGTTCTTTCTCACCATCAACTTGTAGACACAGTCTCCCCAGAAGAGCTGTCTCAGTGTTTACACCTTTTGGCAGCTTACGGCATTTTTACTATACAACCCTCACAAATCTCTTTTCAGAGATCTGTTTTTGTTTTTTCTTTTATATCGCGCGTTAAACCTTCAGCTTCTCTCTTCTTTTACTAGCACTGCAGAAAGAAGATTGCCTCCATCGACGAGCACTCTCTGTGTGTTTTCTGGCTTGGGCCTGATCATGACGCTTTGGACTGTGAGCTCTGCCATCAGTTTAACCAAACAACCCTTAGGTGACACAAAAAGGCTCTCTACCTTCATGGAACAGCAGGTAGCATCTCCAAGCTGGGGTCCTTCGGGGGGCTGGCCAACCAGTCACCCTCCGGCTCCAGGAGCTCCAAGGCCTCCCAGGCCAAACTCAGGTCATCGGGGAAAAGTCATAAAAAAGACCGGGTTCTAGGGATGTGGTTATGTTGTTCTTATCTACACTTCTTGGCATGTCCTTTCCCTTTAGATATCTTGCCGGAAGGAGTAAAAGCTGGCTCCTCGCACCCACCCAGGTGGTATATCCCTTGGCTCCGCCCCTTGATGCCAGATCTTCCTTTCCACTGGAAGATTCAGGTTCCTTCCTTATCACTCCCGCATTGAGTAGGCTGTGGCTTTTAAATCTTCGGATTACTTAGCAAAACTTAAATTTGTTTGAGTTTCACTGCATCATTTTTCAGTCATGACTGTGATGGAGGACAAGTCCTCGCCCTGGTTCTGCCAATGCTCTGCGGGCAGAAGATGTCGAACACTGACTTGCACACCACGTGCGTCTATTGTCTGTGCCACGATCATGATACCTAGGCCTGTGATATTTGCCGCTCGTTTCATCTGAACGTGTTGTACTATCGCCTCGCATGTTTACAGCTCGGCTGACTGGAGAAACGGAACCCGCTGGTCAAATATAAAGAAGCCCAGTGGGTGGTTTCCACGGCTGCAGAATGTGCTGAATAACTCAAGCAAATGAAGGCTTTCAAGGAGAAGGAGGTGGTGGCTCGGGCTGCCAGTCAGCCCTCTTCAGCATTGGACTTCACTCTGCTCAAACTGGGCTCTACATTTACAGGCTCCTTCAAGAGTTGTGCCAGTCTCTACCTCCCAAAGGGCAGTGCCCTTCTGGTTTGCACAGCTCCCATTCCCGTAAAAGAATTCCAGTGAGTTGAGAGAGAAGGAGAAGTCTTGTCGATGTTGTTCTTGGGATCGAGAGAGATCACATTCCCAGGAATCTCCAGTTTCGACTTCAGTTGAAATTGTGGCCTCAGCCACTGGCTTCACAGTGCCTCTGTCAGGCCAGCTTGCTAGGATGCAGGACGATTACCCGGTTGAAATAGTTATCGACCCCATTGTCGCTGGATGAGGCTGACAATTCTGTGTTTAGGACTCCAGTCCTGCCTTGACCTCATGAGGAGGAAACCCAGCTCACTGGGAACCTCTTTATGGTCCCTGTCCCTGACCTGGAGGAGCCGCGGGTCTCCCTGGCTCCTGAGCTCCCCCGTTGGTCCCTCCGATGGTCAAGGTCTGGGTCTCGGTCAACCTCCACCGACAGGTTGAGGAAAACTCAGAAACATCATTCTGGATGTTCCAGAAAACGGCGCCGACACTACTCATCCTCGTCCTTCTCGGAAGAGAAGAGGCTTTGGCGCAAGTTGCAGCGAGGCTGTGAGGATCTTATTTGGCAGCAGTTGGTGTTGGCCAGTCCGAAGTCAACCCCGGCTTCCATGCTGGCCATTACATGGCTGTCACCCTCTAGGCCGCGCTGACTTCTCTGGAGCCGGCCAACACCATCCTTCCGCCCGCGGAGACAGTGAAGGCCATCCTAGCTCGGCTGAAACCGGCCTCTCCACTGATTGTGGTGGAGCCGTCACCTAAACAGCCTCCCTCTGGGGCTCCTGTGAAGGCTGCTAAGGGCATCCCGCATAGTCTATTGGTCACCCTTACTCCCGACTATCAGCAGCGGGTCGAGGGTGACCTAGGTGATCAGCCCATCTATCCGGACCCCTCAGAGTCCAAGGACTCCTCTTTGCGCTCTCGTCCATTCGAAGAGGATTTGCTTGGGGGTCTTTCGACAGAGGAGGGTTCCACATCCTGTTTGGGCATTCTCTGTCTCAACTCCAAATCCACGGGGATTCCTTTGGAGCCTGTTCAGAAACAGGCTCAATATCCCCTGACAAAAAGGGATTCTCCAGCAGAGGCCTTCCCAGTGGCCGAAACCATTGCTGACCCAGCCCTGGAGCTTTGGCAGCACCCTGCCTCCTGCCCTGTGGTTCCCATTGGCTCCCTTTCTGGGTTCAGAGAGCACCCCTTGGCCGAGGGGTTGGTGACCAAATCTGTGTTTCGGTGCTCGGGCAATTCAGAAAACACTGATAGACAAAGAGTCCAGAAAACTGGAGTACTCTGCTAGGAACGTCTGTGTTGCCTTGTCGCTCGGTCTCCATCAGGCGAGCTTAGCTGTCATCACGGCACATTTCTCCCATGGCCTTCTGGGCTGTCTAGATGAGGTGCTTCCTCATCTTCCTGCGGATCTTCAGACTACAGTCAAGCAGGTCCAGGATCAGGGTCGTCTGTGGCAAAACAGCAACTCCAGATAGCTCTGGACGTTGGGGATTCCTGTGCCCGTTCGGTGATGGCCTCATTTGCCATGCACCACAAGACCTGGCAGAGGGTCTCAACCTTCACGGCAGACACCCAGCACAAACTGGTGGACGTTCTCTTCCTGGGCACTGACTTGTTCGGTCCAGGAGTTGATGATCACCTTTAATGCATCGAGAAGTCCAGTGCCACCTTGGACTCTGTTACTTCTGCCTTGAAGGAATCTCAGGGTTCCAAAAAGCAGAAACGTAAGCCCTTTCGGCCTTCTGCCCCTGTGACCAAGCAGTCCCAGTACCAAGGGCATCAGCAGTAGCAGGCTCAATCTTGGCACCCTCAGCCCAAGTCAGAGGCTTTGGCGGCTCGCAAGCCCAGAGGGAAAGATCCCGGTGGTCCCTCAGCTGGATTCTCCTCCTCCAGGTCTGCAGAGTGACAAGATGGGGGTTGTCACCCCGTGCCCATCAGGCCTATTCCTAAGTCCTCCCATGGAGGGCTGGCTCCGTCACTTCCTTTCCACCTGGTCCACTGTCACAATGGACAGGTGGGTCTTGGAAGTGGTCGACCAGGAGCTGCCTCTGAAATTCGAGCAGTACCCACCAAGTCGGGCCCGTGCCCCATGGAGGAGAAGGTATCCATGCATGCTCAGTTGGCTGTCCAAGACGACGTCATCCAACTCCTCCGCAAGGAGGTAGTGGTCAGAGTTACAGATCCCCCTGTCAACCCAGGGTTCATTTCCAGGTACTTCTTGGTCCTGAAATGGACAGGGGGGCTGGAACCCCATTTTAGATCTGCGCGGCCTGAACTGGTTTCTCAGGTCTCGCACCTTCTGGATAGTAACTCTGTCTCAGATCATACCATCTCTCGAGCAGAACATGTGGTTTTGCTTCCTGGTTCTGCAGGACGCGTTCTTCCATGTCCCAATCCGTCCACCACACTGAAGGTTCCTCCGCTTCAGGGCAGAGGGAACCCTATACGAGTTTTGAGCCATGCCGTTTGGCCTGTCATCTGCCTCCACAGTCTTCACCAAATGCATTGCAATAGTGGTGACCCTTCTTCGGCATTGAGGGGTCAGAGTGTACCACTATCTGGATGACTGGCTCATAGCAGGTCCCTCCAGATTGGAGGTGGAGAGATCCAGGGATTTGGCCCTCCAGACCTGCATTGACCATGGCCTCCTGGTCAACGAGGCCAAGTCAGAACGCGTTCCTTTGCAGATGATCTGCTTCATTGTGGATGAGCTTGACTCTTGCTGAGCCGGAGCCAGGCTCCTGGCGGATAGCGCGGAGGTTCTCTCCGCCTTTATCCTTTCATTTCTGGTTGAGCACATGCACCCTGTGTGACAGGGTGGAATAGGACCCTGTCCTATTTGTTATGGAGAATGTGTTTAAATGCAAGGATCTTTCCTTTTCTGTCTCTTCTATGTCTGGTTGCGCAGCCAAATTTTCTTGTGAGACTTTGGACTTGATCAACCTGACAGGCTTGCAGTTCTTTGCCTCTCACTGTCTCTCAGTTTTCTTTTGCTGTTTGTTTTTCCTCCCTTGCATATCAGCTAATATAAAAATATGTACAAATCAATGTATGGAAATGTAACTGATATTGAGATCCCTGTGTTTGGAAAATATATAGCTTTACTGTTGAAATGTATATAATTGTATTTTGACATAACTGAAAAAAGGTATTGAGAACTAGAGGTTACCGTAGTTCACTTTTTAGGCCTTTTTGCAAAAGGGGCCTCAAGTATAGCAAGCCGTTTGGAACATAATTCAAAATATCTGGCTGTATAGTAAAACACATACACTATATAGTGAAATACATACATCATATAGTGAAGTGCATACACAGTGTAGTGAACCACAAACACTATGTACTGAAATATATACATCATATAGTGAAATACATGTACTGTATACTGAAATACAGTATCATATAGTGAAACACATACATTATGTAGTGGAATGCTTACATTAGATGATGAAATACATACACTATCTAGTGAAATACACATACTGAGTAATGAAAATCCATATACACTATATACTGAAACAAATGTACTATGTACTAGACAAAGAACCTCTGTGTGCAAACGCTGAAGCAAGGGTTACCCCAAAGGGCATTTGGCTGGGAAGCCAAGTTTCAAGAAAATAGAAAATCACACATGCCCTCACAATGCAAAGCATCATGGGCTGCATATGCAAATCACCACAGAATGTTATGCTGGTCCAACTTTAAGCAAAATTGCATGGTGCCGAAGGCCCTCTCACACCCTTTGCAAACTGTGAGAGGCCTTTCGGCACCATATTGCTGGACAACCTCTCTGTGTTGATATGCTAACCATGTCTTGAGCATGTACTATCTGTCTTGACACATATTTATTTATTTGTGGTGTGGATTAACACCTTTGAGCTAAGAGCTCAGGCTAGTTACATAAGTTCCACATCAGATGAGTACAATACAAACATATGTTGGCAAGACACTAGCTGAACAAAATACTTGAGCATATACAAAGTATGGGGCATTAACATTGATAACAGAGGTTAAACAATGAGTAGGCAGGCATAATATCAACCCAAATGAAGAACAGGTGAGGAAGAAATGGCAGTGAGAGACTAAGACAAGTTACTAAGTGCTATAGTTGGACAAAGTCTAAAGTGCAGTGAGTAAGCAGTGAAGGCGGGCAGCCAAGAGGCCTTGTCCATTCAAGGAAACAACAAGGGGATGTAATTATAAGGGGGGTAGGACCATGGAAACAGGGCAAGATAGGGAGAGATCAATGGGGAGGAAGGAGGTGGGGGGATTAAAAAGGGGAAGGACAGAAGGCAGAGAGAGGTGTGAAGGACCTTAGTGAGAAGCAGATGGGGGGGGGGGCAGATATACATATACACTACCTATTGAGATAAATACTCTACAGACTGAAAAATCCACATAAACTATCTACTGAAACAAACACTCTGCACATTGTAACACATACACTATATATTGAAAAAATTTGCATACACTGTATACTGAAACAAACACACTACATATTGAAATATATACTGTACACTATCTATTGAAATACATACACTACACATTGTAAAATCCACATACACTATCTAGTGAAACAAATACACAATATATTGAAACATCTACACTTTATATTGAAATATATACACTATCTATTGAAGTAAATACACTATGCATTGAACAGTCTGCATACACTATATACTGAAACAAATACACTATATATAATAAAACACTTGTCCTATCTATTGAAAAATTTTGCATACGCATAATAAATATATTACATATTAAAATACATACACAGTATATTTAAAAAATATCACATGCACTACATGGTGAAACACATACATTATGTATTGAAATACATACACTACAGACTGAAAAATCCACATACACTATATAAACATGCTATATGAAACAAATAAACTATATACTGAAACTGACTACAGTCTGAAATTACCCCTCCCCATAAATGGCCTGCCTCTGCACTCATTTCCTGTTGCATTCAGAGAGCTGTTGGCATGATGAGAGGATGTCTACAGCTTTAGAGCAGAAGGTAAACAAATAGGGCTATCTCTTATTCTACTTCTTTATGCAGTTTTCCATATTGTTTTGCTTGCACACCTTTAATCAAATTTCAGAACATTGTGATGTGACAAGAAACTTTTAGAACTAGTTTAAAATGCTGTAGTTTATTTTTGTTAAGTGCTGCCCTCATTTAGTGTTAAAACACATCTGTATGGGAAGCTAATACTTAGTATATTTCTAACATATCACTCTCAGACCATATAAACATACGGGACTGCATGCATTTTTCTAGGTTAAAATGTTGATCAGATTTATGTGTAATGAATTAATTACTGTGTCAATCCAGAAACGTATCTGAGCTAAATGCTTGGGAGACATTGCAGGAACTGTGAAAGTGTAAGCCAAACACTTTCTTAGTTTGTACTCTGTTGAGTTAGTTTTGATTTAGTTTTTGTTTCTATTTGAATGTTTTGTTTAATAAAGGTACTTGGTTAAGAAAAAATATAAATATTTTTTGCCACAATCGCTCAGGGACCAATTCTCATCAGGAGTTCAGCTGGTGTATGCATAATTTGCACATTTCTGTTCTGAATTACTTCACTGTGATGCCTCACTGGTGGCACTCAGATTCAGATTTAATTTATTGTTCAACTTCAAATTAATTCGTTACAAGTATACATCAACAAATACAGACATTGATACATTAATTAAAAAGAAAACCTATACACATTCACACATCTACATGTTCAATAAATATCCACAATGTGTGATAAAATAGGGAAAAACATCTCTGATTAACACACTACCTTTTAAAATTCATCTCATAAGCACCATTCTGCTATAATGTAACATTTAAATTTAAGTACTGTCTATCTTAGGGACAATATGCTTTTGTTCCTGAGTATACATTGACAAAATCGTGCAATTGCTTTTAAATGTAATGAATTAAAAGATCTTACTTCGAGAGGACTCTTGCAATAGGTAATTACATATACTGTAGGACTGATGTGGGCAGGTGTTAGGACCCCATGGAAAAATTTATAGCCAGCAGTTTCTGGCGGGGGACTGCCCCCACATCAGGTGACCGATGTCATGCGACGTCTGTATAAAGGGGCAGTCCCCCACAACCGCCTTCCAGTTCTTTCCTGCCGTTAGCTCGTGTCAGCACCTCGCGGAAAAGTTCAGCGCTCCTCAGCTCTGTCGTCAGTAGTTTTTACTGTCGTTTTTTTCGATTCTTCGACTAAATTGTCAGGTTTTTGTCTGTGTATTTCATCCCCTACACCTTCCAAGCACAAAAATAAGTGCAACTCATGCGGCGCCCAACTCTTCTGTCTAGGCCCGGACCATCAGGTGGAGAAGTGCCAGCACTACCTTAAATTCAGTGCCGCCACCCGCAAACAGAGGTAGCAGTCCGTGGAGGCCCACATCCTTAAGAAGAAAATGTCCTCCATGGAGAAGGAGTTAAAAAAGCTCCGGCAGGCGTCCACTTCCCCCGAAGGCCATCGCAAGAAGAAGGACAAGGAGGAGCACCGGGACAAGGGTTCCTCATCCACTGCGATTCGGGAATCACTGTGCTTCAGGTAATGTCCCCTCAGGGGACCGCTCTGACAACCGCTTAAGAGGCTTTCAAAACGGCGGCGGCCCGCCCGTCTGTCTTGTGCTCGGGCCCTTCGGCGCCTCCGGGCTATTGGAGGCCTCCGCTCCCAGAAAAGCAGCCACCGCGCAGCCTACTGGTTTGAGCGGCTCTGGGAAGCTGGACGTCAGCTCCTCTGATGCCCGCACGGAGATGGTCGATAAGTCGGGGCGTCGCACAGCCCCTCTTCCGCCCGACCAGGCCACTCCTCCTTCGCGACCTGCCTCGGGCGATGGGTTCACTAAGTCGGACGTTGGCTCCTCTGGCGTCTTCCCAGACTCTGCCGATAAGTTGGACGTTGGTTTGCCCAACACCTGCGTGGTGGCTGAGCCGACGCCAGACCCTCTCACATCCGCCGTTCCCGGCTCCCCGCAGCTTTCGCTGCCCTCTGGGGAACATGGGTCTCCTCAGCCTGACCCTGGAGATTTTTCCCCTTCATCCCCGGGTGATGCCTAGGTTCCTGCTGCACCCCCGTCAGGCCGGCCTCCCGCTGGGCTGACCAACCTGACGTCGGTTCCCCGGACACCGGCCCCGGTGTCGGTCCTGCAGGTACCGGACGACATCCCGCTCCCGGATGCCTGTCCAATGCCGGGCCCTCTGCCCACCGGGCTTTCTGCTCCAGACCCGCCCATGGGTCCTCCGGCTGTGCCGTCTGCTCCAGCAGACCCCCCCGGTTCCTGGGTATCTGACCCCATCTTGTCTGACGCCATCTTACCCAGGTCCATAGTATCCAATGCCCTGGTACCCAACGCCGGCCTATCCGACGCCGCAGTACCCGGTGCCTCAATACCCGACGCCGGGTTTCCTGCTGTTGGGTTACGGATACACGCCTTATGGGTACAGTCAATACCCATATCCCCCTTCTCTTCCACCGCCCCCTCAGCCACTGGTGGATTTGAAGGAGACTCTGGCCTCCTGGTGGGCTGAGGCCAAGGCTCAGCTCACCAAAGAGGTGGAGAGTCGTCTCACGGCGACGGTGCCAGTCCCGGTTCCTGTACGTCCGCGACGACAGACTCCCTTCCCACTTCCAGACAGCCTCTGGTTCCAGGGAAGGGTAGAACACGCTTCCCTGAGGGCTTCCCGAGGGGTTCTTTCCTCCCCCATGCCGGGAGAGGGTGTCTTCTTCCTCCTCGGACACCTCGGACAACTCCGACGGTTGTTTCGAGTTGAACAATGAGCCACGCTCTTTGTCTAAGCCCAGGCCTAGGACTCCTCCAAAGTCTCCTCCGGAGGATCCTTCCTTTACAGAGTTGATGCATAAAATCCAGGAGGTTCATAAGTGGCATTCCTTAGAGCTGGATCCACAGCGTAAGAAACTCACTGAGCACCTGGATGTGCCCCGAGACAGCTCCGACCTTGGTGCCACCCTGGATTGAGCCTCATGCCGATCTTGTTTCCACCATTTGGAAGCAGCCGTCGGCTTTAGCCCCTCTTCCTTGGAAGTGGAACAGGCTATATCAGGCTCCCGAGGGTGTTGATCTTCTGGATTCTCACCCTCGAGCTGACTCGATTGTGATTAGCGTCGCTCACGGTCGGACAGCTAACCTGAAGCATTTGAGCTCGTCTCCACCTGACAAAGAATCCCGTCTTCTGGGCCATTACGGTAAGAAGATCTTTGCTTCTTCCACTCTGGGTATTAGAGCCCTGAATTATGTTGGTCACATGGGGGATTACCAGAAGGCGATTCTTAGTGAGGTGGAATCTAAATTGGACTCCCTTCCGGACTCTCAAGTTAAACAGGAAGTGGCTGATCTGGTCCGCTCTGCACATTCGGCCAGTCGGCACACATGGTTTGTGCCACATACGATGCAGTGGACACTGCTGGCAGGAGCTCAGCTTTCGCTGTTGGCTTACAGCATCATGCCTGGCTCCGTGTGTCAGATTTGGTCCCGGAAGTGCAGTCTGCTATTGAGGACGCGCCCTTCCGGGGTTCTGTGCTGGTCGGTGGTGACGTTAAGGACATCATCACCGGACTGCAGGAGAAGGGGGCTGCACTGAAGTCTGTGGATTCCATGTATCACCCTCATCAAACGCAGCGCCGTCCCTTTCGCAGGCAGAATTGGCAAAACCCCAGGGAAAGTGGGCCAATGAACGCCTTGCCCCTCCGGCTGCCAAGCTCCCACCGCCCAAAAAAGCAGCGGGTGCTTCAGCCACGGCACTGCCCCACACCACCTAACTCCTTTCCTCTCCCACAGCCTCTGGAGCTTCCAGAGGAGCTGGTAGGAGGGAGGTTTTCCCTCCACCTCCCGGGTTGGGAGAGGATAACTTCAGATTCCTGGGTGCTCCAGCTAATCGCAGAAGGACACGCAATAGAGTTTCTTTGGAAACCCCCTCGAAACCCTCCCCCATGGTCGCTGTACTCTCAGGAGCATCTTCTTCTGGTTCAGGAAGAAATTTCAGCACTTTTGCTGAAGGAGGCGATAGAGCCCATTCCCCTTCCTCTTCAGGGAATGGGTTACTATTCACACTTCTTCCTGGTCCCGAAGAAGTCAGGAGACGTAAGGCCGATTCTCGACCCCAGTTCCCTGAACTTGTTCATGGAGTACAAGAGGTTCAGGATGCTCTCCCTGCAGGGTCTTCTGCCCCTTCTTCGGCCGGGACAGTGGCTGTGTGCTCTGGATATGTAGGATGCTTACCTGCACATCCCTATCCGCCCTTCCCATCGCAAATACCTATGTTTTGCTTTCAAGAGGGGACCACTACCAGTTCAAGGCCCTCCCATTTGGTCTTTCCTCGGTGCCCCGAGTGTTCACCAAATGCCTTTCCGTGGTAGTAGCCTACCTGTGTTCCCAGGGGAGTGCAGGTTTTCCCGTACCTGGACGATTGGCTCCTGGTGGCTCCATCCAAGGAGGAACTCCTGCGCTTCCTTTCCCTTACCCAGGGCGTTTTTGCCTGCCTGGGTATTACCATCAACCACTGCAAATCCCACTTGATCCCCTCCCAGAGGCTCCAGTTTATCGAGGCGATCCCGGACATGACCTCTGGCAGGGCCTTCCTGCCACCGGACAGGGTGGCCACATTCCAGGCACAGGTCAGCCTATTGTCCTGCCACAGGTGGGTCAGTGCCAGGTCGGTCCTTCATCTCCTCGGGCTCATGGCGGCTGCCATCCCGACAGTCCCTCGCGCTCGGCTCCACATGAGGATCTATCAGTGGACGCTCCGGTCTCAGTGGGATCAGTTGGTGGATGACCTAGACCAGCTCGTTCTCGTCTCCACTCCTGTGGTTCGGGACTTGCAGTGGTGGATGGTTCAGGAGAACCTTTGCCGGGGAGTCCCCTTCTGTCTTTCTCCCCCGTCCCAGACACTGACTACGGACACCTCAGGCAAGGGTTGGGGAGCCCATCTCGGGCCTCACAGGACCCAGGGCTCCTGGTCCAAGCTCGAGAAATCTCTTCACATCAGTGTGCTCGAGCTTTGGGCAGTGCTGTACACTCTTCAGGCTCTGCATCTACGTCTACTTCCCGGTCACTTGGCTGTACAGATGGACAATATGTGTGTGGTCTGGTACATCAACAAACAGGGAGGAACTTGTTCCTATCCTCTTTGCAGGGAAGCGATGCGAGTTTGGGATTGGGCAGTGCAGCACAACCTTCACCTCACGGCAATTCATGTCCCGGGGGTCGAGAACACCTTGGCCGATGAACTCAGTCGGTCATCTGCTCAAGCTCACGAGTGGGAACTGGATCAGGGGGTCTTAGACGAAATCTTCCTACAATGGAGAATACCACAGGTGGACCTGTTCGCATCCCCTCAAAACGCAAAACTTCCCAACTTCTGCTCGCTCGCTCCAGGGCGCGGCATTTTTTGGAGAGATGCTCTGTCTCTAGATTGGAAGGGCAGATTCATCTATGCTTTCCCCCCGATCCCCTTGATTCCGAGGGTCTTACAGAAACTCAGTTCAGAAGGAGCTTGAATGATACTGATCGCTCTTTTCTGGCCCAGGCAAGTTTGGTTCTCTCTTCTACAACAGTATTCATAGGAACCTCCTCTTCCTCTTCCTCTGTCGTGACTGTTGCTGACCCAGGATCAAGGGACCCTGGTCCATCCAGGCCTCAAGTCCCTTCAGTTGCATGCGTGGCTCCTACAGACGTAGCTCAAGCCCGATTCAGGGTTTCGCCCCGAGTGGCTGAGATTCTGGTGGAGGCCAGGAAACCCTCCACTAGATCTACCTATGCCATGAAATGGAAACGGTTCACTATTTGGGCTGCTTCAAAAGATTTCGAGCCTTTCTCGTGCTCTGCTGGGCGGCTTCTGGATTATCTGCGACACCCCTTTGATCTGGGTCTCAGTCATTCGTCCTTAAAGATACACATGGCGGCCATTTCGGCCTACCATGTCCCTTTTGCAGACAGGACGTTTGCTCAGCTGGAGGTCTCCAAGACTTTTCTTAGAGGGGTCCTCCACTTGTGACCCCCTATCTGGGTTCCTGCCCCTCCTTGGGATTTGAATTTTATCCTTGAGAAGCTTACTCTGCCTTCTTTCGAGCCAGCAGCCACAGCAGACCTGAAGTTCCTCTTGTGGAAAACTCTCTTCCTCGTGGCCATTGATTCTGCTCGAAGGATTTCCAAGCTCCAGGCCCTGATGTGTAAAATCCCGTATTTGATTTTTTCACAAGAAACGTGTGGCTCTGCGTACCAACCCTAAGTTTCTCCCCAAGGTGGTAGCGAAATCAACGTTGAACGAGTCCATAGAGTTACCTGCTTTCTTTACGCAGCACTCCAATCAAGGGGAGTACCTCCTGCACACTCTGGACGTTCACCGGATTCTGATATACTATACCAACAGGATGAAAGATCTCAGAAAGACTGATCAGCTGTTTGTCTCTTTTGACCACAAAAGAGAAGGCAATGCTGTTTCTAAGCAATGCCTGTCTAAATGGTTGGCTCATTATATCACTTTCTGTTATGACAAGTACAATAAGACCCTGCCGGGTCAAGTCAGAGGCCACTCCACCAGAGGGGTTGCTGCCTCTGCGGCTTGTTTCAAGAATGTGTCAGCAGCAGACATCTGTGCAGCCGCCACTTGGACTTCCGTCCATACCTTTACGAAATACTGCAGTTTGGACATTGCCTCTCGCCGCAGAGCAGGCTTCAGGCTGGCTGTTCTGCAAGGCCTCCTTCCTAAGGCCTTCACAGCTAGAGGGTCTACTTCTGAGTAGCTTTCCTCTTCCCGTTTGCCTCTCCTTGTTCCAGACTGCTTGGGACTCAATCCTATATGTAATTACCTACTGCAAGAGCCCTCTCGAAGTAAAATAGTACAGTTACGTAAGAACTTACTGTAACAGTAGATCTTCGAGAGAGGCTCTTGCAGTAGGTAATACCTTCCCTTCCTCCATCACCCTAAGCTTTTTCAGCTCCTTTTCCAGGATGGGAAATATCCGCTTCTCTCTCGTCTTGCCTTTGAGCCTTTGGCAGGAAAGAACTGGAAGGTGGGCATGAGGGACCGCCCCTTTATACTGACGTTGCATGACGTCGGTCACCTGACATGGGGGCGGTCCCCCGCCAGAGACTGCTGGCTAGAAATTTTTCCGTGGGGTCCTAAGTCCTGCCGGCATCAGTCCTATATGTAATTACCTACTGCAAGAGCCTCTCTCGAAGATCTACTGTTACGGTAAGTTCTTACATAACTGCACTTTTTTAACAGATAAGTGTTTTGATGACAAGGTTCTATAACCAGAATTTTTATAATATCAGCCAAAAACAATCTTCTCTCAAACTGATATAGTGGGCAAAACATAAGTAGATGAACCAGACTGTCATCATCCAAATCACACTTACACCTTCTCATATTAGAAGTGCCAAATTGAGATCTCAAACATTGGCTATGTATGTATCCAAACCTAAATTTTGTAAAATCTTTCCGATGTACTGGGTTCTTTAATTTATCTAGATATTTCTGTAAACCAAAATATCTTTTTGAATTTTCTATAAGCCATCTACTAACTTATAGCTTCTTACCCCACTCATTTCTTTTTGTATAAACACATACTTGATTTTTTTTTATTTTATATTGTATCTCTGTTAGAGGAAATAATATAGGTTTCCAAAATACATTCCAGCAGTCCATTTGGTTTTAAAATATTTTGAAGTATGGTGAAACTTGGAAATGTCAGTCCGGCTCCCCTGTAGTCAATTGTTTCATCTAAACATATTCTAGATAATCTTTTTTCTGGTCTGTTATAAATTTTAATCCAATAAACTGCTAATCTCGAATCAACACTACATTTCACAGAGGTCTGTCCCAATTCTAACCTATCTAATCCAGAGGCTGTGCTCATAGGCAGTCCCAATAATCTCTCATATATTCTATTCATAACTGTTTCTAAAGAGTATAATTTGACTTGTCCTCAAATTTCTGCACTATATAATATACAGTTTTTAATTTCTGCATTTAAAACTTGCAGTGTTTCTCTTGTGGATTGACCTCCATACTTGTATGAAAATTTCTCTGTAACTGGAAAGAATTTATTCATTATAGCAGCTATTGTTTGAATATGCCCCAGCCAATTTAAATTATAAATAAATATAATCCCCAAATATGAGAAATTCTTTACATACTCTATTTCATACTTATCATATTTTAAAAATGTTGTTCTTCCATTTACAACATACTTTTGATTAAAAACCATATATTTAGTTTTATCAAACTTTATTTCTAGTCCTGCCCTTATACATTCACCATAACATTTTTTACTACTTCTATTTATTCCCAGATAGCTTGTTGAGATCAGAACTACATTGTCCAGGCAGGGACATAGTCCAGAGCCCAAACTTGGCATGTGCAGCTCTGAGTCATCCATTGGTTCCAAGGCCTTATTCAAAAATACATTAAACAAAATTGGGGAAAGAACACAGCCCTGTCTTAATCCAATGTTTGTAGCAAATTTAGGTGTACAGTCACCCTCCCTATTATACCGTACAGAAGTATAATGGCACAGGGTCATAATGTCGCAAGACATTATGCTGCATGGCAAAATCGTGCTGCCAATACAGTGCAATATTGCCATGCAGCATAAGTCTTTTTTCTATGGGGGCTCTACCACCCACACCCCACGTTACGGGGTCTGTGCTAACCCCACTAAGGATTCTTAACTCCGAGAGGTGTTAACTTCAGTGCTGCACAATTCATGGAAAAAAATAAAATGTCTGGGACCAGGAATCAAACCCCGTCCAAGATGCAGCGCCTGGGTTCCTGCTACTGTGGCTCAGTCCAGTGAGCCACGGCAGCTGCTCGGTGGAACCCACTCCCAGCAGAGATCTTATCCTCTGCCTGGGATTGTGTGAATGGTGCAATGCAGCGTACAGCAGTATACACGGTATTGCACCATTCGATGTCATGGTCAGCGCCGTTTCGGGTTAGCTATAATGTTGTATGCTATTAAGCGTACAACATTATGACCTGGTAGAAAGTATAATTATTCTCATATAATGCCTTTAACATATTCAGCATAGCAACATCCATTTCGTAGCTCCCCAGAACATCCCACAGTTTCTCCCTGTCAATCCTATCAAACGCTGCTTTAAGATCTATAAAAACAATATAATTTCTGTTTCTTAATATAAATGTATTTATAAACAAGATATGAAAGCACAAAACATTGATCAATTGTGGAATGCTCTGGGAGGAATCCTGCTTGAGCCTCATTCAATATGTTATTTTCTTCAATCCAAGACATTATTTTAGTATGTATTATCTTTGTAAATATTTGTAATGAAGTATCCAATAAGCTTATGGGTCTATAATTATGTGGGTCTGAATTTTCTCCTTTTTTATGTTGCTTGCACGCATGTGCAAGAAACATAGTGCCATCATCCGAGTTTTCGGAGGTGTGGCACCCGTCTTCCAATTCAGTCAGTGTGTTTGCAGGCACGGCTGCAGTTCTCCAATGACTGCTGCAGCTGTCTATGACAGCAGTTGAAAAATGCAGTGCCGTACAGTTGAAAGGGAGACCTCCGCTTCAGTGAGCAGAGCCTCCTGCCACATGCACGCAAGCACACATGTGGCGTGCTGATGTGCTTCCACACACACACACACACACACACACACTGTATGGCCGACAGGGGTGCCCAATCCCCTGTTGGCTCCACGCCTCCCCACAACAAAAGCTGTCCAGGTGCCACACTGGGAGCCCACCCCAGCATGGCAAAAACTGTTATGGCCGACGAGGTGCCCAATCCCCTGTCGGCTGCATGCCCCCCCCCAAAAGCTTTCCAAGTGCCACGAGGAGAGTCCACCCCAGCGTAGCAAAGCTTGTTATGGCCCGGCCGGGTGCCCAATCCCCGTCAGCTCCAGCCCCCCCAAACAGCCTTTCCAGCTGCCACGCTGGGAGCCCACCCCAGCGTGGCAAATGTCCTGTGTCGTCTTTTAAAAAAAACTTGTAAACAAAAAAACGGTCCCTCGTAGTCTCTGTCTCCCTACCCACCGCCCGCACCCACCCAATGCACACCCTGCCTCTCCACACCCCACCCCACCCCATACCTACCTCCGGAGTCCGGCACGATGATCTTTGGTGGACCAGGAACACATCTGCACTCTTCAAAGCTGACCACGAACTAAGGAAATGCCGGTAAGCTGTATAATGGCATAAATAGGGTTTTTCAACTTTGATGCATATCTCAGGCATTTTGGGGAATTTTGGGCCCACATTTTCAACATGGGGTTTTCGGGACCCCTCCTCATGAATTCTTGCACTGTCATGGCGTTAATCAGGCCCGAAGCGTGATTTTGCGGTCACTGCGCAAAATCACCTTTTGACACCGATTAACGAAACAACAGTGCCAGTGTTCATAAGATGGGCTCTCAAAAAGCCTATGTTGAAAATTTGGTGAAATAATTCCTAAAAATGACTGTTCTACAAACGTGCGTTGCACAGTTCCTACGCACGCTCGTAAGTTCGCAAATTTTTAATATTTGCACTACAGATTTTCAACATTGCCATTTTACCACACCTCCTTATGAGTAGTACAGCTGTCATTTTTTACATGTCGCCCAAAATGTGTTTCCTTGCATGTAGCGCACAATGGTGCAGTCGGTATGCGCAGTCAATGTTTGGGACAGATGAAAATCACAGTGCCACTGTTCATGAGCAGAGGTCTTAAAATGGCTATTTTGAAAATTTGGCACAAAAATTCCCCAAAATGACTGTTATACGAGCATGCGTTGCGCTGTTCCTGCGCACGTTTGTAAGTTCGCGAATTTTCAGTATTTTCACTCCAGATTTTCAACATTGCCATTTTACCACACCTCCTTATGAGCAGTATAGCTGTCATTTTTCACATCTCGCCCAAAATGTGTTTCTGCCCATGTGGCGCACAATGGCGCAGTCGGTGTGCGAAATCAATGTATGGGACACATTAAGAAAATCACAGTGCCACTGTTCATGAGCAGAGGTCTTAAAATGGCTATGTTGAAAATTTGGTGAAAAAATTCCTAAAAATGGCTGTTTTACGAGCGTGCGTTGCGCAGTTCCTACCCACGCTTCTAAGTTCACAAATTTTTAATATTTGTACTCCAGATTTTCAACATTGCCATTTTACCACACCTCCTTATGAGCAGTACAGCTGCCATTTTTCATGTCGCCCCAAATGTGTTTCCGTGCATGTAGCGCACAGTGGCGGAGTCGGTGTGCACAGTCAATGTTTGGGACAGATTGAGAAAATCACAGTGACACTGTTCATGAGCAGAGGTCTTAAAATCTCAGTGTTGAAAATTTGGTGAAAAAATTCCCTTTAGCCATTCTGCAGTGTTACTAATGAAGACCCTGCAGCACCCCACTGGTCACGCCCTCTCCCTAGACTGCACCCTATTTACCACCACTCTCTGCCTCCTGTCTGTTAGCCAGTTTCTAACCCAGTTTACCACCCTTTCCCCCATGCCCAGCATACCCAGCTAGTTTATCAGCCTCCTATGTGGGATGGTGTCAAAGGCTTTGCTGAAATCAAGGTAAGCGTTGTCCACTGCCCCACCCTGATTCACTTCCTTTGTCACCCAGTCAAAGAAATCAACCAGATTTGTCTGACATGATGTCCCCACTGTGAATCCATGTTGTCTATGGTCCTGGGCTCTGATGGCTTTTAGATGCCCCACTGTCCTTTCTTTAAGCAATGTCTCCATGATCTTCCTCACTACTGAGGTGAGGCTGAACGGCCTATTGTTCCCTGCCTCCTCCCTGCTGATGGACTTGTGTAGAGGGACCACGTGTGCCCTCCTCCAATTTACTCGTGTTGAATGGCTCAGTGAACATGGCTGCCAGAGGTACTGCTATCTCCCTTCGCAGTTCTCTTAATATCCTTGGGTGAATGCCATCTGGTTCCATCGTTTGTCCACCTTCAATTTAGTGAGCTCCTGCAGGACTCTTTTGCCTTTGAATGGGCTATTGTCCACCTCTTCACCCCCTTGGCAACTGCTGTACTGCTGTGGCCCTTGCCCCTCCCACTCTTCTGTGAATACTGAGCGGAAAGACACAGTGGATGTCTTGGGAGGAAGGCATGGAACTATCACTTCCAAATACCTAAACAGCACATACAAGCAAGCAACAGTCAACATTGACAAATGCTTGTTATAAATTGGTATAATAGTATTCTTCCTCCATGTTTCCGGTATTTTACCCGACTGCTTGAGCCTCATTCAATATGTTATTTTCTTCAATCCAAGACATTATTCTAAAATGTATTATCTTTGTAAATATTTGTAATGAAGTATCCAATAAGCTTATGAGTCTATAATTATGTGGGTCTGATTTTTCTCCCTTTTTATAAATTGGTATTATAGTATTCTTCCTCCGTGTTTCCGGTATTTTACCAACTGGATTATATTATTAAAAAAGGATTTCAAAACTGGAATCCACAAGTCAGGGTCGTCCATGTAGAGATCCACAGGGACCTCATCTGGCCCTGGGGCTTTATGCCTTTTTTGAAGATTCTATAGCCAGTGCTCTGTACTTAACTCTACAGTTGATTCCCATTTCTTAATAGGCTGGACCTTTTCATTTAACATATGTTTATAAAACAAGTTTTTGAAATGCTGTTCCCAGGTCAACGGGTCTGTGTGATTCTCTATATTTTTGGTATTTGAACCCCACCATACACTACTACTTTCCAAAATTGTTTAAACATTTTTTCTTTGTGTTTTTGAATTGTTCCCAAATGCTTTTTCATTATCTTTCCCTCTTTTCCCTTAATACCTTTTTATATTCCTTTCTCAATTTATTCAATTTGGCTTTATTCTCTTTTGTTACATTGTTTTGTATTTTCTAATGCATTTATTAATCTCAGTTTTCAATTTTACACAGTCCTTGTCAAACCACTGGCTTCCCTTTCTTTCCTTCAATAGTGAAATTTTTAAGAGTGCTTCTGATATTTTCTTTGTTATACCTGCAAACTTTTCTACTAGACCCTCAAATATTTCTTGAAGTAGGAAATCCTCTACTGTATCCATAATACCATATTCCTGCAAAAATTCACTAGATTTGTGGCTTCCAATAAAATCCCATTTAACCCCTTTTTTTTGTCCTAATGATTGCTGATTTTTTTTTAATTTCCTAACTGTCCCTGACCAGAGCTCCATTTCTATTTCTTGGGGGAAATGTTCACTCTCTAAACTGCTACCCACTTTGAAGTCATGAAAATGTATAATTAGGTTCATGGAGATCCAACAGTGATTGATAACTGATGCACCCCTCGGGGCTATGTATGTAAATGCACCTAATGGATCGCCTCTTGACTTTCCATTCATTAGGATCAAACCAGTATTTCCCAATTCTTTGTTCAAATACTTTCCTCTTTTATTTTGGGTCCTTTGACCTCCTTTGCCCACATAAAGCATTAAGACTCAGAGCTGCATATACCACAGTCGCATCCAAACAGGGCTCTGGACTATGCCCCAACCTAGCATTAAAATCTCCCATTAAAATTAGCCCGCTTAAAGGATCTTTAGGCATCACATCTTCTAGGAACTTGATAAGGTGTCCTATACTATCCTTGGTGGCACTCACGCACAGCTCCTAACCTCCTCATTACATATCTGTGGAGCACTGCAAGGTGGACAGAGCTTTGCCAGGCACTTGGTCTCCGCTAAAAAAACTGCCCTGGTCTACCTGCATAGTGCATAGTTACGCTATTTATATGGTATGACTGTATTATTGAGTTTGAGATTCCCAAACTGTGTTTTATTGGGTCTAGTCGTTTTCCCGACTATTACTTTACCGATGCTTAGCTCCCCGACTCTAATTTCCATAAGGTACAATAGTCCGACTATCATAATGCCGCATATCAAGTTCCCAACTATAAGGATAACAGCTTATAGCTGTAATATAGCATAGATTTATCAAATAGTTACTGTTTATATTACCAGGTTTGCTACCTTCATTTTCCCGGACTGCCTCCCTGCTCCCTCCCCACATACATCATTCCTCCGTGCTTTTGCTTGGCGGGTCCTGCCCCTGCTTTCCCAGCTGCTCTCCTGCCAGAGTTGTACCCTGCTTAGCGGAGCCCTTTCCTCTGCACGCCCTGTCCTGCCTGACTTGCCCATCTGGACTCTGCCCTCCTCTTGCCGACTGTCCTCAGGCCAGGCTGTCTCCTACTGTCACCGCAATTTTAGTTGTTTCTGTGATTCACCTTCTGCAGGAATGTTCACTGCACGACCACCACCTTTTGAAAACTTCAGGAGTTTCCCCATGAGGACTCATGTTAGATTTGATTTACTTCCCTTCCTGGCCGTGATTCCAGTGTCTGTTTGAATTCTGCCCTTCACATTCCACTGATGCAACCCTACACACAGTTTGGGACTGTTTTCTGGCCGATCACTGGACCTCCGTCAGTTATTTTTCTGCCTCCTGCATTTCAATGCCCATGTGTTTCTGCATCGGGATAATGGCAGTTGGTAAAATGTGCTGTGGGGTTACAAGTGCGTCGGGATTGTGGAGTTGGGCGATTGAGTATCGGGCAGTTGTGAGTCAGGCAAACGTACGGATACCGTTTTATTTCTTTTTCCATGGAGTTGTTTATCTTCTAGGTCACCCACTGACCTGTCCATCCCCATCACCCAAAATCCCTAGGACTTACCTGCTCTGAGATCTCCCATGACCTCCCCACCACCCCCGTGGTGTGGCAAGGAGGGAGAGTGCCATTCACAAGGAGACGCATATTCAGACATGAACAGAGCCTGGTTGTGGAGTCAAAAACAGTGGTGGAATTCAAGCATGCATGGGACAGTCATAAGGCAATTCTAGGGGGTTGGGGTAGGAAGAAGTAGGCTGCTGGTTAACTAGGATCTGCAGCTTATCCATTAGGTAGGGAAATGGGCAGACTGGGTGGGCCAAGCAGTCCTTATCTGCCATCAAAATCTATGTTTCTATGTTAGTAGTGCAGAACCTGTGGCAGATTGGTGGATTATTCTGCCATTGGAGGTTTTCTACCTTTGGTTTATCCCCTGGGCAGCCAAGCATGCAATGATTCCAATCCAATTAAAGGCAGGTACTGCTTTGTGGCTGCCTGAGCCCTCATTATGCCACTCTGATGCTCTGCCAGCCTTCCTCACCTAGGTGACTGTTAAAGACGGTGTGGTCAGACTCCCCCTCCCTGAGAGGACAGCAGTCCCTGAGATGCTCAATTATCTCTCCCGCCAGCTAACCCCTGTTTGACCCAGGTTCTCCCCCAAAACCGGGCCACTGGTATGGGAGGCAGTACAACTACCACCAAGCCACTAAGCCAACCCACCTTTTATTTTTATAAGTAAATAAAAACAGCACTTTGTTGAAAGAAGAAATTGTATTTTAGCTACAGTTGTTATAAACATTTCAAGACACATCACAATGTTTTGAAGTTGGATAAAAGTTTTCCAAGGAAAATAAAAAAATACATAAAGTTACAGAATAAGATAATCCATTTTTGTTTACTTTTCGCATCTTAAGAGGCATCAGCAGAAGATTTTTAGTCAGTCAGGGCTCCATTTTCAGAAGGTTAGCAGAGTGCTAAACATCTAAGCACCGTGCCATGTGGGAACAGCATGGTTGAATAGGTGCCATATATTTAGCAGCCCCCAAAGCTAACCGGATCTTGTGCATGTGCATATGTACTACTACAGCCTTGGAAATGAGGGCTCCCCTCCTGCATACAGAGCACTGTGCTATATAAAAGGTTTCAAAAGTGCTTAACAACTGAAATTGCAATACTGTTTACTGCTTCCAAAAATCCTGCCCACATTTGAGCACACAGTGGTGCATATTGTCACCCTACCCCGGTCGCCATTCTTATACTCCCAAGCAGTATACCAAAATTATCCTTGGCATCTAAAGGTTCCACACCCCTGATCGCAGTTTAAATGGCTCCCATTATTATAGTAAAATGATCCTCGGTGTCTAGTACCCCCCCCAAACTTACCATTCAGATGGCCCAATTATAATAATATGGGTGTAGAATTTATGTATTTACTTACATATTTAAAAGTTTCACCAGGAAAGGCAGACTAAGCTGGGCGCTCATTTTCAGATGCATTCTAGGGGAAGGAGAACTTGAAGCACGAGAGTTCAAAATACATAATATACATGGTGGAAGGCCATTGACACAGCAGACAAGAATGGCACACAATCGTAAATTACATTAGGAATAGTATATGCAAGACATGAGAACTTGCGTGACAAACAAACAATTGACAGTGCATATACAGTGCAGTCAGGAGCCACAAATATAAGCTGGCAATCAAATACAGAGCAGTCTAAATCAACACTAGTTGTAAACATTTGTGTATAATGCATAGAGTGGGAGCTTAAGTGCCTACATTATAGCTGTACCTAAATTGAAAACAAGTCACAGGAGAGCAGGAAGGAA
The DNA here is from genome assembly GCA_016271365.2 of Neoceratodus forsteri. NCBI lineage: Eukaryota > Metazoa > Chordata > Ceratodontiformes > Ceratodontidae > Neoceratodus > Neoceratodus forsteri. Next base: position 924,271,831 of record CM057450.1, on the reverse strand, counting down.
AATTATGAGCAAGTGCAGGAGGGAGAGGTGAGACCTCTGAAGTGGCTTGAAAGGATCCATGGGAGGTAAACTGGTGAATAGCTGGGGCAAGGGAGTTCCAGATTTTAGGGAAGCCGTGGCTGAATACAGCTTTGCCGATGGTCGTGGAAACTGAAGGCAAGGCAAGGCAAATTTTATTTAAAAAACGCCCAATCCTGGAGGCTCTGGGCACTGTACAAATAAATAAATACAGCATCAAAGATATAATACATCACATATTTATATACACAAGATAACATTTTTGGCCTATCATGTAATTAATCATATTCTACTAAATTCAAACAACATGAAGTCTTGCTGTATTCTGACATATGCAGTTAGGTCCTGCCTTTCAACTCCCCGGAGAACAAAGACTTACACTTTCCATGGCCAGCATGGAATGTTCACCGTGAGCTCGGTTGAAGCCCCTGTCTGCTGTTGTTTAAACTCCAGCCATAGATTTCTTCTTCTCACTGATCAGTCACTCCGAGATTTCTCCTTTGCTCAGTTCAAAAAGTCGGTTAAAGTGTCATTTTTTTCGCCGGTTTCTACCGAATGTGCTGTTACTGATCAGTCGGTTTAAGTCTCTGTCTGTGGTACCGTGAGTACTAGATAGGTTTTCTGTATAGTTTCTGTGTGGAACTTTTAAATTGTGGATTGTCGGCTAAACCGATCAGTTTTCAGGTAAAAAGGTTTGTGATTTACTTACAGTGTGGTAACCAGTCCGTATCGGTTCTAAAAAAAAAAAAAGGATTTTATTACGCTTTTTTCCAAGATCCGTGACACGGTCAGGAAACGATAGGAGAGTCTTGCTTCAAACAACATGAAGTCTTGTTATATTATGACAATTGCAGTTTGTCCCACCATTAGAACTGCTCCGGAGGTGAAATAGTTAACTCCATTCCATGAATGGAACTTTGAGCACGAGCTCTAAAATAGAAGCTCCGTCTGTGGAAATTCAAACCTGAACTGTCAGATTCTTTACTCCGCCTCACTGAACAGTCGCTCCGGAGATTTCTCCTACTGCTTTGTTCATTTCTCGGTTTAAACAGTATTTTCTCGGTTAAATTAAACCGAAGTATAATTATTTTAACCGCAAACCGATCGGTTCAAGCTCTGTCTGTGGTATTGTAAGTAATAGACAGGTTTTATTCTGTGGAACTTGTAATGTTTATCGGTTCGGTTCGAACCGATCAGGTTGGTTAAAACCTTAAAGCGTAAGCATTTTAAAGCTTTTAGAGTGCGGTTCCCGGTTCTTATCGGTTCTAAAAAAAACGGATTTCATTACGTTTTTCCATGACCCGTGACACGGTTGGGAACCGATAAGGGTGTCTTGCCTGGCACTGCCGTTAAAAGGGCAAGTTTCTTGGTTAGGCTGGCATCATGTCTGAGAAACCCAAAAGAAAAAACCGGGCCCACTGGGTTTCAACACTGTAGTGTCTGTGGGGAAGCCTTTGCCAAGGCTGACCCACACACTACAGGTGTTTATTGTCTGGGGTTGACCACCTCATTTCAGACTGCCAGATTTGTAAAAATTTCCCTGCAGCCACCTTGGATAAGAGAGTGGGCAGGCTCAGGGAACGAGAGGCCAAAAAGTCCGCTGACCCGGATGGCCAGCCCGGTTTGGTGCCAACCGAACCGGAGGGAGTGCTCTGTGACCAGGGCTAGACTTCCTCGGGCAAAAGTAAACTAAAAAAAAAAAAAGAGAAAATCAGCAGGTATGGAGTCCAAAATTCCTTCTCCAACTGCTGCAGAACTAGCAAAAGCTATACAAATTGTACAGTCACTTTCTCCGGTTCCGTCCGAAACCGCCACTGTCTGGTAAAAGGTTGGTTCAGCCGGTTCCACCAGTTCAAGAAGATGATTTGGAGACAAGAGCATGGAGGGACATGAAGATGATCAGTGTGAATGTGACTGAGAGAGTCTGGGTGTGCCCACTGAACCGGACATCTCCCCAGACTGACCCTTACAATCTCCCCCTATGCTTTCTGAGTCCCCTTCTCTTTTTCTGTTTTATAAAAAGGGTTGCTGAATCCCTCCAGCTCCCTTGGGAGGAAGCTGTGGATGAGCAAGAGGAACCTGATTTTGTAGAAAGGATGGATATTCCAGGGTCTAGGAGATTGTCTGTTCCTTTGCATAAGTCTTTCAGGAAACAAACAATAAAAAAAATTTTTAAAAACTCCTAATTCTGTGCCTCCTGTAGATAAAAAGATGGACAGAAGGTACACATTGTCAGGTCCTGATACAGAATTCCTTTCTCAGCAATGCAGTCATGTTGTGGTAGTTCAGGCTGCAGCCTGTGATAAAGTAATATTCCCCTGGCTTCACATCCTCCTGACAAGGATTCCAGGAAGATTGATGCCATGGCAAAAAAACAGTATATGGCAGCCTCCTTGGGACTCAGACAAGCAAATTATATGGCTTATGTAGCAAGGTATCAGAAATCTAGATGGGATACTGTTATGGAATTAGCCAAACAAACCCATGGCCAGCTGGCTAGCGAATTAGAACAGGTGGCTGCCGATGGCATTGAGGTTTCTAAGGTGCAGTTTCATGCTGCTGTGGATGTTAATTATGTTTCCTCTAGAGTCATGGCCACATCTGTAGCTTTTCGAGGTTGGCCTGGCTCAGGTGGTATTAGCCTGTCACAGGATACCCAGACTAAGGCTATGGATTTTCCTGTGTGGGAAATTCTCTGTTTGGGGAGCAGACAGAGAATTACATGAAAAGATGGATGAATATAGGACTACTTACAAAAGTGCCTCAAGCTAAGGAGCGGCAAGCCACTCCCCAGAGGCATACCCCCAGGGGTAGGGGTAGGCCTTTTCACAAGCCTTTTTATCAGACTCAGGCCTCCTCTGCTTATGCTCAGAGGGGCTTCTTCAGAGGCAGAGGCAGACGGGGTGTGGGCAGGCCTGCTCCCAACCCTCAGCCTAAAGCACCTGCTAAGCAGGCACCCTGATGGGGTGCCCAGGGCCGATTCCCCTTTACCAGTAGGGGGCAGGTTGGCTTACTTCAGTCAGTGGGTTCTGGAAGTAGTAAGCCAGGGTCTGGTTCTCAGCTTCAAAAAGTTTCCCAAGATGAGAACCAGGTTTTTTCTACCTGCAAGTTCTTCAGAGACCCTTGCTCTAGAAGCAGAGGTCTCAACCCTGTTGTTTCTCAGAGCAGTAGAAAGGGTTCCTCCCCTGCACCAGGGCAGGGGTCTGTATTCCAGATTCTTCCTTACCCCAAAAAAGACAGGAGAATGGCGGCCCATCTTAGACCTCAGATATCTGAACAAACATCTTTTGAAACCAAAGTTCAAAATGGTAACTCTGGCAATGATTTTACCCTCTCTAAGGCCAGGGGACTGGTTAGCTTCCGTGGACCTCAAGGATGCCTATTTTCACGTCCTAATCAGAAGCTCCCATCGAAAGTACCTCAGATTCGAACTGCCCTCAGGTCATTACCAGCTCAGAGCAATGCCCTTCGGCCTTACCTCTGCCCCAAGGGTATTCACAAAATGTCTGGCAGTAGCAGTGGCTCACTTAAGGAGGTAAAGGATTGCTGTTTTTCCCTATCTAGACGACTGGCTCATTGTAGGCCAATCCCCAGAACAGGTAAAATCTCACCTGCAAGTCTCCCAGCAGCTTCTCACCTCCCTGGGCTTTCTGCTAAATCTACCAAAGTCGGTTCTGGAACCAGTCCAGGTACTCACCTTTATAGGGGCAGAATTGGACACAAACCTAGCCAGAGTTTTTCTTCCCTTAGAAAGGGTAAGGAATTTAGTGGCTCTGGCCTCCTCCTTCACTCTGCAGGTCTCTCGACCAGCAAGACACTTTCTGCAGCTCCTGGGGCACATGGCTGCATCCACAGCTGTTGTGCAGGGAGCAAGATTTCAGATGAGAGACATTCAGTTTCACTTGAGAGCCTATTGGTCTCAGAGAAGAGACCCCCTTTCCAAGTTGGTCCCAGTGACTCGAACCTTGATCCAGGCCCTCCAGTGGTGGCAGAATCAGAGCAATTTGAGATTGGGGGTCCCTTCATTCCCCTGCTCACACTTCTGACTCTCTACAGATGCCTCCTCTGGGGTGGGAGCCCACATGGGCACCTTCCACTCAGGAGTGTGGTCCCCAGGAATCTCTGCTCCACATCAATTTGCTGGAACTCAGAACTGTCTTTTAGCTCTTCAAGCGTTTTCTGCATCTGTTCAGAACAAAGTGGTACAAGTCAGAACAGACAACACCACAACAATGTGGTACATCAACAAGCAGGGGTGCACTCGGTCTTGGCCTCGTGCACCGAGGCAATGAAGTTGTGGTCTCTGGCCTATTCCCTGAACACTTCCCTCATAGCAGTTCACCTTCCAGGAAAGGACAATGTCCTAGCAGATGCTCTTGCAGGATTTCCCAGGGCCATCACAAATGGTCCCTGGATCCTCAAGTATTGGGGATAGTCTTTGCCAGATGGGGCACCCTCAGATAGATCTTTTGCAGCCCCAGACAATCACCAACTTCCACTGTTCTATTGCAGGCCTCCAGTGTTGGGTTTCAGTCCCCTGGACGCCCTTCTCCTGGATTGGGAGGGAAGTTTCTTTATGCTTCCCCTTCCCTCTCCTATTCAAGTGTTAGTCAATCAGATCTCAGCCTTGCAGGATGATTCTGATTGCCCGGATTGGGCCAGGCAGCCCTGGTACCCACTCCTTCTGTCCCTGACAGTCCATCTTCCCTTTCCTCCCAGGAATCACAACCTATTAACCTGTGCTCAGGGAGAGTTTGGTATCCAACCTCAAATCCTCAACCTCAAGGCCTGGCTTTTGAGGAGTTAAGAGTTTGCTGACTTACACCTCTCTCAGGATGTCCTTTAAATCCTAACGGCTTCTAGGAAGCCTTCCACTAGGGCTACTTATAATTCTAAATGGAAAAGGTTTTCCATTTGGTGTGCTGGAAGCATATTTCCCCAGAATCTGCTGATTTGCCCATTGTGTTAGATTACATGGTCCATCTTAATTCCTTGGGCCTCAGACCAGCTACCCTGAGAGTTCATTTGGCAGCTGTTTCTGCTTTTGTTTCAGCAGGAAAGTCATCCTCTCTTTCCGCTCACCCTTTGTTTGCCAAGTTTTTTAAGGGATTACTCCATACTAATCCACTTTTTCGGGATCGGGCCCCTGCCTGGGACCTTGATGTTTGCATTGCCCAGTTAATGCAACCCCCTTTTTGAACCTCTGTTTTCTGCAGAGCTGAAGTATCTAACTTGGAAAATCTGTTTTCCTAGTGGCTATCACTTCTGCTAGACGCATAGGTGAGTTGCAAGCCTTGTCAGTAGAAACTGACTTTATTTCTTTCCACAGGGATAAGGTAGTCCTCAGGACTAACAGGAAGTTTTTGCCTAAGGTGGTTTCAGATTTCCATCTTAACCAATCTATCTCCCTTCCAGTATTTTTCTCTGAACACTCCTCTTCTGATGAGAGGAGATTGCACAGCCTGGATGTTACGAGGGCTCTTAGTTACTATATAGAACATACCAAGGGTCACAGGTTCGAATCCCTCCAACTTTTCCTCACTTTTGGTGAGGTTGGGAAAGGGAAACCTGTCACTAAGAGATCAATTGCCAGGTGGATTGTCTCTTGTATCCAGTTTTGTTATCAGAAACTGGGCAGAGATCCCCCCTCTGGCTTGAGGGCTCATTCTACCAGAGGTACAGCCACGTCTCTAGCTGCTGCCAGAGACATCCCTATATTGGAGATATGCCAGGCTGCTACTTGGAAAACGGTACACACTTTCACCAAGCATTACTCCCTGGATGTCCAGGCTAGGAGAGATGCTCGGTTTGGCACAGCTGTTCTTCAGAGCCTATTCCCTGAGTAGGTTCTGCCCCTCCTCCATGGAGGTACTGCTGTGTAGTCTGCAATTGTCATAATATAGCAAGACTTCATGTTGTTTGAAGAAAAAATTACTCACCTTAGTAATGTTGTTTCTTCTAATGGAGTCTTGCTATATTATGACCTCCCCCCCAGCCTGCCCCTCTCAGAACCTCTACTTGGGTAGGGTGTGGGCAACCTAGTGTGGGCACTATTTTATGCCCTTTTTTAAGCGTTTCACCCCTTTTTGGGATTTGGGGTGTGGTGTTTTATTATCCTCTTGTTTTATTCTCATTTTGTTAAAATTGTATTAGTAATTCTGGTCCCCTGACTTGAGTATTGGGTGTTGGGACCAGCAATGGGTGTTATTATTCAGGTAGCCAGTTGGCTAGTGTAGGTTACAGCTTCCACACAGACCTTAGTGAGTTTTTGCTCGTAAAGATCTGACAGTTCAGGTTTGAATCTCCACAGACAGAGCTTCTATTTTAGAGTTCATGCTCAAAGTTCCATTCATGGAATGGAGTTAACTATTTCACCTCCGAGCAGTTCTAATGGTGGGACAAACTGCAATTGTCATAATATAGCAAGACTCCATTAGAAGAAACAACATTACTAAGGTGAGTAATTTTTTCTTGGTGGATTGCCAAAAAGGGTAAGTTTTGGTTAGGATTGGCCATGTCTGAGAAACCCAAGAAAAAAAACGGGCCCACTAGGTTTCAACACTGCAATGTGTGTGGGGAAGTCTTTGCCAAGGCTGATCCCCACACCACCTGTGTTTATTGTCTGGGGTTTGACCACCTCGATTCAGACTGCCAAATTTGTAAGAATTTTCCCAAATCTACCCTGGAAAAGAGATTAGGTAGACTGAGGGAAAGGGAGGCCGAAAAATCCGCTGACTCGGATGGCCAGCCCGGTTTGGTTCCGATCGAACCAGAAGGAGTGCCCTCTGACCAGGGCAATACTTCTTCGGGTAAAAGGAGAGCCGATTCTGAGGAGTCTGTTCCGGTAAAAAGAAAAAAAAAGATAAATCGTCCGATTCGGACCCAGAAATTCATACTCCAACCGCCGATGAGATAGCCACGGCGATAAGGATAGTGCAGTCACTTAATTCGGTTCCGACCAAACCGGCACCATCTGGCAGGGTTCAGTTTGGTCGGTTTCCCCGGTTCCGGATTACACTTTGGAAGAATTTTATGAACCGGAGGAGGAGGAAGGAGAGTATGAGGATGATGATGGTGATTATGAAAGTCTGGATGTGCCTATTGACCCGGACATCTCACCAGACAGACCTTCAGGTGTTTCTCCTCCTAGGCTTTCTGAGTCCCCTTCTCACTTTATGTTTTACAAAAAAGTGGCTGAGACCCTCCAGCTTCCTTTGGAGGAAGCAGTAGAGGATCAGGAGGAGCCTGATTTTGTTGAAATGATGGACATCCCAGAGTCCAGGAGACTGTCTATTCCCCTCCACAAATCCTTTGGAAAACAGACACGTACAATTCTTAAGACTCCTAATTCCATACATCCTGTGGACAGACGAATGGACAAGAGGTATACTCTTTCAGGCTCAGACACGGAGTTCCTTTCCCAGCAATGCAGCCCTGTTGGGGTAGTGCAGGCTGCTGTCTGTGATAAGGCAAATATCCCCTTGGCATCACACCTCCCCAGAATAGGACTCCAGGAAGATTGATGTCATGGCAAAGAAACAGTACGTGGCAGCATCTTTGGGACTCAGGCAGGTTAACTATATGGCCTATACAGCTAGATACCAGAAGTCCAGGTGGGATACTGTGCTGGCTCTGGCTAAGCAGGCCCCTGACCAGCTTGCCAAGGAGCTGGAGCAGGTGGCTGCAGATGGGATTGAGGCATCCAAAGTGCAATTTCATGCTGCTGTGGACTCCAGTGATGTTTCATCAAGAGTCGTGAGTACGCCTGTGGCTCTTCAGAGGATGGCTTGGCTCAGATGTACTAGCCTATCACAGGATACCCAGGCTAAGGCCACTGATTTCCCTGTTATTGGTAATTCACTGTTTGGGGAGCAGACAGAGAACTACATGAAAAAGATCAGTGTTCCCATTTACTGTTTTAGTGCGTGGGCCATCACCCTATATTTTTTACCACCGCTTCTATATTTTTACCACCACCCTATATTTCTATCCATTACTGACTGTTTGTTTTACAAAATCCTCCAAAATTGTCTTTTATTGACATCCTTTACTGCACTACTACCCTGTTTTGATACCAGCACACTATGTGTTACTTAAATCAGCTTATGCACTTGTACAGTGCATATAGGAGGTCCACAAAAATAACGCACATTTTGACTCTATCACGACTGCCACCGCCCTATATTTTCAGGCAGTGGGAAACCCTGAAGATGGACGAGTACAGGACCACTTACAGGAGTGCTCAGGCCAAGGAAAGGCAAGCTACTCCTTAAAGGCAGCAGTCCAGGGGCAGGGGCAGGCCTTTCCAAAGGCCTTTTTACCAAGCTCTGGCTTCCTCTTCTTACTCTCAAAGGGATTCTTTAGCGGGAGAGGCAGATGGGGGATGAGCAGGCCTGCATCCACCCCTCAGCCTAAAGCCCCTGCCAAGCAGACACCCTTATGGGTCTGCCCGGGCCGATTCTCTTATCCCAGTAGGGGGCAGGCTGGCTTACTTTGTCCAGGCTGGAAGTCTCTGACATCAGACAAGTGAGTCCTGGAAGTAGTAGTTCTCAGCTTCAAAAAATGTCCCAAGATGAGAACCAGATCCTTTCCACCTGCAAATCCATCAGAGACCCTTGCCTTAGAGGCAGAGGTTTCTTCCCTCCTAGCTCTCAGAGCTATAGAGAGGGTTCCCAACCTACACAAGGGCAAAGGATTGTACTCCAGGTACTTCCTAACCCCCAAAAAGACAGGAGAATGGCAGCCCATCCTGGACCTAAGATATCTGAACAAACACCTTTTAAAACCAAAGTTCAAAATGGTGACTCTGGGAATAATCCTTCCCTCTCTAAGGCCAGGGGACTGGCTAGCCTCCCTAGACCTCAAAGATGCCTATTTTCACATTCCCATTAGGTGCTCCCACAGAAAGTACCTCAGGTTCGAGTTGCCCTCAGGCCACTATCAATTCAGAGCAGTGCCCTTTGGCCTAACATCAGCCCCAAGGGTTTTCACAAAGTGCCTGGCAGTAGTGGTTGCTTTCCTATGGAGAAAAAAGAACTCCATCTTCCCATACTTGGGCGACTGGCTCTTGGTAGGTCAGTCTCCAGACCAAGTCAAGTCACATTTGCAAATAACTCAGCAAGTGCTCACTTCCTTAGGATTCCTTCTCAACCTTCCAAAGTCAGTTCTCGAACCAGTACAGCTCCTCACCTTCATAGGGGCAGAGCTGGATACAATAAAGGCAAGAGCCTTCCTTCCCCTGGAAAGGGCAAGGACCCTTATGGAACTGGCCTCTTCATTCACTCTGCAGTGCCTCAACCAGCAAGGCATTTCCTTCAGCTTCTGGGCCACATGGCAGCTTCCACAGCAGTGCTCCAAGGAGCAAGATTCCAGGTGAGGGACATAAGAGCCTTCTGGTCCCAAAGAAAGGATTCCTTTACCAAACAAGTTCCAGTGACTCTAACCCTGATCCAGGCTTTGCAATGGTGGCAGGATCAGGACAATTTGAGACGAGGGTTCCTTTTGTCACTCAGTCTCATTCAGTGATACTCACCACAGATGCTTCCCTGCTGGGCTAGGAGCCCATCTGGGGATCTTAGCCCCAACCCCTCAGGAATCTCTGCTTCACATCAGTCTCTTGGAACTCGAGCAGTGTTTTTGGTACTGCAAGCTTTTTCCAGATCTGTGCAGAACAAGGTGGTCCAGGTCAGAACAGACAACACCACCACCATGTGGTACATCAACAGCAGGGAGGCACTGGTCACGGCCTTGTGCACAAAAGCAATGAAGTTGTGGTCCCTGGCCTATTCCTGCAAACCTCTCTAATAGCAGTTCACCTCCCAGGTAGGACAATGTCCTAGCAGATGCTCTGAGCAGAATATCCCAGGGCCATCACTAATGGACCCTAGATCCTCTGGTTTTGAAAATGATTTTCTCGAGATGGGGCACTCCAGAGATAGATCTTTTTGTAGCCCCAGACAATCACCAACTTCCTCACTTTTGTTGCAGACCCCCAGTCTTGGGCTCAGTCCAACTGGATGCTCTGATCCTGAATTGGGAAGGGAAATTTCTGTATGCTTCCCCCCTTCCCTCTCCTGTTCAAAGTGTTAGTCAAGATAAGGTCACAGCCATGCAGAGTGATTCTGATTGCTCCAGACTGGGCCAGACAGCCCTGGTATCCCCTGTTGCTGTCCCTAGCAGTCCACCTTCCCCTGTCTCTTCCTAGGAATTATAGCCTGTTGACATCCTCTCAAGGGAGGATTTGGTACCCAAACCTTCGGTCTCTCAATCTCAAGGCATGGCTCTTGAAGAGTTAGAGTTTGCTGATCTGCATCTTTCCCAAGGGGTTCTGGATAGCCTTAAGGCTTCTCAAAAGCCTTCCACCAGAAAGACTTACAACTCCAAATGGAAACGATTCAGTATTTGGTGCTCTAAGAAAAATATTTCTCCAGATTCTGCTGAATTCCCTACGGTTCTGGACTATATGGTCCATCTCAATGGCCTAGGCCTTAGGCCAGCTACCCTTAAAGTGCATTTGGCAGCTGTTTCTGCTTTCTTGTCAGTAGGCAAGCCATCCCCTCTGTCAGCCCATCCTGTGTTTTGTAAGTTCTACAAGGGATTGCTTCACACCAGTCCCCCCTTTAGGGATCCTGCTCCTGCTTGGGACCTTAATGTTGGCATCGCTCAGCTTATGCAACCCCCCTTTGAGCCTTTGTCCTCTGCAGAGCTTAAGTACTTGACTTGGAAAACTGTGTTTTTGGTGGCCATTACCTCTGCCAGGCGTATCAGTGAATTGCAAGCCCTGTCAGTGGAGCCTGATTTCATCTCTTTCCATAGAGATGAAGTGGTCCTTAGAACTAACAGGAAGTTTTTGCCTAAAGTGGTTTCAGATTTCCACCTCAACCAGTCTTTGTCTCTCCCTGTTTTCTTCACTGACCATTCCTCCTCTGGAGAGAGGAGGCTACACAGCTTCGATGTTAAAAGGGCCCAGAGCTACTACATAGAGCGCACCAAGGGTCACAGGTTTGAATGCCTCCAGTTGTTCCTCACGTATGGAGAGGTTGGGAAGGGCAAACCTGCCACTAAGAGATCTATTACCAGGTGGATTGTTTCTTGTATACAATTCTGCTATGAGAAACTGGGTAGAACTCCACCCTCAGGCCTGAGGGCTCATTCCACTAGAGGTACAGCTGCTTCCCTGGCTGCTGCCAGGGATATTCCTCTCTTAGAAATTTGTTAAGCAGCCACCTGGAAAACAGTCCATATGTAACCCCTAGATGGCGCTATCCCAGGGGCTACTACCCCTGCCTGATTTGCCACTAACAGGTTGAGGGGCCTGGATCCAATGGCGGGTGCCTCCACCCAGAGGTCAGGGTTTGCAATAGTTAAACTAACTTGGTCACAGCCCTCTGGGACACTGCAACCCCCCTTTCTTCCCACTAGTGGCCCACACAATATATCAGAATTACCTTCACAGTATACACTTACCCCAGGTCTAGTTCCGCACTGGGACCTCCTGTGAAATGAGATACAGTGCAACAGTCACAGTACAGTACTTTAACATAGACAAATACCTCAGGCAGTATAACTTTGCTGAAACAAGCAGCTCTGATTTATTTAGGGGGATATAACAAGGACAGGGGGAAATCAGGTTAATTAGCTTATCACTCTAATAATCTACCTATGGCTCTGTGCACAGGCCTATCCCTATCAGTTACTGTCCCTGGGTACCCAAGCCCTAGTGGCTAGTCCAAACCGTGGCAGCTGGTAGGGGCCCTTTCACACAGAGAAAAGGAGAATTAAACAGTCAGCAGTACAGTAATTCCATTTGGATTTAATGTGGCAATTCAACAGGGAGGACCCTGAATTAGTACTCACGACCTCCAAATAAGATAGGGTCCTTCAATGTCAGCAGGGCTCACTTGAGGTACACAAACCTCTTCACACATCCATATAAAAGAAAGCACTATACCAGGCAGGCTGCATCTGTATCCCCATCCAATTACTGCACAATACCCGAGAACACACAGCAGATTCAGTTCCTGACAGACCGAGTGCAATTTTCAGCAATTCTTCAGTCTTCTACAGGGTGAGCCTGGTTTCTACTCTTCAGAGATCCTTTGATTCTTTTCACAGGACGGATTCAGTCCTAACAAGCTGCAGACCGAACTCTGGGCCTTACACACGTTTTTGACTAAAACTGCACACTGAAAAAGCACAGGGCTCCTTCCTTCTTCACTGCCAAAGCTCAACTGAACTCCAACCGACAAAAACCGGCACTTCCTTTGAGTTCCTCCCAGTTCTTGACTGGATTGGCTGTCACTCACAATAGACTGCTGCTGTTGGTCCAAAAGGCACTGAAGTCTAAACTACATCTCCCAGAGTCACTGCCCATACAATCCTCTTGTGGCTGGCTCAGATTATGAGTCCAAGTTCTGATTCGTCCAAGGCACCATTTTAGAGCTAGCTTCCCCACACTGATTGGTCCAGTTCAGCAGTTCAAAACTAGAATGGGAACTAGCACACACAGTTCTGACTGCAAAGAAAGCAGGTTAGACAAACTGTAATTTCATTATTACTCTAAATAATTTCTGGCAAACAGTTACATCTTTCACATAGGTTCCTTTGCACTCTAGTGACTGCAAAATGAAGTGAATTGGCAGCAGCTCGAGTGGTACTCAATCAAAGAAACACAGTCCCCATACAAACTAATTATGTCTGCAAGCAGACAGCTCTTAAAGAGACAGTACCAGAGGTTCTAAAACACTCACTGATAAATGGCTTAAATGCCAAACACCATTCAGGCTTGGAGCATTCAAGCAAGCTCCTGGAAGTCTTTGGGAACCCCCATTTGCAGGGGTTACACCTTCCTGGCCTGGGAAAGCTTGCGTCCGCGTCAAGCAGTACTCATAAGTTTCAACTGCAACCATATACATTTGCATTAGGCTCGCATATGTAATCATCAGTCAATATATCATTTTACCAAGAACACATTTCTGAAACATTGCAGTACGTCACTCTTTACACAGTATTACATACACATTGTACCATAACTCAAGTTATTACCTCTTGTACATGAAACCTGAAGAGGGGCCCTTCCTATCAGTTACCTTGGGGCTGGATGGGGCAAGGGCACCATACTAGAGGGCAACACAAGTAACTTGGAGTTAGCACTGATGCTCAGTTTGGGCAGTGAGCTCGGGGACACATACACTCCTTTATGGACAACATTGAGAGGCAAATCCACAGGCCTCCCAAGGGAATCATAACTGAGGTGCACCACAGGCTTTACAGCTCGACCAGTCTTTCTAGGGGGAACTGTTACAGTCTCTGCACTCTGAGCCTCATTTTCAGCATTGTCCTCACTTGTCAGGGGAGTCTCCATGGGGGTAGAGAGGCTAGAACTTGGGGCACTTTCAGCTCCAGGAGTTACAGTTTCTGAGTCCACAACATTTGGCTCGCATGGAGAGCTTTTGGACACTGGCAGTGGACTGTCAGGGCACTCAAAATACTCTTCTTGTTCGGGTGTATCACCAGTCTGCCCCAATCTATCATTTTCCTCCCCTGAAAACTCAAACAGTTCAACCATGCACAATGATTCCATTTCATCTGATCTGATGCTTTGCACTTCACTTTCTGGGAGCAATGGCTCCAGGGATGAAGCTGGGGCTTAGACAGTCCAGAAGGCCCAGCTTTGTCTCCAGTATTGACTAGGGATTGCCCTGAACAATTGACTCAGTTCGTAAGAAGGATAGTATTCAAAGTCACTCTCACTTTCTTCCGATATGGACTGACAGTCATGCTCAACTGGGACTTGTGGAGGGAACACTTTAACTTTGCTTCTGTAGGTGCACACTTTCTTGATCTTTTCTTAGCAGCAGCTCTGGTCACTGGTCCAGAGGGGCATCTTCTAGGGCTCAGACTCAATTAAGATTTGTCCAATGGGCAGTAAATGATTTCTATGCATTGTTTTACATCTTTTGAATTATTCTCAGGCCTTACTTTGTACACTGGCAGATCATCTAGTTTGCCCACTACAATGTGAGGGAGATGGTGCCATCTGTCAGCAATCTTGTGCTTGCCATGCAGTCCCAGATTTCTTAGCAATACCCGATCTCCTCCTGGAGTTCCTGTGCTTTCACCTTTTATCATACCTTTCTTTGTTGGCCAGATTTCTTTGGCAGCCATGGTTTGAGCCAGTTGGTACGCATGAGTTAGCTGGGCCTTTAACTTTTGCACATACTGTAAATAGTTGTCAGCTTGAACCCCATCAGGAGAGACCCCAAAACACACATCTACTGGTAGTCGAGCTTCTCTTCCAAACATCAGGCGGTGGGGAGAATCCAGTGGCATCACTTTTGGTGCAGTTATAAGCATGTACCAGGGTGCTAATTTGTTGGCTCCATCTAGGCTTGTCCTTTGGGTGCAGGGTGCCTAGCATATCTAGCAAAGTCGGTTGAAACGTTCAGGCTGTGGGTCCCCTGGAGGTGGTAAGGAGTGGTTCTGGACTTTCGCACTCCCACAGAGAAAGCATCTCTTTGATCAGACGACTCTCAAAGTCTCTCCTTGATCAGAATGGATTCTTTGTGGAGCCCCATAGTGAACAAAAAGTTTTCTACAAGTACTTTGGCCACAGTGGATGCTTTCTGGTCTTTGGTGGAAGCTTGGGCATATCTCGTGAAATGGTCAGTGACCACCAGCACATTACTGATATTTCTTTGATCTGACTCCAAACTCAGAAAATCAATACAGACCAGCTCCATGGGTCCACTGGTGGTGATGTTAACAAGGGGCAGCCCTCTGGAGCAAGCTTTCCTCTGTAAGCAGCGACTACAAGTTCGAATGTGTTGCTCCACATCAGCCCCCATCTTAGGCCAATAGAATCTGGATCTCACCAAGTCAAGTGTTCTGTCTATACCAAGGTGCCCCATGTGGTTGTGCAAGGACCTCAGTACTGAGTCTCGAAAAGCAGTGGGCAGCACTAGTTGTTGTTTGTCTACTTGTCCCCCTCTGTCTACTGTTTCTCTGTATAACAGTTTATTGATCAGTTTCAACTTAGGACCTTCTTTGTATAACAGTGCAGTTCTCAAATCAGTGGAGCGTAATTTGGACACATCTTTTCCTGCATAGAGGGCTTCTAAAGCTGCTTTGATCATGGGATCGCGGGATTGGGCCCGCCGAATACTGTCATTGTCCAGCTGAGGCAGTGCACCAATGTCTATTGCAGAAAAGTGGCATAGCAGCAGGTATGCAATTCTCAGAGCTCCCAAGCAATCCACCATGCAGTCCACTGCGTCCGTGGGACATTTGTTCCTCCTGTCAAACTTCGGCAGAGTGCCCAATGTCAGGTTCTGCCAATCGGACCCAATCATTCTGGGGAACAGGCCTCCGGGAGAGAGCATCAGCATCTATGTGGTTCAGACCTGCTCGGTATTCGAGAGCATAGTCATATGTAGATAATGCAGAAAGCCACCTATGGCCAGTGGCATCCAACTTAGCTGAGGTCTGCACATAGTCAAAGGATTATTGTCAGTTTTACTAGTATTTTAGCCCCATACAAGTACTCATGGAATTGGTCAACAATAGCCCACTTCAAAGCTAGGAACTCTAACTTATGTACAGGATAGTTCTTTCGGATGGGGTCAGGCTTACTGGCAAAGGCCACTGGTCTCAGGCCATTCTCGTGCTCTTGGTACAACACAGCCCCAACCCTTGCAAGCTAGCATCAGTGTGCAGGACGTAAGGTTTTCTTGGATCAGCATAGGCCAGCACTGGAGCATGGGTAAGTTGATATATGATCTCATGAAAAGCAGTCTCACAATCAGGAGTCCAACGGGCCCCAAATACTTCACTCGGATGAAAATACACTCTTTCAGTCTTGAGGGACGCTGACTTTTGGTATTTTTTGTGGGTTGGGGGATACCCTTGAGTAAGGTTAAGTAAAGGGCGGATCACTCTTGAATAGTCCTTGATGAAGCGCCGATAATAACCACAGAATCCCAGGAATCTTTGCAGTTCTTTTAGATTTTGGGCTGTGGCCAGGTGTCAAGGCCTCAACTTTACTTGGGTCGGTCTCTATTCCTCGGTGGATACTATGTGTCCCACATACTTTACTGATGTTTGAAAGAATTGACACTTATCAATGGACAGTTTAAGGCCAAAGTCCTCCAGTCGGTCCAATACCTTAAATAATCTGCTCTCATGTTCCTCCAGTGAGCTGCCAAACACAATAACATCATCTAGGTATACCAGGCACTCTAGTAAGTTCATGTCCCCACTGCACGCTCATCAATCGTTGAAAAGTGGCTGGGGCACCTGAAATCCTTTGAGGCATCCTCATGAATTCATAGAAGCCAAGCGGACAGATAAAGGCCGTCTTCTCACGGTCCTCTGGGGCCATCGGGATCTGGTAGTACCCACTGCGGAGATCCAGCACAGAGAACCACTTGCTCCCGTTTAGGCAGTCCAAAGCATCCTGAATGCGGGGCATTGTGTACTGATCAGGGATAGTCCGCCGGTTTAAGGTGCGATAATCCACACACATCCTTACTGTTCCATTCTTTTTCCTCACTACCACAATGGGGGAAGCATAAGGGCTTCTGGATTCTTGTATTACACCAGCAGCTAACATCTCTTGCAGATGCCGTCCTCACATCATCTATGTCAGCAGGTGCCAGGCGTCAGACCTCTCACGAAATGGTCTTTCGTCATGCAGCGGATATTGTGCTCAGCTCCTTGCACGCATCCTACATCCCATTCCTTTAAAGAAAACACCTGGTCTCTCTGGGCAAGCTTCTCACTGATCCTTACTTTCCATTCAGCTGGCAGCGGGAGTCGCGAAATCAAACAAGTCAGGCGTTACTCTGTCATTCTTCCTTGAACTCTTGCTGCTGGGTAGCACTGCAGTGTCTGCACAATGCACATTAGCCAGGATGCAACCTCTGTTTACTGAATGTCTCTTTCAGACACATTATGAACTTGGACCATTACCCTTCTGGCATAAGCATGGGCTCTAGCGGCAAAATACTAGGCTTGACCAGCAGTCCCTCTGGCAATTTTCCATCGCCTGGTGCATCCAACATTAATATTTTATTCTTAACATCCTTTCTGATACGGACCTCTCCCTGTAAGGTACACTGGGCATTTGGCGCCAGGATCAGAGACTCAGGATCCTTCTTCCATACAATTCGACCGGTTCCTCTGGTTCTGTTTTTCAGCATCTCTCTGTGCCTCATAGGCCTTCTTAATTAAAGCCGAACTCTTAAAGCTCTACTAGTCTTTGACCCCTGTTTTTCATAACACAACTGTGCCAGCCTTCCGAACATATGAGCATTTGTTCCAATCAACAAAGGACACCATCATACAGTCCAGTGGGGGACACACTAAGGCTAGGGTCTCTACTTGTTCAGCCACTCCAGCCACGGAGGTGGGAAAGACAGCCAAATTCGGATATACCCGGAATAGGGGTAGGCCTTCTCACTTAACCCCCATACATGCAGTCCTTCTAATGGTTGTAAGGGTACGTCTGACAAATGCTTCTGATACCAATCCTGGAACATAATTGTCACTTGGGAGCCACTGTCTAATACAGCTCTTGTAGACACTCCATTCACCTTTACAGTGGTCTCCATGGAGGGACCCACTATTCTGGACCAGTCTGGAGAGGCAGTAGTGGGGGCCTGGGCAACTGACTTTGCCACAAAGGCGTGAATTAGCATTTTGGTGCCCTCACTGGGATCATGTCGTGCACCTCTTAACCACTGATTTCTTCTCTGAAGCTCTCCTTGTAGCCTATATGCAACTTTGTCAGTGTCTTTTGGGGACTGGCATTCCCTTTTCATGTGCCCATCTTTCCCACAATTATAGCAAAACATACTTTCTGGAGTTTGAGCTGGCGGCGCCACACTGGGAGCCAGGGGAGGTATTACTAACTGGAAACCTGGGTGCCATCTCTGTCTGCGGTGTGATAAGCATTTGGAGACATCTCGTCAGTTCTCCACTTCCATGGTCAAGGAATTGAGTTTGGAGCTGTTATCAGCAGGAGATACATGGGTGGGTACCCCACCCCATAGCAGATGCAGTCGGATATAGGTCAGGGCCCGTACTTGCAGGCGTGGCCTTCACAAAGGACTGTTTTTGAATTCTCGGATCTCTCTCAACAGTTCGCCCATTGTGGCATATCTTTTCCTTGTCAGAGCACTCATTGACTGTCAACCTCTGCCCCTGAACTTCACTTGATGGGTCACCCTCAGTCACTCGGGTCGTAGCCACAGCTGTTGGTGCAGGTACCTCCGAGGTCGCCTTTTCTCAACTCCTCGAATTTCTCTCATTAACTCATCATAGGAGGGTGGGGATTCCAGTCGATTTGCCAGGCGTAACTGAAGCAACAGCAGTTCTGAGAAGGGGGCAGACTTAAGGATTCTGTCCAGTCTGGTTCGGTCCAGTTCAATCGCCGGCAAACTACCCTTTCTGAGGCATTCTTGCAACAATTTTTCCAGCCGAGAGACATACACAGACAACAACTCCCTTGGTACTGTTGTGCATTTCTTACTCTCCACCATAGGTCCTCATCAGAATCTGGGCTCCCAACACATTCTCCAAGGCCTCAAGATAGCCTGTGCAGTCGCTTCAGGGTTACTGGCCCGTTTAGCACGGATGGTAGCCAGGGCAGGACCTCTGAGGCTCTCACTAACCCTCTTTCGCTTTTGCCTTCCGAGCATTGCCATTCTAGCACTTGGGGGCAACATAGTCTCATCCAGGTCTCCCAGTCATCCTCCCTTGGGGGGTGGGGAAGGTGCCAGAGAAGATCCTCAACCTTCGGTAAGAGTCGTGACTAATGGCAGGTGCAGAAATAGGAGTCTGCATTGGTTCAGCCACCATTACGGACACTGGAGCAGGAGAGGGTGTTGGGGGAGGAACACCCCCAAGTGGCAAGAATAGTTTCTTCAAGTCCTCCACAGTTTTCCCCTCTCCCAGCAACCATTCAGCAAATTTCTCCTCAAAAGTTTCAGATAGTGGTGGGGGCTGATTCCCCCCCGGGTCTTTACTGTCCTTAGTTATCACTCTCCAAGCAGTGAGGGCTCCCTCTGGGGTAATGGTCTGTGGCACTTTGGAGCTATCTATGGGATCCTTAAACTCTACTAGGGCCAGGAAAGTGTGGGTGAGCAGATTAGCATGCCGACCCCACCACAGGGTTTTGTAAACCTTCCACCTTGGAAAGTACTCCCTGCACAGTGTCCGTATTGATACCCAGGGATGTCCAGGATAAGCATAGCATTTTGGGGTCGATCCTCCCCAGTACACCACTCCACCAGCCGGTGCACAGCCACTTCTATCGGGTACCCATTTTTTCTTAACAGTGGTTCAGAATATGGCCACTAGAGGACACACAATCCCAGCGGTGAGCCTCCAAGATGTAACCCCTAGATGGCGCTATCCCAGGGCTACTACCCCGCCTGATTTGCCACTAACAGGTTGAGGGGCCTGGATCCAATGGCGGTGCCTCCACCCAGAGGTCAGGGTTTGCAATAGTTAAACTAACTTGGTCACAGCCCTCTGGGACACTGCAACCCCTTTCTTCCCACTAGTGGCCCACACAATATATCAGAATTACCTTCACAGTATACACTTACCCCCAGGTCTAGTTCCGCACTGGGACCTCCTGTGAAATGAGATACAGTGCAACAGTCACAGTACAGTACTTTAACATAGACAAATACCTCAGGCAGTATAACTTTGCTGAAACAAGCAGCTCTGATTTATTTAGGGGATATAACAAGGACAGGGAAATCAGGTTAATTAGCTTATCACTCTAATAATCTACCTATGGCTCTGTGCACAGGCCTATCCTATCAGTTACTGTCCCTGGGTACCCAAGCCCTAGTGGCTAGTCCAAACGTGGCAGCTGGTAGGGGCCCTTTCACAGAGAAAAGGAGAATTAAACAGTCAGCAGTACAGTAATTCCATTTGGATTTAATGTGGCAATTCAACAGGGAGTGACCCTGAATTAGTACTCACGACCTCCAAATAAGATAGGGTCCTTCAATGTCAGCAGGGCTCACTTGAGGTACACAAACCTCTTCACACATCCATATAAAGAAAGCACTATACCAGGCAGGCTGCATCTGTATCCCGATCGCAATTACTGCACAATACCGGGAGAACACACAGCAGATTCAGTTCCTGACAGACCGAGTGCAATTTTCAGCAATTCTTCAGTCTTCTACAGGGTGAGCCTGGTTTCTACTCTTCAGAGATCCTTTGATTCTTTTCACAGGACGGATTCAGTCCTAACAAGCTGCAGACGGAACTCTGGGCCTTACACACGTTTTTGACTAAAACTGCACACTGAAAAAGCACAGGGCTCCTTCCTTCTTCACTGCCAAAGCTCAACTGAACTCCAACCGACAAAAACCGGCACTTCCTTTGAGTTCCTCCCAGTTCTTGACTGGATTGGCTGTCACTCACAATAGACTGCTGCTGTTGGTCCAAAAGGCACTGAAGTCTAAACTACATCTCCCAGAGTCACTGCCCATACAATCCTCTTGTGGCTGGCTCAGATTATGAGTCCAAGTTCTGATTCGCCCAAGGCACCATTTTAGAGCTAGCTTCCCCACACTGATTGGTCCAGTTCAGCAGTTCAAAACTAGAATGGGGAACTAGCACACACAGTTCTGACTGCAAAGAAAGCAGGTTAGACAAACTGTAATTTCATTATTACTCTAAATAATTTCTGGCAAACAGTTACATCTTTCACATAGGTTCCCTTTGCACTCTAGTGACTGCAAAATGAAGTGAATTGGCAGCAGCTCGAGTGGTACTCAATCAAAAGAAACACACAGTCCCCCTATAAACTAATTATGTCTGCAAGCAGACAGCTCTTAAAGAGACAGTACCAGAGGTTCTAAAACACTCACTGATAAATGGCTTAAATGCCAAACACCATTCAGGCTTGGAGCATTCAAGCAAGCTCCTGAAGTCTTTTGGGAACCCCCATTTGCAGGGGTTACATACATTCACCAAGCATTACTCTCTGGATATCCAGGCTAGGAGTGATGCTCGGTTTGGCACAGCAGTACTTCAGAGCCTGTTTCCAAAGTAGGTTCTGTCCCTCCTCCATGGAGGTACTGCTTGGTAGTCTGCATATGTCAGAATACAGCAAGACCTCATGTTGTTTGAAGAAAAAATTACTCACCTTAGTAATGTTGTTTCTTCTAATGGAGTCTTGCTGTATTCTGACCTTCCCTCCGCCTTCCCTGTCAGAACCTAGTTTTTGGGATGTGGGTGGGTAGGAGCAGTGTTGGCACCCTAGGGGCGTCCCTTTTTCACCCTCTTTTATTTTGGGTGAGTGATTGTGTTTTGGGATGTGTTTTGTTTTTTGGGTTTTCTAACTTGAGTCTTCTTTTGAATCCAAAATCCCTTTTATAAGAGATATAGTTGCCAGTTGGCTAGTTTTGAGTTTTACAGTTTCACACAGAACTTTAGTGAGTATTGCTCAGTAAGATCTGACGGTTGAACAGCAGCAGACAGAGGCTTTAACTGAGCTCTCGGTGAACATTACATGCTGGCCATGGAAAGTTTAACTCTTTGTTCTCCGGGGCAGTTGAAAGGCATATGTCAGAGTACAGCAAGACTCCATTAGAAGAAACAACATTACTAAGGTCAGTAAATTTTTCTTCCATAATTAATCCCAAAAAGCTTGCGAACATAGTTGGGCCTTCAGGTGGGTCTTAAAGATATCTACAGTAGGGGCCTCCCTAACCCCGAAAGGCAGTGAATTCCACAGAATGGGAGCTGCAACATTGAAAGCTCTATCACTAGCAGATCTCAGCCTCGTTCTGGGAATTGCCAGGAGGCCCCTACTGGAAGAGCGGTGGGGGCAGACAAAGAGCAGGTTCAAGAAGGTCTAACAGATAACCCGGGTCCTGCCCATGTAGGGCCTTATAGGTGAGAAGACCCACCTTAAAGAGGATCCTCTGCCTTACCGGCAGCCAGTGCAATTCACGCAGCACCAGTGTAATGTGGCAAAATGTTTGCTGCCCAGTGAGTAACCAGGCAGCTGTGTTTTGTACCAGCTGCAGCCTGCGGAGAGATTCTCCTGAGACCCCGAGGTAGAGCGGATTGCAGTAGTCAAGCCTTGATGTAACTTAGGCATGTATCAAGGTAGGGAGGTCCAGAGGCAGCACAAGGGGCTTTATTCTGGTGATATTTCTGAGATAGAAAAAACAGGAGTGGACAGTGGAGAACATCTGCGCCTCCATAGTCAAATTCCTGTCCAGAATAACACCAAGGTTTCGCACCCAAGGGGAGGCCTTCAATGAAACAGCTCCCAGAACAATTCCAGTTGCTGAATCAGAGGCCATCCTTTCACACACTTTGTTCGACTCCACCACCAATACCTCCGTCTTATCGGGTTCGTTGCAACCAGCTGGAGGCCATTCAATCGTTGATCTCAGCAAGGAGATGTTTAGCACATCCGCCTCGTTGGATGTTCCTGGGGCAATGGAAAGGTATAGCTGGGTATCATTGGCATAACAATGCAAACCTAGGCCATACTTCCTAATGATTCCTCCTAGGGGTAGCATGTACACTGCGAACAACATTGGGGCCAATACCGACCCATGAGGAACTCCGCAAGATAGGAGGCTGGGAGTGGAGGAAAAATTCCCCATCACAACCCGTTGCCTCCTGTTGGAAAGAAAGGACTTAAACCAGTGAATAACAATGCCGGTGAGTCCACAGAGCTCCCTAAGGCGGTCAAGCAATAAACAATGGTCCACAGTGTCAAATGCTGAGGAGAGATCGAGAAGAACAAGAATTGTCTTGTTCCCACGATCTCTCACCCTGAGGACATCATTCAGCACCTGAGCAAGCGCGGTTTCTGTGCTATGCCTAGCCCGAAATCCCGACTGGAAAGGTTAATATAACTCATGAGTCACGAGTACTCTTCCAACTGAAGCGCCACCACCTTCTCAGCTACCTTTGCCAAAAACAGAAGGTTGGATATAGGTCGGTCATTTGCCCTGACCTCCGGTTCCAAAGATGGTTTCTTTAAGAGGGGTCTCACTAGTGCCTCCTTCAAGGCATCAGGGAAGACCCCCTCTGATAAGGAACACCGGACAATCAGAGCAAACACCGGGCCAACGGTGTCAATGCATCTCATTAACAAACGTATCAGCACCAGGTCCAGTTCACAAAAGGTGTGTTTCAAGTTGGTTGCCACCTCACTTACCTCCACTGGTCTAAACTCCCCCCCAACTAGGCGGAGTGCACTCAGAACACTTTAGGCAACCACTGCCAGCTACGACATTGCTGGCTGAAGAAATCACCTGCCGGATACTGGACACTCTGTCTGAGAAGAACCAAGCAAACTCTTCACACTCAGTATTAGAAAAAACCTTCTTGGGCTGTAGACAGGCAGGACAAAGTAGCCTGTCCTCAGTCCGAAAAAGTATAGCTGAAGGAACTGCTAGGGTTTGAACATTGGAGCTTCTGATGGTATGGCAAGGGAGAGGGCAGAGGGGTGGGTGGATAGGGAAATAAACCAGAATTTGTCCACAAAGCTGGCACAGTGAGCAGAAAAGGAGAGAGATTTACACATAGAACAGTGATGAGTCCTAGGAGGCCAGTTGAGAGTGTAATGGTTGAAATAGTTGAAGAGTGTGTCTAGTCTCGCAAAGGTAGTGACTGGGGCTGCGCTGTAGACCACATCACCAAGTCAAAGATTGGGAGAATCATTCTCTGGATAATAGCACAGTGTGCTGGAGGTGGAATATAGTCACAGTTTCTGTACGGTGCACCAAATTGGGGTGCAGCTTTTTGACTATAGCATCCACTTGTTCAGGACAGTTTAGGTGCTGGTCTAGCCAGATACCAATATACCTAAAGGTGGTAACATCCTCCACAGGGGAGCCATCCAGGGTATGGAAAATAGGAAGGGGAGGGAGCCTAGAGAGGATGTACCTTGTGCCAAAGAACATGGAGACAGTCTTCTTGGCATTGAGGAAAAGCTGATTTGTGTGCAGCCAGGGCTGAACTTGATCAAAGTCCAGCTGGAGTCTGTGGGCCTGCTGTGAAGAGGACCATGTCATCCATGTACATGTGAATGGATGCAGACAAGCATATGGAGGGAAGATCATTAATGAAAATGGAGAAAAGTAGAGGGTCTAACACAGATCCTTGTGGGACCCCAGTGGATACAGGCAGGGAGGGGAGAGGGGGTCACCAACTCTGACTGCCTGGGACTTACCTGTGCGGTATGAGTGAAACAGCCAATGGCTGAGTCAGAGAGGCCTGTAGTTTCACTAATAATTGGGGTGGGAGACAGTGCTGAGTGCTTTGGCTAAATTGACGAAGATAGCAGAGGTGAATAGGCTGTGATCCATACCACTGTGGATGGATTTGGTGAGTCTGAGCAGGGAGATGGTGGTGGAGTGGTTCTTGCAGAAACCAGACTTGTAGTGGGTGAAGAAGGAAGAGGAGTCCAGAAAGGGAGAGAGTTGTGACAAGACTATTTGTTCCTATATTTTGGAGGGAGGAGAGAAATGGGTTAGTAGCTGTTAGTAGCAGATGGGTCACCACCTTTTGGAAGAGGAATAACAGTGGCAGTCTTCCAGTCAGCAGGGACAGAGGAACAGCAGAAAGAGAGGTTAGGGAGGTCAGCTAATGGGAAGGAGATAGCAGAAGCAGACAGAGATGGAAGAGCTTGCTATCCAGGCCATCTGAGCTCCTACCCCAGACGTGTTAAGTGCAGGAATTGTGTCAGTGATGGAGGATGGAGTTACCGGAGAGAAGAAAACTGGGAGAAAGAAGGAGATGACTGTCATGCAGGCTGGCAGGGGTGAGAGGTAGGTGAGGAAGGGGAGAGGGAGGAGAGGAGGTGCAGGTGATAAAAAAAGAAATAAACCTTTGTGGTGATGAAAGAGGGGTTAGAGATAAGATAAGGGTGTCACCCACTTTGAGGACAGGTGAAGGGGATTGAGTGGGATGGGAGAAGAGATTGTGGTAACCTTCCAAAATTTAGACAGGTGAACAGTGTTGGCACTGAAGGTGTATGTAAAATACTCACCTTTGACAAGCCTTATTGCCCTGGTACAGGTATTAATAATAATAATAAATTTATTTTTAAGGCTCTTTATCAACTGCAAAGGCGCCTGACAGTATAAAAACAAATCAAAACATACAAACATCAAGACATCATCTTAGTTAAAAACACAATAATAAATCAGAAAAAACAGAACAACAGAAACAAAATATTCAATTGGCTGGGAAGGCTTGGTACCACAGAAAGGTTTTTAAGCCCTGCTTAAATCCCTCCACAGTTGCGCACTCCCATAACCGACGGGGTAGAGAATTCCACAGGGTGAGGGCTGCATAAACAAAGGCTCTTGCACCAGATGATTTCAAATTCACCCTTGGAATCTCTAACAACCTCTCGTCGGCCGAGTGGAGTGATCAACCAGGGCAGTAAGGAACCAGGACCTCTTTCAGATAGTCCGGCCCTGTCCATGTGGGGCTTTAAAAGTCAGTAAACCGACTCTAAAGGTGATCCACCGCTGTACTGGCAGCTGATGCAGTTTATGAGCACTGGAGTAATATGACAGGATCAAACAGATCCTGTCAAGAGCCGGGCTGCCGATTCTGCACCAGCTGCAAGCGATGGATTTCTACCTAGAAAGCTCTAGGTAGAGGGAGTTGCAATAATCCAAGTGTGAGGACACAAAGGTGGACGGAGTAGGAAGGTAATCAGACTGAACCAGATGCCTAATCCTGGCGATATTCCTAACATGATAAAAGGATGTTTTGATGACAGCCGACACCTGGGAGTGCAGTGTCAGTCCATCATCAAAAACTACCCCACGTTACGCACCTGCTCAGAGGTCGGGAGTGAGACGCCACCAAGAAAATTCCAGATGGTGCATCAATTCCAACCCCCATCTGACGACCTGGGTCCACAACCAGTTCCTCATCGTCCCCCGAGTTCAACTTCAGCCAGCTGGAATCTATCCATTCCTGGATTTCTTTGAGACAGTTGTTAAAGACCGAGAGAGCTCCATCCTGGTTGGGTGCAAAAGAAAGGTAGAACTGGGTATCGTCTGCATAGCAGTGAAACCTCAGCTCATACCTTCTTACAATGTCCCCGAGGGGTAGCATATACACTGTGACCAACATGGGTGACAGCACTGAACCCCAAGGCACCCCATATGACAGAGAATTGGGCCTGAAGAATGAACCCCAGACACAACTCTCTGTGTTCTCACCCATGAGAAAAGATGTAAACTATCTGAGGACTGTTCCGACAGTGCACAGATATGCCTCAGGTGCCCTGTCAACACCACATGATCCACGCTGTCAAAGCTGAACAGAGATCTAGAAGAACCAAGATGGTACAGTTCTTCCGATCTCTCGCCATCAGGAGATCATTGAGCACACGAACCAGTGCTGTCTCGGTACCATGTCTCTTACAAAAAACAGACTGGAGTGGTTCATAGATGTCATGGATGGTCAAATGGTTCTCCAGCTGAGCTGCCACTACTTTCTCAATCACCTTCCCTATAAAGGGAAGGTTAGAGATAGGTCTGTAGTTTGTGTGACAGTCGGGGTCCAAGGTAGCTTTCTTCAAGAGTGGCATCACCACCGCCTCTTTCAAGGAGCTAGGAAACTCTCCTGATTCCAGGGAGCACCAGACTATCTGCACAAGGACTGGACCGATGACAGCAATACACCCAAAATGAGGGAAGTTGGTCCAGGGTCCAGACTATAGCACGTAGGGCGCACACTCTGGATAAGCCGCATGACATCCATGAACTGCAGTCGGCTGAAGGTACTCCAGGAAAGCCGAGGTACAGTGACCCCGTGCTGATCAAAAGCAGCACCCAAAGAGCGTGCTGCTTGAAGTACCACCTTGATGTCGGCCACCTTATTTGCAAAGAATCGAGCAAGCTCATCACACTCTAATTGCGAAAAGGCTTTCCGAACATGTAGACAGGCTGGGTTGCACAGTCTGTCCACAGTTTGAAAAAGCTGAGCTGGTCGATTCTGAGCAGCCACAATCTCCCCAGGCAGGAATTCTGCCTTCTTACAGGTGATTGCAGATTGATAGACTTAATAATGGTCCATCAATCTAAGGTGGTCGGCATCAAGGGCAGACTTGCGCCAGCAGTGCTCTAACCTTCTTCCTAGTCTCCGCATCTCCCTCAAAGTCCCATCAAACCAAGGGGACCTGGGGTGAAGGGAGAGAAGACGAACACAGACTGGAGCAATGGAATCAGGCAGCTGAGGCGGCTAAATTATAAGCCATCACGAGGGTCTCTGGATCATTGTCACAACCAGAGGGACAAGAGATCGGCGCCGCAGCTAGGCCATGAGAACTTATATCCCGTAAAGTGCGGTACTCCAACCATCTCCACAGGGTAGGCCTACGGGGCTAAAACTAAACCTCATGGTGTATTGATCAGACCACTAATTGCTTTCCACCCCTAAGTCAGATATTTCGATCCCTAGGAGAAAGATAAAGTCAAGAGAGTGTCCGTGTTTATGGTGGCAGTGGAAACCACCTGTGTAAGGCCCAGAGATGTCATTACCTGGAGAAAGTTTTGACCAAATTGCTAGAGTTAAATCGTTGACCCAGGCATTGAAGTCACCCAGAACCATCAGTCTGGGCGACTCAAACGCCATGTCGAGGACGAAGTCTGCCACTTCCTGAAGGAATCGCTCTCACTAGTGGTATTGCAGAGATGATGATATCTCTGGAGGCCATGGGGGATGGGTTACATTTATTTCCTGACCAGGACAAATCATGCACTTGAACTTGGGGTTAAAAGGGGTAAGGCCATCATAAAATGGAGAGTGATGAGTACCAATTCCCGTAGCCTGTGTAACAAGCTCCCTGAACTAGTGGCCTTGATGGAAGATGGACACCTGGATATCGTGACAGTCACAGAAACATGGTACACAGAGAACCATGACTGGAATGTCAGGATACTAGGGTACACATACCAGGGTACACAATCTACAAGAGGGACAGGGAGGGTAAAAGAGGAGGAGGAGGAGGAGTAGTTCTCTATGTAAGGCAAAGGATCAAAGCAACAGAACTAAATGGTAAACAGGGAGTAGTGGAGGCACTGTGGGTCACTCTGGAAACAGGAAATGGCACCAAAATCGACACCGGGGTTGTATACAGACCCCCGTCTGTGGGGGAGGCACTGGACAAGGAAATGATAGAAGGCATCCTTGAATGGCAGAAAAAGTGGAGATATTGTTGATGGGGACCTGAATATGCCAGGTGTCAACTGGAGCACCATTGCTGCAGCCACGTCAGGGCAGGGTCATTCTCAATGCCTTACTGGGGGCATGCCTCAGACAGCTAGTGTTGGAACTCACTAGGAGGAGCAGTCTTAGACCTGGTACTCTCAAATGGGGACGGAGAGAGGATCTCAGATTTAGAAATGGGTAGCCATCTGGGAACAAGCCAATCAGTGTGGTTCATGATAAACACAGCCATAGAGTCAAGTCATACAAAAGCAAGAGTATTGGACTTTAGGAGGGCTGCCTTTGGGAAAATGCCTCAGAAAGCACTAGTGAACAGGCAAGAAGGAGAGTGGAGGAACAATGGGGAAAATCAAAACAGCCATCACAGAGGCAACAAGCCTTTGTGTGAAGCAAATCAAAACAAAATGAAAGAAAAGAAAAAAACTATGGTTCTCAAAATAGGTGGCAGGGAATGTTGGAGAAAAGGGTAGCATTCAGGAAGTATAAGGAAACACAGAAGGAGCAGGACAGAGAACTGCACCAGTGAAAGCAGAAGGAAACGCAGTAGGCAGTCAGAATAACAAAGGCCCAAACTCAGGAAAAGATAGCCAACTCAGTTAAGAAGGGGGATAAAACCTTTTATAGGTATATTAGGGAGAAAAGGAAGACCCAGGGAGGGATAGTGAGGCTTAATAAAGGAAAGGAAGGGTGGACAGAGGGTGACAGTGAAAAAGCAGGGATACTGAACAAATAATTCTGCTCAGTATTCACAAAAGAAGAAGAGAGGGAGGTACCTAAACCAAAGAATAGAAGCACTCTGGGTAGGGGTGTCAATACCAGTCCATTCACAGAAAAAAGGGTCTTGAAAGAACTCCTAAAACTGAAGTTGGACAAAGCAATGGGGTCTGACGGGATTCACCCCAGAATTCTAAAAAAACTAAGGGGAGAACTAGTGACACCACTGACTGTACTTATTTTTTAATAAATCATGGGAGGATGGTGCGGTGCCTGAGGACTGGAGGAGGGTAGATGTGATTCCCCTTCAAAAAGGTGGGAGCAAGACAGAGGCAGGAAACTACAGACCTGTTAGTCTGACCTCAATGGTAGAGGAAATGGTGGAATCACTTCTGAAGGAAAGAATTGTTGAGTTCCTAGAGGCCAGTGGGGCATAGGATCCAAGGCAGCATGGATTCACAGCGGGAAGGTTACGCCAGACTAATGTAATCGATTTATTTGACTGGGTGACCAAAGTAATAGACCAGGAGGCACTGTGAACATTGCCTACCTAGACAGGCATTTTGATACATTCCACACAAAAGATTAATAAACAAGTTAGCCAGCTTTGAGTGGGTTCCAGGGTTGTAGCCTGGGTAATATATTGGCTGGACAACAGGACACAGAGGGTATTAGTAAATGGATTCCACTCCAAATAAAGAAGGGTTACTAGTGGGTATCTCGGGTTCACTACTGAACCGGTCCTCTTTAATGTCTTTATAGGTGACATTGCAGTGGACTGGAAGGAAAAGTATGTAATTTTGCAGACGCACAAAGATCTGCAACGGGTTGATACACAAGAGGGATGGAAAGGATGAGAAGGGACTTGGCAAGGTTGGAGGAATGGTCAAAATTATGGCAGCTTATATTCAGTGCAAAGAAGTGCAAAGTAATGCACCTGGGAAAAAGAAACCGGGGGGGGGGGGAGAGTACACAATCTGGGTGGATTTACTAACAAAAATGGAAAGGGACTGGGGGTAGTCATATCAGATGACTTAAAGGTAGGCAAGCAATGTGAGAAGACAGTAAGGAGGGCTGGGGGATACTAGGATGCATTGGGAGAGGCATCACTGGTAGAAAACAGGAGGTAGTTATCCCTCTGTACAGATTTGGTGAGACTCCATCTGGAAAGCTACGTGCAGTTCTGGAGACCTCGTCTCCACAAGGACATAGACAGGATGGAGGCAGTCCGGAGGATGGCAACTAAAATTGTGCAGGGTCTGCACCAGAAGCCATGCTAAGAGAGACGAAAGGAGCTTAATATGTATACCCTCGAGGAAAGGAGGGAGAGGGGTGACATGATAAAAACATTTAAGTACTTGTCACTGGTGAAAACGGGCAATTTTGCTCATCCCGCTTACAAGTATAAAAAATAAAAAATGAAATGGATCAATAAAGTCCAAGAGGCTAGCATATTTCAGAAAAAGAGATGTGTAAGAACAAGGGGCACAATTTGAAGATAGAGGGGGAACAGCTCAGGGGCAATGTGAGGAAGTATTTTTTTCACAGAGAGGGTAGTGGATGCATGGAACGGCCTTCCAGAGGAGGTTGTGGGGTCAAAAACAGTGAGGGAATTAGAATGCATGGGACAGACATAAAGAAATTATTGTGGGGGGTAGGAGGAAGTAGGCTGTTGGTTAACTAGGATCTGCAGCTTATCCTATAGGTAGGGAAATGGGCAGACTGGGTGGGCCAAGCGGTTCTTATCTGCCGACAGAGTCTGTGTTTCAATGTTTCTGTGTTTGCAAGCAAGCTATGAGTTCAGCCGTGATCTAGGGAGGTGGGGTAACTTTTCTCATGTCCTGTGCTGGTGGGGGGGCATGGCGGTTCCATATTTCAAGGAATTTAGTTTTGAAATACGTTAGCATGGTGTCAGTGGAGGCCAGTTGAGATATGTGACCAATCAGAGTGGCTTAGGTCATGGTGCAAGGGGTGAGGTCCAGGGATTTTAAGGAAAATATAAGCAGTGTTTTGGTGAGGTGAGAGGGCTTTAGCTGAAAAAGAGGCAGCAGAGGTCGTGATTATGGTGTCATATCAGAAGAGAGGATGTCATGAGTGGAATGCCACGGTGATCCATCCTGTGTCTTGTCCTCTTCAACATGCTCATCAACAACATTTTAGAATGAATCTGGAGCTGTCTCTTTGAAGATGACACCAAGCTTATGGGAGGATAGTGACAGGGGAAGCTGGAAACTGCAGAGTGATGTGCAAAGAGTAGAGAGGTAGCCTGTGGTTTGGCAGTTGAAATTCAATGCCAAAAAGTGCAGGGTGATTCATTTAGGGAACAAGAACCCCAGGACAGAGTGCTAGATGGGAGAGGTAGAGCTCAGCACTAAAGCTGAGGAAACAGACCTAGAAGTCATCATTAGTAACTCCCTCAAACAATCAAGCTAGTACAGTGAGGCAAATATGATGCTAGGATGTACCAGAAGGGGTTCTGATAGTAGAAGAAAAGAGGTTTGCTGCCTCTTTATACATCATTGGTGAGGCTGCGCCTGATGTACTGTGCAGAGTTCTGAAGACCTCACCTCAGGAAAGATAAGGACAGGCTGAAGACCAAGTAACAAAGGGTGATCAGGATGATTCGGAGCTGACAGGACAGATCTTATGAGGATCTGCTCAAGGCATTGCCCTCTTCACTAGAGACCAGACAAGAAAAGAGTGATATGATAGAGACCTTCAAGTTCCTTCAAAGAGAAGAATCATCCAGTATAGCCCATATTCCTCAAGAAAATGTGAATAAAAGTTCTATGGGTGGGCCTAAATCCAGTATATAGCTGACGCTAAATATTCAGAAAAAGACAATGCTGGATAAGAAAAGGCCCACTCTCCCAAAACGTGTAGAAAATCTTGAATTTTATTTCTGAATAATTTATTCATGTATCTTCCAGATAAACATGAACGTTTCGAGATGTACCCTTCATCAGGAAACTGGTCAGATTCTAAAGGGTAATGACACATAAGACATATATTAGTAGATCTTTTTACACATTAAATTCTCCATATAAGTTCAAAATACCTCAAAATACATGTTAATCAAATGTGAGAAAACGTCCTTACATTTCAAAATTTAAATTCATACATCTCTGTCTTCTGTACTAAACACGTTAGGTATTAGGTTTGACTCCCCCTTATAGCCACTGTAAACAGAAACCAGACACAACAATGAAACAGCTGTAACTATCAAGTGTAATCAATATTACCATTATTTCACTAAAGGTACACTGAATTCAAATATCTATTCAGAATAAACTAAGGTTTTGATTCTAATAAATATTTATAATAGTACCTCTTATTCAATTGTACTTTAAATGGTCCCAAAACAAATATCCTGTAACACTAAATCTATAATCAACTTCTTAAAGTCTATATTATGCTTCATATTCCAGTCATTTTTTAGCTTTTTAACTTGCAAAAATATTTCATTTTGTTTAAAAACAGCAAGTAGTCTGGATCAAAAGCAAACGAATAAAACGCTAACCTGTTCTTTGTTTTTAAACTTGTCCTCTATTTCCTTGTGCCGTTACCATTTCGGTTTAGTCCACTTAGTAAAAAAGTATAGAAAAACCTTTTATCAGTATATTATATCATACATATCTTTCCTTTGCAGTTCAAAAAGAATTTGCTGCGTTACTAAATCTTGAAAATGATTCTAATATAGTTATAAAAAAAAGCTGATAAGGGGGGAGGAATTGTGATTGAAAACTATGAGACGTATAAAACTAAATGTTTATAACTTCTAAGTGTAAAGGATAACTATTTAAAGTTAATAGAAGATCCAACAAAAAAGACTGCTAGTTTAATAGAAGAAGTGCTTAAAAGAGCAGTTGACAATAATTGGGTAGATGAATAGGAATATAAAGCCTTGAAAAAAGAATTCCCGACCATCCCCATTTTTTATACCCTCCCAATGATACATAAAGACCCTCTTTTTCCACCTGGTAGACCTATAGTGGCAGGAATAAGTTCAATTTAGTGCCCTTTCAGTATTTGTAGACTTCCATATTAAGATTTAGTGGAACAAACACAATTGTACTTAAAAGACTCAACACATTTGGTACATTTATTGGAAGATTTGAATAATAGTAACAAATTGGTAGGAAATCATTTTACCTTGTAAGTTTTGATGTTAAAGATCTTTATACTTCGATTCCACATTTGAAAGGTTGCAAAGTGTTGGAAGATACTTTAGTAAGACACAGAAAAGAAATAAACCCTCCTAATTAATTTTTATTACAGTTGGCTCATTTAGTCTTGACACAAAACTACTTTAGATTAGAAAAAACATTTTACGTCCAAGTCAAGGGTACAGCTATGGGATCAAGTATGGCACCTTCTTATGCCAACTTGTTTATGAGTTGGTTTGAAACAGAATTTATTTTTGAAAATAATCCTTCTTTTAGTAACATATTGATTTGGAAAAAGGTTTATTGATGACATATTTGTTATTTGGACAGGATCTTAAAAATAACTTTTTGATTTCCATTTAAATATTAATAAATGTACTGATTTTTTTAAATTTACTATGCCCTGTAATAAGGAGGAAATTTATTTTCTGGATTTGTTAATTTTTATTAAAAATAAGCAATTATACACTAAAATCTTTCGGAAGTCTACAGATAGAAATACTATTTTACACGCAGATAGTTTTCATCTTCATCCTAAAAAACTAATAGACTCTATTCCTTATAGTCAATTTATAAGAGTGAAAGGGAACTGCACAGATATGGAGGACATGGTAGAATTGACCAATAATATGGTGCAGAGATTTGTAGAAAGGGGGTATAGAGGTGAAGTGTTAAAAAAAGCAAAAACGAAGGTTCAGCTAAAGGATAGAAAAGATTTATTGACAAAAAAGGTTAAGACAGATGAGTTATTAGATAAAAAAAATTATTTGTTCCCTGAAATATAGTGACATTTTTCATGGCATTAAAAAATCAGTGTATAGAAATTTGGAAATATTGAAGTCCACACCTATGGGCAATAAAGCTTTTAACAATGGGGTACAGGTAGTAGCACAAAAAATTAAATCATTATCAAATCGCATAGTACATACAGATCATAAAATACCTGAAATTAACAAGTTTACATCATTTACAAGTGAGGACTTGAGAGGAAATTTCAGCTACTCTTGTGTCTGGTTTCTGTTAACAGTGGCTGTAAGGGGGAGTCAAACCTAATACCTAACGTGTTTAGTACAAGAAGACAAAGATGTATGAATTTAAATTTTGAAATGTAAGGACGTTTTCTCACATTTGATTAACATGTATTTTGAAGTATTTTGAACTTATATGGAGAATTTAATTATGTAAAAAGATCTACTAATATACTGTATGTCTTATGTGTCATTACCCTTTAGAATCTGACCAGTTTCCTGATGAAGGGTATATCCCAAAACATTGATGTTTATCTGGAAGATACAGGAATAAATTATTCAGAAATAAAATTCAAGATTTTCTACACTTTTTGGGAGAGTGGGCCTTTTCTTATCCAGTATTGTCTTTTTCTGAACCTTCAAGTTCCTGTAAGAAATAAACAAGGTGAATGAAGAAAAACTACTTAGCACGAGTAACAGTTTAAGAACACAGGGGCACAAGTAGAAACTGATGGGAGGGAGGTTCAGGAGGGATATTGGAAAGTTTTATTTTCCAGAAATGGTGGTGCAAATGTGGAATAGTGTGCCAACTGAGATGGCAGGCACCAAAACAGTAAATGGTTTCAAACATGGCTGTGACAAAGTGAAGGGTATAATGGTTACTCAGACTGATAGTAGTAGGGAGAGGAACAGGGGAGTGGAGAGTGAAGACCAGTACCCTGTATGGACAGTAGGTCCCAAGGTTTAATAAGGAACTAGGGGCAGACTGGATGTACCATTTTTTTTTCTGCCATCATTGTCTGCATTTCTGTGTTTCTATTTTTCATGATTCCTGACATCTAGTAGCCCACCCCAAGTCGCCAATCTGAGCCCCTCCCAAAGCCATCCAGCAAGGTCTCCACCTTCCCATTGGCCCCTTATTTACCCAAGATTGCAGCCACCTCCCTGTGACTGTGGATGGATACAGCCTCAGCTTATTACCTTGGCTGACCACTGTCTGAGTGAAAGGGAGTGAGTGTGCACCTGCTGTAGAATATTTGTTTCTATAGTAGTTGTGTGCTCACTACGCGTCACTCATCATTGCTGCAGTGGGAGGACTGGCAGCTGGGGTAATTTATGGACCAACGTGAGAAAGGGTGGAAAGACCTTTAGTGGGTGGAATTGGGGGGCCTGGGACTTGCAATCAGGGTGAACTAGATGCCAGGAATCCTCTTAATATACTAATCAGGAGCATCTGAATGGTGATCAGGAGGTGGGGCTGGCACTGCTGTGTACAGTTCCTCCATGCAGTCATGCACAGAGGCATTGTGCGGAGATGATAGCCCATATGGGCCAGCAAATGTCCCATTAGCTCCCCGTGGACTTAGCATGCTGAGAGTTGAAAATGACTCATGGGGTAAAGGTGCTATCCTATTTGGGACATGCTGTCTCTGTTTGCTCCTCTGAATCCCTGTCCTGCTGGAGGCTGTGATAGTGCCTAGTCATGTCACAGTGGGCTATTGAGTGGGAACCAGTGATCACTGTACAGTATGGTTCAACATTAAGATGGGTGCAGAGGCAAGCCACAAAAAGATGAGGGTCCTGGACTTTAGTAGGATGGATTTTAAAGAAATGGGAGACTGCTTCAGAAGAAGCCTAGCAGGGAAGGATTGTCAGAGAGGGGTAGAGGAAAAGTGGAGAAAATGAAGTAAAGGCATAGGGAAGGAAACCAGCATCTCGCATGAAGGAAGTGAGTCAAAGCAGGAGGAAAAAAGACCATTAGGGTACTGTAGGAAGTGGCCATGAAGTTGTCTCAGCACATCCTCCAATCGGTTTGGTTAAGCAACTCCTACGCTGTTTTGAATGAGCAGAATAGCCCCACAATGGCACCCACAGCTGAGACTAAGGAGGATGGGCAGATCCTCCAGGATGCATCACCAGGGAAGGGAAAGGGAACCCCAGAGAGGAGGAAGCTTCTTCTGGTGGGAGACTCAGTAGTCTGAGAAGTGAAGTTAGGGGAACCTAGCAGGAAGAACAGAGAGGTAAAGTGCATTTCAGAAATCATTGCATGGTGGGATGAGAGGCGGATTAATAAGATTGCAAGGGTAATGGAAAGGAGGAGGAACTGTTTGTTATCCACCTGGGGTGAATGACCTGGCAGGAGACAAAGTGGAAGTAGCTAAAATCCAAAAGGATTTCAGGAAGTTGAGGGGAGCCTGAAGCAAGTAGAACACTCTGTCTCCTTCTGGGAGGTGCTACCTGTCCATGGCAGGGGAGAGCTTAGGGCACTCCACATCCAGAAATTCAACTCCAGGTTGAAGGAATGGTGTGGAAGGGAAGGTTATGGCTTCATGGGGGACTGGGGCTCCACCTGGATGGATGCTAGCCTGTATAAAGATAATGGCCTGCATCTGTCAGCGAAGGGGAGCCAAGTAAGAAGTTTGAATGCTTCTAACCCCAGTAATACTCAGGTATTCATAACTTTATGCAGTCAGCCTTCTAAGTAGAACTGCCCAGAGTGAATATGGAAAATGTACAAATGATGGAATCTTTTGCATGAGCCACTTTTCAATTGCTGCCTTATACTAAGTGCCTTAGTTCTAACTAACCCCTCAGATTTTTCTCTCTCTGCTCATCAAGTCTAGATGCTCAGAGAACCTCTCCTCACCATCTTTTGTTCTGACGTGAGAAACCTTATAAACTATTCTAAGTATTCTTTACGTTTCATTTGCTGCCTTTTAATTTTTGTTATTTCAGGTAAACCCAAGTTTTAGTGTTTAAATTGTAAGTTTTCTCGGTTTCTCCCGGTTCGGTATAACTGGGAGTAAATCAAGGTTTATTTTATATTTATCAGAGTTTTATGACTAACAAACTTCATTAGTTATGCTTAATTTTATTAAATTAGCTTACTTTAAGAACTGCTAATACCGGTTCCTGGACTGATGGCCTCAGTTCATTTTATCTTGGTTCCCGGGTCCTGCAACGGTTCTGGAACTGACTGCAACTGCTAAATAAACTTCAGTTAAAATATTTATTTTTTAGCCGATGCAACTATTATTGGCTTTACATTGAAAATGTTATAAAAGGAAACTGGTGGTCCCAGTTTCAAACCTTGTATTCAGTGTGGTGAAATTTTGTTAAGTCAAACATTCTCTTGTTTTGCGTATCTAGACATGAACATTTAAAAGCAGAGTGAAATCTGCATTACATGACCTGAAAAAACTACTGAAATGCCTGGATAAGGTTTAAAAAAAAACTAGCACCACCTAAGGGTCCCTCCAGTTCTAACCAGCTGACACCCTAAGTTACTGTGGGTGACTCCACAACGAATACTATAACTGCTACCCTGAGATGGGCACATAAGCAGTTTTTAAGAGGCTTGTTGAACCGACTGACTCCCTGGTTCCGTCAGTGAAATTGAAGAAAACTAAGCACACATAACCCCCTGCTAACAGCATTTTAGGGACTTCTGTGCCTGTTATAAAGCCTGCCAACTCCTTCAGAAATTGCAGGCTGGCTCTGATTGGGGAAGTATTTGACAAGACAGGTAAGCACAGTTGTGTATTGCTTCCTGGCTATGATCACCTAAATGAATATTGTGAATTTGTAAACTTTCCGGGGAAAAGTGTGGAGAAATGTCTGGAATGGATAAAGAAAACACTTTCAGGCATACAAGGATGTTTGTCTCTCAGCAGACATTTGTGCAAGCAGTCTTCCTAATATTTAAAGGAAGACTATGTAATTATTATGAAATGGAGGAGAACCTATTGGGTCTGAGGTTTCCTCTGAACATGAGTTTGTCTCTCCACAGAACAGATTATTCCTCATTCTTCACATTGATTAGAAGGATTGGGCTGACACCCACTAAAGCTTCCATTTCTGTGAATTAATTCTTCAGGGAAGATACTTCAGCGATTTTACAAACTCCAAGCTCTGCCCCCCCCCCGGATAAGAGGATTTATAAGAAATTTCAGCTGGACAGGAGGGACCTGAAATTTATTCCCCCACCCTGTCCACCAAGGAGTGGTTAAAGTGACAACCTGTGACAAGGCAAAGATACCCCTGGCATCCTATACTCTTAACAAGGATTCTGGGAAAAATTAGCAACATGGCTTAAAAGGATATATTTATCAGGTGACTTGGCCATCAGGCAGGCACACATTTCAAGCCTATGTCAATACCAAAGTCACTGTGGTAGTCGGCCCCTGCTATGTCAGCCAAGGCCCAGACTCCCCTGTCAGATGATCTAGCTGAAACAGCTGAATTTGGTTTGAGAGCAGCCAAATAACAGTTCACATGGCTGCTGCCAGATGGCTGGCAAGGAGCTTTGCCTGGCAGCGAGTCACAGACCTCACTCAGGATACCAAAACCAAGGTTATAGACTTTCCAGTCGAGGGTAATTCCTCTTTGGAGAAAAATAAAAGCTTACATGAAAAAGGTGGATATATATACACCACAGTGAGACCCCTTTGTTTCTATCAGGCTGGGGCTGCACCTCAATATCAGCAGTACCCACAGCAGGGGTATTTCAGGCACCACAGACAAGTGGTCCTGCACGTAGTGAGTCAGAGATTGTCTCTGAGCTCAAATTCCTTCCACTAAAAACAGTGGAAAAAGGATTAGAAAGGTTGCAGAAGAGACCAAATAAGGGTGCTTCAGACTCTTATCAGCCAACACCCTCCAAATCTGCATGTGAAACTGCTGTCTCTTACTTGCACACCCCTGAGAAGGGTGATTCAGGTTTTAAAAAAAAGGGGGGGATGAGTGACCCGACAGTTTCTCCGGTCCTCTCCATGAAAACCAAAACGACAAAGCATGTCAAACCCCAGGAAAAACCTAAAGAGGTTCCTGACATCACTGTATTTAAATTATTTCCACACTCCCATAAGGGAGTCTCACAGAAAATACTTCAGGTTCAGACTCTCATCAGGTCACTCTCTGGGAGTGTACACAGTGGTTGGGCACCTTCAAAGATAAGGTGTCACAGTTTCCCCATATTTAGATGACTGGCTGTTGGTTGTATAATCACTCCGGCAAGTGAATCTGCAACTCACCTAGGGTCTCCTGGACTCTCCAGGATCCATGATAAATCTAAAGAAAGTCTGACCTTCAGCCTGCTCAAGCACTCCAGTTCATAAGAACAGAGCTAGATACCCTGCAAGGCAGGGTCTACCTGCCCCTACGCAGGACAAGAAGTATTCCACTAATAACGGGCTCATTCGGGCTGAATGAACCACAAATCGCAAGACAGTTTTCTTCAGCTACTGGCCACATGGCACCTGCCACTGGCACAGTCTTGGAATCCAGGTTATAGAGCAGAGCCATTCAGTGTCCCCTCATGGCTCAATGGTGTCAGAGACAGGACCCTCTTTAAAACTAATTCTAGTAACAAGGACATTGTTACAGGCCTCCAATGGAGGAAAACAGGGAACAAATCTAAGGGAAGGGGCTTCTTTTTCGGCAAGAGCCCCTATCAGTTGCCTGACAACAGATGCATCCCTACTAGAGTGGGGCGCCCATCTGGGGGTTCACACCTCCCAAGGCACATGGTCAAGTGCAGATTCACTCCTGCACATAAACCTGCAGGAGCTAAGAGTAGTGTTACTGCACTAAAGGTCTTCACACAACTACTACAAAGGTGGTACAGGTCAGAACAGACAATGCCACCACCATGTATTATATCCACAAGCAGGAAGGGACAAGGTTAAGCTCTCCCTGCTCAGGACTTATGAAAATATGGAGTCTAGCATGTTCCATATGTCCCTGCAGGATACTCATTTGCCAGGTAGGAACACTACCTTGGCAGATACCTTGACTCAGATCAACCAGTCCCATCAGGACTGGACATTGAATAGTCAGGTGGTGCAAGCTATCTTCAGGAGGTGGGGCATACCAAGGGTAGACTTGTTTGCATCCCACCACAACCACCACCTGCCACAGTACTAAGACAATCAGATCCAGGACCAATCCCCCCAGATTCTCTGGTTCTGAGTTGGCCAGGGAACACCTGTTCACTTTCTTCCTTCCCTCTGGCATACAGTGCATTTCTCAGACTCAGGGCCCAGCCAGCATCACTGGTCTTGATAACGTCAGACTGGGCCAGGAAGACATGCTACTTTCCATGTCTGGTTCCAAACTAGTACAACTTTTCTCAGAGGTACAACCTGCTAACCTCAAATGGGAGGCTTCGTGCCCAAACGTTGGGTCACTCAGGCCCAAGTTATGTCTCTTGGGAGCCTACTGTACAGTATGCAGCCTTGCATCTTTTTCAGTGTCTTGGACATTTTATATAGTTACAGGAAGCCCTCCATTAAGAAACTGTATGCTTCAGAAGGGAAAAGGTTTACTATTGGTGCTCAACCAGAAAATGGTTTCTAGGGACATGGATATGTTGTTCATCCACACTATCTGGCAGGTTCCTTGCCGCTTTAAATCTTGCCGGAAGGTCTTCAAGCTAGCTCCTCCCACCCACCCGGGTGGTAAAACTCTCGGCTCCGCCCCATGACGCCAGATCTTCCTTACCGCTTGGAAGCTCAGGTTCCCTCCTTAACGCCTACGATTAAGCTTGGGCCCTAATTCTTCGACTTTAAAAATTTTCAAAACTTTACCACTTCGGTCTTCTTCCCTCATGCTCGGCGATGGACAAATCGACTCGGTTTTCGAGATGCCTTGCGGGCAGAAGATGTCTGGATGGATCCGCACTCCACGCGGCGCTTACTGCCCAGGCCAGGTGCACCACCCAGAGGCCTGCGAACTGTGCTCATCTTTCTCGGCTCACGCCTGAGGATCGCGCTGTCTGCCTCCAGCTTGGGCGCCTGGAAGGAGATTTCCTCCGTCAAATCCAAGGAGGCCCGACTGGCGGTGTCATGGCTGCGGGCTCCGCGAGAACAACTTGAGCAGATGATCGCCCGAGGAGGAGGCGGCCCATGCCGCTACATCTTCGCTGCGGCATTCGTCCCGCTCTCGCTTGGGTCCTCCTATTCGGCTTCTTTTAAGGAGCTTTGCTTGACCCTCTCGACCAAAGGCGAGGGTCCAACTTCTTCTGGACTGTTTCATCGGTCAAGAAAGTGGTAAGTCCATCGCGGCTCTGGAGCGAAAGATCTCCTCCCTTGTCGATAGTCGATTTCGGTCGGTCTGCTTGCATTGTTTTCACGGTCCTTTCAGGCCAGGATTAGATCTTCGCTGACGTTCGAGATTTTCTCGGTCTTATTTTGGTTGTCGGGTTGAGAAGCCATTCCTCCTCCCGGTTCCCCGGGGATTGTATACCGCCGCTCATCTGTTCCTCTTGTTCTGCGCTGATTTGTCGATCAACCGAGGATTCCGACCGTCTCCTCGCTGGCCGACCGGGCTTAGCCGAGACTCGGTCCGGACTTTCGCGTCTAGCCGATCCCGCTACACAGGCGGTCTCGTCTGCATCGCTGTAAGCCGGCGCCGCCGCCGCCTTCTCATCTCCTCCTCGACTAGGAGGCTTTTAAGTTGTTTAAAATATGAGGAACTTATGTGGCGTTGTTAATTTTTGTTGAAATGGCCTGTAGGCCCTTTCTCCGCCATAAATGGTTGTCACCGAACGTCTAAACACCCCTGTGTGGGTGGGAGCCTGCTCAGGTCGTTGTTCGGGTCTACCCTGCTGCCCTTCTAATGTCGGGAACCGCCTCCGCCTCAACCGGAGAGGCGAGGGCCAAAAAAGTTTGCGCTCTGCTCATGGCCTCCCCATGGGTTGTCGGTCACCCTCCTCCCGATAAGCCTCGCACGTGAGGGTGGTTGGCTCTGTACATTCAACCCCGCCGAGTCGGACGACGACTCTCCCTGTTTCAAGCGCCAGACTTGGAATCTGGGGGCGGTCGATGGACATGTCTCGCTCTTCCTTGGACTATCAGGCTCATCCAGAATCCACTGGGATGAAGCTCGAATCAGGTCCCAACGGCTAGATATCCCTCACTGAGATTCTTGGACTGAGGGATTCTCCTATTGAGGCCTTCCAGTGGTCAAGCCATTGTTGGCCCGGCCCTGGAATTGTGGGAGCGTCCGCTTCTGCGCCTGCCAGATGACCAGGAAAGTGTCCCCACAGGCCTCTGTCCGGGCCCGAACACCTTCGCTGAGGGGTTGGTACGACAGTGTTTCCAGCGAGCCGGAAAATGCCAGGGATTTGGACAACCGCCGACAAAGAGTCCAATAAACTGGACTATGCTGGGCTGAAAGTGTATGCTGCTTCCTCCTCGGCTCTCTTCTAGCCAGTTCGCCGCCTTGATGGCACATTTTTCCCATGCCCTGTTGGGCTCCTGGATGAGGTCGCCTCATCTTCCGCGGACCTGCAGACCACAGTTGGCAGGTGCGGACCAGGCAGGCAGTAGCTAAGGCAGCCCAGACTGCTTGATATTGGAGATTCTTGCCCGTCAGTGGCGGCCGTAGTGGCTAGCGCTGCAGCGGGCTGGAGGATATCCACTTTCCCCGGATACCAGCACAAGCTCACTGATGTCCTTTCTGGGAACGACCTCTTCGCCCTGGAGTGGAAGGTCACTCAGAGGATCGAAAAGTCCATGCCACCTTTGCCTGGTATCGCCCACAAGAGGACAAGGGTCGGAGCCCCAGCCTAAGCCCTTTCGCCTTTCTGCTCCGCTGGCGCTTCCGCCCAACAACGTCAGGGCTAGCAGGCTAGACCTTGCATTCCCAAGCCTAGTCCTCTAATAGAAGCAGGAGGAAAAGGTCTGGTGGTCCCTCGGCCGGTTTTCCTCCTGGCCTGCACAGTGACGGGCTGAGGGGTGCTGTTCTCATCCCCGTCACCGCCTGGTCTCTGTGGGGATGGTCTGCACTTCTTTCCGCCTGGTCCGCTGTTACCACGGACAGGTGGGTTCTGAGGTGGTGGGAAGAGTCTGCCCTGGAATCGAGCAGGTTCCACCTTCAGAGCCGCTTCCAGTCGTCCCCAGATTCCTGAAGGCCTGCCGAGCCGATCGCCCTTCCTTCAGAAAGGTATGCAGATAGAGGACCTCCATCAGAACCAGGTTCTGTCCAGGTACTTCCTGGTCCCGAACGGACGGGCTGGGCGCCCATTCTCAACTCTACACGACCTGAACAAGTTCCTAAGGTCTCGAACCTTCAGAATGTACCTGGCTCAGATAATACCATCTCTGAACACGGCGGTGGTTTTGTTCTTTGACTTCAGACCGTTCTCACGTCCCTATCGTCCTTCTCATCAGAGATTCCTCCGCTCCGGGCGGAGGGATCCCTTTGAGTTCAGGCCATGCCCTTGCGTCTCTCCAGCTCCCAGGGTCTTCACCGTGCTGCGGTGGTGAGGCATTCCCGCGGCGCCGAGGTCCGGTGTACTTACCTGGACGATTGGTTGATAGCAGCCTCCAGTCGGAGGGAGCGGTCCAGGATCTGGCCTTCAGGTTTGTCTCCTTTCGCCTCTGGCCAATGAGGCCAAGTGGAACTCGGTGAAGCAGGTGATAACTTTCATCGGGCAGAGCTCGACTTCTTCGAGCCAGAGCGCGGCTCCCGCGGATAGGCCGAGGTTCTACTTCCTTTGCCCAATCATTTCTGGTTGGGTTATCGCGCCTGCTGGGACTTCTCGACTGTTGGGTCTCACATGCCTACCAGCGTAGCCGTTGGGCAGCTGGCACATCGTCTTCCAGTGGGGACTGGCCAGCCAGTGGTCCTGGCCGTGGGATCCTGACCAGCGTGTGGACGACCCAGGAGATGTGGAACGCCTCCAGTGGTGGACCGCCCATCCCATCTGCAGGAGGGTATCCCGCTTGTCCGCCTGTCGACGGTCTTCTAATCACCAACGATCTTGATGGGTTGGGGTGCCCATCTGGGGATACGGTGCACGGCCTCTGGTCCCTACGGGTCCGTGCCATATCAACCTGTTGGAGCCTGCAGTCCGCTGGCTCTCCGCCTTTCTGCTTTCTCCGGGTCATGGTCCGGTCCAGACGGACAACACTACTACCATACTATCTAACCGCCAGGCGGGACGCGCTTCATGTATTATGCAAGGGTTTCCTGATCTGGTCACTTGTGCAGTCTGAGGCTGATCTCCTGCCATTCATGGCAGGAGCTCCAACACCCTGGTCGTGCCCTGTCGGATAGGGCTGCATCGCAGGTCTTCCTGCCGGAGATAGTATAAGACCTGTTCTCTGGCTGGGGCACACCTTGTGGATCTGTTTGCTTCCAGGAGAACGCTGGGTGAGGCTGTTTCATGCCCGCCTCAGCAGGGCTCGCTGGGGATGCTTCTCGAGGCGACCCCGGGTTTTTACGCCTTTGCCCCCTGCCTCTGATTCACAGGGTCCTGCTGAAAGGAGGGACAAGCAGGTGATTGATAGGCCCAGACTGGTTTCCCAGTTCTGGCCCTGATTCCTCAGTCTCAGCTCCAGGACTCCGGAGGCAGCCCAGCTCGCCTGACCTGCTCAGTCAGTCAGGAAGGTGTTCCATCCGACCTCAGTCCCTGCACCTGACGGCCTGGTTCCTGAGCGGCCAGAGTTCCAGGCCTTGGGTCTTCCACTAGGT
The DNA here is from genome assembly GCA_016271365.2 of Neoceratodus forsteri. Taxonomy (NCBI): domain Eukaryota; kingdom Metazoa; phylum Chordata; order Ceratodontiformes; family Ceratodontidae; genus Neoceratodus; species Neoceratodus forsteri. The sequence goes on along the minus strand of CM057450.1, from coordinate 924,227,238 downwards.
CCTCAACGTCGTGAGGCGTCCTATGAGTCGACCAGAAAATGTAGCCTCAAATGGAAGAGTTTCTCCATTGGTGCTGACAGTGTTGACCTTTCTCGTGTCCTGTGCAAGCATTTTGACTATTTATGGTCCCTATCAGTCAAGGCTTAGGTCGGGACCCTTATGGTGCACCTGCAGCCATCTCTGCTTGCGGCGCGGGCGGTTACAGTCAGTGGCGAGGAAAAGGGTCGGGCTCTTTAAAGGCCTTATCACATTTTCTCCAGTGGGAACCCCACCTCCGTGGGATTTATTCTGGTATTGGCAAAGCCATGGGCAAGCCATTGAACCAATGGCTGGTGTGGTTCCCCTGTTTTCGTGGAAGACCGCCTTCTTGGTGGCTATCACGTCAGCCAGAAGGATGGAGAACTCCAGGCGCTAGCATCGAGTCTCCTTACTGGTCTTCCACAGGGACAAGGTTGTCCCTCCTTCCCCACCCGAAATTCCTTCCGGGTTGGTGGCGGAGTTTCACCTTAATCAGGTGTTGACTCTGCCGGTGTTCTACCCCAATCACACCTCGGAGGCGAATATAGGCTCCATACTTTGACTTAGAAGGCCACGCTATATGATGACGGTTGAAATTGGGAGAGGTTCGCCAGCTGTTTGTCACCTACGCTGAAGTTGCACTGGCAGACCTGCAGCCAAGCGGGTTTATAGGCAGATGGGTCACCTCCTGCATAAATGTCTGCTATGAGTTGGCGGGCATGGAGCCTCCAGAGGATAAGAGTCATTCACCCGCCATATTGCTGTATCGTGGCTGCTTCAGGACGCCCTATCCAGGAAATTGCAGGGTTGCTACCTGAAGTCAGCACACACTTCATTCACCCACCACATCGACCTTGAGTCCCGCCGGGATGCTGGTTTGGCCTCGGGTCCACCCTGTTCCCAAGTAAGTATATAGGGGGTCCTTTGCCTCCCTCCTCCCGAGAACTGCAGGAGTCTGCCAGATGGTGTGGATGAACAACATATCCGTCCTAGAAATACAGGTTACTCACCTGTAACAGAGTTCTAGAATGGTATATGTTGTTCATCCCACTAACCCACCCGGCCCTCCCCGGCTCGACGCACAACCTGAGCTTCCAGCGGCTGATCTGGCGCCAGGTGGAGCCGAGTTTACCACCCGGTGTGGAGAGCTGGTTTGAAGACTTCCGCAAGATTTAGCTAAGGAACCCGCTGATGTGTGGATGAACAAATATACCATTCTAGAACTCCTGTTACAGGTGAGTAACCTGTATTTCCATGCTGGGATCAAGCAGTTTGACTAACTTATATTAATTGACTTGCAGTCTAGCATCTCAAGGTCCACCTAGTTGCAGCATCTGCTTGCATATTGTTGGACAAATGTTCTAATGGCCAGATCCTAGCCTCAGTTCTTTAGACCTGGCATATCACATAGGTGGTGTCCAGCTGTGGTTGACTGTTTACCTATTTGCTTTCACTGACTTGCAGACCGTATCTTTAAGGGTCCACCGGTCTCTGCATCTATTACATCTCAGTTGAACAGAATGTTTCTAACCTCAGACCCTATCTTCAAGTGTCTTTTTAAAGGCCTGCTCCATTTACACCCCTCATGGGGCACTTGCAAGCATGGGATCTAGATGGTATAGTTAGCTCATGGGTCTTTGAGCCTATGTTTTCAACTTATTTGAAATATCTTAAAAAAAAGATTTTTTCCTGTGGTAATGGTTTCTAAGGAATCAGGAGCTCAAGTTCTGTACATTGAACAGGACCCATTTTATTCCAGAGAAAATTATTCTGGGAACATAATGAGTTTCCTTTAAATGACTTTTGATTCCATTTGAATCAAAACCATTGTACAAATATTGATACGTATACACAAGATGTTCAGATAAGGGCTCATAGTCCACCCAGTCTGCCCATTTATCTATCTTTTTCACTGAACACTTTGTTCGGGTGAAAAGAGTTGTTGGTCACATCAAAGGAACTTTTAGCTGTTACTTGACAACCAGTAAGCCCATAGCAGGACAGAAATAGCTGTTCGACCTATGAAAAGTGGAAATGTAACCCGCTTCAAAAGATTTATTTCTCACTGATAGTTACATTTTCAGTTTTGTTATTCTGGCTGGAAAGGAGCCCCAAGATGGTTGAGGCCTATTCCACAAGGGGCACAGCTGCTGTGTAGCAGCTGTCGGTGATGTTCCCTGGACATCTCAAGCCACTGGAAACACTACACACTTTACAAAGCATTGCAGTCTGATATTCTCGGGTGATGCCAGTTCGGTACATGTCTGCAAAGTTTGTTCACAAAATAAGGTGCTATGCCCACCTCCAAAGGTACTGCTTAGAATAAACTATGAGTCTATAATTATGTGGGTCTGATTTTCTCCCTTTTTATAAATTGGTATTATAGTATTCTTCCTCGTGTTTCGGTATTTTACCAACTGGATTATATTATTAAAAAGGATTTCAAAACTGGAATCCACAAGTCAGGGTCGCCCATGTAGAGATCCACAGGACCTCTATCTGGCCCTGGGCTTTATGCCTTTTTGAAGATTCTATAGCCAGTGCTCTGTACTTAACTCTACAGTTGATTCCCATTTCTTAATAGGCTGGACCTTTTCATTTAACATATGTTTATAAAACAAGTTTTGAAATGCTGTTCCCAGGTCAACGGGTCTGTGTGATTCTCTATATTTTTGGTATTTGACCCACCATACCTACTACTTTCCAAAATTGTTTAAACATTTTTCTTTGTGTTTTGAATTGTTCCCAAATGCTTTTCATTATCTTTCCCTCTTTTCCCTTAATACCTTTTTATATTCCTTTCTCAATTTATTCAATTTGGCTTTATTCTCTTTTGTTACATTGTTTTGTATTTTTCTAATGCATTTATTAATCTCAGTTTTCAATTTTACACAGTCCTTGTCAAACCACTGGCTTCCTTTCTTTCCTTCAATAGTGAAATTTTTAAGAGTGCTTCTGATATTTTCTTTGTTATACCTGCAAACTTTCTACTAGACCCTCAAATATTTCTTGAAGTAGGAAATCCTCTACTGTATCCATAATACCATATTCCTGCAAAAATTCACTAGATTTGTGGCTTAATAAAATCCCATTTAACACTTTTTTGTCCTAATGATTGCTGATTTTTTTTAATTTCTAACTGTGTCCCTGACCAGAGCTCCATTTCTATTTCTTGGGAAATGTTCACTCTCTAAACTGCTACCCACTTTGAAGTCATGAAAATGTATAATTAGGTTCATGGAGATCCAACAGTGATAACTGATGCACCCGCGGGCTATGTATGTAAATGCACCTAATGGATCGCTTCTTGACTTTCCATTCATTAGGATCAAACCAGTATTTCCCAATTCTTTGTTCAAATACTTTCCTCTTTTTATTTTGGGTCTTTGACCTCCTTTGCCTACAAAAGCATTAAGACTCAGAGCTGCATATACCACAGTCGCATCCAAACAGGGCTCTGGACTATGCCCCAACCTAGCATTAAAATCTCCCATTAAAATTAGCCGCTTAAAGGATCTTTAGGCATCACATCTTCTAGGAACTTGATAGGTGTCTATACTATCCTTGGTGGCACTCACGCACAGCTCTAACCTCCTCATTACATATCTGTGGAGCACTGCAAGGTGGACAGAGCTTTGCCAGGCACTTGGTCTCCGCTAAAAACTGCCCTGGTCTACCTGCATAGTGCATAGTTACTATTTATATGGTATGACTGTATTATTGAGTTTGAGATTCCCAAACTGTGTTTTATTGGGTCTAATCGTTTTCCCGACTATTACTTTACCGATGCTTAGCTCCCCGACTCTAATTTCCCATAAGGTACAATAGTCCGACTATCATAATGCCGCATATCAAGTTCCCAACCATAAGGATAACAGCTTATAGCTGTAATATAGCATAGATTTATCAAATAGTTACTGTTTATATTACCAGGTTTGCTACCTTCATTTTTCCCGGACTGCCTCCCTGCTCCCTCCCCACATACATCATTCCTCCGTGCTTTTGCTTGGCGGGTCCTGCCCCTGCTTTCCCAGCTGCTCTCCTGCCAGAGTTGTACCCTGCTTAGCGGAGCCCTTTTCCTCTGCACGTCCTGTCCTGCCTGACTTGCCCATCTGGACTTGCTCCTCCTCTTGCCGACTGTCCTCAGGCCAGGCTGTCTCCTACTGTCACCGCAATTTTAGTTGTTTCTGTGATTCACCTTCTGCAGGAATGTTCACTGCACGACCACCACCTTTTGAAAACTTCAGGAGTTTCCCATGAGGACTCATGTTAGATTTGATTTACTTCCTTCCTGGCCGTGATTCCAGTGTCTGTTTGAATTCTGCCCTTCACATTCCACTGATGCAACCTACACACAGTTTGGGACTGTTTTCTGGCGATCACTGGACCTCCGTCAGTTATTTTCTGCCTCCTGCATTTCAATGCCCATGTGTTTCTGCATCGGGATAATGGCAGTTGGTAAAATGTGCTGTGGGGTTTACAAGTGCGCCGGGATTGTGGAGTTGGGCGATTGAGTATCGGGCAGTTGTGAGTCAGGCAAACGTACGGATACCGCTTTTATTTCTTTTTCCATGGAGTTGTTTATCTTCTAGGTCACCCACTGACCTGTCCATCCCCATCACCCAAAATCCCTAGGACTACCTGCTCTGAGATCTCCCATGATCCTCCCACCACCCCGTGGTGTGGCAAGGAGGAAGTGCCATTCACAGAGGCGCATATTCAGACATAGAACAGAGCCTGGTTGTGGAGTCAAAAACAGTGGTGGAATTCAAGCATGCATGGGACAGTCATAAGGCAATTCTAGGGGTGGGGGTAGGAAGAAGTAGGCTGCTGGTTAACTAGGATCTGCAGCTTATCCATTAGGTAGGGAAATGGGCAGACTGGGTGGGCCAAGCAGTCCTTATCTGCCATCAAAATCTATGTTTCTATGTTAGTAGTGCAGAACCTGTGGCAGATTGGTGGATTATTCTGCCATTGAGGTTTTCTACCTTTGGTTTATCCCCTGGGCAGCCAAGCATGCAATGATTCCAATCCAATTAAAGGCAGGTACTGCTTTGTGGCTGCCTGAGCCCTCATTATGCCACTCTGATGCTCTGCCAGCCTCCACCTAGGTGACTGTTAAAGGCGGTGTGGTCAGACTCCCCTCCCTGAGAGGACAGCAGTCCCTGAGATGCTCAATATCTCTCCCGCCAGCTAACCCCTGTTTGACCCAGGTTCTCCCCAAAACGGGCCACTGGTATGGGAGGCAGTACAACTACCACCAAGCCACTAAGCCAACCCACCTTTTATTTTTATAAGTAAATAAAACAGCACTTTGTTGAAAGAAGAAATTGTATTTTAGCTACAGTTGTTATAAACATTTCAAGACACATCACAATGTTTTGAAGTTGGATAAAAGTTTTCCAAGGAAAATAAAAATACATAAAGTTACAGAATAAGATAATCCATTTTGTTTACTTTTCATCTTAAGAGGCATCAGCAGAAGATTTTTAGTCAGTCAGGGCTCCATTTTCAGAAGGTTAGCAGAGTGCTAAACATCTAAGCACCGTGCCATGTGGAACAGCATGGTTGAATAGGTGCCATATATTGCAGCCCCAAAGCTAACCGGATCTTGTGCATGCATATGTACTACTACAGCCTTGGAAATGAGGGCTCCCCTCCTGCATACAGAGCACTGTGCTATATAAAAGGTTTCAAAGTGCTTAACAACTGAAATTGCAATACTGTTTACTGCTTCCAAAAATCCTGCCCACATTTGAGCACACAGTGGTGCATATTGTCACCCTACCCAGTCGCCATTCTTATACTCCCAAGCAGTATACCAAAATTATCCTTGGCATCTAAAGGTTCCACACCCTGATCGCAGTTTAAATGGCTCCCATTATTATAGTAAAATGATCCCGGTGTCTAGTACCCCCAAACTTACCATTCAGATGGCCCAATTATAATAATATGGGTGTAGAATTTATGTATTTACTTACATATTTAAAAGTTTCACCAGGAAAGGCAGACTAAGCTGGGCTCATTTTCAGATGCATTCTAGGGAAGGAGAACTTGAAGCACAGAGTTCAAAATACATAATATACATGGTGGAAGGCCATTGACACAGCAGACAAGAATGGCACACAATCGTGAAATTACATTAGAATAGTATATGCAAGACATGAGAACTTATGTGACAAACAAACAATTGACAGTGCATATACAGTGCAGTCAGGAGCCACAAATATAAGCTGGCAATCAAATACAGAGCAGTCTAAATCAACACTAGTTGTAAACATTTGTGTATAATGCATAGAGTGGGAGCTTAAGTGCCTACATTATAGCTGTACCTAAATTGAAAACAAGTCACAGGAAGCAGGAAGGAAAATTATGAGCAAGTGCAGGAGGAGAGGTGAGACCTCTGAAGTGGCTGAAAGGATCCATGGGAGTAAACTGGTGAATAGCTGGGGCAAGGGGTTCCAGATTTTAGGGAAGCCGTGGCTGAATACAGCTTTGCCGATGGTCGTGGAAACTGAAGGCAAGGCAAACATTTTATTTAAAAACGCCCAATCCTGGAGCTCTGGGCACTGTACAAATAAATAAATACAGCATCAAAGATATAATACATCACATATTTATATACACAAGATAACATTTTGGCCTATCATGTAATTAATCATATTCTACTAAATTCAAACAACATGAAGTCTTGCTGTATTCTGACATATGCAGTTAGGTCCTGCCTTTCAACTCCCGGAGAACAAAGACTTACACTTTCCATGGCCAGCATGGAATGTTCACCGTGAAGCTCGGTTGAAGCCCCTGTCTGCTGTTGTTTAAACTCCAGCCGTCAGATTCTTCTCCGCCTCACTGATCAGTCACTCCGAGATTTCTCCTTTGCTCAGTTCAAAAAGTCGGTTAAAGTGTCATTTTTTAGCTCGGTTTCTACCGAATTGCTGTTACTGATCAGTCGGTTTAAGTCTCTGTCTGTGGTACCGTGAGTACTAGATAGGTTTTCTGTATAGTTTCTGTGTGGAACTTTTAAATTGTGGATTGGTTCTGCTAAACCGATCAGTTTTCAGGTAAAAAGGTTTGTGATTTACTTACAGTGTGGTAACCAGTCCGTGTCGGTTCTAAAAAAAAGGATTTTATTACGCTTTTTCCAAGATCGTGACACGGTCAGGAAACGATAGGAGAGTCTTGCTTCAAACAACATGAAGTCTTGTTATATTATGACAATTGCAGTTTGTCCCACCATTAGAACTGCTCGGAGGTGAAATAGTTAACTCCATTCCATGAATGGAACTTTGACACGAGCTCTAAAATAGAAGCTCCGTCTGTGGAAATTCAAACCTGAACTGTCAGATTCTTTACTCCGCCTCACTGAACAGTCGCTCCGGAGATTTCTCCTACTGCTTTGTTCATTTCTGGTTTAAACAGTATTTTCTCGGTTAAATTAAACCGCGAGTATAATTATTTTAACCGCAAACCGATCGGTTCAAGCTCTGTCTGTGGTATTGTAAGTAATAGACAGGTTTTATTCTGTGTGGAACTTGTAATGTTTATCGGTTGTTCGAACCGATCAGGTTAATTAAAACCTTAAGCGTAAGCATTTAAAGCTTTTAGAGTCGCGGTTCCGGTTCTTATCGGTTCAAAAAAGCGGATTTCATTCGTTTTTCCATGACTCGTGACACGGTTGGAACCCGATAAGAGTGTCTTGCCAACTGCCGTTAAAGGGCAAGTTTCTTGGTTAGGCTGGCATCATGTCTAGAAACCCAAAAGAAAAACCGGGCCCACTGGGTTTCAACACTGTAGTGTCTGTGGGAAGCCTTTGCCAAGGCTGACCACACACTACAGTGTTTAGTGTCTGGGGTTGACCACCTCATTTCAGACTGCCAGATTTGTAAAAATTTCCTGCAGCCACCTTGGATAAGAGAGTGGGCAGGCTCCAGAAACGAGAGGCCAAAAAGTCCGCTGACCGGATGGCCAGCCGGTTTTGGTGCCAACCGGGCAGGAGGGAGTCTTTCTGTGACCAGGGCTGAACTTCAACGAGCAAAGCTAAACTAAAAAAAAAAAGAAAATCAGCAGGTATGGGTCAAATTCCTTCTCAACTGCCAGAACTAGCAAAAGCTATAAAATTGTACAGTCACTTTCTCCGGTTCCGTCGAAACCGCCACTGTCTGGTAAAGGTTGGTTCAGCGGTTCCAGCAGTTCAAGAAGATGATTTGGAGACAAGAGCATGGAGGGACATGAAGATGATCAGTGTGAATGTGACTGAGAGGTCTGGGTGTGCCCACTGAACGGACATCTCCCCAGACTGACCCTACAATCTCCCCTATGCTTTCTGAGTCCCTTCTCTTTTCTGTTTTATAAAAGGGTTGTTGAATCCTCCAGCTCCCTTGGGAGGAAGCTGTGGATGAGCAAGAGGAACCTGATTTTGTAGAAAGGATGGATATTCCAGGGTCTAGGAGATTGTCTGTTCCTTTGCATAAGTCTTTCAGGAAACAAACAATAAAAAAATTTAAAAACTCCTAATTCTGTGCCTCCTGTAGATAAAAAGATGGACAGAAGGTACACATTGTCAGGTCCTGATACAGAATTCCTTTCTCAGCAATGCAGTCATGTTGGGAGTAGTTCAGGCTGCAGCCTGTGATAAACTAATATTCCCTGGCTTCACATCCTCCTGACAAGGATTCCAGGAAGATTGATGCCATGGCAAAAAACAGTATATGGCAGCCTCCTTGGGACTCAGACAAGCAAATTATATGGCTTATGTAGCAAGGTATCAGAAATCTAGATGGGATACTGTTATGGAATTAGCCAAACAAACCCATGGCCAGCTGGCTGGCGAATTAGAACAGGTGGCTGCCGATGGCATTGAGGTTTCTAAGGTGCAGTTTCATGCTGCTGTGGATGTTAATTATGTTTCCTCTAGAGTCATGGCCACATCTGTAGCTTTTCGTAGGTTGGCCTGGCTCAGGTGTACTAGCCTGTCACAGGATACCCAGACTAAGGCTATGGATTTTCCTGTGGTGGGAAATTCTCTGTTTGGGAGCAGACAGAGAATTACATGAAAAAGATGGATGAATATAGGACTACTACAAAGTGCCCAAGCTAATGACAAGCCACTCCCCAGAGGCATACCCCAGGGGTGAGGTGAGCCTTTTCACAAGCCTTTTATCAGACTCAGGCCTCCTCTGCTTATGCTCAGAGGGCTTCTTCAGAGGCAGAGGCAGACGGGGTGTGGGCAGGCCTGCTCCACCCCTCAGCCTAAAGCACCTGCTAAGCAGGCACCCTGATGGGGTGCCCAGGGCCGATTCCCTTTACCAGTAGGGGCAGGTTGGCTTACTTCAGTCAGTGGGTTCTGGAAGTAGTAAGCCAGGGTCTGGTTCTCAGCTTCAAAAGTTTCCCAAGATGAGAACCAGGTTTTTCTACCTGCAAGTTCTTCAGAGACCCTTGCTCTAGAAGCAGAGGTCTCAACCTGTTGTTTCTCAGAGCAGTAGAAGGGTTCCTCCTGCACCAGGGCAGGGGTCTGTATTCAGATTCTTCCTTACCCCAAAAAGACAGGAGAATGGCGGCCCATCTTAGACCTCAGATATCTGAACAAACATCTTTTGAAACCAAAGTTCAAAATGGTAACTCTGGCAATGATTTTACCTCTCTAAGGCCAGGGGACTGGTTAGCTTCCGTGGACCTCAAGGATGCCTATTTTCACGTCCTAATCAGAAGCTCCCATCGAAAGTACCTCAGATTGAACTGCCCTCAGGTCATTACCAGCTCAGAGCAATGCCCTTGGCCTTACCTCTGCCCCAAGGGTATTCACAAAATGTCTGGCAGTAGCAGTGGCTCACTTAAGGAGGTAAAGGATTGCTGTTTTTCCTATCTAGACGACTGGCTCATTGTAGGCCAATCCCCAGAACAGGTAAAATCTCACCTGCAAGTCTCCCAGCAGCTTCTCACCTCCTGGGCTTTCTGCTAAATCTACCAAAGTCGGTTCTGGAACCAGTCCAGGTACTCACCTTTATAGGGGCAGAATGGACACAAACCTAGCCAGAGTTTTCTTCCCTTAGAAAGGTAAGGAATTTAGTGGCTCTGGCCTCCTCCTTCACTCTGCAGGTCTCTCGACCAGCAAGACACTTTCTGCAGCTCCTGGGGCACATGGCTGCATCCACAGCTGTTGTGCAGGGAGCAAGATTTCAGATGAGAGACATTCAGTTTCACTTGAGAGCCTATTGGTCTCAGAGAAGAGACCCCTTTCCAAGTTGGTCCCAGTGACTCGAACCTTGATCCAGGCCCTCCAGTGGTGGCAGAATCAGAGCAATTTGAGATTGGGGGTCCCTTCATTTCCCCTGCTCACACTTTGACTCTCTCTACAGATGCCTCCCTCTGGGGTGGGAGCCCACATGGGCGACCTTTCCACTCAGGAGTGTGGTCCCCAGGAATCTCTGCTCCACATCAATTTGCTGGAACTCAGAACTGTCTTTTAGCTCTTCAAGCGTTTTCTGCATCTGTTCAGAACAAAGTGGTACAAGTCAGAACAGACAACACCACAACAATGTGGTACATCAACAAGCAGGGTGCACTCGGTCTTGACCTCGTGCACCGAGGCAATGAAGTTGTGGTCTCTGGCCTATTCCTGAACACTTCCCTCATAGCAGTTCACCTTCCAGGAAAGGACAATGTCCTAGCAGATGCTCTCAGGGATTTCCCAGGGCCATCACAAATGGTCCCTGGATCCTCAAGTATTGGGGATAGTCTTTGCCAGATGGGGCACCCTCAGATAGATCTTTTGCAGCCCCAGACAATCACCAACTTCCACTGTTCTATTGCAGGCCTCCAGTGTTGGGTTCAGTCCCCTGGACGCCCTTCTCCTGGATTGGGAGGGAAGTTTCTTTATGCTTTCCCCTTCCTCTCCTATTCAAAGTGTTAGTCAAATCAGATCTCAGCCTTGCAGGATGATTCTGATTGCCCGGATGGGCCAGGCAGCCCTGGTACCCTCCTTCTGTCCCTGACAGTCCATCTTCCCTTCCTCCCCAGGAATCACAACCTATTAACCTGTGCTCAGGGAGAGTTTGGTATCCGAACCTCAAATCCCTCAACCTCAAGGCCTGGCTTTTGAGGAGTTAAGAGTTTGCTGACTTACACCTCTCTCAGGATGTCCTTTAAATCCTAAGCTTCTAGGAAGCCTTCCACTAGGGCTACTTATAATTCTAAATGGAAAAGGTTTTCCATTTGGTGTGCTGGAAGCATATTTCCCCAGAATCTGCTGATTTGCCCATTGTGTTAGATTACATGGTCCATCTTAATTCCTTGGGCCTCAGACCAGCTACCCTGAGAGTTCATTTGGCAGCTGTTTCTGCTTTTGTTTCAGCAGGAAAGTCATCCTCTCTTTCCGCTCACCCTTTGTTTGCCAAGTTTTTAAGGGATTACTCCATACTAATCCACTTTTTCGGGATCGGCCCTGCCTGGACCTTGATGTTTGCATTGCCCAGTTAATGCAACCCCTTTTGAACCTCTGTTTTCTGCAGAGCTGAAGTATCTAACTTGGAAAATCTGTTTTCCTAGTGGCTATCACTTCTGCTAGAGCATGGGTGAGTTGCAAGCCTTGTCAGTAGAAACTGACTTATTTCTTTCCACAGGGATAAGGTAGTCCTCAGGACTAACAGGAAGTTTTGCCTAAGGTGGTTTCAGATTTCCATCTTAACCAATCTATCTCCCTTCCAGTATTTTCTCTGACACTCCTCTTCTGATGAGAGGAGATTGCACAACCTGGATGTTACGAGGGCTCTTAGTTACTATATAGAACATACCAAGGGTCACAGGTTCGAATCCTCCAACTTTTCCTCACTTTTGGTGAGGTTGGGAAAGGAAACCTGTCACTAAGAGATCAATTGCCAGGTGGATTGTCTCTTGTATCCAGTTTGTTATCAGAAACTGGGCAGAGATCCCCTCTGGCTTGAGGGCTCATTCTACCAGAGGTACAGCCACGTCTCTAGCTGCTGCAGAGACATCCCTATATTGGAGATATGCCAGGCTGCTACTTGGAAAGCGGTACACACTTTCACCAAGCATTACTCCCTGGATGTCCAGGCTAGGAGAGATGCTCGGTTTGGCACAGCTGTTCTTCAGAGCCTATTCCTGAGTAGGTTCTGCCCTCCTCCATGGAGGTACTGCTGTGTAGTCTGCAGTGTCATAATATAGCAAGACTTCATGTTGTTTGAAGAAAAATTACTCACCTTAGTAATGTTGTTTCTTCTAATGGAGTCTTGCTATATTATGACCTCCCATGCCTGCCCCTCTCAGAACCTCTACTTGGGTAGGGTGTGGGCAACCTAGTGTGGGCACTATTTTATGCCCTTTTTAAGCGTTTCACCCCTTTTTGGGATTTGGGGTGTGGTGTTTTATTATCCTCTTGTTTTATTCTCATTTTGTTAAAATTGATTAGTAATTCTGGTCCCCTGACTTGAGTATTGGGTGTTGGGACCAGCAATGAGGTATTATTATTCAGGTAGCCAGTTGGCTAGTGTAGGTTACAGCTTCCACACAGACCTTAGTGAGTTTTTGCTCGTAAAGATCTGACAGTTCAGGTTTGAATCTCCACAGACAGAGCTTCTATTTTAGAGTTCATGCTCAAAGTTCCATTCATGGAATGGAGTTAACTATTTCACCTCCGGAGCAGTTCTAATGGTGGGACAAACTGCAATTGTCATAATATAGCAAGACTCCATTAGAAGAAACAACATTACTAAGGTGAGTAATTTTTTCTTGGTGGATTGCCAAAAAAGGGTAAGTTTTGGTTAGGATTGGCCATGTCTGAGAAACCAAGAAAAAACGGGCCCACTGGGTTTCAACACTGCAATGTGTGTGGAAGTCTTTGCCAAGGCTGATCCCCACACCACCTGTGTTTATTGTCTGGGGTTTGACCACCTCGATTCAGACTGCCAAATTTGTAAGAATTTTCCCAAATCTACCCTGGAAAAGAGATTAGGTAGACTGAGGAAAGGGAGGCGAAAAATCCGCTGACTCGGATGGCCAGCCCGGTTTGGTTCGATCGAACCAGAAGGAGTGCCCTCTGACCAGGCAATACTTGCAAAAGGAGAGCCGATTCTGAGGAGTCTGTTCGGTAAAAGAAAAAAAGATAAATCGTCCGATTCGGACCCAGAAATTATACTCCAACGCCGATGAGATAGCCACGCGATAAGGATAGTGCAGTCACTTCAGGTTCGACCAAACCGCACCATCTGGCAGGGTTCAGTTTGGTCGGTTTCCCGTTCGGATTACACTTTGGAAGAATTTTATGAACGGAGGAGGAGGAAGGAGAGTATGAGGATGATGATGGTGATTATGAAAGTCTGGATGTGCCTATTGACCCGGACATCTCACCAGACAGACCTTCAGGTGTTTCTCCTCCTAGGCTTTCTGAGTCCCCTTCTCACTTTATGTTTTACAAAAGTGGCTGAGACCCTCCAGCTTCCTTTGGAGGAAGCAGTAGAGGATCAGGAGGAGCCTGATTTTGTTGAAATGATGGACATCCCAGAGTCCAGGAGACTGTCTATTCCCTCCACAAATCCTTTGGAAAACAGACACGATAATTCTTAAGACTCCTAATTCCATACATCCTGTGGACAGACGAATGGACAAGAGGTATACTCTTTCAGGCTCAGACACGGGTTCCTTTCCCAGCAATGCAGCCCTGTTGAGGTAGTGCAGGCTGCTGTCTGTGATAAGGCAAATATCCCTTGGCATCACACCTCCCAGAATAGGACTCCAGGAAGATTGATGTCATGGCAAAGAAACAGTACGTGGCAGCATCTTTGGGACTCAGGCAGGTTAACTATATGGCCTATACAGCTAGATACCAGAAGTCCAGGTGGGATACTGTGCTGGCTCTGGCTAAGCAGGCCCCTGACCAGCTTGCCAAGGAGCTGGAGCAGGTGGCTGCAGATGGGATTGAGGCATCCAAAGTGCAATTTCATGCTGCTGTGGACTCCAGTGATGTTTCATCAAGAGTCGTGAGTACGCCTGTGGCTCTTCAGAGGATGGCTTGGCTCAGATGTACTAGCCTATCACAGGATACCCAGGCTAAGGCCACGGATTTCCCTGTTATTGGTAATTCACTGTTTGGGGAGCAGACAGAGAACTACATGAAAAAGATCAGTGTTCCCCATTTACTGTTTTAGTGCGGTGGGCCATCACCCTATATTTTTACCACCGCTCTATATTTTTACCACCACCTATATTTCTATCCATTACTGACTGTTTGTTTTACAAAATCCTCCAAATTGTCTTTTATTGACATCCTTTACTGCACTACTACCCCTGTTTTGATACCAGCACACTATGTGTTACTTAAAATCAGCTTATGCACTTGTACAGTGCATATAGGAGGTCCACAAAATAACAATTTTGACTCTATCACGACTGCCACCGCCCTATATTTTCAGGCAGTGGAAACCCTGAAGATGGACGAGTACAGGACCACTTACAGGAGTGCTCAGGCCAAGGAAAGGCAAGCTACTCCTAAAGGCAGCAGTCCAGGGGCAGGGGCAGGCCTTCCAAAGGCCTTTTACCAAGCTCTGGCTTCCTCTTCTTACTCTCAAGGGATTCTTTAGCGGGAGAGGCAGATGGGGATGAGCAGGCCTGCATCCACCCCTCAGCCTAAAGCCCCTGCCAAGCAGACACCCTTATGGGTCTGCCCGGCCGATTCTCTTATCCCAGTAGGGGGCAGGCTGGCTTACTTTGTCCAGGCTGGAAGTCTCTGACATCAGACAAGTGAGTCCTGGAAGTAGTAGTTCTCAGCTTCAAAAATGTCCCAAGATGAGAACCAGATCCTTTCCACCTGCAAATCCATCAGAGACCCTTGCCTTAGAGGCAGAGGTTTCTTCCCTCCTAGCTCTCAGAGCTATAGAGAGGGTTCCCAACCCACACAAGGGCAAAGGATTGTACTCCAGGTACTTCCTAACCCCCAAAAGACAGGAGAATGGCAGCCATCCTGGACCTAAGATATCTGAACAAACACCTTTTAAAACCAAAGTTCAAAATGGTGACTCTGGGAATAATCCTTCCTCTCTAAGGCCAGGGACTGGCTAGCCTCCCTAGACCTCAAAGATGCCTATTTTCACATTCCCATTAGGTGCTCCCACAGAAAGTACCTCAGGTTCGAGTTGCCCTCAGGCCACTATCAATTCAGAGCAGTGCCCTTTGGCCTAACATCAGCCCCAAGGGTTTTCACAAAGTGCCTGGCAGTAGTGGTTGCTTTCCTATGGAGAAAAAGAACTCCATCTTCCCATACTTGGGCGACTGGCTCTTGGTAGGTCAGTCTCCAGACCAAGTCAAGTCACATTTGCAAATAACTCAGCAAGTGCTCACTTCCTTAGGATTCCTTCTCAACCTTCCAAAGTCAGTTCTCGAACCAGTACAGCTCCTCACCTTCATAGGGGCAGAGCTGGATACAATAAAGGCAAGAGCCTTCCTTCCCTGGAAAGGGCAAGGACCCTTATGGAACTGGCCTCTTCATTCACTCTGCAGGCGTCTCAACCAGCAAGGCATTTCCTTCAGCTTCTGGGCCACATGGCAGCTTCACAGCAGTGCTCCAAGGAGCAAGATTCCAGGTGAGGGACATAAGAGCCTTCTGGTCCCAAAGAAAGGATTCCTTTACCAAACAAGTTCCAGTGACTCGAACCCTGATCCAGGCTTTGCAATGGTGGCAGGATCAGGACAATTTGAGACGAGGGGTTCCTTTTGTCACTCAGTCTCATTCAGTGATACTCACCACAGATGCTTCCCTGCTGGGCTAGGGAGCCCATCTGGGGATCTTAGCCCCAACCCCTCAGGAATCTCTGCTTCACATCAGTCTCTTGGAACTCGGAGCAGTGTTTTTGGTACTGCAAGCTTTTTCCAGATCTGTGCAGAACAAGGTGGTCCAGGTCAGAACAGACAACACCACCACCATGTGGTACATCAACAAGCAGGGAGGCACTCGGTCTACGGCCTTGTGCACAAAAGCAATGAAGTTGTGGTCCCTGGCCTATTCCTGCAAACCTCTCTAATAGCAGTTCACCTCCCAGGGTAGGACAATGTCCTAGCAGATGCTCTGAGCAGAATATCCCAGGGCCATCACGAATGGACCCTAGATCCTCTGGTTTTGAAAATGATTTTCTCGAGATGGGGCACTCCAGAGATAGATCTTTTGTAGCCCCAGACAATCACCAACTTCCTCACTTTTGTTGCAGACCCCCAGTCTTGGGCTCAGTCCAACTGGATGCTCTGATCCTGAATTGGAAGGAAATTTCTGTATGCTTCCCTTCCCTCTCCTGTTCAAAGTGTTAGTCAAGATAAGGTCACAGCCATGCAGAGTGATTCTGATTGCTCCAGACTGGGCCAGACAGCCCTGGTATCTCTGTTGCTGTCCCTAGCAGTCCACCTTCCCCTGTCTCTTCCTAGGAATTATAGCCTGTTGACATCCTCTCAAGGGAGGATTTGGTACCCAAACCTTCGTCTCTCAATCTCAAGGCATGGCTCTTGAAGAGTTAGAGTTGCTGATCTGCATCTTTCCCAAGGGGTTCTGGATAGCCTTAAGGCTTCTCAAAGCCTTCCACCAGAAAGACTTACAACTCCAAATGGAAACGATTCAGTATTTGGTGCTCTAAGAAAATATTTCTCCAGATTCTGCTGAATTCCCTACGGTTCTGGACTATATGGTCCATCTCAATGGCCTAGGCCTTAGGCCAGCTACCCTAAAGTGCATTTGGCAGCTGTTTCTGCTTTCTTGTCAGTAGGCAAGCCATCCCTCTGTCAGCCCATCCTGTGTTTTGTAAGTTCTACAAGGATTGCTTCACCAGTCCCCCTTTAGGGATCCTGCTCCTGCTTGGGACCTTAATGTTGGCATCGCTCAGCTTATGCAACCCCTTTGAGCCTTTGTCCTCTGCAGAGCTTAAGTACTTGACTTGGAAAACTGTGTTTTTGGTGGCCATTACCTCTGCCAGGCGTATCAGTGAATTGCAAGCCCTGTCAGTGGAGCCTGATTTCATCTCTTTCCATAGAGATGAAGTGGTCCATAGAACTAACAGGAAGTTTTTGCCTAAAGTGGTTTCAGATTTCCACCTCAACCAGTCTTTGTCTCCCTGTTTTCTTCACTGACCATTCCTCCTCTGGAGAGAGGAGCTACATTGATGTTAAAAGGGCCCAGAGCTACTACATAGAGCGCAAGGGTCACAGGTTTGAATGCCTCCAGTTGTTCCTCCGCGTGGAGAGGTTGGGAAGGGCAAACCTGCCACTAAGAGATCTATTACCAGGTGGATTGTTTCTTGTATACAATTCTGCTATGAGAAACTGGTAGAACTCCACCCTCAGGCCTGAGGGCTCATTCCACTAGAGGTACAGCTGCTTCCCTGGCTGCTGCCAGGGATATTCTCTCTTAGAAATTTGTTAAGCAGCCACCTGGAAAACAGTCCATATGTAACCCCTAGATGGCGCTATCCCAGGGCTACTACCCCTGCCTGATTTGCCACTAACAGGTTGAGGGGCCTGGATCCAATGGCGGGTGCCTCCACCCAGAGGTCAGGGTTGCAATAGTTAAACTAACTTGGTCACAGCCCTCTGGGACACTGCAACCCCTTTCTTCCCACTAGTGGCCCACACAATATATCAGAATTACCTTCACAGTATACACTTACCCCAGGTCTAGTTCCGGCACTGGGACCTCCTGTGAAATGAGATACAGTGCAACAGTCACAGTACAGTACTTTAACATAGACAAATACCTCAGGCAGTATAACTTTGCTGAAACAAGCAGCTCTGATTTATTTGGGGGATATAACAAGGACAGGGGAAATCAGGTTAATTAGCTTATCACTCTAATAATCTACCTATGGCTCTGTGCACAGGCCTATCTCCCTATCAGTTACTGTCCTGGGTACCCAAGCCCTAGTGGCTAGTCCAAACCGTGGCAGCTGGTAGGGGCCCTTTCACACAGAGAAAAGGAGAATTAAACAGTCAGCAGTACAGTAATTCCATTTGGATTTAATGTGGCAATTCAACAGGGAGTGACCCTGAATTAGTACTCACGACCTCCAAATAAGATAGGGTCCTTCAATGTCAGCAGGGCTCACTTGAGGTACACAAACCTCTTCACACATCCATATAAAAGAAAGCACTATACCAGGCAGGCTGCATCTGTATCCCGATCGCAATTACTGCACAATACCCGAGAACACACAGCAGATTCAGTTCCTGACAGACCGAGTGCAATTTTCAGCAATTCTTCAGTCTTCTACAGGGTGAGCCTGGTTTCTACTCTTCAGAGATCCTTTGATTCTTTTCACAGGACGGATTCAGTCCTAACAAGCTGCAGACCGGAACTCTGGGCCTTACACGTTTTTGACTAAAACTGCACACTGAAAAAGCACAGGGCTCCTTCCTTCTTCACTGCCAAAGCTCAACTGAACTCCAACCGACAAAAACCGGCACTTCCTTTGAGTTCCTCCCAGTTCTTGACTGGATTGGCTGTCACTCACAATAGACTGCTGCTGTTGGTCCAAAAGGCACTGAAGTCTAAACTACATCTCCCAGAGTCACTGCCCATACAATCCTCTTGTGGCTGGCTCAGATTATGAGTCCAAGTTCTGATTCGTCCAAGGCACCATTTTAGAGCTAGCTTCCCCACACTGATTGGTCCAGTTCAGCAGTTCAAAACTAGAATGGGAACTAGCACACACAGTTCTGACTGCAAAGAAAGCAGGTTAGACAAACTGTAATTTCATTATTACTCTAAATAATTTCTGGCAAACAGTTACATCTTTCACATAGGTTCCTTTGCACTCCTAGTGACTGCAAAATGAAGTGAATTGGCAGCAGCTCGAGTGGTACTCAATCAAAGAAACACACAGTCCCCATACAAACTAATTATGTCTGCAAGCAGACAGCTCTTAAAGAGCAGTACCAGAGGTTCTAAAAACACTCACTGATAAATGGCTTAAATGCAAACACCATTCAGGCTTGGAGCATTCAAGCAAGCTCCTGGAAGTCTTTGGGAACCCCCATTTGCAGAGGTTACACCTTCCTGGCCTGGGAAAGCTAGCGTCCGCGTCAAGCAGTACCCATAAGTTTCAACTGCAACCATATACATTTGCATTAGGCTCGCACATGTAATCATCAGTCAATATATCATTTTACCAAGAACACATTTCTGAAACATTGCAGTCGTCACTCTTTACACAGTATTACATACACATTGTACCATAACTCAAGTTATTACCTCTTGTACATGAAACCTGAAGAGAGGGCCCTTCCTATCAGTTACCTTGGGGCTGGATGGGGCAAGGGCACCATATAGAGGAGCAACACAAGTAACTTGGAGTTAGCACTGATGCTCAGTTTGGGCAGTGAGCTCGGGGACACATACACTCCTTTATGGACAACATTGAGAGGCAAATCCACAGGCCTCCCAAGGGAATCATAACTGAGGTGCACCACAGGCTTTACAGCTCGACCAGTCTTTCTAGGGGAACTGTTACAGTCTCTGCATCTGAGCCTCATTTTCAGCATTGTCCTCACTTGTCAGGGAGTCTCCATGGGGGTAGAGAGGCTAGAACTTGGGGCACTTTCAGCTCCAGGAGTTACAGTTTCTGAGTCCACAACATTTGGCTCGCATGGAGAGCTTTTCGGACACTGGCAGTGGACTGTCAGGGCACTCAAAATACTCTTCTTGTTCGGGTGTATCACCAGTCTGCCCCAATCTATCATTTTCCTCCCTGAAAACTCAAACAGTTCAACCATGCACAATGATTCCATTTCATCTGATCTGATGCTTTGCACTTCACTTTCTGGGAGCAATGGCTCCAGGGATGAAGCTGGGGCTTAGACAGTCCAGAAGGCCCAGCTTTGTCTCCAGTATTGACTAGAGGATTGCCCGAAACAATTGACTCAGTTCGTAAGAAGGATAGTATTCAAAGTCCTCTCACTTTCTTCCGATATGGACTGACAGTCATGCTCAACTGGGACTTGTGGAGGGAACACTTTAACTTTGCTTCTGTAGGTGCACACTTCTTGATCTTTTCTTAGCAGCAGCTCTGGTCACTGGTCCAGAGGGGCATCTTCTAGGGCTCAGACTCAATTAAGATTTGTCCAATGGGCAGTAAATGATTTCTATGCATTGTTTTACATCTTTTGAATTATTCTCAGGCCTTACTTTGTACACTGGCAGATCATCTAGTTTGCCCACTACAATGTGAGGGAGATGGTGCCATCTGTCAGCAATCTTGTGCTTGCCATGCAGTCCCAGATTTCTTAGCAATACCCGATCTCCCTCCTGGAGTTCCTGTGCTTTCACCTTTTATCATACCTTTCTTTGTTGGCCAGATTTCTTTTGGCAGCCATGGTTTGAGCCAGTTGAGTACGCATGAGTTAGCTGGGCCTTTAACTTTTGCACATACTGTAAATAGTTGTCAGCTTGAACCCCATCAGGAGACCCCAAAACACACATCTACTGGTAGTCGAGCTTCTCTTCCAAACATCAGGCGGTGAGGGAGAATCCAGTGGCATCACTTTGGTGCAGTTATAAGCATGTACCAGGGTGCTAATTTGTTGGCTCCATCTAGGCTTGTCCTTTGGGTGCAGGGTGCCTAGCATATCTAGCAAAGTGCGGTTGAAACGTTCAGGCTGTGGGTCCCCTGGAGGTGGTAAGGAGTGGTTCTGGACTTTCGCACTCCCCACAGAGAAAGCATCTCTTTGATCAGACGACTCTCAAAGTCTCTCCTTGATCAGAATGGATTCTTTGTGGAGCCCCATAGTGAACAAAAAGTTTTCTACAAGTACTTTGGCCACAGTGGATGCTTTCTGGTCTTTGGTGGGGAAAGCTTGGGCATATCTCGTGAAATGGTCAGTGACCACCAGCACATTACTGATATTTCTTTGATCTGACTCCAAACTCAGAAAATCAATACAGACCAGCTCCATGGGTCCACTGGTGGTGATGTTAACAAGGGGCAGCCCTCTGGAACAAGCTTTCCTCTGTAAGCTTGCGACTACAAGTTCGAATGTGTTGCTCCACATCAGCCCCATCTTAGGCCAATAGAATCTGGATCTCACCAAGTCAAGTGTTCTGTCTATACCAAGGTGCCCCATGTGGTTGTGCAAGGACCTCAGTACTGAGTCTCGAAAAGCAGTGGGCAGCACTAGTTGTTGTTTGTCTACTTGTCCCCTCTGTCTACTGTTTCTCTGTATAACAGTTTATTGATCAGTTTCAACTTAGGACCTTCTTTGTATAACAGTGCAGTTCTCAAATCAGTGGGCGTAATTTGGACACATCTTTCCTGCATAGAGGGCTTCTAAAGCTGCTTTGATCATGGGATCGGGATTGGGCCGCCGAATACTGTCATTGTCCAGCTGACGCAGTGCACCAATGTCTATTGCAGAAAAGTGGCAATAAGCAGCAGGTATGCAATTCTCAGAGCTCCCAAGCAATCCACCATGCAGTCCACTGCGTCCGTGGACATTTGTTCCTCCTGTCAAACTTCCGGCAGAGTGCCGAATGTCAGGTTCTGCCAATCGGACCCAATCATTCTGGGGAACAGGCCTCCGGGAGAGAGCATCAGCATCTATGTGGTTCAGACCTGCTCGGTATTCGAGAGCATAGTCATATGTAGATAATGCAGAAAGCCACCTATGGCCAGTGGCATCCAACTTAGCTGAGGTCTGCACATAGGTCAAAGGATTATTGTCAGTTTTACTAGTATTTTAGCCCCATACAAGTACTCATGGAATTGGTCAACAATAGCCCACTTCAAAGCTAGGAACTCTAACTTATGTACAGGATAGTTCTTTTCGGATGGGGTCAGGCTACTGGCAAAGCCACTGGTCTCAGGCCATTCTCGTGCTCTTGGTACAACACAGCCCCAACCCTTGCAAGCTAGCATCAGTGTGCAGGACGTAAGGTTTTCTTGGATCAGCATAGGCCAGCACTGGAGCATGGGTAAGTTGATATATGATCTCATGAAAAGCAGTCTCACAATCAGGAGTCCAGCGGGCCCCAAATACTTCACTCGGATGAAAATACACTCTTTCAGTCTTGAGGGCGCTGACTTTTGGTATTTTTGTGGGTTGGGGATACCCTTGAGTAAGGTTAAGTAAAGGGCGGATCACTCTTGAATAGTCCTTGATGAAGCGCCGATAATAACCACAGAATCCCAGGAATCTTTGCAGTTCTTTTAGATTTTGGGCTGTGGCCAGGTGGTCAAGGCCTCAACTTTACTTGGGTCGGTCTCTATTCCTCGGTGGATACTATGTGTCCCACATACTTTACTGATGTTTGAAAGAATTGACACTTATCAATGGACAGTTTAAGGCCAAAGTCCTCCAGTCGGTCCAATACCTTAAATAATCTGCTCTCATGTTCCTCCAGTGAGCTGCCAAACACAATAACATCATCTAGGTATACCAGGCACTCTAGTAAGTTCATGTCCCCACTGCACGCTTCATCAATCGTTGAAAAGTGGCTGGGGCACCTGAAATCCCTTGAGGCATCCTCATGAATTCATAGAAGCCAAGCGGACAGATAAAGGCCGTCTTCTCACGGTCCTCTGGGGCCATCGGGATCTGGTAGTACCCACTGCGGAGATCCAGCACAGAGAACCACTTGCTCCCGTTAGGCAGTCCAAAGCATCCTGAATGCGGGCATTGTGTACTGATCAGGGATAGTCCGCGGTTTAAGGTGCGATAATCCACACACATCCTTACTGTTCCATTCTTTTCCTCACTACCACAATGGGGAAGCATAAGGGCTTCTGGATTCTTGTATTACACCAGCAGCTAACATCTCTTGCAGATGCCGTCTCACATCATCTATGTCAGCAGGTGCCAGGCGTCGAGACCTCTCACGAAATGGTCTTTCGTCATGCAGCGGATATTGTGCTCAGCTCCTTGCACGCATCCTACATCCCATTCCTTTAAAGAAAACACCTGGTCTCTCTGGGCAAGCTTCTCACTGATCCTTACTTTCCATTCAGCTGGCAGCGGAGTCGCGAAATCAAACAAGTCAGGCGTTACTCTGTCATTCTTCCTTGAACTCTTGCTGCTGGGTAGCACTGCAGTGTCTGCACAATGCACATTAGCCAGGATGCAACCTCTGTTTACCGAATGTCTCTTTCAGACACATTATGAACTTGGACCATTACCCTTCTGGCATAAGCATGGGCTCTAGCGGGCAAAATACTAGGCTTGACCAGCAGTCCCTCTGGCAATTTTCCATCGCCTGGTGCATCCAACATTAATATTTTATTCTTAACATCCTTTCTGATACGGACCTCTCCCTGTAAGGTACACTGGGCATTTGGCGCCAGGATCAGAGACTCAGGATCCTTCTTCCATACAATTCGACCGGTTCCTCTGGTTCTGTTTTTCAGCATCTCTCTGTGCCTCATAGGCCTTCTTAATTAAAGCCGAACTCTTAAAGCTCTACTAGTCTTTACCCCTGTTTTCATAACACAACTGTGCCAGCCTTCCGAACATATGAGCATTTGTTCCAATCAACAAAGGGACACCATCATACAGTCCAGTGGGGGGACACACTAAGGCTAGGGTCTCTACTTGTTCAGCCACTCCAGCCACGGAGGTGGGGAAAGACAGCCAAATTCGGATATACCGGAATAGGGTAGGCCTTCTCACTTAACCCCCATACATGCAGTCCTTCTAATGGTTGTAAGGGTACGTCTGACAAATGCTTCTGATACCAATCCTGGAACATAATTGTCACTTGGAGCCACTGTCTAATACAGCTCTTGTAGACACTCCATTCACCTTTACAGTGGTCTCCATGGAGGGACCCACTATTCTGGACCAGTCTGGAGAGGCGGTAGTGGGGGCCTGGGCAACTGACTTTGCCACAAAGGACGTGAATTAGCATTTTGGTGCCCTCACTGGGATCATGTCGTGCACCTCTTAACCACTGATTTCTTCTCTGAAGCTCTCCTTGTAGCCTATATGCAACTTTGTCAGTGTCTTTTGGGGACTGGCATTCCCTTTTCATGTGCCCATCTTTCCCACAATTATAGCAAAACATACTTTCTGGAGTTTGAGCTGGCGGCGCCACACTGGGAGCCAGGGCGGGGTATTACTAACTGGAAACCTGGGTGCCATCTCTGTCTGCGGTGTGATAAGCATTTGGAGACATCTCGTCAGTTCTCCACTTCCATGGTCAAGGAATTGAGTTTGGAGCTGTTATCAGCAGGAGATACATGGGTGGGTACCCCACCCCATAGCAGATGCAGTCGGATATAGGTCAGGGCCCGTACTTGCAGGCGTGGCCTTCACAAAGGACTGTTTTGAATTCGGATCTCTCTCAACAGTTCGCCCCATTGTGGCATATCTTTTCCTTGTCAGAGCACTCATTGACTGTCAACCTCTGCCCCTGAACTTCACTTGATGGGTCACCCTCAGTCACTCGGGTCGTAGCCACAGCTGTTGGTGCAGGTACCTCCGAGTCGCCTTTTCTCAACTCCTCGAATTTCTCTCATTAACTCATCATAGGAGGGTGGGATTCCAGTCGATTTGCCAGGCGTAACTGAAGCAACAGCAGTTCTGAGAAGGGGGCAGACTTAAGGATTCTGTCCAGTCTGGTTCGGTCCAGTTCAATCGCCGACAAACTACCCTTTCTGAGGCATTCTTGCAACAATTTTTCCAGCCGAGAGACATACACAGACAACAACTCCCTTGGTACTGTTGTGCATTTCTTACTCTCCACCATAGGTCCTCATCAGAATCTGGGCTCCCATACACATTCTCCAAGGCCTCAAGATAGCCTGTGCAGTCGCTTCAGGGTTACTGGCCCGTTTAGCACGGATGGTAGCCAGGGCAGGACCTCTGAGGCTCTCACTAACCCTCTTTCGCTTTTGCCTTCCGAGCATTGCCATTCTAGCACTTGGGGGCAACATAGTCTATCCAGGTCTCCCAGTCATCCTCCCTTGGGGGTGGGAGGTGCCAGAGAAGATCCTCAACCTTCGGTAAGAGTCGTGACTAATGGCAGGTGCAGAAATAGGAGTCTGCATTGGTTCAGCCACCATTACGGACACTGGAGCAGGAGAGGGTGTTGGGGAGGAACACCCCAAGTGGCAAGAATAGTTTCTTCAAGTCCTCCACAGTTTTCCCCTCCCAGCAACCATTCAGCAAATTTCTCCTCAAAGTTTCAGATAGTGGTGGGGCTGATTCCCCGGGTCTTTACTGTCCTTAGTTATCACTCTCCAAGCAGTGAGGGCTCCCTCTGGGTAATGGTCTGTGGCACTTTGGAGCTATCTATGGGATCCTAAACTCTACTAGGGCCAGGAAAGTGTGGGTGAGCAGATTATGCGACCCACCACAGGGTTTTGTAAACCTTCCACCTTGGAAAGTACTCCCTGCACAGTGTCCGTATTGATCCAGGGGATGTCCAGGATAAGCATAGCATTTTGGGGTCGATCTCCTCCCAGTACACCACTCCACCAGCCGGTGCACAGCCACTTCTATCGGGTACCCATTTTTTCTTAACAGTGGTTAGTAAATATGGCCACTAGGACACACACACAATCAGCGGTGAGCCTCCAAGATGTAACCCCTAGATGGCGCTATCCCAGGGCTACTACCCTGCCTGATTTGCCACTAACAGGTTGAGGGCCTGGATCCAATGGCGGGTGCCTCCACCCAGAGGTCAGGGTTTGCAATAGTTAAACTAACTTGGTCACAGCCCTCTGGGACACTGCAACCCCTTTCTTCCCACTAGTGGCCCACACAATATATCAGAATTACCTTCACAGTATACACTTACCCCCAGGTCTAGTTCCGGCACTGGGACCTCCTGTGAAATGGAGACAGTGCAACAGTCACAGTACAGTACTTTAACATAGACAAATACCTCAGGCAGTATAACTTTGCTGAAACAAGCAGCTCTGATTTATTTAGGGGATATAACAAGGACAGGGAAATCAGGTTAATTAGCTTATCACTCTAATAATCTACCTATGGCTCTGTGCACAGGCCTATCCTATCAGTTACTGTCCCTGGGTACCCAAGCCTAGTGGCTAGTCCAAACCGTGGCAGCTGGTAGGGCCCTTTCACAGAGAAAAGGAGAATTAAACAGTCAGCAGTACAGTAATTCCATTTGGATTTAATGTGGCAATTCAACAGGGAGTGACCCTGAATTAGTACTCACGACCTCCAAATAAGATAGGGTCCTTCAATGTCAGCAGGGCTCACTTGAGGTACACAAACCTCTTCACACATCCATATAAAGCACTATACCAGGCAGGCTGCATCTGTATCCGATCGCAATTACTGCACAATACCGGGAGAACACACAGCAGATTCAGTTCCTGACAGACCGAGTGCAATTTTCAGCAATTCTTCAGTCTTCTACAGGGTGAGCCTGGTTTCTACTCTTCAGAGATCCTTTGATTCTTTTCACAGGACGGATTCAGTCCTAACAAGCTGCAGACGGAACTCTGGGCCTTACACACGTTTTTGACTAAAACTGCACACTGAAAAAGCACAGGGCTCCTTCCTTCTTCACTGCCAAAGCTCAACTGAACTCCAACCGACAAAAACCGGCACTTCCTTTGAGTTCCTCCCAGTTCTTGACTGGATTGGCTGTCACTCACAATAGACTGCTGCTGTTGGTCCAAAAGGCACTGAAGTCTAAACTACATCTCCCAGAGTCACTGCCCATACAATCCTCTTGTGGCTGGCTCAGATTATGAGTCCAAGTTCTGATTCGTCCAAGGCACCATTTTAGAGCTAGCTTCCCCACACTGATTGGTCCAGTTCAGCAGTTCAAAACTAGAATGGGAACTAGCACACACAGTTCTGACTGCAAAGAAAGCAGGTTAGACAAACTGTAATTTCATTATTACTCTAAATAATTTCTGGCAAACAGTTACATCTTTCACATAGGTTCCCTTTGCACTCCTAGTGACTGCAAAATGAAGTGAATTGGCAGCAGCTCAGTGGTACTCAATCAAAAGAAACACACAGTCCCCCATACAAACTAATTATGTCTGCAAGCAGACAGCTCTTAAAGAGACAGTACCAGAGGTTCTAAAACACTCACTGATAATGG
This sequence comes from Neoceratodus forsteri, assembly GCA_016271365.2. NCBI lineage: Eukaryota > Metazoa > Chordata > Ceratodontiformes > Ceratodontidae > Neoceratodus > Neoceratodus forsteri. The sequence goes on along the minus strand of CM057450.1, from coordinate 924,200,159 downwards.
CTTAAATGCCAAACACCATTCAGGCTTGGAGCATTCAAGCAAGCTCCTGAAGTCTTTTGGGAACCCCCATTTGCAGGGGTTACATACATTCACCAAGCATTACTCTCTGGATATCCAGGCTAGGAGTGATGCTCGGTTTAACACAACAGTACTTCAGAGCCTGTTTCCAAAGTGAGGTTCTGTCCCTCCTCCATGGAGGTACTGCTTGGTAGTCTGCATATGTCAGAATACGCAAGACCTCATGTTGTTTGAAGAAAAATTACTCACCTTAGTAATGTTGTTTCTTCTAATGGAGTCTTGTATTCTGACCTTCTTCCGCCTTCCTGTCAGAACCTAGTTTTTGGGATGTGGGTGGGTAGGAGCAGTGTTGGCACCCTAGGGCGTCCCTTTTCACCCTCTTTTATTTTGGGTGAGTGATTGTGTTTTGGGATGTGTTTTGTTTTGGGTTTCTAACTTGAGTCTTCTTTTGAATCCAAAATCCCTTTTATAAGAGATATAGTTGCCAGTTGGCTAGTTTTGAGTTTTACAGTTTCCACACAGAACTTTAGTGAGTATTGCTCGTAAAGATCTGACGGTTGAACAAGCAGCAGACAGAGGCTTTAACCGAGCTCGCGGTGAACATTACATGCTGGCCATGGAAAGTTTAACTCTTTGTTCTCCGGGGCAGTTGAAAGGCATATGTCAGAGTACAGCAAGACTCCATTAGAAGAAACAACATTACTAAGGTCAGTAAATTTTTCTCCATAATTAATCCCAAAAGCTTGCGAACATAGTTGGGCCTTCAGGTGGGTCTTAAAGATATCTACAGTAGGGGCCTCCCTAACCCCGAAGCAGTGAATTCCACAGAATGGGAGCTGCAACATTGAAAGCTCTATCACTAGCAGATCTCAGCCTCGTTCTGGGGATTGCCAGGAGGCCCCTACTGGAAGACGATGGGGGCAGACAAAGAGCAGGTTCAAGAAGGTCTAACAGATAACCCGGTCCTGCCCATGTAGGGCCTTATAGGTGAGAAGACCCACCTTAAAGAGGATCCTCTGCCTTACCGGCAGCCAGTGCAATTCACGCAGCACCAGTGTAATGTGGCAAAATGTTTGCTGCCCAGTGAGTAACCAGGCAGCTGTGTTTTGTACCAGCGCAGCCTCGGAAGATTCTCCTGAGACCCCGAGGTAGAGCGGATTGCAGTAGTCAAGCCTTGATGTAACTTAGGCATGTATCAAGGTAGGGAGGTCCAGAGGCAGCACAAGGGCTTTATTCTGGTGATATTTCTGAGATAGAAAAAAAGGAGTGGACAGTGGAGAACATCTGCGCCTCCATAGTCAAATTCTGTCCAGAATAACACCAAGGTTTCGCACCCAAGGGAGGCCTTCAATGAAACAGCTCCCAGAACAATTCCAGTTGCTGAATCAGAGGCCATCCTTTCACACACTTTGTTCGACTCCACCACCAATACCTCCGTCTTATCGGGTTGGTTGCAACCAGCTGGAGGCCATTCAATCGTTGATCTCAGCAAGGAGATGTTTAGCACATCCGCCTCGTTGGATGTTCCTGGGGCAATGGAAAGGTATAGCTGGGTATCATTGGCATAACAATGCAAACCTAGGCCATACTTCCTAATGATTCCTCCTAGGGTAGCATGTACACTGCGAACAACATTGGGGCCAATACGGACCCATGAGGAACTCCAAAGATGGGAGGCTGGAGTGGAGGAAAAATTCCCCATCACAACCCGTTGCCTCCTGTTGGAAGAAAGGACTTAAACCAGTGAATAACAATGCCGGTGAGTCCACAGAGCTCCCTAAAGGCGTCAAGCAATAAACAATGGTCCACAGTGTCAAATGCTGAGGAGAGATCGAGAAGAACAAGAATTGTCTTGTTCCCACGATCTCTCACCCTGAGGACATCATTCAGCACCTGAGCAAGCGCGTTTCTGTACTATGCCTAGCCGAAATCCCGACTGGAAAGGTTAATATAACTCATGAGTCACGAAGTGCTCTTCCAACTGAAGCGCCACCACCTTCTCAGCTACCTTTGCCAAAAACAGAAGGTTGGATATAGGTCGGTCATTTGCCCTGACCTCCGGTTCCAAAGATGGTTTCTTTAAGAGGGTCTCACTAGTGCCTCCTTCAAGGCATCAGGAAGACCCCTCTGATAAGGAACACCGGACAATCAGAGCAAACACTGGCCAACGGTGTCAATGCATCTCATTAACAAACGATCAGCACCAGGTCCAGTTCACAAAAGGTGTGTTTCAAGTTGGTTGCCACCTCACTTACCTCCACTGGTCTAAACTCCCCAACTAGGCGGAGTGCACTCAGAACACTGTAGGCAACCACTGCCAGCTACGACATTGCTGGCTGAAGAAATCACCTGCGGATACTGGACACTCTGTCTGAGAAGAACCAAGCAAACTCTTCACACTCAGTATTAGAAAAACCTTCTTGGGCTGTAGACAGGCAGGACAAAGTAGCCTGTCCTCAGTCCGAAAAATATAGCTGAAGGAACTGCTAGGGTTTGAACATTGGAGCTTCTGATGGTATGGCAAGGAGAGGGCAGAGGGTGGTGGATAGGAAATAAACCAGAATTTGTCCACAAAGCTGGCACAGTGAGCAGAAAAGGAGAGATTTACATAGAACAGTGATGAGTCCTAGGAGGCCAGTTGAAGTGTAATGGTTGAAATAGTTGAAGATGTGTCTAGTCTCTTAAAGGTAGTGACTGGGGCTGCGCTGTAGACCCATCACCAAGTCAAAGATTGGGAGAATCATTCTCTGGATAATAGCACAGTGTGCTGGAGGTGGAATATAGTCACAGTTTCTTGCAGTTGCACCAAATTGGGGTGCAGCTTTTGACTATAGCATCCACTTGTTCAGGACAGTTTAGGTGCTGGTCTAGCCAGATACCAATATACCTAAAGGTGGTAACATCCTCCACAGGAGCCATCCAGGGTATGGAAAATAGGAAGGGGAGGAGCCTAGAGAGGATGTACCTTGTGCCAAAGAACATGGAGACAGTCTTCTTGGCATTGAGGAAAAGCTGATTTGTGTGCAGCCAGGGCTGAACTTGATCAAAGTCAGCTGGAGTCTGTGGGCCTGCTGTGAAGAGGACCATGTCATCCATGTACATGTGAATGGATGCAGACAAGCATATGGAGGGAAGATCATTAATGAAAATGGAGAAAAGTAGAGGGTCTAACACAGATCCTTGTGGGACCCCAGTGGATACAGGCAGGGAGGAGAGGGGTCACCAACTCTGACTGCCTGGGACTTACCTGTGCGGTATGAGTGAAACAGCCAATGGCTGAGTCAGAGGCCTGTAGTTTCACTAATAATTGGGGTGGGAGACAGTGCTGAGTGCTTTGGCTAAATTGACGAAGATAGCAGAGGTGAATAGGCTGTGATCCATACCACTGTGGATGGATTTGGTGAGTCTGAGCAGGAGATGGTGGTGGAGTGGTTCTTGCAGAAACCAGACTTGTAGTGGGTGAAGAAGAAGAGGAGTCCAGAAAGGGAGAGTTGTGACAAGACTATTTGTTCCTATATTTTGGAGGGAGGAGAGAAATGGGTTAGTAGCTGTTAGTAGCAGATGGGTCACCACCTTTGGAAGAGGAATAACAGTGGCAGTCTTCCAGTCAGCAGGGACAGAGGAACAGCAGAAAGAGAGGTTAGGGAGGTCAGCTAATGGGAAGGAGATAGCAGAAGCAGACAGAGATGGAAGAGCTTGCTATCCAGGCCATCTGAGCTCCTACCCCAGACGTGTTAAGTGCAGGAATTGTGTCAGTGATGGAGGATGGAGTTACGGAGAGAAGAAAACTGGGAGAAAGAAGGAGATGACTGTCATGCAGGCTGGCAGGGGTGAGAGGTAGGTGAGGAAGGGAGAGGGAGGAGAGGAGGTGCAGGTGATAAAAGAAATAAACCTTTGTGGTGATGAAAGAGGTTAGAGATAAGATAAGGGTGTCACCCACTTTGAGGACAGGTGAAGAGGATTGAGTGGGATGGGAGAAGAGATTGTGGTAACCTTCCAAAATTTAGACAGGTGAACAGTGTTGGCACTGAAGGTGTATGTAAATACTCACCTTGACAAGCCTTATTGCCCTGGTACAGGTATTAATAATAATAATAAATTTATTTTAAGGCTCTTTATCAACTGCAAAGGCGCCTGACAGTATAAAAACAAATCAAAACATACAAACATCAAGACATCATCTTAGTTAAAAACACAATAATAAATCAGAAAAACAGAAACAGAAACAAAATATTCAATTGGCTGGGAAGGCTTGGTACCACAGAAAGGTTTTAAGCCCTGCTTAAATCCCTCCACAGTTGCGCACTCCATAACCGACGGGTGAGAGAATTCCACAGGGTGAGGGCTGCATAAACAAAGGCTCTTGCACCAGATGATTTCAAATTCACCCTTGGAATCTCTAACAACCTCTCGTCGGCCAGTGGAGTGATCAACCAGGGCAGTAAGGAACCAGGACCTCTTTCAGATAGTCCGGCCCCTGTCCATGTGGGGCTTTAAAAGTCAGTAAACCGACTCTAAAGGTGATCCACGCTGTACTGGCAGCTGATGCAGTTTTCGTAGCACTGGAGTAATATGACAGGATCAAACAGATCCTGTCAAGAGCCGGGCTGCCGATTCTGCACCAGCTGCAAGCGATGGATTTCTACCCTAGAAAGCTCTAGGTAGAGGGAGTTGCAATAATCCAAGTGTGAGGACACAAAGGCGTGGACGGAGTAGGAAGGTAATCAGACTGAACCAGATGCCTAATCCTGGCGATATTCCTAACATGATAAAAGGATGTTTTGATGACAGCCGACACCTGGGAGTGCAGTGTCAGTCCATCATCAAAAACTACCCCACGTTACGCACCCGCTCAGAGGTCGGGAGTGAGACGCCACCAGAAAAATTCCAGATGGTGCATCACTTCCAACCCCCATCTGACGACCTGGGTCCACAACCAGTTCCTCATCGTCCCCCGAGTTCAACTTCAGCCAGCTGGAATCTATCCATTCCTGGATTTCTTTGAGACAGTTGTTAAAGACAGAGAGCTCCATCCTGGTTGGGTGCAAAGAAGGTAGAACTGGGTATCGTCTGCATAGCAGTGAAACCTCAGCTCATACCTTCTTACAATGTCCCGAGGGTAGCATATACACTGTGACCAACATGGGTGACAGCACTGAACCCCAAGGCACCCCATATGACAGAGAATGGGCCTGAAGAATGAACCCCAGACACAACTCTCTGTGTTCTACCCATGAGAAAAGATGTAAACTATCTGAGGACTGTTCCCGACAGTGCACAGATATGCCTCAGGTGCCCTGTCAACACCACATGATCCACGCTGTCAAAGCTGAACAGAGATCTAGAAGAACCAAGATGGTACAGTTCTTCCGATCTCTCGCCATCAGGAGATCATTGAGCACACGAACCAGTGCTGTCTCGGTACCATGTCTCTTACAAAAACAGACTGGAGTGGTTCATAGATGTCATGGATGGTCAAATGGTTCTCCAGCTGAGCTGCCACTACTTTCTCAATCACCTTCCTATAAAGGGAAGGTTAGAGATAGTCTGTAGTTTGTGTGACAGTGGGGTCCAAGGTAGCTTTCTTCAAGAGTGGCATCACCACCGCCTCTTTCAAGGAGCTAGAAACTCTCCTGATTCCAGGGAGCACCAGACTATCTGCACAAGGACTGGACCGATGACAGCAATACACCCAAAATGAGGAAGTTGGTCCAGGGTCCAGACTATGTACGTGGGGCGCACACTCTGGATAAGCCTATGACATCCATGAACTGCAGTCGGCTGAAGGTACTCCAGGAAAGCCGGGGTACAGTGACCCGTGCTGATCAAAAGCAGCACCCAAAGAGCGTGCTGCTTGAAGTACCACCTTGATGTCGGCCACCTTATTTGCAAAGAATCGAGCAAGCTCATCACACACCTCAAGTAAAAGGCTTTCCGAACATGTAGACAGGCTGGGTTGCACAGTCTGTCCACAGTTTGAAAAAGCTGAGCTGGTCGATTCTGAGCAGCCACAATCTCCCCAGGCAGGAATTCTGCCTTCTACAGGTGATTGCAGATTGATAGACTTAATAATGGTCCATCAATCTAAGGTGGTCGGCATCAAGGGCAGACTGCGCCAGCAGTGCTCTAACCTCTTCCTAGTCTCCGCATCTCCTCAAAGTCCCATCAAACCAAGGGGACCTGGGGTGAAGGGAGAAGACGAACACAGACTGGAGCAATGGAATCAGAGCGCTGAGGCGGCTAAATTATAAGCCATCACGAGGGTCTCTGGATCATTGTTCCAACCAGAGGGACAAGAGATCGGCGCCGCAGCTAGGCCATGAGAACTTATATCCCGTAAAGTGCGGTACTCCAACCATCTCCACAGGGTAGCCTACGGGGCTAAAACTAAACCTCATGGTGTATTGATCAGACCACTCAATTGCTTCCACCCCTAAGTCAGATATTTCGATCCCTAGGAGAAAGATAAAGTCAAGAGAGTGTCCGTGTTTATGAGTAGCAGTGGAAACCACCTGTGTAAGGCCCAGAGATGTCATTACCTGGAGAAAGTTTTGACCAAATTGCTAGAGTTAAATCGTTGACCCAGGCATTGAAGTCACCCAGAACCATCAGTCTGGGCGACTCAAACGCCATGTCGAGGACGAAGTCTGCCACTTCCTGAAGGAATCGCTCTCATCACTGGGTGGTATTGCAGAGATGATGATATCTCTGGAGGCCATGGGGATGGGTTACATTTATTTCCTGACCAGGACAAATCATGCACTTGAACTTGGGGTTAAAGGGTAAGGCCATCATAAAATGGAGAGTGATGAGTACCAATTCCGTAGCCTGTTACAAGCTCCCTGAACTAGTGGCCTTGATGGAAGATGGACACCTGGATATCGTGACAGTCACAGAAACATGGTACACAGAGAACCATGACTGGAATGTCAGGATACTGAAGTACACATACCAGGGTACACAATCTACAAGAGGGACAGGAGGGTAAGAGGAGGAGGAGGAGGAGTAGTTCTCATGTAAGGCAAAGGATCAAAGCAACAGAACTAAATGGTAAACAGGGAGTAGTGGAGGCACTGTGGGTCACTCTGGAAACAGGAAATGGCACCAAAATCGACACTGGGTTGTATACAGACCCCGCCTGTGGGGAGGCACTGGACAAGGAAATGATAGAAGGCATCCTTGGAATGGCAGAAAAAGTGGAGATATTGTTGATGGGGACCTGAATATGCCAGGTGTCAACTGGAGCACCATTGCTGCAGCCACGTCCAGGAGCAGGGTCATTCTCAATGCCTTACTGGGGGCATGCCTCAGACAGCTAGTGTTGGAACTCACTAGGGAGGAGCAGTCTTAGACCTGGTACTCTCAAATGGGGACGGAGAGAGGATCTCAGATTTAGAAATGGGTAGCCATCTGGGAACAAGCCAATCAGTGTGGTTCATGATAAACACAGCCATAGAGTCAAGTCATACAAAAGCAAGAGTATTGGACTTTAGGAGGGCTGCCTTGGGAAAATGCCTCAGAAAGCACTAGTGAACAGGCAAGAAGGAGGAGTGGAGGAACAATGGGGAAAATCAAAACAGCCATCACAGAGGCAACAAGCCTTTGTGTGAAGCAAATCAAAACAAAATGAAAGAAAAGAAAAAAAACTATGGTTCTCAAAATAGGTGGCAGGGAATGTTGGAGAGAAAGGGTAGCATTCAGGAAGTATAAGGAAACACAGAAGGAGCAGGACAGAGAACTGCACCAGTGAAAGCAGAAGGAAACGCAGTAGGCAGTCAGAATAACAAAGGCCCAAACTCAGGAAAAGATAGCCAACTCAGTTAAGAAGGGGATAAAACCTTTATAGGTATATTAGGGAGAAAAGGAAGACCCAGGGAGGGATAGTGAGGCTTAATAAAGGAAAGGAAGGTGGACAGAGGGTGACAGTGAAAAGCAGGATACTGAACAAATAATTCTGCTCAGTATTCACAAAAGAAGAAGAGAGGAGGTACCTAAACCAAAGAATAGAAGCACTCTGGGTAGGGTGTCAATACCAGTCCATTCACAGAAAAAAGGGTCTTGAAAGAACTCCTAAAACTGAAGTTGGACAAAGCAATGGGGTCTGACGGATTCACCCCAGAATTCTAAAAAACTAAGGGAGAACTAGTGACACCACTGACTGTACTTATTTTTAATAAATCATGGGAGGATGGTGCGTGCCTGAGGACTGGAGGAGGGTAGATGTGATTCCCTTCAAAAGGTGGGAGCAAGACAGAGGCAGGAAACTACAGACCTGTTAGTCTGACCTCAATGGTAGAGGAAATGGTGGAATCACTTGAAGGAAAGAATTGTTGAGTTCCTAGAGGCCAGTGGGGCATAGGATCCAAGGCAGCATGGATTCACAGCGGGAAGGTTACGTCAGACTAATGTAATCGATTTATTTGACTGGGTGACCAAAGTAATAGACCAGGAGGCACTGTGAACATTGCCTACCTAGACAGGCATTTTGATACATTCCACACAAAAGATTAATAAACAAGTTAGCCAGCTTTGGAGTGGGTTCCAGGGTTGTAGCCTGGGTAATATATTGGCTGGACAACAGGACACAGAGGGTATTAGTAAATGGATTCCACTCCAAATAAAGAAGGGTTACTAGTGGGGTATCTCGGGTTCACTACTGGAACGGTCCTCTTTAATGTCTTTATAGGTGACATTGCAGTGGGACTGGAAGGAAAAGTATGTAATTTTGCAGACGCACAAAGATCTGCAACGGGTTGATACAAGAGGGGATGGAAAGGATGAGAAGGGACTTGGCAAGGTTGGAGGAATGGTCAAAATTATGGCAGCTTATATTCAGTGCAAAGAAGTGCAAAGTAATGCACCTGGGAAAAAGAAACCGGGAGAGTACACAATCTGGGTGGATTTACTAACAAAAATGGAAAGGGACTGGGGTAGTCATATCAGATGACTTAAAGGTAGGGCAAGCAATGTGAGAAGACAGTAAGGAGGGCTGGGGATACTAGGATGCATTGGGAGAGGCATCACTGGTAGAAAACAGGAGGTAGTTATCCCTCTGTACAGATTTGGTGAGACTCCATCTGGAAAGCTACGTGCAGTTCTGGAGACCTCGTCTCCACAAGGACATAGACAGGATGGAGGCAGTCCGGAGGATGGCAACTAAAATTGTGCAGGGTCTGCACCAGAAGCCATGCGAAGAGAGAGCGAAGGAGCTTAATATGTATACCCTGAGGAAAGGAGGGAGGGGTGACATGATAAAAACATTTAAGTACTTGTCACTGGTGAAAGCAGGCAATTTGCTCATCCGCTACAAGTATAAAAATAAAAATGAAATGGATCAATAAAGTCCAAGAGGCTAGCATATTTCAGAAAAGAGATGTAAGAACAAGGGGCACAATTTGAAGATAGAGGGGAACAGCTCAGGGGCAATGTGGAGGAAGTATTTTTACAGAGGGTAGTGGATGCATGGAGCGGCCTTCCAGAGGAGGTTGTGGGGTCAAAAACAGTGAGGAATTAGAATGCATGGGACAGACATAAAGAAATTATTGTGGGGGTAGGAGGAAGTAGGCTGTTGGTTAACTAGGATCTGCAGCTTATCCTATAGGTAGGGAAATGGGCAGACTGGGTGGGCCAAGCGGTTCTTATCTGCCGACAGAGTCTGTGTTTCAATGTTTCTGTGTTTGCAAGCAAGCTATGAGTTCAGCCGTGATCTAGGGAGGTGGGGTAACTTTTCTCATGTCCTGTGCTGGTGGGGGGGCATGACGGTTCCATATTTCAAGGAATTTAGTTTTGAAATACGTTAGCATGGTGTCAGTGGAGGCCAGTTGAGATATGTGACCAATCAGAGTGGCTTAGGTCATGGTGCAAGGGGTGAGGTCCAGGGATTTTAAGGAAAATATAAGCAGTGTTTTGGTGAGGTGAGAGGCTTTAGCTGAAAAAGAGGCAGCAGAGGGTCGTGATTATGGTGTCATATCAGAAGAGAGGGATGTCATGAGTGGAATGCCACGGTGATCCATCCTGTGTCTTGTCCTCTTCAACATGCTCATCAACAACATTTTAGAATGAATCTGGAGCTGTCTCTTTGAAGATGACACCAAGCTTATGGGAGGATAGTGACAGGGGAAGCTGGAAACTGCAGAGTGATGTGCAAAGAGTAGAGAGGTAGCCTGTGGTTTGGCAGTTGAAATTCAATGCCAAAAGTGCAGGGTGATTCATTTAGGGAACAAGAACCCCAGGACAGAGTGCTAGATGGAGAGGTAGAGCTCAGCACTAAAGCTGAGGAAACAGACCTAGAAGTCATCATTAGTAACTCCTCAAACAATCAAGCTAGTACAGTGAGGCAAATATGATGCTAGGATGTACCAGAAGGGGTTCTGATAGTAGAAGAAAAGAGGTTTGCTGCCTCTTTATACATCATTGGTGAGGCTGCGCCTGATGTACTGCAGAGTTCTGAAGACCTCACCTCAGGAAAGATAAGGACAGGCTGAAGACCAAGTAACAAAGGGTGATCAGGATGATTCGGAGCTGACAGGACAGATCTTATGAGGATCTGCTCAAGGCATTCCCTCTTCACTAGAGACCAGACAAGAAAAGAGTGATATGATAGAGACCTTCAAGTTCCTTCAAAGAGAAGAATCATCCAGTATAGCCCATATTCCTCAAGAAAATGTGAATAAAGTTCTATGGGTGGGCCTAAATCCAGTATATAGCTGACGCTAAATATTCAGAAAAAGACAATGCTGGATAAGAAAAGCCACTCTCCCAAAACGTGTAGAAAATCTTGAATTTTATTTCTGAATAATTTATTCATGTATCTTCCAGATAAACATGAACGTTTCGAGATATTACCCTTCATCAGGAAACTGGTCAGATTCTAAAGGGTAATGACACATAAGACATATATTAGTAGATCTTTTTACATTAAATTCTCCATATAAGTTCAAAATACCTCAAAATACATATTAATCAAATGTGAGAAAACGTCCTTACATTTCAAAATTTAAATTCATACATCTCTGTCTTCTTGTACTAAACACGTTAGGTATTAGGTTTGACTCCCCTTATAGCCACTGTAAACAGAAACCAGACACAACAATGAAACAGCTGTAACTATCAAGTGTAATCAATATTACCATTATTTCACTAAAGGTACACTGAATTCAAATATCTATTCAGAATAAACTAAGGTTTTGATTCTAATAAATATTTATAATATACCTCTTATTCAATTGTACTTTAAATGGTCCCAAAACAAATATCCTGTAACACTAAATCTATAATCAACTTCTTAAAGTCTATATTATGCTTCATATTCCAGTCATTTTTAGCTTTTAACACTCAAAAATATTTCATTTTGTTTAAAACAGCAAGTAGTCTGGATCAAAAGCAACGAATAAACGCTAACCTGTTCTTTGTTTTAAACTTGTCCTCTATTTCCTTGTGCGTTACCATTTGGTTTAGTCCACTTAGTAAAAGTATAGAAAACCTTTTATCAGTATATTATATCATACATATCTTTCCTTTTGCAGTTCAAAAGAATTTGCTGCAGTATAAATCTTGAAAATGATTCTAATATAAGTTATAAAAAAAGCTGATAAGGGGAGGAATTGTGATTGAAAACTATGAGACTATAAAACTAAATGTTTATAACTTCTAAGTGTAAAGGATAACTATTTAAAAGTTAATAGAAGATCCAACAAAAAGACTGCTAGTTTAATAGAAGAAGTGCTTAAAAGAGCAGTTGACAATAATTGGGTAGATGAATAGGAATATAAAGCCTTGAAAAAAAATTCCGACCATCCCCATTTTTATACCCTCCCAATGATACATAAAGACCCTCTTTTCCACCTGGTAGACCTATAGTGGCAGGAATAAGTTCAATTTAGTGCCCCTTTCAGTATTTGTAGACTTCCATATTAAGGATTTAGTGGAACAAACACAATTGTACTTAAAAGACTCAACATTTGGTACATTTATTGGAAGATTTGAATAATAGTAACAAATTGGTAGGAAATCATTTACCTTGTAAGTTTTGATGTTAAAGATCTTTATACTTGATTCCACATTTGAAAGGTTGCAAAGTGTTGGAAGATACTTTAGTAAGACACAGAAAAGAAATAAACCCTCCTAATTAATTTTATTACAGTTGGCTCATTTAGTCTTGACACAAAACTACTTTAGATTAGAAAAACATTTTACGTCCAAGTCAAGGGTACAGCTATGGGATCAAGTATGGCACCTTCTTATGCCAACTTGTTTATGAGTTGGTTTGAAACAGAATTTATTTTTGAAAATAATCCTTCTTTTAGTAACATATTGATTTGGAAAAGGTTTATTGATGACATATTTGTTATTTGGACAGGATCTTAAAAATAACTTTTGATTTCCATTTAAATATTAATAAATGTACTGATTTTTTAAATTTACGATGCCCTGTAATAAGGAGGAAATTTATTTTCTGGATTTGTTAATTTTATTAAAATAAGCAATTATACACTAAAATCTTTCGAAGTCTACAGATAGAAATACTATTTTACACAGATAGTTTTCATCTTCATCCTAAAAACTAATAGACTCTATTCCTTATAGTCAATTTATAAGAGTGAAAGGAACTGCACAGATATGGAGGACATGGTAGAATTGACCAATAATATGGTGCAGAGATTTGTAGAAAGGGGTATAGAGGTGAAGTGTTAAAAAGCAAAACGAAGGTTCAGCTAAAGGATAGAAAAGATTTATTGACAAAAAGGTTAAGACAGATGAGTTATTAGATAAAAAATTATTTGTTCCTGAAATATAGTGACATTTTCATGGCATTAAAAATCAGTGTATAGAAATTTGGAAATATTGAAGTCCACACCTATGGGCAATAAAGCTTTTAACAATGGGGTACAGGTAGTAGCACAAAATTAAATCATTATCAAATCGCATAGTACATACAGATCATAAAATACCTGAAATTAACAAGTTTACATCATTTACAAGTGAGGACTTGAGAGGAAATTTCAGCTACTCTTGTGTCTGGTTTCTGTTAACAGTGGCTGTAAGAGTCAAACCTAATACCTAACGTGTTTAGTACAAGAAGACAAAGATGTATGAATTTAAATTTTTGAAATGTAAGGACGTTTTCACATTTGATTAACATGTATTTTGAAGTATTTTGAACTTATATGGAGAATTTAATTATGTAAAAGATCTACTAATATACTGTATGTCTTATGTGTCATTACCCTTTAGAATCTGACCAGTTTCCTGATGAAGGGTATATCCCAAAACATTGATGTTTATCTGGAAGATACAGGAATAAATTATTCAGAAATAAAATTCAAGATTTTCTACACTTTTTGGGAGAGTGGGCCTTTTCTTATCCAGTATTGTCTTTTCTGAACCTTCAAGTTCCTGTAAGAAATAAACAAGGTGAATGAAGAAAACTACTTATACGAGTAACAGTTTAAGAACACAGGGGCACAAGTAGAAACTGATGGGAGGGAGGTTCAGGAGGGATATTGGAAAGTTTTATTTTTCCAGAAATGGTGGTGCAAATGTGGAATAGTGTGCCAACTGAGATGGCAGGCACCAAAACAGTAAATGGTTTCAAACATGGCTGTGACAAAGTGAAGGTATAATGGTTACTCAGACTGATAGTAGTAGGAGAGGAACAGGGAGTGGAGAGTGAAGACCAGTACCCTGTATGGACAGTAGGTCCCAAGGTTTAATAAGGAACTAGGGGCAGACTGGATGTACCATTTTTTCTGCCATCATTGTCTGCATTTCTGTGTTTCTATTTTCCATGATTCCTGACATCTAGTAGCCCCCCCAAGTCGCCAATCTGAGGCCCCTCCCAAAGCCATCAACCAGGTCTCTCACCCCTTCCCCATTGGCCCCTTATTTACCCAAGATTGCAGCCACCTCCTGTGACTGTGATGGATACAGCCTCAGCTTATTACCTTGGCTGACCACTGTCTGAGTGAAAGGGAGTGAGTGTGCACCTGCTGTAGAATATTTGTTTCTATAGTAGTTGTGTGCTCACTCGCGTCACTCATCATTGCTGCAGTGGGAGGGACTGGCAGCTGGGGTAATTTATGGACCAACGTGGAGAAAGGTGTGGAAAGACCTTAGTGGGTGGAATTGGGGGGGCCTCAGACTTGCAATCAGGGTGAACTAGATGCCAGGAATCCTCTTAATATACTAATCAGGAGCATCTGAATGGTGATCAGGAGGTGGGGCTGGCACTGCTGTGTACAGTTCCTCCATGCAGTCATGCACAGAGGCATTGTGCGGAGATGATAGCCCATATGGGCCAGCAAATGTCCCATTAGCTCCCCGTGGACTTAGCATGCTGAGAGTTGAAAATGACTCATGGGGTAAAGGTGCTATCCTATTTGGGACATGCTGTCTCTGTTTGCTCCTCTGAATCCCTGTCCTGCTGGAGGCTGTGATAGTGCCTAGTCATGTCACAGTGGGCTATTGAGTGGGAACCAGTGATCACTGTACAGTATGGTTCAACATTAAGATGGGTGCAGAGGCAAGCCACAAAAGATGAGGTCCTGGACTTTAGTAGGATGGATTTTAAAGAAATGGGAGACTGCTTCAGAAGAAGCCTAGCAGGAAGGATTGTCAGAGAGGGGTAGAGGAAAGTGGAGAAAATGAAGTAAAGGCATAGGGAAGGAAACCAGCATCTGCATGAAGGAAGTGAGTCAAAGCAGGAGGAAAAAAGACCATTAGGGTACTGTAGGGAAGTGGCCATGAAGTTGTCTGCAGCACATCCTCCAATCGGTTTGGTTAAGCAACTCCTACGCTGTTTTGAATGAGCAGAATAGCCCCACAATGGCACCACAGCTGAGACTAAGGAGGATGGGCAGATCCTCCAGGATGCATCACCAGGGAAGGGGAAAGGGAACCCCAGAGGAGGAGGAAGCTTCTTCTGGTGGGAGACTCAGTAGTCTGAGAAGTGAAGTTAGGGGAACCTAGCAGGAAGAACAGAGAGGTAAAGTGCATTTCAGAAATCATTGCATGGTGGGATGAGAGGCGGATTAATAAGATTGCAAGGGTAATGGAAAGGAGGAGGAACTGTTTGTTATCCACCTGGGGTGAATGACCTGGCAGGAGACAAAGTGAAGTAGCTAAAATCAGTTTCAGGAAGTTGGGGAGCCTGAAGCAAGTAGAACACTCTGTCTCCTTCTGGGAGGTGCTACCTGTCCATGGCAGGGAGAGCTTAGGCACTCCACATCCAGAAATTCAACTCCAGGTTGAAGGAATGGTGTGGAAGGAGGTTATGGCTTCATAGGGACTGGGGCTCCACCTGGATGGATGCTAGCCTGTATAAAGATAATGGCCTGCATCTGTCAGCGAAGGGGAGCCAAGTAAGAAGTTTGAATGCTTCTAACCCCAGTAATACTCAGGTATTCATAACTTTATGCAGTCAGCCTTCTAAGTAGAACTGCCCAGAGTGAATATGGAAAATGTACAAATGATGGAATCTTTTGCATGAGCCACTTTTCAATTGCTGCCTTATACTAAGTGCCTTAGTTCTAACTAACCCCTCAGATTTTTCTCTCTGCTCATCAAGTCTAGATGCTCAGAGAACCTCTCCTCACCATCTTTTGTTCTGACGTGAGAAACCTTATAAACTATTCTAAGTATTCTTTACGTTTCATTTGCTGCCTTTATTTTTGTTATTTCAGGTAAACCCAAGTTTTAGTGTTTAAATTGTAAGTTTTCTCGGTTTCTCCGGTTCGGTATAACTGGGAGTAAATCAAGGTTTATTTTATATTTATCAGAGTTTTATGACTAACAAACTTCATTAGTTATGCTTAATTTTATTAAATTAGCTTACTTTAAGAACTGCTAATACGGTTCCTGGACTGATGGCCTCAGTTCATTTTATCTTAGTTCCCGGTCCTGCAAGCAGTTCTGGAACTGACTGCAACTACTAAATAAACTTCAGTTAAAATATTTATTTTTAGCCAATGCAACTATTATTGGCTTTACATTGAAAATGTTATAAAGGAAACTGGTGGTCCCAGTTTCAAACCTTATATTCAGTGTGGTGAAATTTTGTTAAGTCAAACATTCTCTTGTTTTCGTGATCTAGACATGAACATTTAAAAGCAGAGTGAAATCTGCATTACATGACCTGAAAACTACTGAAATGCCTGGATAAGGTTTAAAAAAACTAGCACCACCTAAGGGTCCCTCCAGTTCTAACCAGCTGACACCCTAAGTTACTGTGGGTGACTCTAGCAGAATACTATAACTGCTACCTGAGATGGGCACATAAGCAGTTTTTAAGAGGCTTGTTGAACCGACTGACTCCCTGGTTCCGTCAGTGAAATTGAAGAAAACTAAGCACACATACCCCTGCTAACAGCATTTTAGGGACTTCTGTGCCTGTTATAAAGCCTGCCAACTCCTTCAGAAATTGCAGGCTGGCTCTGATTGGGGAAGTATTTACAAGACAGGTAAGCACAGTTGTGTATTGCTTCCTGGCTATGATCACCTAAATGAATATTGTGAATTTTAAACTTTCCGGGGAAAAAGTGTGGAGAAATGTCTGGAATGGATAAAGAAAACACTTTCAGGCATACAAGGGATGTTTGTCTCTCAGCAGCAGACATTTGCAAAGCAGTCTTCCTAATATTTAAAGGAAGACTATGTAATTATTATGAAATGGAGGAGAACCTATTGGGTCTGAGGTTTCCTCTGAACATGAGTTTGTCTCTCCCACAGAACAGATTATTCCTCATTCTTCACATTGATTAGAAGGATTGGGCTGACACCCACTAAAAGCTTCCATTTCTGTGAATTAATTCTTCAGGAAGATACTTCAGCGATTTTACAAACTCCAAGCTCTGCCCCCGGATAAGAGGATTTATAAGAAATTTCAGCTGGACAGGAGGGACCTGAAATTTATTCCCCACCCTGTCCACCAAGGTGGTTAAAGTGACAACCTGTGACAAGGCAAAGATACCCTGGCATCCTATACTCTTAACAAGAGTTCTGGGAAAATTAGCAACATGGCTTAAAGGATATATTTATCAGGTGACTTGGCCATCAGGCAGGCACACATTTCAAGCCTATGTCAATACCAAAGTCACTGTGGTAGTCGGCCCTGCTATGTCAGCCAAGGCCCAGACTTCTGTCAGATGATCTAGCTGAAACAGCTGAATTTGGTTTGAGCAGCCAAATAACAGTTCACATGGCTGCTGCCAGATGGCTGGCAAGGAGCTTTGCCTGGCAGCAGTCACAGACCTCACTCAGGATACCAAAACCAAGGTTATAGACTTTCCAGTCGAGGGTAATTCCTCTTTGGAGAAAATAAAAGCTTACATGAAAAGGTGGATATATATACACCACAGTGAGACCCTTTGTTTCTATCAGGCTGGGGCTGCACCTCATATCAGCAGTACCCACAGCAGGGTATTTCAGGCACCACAGACAAGTGGTCCTGCACGTAGTGAGTCAGAGATTGTCTCTGAGCTCAAATTCCTTCCACTAAAAACAGTGGAAAAAGGATTAGAAAGGTTGCAGAAGAGACCAAATAAGGGTGCTTCAGACTTTATCAGCCAACACCCTCCAAATCTGCATGTGAAACTGCTGTCTCTTACTTGCACACCCTGAGAAGGGTGATTCAGGTTTTAAAAAAGGGGGATGAGTGACCGACAGTTTCTCCGGTCCTCTCCATGAAAACCAAACGACAAAGCATGTCAAACCCAGGAAAACCTAAAGAGGTTCCTGACATCACTGTATTTAAATTATTTCCACACTCCCATAAGGGAGTCTCACAGAAAATACTTCAGTTCAGACTCTCATCAGGTCACTCTCTGGGAGTGACACAGTGGTTGGGCACCTTCAAAGATAAGGTGTCACAGTTTCCATATTTAGATGACTGGCTGTTGGTTGTATAATCACTCCGGCAAGTGAATCTGCAACTCACCTAGGTCTCCTGGACTCTCCAGGATCCATGATAAATCTAAAGAAAGTCTGACCTTCAGCCTGCTCAAGCACTCCAGTTATAAGAACAGAGCTAGATACCCTGCAAGGCAGGGTCTACCTGCCCTCACGCAGGACAAGAAGTATTCCACTAATAACGGGCTCTATTGGGCTGGAATGAACCACAAATCGCAAGACAGTTTTCTTCAGCTACTGGCCACATGGCACCTGCCACTGGCACAGTCTTGGAATCCAGGTTATAGAGCAGAGCCATTCAGTGTCCCCTCATGGCTCAATGGTGTCAGAGACAGGACCCTCTTTTAAAACTAATTCTAGTAACAAGGACATTGTTACAGGCCTCCAATGGAGAAAACGAGGAACAAATCTAAGGGAAGGGCTTCTTTTTCGCAAGAGCCCTATCAGTTGCCTGACAACAGATGCATCCCTACTAGAGTGGGGCGCCCATCTGAGGGTTCACACCTCCCAAGGCACATGGTCAAGTGAGATTCACTCCTGCACATAAACCTGCAGGAGCTAAGAGTAGTGTTACTGCAAAGAGTCTTCACACAACTACTACAAAGGTGGTACAGGTCAGAACAGACAATGCCACCACCAGTATTATATCCACAAGCAGGAAGGGACAAGGTTAAGCTCTCCTGCTCAGGACTTATGAAAATATGGAGTCAGCATGTTCCATATGTCCCTGCAGGATACTCATTTGCCAGGTAGGAACACTACCTTGGCAGATACCTTGACTCAGATCAACCAGTCCCATCAGGACTGGACATTGAATAGTCAGGTGGTGCAAGCTATCTTCAGGAGGTGGGGCATACCAAGGGTAGACTTGTTTGCATCCCACCACAACCACCACCTGCCACAGTACTAAGACAATCAGATCCAGGACCAATCCCCCAGATTCTCTGGTTCTGAGTTGGCCAGGGAACACCTGTTCACTTTCTTCCTTCCTCTGGCATACAGTGCATTTCTCAGACTCAGGGCCCAGCCAGCATCACTGGTCTTGATAACGTCAGACTGGGCCAGGAAGACATGCTACTTTCCATGTCTGGTTCCAAACTAGTACAACTTTTCTCAGAGGTACAACCTGCTAACCTCAAATGGGAGGCTTCTGTGCCCAAACGTTGGGTCACTCAGGCCCAAGTTATGTCTCTTGGGAGCCTACTGTACAGTATGCAGCCTTGCATCTTTTCAGTGTCTTGGACATTTTATATAGTTACAGAAGCCCTCCATTAAGAAACTGTATGCTTCAGAAGGAAAAGGTTTACTATTGGTGCTCAACCAGAAAATGGTTTCTAGGGACATGGATATGTTGTTCATCCACACTATCTGGCAGGTTCCTTGCGCTTTAAATCTTGCCGGAAGGTCTTCAAGCTAGCTCCTCCCACCCACCGGGTGGTAAAACTCTCGCTCCGCCCCATGACGCCAGATCTTCCTTACGCTTGAAGCTCAGGTTCCTCCTTAACGCTCTACGATTAAGCTTGGGCCTAATTCTTGACTTTAAAAATTTTCAAAACTTTACCACTTGGTCTTCTTCCTCGCGCTGCGATGGACAAATCGACTCGGTTTTGGAGATGCTTGCGGGCAGAAGATGTCTCGGATGGATCCGCACTCCACGTCGTTTACTGCCTCAGGCCAGGTGCGACCCGCCAGGCCTGCGAACTGTGCTCATCTTTCTCGGCTCATCCTGAGGATCGGCGCTGTCCGCCTCCAGCTTGGCGCCGAAGGAGATTTCCTCGGTCAAATCCAAGGAGGCCCGACTGGCGGTGTCGACGGCTGCGGGCTCTGGAGAAACAAGCAGATGATAAGCCCCTCGAGGAGGCGGCTCATGCCGTTACTCTTCAGCTCGACATCTGGTCCCGCTCTCGCTTGGGTCCTCCTATTAGAAGCTTCTTTTAAGGAGCTTTGCTTGACCCTCTCGACCAAAGGCGCAGGGTCCAACTATTCTGGACTGTTTCATCGGTGAAGAAAAGTAAGGGTAAAGTCCCATCGTGTTGATGCTCTTGGGAAGTGGGAAAGATCTCCCTCCCTTGTCGACAGTCGACTTGATCCGAGTTTCAACCTGACCGCACTGGCTTCACGAGTGCCCCCGGCCAGGCCAGGTGACTTAGACTCCCCGCCGACGTACGAGATTTTTCTCGACCCGTTAGACCGGGTTGTCGGCTGGAAAGCCAAATTCCTCCTCCCGGTTCCCCGCGAGGGTTGTGGATACCGTCGGCTCATCTGTTCCTCTGGTTCCCGAGCCGTTGGATTTGTCGACCGAACCGGGGGATTGCGATCCCGATCTCCCCTCGCGCCGACTCGGCTTAACCCGAATTCGATCTCGGACATCTTGTGGTCTAGCCGATCCCGCCTACACAGGCGGTCTCGGTCTCGGCACTCATGGTGGCGGCGTCGCCGCTCTTCCTCATCTTCCTCCTCCTCGACGAGGAGGCTTCCGCGTAGTTGCGCGAAAATATGAGAACTTATGTGGCAACAACTAATTTTGGCTGAAACAAGCCGGCTCAGGCCTCTTCTCCGGCCATAAAATGGTTGTCACCGAACGGCGAAACAACCCCTCGCGGTGGTCGAGGAGCCTGCTTCCAGGCGGTTGTTCGAGTCTACTCCTGCTGCCCCACCAATGCCGGTGGAACCGCCTCCGCCTCAACCGACAGGCGAGGCCCCGACAAAAGTTTGCGGCGGCTCATGGCCTTCCCCATAGGCTGTCGGTCACCCTCACTCGATAAGCCTCGGCACGTGGAGGTGGCGCGGGCTCTAGACAGCTATTCAGCGACTCGTCTGAGTCGGGACGGCGACTCCTCCCTGTTTTCCAAGCGCCTAGACTTGGAATCCTCTGAGGGGCAGTCGATGGACGATAGCCCGCTCGCCCTTCCTTGGACTACTCAGGCTCATCTCAGAATCCACTGGGATGAGCTCGAACCCGTGTCCAAACAGGCTAGATATCCCCTCACTGAGATTCTGGACCGAGGGATTCTCCCTCACGGAGAGCCTTTCCAGTGGCGAAGCCATTGTTAGCCCGCCCTGGAATTGTGGCAGCGTCCGGCTTCCTGTCCTGCGCCTCGGCCAGGATGACCAGAAAGTATCGGTCCCCACAGGCTCTCTGTCCGGCTTTTCCGAACACCCTTCGGCTGAGGGGTTGCGTCACGGACAGTGTTTTCCAGCGAGCCGGAAATGCCAGGGACGTGGACAAACCGCCGACAAAGGTCCAATAAACTGGACTATGCTGGGCGGAAAGTGTATGCTGCTTCCTCCTCGTGCTCTCGGGCTAGCCAGTTCGGCCGATCTTGATGGCACATTTTTCCCATGCCCTGTTGGGCTCCTGGATGAGGTCGTCCCTCATCTTCCTGCGGACCTGCAGACCACAGTTAAGCAGGTCGGGACCAGGAAACAGGGCAGTAGCTAAGCAGCAGCTCCAGACTCGCTGGATATTGGAGATTCTTGTGCCGGTCAGTGGCGGCCGCAGTGGCTATCGCCGGCAGGCGTGGCTGAGGATATCCACTTTCACCTCGGATACCCAGCACAAGCTCACGGATGTTCCTTTCCTGGGAACTGACCTCTTGACCCTGGAGTGGAAGTCACCTCAGAGGATCGAAAAGTCCAATGCCACCTTGGACTCGGTATACGTCCAGCGCAGAGGGACAAGGGCGTAAGCCCCAGCCTAAGCCCTTTCGCCTCTCTGCTCCCGCTCGCGCTTCCGCCCAACAACGTCAGGGCCAGCAGGCTAGACCTTGGTATTCCAAGCCCAAGCGTCAGATTCCTCTAATAGGAAGCAGGAGGAAAAGGCCCTAGTGGTCCCTCGGCCGGTCCTTCCTCCAAGCCTGCACAGTGACGGGCTGAGAGGTGTTGCCCTCATCCTGTCACCTCGCCCTAGTTCCCCCGTAGAGATGGCTCCAGCACTTCCTTTCCGCCTGGTCGCTGTTACCACGGACAGGTGGGTTCTGGAGTGGTGGGAAGAGGCCTGCCTCTGGATCGAGCAGGTTCCACCTTCAGGCCGTCGCCCCCAAGGGGCGGCGAGTCCCCAGACTCTCTGAAGGCTCGTCGGAGCCGACTACGCCTTCTCCTTCAGAAAGGGGTGATAAAGAGATAGAGGACCCTCCATCAGAACCAGGGTTCGTGTCCAGGTACTTCCTGGTCCCGAACGAGACGGGGCTGGCGCCCCATTCTCAACCTACACGACCTGAACAAGTTCCTAAGGTCTCGAACCTTCAGAATGGTCACTCTGGCTCAGATAATACCATCTCTGGAACACGGCGGTGGTTTTGTTCTCTGGACTTTCAGACCAGCGTTCTTTCACGTCCCTATCCGTCCTTCTCATCAGAGATTCCTCAGCAGCTTCAGGCGGAGGGATCCACCCGAGTTCAGGCCATGCCCTTGACCTCTCTCCAGCTCCCAGGGTCTTCACCAAGTGCATGGCAGTGGTGACAGCATTCTCTCGCGCCGAGGGGTCAGGTGAGCACTACCTGGACGTTGGCTGATAGCAGCCCCCTCCAGGTCGAGGTGGAGCGGTCCAGGGATCTGGCCCTCAGGTTTGCTCTCAACTCGGCCTCCTGGTCAATGAGGCCAAGTCGGAACTCGAGCGAAGCAGGTGATAACTTCATCGGGCAGAGCTCGACTCTCTTGAGCCAGAGCACGGCTCCCGGCGGACAGGGCCGAGGTTCTTACCTCCTTTGCCCAATCATTTCTGGTTGGGCAATCGCGCCTAGCCGGGACTTCCTGCGACTGCTGGGTCTCATAGGCGGCCTGTACCAGCGTAGTCCGTTGGGCGCGCTGGCACATGCGTCCCCTCCAGTGGGGACTGGCCAGCCAGTGGTCACAGCGCTGCGATCCTTTGGACCAGCGTGTGTGGACGACCCAGGGAGATGTGGAGACTCTCCAGTGGTGGACCGTTCCATCCCATCTGCAGGAGGGTATCCCGCTTGTCCGCCAGACGGACGGTCTCTCTAACGACCAACGCATCTTTGATGGGTTGGGGTGCCCATCTGGAGAACACAGTGCACGGCCTCTGGTCCCCACGGGAGTCCCTGACATATCAACCTGTTGGAGCCTGCATGTCCGCCTAGCTCACCGCCTGTCTGCTTTCTCCGGGTCATGTGGTCCGGTCAGGCGGACAACACCACGACCATGTACTATCTAAACCGCCAGGCGGGCGCGCTCCATGCTATTATGCAAGAGCTCTCCGCTACTGGTCACTAGCATGCGCAGCCTGGAGGCGGATCTCCTGGCCATTCATGTGGCAGGAGCTTCCAACACCCTGGCCGATGCCCTGAGCCGGATAGGGGCTGCATCACGTACAGTGGTCTCTCCTGCCGGAGATAGTACAAGACCTGTTCTCGCTGGGGCACACCTCTGGTGGATCTGTTTGCCTCCAGGGAGGCAGCGGCTTGAGCTGTTTCATGCCCGCCCCCTCAGCAGGGCTCCCTGCAGGGGATGCCTTCTCGAGCCGTGGACCCCGGGCCTCTTTACGCCTTTGCCCCGTTCCCCTGATTCACAGGGTCCTGCTGAAAGAAAGCAAGGAGGACAAGGCGCAGGTGATTCTGATAGCCCCAGACTGGCCTCGCCAGTTCTGGTACCAGATCTCTCAGTCTCAGCTCCAGGACTCCGAGGCAGCTTCCAGCTCGCCCGGACCTGCTCTCAGTCAGTCAGGGAAGGTGTCCATCCGGACCTTCAGTCCCTACACCTGAGCCCTGGTTCCTAATGCGGGGAGTTCCAGGCCTTGGGTCTTTCCGGCGAGGTCCTCAAACGTCGTTGAGGCGTCCCGTAGGAGTCGACCAGAAAATGCTATGCCTTCAAATGGAAGGGTTCTCCATTTGGTGTCAGAGATAAAGTGTTGACCCTTTCTCGTGTCCTGTGGCAAGCATTTTGGACTATTTATGGTCCCTATCTAGTCAAGGGGCTTGGGTCAGCGACCCTTAAGGTGCACACCAGCAGCCATCTCTGCTTACAGGCGCGGGCGGTCAGCAGTCAGTGGCGCAGGAAAAGTGGTCGGGCGCTTCTTTAAGGCCTTGATCACATTTCCCCTCAGTGCGGGAACCCCCACCTCCGTGGGATTTACTGCTAGTACTGGCAAAGCTCATGGGCAAACCATTCGAACCAATGCACAGGTGTGGTCTCCCGCCTGTCGTGGAGAACCGCCTTCTTGGTGGCTATCACGTCAGCCAGAAGGATGGAGAACTCCAGGCGCTAGCATCGAGTCTCCTTACCTGGTCTTCCCACAGGGACAAGGTTGTCCTCACGCCCCCACCCGAAATTCCTTCCGAGAGGTGGTGTCGGAGTTTCACCATAATCAGGTGTTGACTCTGCCGGTGTTCTACCCCAATCACACCTCGGAGGCTCGAATATAGGCTCCATACTTTGGACCCTAGAAGGGCGCCGCTATTATAAGGGAGCGCACGGTTGAAATTGGGAGAGGTTCGCCAGCCAAGTTTGTCACCCACGCTGAAGCCGCACTGGCAGACCTGCAGCCAAGCGGATTTATAGGCAGATGGGTCACCTCCTGCATAAATGTCTGCTATGAGTTGGCGGGCATGGAGCCTCCAGAGGGATAAGAGCTCATTCTACCGCCATACTGCTGCTGCATCGAGTGGCTGCTTCAGGACGCCCTATCCAGGAAATCTGCAGGGCTGCTACCTGCAAGTCAGCACACACCTTCATTACCCATCACACACATCGACCTTGAGTCACGTCGGGATGCTGGTTTTGAGGCCTCAGGTTCTCAATCTCTGTTCCCAAGTAAGTATATAGGGGTGTGCTTTGCCTCCCTCCTCCCGAGGAGAACTGCTAGGAGTCTGCCAGATAGGTGTGGATGAACAACATATCCGTCCTAGAAATACAGGTTACTCACCTGTAACAGAGTTCTAGAATGGTATATGTTGTTCATCCCACGAACCCACCCGACCTCCCGACTGACGCACAACCTGAGCTTCCAGCGGGCCAGATCTGGCGTCATGAGGTGGAGCCGAGGGTTTTACCACCGGGTGGGTGGGAGGAGCTAGCTTGAAGACCTTCCGGCAAGATTTAAAGCGTGCAAGGAACCCGCCAGATAGTGTGGATGAACAACATATACACATTCCTGGAGAACTCCTGTTACAGGTGAGTAACCTGTATTTCCAGCACATGCTGGGATCGAAGCAGTGCTTGACACTTACCTTTTATATTAATTGGACTTGCAGTCCAGCATCCTCAAGGTCCACCTAGTTGCAGCATCTGCTTGCATATTGGTTGGACAAAATGTTCTAATGGCCTCAGATCCCAGCCTCAAAGGCTCTTTAGACCTGCACATATCAGCACAGGTTGGTGTTCCAGCTGTGCTGGACTGTTTACCTATTTGCTTTCACTGGACTTGCAGACCAGTATCTTAAAGAGTCCACCTGGTCTCAGCATCTATTACATCTCAGTTGAACAGAATGTTTTCAAACCTCAGACCCTATCTTCAAAGGTTCTTTAAAGGCCTGCTCCATTTACACCCCTCACAGGGCACGTTACAAACATGGGATCTAGATATTGCATAGATTAGGCTCATAGGTCCCTTTTTTTGAGCCTATGTTTTCAACTTATTTGAAATATCTTAAAAAAAAAAAAATTTTTTCCTTGTGGTAATGGTTTCTGCCAAAGAATCAGTGAGCTCAAGTCTCTGTACATTGAACAGGACCCCATTTTATTCCAGAGAAACAAATATTCTGGGAACATACAATGAGTTTCTCCTTTAAATGACTTTTGATTCCCATTTGAATCAAACCATTGTACATAAATACACAGATACGTACATACACAGATGACAGTGTTCACAGATAAAGGGCCTACAGTCCACCCAGTCTGCCCATCTTATCTATCTTTTCACTGAACACTTTAGTTCTGGTGAAAAGAGTCTGTATCGCTAGACATCAAAGGAACTTTTAGCTGTTACCTGACAACCAGTAAAGCCCATAGGCAGGACAGAAAACAGCTGTTCCTGACCTATGAAAATGTGGGAAATGGTAACCCAGCTTCAAAAAGATTAATTTCTCACTGGATAGTACAGCATTTTCAGTTTTTGTTATTCTAAGGCTGGAAAGGAGCCCCAAGATGGTTGAAGGCCCATTCCACAAGAGACACAGCTGCACCGTGTAGCAGCTGCCGGTGACCTCATTCCCCGTGGACATCTCAAGCAACTACCTGGAAAACACTACACACCTTTACAAAGCATTGCAGTGGATATTCTCTTGTGGGGTGATGCCAGGTTCAGCACACCAGTCCTGCAAAAGTTTGTTCACAAAATAAGGTGCTATGCCCACCTCCAAAGGTACTGCTTAGAAGTCTACAAATTATGAATACCTGAGTATTATTGAGGTTAGAAAAAAAATTACTTACCATAGTGATCGTATTTTCCAAGTGATACTCAGGTATTCACAACTTTGCCTGCCCCACGTCCTTTTCTGAGAACCTTAGCCTCTGCTGAATACTGTGCTCCAGGGTATAAATGCCATTTCTAGGGACTTGGATATGTTGTTCATACACACTGTCTGACAGGTTCCTTGCCGCTTTTAAATCTTGCCGGGAAGTCTTCAAGCTGGCTCCTCCCATCCACCCAGGTGGGTAAAACTCATCCCCGCCCATGGCCAGATGTTCCTTACCGCTGGAAGCTCGGAACCCTCCTTAATGCTCTGCGTGTAGACTGGATCCTAATTCTTCAGTTCGTCCGAAACTTAATTTTAAAATTCTCAAGACTTGATCAAGTTTCTCCATGCGGCTGCAATGGACAAATCAACTCAGGATTTTGGCAGTGCCCTTATGGGCAGAAGATGTCAGGATGGACCCGCACTCCCACGTCGTCTACACCTGGGCCTGGGAACCCGACCTGCCCAGGCCTACGGAGGTTATGCCGTTCGTTTTAGCCGCGTCCTGGAAGATTTGTGCTGCCCGGTTACAGTTTGGGCGCCCGCAGAAGCACTCACCCGCCAGTTAAGTCGAAGGAGGCCCGCTTGGCGGTTACCATGGCGTGATGGCTCGGCTGAGCAACTCGAGCAGATGATCGCCTCGAGGAGGAGGCAGGCTGGCATCATCCTCTTCCTCGATAGCGGCATTTATCCCGCTGTCTCTGGGTACCTTGTATTCAGCTTCTTTCAAGGAGCTTTGCCAGTCCTGTTCCACGGCGAGGGAGGGGCCATCAGGACATTCCTCTCGGTCCAAAGAAGGACTCTAAGGTAGAATCCCATTGTCAGCATTCATGGGAGCCGGGAGGGTCCCTTCCGGACGGTTGTTTTCTCGACTTCAGTCGAGGTTGCAGCTAAGGCTGGCTTCTGATGTCCCCATCAGGCCAGCCGGCCGAGACACCCTGTCGAGCGCGGTCAAATTTTTCTCGAATCTCGGATGGATGGCTGTCGACTGGTGAAGCCGATAACCCTTCTTCAACCGGCTCCTCGGTGGAGACCAAGGACCTGCACCTCCGTTGTTGCAGTCCCGGTTAAGAGCTTCAGAGCCGAGGAAGAGCAGTTGTCCCCCACCCTTCCCAGACCCGTCGTCAGAAGCGCCGAGGATCTCGTCTTGTATGACATCGTCTCAGTCCAGCTGATCCCGCCGACATCGGCGTCTCGAGTCTCAGCACCGAGGTAAGTGGCACCGCAGCCGTCCTCATCTTCCTCTCGGAAGAGGAGGAAGCTCGATGCAAGTTGAATCGACATACTATGAGGACCTGATGTGGCGACAGTAAGTTCTGTCCAGGAACAAGCCGATGCCATCACCTTCCCGCCATCAAGTGGCTGTCACCCACGCCAAACAACCCCAAGCTGTAGCCGAGGTGCCCAAGTCAGGGCAGGTTGTTCGGCCGAAACCAGCTGACCACCCGATTGTGGTGGAACCCCACCTCCACAACCAAAATCGGGGGCGGCCAAGACTCTCAGTCGGGCCAGGGCCTGCCCCACAGGTTGTCGGCACCTCACTCCCAACCGCCCTCGGCAGGTGGAGAGGTGGCTTAGGCCCCAGGCAGCTCTTCACAGGACTCCTCCCGGGTCCAGCAGCGACTCCTCCCTGCCCTCCCAGGCCCATCGACCTGGAGTCTCCGGGGCTGGTCGATGGCTAAAGGCCATTGTCCTTCATGGGTTTGCTCGCCCATCTCTGAGTCCACTGGGATGCAGCTCGAGGCCCATATCCAAGCGGGCCAAAAAGTAACCCTGATGGAGATACTGGACCCAGGATTCACCCATGGAGGCCTTTCAGTGGTTGAAGCCATTGTTGGCCCAGCCTTGGAGCTCTGGTAGCGGTCTGCTACAATCCACCGCCCTCGGCCAAGAATGGCCAAGGAAGTATCTGGTCCCCTACCGACTCTTTGCCCGTGTTTTGGAACACCCCTCTGCTGAGGGGTTGGCCATCCGACAGCGTTTTCCAGCGTCCGGGAACGCTAGGGATGTCGGACAAGCCCCCGACAGAAGTCCAAAAGCTGGACTGTGCCGAGCGCAAGGTGTATACTAAGTCCTCCCGCCAGTCGTCAGGCCAGCTCGACTGTGCGCGATGGCACACTTCTCCCGCCCTCATGGGCTCCCTGGATGAGGTGATCCCTCATCTCCCGGCCGACCTGCAGACCACGGTCAGGCAGGTGCAGGACCAGGGTAGGGCAGTGTACAGCAGCAGGTCCAAGCGGCTCTGGATCGCCGGGAGAGTGCTGTGCCAGATCGGTTGCTGCAGCGGTGGCCATCGTCGCAAGAGCATGGCTGAGGATATCCACCTTCATGGCGGATATCCAGCACAAGCTAGCAGATGTCCCCTATCAGGGACCCGACCTTTTCAGCCCTGGGTGGAGGGTCACCTCAACAGATCAAAAGTCAGATGCCACTCTGGACTTGGTCACCTCCACCCAAGCAAAGGCCGCTGACAGCAGCAGCACAAGTCCTTTCGTCCTTCTGTGCCTCGCAACGTCCGGCCCAACAGCACCAGCACCACCAGGGCCAGCAGGCTTCGCGCTTAGCATCCCAAACCCAAACGCGGCTTCCTCCAACGAGGCTTAGGAGGTAAAAGCAGGAGGGTCCTCGGCGGCCCTTCTCTAAAGCCTGCTCAGGACGGGTTGAGGGGTGTACCCCAGCCTAGTCAGTCCCCTGGGTTCCCCCATGGAGGCAGCTCAGCTCGCCTACTTTCACGCGGTCCGTTATCACCACGGACTGTTGGGTTTTGAGGTGGTAGGAAAGGCCTGCCCTGGAGTTTGAGCAGGCCCGCCCTTCTGAGCCGTCGCCTCGAGGGGCGTCTGAGGTTCTGCAGCCTCTTGTCAGCTACTTAGAAACCGATGTTGCCTGCTCCTCGAAAGAGGTGATCAGGAGGTGGCGGATCCTCCTCCAGACCCGGGTTTGTCTCCAGGTACTTCCTGGTCCCCAGCAGACGAGAGCTGGCGCCCATTCTCTACCTGCTTGGCCCGAACAGGTTCTTAAGGTTTCGGACCTAGGATGGTCACTCTGGCTCAGATAATCCCATCCTTGGAATGGGGCGTGTGATTCTGTTCTCTGGACCTTCAGGACCAGCGTTTTCACGTCCCAATCCGTCAAGTCTCACCAGAGATTCCTCTGCTTCAAGCGAGGTATCCCTTCTAGAGTTCAGGCCATGCCCTTGGCGCTTTCCTAGCTCCAGGGTCTTCACCAAATGTATGGCAGTGGTGACAGCATTCCTGTGGCGCCAAGGGTCCAGGTGTACCCCTACCTGGACAACTGGCTGTTGCAGCCCCTCCAGAGCAGAGGTGGAGCGGTCCAGAGATCTGGCCTCCAGGTTTGCTCTCAGGTTGGCCTCCTCATCAACGAGGCCAAGCCGAACTCGTGCCAAAGCAGGTGATACACCCATCGGGCAGAGATCGACTCTCACGAGCCAGAGCACGGCTCCCGGTGGACAGGGCTGAGGTTCCTTCCTCCTTTGCCCAATCATTTCAGGTTGGGCAATCGGCGCCTACCCTGGACTTCTGGGCCTCATGGCGGCCTGCACAGTGTGGTCCATTGGGCTCGCTGGTACATGCGTCCCCTTCAATGGGGACTTGCAGCCAATGGTCACAGACTTCGATCCGCTGGATCAGCTAGTGACAGTAACCCAGGGGATGTGGAACACTCTCCAGTGGTGGACCGTTCCAGCACATCTGCAGGAGGGCATCCGTTTGTCCTGGCCGGCCGTCTCTCTATCGACCGATGCCTCTCTGATGGGTTGGGGTGCCCATCTGGGGAGCACAGAGCGCATGGCCTCTGGCCCCTCGAGTCCCGATGCCACATCAACCTGTTGAGCTTCGAGCGATTGTCTAGCCTCACTGTGACTCGCCCATTTCTACGGGTCAAGTGGTTCAGATTCAGATGGACAATACCATGACCATGTACTGTCTAAATCGCCAGGGCGGGACGCACTCCATGCCTCTCTGCAGGAAGCTCTCTGCATTTGGTCACTCGTGCCAGCCTGGAGGCAGATCTCTCGCCATTCATGTGGTAGGAGCCTCCAACACCTGGCCGATGCCTAAGCTGGATGGGGCTGCGTCTCCGAGTGGTCTCTCCTGCTGGAGGTAGTACAAGACCTCTTCTCCCATTGGGGCATGCCTCAGGTGGACCTGTTTGCCTCCAGGGAGAATGTGTGACTTGAGACTATTTCATGCCCGCCCCCTCAGCAGGGCTCGCTGCGAGGATGCCTTCTCGGCCCGTGGACCCGGGCCTCTACACCTTTCCCCATTTCCCTTGATCCACAAGGTGCTTCTCAAGGCGAGGAGGGACAAGGCGCAGGTGATTCTGGTAGCCCCAGACTGGCCCGCCAGTTCTGGTATCCAGATCTCCTCAGTCTCAGCTTCAGGCTCCGGGTGGCTTCCAGCCCGCCCGGACCTGATCTCAGTCAATCAAGGGAGGTATTCCATACGGACCTTCAATCCCTGCACCTGACGGCCCTGGTTCCTGGCGGCTAGAGTTCCAGGCCTTGGGTCTTTCCGACGAGGTCCTCAACGTCGTTGAGGCGTCCCATAAGTGTCGTCCAGAAAATGCTTCGCCTTCAAATGGAAGAGATTCTCCATTTGGTGTCAGAGACAAGGAGCCTGGACCCTTACTCCTGTTCCTTGGCAAGCATTCTGGACTACCTGTGGTCCCTTTCTCAGCAAGGGCTTCGGTCTGATGACCTTTAAGGTGCATCGGCAGCCATCTCTGCTTTACCAGTCGTGGGCCGGGAAGCAGTCGGTGCCCAGGAGAAGGTGGTCGGGTGCTTTTCAAAGGCCTTGATCACGTATCCTTCCGTGCGAGAACCTCCACCTTCGTGGGATCTACTGCTGGTATTGGCTAAACTCATGGGCAAGCCATTCAACCGATGCACAGGTGTGACATCTCTCACCTGTCGTGGAAGACCGCCTTCTTGGTGGCTATCATGTCAGCCAAAAGGATGGGAGAGCTCCAGGCGCTTTCCATCGAGTCTCCTTTCTGGTCTTCCACAGGGACAAGGTTGTCCTGCGCCCCACCCGAAATTCCTTCCGAAGGCAGTGTTGGAGTTTCACCTTAACCAGGTGTTGACTCTGCCAGTGTTCTACCCAGTCACACCTCGGAGGCCAAATATAGGCTCCATTCTTTGGACCCTAGATGGCTCGCTTATTATAAGGAGGCGGACAGCTGAAGTTCGGAGAGCGTTCGCCAGCTGTTTGTCACCTACGCTGAAGCCGCACCTGGCAGACCTGCAGCCAAGCGGATGATAGGCAGGTGGGTCACCTCCTGCATAGATCTCTGCTATAGGTTAGCGGACATGGAGCCTCCCAGAGGATAAGAGCTCATTCTCACGCCATACCGCTGCATCGGTGGCTGCTACCAGGGATGTCCCTATCCAGGAAATCTGCAGGGCTGCTACCTGAAGTCAGCATCGCACCTTCATCGCCCACTACCACATCGGCCTTGAGTCATGCCGGGATGCTGGTTTTGGGGCCTCAGTTCTCAGTCATTATTTCCTAAGTAGGGGTGTGCCTTGCCTCCTCTTCCTGGAGAACTGCTAGGAGTCTGCCAGACAGTGTGGATGAACAACATATCCACATCCCTAGAAATACAGGTTACTCACCTGTAACAGGAGTTCTGGGAATGGTATATGTTGTTCATCCACACACCCACCCGACCTCCCCCGGCTTCGACGCACAACCTGGCTTCCAGCGGGCTAGATCTGGCGCCATGGGGCGGAGCGAGAGTTTTACCACCCGGTGGGTGGAAGGAGCCATTGAAGACCTTCTGGCAAGATTGAAAGCGGCTTGGAACCTGCCAGACAGTGTGACAACATATACCACTCCTAGAACTCCTGTTACAGGTGAGTAACCTGTATTTCTAGCACAATGTTGTGACTGTGTTCACTATTGTTGTCCCCCTCTCCTTTTTCAGGTGATTTGAACATTCAAGCCTGTCATTTCATATGTTATGCCCTCAGTTGAGGTCCCTTTTTGTGTTAAGGACTCCCTCTATTATTATTATTGATTCTTAGTGTGTTGTTATTCTTACTATTTTATTATTACTATTGTAATTATCATTATTACACTTAATCCCATGGGCCTGTCTTTCCAGGCTTCCAGGAAATCTGAGGGCTAGAACTAAGGCAGTTAGTATAAGGCAGCATTTGAAAAGTGACTCGTGCAAAAGATTCCATCATTTGTATATATTTTCCAAATTCTCTCTGTGCAGTTCTGCTTAGAAGGCTGACTGCATAAAGTTATGAATACCTGGGTATCACTTGGAAGAAACAAGATTACTATGGTAAGTAATTTTTCTTCCATGACAAATATTTAAACTGGCCAATGGGGGTGGGGGAGTCAGGAAGGTCAGGTGGCTTAGTATCACCCATGTGGCACAGGCAGGAAAATGAGTTGAGCGTGGGACATTGAGACACCAAGCCCAGGACATCTGGCTGGACTGTGGTGGTGTGCTGCATCCGATCGGGCCCCGGATGCCGTGGAGGTGGATGGCTAGTCCTCCGGGCTAGGACTGCCCTCACAGCTGGTGCCCTGCCACTGCATGCTGGCATGCGGTGCTGTAGAAAAAACAGATGCCGTGGTGGTGCAATACCGGCATCCCCGGGGCATAGCATACAGTACATACCATACAGTGAGGGGCTCCCACCTGTCTGGAAGCCACCACACGGCACACCCTCAACTGTGCTACGCGTATGGTGGCCACCACTAGCTCCTCTTGCACTGTGGGCTGTGGCACAGCAGCATGGCTCCCAACAGTGGCTGTCCTGGCAGCCCATATGGCCGCCACCTTCTCCTTAATGCGGCATTTGTCAGTGCCCACCTTCTTTATGCACTCCTGCACAGACCTCTGGTGGCTGCCCTGCAGGTTCACATCTGCTGCCACCTCCACCCAGGCCGCAGCCCTGGCCTGTGGTGTGCCAGTGGCACCACTCAGCATTTGCTCCCTGTCGAGGTAGACCTTGAACAGGGCATCGGCTCCACTTTCATAAAGTTGGGCCTGCGCTTGTCGGGCAGGCCCACACTCCTCAGTCTCCTTATGCTCGGACATAGTGCTACCTGTAGCAAGGACATGTATGTCACTGCCTGCTGCTGCCCACTCCATCCACCCTGCTGTGCTGGCTGTTCCCACAGCAGGTGCAGCTACCTCAGATGGTTGCAATACCGGTTCCATGGCCTGTGCTGTTGTCACGATGCCTTTATAGCGCTTTGCATGCCAATGAGCTGTGGTGCAACGATAATGACATGTCTAATATCCCCAATCGCCACGCATTGGCTGATAAACTCATTAGCATATGGCGGCTGAATCTACATACTTGCTCCTTGTGAAATGGAATTGCTAGGGTGCATGTCATGGTGCAATGCGTGACATCGCGATGTACCCACGATACGCATGCATCGTGGCCTGTGCTAATGCCTGTGCGCACTGTGTGCTCAGAGCGGTATATTGGCCATAGCACATAGTGCGCCTGTAGGCCCATGAGCACACTGCGCGCTATGGCCCCATAGCGCTCTGAGTGCACTGTGCTCCGGGTGACCGCTGACCCGACCCTGTGGCCCTGGGACTCCCACCACCATGTGCCGGATGGGCCACGCCCATGCAGCGCATCCATGGTGATCGTGATTGGCGGATGCTCGCATGCCTCAGGAGGTGTGCATCTGTGCCGGTTGTGCATGTGCGCTACTGCCCGCCATTTTGGTTCAGCAACTTATTTAGGGAGCATGGTGCGGCAAGGGTATGTACGTACTGCACTGGAGCGAGATTGAGCTTGGTGAAACTGAGTGGTGGAGAAGTTCTTCTGAGAGCAGACGGTATTAGCCAGAGAGCTAACTAACGTGCAGGCGGAAAAGAACTGGAGCACGTGGGGACTGCCTCCTCCTATATACTGGCTGACATCGGGGTGGAGCTGATGCTGGGAGGCAGTCCCACTGGGTACTGCAGGAGAAAAGAACTGCTGAGATCTGCCCACCAGGTGGCGTCAGACCTGCAAGTGTTACCTGCTGCAAGAGCTACTCTCAAGTAAGAGCAGTAGATCTTCAAGAGAGGCTCTTGCAGCAGTAGTAACTCTTTCAATGGACTACAACCGTCCAGCCAGTAGGAACGTAATGGAAAACTTTAGCTAGTAGTGTTAGATGCAGGGACTCGCTTCACCCAAGGCCACGTGACAGACATCAGCATGACACTATATGTAGTGGGCGGTCCCCATCCTGCCTACCAGCCGCGCGGAAGAAGGTGAGACAGGAGAAAGGAGTGGCTCCTGGAGCAAAAGAAAGGCTAGGGAGTAGTAGTCTCAGAAGCAGGGAGGGTGGAAGGGAGAAATACCACTGCAAGAGCCTCTTAAAGATCTACTGTTATGGTAAGTTCTTACATAACTGTACTATCTTACTTCGAGAGGGCTCTTGCAGTAGATAATAACCATTAGGACAGAGTCCCAAGGAGTGTAATTCAGACAAAGGCTGAAGCATGGGAGGCAGGGAAAGGTCTGCAGTAGGTACCAGATTATGACAGGAGGCCCTGAAGGACTGCTAGTCCAAAGCCTGCCCTGCACGGAGAGTCAGTGTCCAGACTGTAATGTTTGAAAGGTGTGGACAGAGCTCCAAGTGGCTGATGCACAAATGTCCACAGAAGAAACATTCCTGAAACAAACAGTAGATGCAGCCATGTCTCTGGTTAAATGCCTCTTAACTTCCCCAGAAAGGGCTTGATGTACTTCTGATAAAAAACAAATGCAGTTTGCTAACCATTTGGATAAGCATTGTTCGGAAACTGCCATGCCTCTTTTGGAAAAGAAACAAAAGCTGATCCATTTTACGTAATGACTTTGTCTGGATTGTGCAATAACGCAAGGTTCTGTGCACATCAGTGTGTGCAGAATGGCCTCACCTTGATTAGAATGGTCAGGGTAACACGCTGGCAAGTGTATGATCTGATTCAAAGTAAACTCAAACACCACCATAGGTAAAAACTTAAGATTTGTGCACAGAACCACCTGGTCTCTGTAGAAAATCAAATAAGACTCCTTACACATCAGGGTCTGAAGCTCGAAATCCTTTGAGCCAAGTAATGGCAACTGAAAGAGCACTTTACAGGAAAGGTGGCGCAGGTCACAACTTGTGGCCAGTTCAAAGAGAGCAAAGTGAGTTTCTAAAGAATGAAGTTCAAATCCCATGGAGGAACACGGTTCCTGTCTGGGGTTTCAGATGGAGAATTCCTTTCAGAAAGGTTTTGGAAACCTCCATCTGTGCAAACGTTTTGCCATCCACCTGAGTGTAGAGGCAGAAATGGCAGACAAGTGGACCTTCAGTGAAGAATAGCTAAGGCAAAGGTCAGAGGGATGCAACAGGTATTTCATGACCTGTGGGACAGGGCAAGAGAAAGGATCCCATCCCTTGTTGGTTGCCCAAATGGAGAACCTCTTCCATTTCATAGCATATGTGTATCTTGTGGATGGTTTTCGGCCTCCACAAGGACTTCAACTACTCTGGAAGAGACCTACGCTGCAACAACTACATCAGCAGGTGCCACACGTGAAGGTAAAGGGACTTGAGGTCCGGATGGACCAGCTTACCTGGTCCTGAGTCAGCAGATTCTGGCAGAGGGCAGGAGAACCGGAGGTTCCACTCTCAAATGCTGAAACAGAGGAAACCACACTTGGCGAGGCCAATAAGGGGCTATGAGGATCATGCCCTTACCACAGTGGTAGGGAAAATGATGAAATCACTTCTGAAAGAAAGAAAGAATTGTTGAGTACACAGAGCCAGCGCACAGGGACCCAAGGCAGCATGGATTCATGCGAAGGTCATGTCAGACAAATCTAATAGATTTCTTTAACTGGGTGACCAAAGTAATACACCAGGGAAGGGCTGTGGACATGGCCTACCTAGAATTTAGTAGGCATTTGACACAGTCCCACACAACCAATTAATAAACAAGTTAGCTAGCCTGGGAGTGGGTCCCAGGGGTAGCATGGGTAAAAATTGGCTGAACAACAGGACAAGGAGGGTAATAGTAAACTGAGTCCACTCTGAAGAAAGGGGGTTACCAAGGGTTCAGTACTGGGACCAGTCCTTTTCATATCTTTATAAGTGACATTGCGAAGGGAATGGAAGGAAAAGTGTGCCTGTTTGCAGACGACACAAAGATCTGCAACAGGACTGATACACAAGGAGTAGAAAGGATGAGAAGGGACTTGGCAAAGTTGGAGGAATGGTCAAAAGTGTAGCAGCTTAGATTCAATGCAAAGAATTGCAAAGTAATGCACCTGGGAAACAAAACCCAAGGGAAGAGTACACAGTTTGGGGGTACTAACAACAAAATGGAAAGAGACTTGGGGTAGTCATATCAGATGACCTAAAGGTAAGCAAGCAATGTGAGAAGGCAGTAAGGTGGGCTGGGATACTGGGATGCAGAGGGAGGCTTCATCAGTAGAAAACTGGAAGTTGTTATCCCTCTGTACAGATAGTTGGTGAGACCCCATCTGGAGTACAGCATGAAGTTCTGAAGACCCCATCTCCGCAAGGACACGGGATGGAGGCAGTCCAGTGGAGGACAACTAAAATGGTGCAGAGTCTGCACCAGAAGGCATATGAAGAGAGACTGAAAGAGCTTAATATGTATACCCTCGAGGAAAGGAGGGAGAGGGGACATACAGAAAACTTTCAAGTACCTCAAGAGAATCAAAGTCCAAAAGGAAAGCATCTTTCAGAAAAGAAATGTGCAAGAACAAAGGGACAGAATTTAAAGATAGAGGGATCCGCTCAGGGGCAACATGAGGAGGTTTTTTTTTTTTCACAGAGAGGGTGGTGGACGTGATGGAACAGCCTTGAGTAGGTCGGGGTCAAAAACAGTGAGGGAATGTGAGAATGCATGGGACAGACATAAGGCAGTTGTGGTGGGGGGTAGGAAGAAGTAGGTTGTTGGTTAACTAGGATCTGCAGCTTATCCAATAGGTAGGGAAATCGGCAGACTCCAGTGGGCCAAACGGTCCTTATCTGCCAGCAAAGTCTGAGTATCTATCAGGGCTCCTTCCTGCTATAGTTTCAATAGCACCCTCTGCAACAGTGGAAAGGAGGGAAGGCGCATACAACCCCCTTCCAGCAGAGAGACAGGTTGTCTCACCAGAAAACATCACACGCAAGAATGAGCGAGCAGAAACTGGGTAGTTTGGCGCTGGATGGGAAGGCGAACAGATTAAGATCTGGGCAGCCCCATCGATCGAAAAATGTCATTGACTGACTGCTCTCAGTTCCCACTGTAAAGTTCTCGTTCGAAAGCAAGCGGCTGGACGTGTCTTCGCAGAGGACATTTTGAACACCTGGGACATGCACTGCCATGAGCTGGAGGCTGTGTTGTATCACCCAATGCCATACACGCATTGCATCCCTGCATAGTGGATATGACCGCATGCCTCCCTGTTTGTTCAGGTACCAGACCACGCACATGTTGTCCGTCTGTACCAGTAGGGGCCCAGGGAGGAACAGGTGCTGAAAAGCCTGAAAGGCATATAGTACAGCCCGCATCTCTTGCACACAGATGCAGAGATGGCTTGTGCTGAGACCAGGATCCTTGTGTCCTGTGGTTGTCCAGATGGGCACCCCAGCCCTGACTGGAAGCATCCGCTCAAACAACATGAAGTCTTGCTGTATTCTGATAATAACAGTGAGTCCCAACCTTCAACTGCCCCGGAGATGAAGAGTTAACTTTCCATGCCAGGCATGGAATGCTGAGCTCAAGCTTGTTGAGACTCTGTCTGTTGCTGTTTGAACTTAAACTGTCAGATTCTTTACTCCGCCTCACTGAACAGTCGCTCGAGATTTCTCCTTTGCTCGGTTCAATTTGTCGGTTAAAGTACCGTTTTCTCGGTTTTAGGCAATTTAAACCACAACCTGTCGGTTCCAGTCTCTGTCTGTGGTATTCATGGGTATTAGATAGGTTTATATTGTTTTCTATTCTGTGTGGAACTTGTAAATGGTTCATCGGTTTGGTTTGAACCAATCAAGTTGTTAAAAAATCTTAATTTCTACTTTTAGAGTGTGAGTTGCAGTTCTTATCGGTTCTAAAAAGTTTACTAGGTTTTTCCACGACCAGCAACATGGTCAGGAACCGATAAGAGTGTCTTGCCAGCGGATTGCCATTAAAAGGGTAAGTTTTATTAGGACTGGCACTATGTCTGAGAAACCCAAAAGAAAACCAGGCCCACTGGTTTCAACACTGTAGTGTGTGTGGGAAGTCTTTGCTAAGGCTGACCTCTACACCACCTGTGTTTATTGTCTGGGTTTGACCACCTCGATTCAGACTACCAGATTTGTAAAAATTTTCCTGCAGTTACCTAGAAAAGAGTTGGTAGGCTCAGGGAAAGGGAGGCCAAAAAGTTCGCTGACCCGGATGGCCAGCCCGGTTCGGTTCAAACCGAACCAGAAGGAGTGCCCTCTAACCAGGGCGAAACTTCTTCCGAAAAGGAGAACCGATTCGGAGTGGGTTCCTGTTAAGAACAGGAAGGAAGAATCAGCTGGTGTGGATCCAAAGTTTCTTCTCCAACACGCTGATGAAATAGCAAAGCGATAAAAAATTGTGCAGTCGCTGTCATGTTGGGGTAGTGCAGGCTGCTGCCTGTGATAAGGCAAATACCTTGGCTTCACACCCCAGATAAGGACTCTAGGAGGACTGATGCCATGGCAAAGAAACAGTACATGGCAGCATCCTTGGGGCTCAGGCAGGCCAATTACATGGCCTATACAGCTAGATATCAGAAATCTAGATGGGACACTGTCATGGCTTTAGCTAAACAGGTCCCTGGCCAGCTTGCCAAGGAGCTGGAGCAGGTGACTGCTGATGGTATTGAGGCATCCAGGTGCAATTCCATGCTGCAGTGGACTCCAATGATGTTTCATCTAGAGTCATGGCTACA
The DNA here is from genome assembly GCA_016271365.2 of Neoceratodus forsteri. Lineage (NCBI taxonomy): Eukaryota > Metazoa > Chordata > Ceratodontiformes > Ceratodontidae > Neoceratodus > Neoceratodus forsteri. The sequence goes on along the minus strand of CM057450.1, from coordinate 924,160,892 downwards.
TCTGTGGCACTTCGTAGCATGGCTTGGCTCAGATGTACTATCCTGTCGCAGGATACCCAGACTAAGGCCATGGATTTTCCTGTTGTGGGTAATTCTTTGTTTGGGGAGCAAACAGAGAACTACATGAAAAATGGATGAATACAGGACCACCTATAGGAGTGCTCAGGCCAAGGAAAGGCAAGCCACTCCTTGGAGGCAGCATCCATGGGGGAGGGCAAGCCTTTTCATAGGCCTTTCTACCAAGCCCAGGCCTCCTCTTCTGCCTATGCTCAGAGGGGTTCTTTAGAGGGAGAGGCAGAGGGGCACGACAGGCCTGCTTCCACCCCTCAGCCTAAACCCCTGCCAAGCAGCCTGATGGGTTTGCCAGGGCCGATTCTCCACCACCTGTGGGGGCAGGCTGGCTTACTTTGTCCAGGACTGGAAGTCTTTAACATCAGACAAATGGGTCCTGGAAGTAGTAAGCCAGGGACTGGTTCTCGGCTTCAAAAATTTCAAAGAAGAGAACCAGATCCTTTCCACCTGCAAATCCCTCGGAAACACTTGCCCTAGAGGCAGAGATCTCTCCCTCCTGGCTCTCAGAGCTGTGGAAAGGGTTCCACCCCTACACCAAGGAAAGGATTGTACTCCAGGTACTTCCTCACCCCAAAAGACAGGAGAATGGCGGCCCATCCTGGATCTCAGATATTTAAACAAGCACCTTTTAAAGCCAAAGTTCAAAATGGTGACTCTGGGAGTAATTCTGCCCTCTCTAAGGCCAGGGGACTGGCTAGTGTCCCTGGACCTCAAGGATGCCTACTTCCATATTCTCATCAGAAGCTTCCATCGAAAGTACCTCAGGTTCGAGAGCCCTCAGGCCATTACCAATTCAGAGCAATGCCCTTGACTAACCTCTGCTCCAAGGGTGTTCACAAAATGCCTGGCAGTAGTAGTTGCTTCTCTAGAAGGCAAAGGATTGCCATCTTCCCATACCTGGATGACTGGCTCTTAGTAGGCCAGTCCCCAGACCAAGTCAAGTTACACTTACAGATAACTCAGCAACTGCTCACCTCTCTAGGTTTCCTTCTGAATCTTTCAAAGTCAGTTCTAGAGTCTGTTCAGCTCCTCACCTTCATAGGCGCAGAGCTAGATACAGAAAAGGCCAGAGCCTTCCTTCCCTGGACAGGGCAAGGACCCTCATCACTGGCCTTTTCCTTCACCCTACAGGTGTCTCGACCAGCAAGGCATTTCCTGCAGCTCCTTGGACACATGGCTGCTTCTACAGCAGTGGCGCAGGGAGCAAGATTTCAGATGAGGGACATTCAGTTTCACTTGAGAGCCTTTTGGTCTCAGAAAACTGATACCAGTGACTCGAACCCTGATCCAGGCCTTGCAGTGGTGGCAGGATCAGAACAATCTAAGACAGGGAGTTTCTTTTGTCACTCAGTCTCACTCTTTAATCCTTACTACATATGCCTCCTTCTTGGGGTGGGGGCTCACTTGGGAGACTTGACCACCCAGGGTTGTAGGTCCCCTCAGGAATCTCTGCTTCACATCAATCTGTTGGAACTCAGAGCAGTGTTTCTAGCACTTCAAGCTTTTCCAAATCTGTTCAGAACAAAGTAATTCAGAACAGGACAGACAATACCACCACAATGTGGTATATCAACAAGCAAGGGGCACTGGTCTATGGCCTAGTGCACAGAAGCAGTGAAGTTGTGGTCTCTGGCCTATTCCCTGAACACCTCCCTCACAGCAGTACACCTCCCAAGCAAGGACAATGTCCTGGCAGGTGCTCTCAGCAGGATATCTCAGGGCCATCACGAATGGTCACTGGATCCCTTGGTTTTGGAGGTGATCTTCCAGATGGGGCACCCCACAGATAGATCTTTTGCAGCCCCAGACAATCACCAACTTCCCTGTTTTGCTGCAGGCCCCAGTGTTGGGCTCAGTCCCCTGGATGCCTTGGTTCTCAATTGGGAAGGAAGTTCCTGTATGCTTTCCACCCTTCCCTCTCCTGTTCAAAGTGCTAGTCAAAATCAGGTCTCAACCCTGCAAAGTGATTCTGATTGCTCCAGACTGGGCCAGACATCCCTGTTACCCTCTCCTGTTGTCCTTAGCAGTCCACCTTCCTTGTCTCTTACCAGGAATTACAACCTGTTAACCTGTGCTAGGGGAGGGTTTGGTACCGAATCTCAAATCTCTCAACCTCAAGGCCTGGCTCTTGAAGGTTAGAGTTTGCTGATTTACACCCTCTCAAGGTGTTATGGATATTCTAAAGGCTTCAGAAGCCTTCCACCAGAACTACTTATAGTTCCAAATGAAAAGATTCTCCATATGGTGCTCTGGGAAGCACATTTCCCCAGAGTCTGCTAACCTGTCCACAGTCCTTGACTATATGGTCCATCTGAATAGCTTGGGACTCAGACCAGCTACACTAAGGGTGCATCTGGCAGCTGTCTCTGCTTTTATTTCAGCAGGTAAGCCCTCTTCTCTTTCAGCTCACCCTGTATCCTCCAAGTTTTCATGGGATTGCTTCATACCAATCCGCCATTCAGGGACCCTGCCCTTGCTTGGGATCTTAATGTGTGCATTGCTCAGCTTTTGCAACCCTTTTGAGCCTTTGTGCTCAGCAGGGCTTAAGTACTTGACTTGGAAAACTGTGTTCCTGGTGGCCATCACTTCTGCCAGGCGCATAAGGAGGTTACAAGCCCTGTTAGTGGAGCCTGATTTATCTCTTTCCATAGAGATAAGGTGGTCCTCAGGACTAACAGGAAGTTTTTACCCAAGGTGGTTTCAGACTTCCACCTTAACCAATCTATGTCTCTTCCTGTGTACTTCACTGACCATTCCTCCTCTGGTGAGAGGAGGTTGCACATTTGGATGTGAAAAGAGCCCTTAGCTACTACATAGAACGTACCAAGGGTCTAGGTTTGACTCCTCCAACTGTTCCTTACTTATGGTGAGGTTGGTAAGGAAAACCTGCCACTAAAAGATCCATTGCCAGGTGGATTGTCTCTTGCATTCAATTTTGCTATGAAAACTAGGTAAGATTCCACCCTCAGGCCTGAGGGCTCACTCTACCAGAGGTACAGCTGCTTCCCTGGCTGCTGCCAGGGATATTCCTATCTTAGAGATATGTCAAGCAGCTACCTGGAAAACAGTTCACACTTTACCAAGCATTACTCTCTGGATATCCAGGCTAGGAATGATGCTCGGTTTGGCACAGCTGTGCTTCAGAGCCTATTTCCTAAGTAGGTTCTGTCCCTCCTCCATGGAGGTACTGCTTGTGGTCTGCTATTGTCAGAATACAGCAAGACTTCATGTTGTTTGAAAAATTACTCACCTTAGTAATGTTGTTTCTTCTAATGGAGTCTTGCTATATTCTGACCTCCCCGCCTTCCCTCTCAGAACCTTTGTTTTTGGGATGTGGGTGGGCAGTAGCAGTGTTGGCACTCAGGAGGTGGCCCACCTTTTTATTATCACCCCTTTTCTTTGGGTGATTGGATGTTGTGTTATTTCATTTTTGGGTTTCCTGACTTGAGTCTTTGTTTTGAAACCAAAATCTTTTATTATATTTAGTAGCCAGCTGGCTAGTGTAGGTTTACAGCTTCCACACAGGACCCTCAGTGAGTTTAGCTCATAAAGATCTGACGGTTTGAGTTCAACAGCAACAGACAGAGTCTCAACCGAGCTCGAGCTCAGCATTCCACGCCTGGCATGGAAAGTTAACTCTTTCCTCTCGGGGCAGTTCGAAGGTTGGGACTCACTACTATTGTCAGAATACAGCAAGACTCCATTAGAAGAAACAACATTGCTAAGGTGAGTAATTTTTTCTTGTCGGGGTCTGAGCCAGTGGGAGGCGTCTGAATAGGCCCTCCTCTGATGAGGTTGGACAGATCCTGCCACCACAGGAGGTCCTGATGCATGGGGCTGGACACCAGAATCCTGTGATCCAGGTCGTCTGAATTCTGGTCCCACTAGACCCGAAGGTCCACTGTGTAATCTGCATGTGAAGCCTGGCTAAGGGGACAGTGGGAATAGCCACTGCCATCAAGCCCAGAAGGTGCAAGACCGAATGGGCCATGGTCCATTGGCTGGTTACCACTTGGATGGCCTGCTGATTCAAGGTTTCCACCCCATCTAAAGGGAGGAAAGCTTGACCCCAAGCAGTATCCAGCACCACCCCAATAAATTGGAGACATTGTGAAGGAACAAGGTGAGATTTGGGGTAATACTCTGTGATCCCCACTTGCCTGAATAGATTCAGGTTAAAGTCAGGAGGCTACCAGGCTGTCTTCGATGGTGCTGGCAGAAGTCAGTCATCCAGGTCTGAGAACACATATTCCTGGCAGTGTAAAGCCACCACCACCGCTAGGCACTTGGTAAACACTCTGGATGCTGAGAAGAGGCCAAAGGGAAGTGCTTTGAACTGAAAGTGTTCCCCTGGAAAGTAAAGCGTGGAAAGCGATAGTGGTGAGAGGAAAAGCTGGGATATGCAGGTATGCATCCTGCATATCCAGAGCACAAAGCCAATAACGCTGGTGCAGAAGAGGCAGCAGACCCGGAGGGTCAGCATGTGAAACCTCTTGTACTCTATGAACAGGCTAAGCGTGCTGAGGTCCAGGATTGGACGGTGTCCCTATCTCTGGGGACCAGGAAGCAGTGGGAGTAATATCCCTTTCCTTCCTGGGTCAGAGGAACGGGCTGTATGGCCGATTTTGTCAGAAGAGCCTGAATCGCCTTCCCTTATGAGAGGAATGTGGCCTACTGGGTAGTGAGAGAGACCTGGAGGATTTCTTGAGGTCTTTCTGTGAGATTCAGTGGTGTGACCCTTAGTGATGAGCTGAAGGGCCCATGTGTCTGAGGTGTGCCTCCCACCCGGCACGGTGGTTGGTGAATCTGCCCCCTACTGGTTCCTCCGGAGCTGATGGCAGAGGCTGGGAGCCCTGCCAAAAGTCAGGAGAGCAGAGAAGCATGGGAAGCACCACCCCAGCAGCTTTTGGGACTTTGCTGGAGGAGGGGCCCGCCAACACGCCCGACACTTGTTCTGGCATTGGCTGGTTGTTGCCTATTCTGGCACCGTTGTTGGTGACAAATGGCTGTTTTGGCTTGCTTTTAGAGCGGTACATAGACTGACAGAACGCAGTGCCTTGCCACTGTCATGGAGCTCTTTATTATGTCCTTGATGTAGACTCCAAAAAGTCTGGTCCTCTGAAAGAGGCATCCTGGATGGCAGGCTGGACATCTTGTGCCAATCTGGAAACTCTGCCAGGAGTAATAGGCATGCTAATAGTCATGGTGATACTCGTAAAGCGCCTATCGATCATATGTCGCCTGAGGGAATGAAGGCTGGAGATATCCATAGTACTGACAGTCTGGGAAATTTGGTTTTAGCCTGGAATCGGGCAAAGCCTCTAATTCCAACTTCAACTGTGCCAGGATAGATTTCTGGTAAACAATCATGTGTGCTGGGTAGTTCAAAGCTCTGAGGGCCAGAGTGGAGGAGGAGGACAACCTTGTGTCTAAACTGGTCTGTTTGCCGTGACTCCTTGGCTGGAGTAGAGTACCGTGTGTTTAGGTTTAGCTGCACGGTCATGGGCCACATCAATACCAACAAGTCCACTTTGTGTGAAACTAAGGTGGTCTTTACCCTCAGCGGCTTGATACAGTCCATCAGCCTTCTTGGTGACTGCAGCCACGGATGAAGATTGCTGCCAGACTGTGGAGGCCAGGTCCTCATGTGGTCCAGTCCACAGAGGAATGAGCAGAGGGACAGCTCGGGCATGTCAGGTGTTCTGCCAATCTCTTGCATTGGCAATCCTAACATCTTAAAACCCATTTGCCTACTGCATCTCTGAAGGATCTCAGTAAAGGAGCCGGTCCTCTGGAGGGACTTAGGAGAATCTTTGGGCTTTGGATCCACTGGGAGGGGTCTCAAAACCCGAAGCAGAGGAGTCTGCAGTGTTAGAGTCAGAGTCTGACGACAGAGCCTCTGGGAGCAGGATCTCCTACAGTGAGACCACAAGGCCCTTGCTGGCCTTGGCTACCATGGTTGGATGACAAGTAGAGGGGTGAGACTCACCGAGAAGCTGATCTCAGTGTGGGTCCATGCAGGCTGGCATGGAAGCCGCCAGTTCAAGTTAGAGACCAACAGCATCCTGGTTTCAGACCACCAAGTCTGTAATGCCTCCCTAAAATCCACCTGAGGCTCAGGTGGTGGAGAGTAGAGGAGGAGGAGGGGGCCAGTATCCTGGGAAGGTCAACCTTGGTGTTGTATAGCCAGCGTCGGGTAATGGTAGCTCGGCATTCCGTGGGGTGAATACCCCAGCATGGGTACCCTGGTGTATGACACCTGGCGGCAGGTACCTGGCGAGGCGTGGTGAGGCGAGGGGTAGCCTGTGTCCAGAAGGCCCGTGAAAGGCTCAATGGCAGAGCAAAGTGACCTACCGGAGGCCCTGACGATGGGTAGTCGGATGGACCAGGCGGAGGTGCCGAGGTCCTATTGGGGCCCCGACAGTGGGTAGCCTGGTGTAAGCACAAGAGGGGAGCCCTGACGGAGTGTTATAAGGGCCTGGTAATGTCAGGGTCTGGCGCAGGAATGTCCGGGAGGTGGTTCCAGTGTTGGCTCCTGAGGGGACCTTGAGGGTCCCTCTGGGGTGGGGGAACTGGCCCAGACGGGAGAGCCTGTGGTACGGAGACACTGGCTCCTGAGGGAGGTTCGGCATTGGGCGATCCGACTCTTGCACCATGGTTGTGTTGGGCGGATGTTGTCCGATTTTGGCTCGGACTGTACAGGAGAGCAAGGAGTCGTCACCAGGGAGGTGGCAAAGGAGGATTTTGAGAGGAGAACCCTCTGGGAGGTATGTGGCTGAGCGGCAGTGTTCACTAATTCAGAGGATCAGTGTCAAGCCTGCTATTGGGGCCGATGGAAGTGCAGTGGCCGGGCGGACGCCAGAGGAGCTGGCATGTGACTGTCAGGGAGTGACCACCACTCAGTATGGTTCACATTGGATATGGGCAAGGAAAGAGTGGAATCTGGCACAAGAGTGCTGGACTTCAGGAGGGCCGACTTTGGGAGGTGGGGAAGTGGTAAAGGGTACCTGGCCAGAATTCACTCTAGTATGGACACTAACCAGAGGTGGGAGCTCATAAAGCTGGGGATAGTGGAGGCAACCAAAACCTGCTGCAAGGCCCAGAGCAAGAAGGCTATAGCTTGGAAACCGAGCTGGTTGAGCAAGGAGGTCATGGAAAAGGTAAGGAGAAAAGAGCTGCCTTTAGGAGGTACAAGAAAACAGGGAGGGAGGACAGGAGGAGTACTTGATGGAGTCGACGGAGGTGACAAGGGCAGTAAGGGGAGCCAAGGTATCTACGGAACTCAGGCTGGCACAAGGCATTAAGAAGGGAGAAGGACTTCTTTAGGTACATCAGGAGAAAGGAGCTGTAAGGACCACATAGTAAGGATTAGGAAGGAGGGGTGTTGGGTAGAAACAAGGGCAATAAGGCAGAAGCACTAAATAATTACTTCTGCTTAATATTTACTAAGGAGAAGAGGGGATGACACCCAAGGGAGGAATGGCAGAAATGGAGGGGGGATGACAGATGGGAAATCATGGAGGGCAGAGTTGGGAGGAATTGAAGGTACTGAGGGTGGACAAGGCGCCAGGTCCAGATGTATCCACCCAGGGTACTGAAGGAGCTGGCAGAGGTCCTTGCAGGACCTTTGGCAGACCTGTTTAACACCTCACTACATTGGGTGTGTACCTCAGGACTGGATGATGGCTCATGTGGCGCCTCCACAAGAGTGGCCCCAAGGATGAACCGGGAAACTACAGACCAGTGAGCCTCACATCCATTGTGGGTAAGCTAATGAAGACCATCCTGAAGGAGTGGCTGGTGGCCCTCCTAGAGGCCAAAGGACTATAGGATATCAGACAGCATGGCTTCATACGTGGCAGATCCTGCCAAACCAACCTGGTAGAGTTCTATGCTGGGTAACTAGGCAACTGGACAGGGGCCATGCAGTGGATGTCCTGTATCTGGACATCAGTAAGGCATTCGACTCGTTGCGCATGGAGGCTTGGAAGTAAGAAAGGCACAGGGGTGGGTGCAAAGCTGGTGAGATGGGTAGGAAACTGGCTTCAGGGAAGGCAACAGAGGGTGGTGGTGGGTGGAGAGCTCTCACATCCAAAGGTAGTGACAAGCGGTGTTCCACAGGGCTCGGTGTTGGGACCAGTGTTGTTTGGGATATTCATTGCAGACATATCATTGGACATCAAGAGCAAGATCAGTCTGCTTGCTGATGATACCAAGGTAGGAGCAGTGGTGGATGACCTGGGGGATGGCAGGGGTTGCAGGATGATCTGGCAAAGCTTGAACGTGGTCAGACACCTGGCAACTGGGGTTTAATGTCAAAAGTGCAAGGTGCTGCCTTTTGGGATGAAGAACCCAAGGAGGAGTTACCAGCTGGGGAGTGCAGCTAGCCCAGACAGAGGAGAAGGATCGGGGGTGCACATTACAGGGTCAATGAACAACTCGGCACAATGTAGGAAGGCTGCTGCAAAGGCCAGCAAAATGCTGGGTTGTATTGCAAGGGTATATCCTCAGGGAGGAGGAGGTGATTCTGCCACTGTATAGGTCATTAGTTAGATCCAGACCTGAGTACTGCATGCAGTACTGGTGCCCGTATCTGAAGAGGGACATTAAGTTACTGGGGGTGCAAGCGAGGGTGACAAAGATGATCAAGGGGTTGGGGGACTTATCATACGAGAGGAGGCTGAGGAGTTGATCATGTACTCGCCGGAGGAGAGGAGGGATAGGGGGGACATATTGAAACCTTTAACTACCTGAAAGGAATAAACAAGACAGGTACAGAGGGGCTGATCAAAGTAAGGGAGGGAGGACACCAGGGGCCATGATATGAGTCTGGAGGAGGAAGGTTCAGGAGGGCAATGAGGAGACACTTTTACAGAGATGGTGGTGGCTGGGTGGAATCGTTAAGGTATCCAGTAAAACAGTGGACTGCTTCAAAGGGATGGGACAAGGGGAGGGTCAATGAAGGGGAAGGGTGGAAGGGAGGCAGCTGCAAAATAAGGGTGCTAGCTGCACATTTGAGCAGACTTGATAGACTTCTAGGCCTTTATCTGCTGGGAAATATCATATGTTCATATTATCAGCAGGGGCTGACGTCATTGAGGGGCTGGCGACAGACTTACTAGCCATGCCACCAGACTTAGGCCCTGGGGTTTTGAAGGCCCAAGGGTGGCTGGAGCCTCCGACAGATTGGAGGTGCCTGCCTGAACTGTGACCAGCTCAGGCGGGGACCAAGGACTGCCTCGCAAGGAGGGGCAGGCTTGCTGGAGGAGCGGTACCCATGCCAGACGGAGGCCAACGCCTGCAGCTCCCAAAGGAGGTTGTAGGTGGGAAGGATACTGTGCTTCTCCTTGTCCTCCTTTTTTATTCAGATGTTTTTCCTTCTGAGCCCTGGCAGGGCTGTGGTCCTCCTCAAGGAGGAACTCTTGCTCGTGTCCTGCCGCACCGCATTTTTCTGACCCAGTATTTCCGTGGCTTGCCCCTGTGGCAGGGCCAGGAAGGTGGCGCCCCTCCCTGGAGACCCAATCCAGAAGTCTGAGTCTGCTCGCAGTGCAGCATTGCATCATGGAGCCCTGCCAGGCTCATTTTTCCCTCCTGTTTTCTCCCGACCCCTCCCTACTGACATGGTTACATCTGAGCAGCGTCTCTCGATTTGTATTGCCCTCCAGTCACCACTCAGAGGGCAATCAAGGAGCGGGATGACATAAGACTCTCTCTCCCCACCGATCCCCGTGACCAGGGCTCGCTCTCGAACACAGGTCGCCAGCGTGGCAGAGGTGTAGCAGCCAGCACCTCAACCTCCAGCGCCACTGGGCCAGCTCCTCCTTCTTATGGGAGTCCAAAACCCTGGAGAGGACAGACGATTCTCAGTTTCACAACCTTCTCCACGGAAGTCATCCTTAGTTAAGAACATAGGCTTCAAACAACATGAAGTCTTGATGTATTCTGACATACTGTATGCAGTTAGGACCTGCCTTTCAACTGCCCCAGAAAACAAAGAGTTAAACTTTCCATGGCCAGCATGGAATGTTCACCGTGAGCTCGGTTGAAGCCCCTGTCTGCTGTTGTTTAAACTCCAACCGTCAGATTCTTTACTCCGCCTCACTGAACAGTTGCTCGGAGATTTCTCCTTTGCTCGGTTCAAAAAGTCGGTTAAAGTGTCGTTTTTCGCCAGTTTCTACTGAATTGCTGATACCGAATCTGTCAGTTTAAGTCTCTGTCTGTGGTACTGTGAGTACTAGATAGGTTTTCATATAGTTTCTGTGTGGAACTTGTAAATTGTGGATCGTTCGCTGAAGCAATCCGCTTCGGGTAAAAAGTTTGTGAATTTACTTAAGAGTGTGGTAACCGGTCTGTATCGGGTTCTAAAAAACTGATTTTATTACTTTTTTCCAATATACAGGACACGGGTCAGGAACCTATAGGAGTCTTGCCTGGTGGATTGCTGAAAAGAGGGTAAGTTTTGGTTAGGATTGGCCATGTCTGAGAAACCCAAGAAAAAATCGGCCCACTGGGTTTCAACACTGCAGTGTGTATGGGGAAGTCTTTGCTTAAGGCTGATCCCCACACCACCTGTGTTTATTGTGTGGGTTTGACCATCTCGATTCAGACGCCAATTTGTAAGAATTTTCCCAAAGCTACCCTGGAAAAGAGATTAGGCAGACTGAGGAAAGGGAGGTCGAGAAGTCCGCTGACCCGGATGGCCAGCCCGGTTCGCTTCCAACCGAACCAGAAGGAGTACCTCTGACCAGGCGATACTTCTTCGGGCAAAAGGAGAGCCGATTCTGAGAAGCTGGTTCCGTAAAAGAAAAGATAAATCGTCCGGCTGGATCCAGAAATTCATACTCCGACCGCTGATGAGATAGCCAAGGCGATAAGAATAGTGCAGTCGCTACTTGTTCCGGCCAACTGGCACCATCTGGCAGGAGTTCGGTTCGTCCGGTTCCCCAGTTCCGGATTACACCTTGGAAGAATTTTATGAACCAGAGGAGGAGGAGGAGGAGGGAGTATGAGGATGATGATGGTGATTATGAAAGTCTGGATATGCCTATTGACCGGACATCTCCCAGACAGACCTTCAGGTGTTTCTCCTCCTAGGCTTTCTGAGTCCCCTTCTCACTTTATGTTTTACAAAAAGTGGCTGAGACCTCCAGCTTCATATGGAAGAAGCAATAGAGGATCAGGAGGAGGCAGATTTTGTTGAAAATGATGGACATCCCAGAGTCCAGGAGACTGTCTATTCCTTCCACAAATCTTTGGGAAACAGACACATAAAATTCTTAAGACTCCTAACTCCATACCTCCCAGTGGACAGACGAATAGAAGAGCTATACCCTTTCAGGCTCGGACACGGAGTTCTTTTCAGCAATGCAGCCATGTTAGTAGTGCAGGCTGCTGCCTGTTATAAGGCAAATCCCTGGCATCACACCCCCCAGATAAGGACTCCAGGAGGATTGATGCCATGCCAAAGAAACAGTACATGGCAGCATCTTTGGGACTCAGGCAGGCTAACTATATGGCTTACACAGCTAGATACCAGAAATCCAGGTTGGACACTGTGCTGGCTCTGGCTAAACAGGCCCCTGACCTGCTTGCCAAGGAGCTGGAGCAGGTGGCTGCAGATAGGATTGAGGCATCCAAAGTGCAATTTCATGCTGTGGACTCCAGTGATGTTTCATCAAGAGTCATGGCTACATCTGTGGCTCTTCAGAGGATGGCTTGGCTCAGATGTACTAACCTATCACAGGATACCCAGGCTAAGGCCATGAATTTCCTTTTTATTGATAATTCTCTGTTTGGGAGCAGATAGAGAACTACATGAAAAAGATGGAGATGCAGGACCACTTACAGGAGTGCTCAGGCCAAAGAAAGGCAAGCCACCTCAAAGGCAGCAGTCCAGGGCAGGGGCAGGCCTTTCAAAGGCCTTTTACTAAGCTCAGGCCTCCTCATTCTCAGAGGGGTTCTTTAGAGGGAGAGGCAGACGGGGATGAGCAGGCCACGCCACCCTCATCCTCAAGCTTCTGCCAGGCAGACACCCTGATGGGTCTGACCGGCCGATTCTACTATCCAGTAGGGGCAGGCTGGCTTACTTTGTCCAGGACTGGAAGTCTCTGACATCAGACAAGTGGGTCCTGAAGTAGTAAGCCCAGGACTGGTTCTCAGCTTCAAAACATTTCCCAAGATGAGAACCAGATCCTTTCCACCTCAAATCCATCAGAGACCCTTGCCTTAGAGGCAGAGGTTTCTTCCCTCCTAGCTCTCAGAGCTATAGAGAGGATCTTACTTGAGACACAGCTGTTGCAGCAGGTTACACCATTAGGACCCGAAGCCGCCAGGCGCCAGGACCCCACGGAAAAATTCTAGCTAGCTAACTACAGCGGGACCGCCCCGACATCGGTCCCGCCTCCGACGCCAGGCGTGGTACAAAAGGGCGCGTCCCGCCAGATTCCCCAGTTCCTTTTCCCCGGCCGACTTAGCTACCTGACCCTTGGTTACCAGTCTAGCTGCGACGCTGTGAATAGTTCTTTTTTCGATAAAATTTTCAAAATCTTCAGAATACTCTTCAAGCAAGATCTTGATGTCATCACCAACCTGGGCCATCCATCGAAGTGCGCCAGGAAAGCAGATCCCGCTCATGACCCCACACGGCCTGCGTCCGGTGCCTAGGCCCAGACCACCATACCCGGCCTGTCCTTCTTGCCAAGGGTTCAACAGCCGCACTTCGGATCCGGCGCCAGAAGGCTTTGCAGGCGCTTTCTGGAGGAACAACTGAAGACCATGTCCTCCAAGGGGAAAGCTCCAGGGTCCACAAGCACGCGGAGAAGAGAGGGAGAAGGCCCTTCCAGGTCCCTTCCAGGGTTGGAGTCCCGTAGCTCGGTTCGAAATCTCCCGGCTGCAATCAAGAACCTTCATCTCCAGGAATCGCCAGTATTCCTCCCTTCCAGGGCCTTGGAGAAGTCCGAGAGCGACACCATCACCACCGCAAGTCGGGTTCCGCTCACCGATCACCAGCGTCAGGTCTTCGTCGGTGCCTCCACGCAGACGCTGGAGCTCACGCCTATAAAGGCCTGTAGCCCAGAGCGCCCGGCTCGGGCAACCGTCCAGCCGTGCGCCCTTCTTCCTGGAGCTGCCGTCGGCCCGGCGACCGGCGCGGCCAGTACATCCCAGCGGACGCCCGGTAGGGACCGCAGCCCGCCCTCCTGAAAAGAAGAAGGCCCAGTTGCCTCCGGACCGACATCGGTCAGGAGCCTCTATCGGAGAAGGACCTAGAGCAGCCCGAGGACCAGACGGGCGACCTGTCCTCCCGGGTACTCCCAGGGAACCCTTGCCATTACCAGAGCCCCTGTGAGCCGACGCTGACCCGGGACGACCGCCCACCGCACCCGCGTCATGCGGGCTCTCTCTAGTGGAGGTGAAAGATCTGTTCACCTACTGGTGGGATACCATTAAAAAGGACATGGTTCCCCTTCCTCCTCCCCTACTCCTACTCTCCTCCTCCTACTCCGGTTCCTGCCCCCCTCGCCATCGGGGTCGGCAGGCCGTGTTCCCCCTCCTGGGAGCCTGAGAACCCCTCCCAGGGGAGACCTGATAAATGGAGACCTCGTCGAAATCCTCTTCTGGATCACCCAGCCCCAAGAGATCCAGGAGACGCCGACGTTAGCCTCAACGGAGGAGACACGGGATCAGACTACTCCACTTCTAGATCCCCATCTCCACTCCATCCCTTCTCCGGACCCACGTGAGATGCCTAGATCTCCTCGGATGATCCCTGTCCTTGATATTATGAGACATATACAAGAGAACATGGGATGGGATGCTGAAGACTTAGACCCGAAAGAGTACGACTGCCAAATATCTTCGACAAAGGACCCCAAGCCTGTGGTGGTACCACCCTTGGTTGACACTTCGTGGATGTCACCAAGGCCCGTGGAAGCGGCCCACACCTCGCTCCGGGCGAGACCAAGAAAGCTGATCGCGTACCAGGCTCCCTAGGACCGACTCAGTACTGGACGAGCATCCTCAGGCCGATTCTCTGGTCATCACAGCCTCACATGACCGGTCACAGAGGCTACAACATTTGAGCACCCTGCCACCAGACCCAGAGTCCAAACAACTGGGCGCATTGGGTAGGCTGCGTATGCTTCCGCTTCCTGCGCCATCAGATCCCTGAACTATTTAACCCAATGGTTCAGTTCCAGAACAGCTTTGTGGGAACAGGGTCTGGAAGCGGCTGAAAAGATGCCCGAAGGTGAGCAGAAGGAGGAGAGCTTCAGCACCTCCGCACGGGTTCAGCATGGGGACCCAGTGCTAAGAGCAGCGTATGACTCCGATGACTCATCGGCCCGAGCAGCAGCTTCTGGCGTTGCCTCCGGAGACACTCTTGGTTGCGTATCTCGAGTTTTCACGGACGTCCAAAAGAACATCTTGGACGCCTTTTGAGGAGAAGTATTGTTTGGTAACCCTACAGAAAGATCCTTACTAAACTCAAGAGGCCGGGCGGTAAGGTCGGTTCAGGCCATATACCGACCTAAGCTTGGTTCCTTCATAGGAACCAAAGCCGTTTTCGTCTTGTGCAGACGCAGAAGCAACAGACCCCACTCCGCTGCACCTCAGAGGGCTCGGGTTTTCGTAGAGCCAGGGCAAACACCCCGCCAGCGAGGCCAGCATTCTCCTAGGCAGCCCAGCCAGCGGTCCATCTGCCGCCACAGCCTGACTCCTTTCAGCCCCGCCCCTCAGGATCAGCGGGAGTTTATAAGTCGAGTGCGTGCGAACTTCCTGCGGGATGGCAGGCCACTACCACCGACAGGTGGGTTCTTCAGTTAGTCAGTCTAGGCCACTTTATAGAATGCTGGAAAGCCACCCTCGGGGCCTCCTTTGCTCTCCGGTATCAGGGTCAGCACAAAGCCTTGATCTGGCAAGAAGTACTCGCGCTACTACGAAGGGAGCGATAGAGTACGTCCCAGAGGGCTCAGAGAGGACTAGGATACTATTCCACTTCTTCCTGGTTCCCAAGAAAACCGGGGACCTCCGTCCAATCTTGGACCTCAGCGACCTCAATGTGTCAGTCACTTACAAGAGATTCCGCATGGTGACCCTTCGGGTCTTATCCCCATGCTCAAACAGGGCCGCTTTTAGTCTCTAGACATACAGGATGCCTACCTGCACATCCCTATAGCTCAGGCGCACAGGAGGTTCCTGCGCTCGAGTTTCCTGAGCCACCACCTTCAGTTCGAGCCTTCCCTTCGGGACTGTCTTCCGCACAAGGGTCTTTACCAAGTGCATGGCAGTCGTGGCAGCGTCTCTGAGGAGACAGGGCCACTACGTGTTCCGATACCTGGACGACTGGCTTCTCATGGCCGCCTCCAGAGAGCGTTGCTTCTGCAATCAAGAGCACCCAGGATCTATTCCGATCCTAGGCATCCTCATAAATTACGAAGTCTCTCCTGGTACCATCATGAAACTGCAGTTCATAGGAGCAGTTCTGGACACTGTTCGGGAAGAGCCTTTCTTCCAGCCGACAGGCGGAGGCGCATCAGATCCTCATAAGGGACCTATCATTAACAAGGTTGTACCTGCCAGGTGGGTCCTTTGCTTGCTTGGACACATGGCTGCGGCCATTCCTACTATCCCCTATAGGAACTCACATCGCATTACTCAGTGGATGCTCAAAGTACAATGGGACCAAAGGCAAGACCACTTGCAGCATCGATCAGACTCACAATTCAGTGATTCAAGACTGGCAGTGGTGGCTGGCCCCAGGGTGCGCTCTCATCAGGCGTCTCGTTCATTGCGTCCCGGAGGTCACCCTCACCACAGGCGCTTCCGGTCTTGGGTGGGGGCACACCTGGACGGGTAAAGTCCCAGAGTACGTGGACCCAGATGGAAGCTCACCTTCACATCAGCGTGCTGGAAATGAGGCGGTCCTCTGCCCTGCAGAGCCTTTCAGTCAGTTATCCACCGTGTACTCTTCTGCTTCAGACAGACAACACGGTGATGTATTACCTCAACAAACAAGAGGCGCACACTCTTACCCCTTTGCAGGAGGCCATGAGAGTGTAAGTTGGGTAATCAGACACGGCTCGAATCTGATCACTGTACACGTTCCCGGAGTGGACAACACGGTTGTAGACGGCCTGAGTCGTTCTCAGGCCAGAGTCCTGAATGGGAACTCCTTCAAGAGGTAGCAGAAGATCTGTTTCTTCGATGGGAACTCCAGATCTAGACTTGTTAGCCTCCCATCCAACAAAACTGCCCAATTTTGCTCGCTAGATCAGGGCCTGGTGTTTTCTGGCGAGAGCGCGTTATCCCTCTCCTGGGCCAACAGATTCCTCTCGCTTTCCCTCCTTTCCCGTTGATCCAGAGAGTTCTTCTCAAATTGCGGGGAGCATGCAATAATCCTGGTGGCCCCATTTTGGCCCAGACAGATTTGGTTCCCTTTGTTGATTCAACTATCTCGGGAACCCCTGCTCCCAATGCCGCTCAGCTCCCTTACTGTCTCAGGAAGGGTTCACTTGTCCACCGGACCTACGTTCCATGAACCTGCATGCTTGGCTCCTAGAGACACTAGCCATTTTGCGTCACGGGGTCTCGCAAGAGGTTGCAGGAAGTCCTTTCTGCAGCCAGAAGCCCGCAACGCATGCACGCACGCCATGAGAATGCCGCTTTTTAGTGTATGCGTGCGAGCACGCGACCTTTCCCTTTAGGTTGTCCTGTGGGAGTAATATTAGAATATTTGCTCTCCCTCTTTCAGTCGGGTCTAGCCTACTCCTCTATTAAAGTGCACCTCTGTGCCATTTCACACACTACCTCCCGGTGGGAAATCGCATGAGTGGCTCAGGTGGACGCCTCTCGGAATTTCTTAGGGAGTGTTGCACCTAGGCCTCTATTAGAGACCCTGTGCCCCATGATTTGCTCTTTGTCCTTGAACAGCTCACGCCCCCACTTTGAACCTGCGCGGATTACGAGCTACGCTTTCTGTCGTGGAAAACGTTGTTTTTAGTGCTGTTACCTCGCAAGAAGAATTTCTGAACTTCACGCTCTCATGTGCAAAGAGCCTTATTTAGTTTCCACGGGACAGAGTGTCCCTGAGGACTAACCTAAATTTTTGCCTAAGGTGGTTTCTTCACTCACTCTGAACCAGGATATCGACCTTCCGGTCTACTTCCGAACTAGTCTAATAGAGGAGAGGCTCTGCTCCATACCCTGGATGTTCACCGCAGCCTGAGGTTTTACCTCAACAGAACTCAGTCCTTTCGTAGTTCTGAGCAGCTTTTCATTTCCTTCTCTGAGAGAATGATGGCCAATCAGTATCCAAACAGTCCCTTTCTGCTGGCTTGTCCAGTGTATTTCTCACTGTTATGGTATCAAACAAAAGCCCTCCGGGTACAGTCCGGGGTCATTCCACTAGAGGGTGGCTACCTCCTTTGCAGCGCAAAAATGTTTCCACTTCTGCTATATGCGCTGCAGCCACTTGGAGTTCTGTGCATACCTTTATCAGGCATTATAGCCTGGACATCGCCTCTTGGAGAAGGGCTGGTTTTGGTTTGGCCGTGCTGGGTCTCCTGTCCTAGGTTCAGGACCTGGTATTTATCCTTTATTTTCCTCCTCCCGGATTTTCTTACAGCGTTACTGCTGGGAATCAGTCTAATGGTGTAACCTGCTGCAAGAGCTGTGTCTCGAAGTAAGATAGTACAGTTACGTAAGAACTCACCGTAACAGTAGATCTTCGAGAACAGCTCTTGCAGCAGGTACCTATCCGCCCACCTTCCCCCTTGGAGAAGCATGGCTCAGTCTTTCTGAGCAGGAATTATTTCTTTCTGTCTTCTGACGGCGTAGATCCTAGGTCTCCCATTTTGATGTCAGCCTGCGGCAAGAAGTCTCCGGCGGGAGAACTGGGAATCTGGCGGGACCCCCCTTTTGTACCACGCCTGACGCCGGACGGGACCGGCGTCGGGCGGGTCCCGCTGTAGTTAGCTAGCTAGAATTTTCGTCGGGTCCTGGCCTGCGATGCTCGGTCCTAATGGTGTAACCTGCTGCAAGAGCTGTTCTCAAGATCTACTGTTACGTAAGTTCTTACGCACTGCACTTTCCCACCTCCACAAGGGCAAAGGATTGTACTACAGGTACTTCCTAACCCCAGAAAGACAGGGAGAATGGCGGCCCATCCTGGACCTAGGATATCTGAACGAACACCTTTAAAACCAAAGTTCAAAATGGTGACTCTGGAATAATCCTTCCCTCTCTAAGGCCAGGGACTGGCTAGCCTCCCTGGACCTCAAAGATGCCTATTTTCCCATTCCCATCAGGTGATCCCACAGAAAGTACCTCAGGTTCGAGTTGCCCTCAGGCCACTATCAGTTGAGCAAGTGCCCTTTGGCTAACATCAGCCCCAAGGGTTTTCACAAAGTGCCTGGCAGCAGTGGTTGCTTTCCTAAGGAGAAAGATCTCCATCTTCCCATACTGGGATGACTTTCTTATAGTAGTTCAGTCTCAGTCCAAGTCAAGTCATATTTGCAAATAACTCAGCAAGTGTTCCTTCCTTAGGATTCCTTCTCAACCTTCCAAAGTCAGATCTTACTCGAGAGGGCTCTTGCAGTAGGTAATTACATATAGGACTGGCCTTGGCAGGCGGCAGGACCCCAAGGAAAAAATTTCTAGCTAGCAGTCCCTGGTGAGGGACCGCCCCACGTCCAGGAGGCGTCGGGTATAAAAGGGTGGTCCCTAGCGCCGCCTTCCAGTTCTTTCCGCCCCGTTAGCTCGTGCAGCTCTCGGAGAAGTTTGTGCTTCATCAGCCCTATCTTCGTCGTTTTTTACTGAAATAATTGCTTTTTTTCGACTAACGTCAGGTACCATCATCGGTGTATGTCGTCCCCTACACCATCCGTGCACAAAATAAGTGCGATTCGTGCAGCGCTCTGCCCTGACAGGATGGCCATTCCGTGCCTGTTCTGCCTAGGTCCCGATCACCCGGTCGAGAAGTGCCAGCACTGCCTCAGCTTCAACGCGGCTACCCGGAAAGGTGGCAGCAATCCCTGGAAGCCCATAATCTGAAAAGATGACTTCAATGGAAAAGGAGCTCAAAAACTGAGGCAGGCATTCTTCTCCTGAAGGCCATCGGAAGAAGAAGGAGGGCACCGGGACAAAGCCTGCTCTTCGCGTCTCCCTCGGGAGTCGCGGAACTGAAATAACGTCCCCTCGGCCGCTCCTCGACAGCCGGCCACCTCAGAGGTTTCTGAGGGAGTGACCCGCCCACCCGTTTGGTTTGCTGGGCCTTGCGGGCGCCTCCGGCACTGAGGCCTCCGCCCCTGGTTCAGCCGCAGGCTTGCTGCTTAACACCGCGGGCAGCACCCAGTAGTCGGGCGCGGCTCCTCCGGACGCCTGCCCGAGAGGACCGGTAAGATGCCCGACCCTTCGGCGGCACGCACACTCCACTCCACCGACCAGGCCGATCCTTCTACTGACCATGCCTCCGGTGATGGCTCCCGTAAGTTGGCGGCTGCCTCCGGGCGCCCGCCGGGAGCTCACTCTCAAGCCACACGTCTGCTCGTCCGGCTGGAGAAGGAACCGGCGATGGACCCTCCCACATCTGCCATACCGGTTCCGCAGCTTGCGCTGTAATCTGGGGACCAGAGTCTCTCCCAGCCAGACCCCAGGGATTTCTCCTTCGTCCCCGGGTGACACTGGGGATCTTCCTCCTCCGCCTGGCCTCCCTCCACCTGGTGCGCTGGATCGCGTTGGCTCCCTGGACGTCGGCTTCAGCGCCGGCCCTCCTGACGTTGGTACCTCTGATGCCAGGGCCTCCGACACCAGGCCCAGGCCAGTCCTACCGACTCCGGGGAGACATCCCGCTCCATCGACCCTCTGCCTCTCGGGCCTCTAATGTGGACTGCCCATGAGGCCACCGGTTGGGTTGCCTGCTCCGGCAGCCCCCGGCTCCCGGGTACCTCCATCCTATCCGGCTGGCGCACTGGGACCGCGAGTATCTGGCGCCACAGTACCCAACGCCCGGGTTTGTCCAACACCGCAGTTCCCGACGCTTCAATACCCGACGCCTCGGCTACCCGCCACTGGGTTTTGGATCGCTGCTTATGGGTATAATCCATATCCTTATCCCCGCCCCTCCTCCTCCTGCCCTCACAGCCATGGGTGGACCTGCAGGAGTCTGGCCTCCTGGTGGACTGAGGCCAAGGCTCAGCTGTCCAAAGAGGTCGAGACCGTCTTCTGACGCCGGTGTCATCCCAGGTTCCCGTACATCCGAGGCATAAGTCTGCTGTCCGACCGCAGGAGCGGTCTCGTGAGGTCGGTCCTTCGCCTTCTCGTGCTCATGGCGGCTGCTATCCCGAGCGGTTTCTGCGCTCTACTCCACATGAGAATTTCTCAGTGGACTCTACACTCCAATGGGACCAGCAAGAGATGACCTAGATCACCACCTTCGATTCCAGGGCTCTTCCGTCGGATCCAGAGAGGGGCAGGACACGCTTCCAAGGGTCCGTTCTACTCCAGGTCGGGAAAGGGTGTCTTTTCCTCTTCATCCTCCTCCTTCACCCTCGGACTCCTCAGATTCTTCCCACGGTTGCTCGAGGAGAGACAAGCCACGCCCCTGTCGAAGACCAGGCCAAGGACTCCTCCGAAGTCTCCTCCGGAAGATCCTTCTTTATGGAGTTGCTTAAGAAAATCCAGGAGGTTCATCAGTGGCACTCCTGGAACCAGATCCTCAGTGTCTGAAACTCGCTGAACATCTGGATCTGCCCGTGACAGCTCCTACCTTGGTGCCAGCCTGGATAGAGCCTCATGCCGACCTTGTTACCACCATATGGAAACAGCCATCGGCTTTAGCCCCACTTCCTAGGAAGTTGAACAGGCTATATCAGGCTCTGGAGTGTGTTGATTTCCTGGATTCTCACCCTCGTGCCATCTCGGTCATGATTAAGCGCCACTCACGGTCGGTCAGACCCCAAACATCTCAGTTAGTCACCGCCTGATAAGGAATCACGCCTTCTGGACCAGTATGGGAGAAAGATCTCGCTTCCTCCACGCTGGGGATCAGGGCCCTAAATTATGTCGGCCATATGGGGGACTACCAGAAGCCATTCTGACCCAGGTGGAAGCCAGACTGAACTCCTCCTGACTCTCAAGTCATGCAGAGTTGGCTGATCTTGTCCGCTCTGCTCGTTCAGCCAGTCGACACATGCCGTGCGACATATGATGCAGTGGACACTGCTGGGCAGAGCTCAGCTTTTGCTGTAGGCCTATGGCGTCATGCGTAGCTCCGTGTGTCAGGGTTGGTCCCGGAGGTGCAATCTGCTATCCAGGAAGCACCTTTCCAGGGTCGGTGCTGGGTGATGTCAAGGACATCACCGACGAGGCAGAGAAGGGACGGCACTGTCAGTTGATTCCATGTACCATCCCTATCAGCAGCAGCGCTCGTCCCTTCGCAGAGCGGAATCGGTCCAAGGCGAGCCCAGTGAAGCCCGGCTGCAAACGCGGCCCCGCAGCTGCTAAGCTCCCTGCCCAAAAAGCAGCGGGTGCTTCTGCTGAGGCGCTGCACGCACCACCTGACTCCTCCCTCCCACAGCCTCCGGACTCCCGGAGGAACCGGTAGGAGGAGGTTTTCCTCCACCTTCCGGGCTCGGAGAGGATAACCACAGATTCTTGGGTGCTCCAGCTCATAACAGAAGGACACTCGATGGAGTTTCTTCAGAAACCACCGTCACCCCCTCTGGTGTCATCGTATTCAGGGAACATCTTCTCTTGGTCCAGGAGGAAATTTCAGCTATGCTGTTGAAACAGGCAATAGAACCTGTCCCCTCCATCTGCACAGGACAGGTTACTATTCCCATTCTTACTGGTCCCAAAGAAGACAGGAGATCTCAGACCAATTTTCGATCTCAGTTCCCTGAATCTTTTAATAGAATACAAAGGTTCAGGATGCTCTCTTTGCAGAGCCTTCTGCCTTCCTCTGGCGGGTCAATGGCTGTGGGCTCTGGATATGCAGGATGTTTATCTGCACATTCTCATTCACCCATCCCATTGCACATACCTTTGTTTTTCGTTCGGGGACCACTACCAGTTCAAGGCACTCCCGTTTGGTCTATCCTCGGCCCCTCGGTGTTTACAAATGCCTGGCAGTGGTGGCGGCCCACCTGCTTACCAAGGGGTGCAGGTTTCCCGAACCTGGACGATTGGCTCCTGGCAGCCTCGTCCAGGAGGAACTCCTGCATTCCTCTCCCTTACCAGCAGGTTTTGCCTGCCTGGGTATTACCATCAACTATTCCAAGTCTCATCTGGTCCCATCCCAGAGACTACAGTTTATTAGGGCAGTTCTCGATACGACCACGGGAAGGCCTTCCTGCCTCGGACAGGGTGTCCACCCTCAGGCCAACATAAGTCTGCTGTCCGACTGCAGGCGGTCGTACGGAGTCGATCCTTACCTTCTCGTGCTCATGGTGGCTGCTATCCCGACGGTTTCTTGCACTCGACTCCACATGAGAATTTCTCAGTGGACTCTACACTCCAATGGGACCAGCAAGAGGATGACCTAGATCACCCAGTTCTGGTCTCCTCACCGATGCTTTGAGACTTACAATGGTGGATGGTTTGAGAGACCTGTTTGGGTGTTCCTTTCTTTCGTCCTCCTCCCTCCCAGGCTGTAACCACAGACGCCTCGGGCGATGGTTGGGGAGCCCATCTAGCCCTCATCAGACCCAGGGCTCCTGGTCCAAGAACAAGCTCTCCACATCAGTGTGTTTGAGCTTTGGGCAGAGTTGTACGCTGTCCAAGCCCTTCACCAAACATCCTTCCCGGCCACCTGGCCGCCAGATGGACAACATGTGCGTGGTGTGGTACATCAACAAGCGGAGGGACTCGGTCCTACCCTCTTTGCAGGGGAGGCCATGAGGGTTTGGGAGGGTAACACAACACGACCTCACTTCACGGCAATTCACGTTCGGGAGTCAACAACACCCTGGCAGACAAGCTAAGTCGCTCTTCTGCTCTGACTCATGAGTGGGAACTGGACTGAGGGTCCTAGACAAAATCTTCCGACTTTGGGGAACACCACAGGTCGACCTGTTCACATCCTATAAGCTAAAGCTTCCAGTCTTCTGCTCGCTTGCTCCAAAGCGAGGCGCTTTCTGGAGAGACGCCTCTCTCTAGACTGGAAGGACAGATTGTCTGTGCCTTTCCCCAATTCCACTTATCCCACGAGTCTTGCAGAAACTAGCTTTAGAAGGAGCATGAATGATTCTGATCGCTCCTTTCTGGCCCAGGCAAGTTTAGAAACATAGAAATATAGAAGTTGGCGGCAGATATGGACCACAAGGCCCATCCAGTCTGCCCATTCTTTCTACCTTATAAATGTGCCATCGGCCTTTGCTCTGTCAGTGGCCTAACTATTCATACTCATTTGTATTGCTCCTTATGCCTATCCCAGGCCTGTTTGAAGCCCTGCACTGTATTCATACCACCACTTCTTGTGGTAAGCCATTCCATGCATCCACCACTTTCTGTGAAAAGATTTCCTCACATTCCCCTAATTGGCCCCCTCTAATCTCATGCTGTGTCCTTTTGTCCTGCTATTTTTCTTATATTTAAACATGTTAGACTCTTTCACCTTGTTAATGCCCTTAAGGTGTTTGAATGCCTCGATCATATCACCTCTCCTCCTCCTTGCTCAAGGGTATACATATTGAGCTCTGTTAATCTGTCTTCATATGTCTTCTGATGCAGTCCCTGCACCATTTTGGTTGCCCTTCTCTGGACTGCTTCAGTTTGGTTAATGTCCTTGTGAAGGTGTGGCCTCCAATACTGCACCAGTACTCCAGATGGGGCCTAACCAGTGTCTTGTAAAGAGGAATTATTACCTCCCTCTTACGACTTGTGATACCCCTACTATACACACCCTAACACCCCCTAGCCTTACCTACTGCTTTAGAGGTCTGCTTGAATGATTTCAGGTCATCAGTGATGATGATGCCCAAGTCTCTTTCTTCCTTTGTGACTGCTAGCAACTCCCTCCCAGCCTATAGGTGGCTTCAGGGTTTCTCTTCCTATGTGCATGATTTTACACTTCTTTGCATTAAATCTCAGTTGCCACTCTTCTGACCATTTTGCTAGTTTTTCCAGATTTCTCTCATTCTACCCACCCCATCTGGATCATCTACTCTATTGCAGATCTTGGTGTCATCTGCAAACAGACAAACCTTACCCTCTAGTCCATCTGCAATGTCACTAATGAAGATGTTGAAGAGGACTGGCCCCAGAACTGATCTCTGAGGTACCCCACTTGTGACTTGCATCTCTTCTGACTGTATACCATTTACCACCACTCTCTGTTTTCTGCCGTCAACCAGTTTGCCACCCAGTTGACCAACTTCTGACCACCCCGAGCCTACCCAGCTTATTTATCAATCTTCTATGTGGAACAGTGTCAAAAGCTTTGCTGAAGTCAAGGTCGGCGACATCAACTGCTCCCCTTGGTCTACCACTCGTTACCCAGTCAAAGAAATCTATGAGATTAGTTTGACAGGACCTTCCTTTGTAAACCCATGCTGTCTTGGATCCTGTGCCCTATGGATTCCAGGTGTTGCACTATCCTTTCCTTAAGAGTGCCTCCATAATCTTGCCCACTACTGAGGTAAGACGACTGGTCTGTTGTTCCCGCCTCCTCCCTGCTACCACTCTTGTGGGCGGGATCACATGAGCCCTTCTCCAGTCTTCTGGGACCTCTCCTGTGCTCAGAGACTCACTAAACAGTTCTGCTAATGGCTGTCTAGTTCCACCTTTAGCTCCTTAAGTACCCTGGGATGTATGCCATCAGGTCCCATTGCCTTATCCACCCTGAGCTTAGCAAGCTCTTGTAGGACCCTTTCTTTTGTGAAAGGAGTAGTGCTCACCTCCTCCCCTGTGTTCATGATGCTGAGCTGTGGGCCTGCCTACCTTCTCTTCAGTAAATACTGAGCAAAGTATCTATTTAGGATAGATGCCTTTACAGGGTCCTCCTCCTCACATGCTCCATTTTCTCCATTAAGCTTAGCAGCCCCTCTGGACTTTCTCCTTTCACTAATGTATAGAAAGTCTTGTCACCTTCTTTACTGTTCGTGCTAGTGTTTCCTCAGTTTGGGACTTGCCTGCCTTACTGCCTTCCTGCTTCCCTTAAGGCAGTTTGGCATTCCTCCTATCTTCATCCCGCTGTGTTCCCTTATATTTCCTGAAGGCCAGCCTTTTGGCTCTGACCTTTTCTGATACTGTATTTGAGAACCAAAGTGGTTTCCTTCTTCTTTTGCACTTCCTTTCTGTCTAACACAGTGGGATGTTGCTTCAAGTATTGCATCCTTAATGCTTGCCCATTTTGCCTGTACCCCTCACCTGTGTTTCTTTTGCCAGGGCTAGCTTAACTCTGTTGGCCATCTTATCAAAGTCAGCTCCTCTGAAGTCCCATATTTTTGCCTTGGAATGGGATGATTTAGATGTAGTAGCCAAATTGAACCATACCATGTGATGGTCACTGGCCCCCAGGTGACTTTCTACCTGGAGATCTGTGATCCTTCCTTGTTAGTCAGTACTAGATCTAGGATATCCCTGTCTCTTGTGGGTTGCTGTACCCGTTGTTTGAGGCCCTCCCCTGCAGGAATCCACTATGTGTCTAGTTCTGGCAGATGTTCCTGCTGGTATTGACCAATCTGTATCCAGCATGTTGAAGTCTCCCATTATCAGAACCTCCCTTTAGCTGTCATGTTTTGTATATCTTCTGACAGTAATGTGTCTATGTCCTCCCCTGGTCTGGGGCCTGCAGACAACCCAGTTCTTATGGCTGTCCCATTTCCTGTTTTCAGGTGACCCAGTTTGGTTCTCTCTTCTACAACAATACTCAGAGGATCCTCCTCTTCCTCTTTCTCGAGGTTTACTGACCCAGGATCAGGGACCCTGGTCCATCCAGGCCTCAAATCCTTCAACTGCATGCATGGCTCCTGCAAATCTAGCCCAATCGTTTTGGAGTGTGTCCCAAAGTGGCGGAGATTTTGGTGGAGGCCAGAAAACCTCTACCAGATCCACTTATGCCATGAAGTGGAAGATTCACTATCTGGGCTGCTTCCAAGCAGCGAACCCTTCTCATGTTCAGCCTGACTTCTGCTGGAGTATCTACGTCATCTGTTTGTCCTGGTCTTAGTCATTCTTGCTGAAGGTACACATGGCGCCATTTCGGCCTATCATGTTCCCTTCGCAGTCAAAACTTTCACTCAGTTGGAGGTCTCTAAGACCTTTCTCAGAGGGTCCTCCATCTGAAGCCCCCCATTCGTTCTCCTGCTCCCCTTGGGACTTGAACTTGTTCTTGAGAAACTTACTCTCCTTCCTTCGAACCTGCAGCTTCTGCGGATTTGAAGTTTCTTTCGTGGAAGACTCTCTTCTGGTGGCCATCTGCTCAGGGAATTTCAAGCTACAGGCTCTTGATGTAAAATCCATACTTGATTTTTCACAAGGAGGACGTTGCTCTTCGCATCGAATCCTAAGTTTCTCCCTAAAGTAGAAGGTGAGTTTACTCTAAATCAGTCCATAGAGTTACCTGCTTTTTTATGCAGTACTCTAATCAAGGGAGTATTTACTCCATACTATGGATGTTCACGGATTCTGAGATACTACACCAACAGGACGAAGGATCTCAGAAAGACTGATCAATTGTTTGTCTCTTTTGCTCATAAAGGGAAGACAGTGCTGTTTACAAGCAATGCTTTTCTAAGTGGTTGGCTTTGCATCACTTTCTGTTTTGACAAATATAACAAGACCCTCCGGACCAAGTAGAGGCCTCTCCACCAGAGGAGTAGCTGCCTCAGCGGCTTGTTTCAAAAATGTGTCTGCGGCAGACATCTGTGCTGCCGCCACCTGGACTTCCGTCCATACCTTTACTAAACACTACAGTTTGAATGTTGCCTCTCGCGTGAGCAGGCTTCGGGCTGGCTGTTCTGCAAGGCCTATTATCTTGAGGCTTGCACAGCTAGAGCTGCTTTTAGGAGTAGTTTTCTCCTCCCGGTGCCTCTCTTTGTTCCAGACTGCTTGGGATTCAGTCCTATATGTATTACACTGCAAGAGCCCTCTCGGTAAGATAGTACAGTTCGTGAAGAACTTACCGTAACAGTAGATCTTCGAGAGGGCTCTTGCAGATATCTCACCTTCCCGCCCTCCATCCCTAGGCTTTTTCAGCTCCTTTTCCAGTGAGAAATATCTGCTCCTCTCTCATCCATCCTTTTGGCCTGTGGCGGGAAAGAACTGGAAGGCGGGCGTCAGGAGCACCCCTTTATACCAACGTGTTCTGATGCCGGTCACCTGATGTGGGGCGGTCCTCGCCAAGGACTGCTAGCTAGAAATTTTTCCAGGGTCCTGCCGCCTGCCAGCGTCAGTCCTATATGTAATTAGCTACTGCAAGAGCCTCTCTCGAAGATCTACTGTCACGGTAAGTTGTTACGTGAACTGTACTTTCTGAGCCAGTACAGCTCCTCAACTTCATAGGGGTGGAGCTGGATACAATAAGGGCAAGAGCCTTCCTTCCCTGGACTGGGCAAGGACCCTTATGGAACTGGCCTCTTCATTCACCCTACAGGTGTCTCGACCAGCAAGGCATTTCCTTCAGTTTCTAGGCCACATGGCAGCTTCCACAGCAGTGGTCCAAGGAGCAAGATTCCAGATGAGGGACATTCAGTTCCACTTAAGAGCCTTCTGGTCCCAAAGAAAGGATTCTCTTATCAAACTAGTTCCAGTGACTCGAACCCTGATCCAGGACTTGCAGTGGTGGCAGGATCAGGACAGTTTGAGACAAGGAGTTCTTTGTCACTCAGTCTCATTCAGTGATACTCACCACAGATGCTTCCTTGCTGGGCTGGGAGCCCATCTGGGGATCTTACCACACAAGGACTGTGGTCACCTCAGGAATCTCTGCTTCACATCAGTCTCTTGGAACTCAGAGCAGTGTTTTGGCACTGCAAGTGTTTTCCAAATCTGTACAGAACAAAGTGGTCCAGGTCAGAACAGACACCACCACCACCATGTGGTACATCAACAAGCAGGGAGGCACTCTGTCTATGGCCTTGTGCACAGAAGCAATGAAGTTGTGGTCCCTGGCCTATTGTCTGCAAACCTCTCTGATAGCAGTTCACCTCCCAGGAAGGACAGTGTCCTAGCAGATGCTCTGAGCAGAATATCCCAGGGCCATCACGAATGGACCCCAGATCCCCTAGTTTTGAAAGTGATTTTCTTGAGTTGGGGCACTCCACAGATAGATGTTTTTGAAGCCTGACAATCATCAACTTCCTCTCTTTTGTTGCAGACCACCAGTTTTGGGCTCAGTCCCCTGGATGCTCTGATCCTGAATGGGAAGGAAATTCCTGTATGCTTTCCCCCCTTCCCTCTCCTGTTCAAAGTGTTAGTCAAGATAAGGTCACAACCCACATAAGTGATTTCTGATTGCTCCAGACTGGCCAGACAGCCCTGGTACCCTCTGTTGCTGTCCTTAGCAGTCCACCTTCCCCTGTCTCTTCCCAGGAATTACAACCTGTTGACATCAT
This sequence comes from Neoceratodus forsteri, assembly GCA_016271365.2. Taxonomy (NCBI): domain Eukaryota; kingdom Metazoa; phylum Chordata; order Ceratodontiformes; family Ceratodontidae; genus Neoceratodus; species Neoceratodus forsteri. Next base: position 924,132,270 of record CM057450.1, on the reverse strand, counting down.
CTCAGGAGGATTTGGTATCCGAACCTTCGGTCTCTCAATCTCAAGGCATGGCTGTTGAAGAGTTAGAGTTTGCTGACCTGCATCTTTCCCAAGGGGTTCTGGATATCCTAAGGCTTCTGGAAAGCCTTCCACTAGAAGACTTACAATTCCAAATGGAAAAGGTTCACTATTTGTGTTCTAAGAATAATATCTCTCCAGATTCTGCTGGGTTGCCAACGGTTCTGGACTATATGGTCCATCTCAATGGCCTAGGCCTTAAGTCAGCTATACTTAAAGTGCATTTGGCAGCTGTTTCTGCTTTCCTGTCAGTAGGCAGGCCTTCTCCTCTGTCAGCCCATCCTGTGTTTTGTAGTTCTTCAAGGATTGCTGCACACCAATCCCACCTTTAGGGACCCTGCTCCTGCTTGGGAACTTAATGTTTGCATTGCTCATCTTATGCAACCCCCTTTGAGCCTTTGTCCTCTGCAGAGCTTAAGTACTTGACTTGGAAAACTGTGTTTTGGTAGCCATTACCTCTGCCAGGTGTATCAGTGAATTGCAAGCCCTGTCAGTGGAACCTGATTTCATCTCTTTGCATAGAGATAAAGTGGTCCTAAGAACTAACAGGAAGTTTTGCCCAAGGTGGTTTCAGATTTCCACCTCAACCAGTCTATGTCTCTCCCTGTTTTCTTCTCTGATGTAGTAGAAATTTCTGAGTTCATACTAGTATATGCTGTTACAGGGTTACAGAATGTCACTGAGGTTACTTGAGGTACATTTGTAGAAGCAGAAAGCAAAATAAAACTGGATAGAACTGGTTGGTACCAGCCTGGATAACAGGCTCGGACAAAATATAAGATAAAACATGCTTAGGCAAAACAGTTGTTATGGTGTGAGTGAAACTCATTGTTTCACTCGGGTCAGCTTGACCCAGGCATATGTATCAAGAAGTATTGGGAAAGAAATGAGTGTTTTCTGTTACATTGGTATCAACATGTTTTCTAATTCATGATTGGTTAATACTGCAATGTTGGTATTTTTCAAGATAAAAGTACGCCTAACAACGCCTTGATAATAAGTGTATATAAGTGATTGACTAATGAAACTGGGGAGCCTTGCATGTTATTGAAGCAGACTCCCATATGCATATGTATTAAACTTTTCTTTTACTACATGCAGTGTTCCAGAGCCTGATTTTAAAGTAAAGTGTAAGAAGAATATATTTTTCCACGACAGTTTTGGTGTAGTTGGCAGGATCAGCACGGACTGCACCCAGAGTAGTCCTGGTCGGGACGAATCCCAAGACTTCTGGTAAGAGTTCCTACAGCAAGCGGAGCCAGGTGGGACCGTCCCCGATCGCAGAGGATTCTCTTCGGACCCAGACGGTGCTGATCACTGTAAGTACCTGCACTCAGGCTGTTGCATGTAAAAAAAAAAAAAAAAAATTGCTTGTATAAGTTGTAACTGATATCAGGATAGCTTGAGTCTGAAATAGTGACAAAAGTAGCTATAAGTCTGAGCCTGAAATAGTGGCAATAGGGACTAGGCGCCATAAAGTAAACCGGTAGCAAGTAAATAGGGATGTTTGAGCCTGTTCTGACAGTGTGCGAGTATAAGACAGACAAAGGGGGGACAGCAACAGAACCTTTAAGTGGGTTGAGCACCCAGCAACAGAACCTTTCAGTAGGTTGAGCACCCAGCAACAGAACCTTTAATGGGTTGAGCACCTTTAGGAAACTAGAGAGAAAAAGGTGAAGGAGGCAGGCAACAGTAACTCCCGGTGGTTGTTTTTATCTTTTCTCTTTGATGAAACTGTGAAAGAATATGTGGAGAGATGTATTAGGAAAGTCTCTCAAACAAGCAAGAGGCAACTGCCTTTGCCCTTGTATTTTGCTTGCTACAAGTATATACTGTTGGAGCCAATGATGGCTTTCACAGTTCAGGCTGTTTCTAGTAGAAAAGCAGTGGCTGATTAAGTAAAGTTAGATAAGCAACATTTAGAGAAAGAAAATAAACTACTGTGGATGTACGCACAGTAGGTGACTGCAGACAGGATGATTTGAAAATCCACCCCATGTTGCCTATCTGTGTAGTTTCAAGTTTTTCTGTATCAATTTCAAGTTCCCTTGCCTCCTATAGAGGCTGAAACATTTGATCCCAAACCCAAGTACTGGGACCTCTACCAGATGGATCTCAACCTAGTACTGTTAGAGATTTTTTGTTTTTGTTTTAAACTGCAAACCAGAGCTCTAGAAAAGACTTGGTTTGGCAGGTTACTAAAATGGCTAAAGAAAACCTTTGAAAGGTTAAAACCTTTAAAGGGTTAATAGCTGCTGCGCTTGAAAATTATCATGAAGGTCCTGCAGTCGGTTTTCTCAATCGGACCAGTGTATCAAAAAGAAGAAGGAAAATACCTTGGTAAGTCTAAATTGTTTTATTATTTAAAGTTTTTTATGTCTGTCTGTTTTATTTCTGTAATACATATACTAAACAAGGTAATGCTCCATCCCTCTTGTGCGTATTTTCCAGCGTATATCTGTGTTCTGTAATTATGTTCTGTTGTCAAGGTTACGAGATAGGATTGACTGCCTTAAGTGCACAACATGTTACAGTAAAAAAAAAGAGAAAGCTTCTTTGCCTCATAGCTGACTGTTTTAATTGGTTTTATTTTTGATGGAACATTTGTGCTGCCTAGATAGGGTCAGTAAAGAACTTTGTATGTAGTTGTTGGTTGGAGCAGGTAGTGTTGAAGGTGAAGAGATATGATGTCATAGATTGCAATGTGCAGAAAGATTTGTAGTTTGCAAGCAACATGCCAAGCCACTGCTAGGTGAAAATGTAATGTGTTAACAGCTATAAATGGCTTTATCATACTTCTAGTTATAACCAGAAACTTTTGCAGAATGGCAGGGTGCCATATTTTGACTATCGCCAAAAGGTGTAACCATGTTATACTAGATGTGTTCACTTACAGATGGTGTGTTGTACTGCATTTTAAAGGATTAAAATGTGTTTAAAAAGTGTTTTGTTCTGGAAAGATTTGGCATGGCGATATGTATAAATGTGTTGGTTTAAAATTGTCAGTGTCACAAGACAGGCAGGAGGCAGCACATATATCTAAAACTCGTACTGTTTTCTAATAAAACTATGGGCATTACCTCAGCAAATTGGTGTCAAATAATATTAGTCTTATTTTGTGTTAAGTATTTGTTTTGTGTATGTGTGTGTGTTCTGTCTTGGCCACAGTTTTATTGTGTGCTTTATTATTATTTAAAGATATTTTAATATCAGTAGTGTTCAAGGACACTACAAAATAACTGGTTTGAACGACCCTTGCATGCACACTGTGATCTTTTGCACGTTATTTGACCTTCTTGTGTTTCAACATTTATGTTACTACCAGTTCAAACTTGATGTCTAGTCCATACCTAAAGCACAACTTTTCACACAAATGTATGTTTTCATGAAAGCACACCAAGAGTTAACCATGTAATTTGACTTTTATTGCAAAACTAGTATTCTAATGAAGAGAAACAAACTTTTCTTCTCGTCTCACTGCTTCTGACTTGCAGCCAACACAGGCAATATCTGAAGGAAGGGAGAATTATTCATCATCTCCCATATTTTTATTATATATATATACAGTACGCTTTTGAAAAAGGACTATTACAGCTGTTTTTGAGAGTTTACAATCTACAGTTAAAAACAATGGTTTTGGTTTTATGTGTGACCATGGTGTAATCATTTTTTTTCTTTTGAAATGCATTCTAAAAATACGTACGTACAGTATTACCATCAATCCGGATCTTATAAACTCAGCTGACATTTTGTCATGCTTAGGATAAAGGAACCCTGGGACGCTTGGCTTCTTTTATCCTATGGAAATAATCTTGTTTATTTTTAAACTGGTGTGTATTTGTTTTTGTTGTTTGTCTATGTTTCTTCTCTTTCTTCTAGAGAAAAGAGGTTCCCATCTTTATAGTAAGGTATGAAACTTACTAAACTAAGTGTAATATTATCTTGTTATAATTTAAAGTGTAAGTAGGTGGGGACTGCAATGGGACACCATTACCATTTATCCAGTGCACATTTTTTTTAAGGTGCTGCGCTGACTAGCTACTAATATTGCCAGACCATTTCTGGGTTAATATTCATGTCACCATCTAGAGCTAACCTTTATTGCTACAGTATTCGAGCTGTCTCTTCCACCAGTAGGAGCTTGAGGGAGGGGTAAGCTACCCTTCCTCCCTTCCAGTGTAGTACCCACAAAGGTTGCAAGGTACATCACTGTCCCCAGAGGGGTAAATAATGAAAATGTGTATTTGCCAATAATTGTTTCTTATTTACAGGTTTTAAAAGACCCAAAGTATTTTAACAGCATAACCCAGCCCAAGCCCTTCTGCTTTTTCTAGTGCAAATAGTTAAATCTCACACCTATTATTGGTACAAGGGTTTCTGCCCTCAGCAAGTAATCAGTTACGCTGGAGGGTGAAGTTGTGTATGTGTCCACATATTCATTCTTTTGATTGTCTTTTCAGCTTCTTATCCAGTCAAAACAAATGAAAACAACTTTTGTCATAGCCATACAGCAATGAATGCATTTTTTTAACCAGTAAATTCACAGTACTCTTAACATTTCTGGACTCTAAGCTAAGTTTACAGTTTATATTTGTTGTTTAAAATGTATTTTATGCATTATGCTCAATACTGAAATTGTTCTATTGCAAACACTAATGTTTCACGTTTATGTTATAATGTTTTGATATACATCTTGCTACACTGTATCATGCATGTATGTATTCAGGAAAGTGCTCCACATGTATAGCATTTTAATGCTCATAACCAAACCTAAATACTGGGGCCAGCATTGCTGACCCACCCTACAATATGTTCCAAAGCAAAACCCAGACAAATTAATGCTCCGTTTGTCTTATTATTCACAGGTGCAATAGGCACTGTTATTAAATTGGCATAGGCCAACAACATATGTATTTGTCCGCTAATTGCATAGTGTATCAGGCATATTGCTATGAACTATATGTTTGAAACATGTTATTGTAACATTACAAGATTTTATGACTCAGGTCTCAGTCAGGCCTGCTTGCAACAGACAGGAAATAATGTTCATCACTGTCATAATTGCTTCTGTGATTTGAAAGTGGGTGTGACCATAACATTGTCATGATTTACAGATGGTCAAATGGTATAATTGAACCTTGGCCTGCACCCCAGGGTGTGCGGTTGATGTTCCATTTTATTTGTCTCTTTTAAATTGCCAGAATTTAGGCTCTGTCACACCACTCTTTACAAAACAAAAAGTCAAATGGTTTACAAGATTGTTATTTATGTGTTTTTAATTCAGTGTCTAACACACTTTGCAAGTTTGCAGGTTTCACGTGGCACACATAAGATCTCCACATTCCACAGCAGTAAACCTTTCATCTAAGTTGCCGAGACCTTCATCTTTTCCTGAAAAGAAAACAACTGCCACAGCTTTGATGTCATCACTATCTTTGTGCCTGACTAGTTCCATATAAGGACTATTGCATGAATCAAGTTATTATTACCTCTGCAAGGGTAATGTTTTCAACAAAATTCGCCTATTAGTAGAACTTTAAATCCGCTGAATAAGGTCCAGTCAGTTCAGGCCCTGCAGCCAAGCTTATTGTTTCTGCTTACTGAAGTTAAGTCTGGGGTGAGGGCAATCCCTAACTCCAGCAAGAACATTTTTCAACTGATCTTCAAGCAAGACATGCATTTTCTTCACTGCTGCTTGTTCCAAACATGGCTGGTACCTTATACAATCCTATTACTGTGGTTTATTGTAAACTATTACTTTTTATGAACTGTTAATCTTTGTGCCAGAGTGTAATCAACTATCACGACACAAATGCCATGCAAGTGTGTGTGTGTGTGTGTGGCTCCATTAAAAGAACTCAATGAACTCAATGCATAATCTAATGCACCCCTGGCCAGTGTGTCTGCCAATCAGCCATCCAGCAGCCAACAACATGAACACTGACTTTTCTACTGTGCTGGTGTTTGTTTTTAGATTACTGTCTGCATTGCCCCATGTGCCTTGTGGGGTTACCACCATTCTGCAAATGACATTTCACCTGTACTGTAATTACACCAACCTGTGCTTACTTATATGAACTTTATGGACTGTTAACTTTATGGACTGTTATGTTTTATAAGGACTTATCTGTCAAGAGACATTATCAACAAATTCTTCAATCAAGCTCCAAAGGTGTGCCACACCTCAACACAAGGTAGCATCTACCTTATTCACTCTCAAAGTGGATTCCATGAACTCTTTTCATCAACAAAATTGTTATGTTATATTGTGTTATATATGGTATCACATGTTAGCATTTTTTCACATATTTGAATTGTGGTGTTGACATCCCTCAGTTCTGTATTGTGTTTTACAAACTCATCATTTGTGTTCCATCTGTAACTACTTCTGTATCAACTCCAGAACAGCATGTTTTTTATAAATGCCTTAACTATTTGTATGCTGGCAACCAGTTTTAAATCATATAGATAAAAGGGTGGTTAGTTGATACAAAGTATCAAAGGGAGAATGTAGTAGAAGTTTCTGAGTTCATACTAGTATATGCTGTTACAGGGTTACAGAATGTCACTGAGGTTACTTGAGGTACATTTGTAGAAGCAGAAAGCAAAATAAAACTGGATAGAACTGGTTGGTACCAGCCTGGATAACAGGCTCGGACAAAAATATAAGATAAAACATGCTTAGGCAAAACAGTTGCTATGGTGTGAGTGAAACTCATTGTTTCACTGGTCAGCTGACCCAGGCATATGTATCAAGAAGTATTGGGAAAGAAATGAGTGTTTTCTGTTACATTGGTATCAACATGTTTTTCTAATTCATGATTGGTTAATACTGCAATGTTGGTATTTTTCAAGATAAAAGTCGCCTAACAACGCCCTTGATAATAAGTGTATATAAGTGATTGACTAATGAAACTCGGGAGCCTTGCATGTTATTGGAAGCAGACTCCCATATGCATATGATTAAACTTTTCTTTTACTACATGCAGTGTTCCAGAGCCTGATTTTAAAGTAAAGTGTAAGAAGAATATATTTTTTCCACGACACTGACCACTCCTCCTCTGAAGAAAGGAGGCTGCACAGCTTAGATGTTACAAGGGCCCTGAGCTACTACATAGAGCGCACCAAGGGTCACAGGTTTGAGTCCCTCCAGTTGTTCCTCACGTATGGAGAGGCTGGTAAGGGCAAACCTGCCACTAAGAGATCTATTACCAGGTGGATTGTTTCTTGTATACAATTCTGCTATGAAAACTGGGTAGAACTCCACCCTCAGGCCTGAGGGCTCACTCTACTAGAAGTACAGCTGCTTCCCTGTCTGCTGCCAGGATATCCCTATCTTAGAAATCTGTCAAGCAGCCACCTGAAAACAGTCCATACATTCACCAAGCATTACTCTTTGGATATCCAGGCTAGGAGTGATGCTCAGTTTAACACAACAGTACTTCAGAGCCTGTTTCCAAAGTAGGTTCTGTCCCTCCTCCATGGAGGTACTGCTTGTAGTCTGCATATGTCAGAATACAGCAAGACTTCATGTTGTTTGAAGAAAATTACTCACCTTAGTAATGCTGTTTCTTCTAATGGAGTCTTGCTGTATTCTGACCTCCTCAGAACCTAGTTTTTGGGATGTGGGTGGGTAGGAGCAGTGTTGGCACCCTAGCAGTGTCCCTTTTTCACCCTCCTTTATTTTGGGTGAGTGTTGTGTTTTGGGATGTGTTTTATTTTTGGGTTTCCTGACTTGAGTCTTGGCTTTGAAATCAAAAACCTTTTTATATATATATATAGTTGCCAGTTGGCTAGTTTGAGTTTTACATTTTCCACACAGGACTTCCAGTGAGTATTGCTCATAAAGATCTGACGGTTGGAGTTTAAACAACAGCAGACAGGGGCTTCAACCGAGCTCTAGTGACAATTCCATGCTGGTCATGGAAAGTTTAACTCTTGTCCTCCGGGGCAGTTGAAAGGCAGGACTTAACTGCATATGTCAGAATACAACAAGACTTCATTAGAAGAAACAACATTACTAAGGTAATTTTTCTTTTCTCCTAACCTTCCCACCACTTATTTTGAGAACCATAGTGTTCTTTTCTTTCATTTTGATATATTTGCTTCACACAAAGGCTTGTTGCCTCTGTGATGGTGGTTTTGATGTTTCCCATTGTTATTCCACCCCACCTTCTTGCCTGTTTGATAGTGCTTTTCTGAGGCACTCTCCCATTTTGACAAAATCAGCCCTCCTGAAGTCCAGTACCTTCACTTTTGTATAGCTTGACTCTACTGCTAAGTTTATCGTGAACCACACTGTTTGGTGGTCGCTTAATCCCAGATGGCTACCCACTTCAAGATTGGAGATCCTCTTTCCATCCCCATTTGAGAGTATGAGGTCTAAGATTGCTTCCTCCCGAGTAGGTTCCAAAACTAGGTGTCTGAGTCATGCCCCTTTAGGGCATTGAGAATGGCCCTGCTCTTGGATGTGGCTGCAGGAAAGGTGCTCCAGTTAACATCTGATATATTCAGGTCCCCATCAACAATATCTCCTTTCGCTGCCATCCTAAGGATGCCTTCTATCATTTCCTTGTCCATTTCCTCTCCCTGAGACAGGGGTCTGTATACAACCCCTGTGCGGATTGTGGTGTCATTTCCAGTCTCCAGGGTGACCACAGTGCCTCCTCTCCTTCCTGTTTACCCCTTTAGTTCTGTTGCTTTGATCCCTTCCCTTACATAAAGAGCTACTCCTTCTCCTCTTCTTCCTCCCTGTCCCTCTTGTACATTGTGTACCCTGGTATGTTGACATCCCAGTCATGGTTCTCTGTGTACCATGTTTCTGTGACTGCCATGATATCCAGGCATCTCTCTTCCATCAAGGCCACCATTTCGGGAGCTTTTTACCTTAGCTACGGGCATTGGTACTTATTACCCTCCATTTATTTAAGGCTTTATTTCTTTTGCCCCATCCCTGTCCTTACTGCCTTTGTCTTTTCTCCATTTATCCCTGCCCTTCTCCCTATCGACTGCTCTATCTTGGTGTTTACCTCACTAACTACCCTGAGTTTGTTGGGGGGCTAGGATTTCCCTTTCCTTTTCATTGCCTCCCTTGGCTAGTTTAAATGCTTGCCAATGAAGCATTTAAACCTGTCACCTAGGATCCTGGTTCCCTCCTAAATAGGTGCAGATCATTGCACCAGTATAGGCCTGCATCCCTCCAGATGGAGCTCCAGTCCCCAATGAAGCCAAATCCCTGAGATCTGTACCAGTTTTCAACTAGTCATTAAATCCCATGGTGCGGAGTACCTAGCCTCATCCGTACGATAGACAGGTAGCACTTCTGAGAAAGTTACAGTGTGTGCTACTTGTCTAAGGCCCTCTCCAACTCCACAAACTCCTGTTGCACTGCTCTGATCCCATTCTCAGCCAGGTCATTTGTCCCTAGGTGGATAATGACATCCAGCTCGCTCCCCTTGCAGCTGCTCCACAATCCTGAGGATTTGTTTCCTGTCCTCAAGCCATGGCGCCATGCAGGCACCCTACCTCCCTTTCCCTCCCTCCACCAGTTCTTCTCCTGTAACAATTGAGCCCGCCCACCAGGAGTTGTTTCCTTCCCTTTGGGATCCTGTGCCACCCTCCTGTGGGTCTCCATTGTGGAGGATCCTAGCATGCTCCTTGGTCTCCACTGGGTGCCTCCATAGAAGAACCATGCTCCGCCAGAGTGGCGAATGAATTGTGGAGACACAACTGGAGAGGTGCACCTCTGTTCCACCACTCACCCTCCCTGAGCCACCGTGGTCCAAGCACTCCTCTTTCTTGGCAGCCTCTGAGGTAGTGGCAGTGGTCTGGGTGGTCCCTGGGTGGGGAGCAGGTTTCCGAATCCTTGCCAGGTCAACATGGAGACAAACAACCTCCTTCCTCAGACCAGAGAGGTGCCTGCAAATAGGAGCACGCAGATCTCCAGAATGTCTCCCGGAAGACTGCTGCTCCACAGCCAGTGCATTGCACCACTCCCCACATGTCTATATCCCTTCCTGCTACAGATGCTTTTTGTTTTGTTTTAGTGTGTGCAAGCTTGAATGTCTCTACCCCTATTCGTGTGCTGTGTCTTTAAGGATATGAACAGGTGTATGTTTTTAGCAGTTTTGGAAGTGATGTCAGAACACCTGCTATAAAGGAAGATCTTATTTCGAGGAGGGCTTTGCAGTAGGAATTACATATAGGACTGATGCCGTCAGGCATCAGGACCTGGAAAAATTCTAGCTAGCAATCTCTGGCGGGGCTGCCCCACATCAGGTGATCGACATCATGTGGCGTCAGTATAAAGGCGGTCCCCATGCCCGCCTCCAGTTCTTTCCCACCATTAGCTCATGTAAGCGCCGCGATAAGTTTCACTGCTCACAGTCTGTCGTCAGTAGTATTACTCGCTATTTTTTTCTTCGATTTATTCAAATGTTGTCAACTATTTCGGTGGTGTATGTCGCCCCTACACCCTCTGAGCACAAGAATAAGTGCGACTCGTGCGGCGCCTAGCTCCCACACAAGGATGGTCACCCCAGTGCCTCTTCTGTCTGGGCCTGGATCTCCCTTGAGAAGTGCCAGCATTGCCTGAAATTCAATGCCACCACCTGCAGACAGAGGCCGCAGTCCCTGGAGGCCCACATCCTTAAAAGAAATTACCTCCATGGAAAAGGAGCTGAAGAAGCCGTTAGGCTCAACTTCCCCAAGGGTCACCACAAAAGAAAGACAAGGAGAAGTGCGGGACCGGGACTCCTCTTCCTCGACCACAGTGACTTCAGCTGGAGTCGCTGGGTTAAAATAACGTCCCCTGGGTGACCACTCCGGCCGACCGTCTTGGAGGCTTCAAGATGGCATCAGGCTACCTGTCTGGCTCGCCTCTGGCTCTTTGGGTGCCTCTGGGCTAAGAGGCCTCCACTCCCAGCAAGGCCACTGCCCGTGGCGGCCTGCTGGTCTTGAGTGGCTCGGTAAGCTGGACATCAGCTCCTCTGATGCCTGCCCAGAGAAGGACGCTAAGTCGCTTGACCCTTCGGGGCAGCGCTGACCCCTAAACCGCCGACTAGACCGCACTCCCATCATGGACTGCCTCGGGCGATGGCTCCGCTAAGTCAGATGATGGCTCCTCCGCCGTCCGCCCGAACTCCACTGGTAAGTCAAGCGTCAGCCCCTCAGCTTGATCCTGGGATTTTCCCTCCTTCTCCAGGTGATGTGGGGATGCCGCTGGGCAGACGACCTCATGTCAGTTCCTCGGATGCCAGCGCCAACACGGTCCTCCCATTGCGGGCGACATCCTCTTCCTCTCCCAGGCGCCCGTCTCCACACAGGCCTGCCGCCCGCTGAGCCTCCTGTTCCAGGCCCGCCTGCTGAGCACCCTTCTGGGCCGTCTGCCCGGCAGACCCCACCCCACCGGTCCCTGGGTATCAACCCCGTCCTATCTGGCCTCCGTCCTTCCGGGTCCACAGGTATCCGGCGCCCCAGTACCCGACGCCACAGTACACGGTGCCTCTCTACCCAACACCAGGTTTCCGCCATCGGGTATGGATACGCACAGCAACGGATATGCCCAATATCTGTATCACCTCTCCTCCTTCACCGCCCCTCAGCCGCCAGTGGATTTGAAGGAGACTCTAGCCTCCTGGTGGGCTGAGGCCAAGGCTCAGCTCACCAGGGAGGTAGAGTGCCATCTTCGGACAACGGTAACGGTTCCGATCCCCTATGTCGGGGACAAGAGACTAAGACTCCCTCCCCACCTCCAGATACCAGAGGCGAGCTCTCGGTTCCAGGGCAGGGCAGGATCGCATCCCTGAGGGCTTCCCAAGGGGTCTGTCCCCGCCCCGCACCAGGGAGGAGGAGGTCTTCATCCTCCTCGGAGACCTTGGGCGACTCCGATGGTCGTTCTGACCTGGACGATGAGCACCGCTCTCTGGATAAGCCCAGGCTGAGGACTCCTCCAAAGTCACCTCCGGAGGATCCTTCTTTCACGGAGTTGCTGCATAAAATCCAGGAGGTTCATCAGTGGCATTCCTTGGGCGGATCCACAGTGTAAGAAACTCGCTGCGCACCTGGATGTGCCTGAGGCCGCTCCAACCCTGGAGCCACCCTGGATTGAGCTTCATGCCGACCTTGTCTCTACTATTTGGAAGCAACTGTCGGCCCTAGCCCTCTTCATAGGATGTCAGATAGGTTATATCAGGCTCCTGAGGTGTTGACTCTAAATTTTCACCTCGAGCTGATTCGGTCGTGACTAGCGCTGCTCACGGCCGGACGGCTAATCAAAGCACTTGAGCTTGTCACCACCTGACAAAGAGTCTCGCCTTCTGGACCAGTACGGAAAGAAGGTCTACGCTTCTTCCACTCTGGGTATAAGGAAGGGCCCTGAATTATGTTGGTCATATGGGGGATTACCAGAAGGCGATTCTTAGTGAGGTGGAATCTAGATGGACTCCTTCCTGAGTCTCAGATGAAGCAGGAAGTGGCTGGTCTAGTCTAGTCTGCACATTCGACCAGTCAGCACATGCTTCATGCCACGTGCGATGCAGTGCACGCTGTAGTAGAACTCGGCTTTGCCATGGGTTTGCGCATCATGCCTGGCTCCATGTGTCAGGATTGGTCCCGGGTGCAGTCTGCTATCCAGGAAGCACCTTCAGGGTTCGGTGCTGATTCGGTGGCGATGTCAGGACATTATCACCGATCTGCAGGAGAAAAGTGCTGCACTGAAGTCCGTCGACTCCATGTACGAAACCCCTCAGGCTCAGCGTCATCCTTCGCATGAGCGTGAGTCGCGAAAGCGAAACCTCAGGAAAGCGGGCCAACAACGTTGGGCCCTCCAGCTGCCAAGCCCCCGCCCAGAAAAGCAGCGGGGGCTTCAGCAGCGATGCTGCCTCACACCACCTGACTCCTTTCCTCTCCCACAGCCTCTGGGATTTCCAGAGGAACCGATGGGAGGGAGGAATTCTCCCTCCCTCCATCTACGGGTTGGAAGATGATCACTTCAGACGTTTGGGTGCTCAGCTGATCGCAGAAGGGCACTCAATAGAGTTTCTTCGAAACCTCCTTGAAAACCACCCCAGGTCATTTTACTCCACAGAACATTATCTTCTGGTTCAGGAAGAAATATCCGCTCTTCTCTTGAAGGAGGCGATAGAGCCGTTCCTCCCCACCTTCGGGGACGGGGTACTATTCCCATTTCTTCCTCGTCCAGAAGAAGTCAGGAGATGTGAGGCGATTGTTGACCTCAGCTCCCTGAACTTGTTCGTGGAATAAAAAGGTTCAGGATGCTCTCTCTGCACGGTCTTCTGCCCCTTCTTCGCCGGGACAGTGGTTATGCGCACTGGATATGCAGGATGCTTACCTCCATATCCATATTCGCCCTTCCACCACAAATACCTGCGTTTTGCATTCCAGGGGACCACTACCAGTTCAAGGCCCTCCCATTTGGTCCCTCCTCGGTGCCCCAAGTGTTCACCAAATGTCTTTCTCTGGTAGCAGCCTACCTGCGTACCTAGGGTGCAGGTTTTCCCGTGCCTGGACGACTGGCTCCTGGCGGCCCCATCCAGGAGGAACTCCTGCGCTTCCTTTCTCTTACCCTGCAGGTTTTGCCTGCCAGGTATTACTATCAACCAGACCAAGTCCCACTTGATCCTGTCCCAGAGGCTTCAGTTTATCGGGGCAATCCTGGACACAACCTCTGGCATGGCATTTCTGCCACTGGACAGGGCAGCCACCCCAGGCTCAGGTCAGCATGTTGTCCAGCCGAGGCGAGGTCAGCGCAATGTCGGTCCTCGCCTCCTCAGGCTCATGGTGGCTGCGATTCCAGACAGTCCCTCTTCTCTGCGCCCATGGAATTTCTCATTATGCGCTTGGTCTCAGTGGGATCAGCTGGTGGACGACCTAGATCAACCAGTTCTAGTCTCCACTCCTATGGTTTGGGACTTGCAATGGTGGATGGTTCAGGAGAACCTTTGCCAGGAGTTCCCTTCTGTCCTTCTCCCCACCTCCCCCAGATGCTGACTATGGACGCCTCGAGCGAGGGTTGGATGAGTCCCAACCTCGAACTGCCCGGAGATGAAAGAGTTAACTTTCCATGCCAGGCATGGAATGCTGAGCTCGAGCTCAGTTGAGACTCTGTCTGTTGCTGTTTGAACTCAAATCGTCAGATTCTTTACTCCGCCTCACTGAACAGTCGCTCGAGATTTCTCCTTTGCTCGGTTCAATTTGTCGGTTAAGTACCGTTTTTCTCGGTTTTGACCGAATTTAAACTACAAGCCTGTCGGTTCATTCTCTGTCTGTGGTATTCAGTGAGTACTAGATAGGTTTATATTGTTTTCTATTTTGTGTGGAACTTGTAAATGGTTCATCGGTTCGGTTTGAACCAATCAAGTTTTAAAAATCTTAATATCTACTTTTAGAGTGTGGTTACGGTTCTTATCGGTTCTAAAAAACAGATTTACTACGTTTTTCCACGACCCGTAACACGGTCAGGAACCGATAAGTGTCTTGCCTGGTGGATTGCCATTAAAGGGTAAGTTTTGTTGGGACTGGCACTATGTCTGGACAAGCCCAAAGAAAAACCAGGCCCACTGGGTTTCAACACCGAGTGTGTGTGGGGAAGTCTTTGCTAAGGCTGACTCCACACCACCTGTGTTTATTGTCTGGGTTTGACCACCCCGATTCAGACTGGCAGATTTGTAAAAATTTTCCTGCAGCTACCCCTAGAAAAGAGAGTTGGTAGGCTCAGAGAAAGGAGGCCAAAAGTCCGCTGACCCGGATGGCCAGCCTGGTTCGGTTCAAACCGAACCAGAAGGAAGTCCTCTGACCAGGCGAAACTTTGGGCAAAAGGAGAACCGATTCGAGGGTCTGTTCCTGTTAAAGAGAACAAGAAGGAAAAATCAGCTGGTGTGGATTCAAAAGTTTCTTCTCCAACCGCTGATGAAATAACTAAGCGATAAAAATTGTGCAGTCGCTTTCCCGGTTCGACTGTACCGGCACCATCAGGAAGGCACTCAGTTCAGCCGGTTCCACGGTTCAGATTATGATTTGGAAGAATATTATGAACTGGAGGAGGAGAGAGGTATGAGGAAAGTGAATGTGGTTTTGAAAGTCTGGATGTGCCCATTGACCCGGACATCTCCCCAGACAGACCTTCAGGAGTGTCTCCTCCTAGGCTTTCTGAGTCCCCTCCCATTTCATGTTTTACAAGAAATTGGCGAAACCCTTTAGCTTCCTATGGAAGAAGCTGTGGATGACCAGGAGGAGCCTGACTGTGTGGAAATGATGGATATCCCAGAGTCCAGGAGGCTGTCTATTCCTTACAAAAGTCTTTTGGGAAACAGACATTTAAGATTTTAAAGACTCTAACACTATACCTCCTGTGGATAAAAGAATGGACAGAGGTATACTTTGTCAGGCTCAGATACGGAGTTCCTTACCCAGCAATGCAGCCATGTTGGGGTAGTGCAGGCTGCAGCCTGTGATAAGGCTAATATACCCTTGGCTCACACACCCCAGAAAGGACTCCAGGAGGATTGATGCCATGGCAAAGAAACAGTACATGGCAGCATCCTTGGGACTCAGGCAGGCCAATTACATGGCCTATACAGCTAGATATCAGAAATCTAGATGGGACACTGTCATGGCTTTAGCCAGACAGGACACAGGCCAGCTTGCCAAGGAGCTGGAGGAGGCTGCTGATGGTATTGAGGCATCCAAGGTGCAATTTCATGCTGCAGTGGACTCCAATGATGTTTCATCTAGAGTCATGGCTACATCTGTGGCACAGTAGGATGGCTTGGCTCAGATGTACTAGCCTGTCGCAGGATACCCAGACTAAGGCCATGGATTTTCCTGTTGTGGGTAATTCTTTGTTTGGGGAGCAAACAGAGAACTACATGAAGAAAATGGATGAATACAGGACCACCTATAGGAGTGCTCAGGCCAAGGAAAGGCAAGCCACTCCTCAGAGGCAGCATCCCAATGGGCAGGGCAGGCCTTTTCATGAGGCCTTTCTACCAAGCCAGGCCTCCTCTTCTGCCTATGCTCAGAGGGGGTTCTTTGGGGAGAGGCAGAAGGGGTACAAGCAGGCCTGCTACCACCCTCAGCCTAAACCCCTGCCAAGCAGGCACCCTGATGGGTTGCCAGGGCCGATTCTCCACCACCTGTGAGGGGCAGGCTGGCTTACTTTGTCCAGGACTGAAATCTTTAACATCAGACAAATGGGTCCTGGAAGTAGTAGCGAGAGACAGGTTCTCAGCTTCAAAATTTTCAGAGATGAGAACCAGATCCTTTCCACCTGCAAATCCCTCAGAGACACTTGCCCTAGAGGCAGAGGTCTCTTCCCTCCTGGCTCTCAGAGCTGTGGAAGGGTTCACTCTACACCAAGGAAAGGATTGTACTCCAGGTACTTCCTCACCCCAAAAAGACAGGAGAATGGCGGCCCATCCTGGATCTCAGATATTTAAACAAGCACCTTTTAAAGCCAAAGTTCAAAATGGTGACTCTGGGAGTAATTCTACCAGGGTTCGACAAATACTATAGCCCGACGTCCGGGCTGCAGATCCTGATCACGGACAAGCAGATGGCACAGGAGTACTTGTCCGCGGACAAATAAGTACTTACAAACATTTTGTTTGCTGCACTGCCATGTTCCTCCACTAGGGAGCTTGCTGGTAATGGCACCACTCATCCAGCC